>CM077155.1:89404169-90640630 GCA_039583875.1 Platanthera guangdongensis | reverse complement strand
GTATGGACATTACTAAACTCACATTCATAATCACAAAATACTCCATGGCCATGATATATTCTTCTATTATGACTCCCAAAATGATGGACAAACACAATGTAACAATGCTATGCATATAAAGATGCAAATCTTGGCAAAAGTTACTAAACCTATTTATGAAACATGAACTGAGGCATGTAAAGATCCATCACACTTTCCATGATGTTTATGGCATATTAATATATGATGCGCACAAATAACAATCTTTCAATCTTATAAGTCAACTCGTTTAAATAAGATTGCTTCACAATTTGATTATATGAAATTAATTAATAAGCTTCATAAATCATGCAACAATGATTAATCATAAAGGTTCATCCAAGACAAGTAACTTGCAATAAAACTTCCACCGAATATAAAACCCATCTTATAAAAAGCCCAGAGTTTTAGGTGTAGATTGAATCTGGACAGCAGCTTGGACCGGAGATTCCTGAAGCTACATGAATCTGGGTGAAGACGTATAACCACTCGATTTAAAGGTCTTTCCGTTGGTACACAACTTCGTATTCAGACCTGAACCCAAATTTGATATTATCCTATTTGAAATCGGACTTGAAGTCGCTGCGTACAGAACACAATTTTGCATGCAGGATTTGTTGAACACCATTTTCATTTAGACTTTACTGTGGCTACAGACTTCTCCTGCAGTCGTTGCAACCATTCGTTGGAAAAGTATTTTCAAGGGCTTCAACTTTTGTGTTTAGCCAAAAGCCCAGATCTGGACAAATCACCCCTAAAAATGGCACGAAGTTAGCTGCGCGCAGAATACAGATTCTGCATGCATATTAAGGCGGAATGAACGGCATCGGTTCATCTTCCTCCTCAAGGAGATCTTCCCAAATCATTCCAGAATTTCCCCACCCTTATTCAACCTCATAGGCCAACACACTTTTCACGAAACCATCACCCATCATCACATAGAAGAAAGAGAGTGGTTGAAGAGATCTAAAACCTAGAACACAAGTCCTAGCATGGCCCAACCGAGAAGACTTCTTCTCTTCATCAGACTCTCTTGAGCCGATGTCTCTCCTAATAATAACTATAGATCTATCACCAAGGGAGAGGGTAGGAACTCACATCGATTCCAGCAGTTCCTCCATTTCCGGCCATGGATCTCGTAATTCTCCTTGGCGGCATCTTCTCCTTCACGGTGATGCGGATTTTCTCCTGTGAACTTGCTCCAGCAGTTTTCTCTCTCACCAGGAGTTCTCACAGGAAATAGGGAATGAAATGAGCATGAAAACGGCTAGGGTTTTCTCTTCCCTTATATATGAAAAGTGACACGGGTAGGAACACGGCCGTGTCCTTACCCGTGTCCTGCCTATCGAAGCGGCAATGATAGTTTTCATGTCGGTTGAATACTTGACACGGGTAGGGACATGCCCATGTACCGACCCGTGTCCACATGACACGGTCGTGTTCCCTAGCCGTGTCCTTCTCGGGATACATTTCGACGATCTCAACAGTTCGTCGATCTCGATCAAAATCGTCGACTGGAGCACACGGGTAGGGACACGCCCGTATCTCTACCCGTGTCATGTTAATTCGTCGAAGTCGACGCGCAGCTCGTCGATCTCGACGACACCTCTCGTCGAGTGTAACTCTATACACACGGGTAGGGACACGCCCGTGTCGCTACCCGTGTCACATGGTGTCAACACAGCTCGTCAGTCTCGACACGCCCTTTCGAGTGTAACTCGACACACACGGGTAGGGACACGCCTGTGTCTCTACCCATGTCACATGATGTCGACACAGCTCGCCAATCTCGACATGCCTCGTCGAGTTCAACTCGACGCACACGCACACGGGTTGGGACACGCCCGTGTCTCTACCCGTGTCTCATGCTTGTCTAATTTCACCTCCTTTTCACATGTGCTGCCCTGTTGTCAGCACACTCCATGAACCCTAGTCAGCTCTCCTGACTCAAAACACGCACGAGGGGCCTAGTGCGATTCGGTACGTTACAAATCCTATAAACAAAATAAAACATTTCGTCTCTGAAATCAGTCTTAGGCTGTGGGGAGAAAAGCATAACAGAAAATTTAACATATGCTTTTAAATAAAATTACCTTGAGCAAACACTCCAGGTAGCATTGCTGCATCAAATCCAATGGCTCCCATGTGTACTCCTCCTTCACATGGTTGGACCATAGCACCTTCACCAAGGGTACACTTTTGAGGCGCAAAGTTCTTGTCTCGCTGTCAACAATCCACACCGGCTCTAGTCGCACAGACCTATCTGACGCCACTGCACCATCAGTAGTGAGAATATATTGGTCGGGCCGCAACAGTGCTTTTCGAAGCGACGACACATGGAACACGTCATGGAGATTCTCTAGTTTCTGGTGGTAACTCAAACCGATAGGCCAACGGGCCAATCCTTTCTAGTATAGTATAAGACCCAACATACCTTGGGCTGAGCTTTTTCATAACACGCACCCGCGACACTCCATGCATCGGCCGAATCTTGAGGAACACTTTATCACCCACTTGGAACTCCACCATTCGGTGCTTTGCATTATAATACTTTGCCTGCCGACTTTGAGCCTCCAACATGCGATCCCGTATTAATCTGACCGCCCCATCAGTATCATCTATATATTCATTTCCCAATACCTTCGGATCTTCGTCCTGCACCCAAGACAAGGGAGTCCAGCACCTTCTTCCGTAAAGTGCTTCATGGTGCGCCATACCGATGCTCGCGTGATGGCTATTATTGTAGGAGAATTCCTCCAGTGGTATGAGTCTTTCCCACGGTTCTCCTCTATCCAGCACACACAACCTCAACAAATCCTCCAGTATTCTGATGGTCCGCTCAGACTGCTCGACCGTCTGAGGGTGAAATGTAGTACTAAAGGTTAGGCGCGAGCCCAAATACGCCTGTACCGCCTTCCACTCCTTGGATGTAAACGGACCATCCCAATCCGAAACAATTGTCTTAGGCACGTCATGATACCGTACGAATTGCTCCACAAAAAGACATACCAAAACATCCACGTGTGCTTCCTTCTTCATTGGAATGAACTGGGCCACCTTTGTCAGTCGATCAATCATAACCCACACTAAATCATTCCCGGAGCGGGAACGAGGAAGCCCATGGACAAAGACCATGGAGATATCCTCGAACTTCCATTCGGGGATGGGCAACGACTGCAACAAACCACTGGGACTCCTGCATTCAGCCTTCACTCTTTGACAAGCTTCGCATGTGTAACATAGTAACGAACATCCTTCTTCATTCCTGGCCAGCACATGGTCTTCTATAAGCCGGCGTACATCTTGGCAATACCCGGGTGTACAAAATTTTGAGAGGAATGTGCCTCTCTCAAGATATCCTCCCGGATTTTGCCGCCCTTAGGAATATAGAGTCGGCCACGAAAATAAACGAGGCCGTCTTTTAGTGTGTACTCATCAGTGGTCCCATCTTCAATTGCCTTGATTGTCGGGACAAGGCCGCATCCATTCCTTGCTCCACCCGAATCCGGTCCCGGATATCACAAACTATGATCATGCTGGCCAAATACTCCGCATACTCTGCCGAAGGAGCCTTGAATACTAGAGTAATATCCATCTCCTCGATCATCCGAGCCAACTCCATACTCATCAACCGAGACTCTGGGCTAGAGCCTGACACTTTTCTACTCAAGGCATCGGCTACCGAGTTCGCTTTCCCGGGTGGTAGTTCATGGTGAACTCATAGTCGCATAGAAATTCCAACAACCGCCGTTGTCTCAGGTTCAACTCCTTCTGAGTGTGGACATACTTCAAGTTTTTGTGATCGGAAAAGTTCTCGCAATGGACGCCATATAGATAATGCCTCCAGACCTTCAAAGCGAACACCACTGCTCCCAACTCCAAATCATGGACCAGGTAATTAATTTCATGTTTCTTTAACTATCTTGAAGCATATGCGATCACGTGCCTGTGCAGCATCAGTACCGCTCACATCCCTTGATACGATGCGTCGGTGTAAACCTGAAATCCTTCCTTCCCAGAAGGAAGTCCAAGGATGGGGGCGGAGGTAAGCCTATCCTTCAGCTCTTGGAACGCCGCTTCACATTGGGGAGTCCACTCAAATGACACACCTTTCTTCGTCAATGAGGTAAGAGGAAGGGAAACCTTTGAAAATCCTTTCACAAACTTGCGGTAGTACCCGGCAAGTTCAAGAAAACTCCTCACATTGGCCGCCAACTTCAAGGGCGACCACTCCTTCACGGCTTGCACCTTTGTTGGATCCACTGCTATTCCTGCCCCACTGATCACATGCCCCAAGAAAGCAATCTCATTAAGCCAGAATTCACACTTGCTAAACTTGGCGTACAAGGCATGCTCCTTCAATTTCTTCAAAACCAAGGTCAGGTGCTCGACATGCTCCTCCTCCGTCTTTGAGTAGACCAAGATGTCGTCGATGAAAACAATGACGAAGATGTCCAAATACGGTTCAAACACCTTATTCATCAGGCTCATGAAGGCCGAAGGGGCATTTGTGAGCCCAAACGACATTACTATGAACTCATACAAACCATATCTCGAACTGAAGGTCGTTTTCTGGATGTCCCCTTCTCGAATCCTCAACTGATAGTATCCAGAGCGCAAATCTAGTTTGTAAAACCAATGTGCTCCCACTAGTTGATCGAACAACTCGTCGATCCGTGGTAGTGGATAGGTGTTCCGCACCGTCAACCGATTGAGTTCCCGATAATTTATGCACAACCGCAAGGTTCCATCCTTCTTCTTCACGAACAGTACAGGAGCTCCCCAGGGTGATGAACTGGGGCGAACGAACCCTGACTCCACCAGTTCTTGCAATTGAACTCTAAACTCCGCGAGTTCTTTCGGGGCCATTCTATATGGATCCTTGGATACAGGCTTGGCACCTGGTACTAGATTAATCTGGAAGTCAGCCTCTCTATGCGGAGGTAATCCTGTTAGCTTCTCAGGAAATACCTCGGGAAAATCCCACACTACCCGTACATCCTTTAATTGCAATGCTTCTTCCTTCAACTCGAACCAGATCATGAAGACCTCGTCCCCCTTCATATGAGCTTTTACAACCTGGATGGAAGATAACATCATGTGAGGCGCGAAGCCAATACCTTGGAAGATGACGTCAGAGTCTCCATGTCTCAAATAGATCCACTTCTCCGCGCAGTCGATCCTCGTGAAGTGCCAATCCAGCCATGCCATGCCCAAAATGATGTCAAACTCCGGCATTCTCAGAACCGTGGCCGGCGTATCAAAGGCTTTTCCCATCAATAAATAGCTCCAACTCGCACTTTGCGGTTGCGATCATCTCTGAGCCGTCCGGAAGGCGTACATGTCGGGCTATGCCAGTGAAGTACTGTACACCCTCCATGTCTTTTATGAAATCCTCGGACACAAAGGAGTGTGAGGCACCGGTATCGAACAGCGCATAGGCCATCTTCCCGCCAATAATCATGGTGCCTAAGTACCAACAACCAAAACTTATTGGTAGGTGTCTAGTAAGTCTTAATCAATTCAAGTTAGACCATGAAAATATGTTAATTAATTAAATCATACCTGCAATCACATCTTGTGGGTTCCATTCCAGCGCCATGTCAAGCGCGTACACCTGATCCCTAGTAGGGACGGGGTTACCTCCTCGCAGTCCTCGACCTCGACCACACATATATCCCTATCCTTGTGGGGCTGCAGGAGGGAGAGCAGGAGGGAGAGCAGGAGGGACGTTCCCATATAGCTGCGGGCAGAAACGTCGGATGTGGCCCGGCTGGTTGCATTTGTAGCACACCAGCCCACGACACCCTTCAGGTTGTTGAAATTGCTGAGGCTTTGGGGGTGGAGGCAACGCAGGCGGCTGTAGAACCGGATGCTCCACCCTATAGTTTCGGTGGACACGCCCTCCACCTCTTTGATATCCTCTTCCTCCTCTAAAATCCCGCCTCCTTTTATTGCTTGGGCTGGCTTCCATCACGTCCTCCGCAGGCCTCTTACTACATCCCAGGTGGTCCGCCTCCAATCTTTTCGCCATATCAATGATCTCTGCCAAGCTACCATACGCTATAAACAAAAGGGACTGTCTTAGGGGATCCTGCAGCCCTTTGTAGAAGCGCTTGGCATAACCTCTGCCATCCAACTCGTAAGAATCCGCAAACCTTGCGAGATGCTGGAATTCCCGCTGGTATTCCGTAATCGACTTTGATCCCTTCTTTAGTAGAAGAAACCTCTGCTCAAGCTCATCTCGGGCCAATGTAGGGATAAAGTGCTCCAAGAAAACACCCGAGAATTCACACCAACTTATCTCTGTGTAGATCCGGTCTTGGAAGGTAGAGCCCATGAGGGACTTCCACCACCTCTTAGCATGTAAGTCCAAGACAGACACCGCCAATGTCACTGCCATGTTGTCTAGGCAACAGATACCAGCCAACAACTCCTGAACCGTGTCTAGCAATTCCTCTGTTTGTACGGCTGACTCCATCCCAAGGTACACGGGAGGGGAGAGAGCCCGGAAGGTGCTCAACCAGTTGGAGCTCGGGTCCAGTTGTTGCACCGGGGGCTGCTGCGCCATAAAAGCATCGAGGATGGCAGTGAGCGTCTGCCCCAACTCAGATTGTTGGAACTGAGTGGGAGTGGGTATGGAGGGCGTAGGAGTGCCTCTCACCTACTCAACGAGCGCTGGAATCTACACATAAAACGCAAACGTATGGTCAAGTTGGTTAATCTTAAGGTCAATGTTGGACATACTTAGCGTGAATTACATATGGGCACACAAGCTTAGGGGCGGCCCGGCCAGCCGGGCGGACTCCCCCCGGAGTCCGCCCAGGCCGCCCGCTCGGGGGCGGCCCGGCCATCCGGGCGGACTCCTTCCGGAGTCCACCCAGGCCGCCCGCTCGGGGGCGGCCCTGCCCTGCCGGGCGGACTCCCCCCGGAGTCCGCCTAGGCCTCCCGCAAGGGGGTGGCCGTTCTCCGCTTCCTGCAGCCTGCTTCGCCTACCTAGCGGACTCCAATTTCCAGTCCGCGGAGTCCGCGCAGGTTGTCATGCTGACGTCACTGGGCCCCGCTTCTTGAAGAACTTCCCTGGGCCTATAAATAGCCCCTGGTGCCTCTCATTCAGGGATCCGGAAGGTGGAGACAAGTCTTGACAGCAGACCCTGCAGACTCCATTTCCAGTCCGCGCAGTCCGTCATCACCCTTCCAGCAAGCCCTGCGGACTCAGTTTCCTGTCCGCGCAGTCCTCCACAGCTCTCCAGCAGCTTGCTAGTAGACCCTGCAGACTCCGTTTTCCAGTCCGCGCAGTCAGTCATCACCCTTCCAGCAAGCCCTGCGGACTCAGTTTCCTGTCCGCGCAGTCCTCCACAGCTCTCCTCCAGCTTGCCAGCAAACTCTGCAGACTCAGTTTTCTCAGTCCTCCAGCAGCTGGCAGACTCTTTTACTTAGTCTCTGGCAGCTTCTCCTCTCTGCTTTCTGGCAATTTCTTCTCCCTTAGCCGCCAGCTTCTCTTTGTACCCCTTTAGTGATTTGTTGTAAAGGTGTACTTGTAAGCTTGTAAGCTCTCATTATTAATCAAAGGAAAGCCAGTCGTATGAGTGGCATTTAGGCCGCGGCGGGCGAAGTGTGTTGTTGCTGCTGCTAGCGGCCCCCTCTTCTCTTCTCCTGCTTCTCTGCTCAGCAAGCCTTTCTCCTCTGCTCAACAAGCCTTGCTCCTCTGCTCAGCATGCCTTGCTCCTCTGCTCAGCAAGCCTTGTTCCTCTGCTCAGCAAGCCTTGCTCCTCTGCTCAGCAAGCCTTGATCCTCTACTCAACAAGCCTCGCCCTCAGCTCAGCTCAGCTCTTCTCGGAAACCAACCTGCAAGTGCAACCGTTGTGGTTACTGTCTGCTTGACCGCTCCTGGTCTCCCTCCTCTTCCTCTCTTGATCAACCCTCTCTGTTGATCAAGGCTCGTCTCTACTCTCAAGCCTCTCCTCTACCCCTGCAACCCTCCTTGAACAAGCTATTTGCTCACCTCTCGAGTACTCAAAATCTTCCTTCTCCTCTACCCCCGCAACCTTCTCCTCCCTCCTCTCCTAGCCTGAGAGACCAAACACCCCCTCGGTGATAGCTGTGCCCCGGTGTCGTTTCCGCGCATCAACAAGCATGATAAGCCAAGGTATGACAAATCAAATAACAAAGAAATTATTTGCTTTGGTTGCAAGAAACCAGGCCACATTGTGCCTGACTGTCCAGAAAACAAAAACAAGGACAAAAATGATAGGAAAGAAAGGAGAAAAGAAAAGGACTTCAAGAAGAACAGCAATGACAAACCCTCCTCCAGCAAGAACAAACATACAAGGAAGGGATTTGTTGCTGAAACTTGGAGTGAGACAGAAGAAGAATCAGAAGCTTCATCCAGCTCAAGTGATGATGAAGATGATGCTGAAGAAAAAGAATTCTGCATGATGGCTATCAATGCCTCACAACAAAATTCTGATGCAGAAGAGTCAGAATCTGAATCAGAGACTCAATTTGAAGAGGACCAGGTAATAAGTTCTTTTGATTTTAATTCTGAGGACTTCAAGTGTGAATTTAAAGCACTATGTTTAGATTTATTAAAATCTGAGAAGGAAATCATTTCTCTCAGAAATCAATTACCTGAATACAGTACTATAAAATTAGATAACCTCAAACTCTCTGAGGAGTTGGAATGTTGTAGGGAGCAGATAGCCTCACTGAAAAGTGAGCTATCAGAGGCCAAGAAGCTTGAAGAATCCCTCAATGGGAGAAGTATCAAGCTAATGGACATCACAAGCACAGTGAACTCAAGATTCAATAGTACACTGGGCTTGGGTGCTTCATCCAGCCAACCTATAGTATTAACAACCCCAATTAAATTTATCTCTGATAAAGGTAAGGGAGTTGTAGAGGTAGCCAGGAAGAATTCTAACTTACCCAAGAAAACAAGAGTTCAACAGAAATCGTCGAACGGAGCTAGACGATCGTCGAATGCAGATCAACAATCTCAGGCTAAATCGTCGAACTCAGGTCGACGATCTCTAAACCCTGAACTCTGCCACAGTCGATCTTCGAACGGAGCTCGACGATCTGACCCAAGATCGTCGAACTCAGCTCAGCGATCGTCAAGCAGAGATCAGAGCTTTGAAAACTTTTTCAAAGGTAAATCAAATTCCAAACCTAGGGGTCCTTCATCCCAAAGATTTAACCCTTATACTGAATGGATAATACCTCGATGGAGATATCATCCTGAAGGCTATAAGAGTCAACCAGGGATGTCTCTTATTTCTGAATTCAAAGGTTATCAACCTAGGCCCAAGGTAAACTGGGTCAAAAACAAGTAAATTGTTTTATGTGTAGGTGAAGACCTATCCAACATCAAACCAGCAATGGTATCTGGATAGTGGGTGCTCAAAGCACATGATAGGAAACAAGGACAATTTCACATCCCTCAAAGCCAAGCTTGAACCCAAAGTAATATTTGGAGATTCAAACTTTGGACTAACAAAAGGATATGGTGCAGTCCAGATTGGCACAGTCACATTCAAGAAAGTAGCCTATATGGAAGGACTGAAGCACAACTTGATCAGTATCTGTCAACTATGTGATGAAGGCTAATAAGTGACTTTCAGCAAATCCTTATGCAAGATCAAATCAGAGGACAACACAACTGTGTTGACAGGTAAAAGGAAAGGTAACATCTATTTAGTAGACTTTCTTTCAACTAAAGTAGATATTTGCATGTTTAACTCTATTAGTATACCTAATGAACTGTGGCATAAGATATTAGGACATATAAAACTTAGAACCATTGTTAGGCTATCCAAGGACAACCTTGTTAGAGGACTACCTTCTGGCCCCTACAAGAAGGAAGGACTCTACAGGGCTTGTCAGTTAGGCAAGCAAACCAAAAATAGTTTCAAGTCACTTAATAAGAGTGATTCACCTAGGATTTTGTATCTGTTACACATGGATCTTTTTGGACCCATTATAGTACAAAGCAAGAAGGGAAATCTTACACTTTAGTGGTTGTAGATGACTTCTCTAAATTCACATGGGTGTTCTTTCTGAGGAAGAAGTCTGATAACTTTAAGTGTTTGACAGAGTTTCTCAAATGCATACAGAGTGAGTTCAATACTCACATTGCCCTGATCAGAATTGATCATGGGATATAGTTTGATTCTCTTCTTATGCAAGAGTTCTGTCAGAGTGAAGGGATCAGGCACACTTTCTCAGCTCCTAGAACTCCTCCACAAAATGGGGTAGCTGAAAGGAAAAATAGAACCCTTATTAAATCTGCCACTACATTGTTGTCAGATGCTCACCTTCCTCTATCCTTTTGGGCAGAGGTAGTGAACACCTCCAAGTATGTGTTGAATAGAAGTTTAATACATAAACTGAAGGGCAAGGCTCCCTATGAATTACTCAAAGGGAAGAAACCTAAAGTAGATTACTTTAAAATTTTTGGTTGTATTTGTTACATTCATAATAATGACAAGAAATACCTAGCAAAATTTCAAGCCAAAGCTGATGGAGTGTTTCTGGGATACTCCATGATCAGTAAAGCTTATAGGTTATATAATAAATCAACTCTTAAAATTTAAGAATCTGTTCATATATCTTTTGATGAAATTAACATGTCTTTCAAGGAGAAGAATACTTCTACCATAGAACCTTTGTAGGTACACTCTCTTGCTGAAGACTTGGACAGGTTACAAATCATTCAAAAAGAGGAAAGCAGTGAAGATGAAGAAGACATTCAACATCTTGAAGAGAAACTTCTTGTAGAGCCAGTTGTTGTACCACCAGAGGAAACAACAACACAGGTTGGTGAACAGTCAACATCTCCTATTGATTTAGTAACATCAAGAGACCATCCAATCTCCCAAGTGATTGGAGACATCTCAGCTGGTGTGCAAACCAGAAATCAGGTCAACCAAAACCTGATGCACACTTGCTTCCTTTCTCAAATTGAACCTCAATCCATTTAAGATGCAGAGCAAGATCCACACTGGATCATTGCAATGCAAGAAGAGTTGCATCAATTTGAAAGGAACAAAGTATGGGAACTAGTACCAAGGCCAAAGGATCACTCCATTGTTGGAACAAAGTGGTTGTTCAGAAATAAGTTGGATGATCAAGGAGTCATTGTAAGGAACAAGGCAAGGCTAGTTGCTCAAGGGTACTCTCAAGAAGAAGGGATAGATTATGACGAGACCTTTGCACCAGTTGTAAGGTTAGACGCCATAAGAATCTTCTTAGCATATGCAGCACACAAAGGATTCAAAGTATACCAGATGGATGTAAAGAGTGCCTTTCTCAATGGAGATATCAAAGAAGAAGTCTATGTCAGACAACCCCCATGTTTTATCTCTTCAACTCATCCTGATTATGTTTTCAAATTGCATAAAGCATTATATGGTCTAAAGCAAGCTCCTCGAGCATGGTTTGAGACCCTAGCATGCTTTCTTCTGAAAAATGAGTTTATAAGGGGTAGAGTAGACCAAACTCTTTTTATTAGAACCCATAAGTCCCATACCCTACTAGTACAAATCTATGTAGATGATATTATATTTTGCTCTATTGATTCAAATTTGTGCAGAAGGTTCTCCAACATAATGCATTCTAAATTAGAAATGAGTAGCATGGGTGAGCTATCCTTCTTTCTAGGATTGCAAATCAAACAACATGCTGAAGGAATATTTATTTCTCAAACCAAGTATGCAAAAGAACTGTTTAAGAAATTTGGTATGTCTGGAACATCATGTATGAAAACACCAATGTCTACCAATGTTGTATTAGATGCTGATGAACATGGGAAACCTGTTGATCAGACAACATATAGAGTAATGATTGGCTCTTTATTGTACCTTACAGCTAGTAGAGCTGACATAATGTTTGCTACATGCATATGTGCTAGATTCCAAGTAAGCCCTAGAGAGTCACACCTAACCTTAGTAAAAAGGATTCTTAGGTATGTAAAAAGTTGTCCAAATCTAGGTCTCTGGTATCCAAAAGATTCAGCATTTGACTTAACTGGATTTTCAGATGCTGATTATGCTGGATGCAGAATAGACAGGAAAAGCACCTGTGGAACTTATCAGTTTCTTGGTGACAGACTTGTCTCCTGGTTTTGCAAGAAACAAACATTTGTGTCAACTTCAACTGCTGAAGCGGAATATATGGCTGCAGGTAGTTGTTGTTTACAAATATTGTGGATTCAAAACCAACTCCTAGACTATGGCTACAACTTAGAAAAGTCTAAAATATTTTGTGATAATACTAGTGCTATTTCCATAGCACAAAATCTAGTCCTCCATAGTAGGACAAAACACATAGAAATTAGGCATCACTTTCTAAGGGATAATGTTGAGAAAAATAAAATTGAACTTCAATACATCCCAACTGATTTGTAAAGGGGAGATATTTTCACCAAACCCTTGGATGAAAAGAAACATACATTCTTCCTGAATCAGTTAGGACTGTTAGATGGAGGAAGTCTAAAATAAGATCCAAGATTTTCAAAAATCTAAAAAAATGACCAAGACTAGGCAAATCAAAGTGCTTTTTCTAGTGTATAGTGTGTTTCTGGTCTCTGAACTGTGCTCGACGATTTTCCCCCAGATCGTCGAACGGAGATCGACGACTTCCGAAATCGTCGACTAGAGTTCAGTGCTTCTCAGATAGTGCTAAACTATCTTTCTTCAGGTTAGCGATCGTCGTGCGGAGCTCGACAATTTTGTTTTCTAAACTATCGTCGAACGGAGCTCGATGCTCTCCAATATCATCGAACGGAGATCGACGCTATTGATGACCTTTCAGTTTCCTTTAGAAGCCCAAATCATCGAACAGAGATCAACAATCTTTTCTTTTTTGCGTCGAACCCTAATATAAAACTCATTTTTTCAGCCGTCGTTCTCCCTTTGCGCTTTCATACTCTCTGCAAGTTTTCTCTTTCCCTCCAAACTTCTCTACACTTGGTCGTTTGTTTGTTCATTTTTGCAGGAATCAAAGGCAGTCTCAGTCGCCATCTTGGCCGCAATGAAATTTGACACTGGATTTGATATCGACATGGATTCTTTCAACAACAGTGATCAAATCTTCAAGGAGATTCTGGAACTTTTCAAAGAACAACATCTAGTTACCATCATGACCACAAGGATCAAATTAGCTGCAGATGAGATAAAAGAATTTGTGTATACTGCCCATAACCTGGATCAGAATACAGTGGTTGGAAGCATCTCAGGAACCCAGGTATCTCTAACACCTGCTGCTTTGACAGAGGTTTTCAATTAAAATCTGGAAAAGATTCCGTTGAACTTTCTGGAGAGGAGTTTTCTAATATGCTTGAAAGGATGGGACACTCAGAAGCAAACCCTAGCAAATTGCTGAAAAAAATCTGTCTGTTGAGTACAGATTTCTAGCTGATGTTGTTGGCAAGGTATTGTTGGCCAAACACTCAGCTCATGATACATTATCTAGGTATTAGCTCTGCTTGATGGGTGCCCTAGTGGACAAGAAGCAACTCAACTGGGGAGAAATTTTCTTTGATTTGATTAAGAAAAAGATTAACAATAACTTTGTTAATTTTGGAAGAATTTTACGGCTGTTCCTTCACCACAGATGCCCTGCACTGCTTGTTTTCAGTGGGATGCACATCAATGCCTCCAAGAGGCTCACATGTGCCCTATTTGGAAAATGGGACAGGCAGATTGTCAAGCCCAGCAGGCCCTCTGCAATTTCTACTTCAAGCACAAGGACTGCCTCAGTCTCTTCCCCTCAGGTTTCTGCCCCTGCAGAAGACTTGCCTGCTTCTTCTCCTCCTCCTCCACCTCTTGTTTCATCTACCACAATCACACCCACCATCACAATTTCCACCCCATCTCCAACTTCAATTCCTTCTCCAACTCAACCACTCACTGAAGAAATCTTCCATCCTCTACATCACTACCCACACTTAGATATTGACTCATCCTCTCATATTCCATCTTCCACTCTTATAGATGATTCCTATATGGATGATTCTCCTTCATCCCCTCCTGAGCCACCATCTTCATCCACCTCTTATCAACAACTACTTCAAGACATCATTGCTCAACTATCCTTCACACCATCCATTTCCATTCCACTCTCTTCCATCTCCACAATTCTAGTTTCCCAACCATAATTCCCTCAATCCACAGGTTCTCCTACAACATCTCCTGCTGCTCCACCCTTCATTGCTACCTCATCCATCCCTACCTCTGCTCAAGTCCCTCTTGAGCAAGTAGATCTTCCAGCCCTTGCAGACAGGTTATATAAGCTGATAGCTCCAAGGCTATCCCTCTTGCTGGAGACCTCTTTGGCTCCTCTTCTAAAAATAGTTCAGGAACTGTCTGCCAGGCTTTCTTCTTATCTTCCTTCTCAGGCAATCCCTTCTTATGGGTGACTTAATCCAGTTGTCACTAAATCTAGGCGGGGGGAGATGCCTCATGAAGTTGAAAGATTGCCTGCTGTTGTATCTTCAGTCCAAGCTCCAGCTGCATCTGTTGCATTCATCACAGTGGACCTCAGGTCACTGTTGTCAGCTTTTGATTCAGTGTACTTCAACTACCTTCCAGTCCAGCATTCTGAAGACCCTATTAAGGCCATTGTTCCTATTTGCAGATGTGACCCCATCCTAATAAGCTCTTATATACATTCCATCAATGTTGTTGACACTGCTTCTTCCACTGCTTCTTCTGCTATGACAGAGGCATTTGTTTTTGAGCCTGTTGTTACTGCTGCTGTTACTTCTTCTGAAGTTGTTTTTCTAGTTTCATCTGTTACTACTGCTGCTATTACTGCTGCAGTTTCTGAACCTTCTGCTGTCATAACTCCTTCTGCTAGTGTTTCCTCTACACCACCTCCCGCTGTTGCTGCTGCTACTATTGTTGTTTCTGCTGTTTCTTCTGCTCAGTCTCAACAACAAAAAGATTATCTCAAAAGGATTGATGCAGTGTATGATAATCCTCCAAGCTCAGACAGTGATCAGTTCAGGATTGACTCAGATGATTTCTCTGCTACAATTGCAAGGAAAAGAAAAGCCAGAAGCAAGGCTATGAAGAGAGTTCCTCCAGAGAAAGTAAAAGATACAAATGACATTCCATACTATATACTGCATGATTGCCCTATCACATAACCTTGGATGCAATGATCCAGGAATCAACTGAAGGCTATGAAAAAGAAAAGAAAGTATGATAAAGGATCTTCCCATTCTAATCCTCCTCCTCCTCCTCCCTCACCTGATGCAGATGCAGGTGGTAGTTTTGCTTTCCAATCCTCTGTCAGAAGCCAAAATTCATATCAACCTCAAGGAAGATCCCAGTACAGAGGAAATCAATCTAGAGGTTACCAGTCCAGAAGAGGACAGTATAGAGGAAATCAGAGAGAACTTAAAGTATACTCTAAAGGATATTCCAGGCAACATCGTTATACAAGGGAAGGACAAGGTCCATCTGACACAACTTCTGGTCCCTTCCCTTATAAGCTGAAAGAACTATTCTCATCCAGAGCTCCTCCAGATAATTCTTCAAATAGATATGAGCCTCCTGTTCCTTTTGAAGATCCAGAAAATAACCTCACCTCATGGACTGCAAGAATGAAAGAATTGGCTGCTTTGGACCAAATTAAGAAAGCTAGAGAACAAGGAAGAGATGTATCAAATATCACTACTTTATCAGATCAAAGAAAGAAAGAGCTTGAGAGATACTCCTCCAGTAAATTTTTTGATTCAGAAAGCTATATGAAGTTCCACCTAGAAGCTGTAGTGCCTAGGCCAAAGCAACAAACCTCTCTAGGTGCAGCTGATGATAGAAGATCTAAAAAGGAAGCTCTCAATCCCAACAAAGAAATAGTTCTTATAAAGAGCAAGGAAAAAAATGATTCTGTAAGATGACAACATATTTTGTTTTTTGAACTATCTGAGATAATGTCTGTGTTTCTGCAATGTCTTGTTTGTTATATTTCTGCTTTGCATGTATTTATTTTTTCAATAACTGTAAATAGTAATCCTAACCCAAATAGGGGGAGATTGTTGGAACACCCTATTACTGATTTGGGCAAGGATCACTATGTCTTTTAGGAAATCTGTTTTGACCTCCTTGTATAGATCTAAAGGTCAATTAGAATTGAGTCTAAGGGTTAGTATTTAGGTTTGAAAGCTGCCCTCAAGACCAGATATTTCAGTTCAGGAGACCAAGTCATTTCGTCGAGCTCACTACGACGAATCGTCGAACTCCATTCGACGATCGCTGAGCTCACTTCGACGAATCGTCGAACTCCATTCGACGATCTCTGAGCTCAACTTCGACAAGTCGTCGAACTCCATTCGACGATCTTCGAGCTCAGATCGACGTTCTTGTCTCCAGTTTGTTTCTCTATCTCTTAGCTCAGTTCGACGATAGCTGAGCTCAGATTGACGATCTCTGTTTCAGTCTAAGTCCAGTATCTGAGTTCAGTTCAACGATAGTGGAGCTCAGTTCGACATTTTTCTGGAGAGATCGACATTTTTCAAGATTCAAATTCAGACAGTTATGTAATTATTCTCAGCATTTATTTCAAGGATCTTGTAGCTGTTTTCAATTAATCTGGAGCAACTTTCAAGGGATTTTCAAAGGAATGTTTTTGTTGGACTTTCCTGCAGAAGACAAAATGCAGTTAAGGAGGTCATTTATGACAGGCTAACGGCTATCTTGGACAGAGAAATATTAATTCAGATCTAAGGAATAAAAGATCAGCCTTTCTATCACTATAAAAGAAGAATAACACAGAAGAACATCATCAACAAGTGAATAACAACATGAAAAAGAGCTGCAGATATTCACAGTCTTAGAACTCATACAAGAACACCATCACAAAAGGAGATCAACATAATAAAACTTTCAGATCCCTTTTGATTACAGTGTTCAAAGGCCATCATCATTCAATACTCCAGACAACACACATTTCAGCTGCTACTGAAATCATCTTATGCTGGAGATCAAATCTTCTGAAGGCCTATCACCCTACTGCAAAGCTTCACTTCTTGAACAACTAAAGATCTCAGGGGGAGCTTTGACAACATCCACTATCTTCTCTCTAATTGTTGACAGAGAAGATCATCTCATCCCTCTCATCTCTCTCTCTCTACTATAAAGGGTTTTTCAAACTCCCTTCAAAAGTTTATGCTGGTTTCTGAGACTTTGTCAAAACTCAGTGGTGGCAAGACACCTGATCAAAAAATCTGGTTTGGTTTTTGAGCACCTTATCAAAAGCTCATTGGTGCCCAGAACACCTGATCAACTCATCCTGCAGTGGATTCCTACCTAGGGTGGTAGAAGAGTGGACGTACCCTGATTGATTGGGGAACCACTATAGCTCCTTGTGTCTTCTGGTTGCTTACTATCTTTTGTTTTTTGGCTGTGGTTTGTGATTGCTTTTTGTTTAGATAGTTGATGTGTTTACTTTATTTCATTTTCTTCCCTGTTCACTTAGGAATACAACAAATGTTGTAAAATGTTTTTAGCAAGCACCATACTCTATTCACCCCCCCCCCCTCTAGAGTATATCAGATCTAACCTGCACTTTCAAGAAGGATCTCAATCTGCGACAACGGGGGTGTATGGAGTTCCTCGGGCACTACACCTTTGAAATTCATTATACTCCCGGGAAGGGACACGTCGTCGCATATGCTTTGAGTCGTAGGAGTCCGACAAGGGCAAATTGGTTGTAGATGCATGATGAGCGTCTGATCCAGGAGATGGAAGCTTTAGATATTTCTTGTGTTGACAAGAATTCCAAGGCAAATGCGTGCTTGAACTGGACGGAGGTACAGTATGACCTTGAAGACAGGGTTCAGCGAGCAACAGAACTCGATGAGAGCCTAAAGCGCTATGTAGCGGAAGGGTAAAATTCCCAGTTTTCCTTGGACTACGATTTTTGGCTAAAAGACGGTCGATTATGCGTCCCCAATGTTAATAAATTAGGGGCGGAGTTAATGTACGAAGCACATTTTATAAAGTACTCAATCCACCTTGGGAGCACGAAGATGTTAAAGGACATGAAATTGTTCTGGTGGCCAGGGATGAAGAAAGACATAGTTTTCTACCTGGCAAAATATCAAACGTATGCTGTAGTGAAGGCAGAATGTCAGAAGCCTGGATGTTTCCTGAAGTCGTCTATTCCAGTATGGAAGTTCGATGACATTTCTATGAATTTCGTACATGAACTACCGAGATCACAGAGTGGAAACGATGTCGTGTGAGTGATCGTTGACCGACTAACCAAAGTCTCTCACTTCATACCAATTAGGAAAGATGATTCTGTTGAGAAACTGACTAAGCTGTACGTAGATAATATCGTACGATTTCATGGTATGCCCCGTAGCATCATAAGCGATCGAGATGGGCGCTTTACTTCAAATGATTGGAGGCTAATTCATCGGTTGTTGGGGACTAAACTACAGTTCAGTACGACCTTTCATACGCAAACGGATGACCAGACTGAGAGGATAAACAGAACGATGGAGGACATGCTACGAATGTGCATCTTAGATTTCGGGAAGAGATGGGAAGACCACCTCTATATAATTGAGTTTTCCTACAACAATAGCTATCAAGCTTGCATACAAATGGCACCTTTTGAAGCTTTATACGGTAGAAAGTGTCGTACATCGTTAGCTTGGGTAGAATCGGGCGAATCTAAATTATATAAGCGTAAGGATGTTGAAGAGGCTAATTTAGTGATACGAACTATCTGAGAGAGGCTATTGATAGCACATGATAGGCAGGCGAAGTTCTACAACGTCAAGCACTGAAATGTGGAGTTTGCGGTAGGCGATTGGGTATACTGGAAGATCAAACCATTCAAAGGCGTGTCCATGGTTCGGCGCTTGAAAAGTTAAGTCCGGTGGGACAACTGTGACCATGAAGAGCTGACATGGGAGCGAGAGCAAACCATCCGCGAAGAATATTCCGAGTTCTTTGTGTAATGTTGTTGTAACATTGTTTTTATAAATAAAAAGTTGTAACTTTTATGTTGTTGTTTTCCTTATAGCTGTATGCAAATTTCGGGACGAATTTTCTGTAAGGAGGGGAGAGCTGTAACACCCAAAATTTGACAGCATAATTTTTCTCACTGTCGCTAGGCGACAGTGGGTATCGCTTGATGGCGATAGTGATAAAACATTCGTCGAGACACACTCGACGCACTCAATGCGCTCAACGAATCGTCGAAAGATATCGCCGAGTGGCGACAGTGGGTATCGCCTAATGGCGATAGCGAGCGTAGCGTCGAGATGCACTCGACGCTTTCAACGAATCGTTGAAATGATATCGCCGAGTGGCGATAATGGATGTCGTCTGGCGATAGTGTCACGTGGCATGCATCAGATTAGATGTTAAGCAGTCAAAGATGTTAAGTTGATGTCGTTGAGTGGCGATAGTCGATATCGTCAGACGATAGCACCAAAGTTGACCAGTCAACCCAAATCTTTGTCTTTGCTTCGTTTTGATGGAATAATCCTGTAGTTGAGGTGAAACCGCGGTTTGATATGCAGAGCTGTGTGGATTGAGAAGCTATTCTTCTTCTCTTCCTCTCTCTCTTCATTCCATCTTAGTCCTTGGAGAAAAGAAAAACTGAGGAAGAAGAAGGGCTAGAGCTGAAGCTTGCAGAGCTTGCTGAAGGAGATCTTATGGTCGGAAGCAGGATCTGACGCTAGATCCGCGAAGAGAAAAGTGAGGCGTTCATTTCCATCCGGATAGAACAGCTTCTCCATGGATCCAAAGAGAACTACAAGGGTAACAACCTCCTTCTTGGACAAGTGAAGTCCTAATTTTGCATCTGCATGGAATCCTCCACCGAAAGGTGAAATTGTTAAGCGAATTCCGTTGGGTCGATACTCGTATCCCCAAGTAAGTTAGCATATAGATCCGGAAGTGTGTAGTACGGAATAAGCATATTATGTAAAGCTCATCTGGACAAGTTGGTCTGAATTGGTGATGCTTAATTTTATAAACCGGAGAATACTCCGCTTATAAACGAGTATTTTATGGAATCTGTGGGTTGTGCCTATAAAGTGGAGTAACGTGAATTACTGGAGTGGAGCTCAAAGAAAATACCCAAGCAAAATCACAATTTTGGAGAAACTATTGATGTCGTCGGGCGATAGTGGGTGTCAACGATGGCGATAGCTCCCAGAGAGCTATTTGTGGTGTGAAAGACTAGTTTTCTGGCACTGCAGATTGCTACAGGATGTTTTTGGATCGTTGGTCCAGTAATGATTGAGGTTGGGGCCAGAAGATGAATTCTATCGCTAACGCCTGACGATACTGGGTGTCGCTGGCGATAGCTTCCAGAAAACATATTGTGAAGTAAGTCTCTCGGGGACAGTGTGGCTAATGCGAGCTATGAGCTTTGGAAGGCCAGTGAGCCAAACGGACAAGGGGAATCCGATCCGCGTCAGTCTAGACATTGAACTGACGATTTCAGCAATGGGCAAGGGCTGAACTACATCCGCGTTATGGTTGTCTAACTTGAGTGTCTGGGTTATTGGCGTTCGTTAGGATCACATAATGAGAGTTTGTGGATGTACGCCATTAAGACTAAAGTCTCAGGTCGTGGACCATGGAGCATGAATGCTTAATGTTGACCGTTGGGTCTACGATCTTGGAACGGTGGTGTAATTTGGTACACCGATAGAGTGCCCTGAGAGCACGGAGCGTCGGGCCATGAGGCTGATGATTGTGATATGTTGAAATGTGCGGAAGTGCACTTTCTTGTGTTATATCTATTGTGCTTGCTTTGCTTTCAGGGATTAAACCGCTGCCCTGGGTATGGGGTAGGGTCGTTATAATTGGTCAGCTGAATGTCGGCCGTTGCCTTGTTTACCAACCTCGTGGTGGAATGTCCTTGTGCAGGTGCTGGACCAAGCGGGAAATAGCGGGCTGAAACCCTTGCTACTATGCTGACCCTCGAAGGCTGAATTGAAAAGTTTTACCGTTTTCATGTGTGGCCGGCCTGCCCGCCGATGTTTGTAATCCACACTTGTGATGTTTAACTATAAGGCCTTAAGTTCAGACACTTTTATGCATTTTTGTATACATTCATGTTATATATATATATATATATATATATATATATATATATATATATATATATATATATATATATATATATATATATATATATATATATATATATATATATATATATATATATATATATATATATATATATATATATATACTGTTGTTTATACATAATGGACATTCTTGTTTGATGAGTTCAATAATAACCCCTAAATTGTAACATCTCCCCTGTAATGAACGTATAATATGGGTCCGGCCGGGGCCCCACAACATACGGACGCCACAGCTTTAGTATTAAAAGTTGATATAGCTACCCACACTCAAAACACTTTGCACAACACAGCGGAAACACAAGCAAGACAAGAAGTTATCCACCACTAGAAGAGTAAAACAAATGGCCTTATGGCCTTACACCAAGTGTCCAAAATCAAATAATACAACAGTCATGAATGCACTTAGCACTCCTAGTCTACCTCGGCATGCAAGCCGGACAACATGAATCTCAAACATACAACATCACATAAGTAGAGCTACAAAAAGAAAAGCACTTCATGAGGCTTAGGCCTTTCTGGCTGGCGAGCTAGCTCCTGCATGCGATCCTTGCCCTGTAAAATTTATTAGTAACGTGGGTCAGCAAAGGCTGACCTCAAACTGTGTAACAACACATCTCCTCCCGGCCGCACCTAACGAATCCCGGGGTACCCCTCCAACCTGCAAGTTAGCACTTCGTATGCAATAATCATAAGCAAGAAAAGCAACTACAGAAACAGGCTTGGATGTCACACACATCATACATGTTCTCTACTGGTTGAGCATATAATAAAAGGGCCTACTTATGCAATCATGTATGCAATAACCTGGGTTTCACCCAAGGCACCCTAACTCGTATGCATCTAGCACATCATCACATCATATGGGTACTCATCGATTCCCCATTGGCATAAAGCCGCAAACAAAGGGGTGCACCATTTCCCCCAATGGCTCACAGGACAACTCATGGAACTCTTGTCAAGGCCCCACCCGCTCAAGATCTTAGCCTCGGGCTTGCCTACAAGCTCTGACGTCTCTTGTCAGGATTCCAACAAACCCAAAACTGACCGATTCTAAGAAGCCTTGCCGGACCCCACCCGCTCATGGCCTCATTGCCCGAGCTTGTCCCCATGCTTGACATTCTTGTCAGTCTCACAGAAGGGGACTAGTCTCACCGGGACACTCTTCGCACATGACGTGAACGTCACGGGATAGCTAGCCGACCACGGAGACATAGCCACGCCTTGGCACAACACAAACCAAGACAAAACCACCCTAGTCCCTCATTTGTACTGCAGCGTTCCAGCGTACCAAGGAAACCATCTCCAACTCATGCGGAGCTAACCTTGTCCACCAAGGAAAACAACTACCGCCATGAGGAGCTAACCTTGTCCGGTTCCAACTACACGTACTCACTCGAGAAAAAGGGGGAAAACATCACCGCATCACAAACGGCATCTTGCCGCAACGGAATCTCTACGAATCCTTAACGTTCGTATGCAACATCACCGAGTTGGACTAACGGTCGCGACTACGGCTTCACCCACCATGCCTAATCCACTAACGGAGCGGATCTCTAATGCAAATTATGCTGGGGACGGACTCAATCAACCCGGAGGTTCCTCTTGAACCTTGGCAAACCAACACCCCTCTTATTTGAGAGTTTGGTGACCAAAAGCTAGAAAGAAAAGATGCTAAAGACGTGCATCCTAAGACCGAGAGGAGAAGTGTCGTTACCTTCCGACTCCTCTTCCTTGCCATGGCAAAATAGCCGGATGAAAACCTTCGCAACGATCTAACCTCCACGGATCTGGACTCGGCTCGCGATTTGGAGCACCGAAACCTCTCCTATAGAACAAACTCTCCTTCTCCTTCTTCCTTGTTCTCACTTCTCTCTAGATCTTTAGTAAGAGAAAGCTTGGAGAAGAATGAGTGTTTTCAATCCTATTCTCGGACTTAACTCCTAAAGAAATGATCTGAACCATCAGATCCTAAAATCAGGAAAAGAATGGCCACGATCCGCCTGAAAAATAAAAGACCTGGGCCGAACACGGCCTGGCACACGCCCGTGTCCAGGGCCGTGTGCCTCATTCTCCGTCTCAAATCGACGCGCCTGGAACAGCACACGGGCATCCGACACGCCCGTGTTTGACCCGACACGCCCGTATCGCCACTGACACGGCCGTGTGGCCGGCCGTGTTCATCCATTGACACGGCCCCAAAAACATGCCGAGAGGTGACATGGCCTGGGACACGCCCGTGTCCCACGCCGTGTGCCAAGTCTCGACACTTGTCGACAGCCTTTGTGTCGACACCGCGAAAAAACATCGAGCGAAGATCGTCGACCAAGTGGGACACGCCCTGTGACACGCCCGTGTCACAGGCCGTGTGTCCTAGTCTCAACACTCGACACTCGACAATCGACGAGTGAACATCGTCGACTGAAGTTCGTCGACAGACCCACACGGCCTTGGACATGCCCGTGTCCTAGGCCGTGTGCCTTGTCTCGACACACTGTCGAGCGAAAGTGTGGACACCCCAGGCCGAGTGTCGACACGGGCTCGACACGCCCTGCGACATGCCCGTGTCGCAGGCCGTGTGCCCTAGTCTCGACACATTGTTCTAGCAAAAGTGTCGACACCCCGGGCCGAGTGTCGACACAGCTCGACATGCCCTGTGACACGCCCGTGTCGCAGGCCGTGTGCCCCCTGCCAGAAACCAAAAAAATTTCAGAAACGCAAATCCACCCTCTCTCAAAACTAGGGTGTTACATAAATCTTCCGCTAAAATACTCTGAGTTAGGGTGCGTGTAATCGTTCTGATATTAACGTGTAATTCCTCCACCTGTTGGTGGAATATGGTGTGGGGCCCTGGCCAGACCCTCTATTATATTTCATTTAACGGATGGTGGTGTTACAAATGCCCCTAACCGTTCACCTCCTACAGCTGATCTTCTGTCCCCTCTCATGGGGCTCCTCTGGCCAGTCTTCTCATCTCCAAGAACTTCCACAAGGCAAGGTGACATGCCCATACTCCTGATGGAACTTGCAGTGGAGAAGTGCATTCCCTCTATGTTGCTTCCGATCTGGAGCTCTCCCCCGCTAATTGCGAGTGTGGCGATTAATCGTCATAGCCTTCCGAGGCGATCTAGCGAGTATGTTGGCCTCTCGACGCATCTTTAGTACATTAAAACAAGCCTGACGCTTGGGAGAATGGCGCGAAATGGGTCTGAACGGATGAGGTACTCCTCTTTTAGCTTCCAATGAGGCCAATTCATCGGGACATGGAACCTCCTCTCGGGTTCACTATGCTAAAGAATAGCTCACAGCCTCCTGAACCCCATGCCCTGCTTGCGAGCCTCTTCCTTCCTCCTACCTCCTCCCGAGGTCCTCGACTCATCTGACTTTGTCAACCTCATAAGCAAGGCCAGGACACTCTTAATGTTCCCTTTCTGTTGGATCAACCACCCTACGCAGTCGATCAGTTCTTCAAAAGAGTTGAGGGATCTCGATCCACCTCCATTTTGAGCAACCCCACTTGCAAGCTGAACGTAAGAGCTAGCTGGAGGGTGTAACTATCCACCTCTTGAATCTGCCTCATGGAAATTATCAATGTACTGCTCAAATGACTCGTTGGGTTCCTACTTAAGGAGAAAGAGGGCGATTGGCCCCTTCTTTCTCTTTTTCGACGTTGTGAAGTGGAATATCAGACCTCGGCGCCGATCTTCAAAGTAATAGATTGAGCCCGTTGGTAACTGGTGGAACCAGTCTCTTTCCTTCCCATTGAAGGTGATCGCGAAGAACCTACACTTCAAAGAATTAATCATAGTTTGAATTGAAACTACATTGTCGAACCATTGCAGGTGCTGAATGAGGTCATCTTCCAGGTATAGTAGTTAAGCACAGGCTCACGAAACCACTCCTCGCAAAATGGGCTCTCCGACCGAGTTTGTCAAGCTTGTTTCTAGCGAGCTGAATCATCCTTGCCGAAATGATGAGCTTATGGGGTGATGTACTGGCTTTAGTCGAACAAAGGTCACTGCTACTCCAATGAGACGACGACCCCTTTGTCATGCAGGTTCGTCGTCCTTTGTCGAGGTAGCGACTGGTGGTGAGGCTTCTGCGACCTCGGCTCCCGAAGTCAGGAGATCTTACAATATATTTATCATCCCATGTCTGAACTCCATTGTTGAAACTGAAAACTCAGTGTCTGTGGAGTTTACCCTTGGGGAGGGGGTGATCAAACACCTACTTATCTCTCGCGAGCCAAACGACTAAGGAAAAAGAATAGGGGACAAACCCATGGGCTCGGCGTGGAGGTCTCACCACACGCCTAGGAGATCTTAGAGCGCTTCCCATCCCTATCCAAATGCTGAGCTAAGAATACATCAGAAAGCGCAAGAAGACCAGGGCACAAGTAGGCATGACTTCTGAGGTACCCCCTTGGGTTTTTTTTATATATTTCTGAACACGACCTTCAAATAGACTTCCTCCGTTGTTTTGAACATCTATGTGCAACCCACTTGGGTATGCCAAAAGCGTAACTCCATTGTTATAGAAGTCTATAGACAGACCAGCGGGTGTAAAATGGTAAAAACACATCACAAGAGACTGGGCGAGTGGCCCTCTGGAACCTCCACTCGCCGGGGGGCGGCGAGTGCTCGATTGAGTTGGTACTCTCCACCTCTTCCCAGTCCTGGGCGAGTGCGGGCCCGACCTGCCCCACTCGCCTGCTGCTCGCCGAGCCTCCTGGGGCGAGTGCGAGCCGACTTGCTCCACTCACCCGCTGCTCGCCGAGCCACTACGGCGAGTGCGAGCCGACCCGCCACACTCAACCCTCAAACGATCCACCCCACTTGGGTGAGCCGGACTGCTGGACTTGGTCAATCTGGCTCTTGACGGCTACTACTCGCCTAATCCCCGCTCTTTGCGAGGTTGACCCAAGCTTGGAAAGAATCATCCAACCCCGCAATACGCGGAGAGTGCGACAGGGGCCAGAGAATCTTCTGGTGGGCTCCACCAGCAGCTATAAATACATACCCACATACCTGGGCGGCCTCCGTCATTCCTTTTACATGAACCTTATTGAGATGCCTCTCTCCAAAGAGCTCAAAGAGAAGCTTAGTCGCGCCCGCGTGCTCAACGCCACTCGCGCTGGCTGTAACACCCCAAATCCCATAATTGGTAAAAAGTTGGGTGACACGGCCTGGGATACGGGCATGTCCCAGGGCGTGTCCTGCTCGGGTGAGCAGCCGGCGAGTGGTCGATGAAAATCCATTTTTACGAAAAATGAGGGAACACGCCCTCTGACACGGGCATGTCAGAGGTCGTGTCCTCCGCTGGTCGACGAATTCAGTTCGAGAAAGTTGAGCTATAGCCGTGTCTGCTGCCGTGTATAGGCACACGGCCTGTGACACGGGCATGTCACAGGTCGTGCCCTTTGCTGGACTTGCCTAGGGCATTTGAGGCCTGGTGAACATGGGCAGGACACGGTCGTGTCTTGGGGTACACGGCCTGTGACACGGGCATGTCACTGGCTGTGTCCCAATGGGGTTGAATTGGTAATGTGCAGCCTGAAGTACAAGGCCACCGCACGGGCGTGTCTGAATGCGTGTCAGGTGATACAGCCCGTGACACGGGCATGTCACATGGATGTATACTGGTCTGGATGATTCGGTTGTGTGCCGCTTAAGGCACACAGCCTGTGACATGGGAGTGTCACAGGCCGTGTCAGGCAAAAATTTGCCTTTTGTGGCAAAATCATGGTCGTCCATTTTCCTCAGCTAGGATCTGATGGCCCAGACTTCTTCCCCCTTCTTTAAGGCCGAGAATTGAGATGAAAATCTCATTTGGATATTGGCCATACTCTTTCTAAGAAGCTAGAGAGAGAGTGAAAGGAGGAGGAGGAGGATCGGAGCCGGCCACCGGTGGATCTACAGAGTTCCGGTTAGAGATCCGAGGCTAGGGTTGTGGAGGCAAGACCGCTGCGGTGCTTTCCAGCAGGCTAAAAGTCCATGGCTCCAAAGCGATACGATCTTCCTTCTTAGCCATGTGAAGGCTTCCTTTTTGGCATGTGCATGGGATTCACCCACCAGAGGGTGGAATATGAAGGGATTTCCTTGGGTTGATTCGTAGAATCCTCAATATTTGGCATATAGATCCGAAAATGGAGTACGGAATAGGCATGCTATGTGAAGCCCATCAGGACATGTTGGTCTGGATTGGTACTGTTGCATATACGCTCCAGAGAAGACTCTGTGATTAAACATGTAGTTTAAAGAGTCAATGGGATTGACCTGTGAAGGGTAGTAACAGGAAGTACTGGAGTGGTAGTCCAGGAAAAGACCCGTGTAATGCTTGTGATGTTTGTAATGTTCGGTGGGTTGGACCTGTAAAAGACAGTAGCAGGAAGTACTAGTGTGGAAGTCCAGGAAAAGACCCTCTGATGCTTGGAATGCTTATGACGCTCGATCGGTTGTGCCTGTGAAGGATAGTAGCAGGAAGTACTGGCTTGGCAGTCCAGGAAAATACCCTCAAGTGTATGCTATGAATGTATAGTTAAGGCTAGGGATGGAAAATGAGTTTTTTCGCTAATGCGAGGCATGGCATCTAGCTAACCGATGATTGGAAAGCCAGTCCTGCTAGGATACTATAGCTATGTGTGAGCTGGATGAGCTCTCACAGATTTATGCCTAATAGGTATGGTGAAACCGACACGCGTCTTTTTCTTAGACGCGAGTACGCTATACTCGGTGATGGCAAGGCGACTTGAGCAACGGGGGGTGGTTGATACGGCCTGCGTTATGTCCGTCCGACTTGAAGTGCTGAAAGTGCAGAGCGTATAGCGAGGGTCTTCGGCCTGCGTGCCACGACACCATGGGGGGCTATTGGCCAATCCTGGGTCATTAAGACTAAAATCTCCGGCTACACGCCATGGAGTAAATACTCAACTTTTACCGTTGGGTTACGACCCTGATACGGTGGTGGGACCCTGGGTCGCCGGTACACCAAGAATGTGTCCTGAGTGCACGGATCGTCGGGCCGCGTAGCTGATGGTTGTGATAGAATGTTTGTGCGTGAATGCACAATATGTGATGAATATATATATGCATATGAATTGCTATGTCTGCAGGGAAGGAATGCCACTGCCCCGGGAAAGGGGTAGGTTCGTTATAAATTGGTCAGCTGAATGCTGACCATTGCCTTGTGTGCCACCATTTGGTGGGCTGTCCTTGTACAGGTGCTGGATA
The DNA here is from genome assembly GCA_039583875.1 of Platanthera guangdongensis. Taxonomy (NCBI): domain Eukaryota; kingdom Viridiplantae; phylum Streptophyta; class Magnoliopsida; order Asparagales; family Orchidaceae; genus Platanthera; species Platanthera guangdongensis. The sequence continues at coordinate 90,612,256 of CM077155.1, read as the reverse complement.
ACCGAGCGGGTCATTTTAAGGCTGAAGTCCCTACTGCTGCTGCTGCCGCTAGCCCTCGAATGCTATGTTGAAAATATTATGTTTTGTTCATGTGTGGCCGGCTTGCGCGCCAATGTTTGGAAGCCACTTTTGTAAAGAACAACTGTAAGGCCATAAGGCCAACTGACTTTGTACTTGGTGAACATTCCTATTTCTATATATCAATGTGGATATTTATATGGTGGACATTCATGTTTGGAGTTCAGTTTCGTGTTATCAGCTTCCGCTAGAATGCTATGAGTTAGGATGCGCAACTCTGGTATCACTCCGTGACTTCGCCTCCTGTTTTGTGGTATATGGTGTGGGGCCCCGGCCGGACCTTATATTATATACTATGTGAACGGATGTAGTCTTTACATTTTTGGTATCAGCTGTCTCGATCTTTCCCTTTCGAATTCGTGGTCGAATTCTTTTGTGGGGTGGCGACCACGTGTACGTGCGAACCACGTTAACACAAATGAACTCTTGAATGTCAGCGTAAGAATGTCAATACATGTGTTTGAGGAACCTGCGCGTTCCTATGTTGTTGTTGTTATTGCTTGTGTGAGGTCTCTAATGTGCGTGTCTTGTTCACCTATAGGTGACTCGAAGTGGTGCTGGGCAATCGGAGCCCCAGCATTATGATGAGAGTACAGCACTAGCTGAGGTGCCTACACCTCCCCCTTCTGCGGAAACTGTGCTATTAGTTGTTGAGGCCCTGTTTGTGATGATTCAAGCATAACCTACTGGGCAGGCGTAAGGGCAGCCGTAGCCGACATTGAGGCCAGAATAGGTTGTGGTGAGGCCAAAACCTGTTGCGGCTGTGGACCCTAGAGCAGCTGAGAGGCAGTTGAAGCAGTTCATGAGCTTCAATCTGCCGATGTTTATGAGCATGGGATCTCCTACGCAGGCGGAGGATTGGTTGTCACACGTCAAGCGAATAATGACGGCGATCAGGACGGAGGAAGATCAGAAGGACACCTTAGCTACCTTCTTACTAGAAGGAGAGGCTCGTCTATGGTGGGATGGGATGGAATTACACCACTTAGCGGGCAGGCAGTTAACACAAGTGTCGATTGAGGAGTTCTCCTGACTCTTCCTGGAAAAGCACCTACCATCGGCACACTGCATTGCCATGGAAAACGAGTTCCAAAGGTTGACGCAAGAAGAGGGCAGTATTGAAACTTACCTGCATGAGTTCATGAGGTTGGGACGGTATGCGGGCTCAATCTTCGTCGACGAGCAGCTGAAAACCAACACGTTCTATGAAGGATTGCGGGACGAGTTGCTGTAGGAGAACTGTAGGGTTCTGAGGTAGGAACCTTTATGGTTCTGAGGTAGGGTTCTAAAGAGAACCTGAGTATAAGGCTGAGGGCCTGAGGTGTAAGATTTGAGGATCATTTTGGTGCAGTTTGTGCCTAGTCCAACAAGATAGTTTGATAGATGGGAGGGAAAGTGGATGTACCAAATTGGGGAGCCACTATAACAACTATATGCTTGGCTGTGTTGTTTGTTTTTTTTATTGCAAGTTCTAAGAAAAAGCTCTAGATCACATAAAAACAAATCATCATAAAGACTAAGAAATTTTCAAATACCTATTCACCCCCCCCCCCCCTCTAGGTGATTAGCTAACCATAAGTTAAATAACTTTCAAGTGGTGTCAGTGGGAGGTTGCTCAAAAAATATCTAAAAATCTGAGTATACTTCTAAGGTTACTATAAGATATATGAATGGGGTCTGGTGTAAACTACAAGGAACTGGGGGGCATGAAAGTACCAATCTGCAGAAAGGAAGGCTTTGTCCTCTGGAAGGAAAGGGTCAGACTATTCATGGAAGCTGCTGACCCTAGGATATACATCACAGTTAAAAATGGACCCTTTATCCCTATGAAGACCTCAGTTCTAGATGCTAACATACAGACACCTAAATCTTATGATGAAATGAATAAAGATGATCTCCTACTTTCCTCCACGGACAAGAGAGCTCAAAACATTATTTCTAGTACAATAGATGATTCAACCTTCCAGAATCTGGTGCACTACAAGACCTCCAAGGATATGTGGGACACCCTAGTTGTGTTCATGGAGGGTTTAGAGAAGGTGAGAGATGATAGAAAATCCATGCTCAACCAGGAATATGAGACCTTCAGACAAGGAAAGTCTGAGGTCATTGCGGGGAGCTTTGAGAGATTTTACAGAATAATGAATGAACTGAGAACATATGGAAGACACTTGATGACCAATAAGCTAAATGACAAATTTCTCATGTCCTTCCCAAAGGATTGGGACACAAAGATTTGTGTCGTTAGGGAAATGGGAAAGTTAGCTGACACTCCTCCTCCAACCCTGTTTAGAAAGCTGCTGTCATATGAGATGCAGCTTGTAGCAAGAAAAGAAGAATAGAAGAGCAGTAAGTCACATGCCAATGAGATGTCTGTGACCTTCAAAGCTGACACTCCATCCAGGAGCGGAAGGAAGAACTCTCCACTCAGGAAAATTGCTGAGTAAGATTCTGAGAGCTCACGGACCAGCACTTCAGACAGCCATATGTCTGATGAGGACCTTGCTGCCTTCTCTAGGCAGTTTCAGAAATTCATGAAGAAGGGGCATTAGAAGAATAGAAGGCCTTCCTATTCCTCACAGTATAGAAGGAAATCCTCTAAGGAGGACAGGTATGCTCCTAACTCTAGCAAACAAACTTCTTCTAATGTCATTTGTTTCTGCTGCAAGAAACCTGGGCATATAGTTGCTGACTGGCTAGTGAAGAGGAAAGAAGGAGTGAGGAAGCACCACAAGGGAAAGAAGAAAGAGATGTCCCTTGTAGCTAAGAAGGAAAATACCTGGTCTGACTCTTCCTATGGGTCAGATAGTGAAGAAGAAGAAGCCTATATCATGCTAATGGATGTTGCTAAAGGAGAACCTGAAGAATACTCTGCTGCTAGGATAGGGATTAGGGACCATCTGTCACATTCAGATAGTGACTCAGAGGTGGATAAAGATGAAGAAGAAGATGTCCAATATCATGGATTGATGGCAATAACTGATGAAGAGAGCAGCCAGGATCAGCCTGAACAAGCTCAGGTAAATTCTAAATCTCTTTCTTCTATTTCAAGTCATGAGGCCAACTCAGATTCTGAAGCTCAATCATCAAGAGATGAAGGGGATTCAGATTTTGAGGATGATGTCAATTCTATAATTGACAAGTATGGAGAAATTCTTGAAGTATTCAAGAGGTGCAAGCTCCTTGCCAAGAGACAGGAAAAAGAGCTTGTCAGTCTTAAAAGCAAGTATGAAGGCCAAAAAATGCTCACACTGATATGGCTGCACAATCTGCTAAGCTCAAAGATATCATTGACATGCAGTCTGTATTAAGAGTCTCAAATGAAAATCTCATCTGGAAACTTGAAAATGATCTCCTAAATGAGAAATTGCTGGTGGCCAAGTTTTCTAAGTCAAGTACTGTGCTTCCCTTAATTGACACCCACCTTACCCAAGTGGGTAAGAAAGGGTTTGGATTTAAGGGATCTGCTAGACCTCCCAATCCAAAAGGAAAGGGAAAGGGGAAGATACCAGTAATGCCTCTAGCCTCATTGCCTCCAATTTCTTTTCAGAAAATCTTGTTGTCTTCTAACATGTATGACCATGAAAGCTGTTATGGTCACTAGAAGAATGACAGATCCACTAGTATGGACCAATGTGGCCCTAGCCTAGTTGGAAGATACAGCCATGTAAGGGCCTTTAAGGATGCCCATGAGGAAATTCAAATGGCCCATTCTGGACCATTTATTTTTGGTGCCCCAGCCCCAAAACTTAAGGATAATGCTGCTGCAGGAAATCTGAGTCATCCAGCAAAATTAGTGACTCAAGGTGAGTCTTCTGGCAAGGCTGTAATGACAGTTTCTGATGATATTAGATGCATGTTAGCTGAAAAGAGACATGCAGCTGGTGGCTCTCAAAAAAGACCAAAATAGTCAACTAAAAGACTTACCTTCAGTCAAATGGCTGCTGAAAGAAAACAAATATATACAACAGCTCATCTTCCCACTGTTCAAGGAGCAGCCAAGCCAAATGCTGGTCCTAAATAGAAAAAGAGATATAATATCCATGAGTGCTGGTATTGTGGCAAAGTGGGCCACTATGCTGTAGATTGCTGGCACAATCCTTCAGTGTCCTGAGGTAGACAACCTGTCAGGAATACTGCAGGAAAGTAAGACTATTTTCAGGCTAATGTGAACCTAGGACCCAATAGAAATTGGGGTCCTAAGGTGAGATGATTTGTGTTCTTTTCAGGTTAGTTTAGGTACCAATTCTTCTAAATGGTACTTGGATAGTGGATGTTCCATGCACATCACTGGAACAAAGGAGCTGTTGAAGGAGTTCACTCCAGTAAAGAATGAACCTGAGGTCATCTTTGGAGGCTCTGATAAGTTAATAACCAGAGGTTATGGTAAGATCTCAAATGGCATAATCACCATCACAAGGGTGGCTTATATGGAGGGGTTGCAACACAACCTCATAAGCATGAGCCAACTATGTGACCTTGGTTATGGCATTTCCTTCCACAAGAATAAGTGCCACATCAAGAGGTTAATTGACCAAAGTGTCATCTTAACAAGCACTAGGAGTGAGAATGTTTATTGTTTAAACTTTTCTTGCTTAGATACTTGTTCTCATATATGCATAGTTGCAAATGATAATGTCTCATATTGTGTCCAATGACACAAGAGACTGTTTCATTTGAATTATAAGACCAATGATCAACTCTTCAATGATGAGCTAGTTAGAAATGGTCCCAAAATAAAATGTTCCAAGGAGGGTATCTGTGCTACTTGCCAAAAGGGTAAGCAAACTAAGACCTCCGTAAAGAGCATTAGGACCAATGACTCAGTGAGATGCTTATATCCCCTGTATATGGACTTGTTTGGTCCTATGTCTGTTCATAGTCTAGGTAGGAAGGTCTACACCCTTGTGGTGGTTGATGACTATTCCAGATTTGCTTGGGTGTTCTTCCTTAGAAGAAAGTATGAAACCCATAATATCTTCATGAATTTTGTCAGGCATATTCAGAATGAACTTGCATGCTCTGTAGTCAAAATAAGAAGTGAGCATGAAACTGAATTTCAATCTGCTGTCATGACTTCTTTCTATGAAGAGCTAGGAATTCATTAAGAATTCTCCTCTCCAAGAACACCCCAGCAAAATGGGTTAGTTGAGAGGAAAAACATGATTCTCATAGAAGCAGGGAGAACATTGTTGAGTGAGACTTCTCTCCCTGAATATTACTAGATTGAGGCAGTTAACATTACATGTCATGTTCTCAATAGGGCTTCTATCACCAAAGGCCACGAGAAGACTCCCTATGAGATCTTGAAGGGGAGAAAACTAAACATATCCTATTTCAGGATCTTTGGTTGCAAGTGTTTCATCTTGAACAATGGTTTGTCAAAAGTTACTAAGTTTGTTGCCAAATCCTATGAGGGGATCTTTGTTGTGTACAATAATAATAATAACGCATATAGAGTCTATAACTTGACTAATCTAGTTGTAGAAGAATCTGTCCATGTAGTGTTTGATGAGTCAAACATGATTAACAGTGAGCTGTCAAGCTCTTTGCCTAGTTCTGCAGGTACAAAAGTCATGATGGAAAAACTCTTCATCAAAAATAAAGACTCAGCTGTGCAAGAAGAATGTGGAGAGGGATGTTGTCCAGAGGAAGCACATGATAGTCTAGTTGGAGATGAAGAACAACCAGTTGAAGAAAATGCTGGTCAGCAAGAAGCAGTCAGGCCGCCCCAAGCAGTCAGATATCTGAGAGATCATCCTTCAGATCAGATAATAGGTGAGACTAGCCAAGGTGTACAGAACAGAAGCAGTAGTTTCAACACAGCTCTATATTCCATCTTCCTGTCACAAGAAGAGCCCAAGAAATTTGAAGAGTCAAATCAAGACCAATTCTGGATTGCTGCAATGCATGAAGAACTAAACCAGTTCAAAAGATATAAGTTCTGGAAGCTGGTTTCCAGACCAGTTGGACATAATGTCATTGGAGTCAAGTGGAGTTTTAGAAATAAACATGATAAAAATGACATTATAATAAAGATTAAAGCTAGATTGGTGGCCAAAGGGTACAGTTAGGAAGAGGGAATTGATTATGATCAGACCTTTGCCCTAGTTACATGGTTGGAAGACATCAAATTGTTCCTTGCATTTGCAGCCTTCCAAGGATTCAAAGTCTTCCAGATGGATGTGAAGTCAGCCTTCCTGAAAGGAAATTTTATTGAAGAGGTCTATGTAGAGCAGCCTCAAGGTTTGGTAGATTATAACTCTCCTACTGCTGTGTATAGACTTAGGAAAGCTCTATATTGGCTCATGCAAGACCTTAGAGCATGGTATGAGACATTGTCTAGCTTCCTCATTGAGAAAAAATTCTTAAGGGGGAAGATAGACAAGACCCTATTCCTAAGAGAATCTAAGGGCAAGATCATCCTAGTCTAGATTTAAGTCGATGACAACTCTACTGATGACAACCTCTACAGGAAGTTTGCAAAACTTATGCATGAGAAGTTTGAGATGAGTAGTATGGGAGAACTAAAGTTCTTCTTGGGACTCCAAGTAAGATAGAATGATGATGGTCTATCCATATCCCAGTCAAAGTTCACCAGGGAGCTAGTCAAGAAATATCGTATAGAGAATGCTTCCACCATAAGAACTCCCATGAGCTCAAGTATGCCCATAGGCAAAGATGATCTAGGGAAACCTGTTGATCCAACTTTGTATAGAGGTATAGTCGATTCCCTTCTCTACCTCACTGCAAGTAGGCCTGACATTATGTATGCAACATATGTCTGTGCTAGGTGTCAGGCCTGCCCTACCTCACTACACTACTGTGAAAAGAATCTAGAGATATCTTAAGGGCACCCCAGATCTTGGACAATGATACCCTAGAAATGGGGAGTTTGAACTAATAGGCTATTCAGATGAAAATTTTGTAGGCTGCAAGGAGGTCATGAAGAGCACTTCTAGCTTCTGACAATATCTAGGTGGAAGGCTTATCTCTTGGAGAAGCAACAAGCAAACGAGTGTAGCAATCTCAACTGCAGAGTCAGAGTATATTTTACCTGGGAGCTATTGTGCTCAGTTGTTGTGGATCCAACATCAACTTCAAGACTACAACATTCAGTTAAGTAGAACTCCACTCTTTTGTAATTCTACTAGTGCAATTTCTATAACAAGGAATAATGTCTCCCATAGCAGGACTAAGAATATACAAATTAGGTACCATTTCATTAAAGAACATGTGGAAAGGGAAGACATCAGCCTTGAGTTTGTCTTCATAAACAAGTAAGTGGCTGATATCTTCATTAAGCCACTAGATGAAGCCAAGTTCAACACCTTCAAATTTGAATTGGGTATGTTCAATCTTGTGTAGCTTCAATTCTCTCCTCTACTGTATGCTGTTCTGTTTATTTTTCAGGTAGTACAAGTCCTTCCTCCAAATAATGAAGCTAGTGTGCAACTATTGAGGGGGAGCAAGCCCAGCAGCTGTAATGAATTAATTCAAAGTGGGAAGATCAACACCAGATAGGTAGGTGGAGAAAAACTCACAAAAATCTCCCTTTTGCAGAAGTCAAAAAGGGGGAGAGTAGTCAGTGGGTAGAAGAATATACTTGATCAAGACCTGACCCAAGCCAAGATGCAGGAAGCTCAAAGTCAGGTGCTGCTTAAGTTGCTTCAACACTAGAATAGTAAGGGTGGCAGCATCCTAAGGGGAGTAAGTAATACTCCACCGGATGGAGAAATGTGGTAAGATTTCCAAACTCTAATGATGTTACACATGTTTTAGTTTTTATGTTGAATATGTTGTGTATGCCTATAAACTGTATTATTGATCAAGAAAATTTTAGACTTCTACAAATAGGGGGAGATTGTTGGGTCTATTGATCCCAATGTCTAAGATTTGTAAGAATTCAAATTGGTCAATGACATACACACATAACTGTATTTGATGTGTGCTCAAGTTCATGCTTGCAGGTTGTCCTTGATTGGATAGGTGAAAAAAAAGAATAATCTAGATTCAGAGTACATCGAGCTCAGCTTACCATTCGTCGAGTTGAGCTCAACATTCGTCGAGCTAAATTAAAGAGTATGCTGGAAGATTCAGAGTTTGTTGAGCTGAGCTCACCATTAGTCGAGCGAAGTTCAGAACATGGGATTCAGAATTCGTCGAGCTCAGCTCACCATTCGTCGAGCTCAGCTCACCATTTGTCGAGCTGAGCTCACCATTTTCTGAGCTAATTTCAGAAGTTTGGAATTCTTAGTTCGTCGAGCTGAGCTCACCGACCGTCGAACTTAGTTCAACATTAATCGAACTAAAGCCAGACAGTTTGACTAAGGCAAAAGCACTAAGAAAGATGAAGAAGAATGTCTCATCATAAACGTTGAGACCGCTGAGACAGCTGAGACAGTTGAGATAGCTGAGAAGTATGTCTCAGCATAACAGCTGAGATAAAGCAAGCTGGAATTCTCTAAGTCCAGAAGCATTGAGTGAAGCAAGTTCACTCAACGCTTCTAATGAATAAGGAAGTACTGAGACAGTTGAGAAGAAAACTGCTAAGACAGGAGACAGTCTCAGATGTGAAAAAGAAACTGCTGAGGCAGTTGAGAAGAAACTGTTGAGACAGGAGATAGTATCAACTGTGAAGAAGAAACTGCTGAGATAATTGAGAAGGAACCGCTGAGACAAAGTCAGTGAAAATTCTCTAAGTCCAAGAGCAGAGTCCTGGCGGTGGGTGTTCTAGGGACACCTAGGAGGTCAAAAACAAAGATGGGGATTTCAAGAGTCAACCAATTGTCTACCGTGGAGGCCACTATAAGGGATGGTTCAAGGTCAGGGAAGAGGAGTCATTCAAGGTAGAGGGAACCACTACAAAGGATAAGGGAGGTTCCACTCTTTGAAATGGAGGCTTGCACTGAGGCCACTTTTACCCCCACCCAGCAAGCCATGGAGATTGGCTGGATAGGAAGGAGAAGAGGTAGGGGGCGTTGCACTATATTGACTTCCGCCACGAGGAATGTCATGTAACAGCCACCTGCCCAGAGTTCTTGATGTTGAGAAGAGCAAGATGCCATATACATCAGCAGCCACATGTAAGGATTGAAGAAATAATGTTGGGAGGAGAAGAGGAAGAGTACATGTGTGAAGATCGAGCCGACATATGCACTCGAGTGGTGATCAAAGTGATCTACGGAAGTGTAAGGATTGAGGTCACATGTAAGGGGAACCTCCACATAATGTTCCGTCGAAGTAATACTTTGAACTTATAAAGTTCATCTCTAGCAGAGAAGATCACATTCTCATCAAAGGACATGTTAGATCATTACGATCTATTTCATAACGCCCTGGTAATTCATGTACCTATTGAGAACTTCACAATCTCAAGAATTCTGTTTGACAATGGGAGGTTAATGAATGTTATTTTCAAAAAAGTATTTGATGAGATGAAGGTGGAGGCTAGGAGAGTGCTATTTGTTAGAAGGACCACTATTCGGGTTCTCGGGGGAAAGGAAGGAGATGGAGGGAGGACTCAGACCCCATGTTACTTTTGGGGGGGGGGGGGGGGGGGGGGGTAGTCTGAAACTATCGGTTCATCATTTTAGATACTCTCAATAGCTATAATGTCATCATTGGACGCCCCCACATTAACACATTTCAGTGTGTCCCATCCTCTTTCCATCAATGTCTGATGTTCAACATTAGAGGGGTACAAATCAGGTTTTGAGACTCTCCAAATGTTGCAAGGCAGTGCTACGTCACGACCATCAACATAATATCCTAGAGGGAGTAGGCTGAACAAATAGAGAGGGCGATGGAGGTTCAAGATAGGATGGTGGCATCAAATGAAGTGGTATTGAAGGAGGTCATCACCAAGGGTGGCGGGAGGAGGTTGGATAAATTGTGGGTCAGTGGAGGTCTGAGCTTTGAGGACTAGGCGAAGATATTGGCTTGTGTTTAGTAGAATGTGGACATCTTCTCTTGCAATATAGAGGACAAGCCACAAATTGACATGGATGTGGCGTGCCATTGTCTTAATCTCAACCCCGGTGTCTTCACCATATGCTAGAAGAGAATATCTGAAAGTGCAATCTAGATCTGATATACTCTAGAGGGGGTGAATAGAGTATGGTGCTTAAAAACTTTTTACAACAGTTGTTGTAATCTGAGTGAACAGGGAAGCAAATAGTAAATCCAATCACAGAACCTATCTAATCACAATCTACAAAAGAAACTAATCACAGATCACAGCCAGAAACAAAAATAAAGACAAGCAACCAGAAGACATAAGGAGCTATAGTGGTTCCCCTAAACTTGGTTACATCCACTCTTCTACCACCCTAGGTAGGAATCCACTGCAGGATGAGTTGATCAGGTGTCCTGGGCACCAATGAGCTTTTGATAAGGTGCTCAAAAATCAAACCAGATTTTTTGATCAGGTGTCTTGCCACCAATGAGCTTTTGATAAGGTGCTCAAAAACCACACAGAAACTTTTGAAGGGAGTTTGAAAAACCCTTTACAGAGGTAGGGATGAGAGAGTGATAGAAGTCTTCTCTTTCTCAAAGCAGCTGAGAAGACTGTGTGGATATTGATGTTGTCAAAGCTCCCCCTGAGATCTGTAGTTGGTCAGGAAATGAAGCATTGCTGTAGGGTGATAGGCCTTCAGAAATTGATCTCCAGCAAATGATGATTTCAGCAACAGCTGAAATATGAGGTGTCTGGAGTCTTGAATATTGATGGCCTTGAACACTTGAATCAAAAGAGATCTGAAGATTTCAGTTGGTTGATATCCTTGGTTGTGTGTTCTTGTATGAATTCTTTTAGATAGAGAATGTCTACAGCTCTTTATCTTTTTCTCTTGAGTGATTGTTGCTGAGAAAGATGTTGTTCCAGAGAAGAGTTTTTGCAGAGAATATTTTTGTTGTTGTTCTTCTTCTTATGCACTCTCTTCTTCTTGATTGCTATCAGGAATTCAAAAATCTTGTCTTTTATTCCTTTTTGTTCTGAATAGAAATGATCCTCTGTCCAGAATAGTCGTTTGCCTGTCATTAAGTACATCCTTAATTGCAATTATCTTCTGGGGGAAAGTACAATGAAACATTCCTTGATAATCCCTTGAAACTTGCTCTAGAATAAATGAAAATGGCAATAAGATCTTTGATGCGTGTAATATGGCAAGCGCACCGGTCGCACAAGTAATAAAGTTTTGGGAGTAAATCCCCAAGTGTCGGTCTCTTGAGGAATGCAATTAGCGTAGAACGGCAACAGTACTGAGAATATCGTTATGAGAGTTAAAAATAGAACAAAAAGGAAATAGCGGACTAGGGAGATCGTGGATGTTTGATCTACTGAACTAGTAAAAACTATGCGGGTCAACGGCACCGCTTCGCAAGGTGAAGTGGGTTTGTCGACCGCTATGCCGAACTTCAGTTGGGCGAGTGGAAGGGAAACTAATGGATTGCAGCGTTCTTGTGTGGGTTGCAATCAGACAAGGCACATGAATGAAGAGGATGTGGGGTGAGTGAGGCGCATTCACAGACAGAACTCACAAGCATAAGAAGAAACTAACATTCCATTAACTAGAAAGTAAACTTGATATTCAGGGATGGAAATGTTCATTACACTGCTCAAAACATTCATAACACAGAGGAAAGGGAAGAGGAGTAAACCAAAAGAGAATGAAGATCCACCGCGGGTCATGGCCGGAGTAGCGAGTTGTCAATCCGCTTCCGGGCTCAGTCCAAGGAGGCTTCCGATACCAATGATCTGTCACCTCGAAGGCCTTTAAGTCCATTCTCTAGGTTATCTACTTCACCAACTCTGCAGGAAAGCTTGGAGTTGAAGTCATCAATGGCCGAGGGCTTCGCCGGAGTGTTGGAAAGCTTCGGAGTAAGTGTAAATGGCTTCCCGACGAAGGTGGAAGTGATGGAGCAGCTGGAGAAGTGAAAAGGCGATTCCCGCGCACTCTCCGATCACAGCAAATGACAGGCGTTGACCTAAAACGCGGAGCAGGGCCTAATATACGGAGGCAGCAGAAGTAGTGCGCACGATCAGTGGCGCACGACCAGTGGTCGTGCGCACTGTAGGTCGATGATCGTGCGGCTTTTCCAAATAAACCTGCAACCTGGACAAGAAGCATCAGCATAAAAGCGCACGAGCAGTGGCGCACGACCAGTGGTCGTGCGCACTATGGCCAGTGCTCGTGCGATTACCGAGACAGGGTTATGAAAAAGGGGGTGTAATGCGCACGACCAGTGGTCGTGCGCAGTAAGACAAGTGGTCGTGCGCTTACCCCAGGCTGATTCTATGGAAAACGTAGAGTAGTGCGCACGATCGGGGGCGCACGACCAATGGTCGTGCGCATTAGATCCCCTGATCGTGCGCAGTATTCCTGTTTCACAACCATCCCGAAACACGCACACGACCCCTGTACCAGCAGAAAGGGCAGAAAGGCCACCAGAACGTGCACACCACATCCCCGAGATAGGGCTAGAGAATAACAACAAAATGGAAACACAGAAAGCACACAGAAGCGGGCCTACAGTGCACTTAAGCGTGAAATAGGTACATAAACACAAATAAGCAATAAAGGCTCTCAAGTGTAGTGCTAAGGCGAAAAAACTAGCCCAGATGAGTCCAAAAATCAGTGTAAAATGTGGACTCATCATACCCCCAGACTTAACCATTTGCACGTCCCGAGCAAATCATCACTCCATTGACTCGAAGATAGCTAACTGGATCAGCAATTTCAGAAAGAAGTAAGACGAGAAATCAAATATATCATGAGTATAGAAGATATAATAGAAAAACTTTTTAATTAGACAATGTAGTTTAAACTATTCGACAGACGTAAATAAATATTGTAATTGCTCAAAATTAGAATTCTGGAGAATCGTGCGATCATGTGCAGGAAGAAAGTAGGCAGGGCACTAAGGTGAGCATTGCCAAAGTTCGGGACTCAGGATCACCTCCAAAGGAATCCACCAATGTCGGGGACCATACGCTTGCACGTTCACACTCTCTCCACGGCGCGGGTTAGACTCAAGCGTGAATCAGTAGGACTTGTAGGAGGAAATGAGGCTTAGGCAACGACTTGGTGGTCAAAGATAAACATGAAGGCTCTATGCAACCAAAGCGAGCGAAAACAACCCAAACCAAAACAGCCACTTAGAAAAGAATGGGGCACACGCCCCCAGGCTTAGCTTGAAATCCGGGTGTGAACACGGCTGAACCCGACCAAATTCAAAAAAGAGGATGGGGAGCAAGATCTCAAAGCAATTCTTTCATATAAATATTCGTTTTTTCTATTGCGCGAATAACCTTTTTATTTTCATAAACTGTTGTTCTCTTTTCTGCGCTAGCAATCCCCAAACGAAGCAATCTAAACGGGAATAAAATCAACACCCCCAAAAACAATGTCCACTAATCACAACCTCGGCAAAACAGGAAATACAAATCAGCTCAAGCATTTGATTGCGAAGGTGGGTTTAGCTTCAGGCCTTGGTGAAAGTGAGTGGAGCTGGATCAAAGGAAGGGTAGGCACAAATTTGGCATGCAATGGTTAACAGGTAGGAATGGTTAAACAAGGTTCAAACTAGCCAAAAAGAAGGCCTACGTCATGCTCACGCTTAACTAACCGTGCACCAATGCTTCGAGAGTAGCTTAGGTCAAGTTCTTAGCCACCGAGAAAGTTGATCCTTCCCCCCGACTCGAGCAATACGAGTCTAGTGGCGGCTACACACATTCCTACACTATCATTTGATTATCCCAGATTCAGATTTTGAGCAGTACAAACAATATTGACGTGAGCAGAAAAGAATAATTCTACGAGCATAAAGAAAAATTAGTTCTATCCTAACTCTACACAAACCATGAGTATTCGATTAGGAGCACTGCATGAGTTTCGAACGACTCAATCCTGAAATCCTAAGCCAGTACCACTATTTTAAAGTTTACACAAAAGCAATAAATTTAACTCGGGTTGTGCGCGTGGGTAAGAGCTCACTCGTGTGGGTGATTCAGTGTCTGCAACCAAAAAGTAAGAAATAAGTAAATAAGAAACTGAAATGCAATAGAAAGTGCGGTGTAGTGACCACAGGCATACTTCCCCCCTAGACTTAAAGTTGACAACGAATAAAAATAAACATTCCAAAGTGGAGAAATAACTAGGGTAGGAAGTTACCTATGCTCAAAATAGAGCATACCAGTCGGGCAATGAGATGTCCAAGTGCGGCCACGTTGTCGCGCCTCTAATAATCCTGCACCTGCGATTAAAGGATGCAAGCCAAACAAAAGCTGGACACATATATATATATATGAAGAAATAAACCGAAATCAAAACACAGCATAGGACCGAACGGTCCAACTTGGGTTGTCTCCCGAAAGCCCTTTTGTTTACCATCCTTAAGGTGGACCAAATACCTGTATTAGAAGTTCAAATAGAGAGTTCTTGGCAGTAGCAAAAGGAAACAAAATTAAAAATAGAGCAACCAGCATTCAACAAGTAGCAAGAAAGAGGATGGCACAATCAGCTATACGCAGATTTATGGTAAGTCTCGCCGGTGGGATGCGAGAGAACAGCAGAGTGTCTTTTTGCAGTCGGGGTAGGCATTGTCCTATTACTGCGAGTGCACTCTTTCGCGCGCCGGAAGGCAGCGTAGCGCTCTTCGCGTAAGCGCTTGCCCTCTTTCAGTTTCTCCACCGTGGGAGACTTCCCATGAAGGTAGGCTGTGGGGTTTCCTTGTGTCGTGGTTGGCGGCGGCCTATCCGGTACCGTAACGGCAACCAGATATGCCCAAGTTACAGATCGTTTAACAGAATTATACAAATTATTGTCCAGGGATTTCTCCCGAATAAAACTTAGTTCGCCATGCTCAACAACAGAGTTGGCTGGCAGTAGAAAGTCAGTCGTGGATTTGGTGCAATTGATCCCTTCGTGGACCAGTAGTTCCTGCTTCTCATCGACTTCCGGAGAAAGTCCGTTCTTTGGCGTCTCCTCCAGATGTGCTTCCAATGCGGGGGGACCTAAATCTAACTTGACATCTGTTTCACTCAGAGAAATGTTATTTGGGATGGAAGAAAAATGTATGGATGTTTTATCGAGGTTGGACTCTTCGTTTGGCCAAGTGACACGGCCTTTGTAAAAGTCGAGGGATGCGCCACTGGCTGTTAGGAATGGGACTCCTAATATAGGAATGGAGTTATTGTCCTGTGGTCCCGAAACCTGAAAGTCAGTTGTGATACTAGTGTCGTTAACCTCGATTTCAACGTCCCGCACACCGCCCTCCATATCAACCAGATTGCCATTAGCTAAGATAAGTGATTTTCGATTTTCAATGTCAACTTGTAACTGCATCTTTGCAGCATCTTGCAAAGTGAGTATGTTGTTGGACGCCCCGGAATCGCATAATGCTGGAGTGTCGATGTTATTGATTTTACAATTAATGACAAGTTCGTTGCGGTTTCCCGAAGTGTCCTCCCCAAGGCGCTTTCCCTGTTCATGGGGGTTCTTTTCAGTGTTGCTCGGTAAGGTTCCTTGGGTGCACTCGGAAACCACTTGAGCCAATTGGCCCCATTGTGCCTCCAGTTTTTGCATCGAGGCGGCCTGATTTGTCATGTTGGTCTGGGAAATCTCAACAAACTTCTCGAACATTTCTTCCAAAGAATTTTTCTTAACGATGGGGGCCCCTTGGGAATAATTCGGTTGAGGCGGCCGCGGTTGGCTACCAGAAGCATACGCATCATTTTGATGCTGCCCCGGTTGCCATCTTTGGCCAGATGTGTTAGGATTCCAAGAAAAGTTGGGGTGATTTCTCACCCCCGGGTTGTAAGTATTCCCGTATGGCACTCCCCTGTTTTGATTGGCAACAAAATTAACAGATTCATTCAAAAACAAAGATTCGTCTTGTACCTCAACTCCTGAGCATTCGAAGCTGTGATGATTAGTGCTTCCGCACCCTTGACATGAGATTGCCATCACTGGGGCGGCAGGAGCAGGCTTGGGGATATCCAAGGCAAACACTCCACTGGTGCTTCGTGGGATGTTTCTTCCAGCGGTCCAGTACGCACTGTGGGTTGCGGTGTCTTTTAAGACTTTCAGAGCATCATCTGGAGCAAGATTCATGATGGTTCCTCCGGAGGCAGCATCGATCATGGCTCGGTGGTGGGGATCAATAGCAAAGTAGAAACTTTCGACGAGATTCCACGTTTGGAATCCATGATTAGGGCACTTCCTCAGCATCTCATTAAAGCGCTCCCAAACTTCGGCTAAACTTTCTTGATCGGCTTGCCGGAAGTTGGCTATTGCGCGCCTTAAGCTCACGATCCGATCCACCGGATGGAACTTAGCTAGAAATTTTGTAGTCAAAGCCTCACAGGTGGGGGCTGTTCCAGGTGGAAGGGAGTGAAGCCATGTCTTGGCTTTGTCTCTTAATGAAAAAGGGAAGAGACAGAGCTTGACTGTTTCATCTGGGATTCAAGCGTAGCGGAACGTGGCGCAGATCTTGGAGAATGCTGTAAGGTGAAGATGGGCGTCTTCAGTGGCCATTCCGGAGAACTGAGCGTTGTTCCAAATAATATTCAGAATGGCTGGTTTAATCTCGAACTGAGGATTAGTAATAGCAGGTCCGAAACCGGGGTATATACTCCCAACAGTGGGTGTAGTATAATCCCTCATGGTGCGGACCTGGGGAGGATTCACTTCATTTTCGTCGTCATGAGGTAGCCCTCCAACTCGGTTGCCTGCATCAATATTCAGCTGGTCTCCCATTGGAGCAAAAATGATGGCTGCGGCACGTCTTCGTGTTAAGAGAGTACGTTCGATCTCTAGGTCGTAGGTGACAAAATCTCTTGTAGCTCGGCCTTGCATTCACTGCGGCAAACACTACACACTAGAAGAAACAACAGTCAAAACAAAACAATACTAACTCTGATAATAATATTGGAAGTCATCCGAAGTCGCTCTACAGTTGCATTCCCCGGCAACGGCACCAAAAACTTGATGCGTGTAATACGGCAAGTGCACCGGTCGCACAAGTAATAAAGTTTTGGGAGTAAATCCCCAAGTGTCGCTCTCTTGAGGAATGCAATTAGCGTAGAACGACAACAATACTGAGAATATCGTTATGAGAGTTAAAAATAGAACAAAAAGGAAATAGCGGACTATGGAGATCGTGGATGTTTGATCTACTGAACTAGTAAAAACTATGCGGGTCGACGGCACCGCTTCGCAAGGTGAAGTGGGTTTTTCGGCCGCTATGCCGAACTTCAGTTGGGCGAGTGGAAGGGAAACTAATGGATTGCAGCATTCTTGTGTGGGTTGCAATTGGACAAGGCACAGGAATGAAGTGGATGTGGGGTGAGTGAGGCACATTCACAGACAGAACTCACAAGCATAAGAAGAAACTAACATTCCATTAACTAGAATGTAAACTTGATATTCAGGGATGGAAATGTTCATTACACTGCTCAAAACATTCATAACACAGAGGAAGGGGAAGAGGAGTAAACCAAAAGAGAATGAAGATCCACCGCGGGTCATGGCCGGAGTAGCGAGTTGTCAATCCGCTTCCGGGCTCAGTCCAAGGAGGCTTCCGGTACCAACGATCTGTCACCTAGAAGGCCTTTAAGTACGTTCTCTAGGTTATCTACTTCACCAACTCTGCAGGAAAGCTTGGAGTTGAAGTCATCAATGTCCGAGGGCTTCGCCGGAGTGTTGGAAAGCTTCGGAGTAAGTGGAAATGGCTTCCCGACGAAGGTGGAAGTGATGGAGCAGCTGGAGAAGTGAAAAGGCGATTCCCGCGCACTCTCCGATCGCAGCAAATGACAGGTGTTGACCTAAAACACGGAGCAGGGCCTTATAAACGGAGGCAGCAGAAGCAGTGCGCACGATCAGTGGCGCACGACCAGTGGTCGTGCACATTGTAGGTCGATGATCGTGCAGCTTTTCCAAATAAACCTGCAACCTGGACAAGAAGCATCAGCATAAAAGCGCACGAGCAGTGGCGCACGACCAGTGGTCGTGCGCATTATGGCTAGTGCCCGTGCGATTACCGAGACAGGGTTATGAAAAAGGGGGTGTAATGCGCACGAACAGTGGCGCACGACCAGTGGTCGTGCGCAGTAAGACCAGTGGTCGTGCGCTTACCACAGGCTGATTCTATGGAAAACGTAGAGTAGTGCGCATGATCGGGGGCGCACGACCATCCCGAAACACGCACACGACCCCTGTACCAGCAGAAAGGGCAGAAAGGCCACCAGAACGTGCACACCACATCCCCGAGATAGGGCTAGAGAATAACAACAAAATGGAAACACAGAAAGCACACAGAAGCGGGCCTACATTGCACTTAAGAGTGAAATAGGTACATAAACACAAATAAGCAATAAAGGCTGTTGGGTACATTGGTCAAATGTACCTGATTTTAAGAAGCCTCACCCAACTCAATGATATACATCATAATGTATTTGATGTATGTTGAGTTTACTTGTGCAGGTTAAGTAATCACTGGACTGAAGCAAAAAGTTTCTAAGTCCATGTGTCGACACCTAGAGGGAAAGTGTCGACACTTAAGAAGACTTGTGTCGACACCCAGACAAGCAGTGTCGACACTTGGAGTCATTGTGTCGACACCTGGGATGCAGAGTCGACACCAGACAGAAAGTGCCGACACTTGGAGCTGTGTCGACACTTAGTGAAGAAAAGTGCAGACAGGAAGTGTCGACACAAGGAGCTGTGTCGACACCCAGTGAAGCTGTGTCTACACCAGAAAGTGTCGACACTTGGATCTGTGTCGACACTCAGCAAAAGTCTGCAGAGACTAAGTTCAAGTGTCGACACTCAACACAATGTGTCGACACTAAGCAGAAGAGTCAGCATTTGAAGTATGTGTCGACACCCAGCACAATGTGTCGACACACAACCAGAAGAGTCAACACATGAAGTAAGTGTCGACACCCAGCACAATGTGTCGACACTTAGCTAAAGACTCTACACTTGAAGAAAGTGTCGACACAAGGAGCTGTGTCGACACTTAGCAAAGATCAGAAAGATCAACAAAAATATTCTAAGTACAAGTGTCGACACTAAGGGAATGTGTCGACACTCAGCTGAAGTCTCAACAAGAAGAAGGTGTGTCGACACAAGGAGCTGTGTCGACACTCAGCAAGTATCGACATTGAAGACTATGTGTCGACACCAAGAAGAAGTGTCGACACGTGACAGATTCAACACAAGAAGTTGTGTCGACACAAAGGAGATGTGTCGACACTTAGAAGAATTCAGCAAAAGCTAGAAGAACAAGTACTTGTGTCGACACTCAATTTCAGTGTCGACACATGCAGAAGAATCTGTGTCGAGACATACAAGGAGTTGTGTCGACACCTTGTAGACTTGTGTCGACACTTACACAACATGTGTCGACACTTAAGGACAGAAAGTCTCGACACTTACAGACAGTTAGAGATTTTCAAGAAGTGACTGGATGACTTGATAGCTGCCGTTCCAGCCGGTCTACAGCACCTGTCAGAGATATCAGAAGTCAGTTATGGACCGGACCAGCCGGTTACCATAAAGAAGGCCTATAAATAGGCATCTACAGTTTACTGAAAGTATGGTTCAAGAGTTGTTCAGATAGTTGTTCAAGTGGATCACATTGTTGAAGAACAAGTTATCAAAGTGGTACCAAGAGTATCAACACAAGAAGATCTTGTAGTCCAAGTGCAGATCTAAGAAGTTGGAGAGAGAGGGCTCCATCCAAGAAATCAGCCTCTGGAACTAGGCTGAGAAGAAGGATTCAGATTCATTCTGGATCTTAAGTGGCAGAGTTCAAGGAACAACTGCAGGAGGATTCAGTCTTATTCAGTTCTACTCAAGAAGCTTTGAAGAAAGCTAAGTCAGATTGGATCCAGCGGAGTTCTTCGAAGAACTCATCAAGAAACTCTCAACTCCCCTCTTTTATTTCTGAGTTGTAGAGTTAATATCTGTAATACATTTTTAACTTGTAGGATCCTTTGGATCTGAGAGAATTGTAAGCCTATAATTATAAAGGCTGAGGGTAGGGCTTGAGAGCCTGAGTGTAGGAGATTGAGATCTTTGAGTGTAGGCCTTGTTGGCTGAGTGTAGGCCTTGGTTGGCTGAGTGTAGGCCTTGGTTGGCTGAGTGTAGGCCTTGATTGGCTGAGTGTAGGCTTTGGGATAAAGCTGAGTTGTAAGGCTTTGGGCCTGAGGTGTAGGAACCAATTTGGGTTCTGAGACAGTGGAGGAGTTTGGCCAAATCTAGTACACTGCTAGATAGGCGAAGGGGGAAAGTGGATGTACCCATATCTTGGGGAACCACTATAAACCACTGTATTGTGTTGTAATTGTGCTGTGTATGCTGTGAATGCTTTGTGATTGCTGTGCAAAAGTTATAAATCTGTGATAATAAACTGTTTGCTGCCAGTAAAGTTAGAAAAGGATTAGGTCACCTATTCACCCCCCCCCCCTCTAGGTGTTTAGGTACCATATCTTTCAAGTGGTATCAGAGCGAGGTTCCTCAAAAAGGACTAACAGTCTAAGGAGATCCTGTTTGGCAGATTCAGTGTAAGGCAAATCACAGTTTCAAGAAATTCAAGAAAATCAAGAAACATGGGTTCCTCTGAGAATCACAAGGAATTGGGTTCCATGAAATTACCCATATGCAGGAAAGAGATCTTTGGGATCAGGAAGGAAAGGGTAAGGCTGTTTATGGAGGCCTCAGACCCTAGAATCTACATCACAGTAAAGGAAGGGCCTTATGTGCCCATGAAGATTTCAGTTTTGGATGCAAATCAGAGAACTCCAAAGGATTTCTCTGAGATGACTAAGGATGAGATTGTCCTAGCCACAATGGACAAGAGGGCACAAAACATAATAGTGAGTGCCATTGATGATGCAACTTTTCAAAATCTTATACACTGCAAGACAGCTAAAGAGATGTGGGACACTCTTATAGTGTATATGGAAGGATCTGAAGAAGTTAGGCAAGATAGAAAATCCTTGCTAAATCAGGAGTATGAGAGTTTTAGACAAGGTAAAAGTGATAGCATAACTGAGTGCTACAAAAAGTTCTACAGAATAGTTAATGAACTCATGTCTTATGGAAGAGAGTTCAGTAACTATGAACTAAATGATAAGTTCTTAAGGTCCCTAACCAAAGATTGGGACACAAAGATCTGTGCCATAAGAGAAATGGCTAAGTTGGGGGAAATTCCTCCTCCTACACTGTTTGGCAAGTTATTGTCATATGAGATGCAGTTGACAGTGAGGAAAGAGGAGGAGAAGTCAACAAGAATTGAACACAAAGAAAGATCAGTTGCTTTCAAGACAGAAGTTCCCAGAAAGTGAAGGAATAAGTCATCAACTCCACCTCTAGAGGTAGTTGATTCAGAGTCTGATGAGTCAGTCAGCACAAAGAGTGAGAGCTGTGAAAGTGATGAAGACTTTGCTGCCTTCACTAGACACTTTCAGAAATTTTTGAAGAAGAAACAGTGGAGGTCAAGACCTTCTTCTTCAAAGGGAAAGGAAGTCTTTTATCAGGAGAAAAAGCCTTCAAAGAAAGACAGGAAGAGGACAAAGTCAAGCAAGGCAACTGGATCTAAGATAGTGTGCTATTGCTGCAATAGACAGGGTCATGTTATTGCAGATTGTCCAGAGAAGAGAAAGGAATCTGGTGACAGGAAAAAGACTCACTTCAAAGGAAAGAAAGAAAAGTCTTTTGTTGCCAAGAAGGAGAAGACTCTATCAGATATCTATTCTTCAGAAACTGAGTCTGAGGCTGAAGCCTACATAGGGCTGTTTGCTGAAGAAGAAGAGGAAGAATTCATGCAGATCATGGAGTCTATTTATGAACAAGAAGACAGTCAAGGCCAAGGGCTAATGGCTTTGACAGAGAGTGCCAAAATCCTGGAGCAGCCAGGACCCAGTCAGGTACAAAGTTCAAGTTTAAATTCAGTTTCTTGTTCTAGTTCAGATTCAGATTCTTCTTCATCAAGTGATGAAAGTGTATCTGAGTCTGAGGGTGATATTCATCAGCTTATAGATGAATATAAGGTGCTGTTGCAAGCTTACAAGAAAAGCAAGTCCCTAGCCAAAAGTCAGGCAAAGGAAATTGCTGATCTTAAAGCTGCTGCAACAGATTTTGAGAAGCAGTTTGATCAAAAGCTTAATGAGATAGCTAGGCTGAAACACATAACAGTGATTCAGATGGGTACTATATCATTTAAGAATGAGCAAATTAAGAGTCTGGAGATCAATCTTCAGAAGGAGAAGGACTTAGTTGCTAGGTTTTCTAAACATAAGTCAGTGTTACCTTTAATTGATGATTTTGTTCATCATAAAGGCAAGGCTGGACTGGGCTTTATTAGACCTGCTAGGACTGAGCAGTCCAAGTCCAAGTCCAAGGGCAAAGCCCCAACATTCAACAAGTCTGCTGAACATAAGACAGCAAAGGCTGTACCTAAGCAAAGGTACAACAAGTTTGAATGTTGGTGCTGTGGCAAGGTTGGCCACTTTACAGTGGACTGTTGGCACAATGCTAGTGCCAAAGTGAGTAGCAAGCTACCTGGGGGAAAGCCAGTAGGTAGTTTTGTCAAGTTACAAACTAACAAGTACCAAGGACCCAAGATTTCTTTGGGTTCTAAGGTTCATTAATCTGTTTTGCAGGTGAGTCCAAGTGGCCATACCCCTACATGGTACTTGGACAGTGGGTGTTCCAGACATATGACTGGAACAAGAGGATTACTAAAGGACTACATTCCAGTAAAAGATAGTCCAAAAGTAACCTTTGGTGGTTCTGAAAAAAGGAATCATCAAAGGATTTGGTAACATTTCTACAAACTTAGTTACCATTACTCAAGTGGCTTATGTTAAAGGGTTGAAACACAACCTAATAAGTATAAGTCAATTAAGTGATGTAGGGTATGACATCTCATTTGTTAAAAATGGTTTTCATATCAAGAGGTCAAGTGATCAAGAGATCATTTTGACAGGTTATAGGAAGAGGAATGTCTACTGCCTAGACATTATGATTGAGAACAATGGTTCTCCAGTTTGTCTTGTAGCTGATGAGACAGTCTCTCATTGTGTCAAATGGCACAAGAGGCTTGCCCATCTTAACTACAAGACTATTAGCAAACTCTTTAGCAAAGAGTTAGTGAGGAATGGTCCTCAAGTTAAGTGTGTTAAAGATGGTATTTGCTCAGCTTGTCAAAAGGGCAAGTAGACTAAATCCACCTTTAGAAGCATAGAGAACAAAGATGCTGTGAGGTGTTTATACCTCTTGCATATGGATCTCTTTGGTCCAATGCCAGTTCACAGCTTAGGTAGGAAGGTCTATACCTTTGTAGTTGTAGATGACTACTCAAGGTTTTCCTGGGTGTTCTTCTTAAGACAGAAATCTGAAACACCTAGTGTCTTCTATAGCTTTGTCAAGCAAATTTAGAATGAACTAAATAGTACAGTGGTCAAAATTAGAAGTGACCATGGTACTGAATTTCAGTCTGATAGCATGACAAAACTGTGTGAAGACTTTGGGATATTTCAAGAATTCTCTTCACCTAAAACACCTCAGCAAAATGGCATTGCTGAAAGGAAGAATAAGACCTTGATAGAGGCTGGTAGGACCCTACTAAGTGATACATCACTGCCAGAATATTTCTGGGCTGAAGCAGTTAATACTGCATGCCATGTTATAAATAGGGCTACCATCACTAAAAGGCTAAACAAGACCCCCTATGAAGTTGTGAAAGGCAGGAAACCCAACATATCCTATTTTAGGATCTTTGGTTGTAAATGCTTCATACTTAACAATGGGAAGTCTTACTTAACTAAGTTTGCTGCCAAGTCCCAAGAGGGAATTTTTGTTGGGTACAACAATAATAGTAAGGCTTATAGAGTCTACAACTTGACTACACAAGTTGTAGAAGAATCAGTGCATGTAGTTTTTGATGAGACTAAACTTATTAATAATGAGTTGTCTAGTAGTCTGTGCAGCCCCACAGGTTTGACAAAGAAAATGGACAAGCTTACTATAGAAGAAGTGTCTGCTGCAAGACAGCAAGTAGAAGAAAGTAGCTGTTGTCCAGGGGGAGAACTACATGTGCCAATTGCTGAAGAAATACAAGGAATACAGCATGATGCAGATGCTGAAGTGGTTCAACCAGAAGTTAGGATGCCTCCAGCCAACAGGCATCTTAGAGATCACCCAGTAGAGCTGATTATTGGAGATCCAAGACAAGGAGTTCAAACCAGGAGTAGAAACATGAATGCAGCAATCTACTCCAGCTTTCTGTCACAAGTTGAACCTAAAAAGTTTGAAGAAGCAATACAAGATCCATAATGGACTGAAGCAATGCAAGAAGAGCTTAATCAGTTCAAGAGGTGCAAGGTCTGGGAACTGGTTCCTAAACCTAAACACCACAATGTTATAGGAACTAAGTGGATCTACAGGAATAAGATGGATGAACAAGGGGTCATCATTAAGAATAAGGCTAGACTGGTTGCTAAAGGATATAGCAAGAAGAAGGTATTGATTTTGATCAAACCTTTGCTCCAGTAGCCAGACTGGAAGCCATAAGAATGTTCTTGGCCTATGCAACCTATCAAGGATTCAAGGTATACCAAATGGATGTCAAGTCAGCATTCCTAAATGGTAATCTTAAAGAAGAAGTCTATGTGGAGCAGCCTTCAGGTTTTGTTGATCCAACTCTACCTCATCATGTCTATAGACTTAGGAAAGCTTTATATGGGTTAAAGCAAGCCCCTAGGGCTTGGTATGAAACCCTATCTAGTTTCCTCATTGAGAACAAGTTCTCAAGGGGGAAAATAGATAAGACTCTATTCCTTAGGGAATCTAGAGGCAAAGTCATACTAGTCCAAATATATGTAGATGACATTATATTTGGGTCTACTGAAAGCAGCCTTTGCAAAAAGTTTGCAAAACTTATGCAAGGTCAGTTTGAGATGAGTAGTATGGGAGAGCTGAAGTTTTTCTTGGGTCTCCAAGTTAAACAGACTGAAAGTGGTTTATCCATATGTCAGTCCAAGTTCACCCTAGAACTCATAAGGAAGTATGGTATGGATTCATCCAGCACCATGAAGACTCCTATGGGGTCAAGTATGTCTCTTAGCAAGGATGATGCAGGGAAACCTGTAGATGAAACCTTGTATAGAGGGATAGTTGGCTCCCTATTATACTTGACTGCTAGTAGACCTGACATCATGTATGCTACATGTGTTTGTGCCAGGTATCAAGCCTGCCCTAAAGAGTCTCATTTGACTGCTGTCAAAAGAATATTGAGATATCTAAAGGGCACTCCCTATCTAGGCCTCTGGTACCCTAGGGATGGAGATTTTGATCTAACAGGTTATTCAGATGCAGACTTTGCAGGATGCAAAGAGGATAGAAAAAGCACTACTGGAACCTGTCAATTCCTAGGTGGGAGACTAATTTCATGGAGTAGCAAGAAGCAAACCAGTGTGGCTATCTCCACAGCTGAGTCAGAGTATGTGGCTGCAGGAAGTTGCTGTGCTCAACTTCTGTGGATTCAACATCAGCTAGAGGACTATGGATTTCAGGTAAGTAGAACTCCACTTTTCTGTGATTCTACAAGTGCTATTTCAATAGCTAATAACCCTGTATCACATAGTAGAACTAAACATATTGAAATTAAATATCATTTTCTTAGGGAGCATGTAGAAAGAGAAGATATTTTACTTGAATATGTTAAAACTGATAATCAAATAGCTGATATGTTTACTAAGCCCCTAGAAGAAGCTAAGTTCAATAGATTCAAAATTGAACTAGGAATGATAAACTTAGAATAAGTTTACAGAATTAAAATTGGCTAAGTAAAAAGGTGTCGACACATAGACAAGTCTATGTCGACACAGAATAGTGGTGTCGACACTTAAGTTTTACTCAGTATTTACTAAGTAAAGTCTCGACAATGTGTCGAGTTATGTTGTGTCGACACATCAACAAGTGTCGACACATAAAATCTGTTGACTAAACTTGTGTCGACACATGTGTGTCGAGACATTATAAGTCAGTGTCGACACTTATTGCCAGTGTCGACACATTTTAAGATAGCTGTCCCGCCTGTTCATCTTCAAAATTAGACAGGTATAAATATGGTTCTGTCTTTGTTTGTCGACACGCTTTCAAAGTTTCGAGACCAAAACTCCTGTGTCGACACCTCTCTTTTCTAAAGACAAATTCTACAAACCCCAATGGCTCCTAAGCTTGAGGAGAACGTTAACGAGGGTTATGAGCTTGTGCGCGGCGCGTTCGACGATGCAGATGCAGAAATCAAGGTCGTTGTAACCCTAGTCGCCGATTCTGGACTAGAATATCTCTTGTCTGAACCTACAAAGATTTGGAAGAAGGAAGTACTTGAATTCCTTAATGAAGCTGCAGTAGATGAATCTAGATTCAGAATCAAATCCAGAGTTCATGGAACTAAGGTCAAGGTTTCACCTAAAAATCTAAGGAAGGTGCTTCAGCTACCAAAAATTCAAGATAAAGAAGAGGTTACTGCTTCAAAGACCAGGGAAGCTTTAACCTGGTGTGGACTTGATCCTAAGATGAAGATAGGATCTGTTTTCAATAGAAAAGGCATGAATAATCAAGGGAAGTTCATGTCTGAGATTGTGGGAAAAGTCTTACTC
Organism: Platanthera guangdongensis; assembly: GCA_039583875.1. Classification (NCBI taxonomy): domain Eukaryota; kingdom Viridiplantae; phylum Streptophyta; class Magnoliopsida; order Asparagales; family Orchidaceae; genus Platanthera; species Platanthera guangdongensis. The sequence continues at coordinate 90,585,501 of CM077155.1, read as the reverse complement.
AGCAAGTCTGGAGGGCATGACAGAGTGTCTGCCTATATGTTTGGAATCATGACTAGAATTATCTTTACTCTAAGAACTAACTGGTCTCTAGTGGTTTATGAGAAGATTAAGGAGAGCTTGAAGAAGCCCAATCTGGGCAGGATCCTTAGTCTCTACCTAGCTGGTACCATACCAGAGGTGATGAGTACTGCTGCAGGCAGCAAGATTAATCACATGAGGAAAATGGATCAAAGGATCTTTTCAAGATGGTACAGGGTGTTGTCCAAGGACATATCAACCCCAGAGAAGACAATTACTGAGAAAGATGCTCCTCCAAAGAAGAAAAGTAAGACAGCTCTTGTGGAACAAGTGTCCACAAGCAGTTCAGGGAGTGAAGAACAAGTTGTTTTCACTCCTGATGATCATGAGGAAGTGCCTGTAGAGAAGACCCCTACTGCTCAAGAGACTGCTGAGATCCAGGGGGAGATACCACAAGCTAGCCCCATCCACAAGGATCAAAGCCAGGGGGAGCCTCCAGTTGTAGAAGAACCATCTACACTGGACAGTGAGCAAGCCACCATCATCATCCAAGAGGTACTCACTGACCTAAATACTTTAGAATATCTTATAGAAGATGCTGATTTGTCTGATGTTCCTCAGCAAACTCAGCTGCATAGTCAAGAACCAGATGTTGTTATCAAAGACACATCTGCTGTTCCAGAAATTCCTGATCCAGAAGTTCAAGAGTTCACCATGGAAGATTTGTTTCTAAATCTAGATCAAGCTTATTTCTGCTGTGAAGACTGCAATCCAAGCCTCCCAGAAAGCTATCTCTGAACAACTTCAAAAGCTGAAACCATTCTTTAAAGAGGGAATCAGATACTTGGATAGCCAAATTAGATTCTAAAAGGATGATGTCAGAGATCACATGGCTAGAGAAGTCATAAAGGGGGAGAGAGTGTTAGTCAAGGCAAGTTCTGATCATGCAAAATGGATATCAAATTCAATCATGGCTACACTTGGATACCCTCCTCTGTGTGATGACCAAGATGTTGCTGAATCAGGCATTAACCCTGCTTATTTTGGAGGTGAGCCACCAGAAGTAGATCAAGTCATTTATCCACCTCCAGACTTTGAAATGATTCAAGCAGATGTGAGCACCATGTATAGCCCACCTGAGGGCAAGGACAATATCCATATTGAAAAGATTGTTCAACCTATTACTGAAGCCATACAAGAGGCATTACAGAAGGAAGAAGAGACAAGGTTGTCCAAAAAGAGGTTTAGGGAACAAGCAGAACAAAAGCCAGATTTTGAACAGTGGAGCCCTACCTCTAGTAATATAATTTTAACTGCCTGGAAAGCTGCCAAGGACAATACTCATGACAGAAACAAATGGTTTTCTGAAGCTGAATGGAGAAAGCATGAGATCAGGCAGGAAGCAATAGTTCAGTATAGAAGGAAGGCTAAGATAGGAAAGCTACCTCCTACTGCAGTGGAGCCTAGCAAGTACTTCCCTAAGCCATATCATTATTTTGAGAGGCAGAAGATCAAGGCAAAAGAACTTAAAAAGAAAGATCTAAAAGGCAAGAAGCCTGCTGATGCTGAAACTGTTGAAGCCCCTGTCAAAGCTAAAGTCCAAGCTGGCAAAGGGATAGTTATCAAGGAACCAGATCAGAAATAGATTAAGAAATTACTTGAAGATTATTTTGTAATCTTTTAAATGTAAAACATTTTTGTAAACCATTGAAGATGTATAAGAAAAATGTTAGAACAATATATGATAAATATATTTCATGATTGTTCTGTGAATGTGTCTATTTCTTGTTTGTTCTGAAATGATGAATGTGTATACATGTGTGAATTATTACATGTTTATGTTTACCCTGCTATAAATAATCTGCTTTACATCATTTTGTAATTTTTAATTATGAATGGTGTATATCATTGACTAAGGGTTATGACTTCTCCAAATAGGGGGAGATTGTTGGGTACATTGGTCAAATGTACCTGATTTGAAGAAGCCTCACCCAACTCAATGATATACATCATAATGTATTTGATGTATGTTGAGTTTACTTGTGCAGGTTAAGTAATCACTGGACTGAAGCAAAAAGTTTCTAAGTCCATGTGTCGACACCTAGAGGGAAAGTGTCGACACTTAAGAAGACTTGTGTCGACACCCAGACAAGCAGTGTCGACACTTGGAGTCATTGTGTCGACACCTGGGATGCAGAGTCGACACCAGACAGAAAGTGTCGACACTTGGAGCTGTGTCGACACTCAGTGAAGAAAAGTGCAGACAGGAAGTGTCGACACAAGGAGCTGTGTCGACACCCAGTGAAGCTGTGTCTACACCAGAAAGTGTCGACACTTGGAGCTGTGTCGACACTCAGCAAAAGTCTGCAGAGACTAAGTTCAAGTGTCGACACTCAACACAATGTGTCGACACTAAGCAGAAGAGTCAGCATTTGAAGTATGTGTCGACACCCAGCACAATGTGTCGACACACAACCAGAAGAGTCAACACATGAAGTAAGTGTCGACACCCAGCACAATGTGTCGACACTTAGCTAAAGACTCTACACTTGAAGAAAGTGTCGACACAAGGAGCTGTGTCGACACTTAGCAAAGATCAGAAAGATCAACAAAAATATTCTAAGTACAAGTGTCGACACTAAGGGAATGTGTCGACACTCAGCTGAAGTCTCAACAAGAAGAAGGTGTGTCGACACAAGGAGCTGTGTCGACACTCAGCAAGTATCGACATTGAAGACTATGTGTCGACACCAAGAAGCAGTGTCGACACTTGACAGATTCAACACAAGAAGTTGTGTCGACACAAAGGAGATGTGTCGAGACTAAGAAGAATTCAGCAAAAGCTAGAAGAACAAGTACTTGTGTCGACACTCAATTTCAGTGTCGACACATGCAGAAGAATCTGTGTCGAGACATACAAGGAGTTGTGTCGACACCTTGTAGACTTGTGTCGACACTTACACAACATGTGTCGACACTTGGACTATAAGTGTCGACACTTAAGGACAGAAAGTCTCGACACTTACAGATAGTTAGAGATTTTCAAGAAGTGACTGGATGACTTGACAGCTGCCGTTCCAGACGGTCTACAGCACCTGTCAGAGATATCAGAAGTCAGTTATGGACCGGACCAGCCGGTTACCATAAAGAAGGCCTATAAATAGGCAACTACAGTTTACAGAAAGTGTGGTTCAAGAGTTGTTCAGATAGTTGTTCAAGTGGATCACATTGTTGAAGAACAAGTTATCAAAGTGGTACCAAGAGTATCAACATAAGAAGATCTTGCAGTCCAAGTGCAGATCTAAGAAGTTGGAGAGAGAGGGCTCCATCCAAGAAATCAGCCTCTGGAACTAGGCTGAGAAGAAGGATTCAGATTCATTCTGGATCTTAAGTGGTAGAGTTCAAGGAACAACTGCAGGAGGATTCAGTCTTATTCAGTTCTACTCAAGAAGCTTTGAAGAAAGCTAAGTCAGATTGGATCCAGCGGAGTTCTTCCAAGAACTCATCAAGAAACTCTCAACACCCCTCTTTTATTTCTGAGTTGTAGAGTTAATATCTGTAATATATTTTTAACTTGTAGGATCCTTTGGATCTGAGAGAATTGTAAGTTATAATTATAAAGGCTGAGGGTAGGGCTTGAGAGCCTGAGTGTAGGAGATTGAGATCTCTGAGTGTAGGCCTTGTTGGCTGAGTGTAGGCCTTGATTGGCTGAGTGTAGGCCTTGGTTGGCTGAGTGTAGGCCTTGATTGGCTGAGTGTAGGCTTTGGGATAAAGCTGAGTTGTAAGGCTTTGGGCCTGAGGTGTAGGAACCAATTTGGGTTCTGAGACAGTGGAGGAGTTTGGCCGAATCTAGTACACTGCTAGATAGGCGAATGGGGAAAGTGGATGTACCCATATCTTGGGGAACCACTATAAACCACTGTGTTGCGCTGTGATTGTGCTGTGTATGCTGTGAATGCTTTGTGATTGCTGTGCAAAAGTTATAAATCTGTGATAATAAACTGTTTGCTGCCAGTAAAGTTAGAAAAGGATTAGGTCACCTATTCACCCCACCCCCTCAAGGTGTTTAGGTACCATATCTTTCAAAGGCTCTCAAGTGTAGTGCTAAGGCGAAAAAACTAGCCCAGATGAGTCCAAAAATCAGTGTAAAATGTGGACTCATCAATCTTCTGAATTAATTGCTGACAATAACTCCTTAACTGTTCTGAATTTGAATCTTGAAAATCATTTAACTCTTCAGAAAAACGTCAAAATGAGCTCTACTATCGTCGAACTGAGCACAGCGATTTGGATTTAAACAGCAACAAAGGTCGTCGATCTGAGCTCAACTATCATCGAACTGAGCTCAGAGATAGAGAATCAATACGGGAGTCAAGATCGTCGAACTGAGCTCGAAGATCGTCGAATGGATTTCGATGATTTGTTGAAGTTGAGCTCAGCGATCGTCGAATGGAGTTCGACGATTCGTCGAAGTGAGCTAGATGATCGTCGACTGGAGTTCGACTATTCGTCGTACTGAGCTCGACGAAATGACTTAGTCTCCAAACTGAAAAACCTTGGTCTTTAGGGTAGCTTCCAAACCTAACTACTAACCCTTAGACTCAATTCTAATTGACCTTTAGATCTATACAATGAGGTCAAAAACAGGTTTCCTAAAGACATAGTGATCCTGACCCAAATTAGTAATAGGGTCTTCCAACAATCTCCCCCTATTTGGGTTAGGATTACTATTTACAGAAATTGGAGAAATTAAAAACATCATACAAAGCAACAACATACAAAGCAAAAATGCAATAAACAAGACATTACAGAAGCACAGATATATCTCAGACAGATCATAAATCAGAATAATTGTCACCTTACAGAATTACTCCTTCTCTTTGCTCTTTATAAGTTTAATTTCTCTATTTGGATTAAGAGCTTCCTTTTTGGATCTTCTGTCATCAGCTGCACCTAAGGAAGTTTGTTGTTTAGGCCTTGGTACCACAGCTTCAGGGTGCAGCTCCATGTATCTTTTAGAATCAAAAAATTTGCTAGAGGCATATCTTTCAAGTTCCTTCTTTCTTTGTTCTGACAATGTAGTAATGCTAGAGGTGTCCTTGCCTTGCTCTCTGGCTTTCTTAATTTGATCCAAGGCAGCTAATTCTTTCATCGTAGCAGTCCATGCAGTAGGATTATTCTCTGGATCCTCAAAGGGCACTAGAGGTTCATATCTGTTGGAAGGGTTATCTTGAGGAGCTCTGGATGAGAGTACTTCTTTCAGCTTGTAGGGAAAAGGGCCTGAAGTTGTATCAGATGAAGCTTGTCCTTCCCTTGAGTAAGGATGTTGCCTTGAATAGCCTTTGGAGTAAACTTGGAATTCCCTTTGGTTTCCTCTATAATTTCCTCTCCTAGATTGAGAACCTCTGGATTGGCTTCCCCTATATTGAGATCTTCCATGAGGCTGATAGGAGGTTTGGCTTCTAGCAGAAGGATGAACAGCAGAGCTACCACCTGCACCTGCATCAGGAGGAGGAGGTGGAGGAGGATGATGGACTTAAGAAGATCCTATTTCATATTTCCTCTTCTTTTTCATAGCCTTTAGTTGATTCTTGGAATATTGCATCCAATGTTTAGTTATAGGGAAGTCATGAAGAATATAAAAAGGTATGTCATTTGTATCTTTGACTTTACCTGGTGGAACTCTATTCATTGCCTTGCTTCTTGCTTTTCTTTTCCTGGCTATAGTGGCTGAGGACTCATCAGAATCAGTCCTATATTCATCACGTTCAGAGCTTTGCTCATCATATAAAGCATCAATCCTTTTCAGATAATCTTTCTGTTGTTGGGTTGGAGCAGATCAAACAGCAGTTGTAGCAGTAGCAGTAGTAACAGCAGATACAGAGCTTTCAGGAGCAATACTCTCAGAAGATATAGCAGCAGCAGGAGATACAGTAGATACAGAAATAACAGTTTCAGAAACAGAAATGTCAGCAGGGGCAACATCATCAGTGACAGCAGGCTCAAAGTCATATGCCTCTGTCATATGTATATCATCAGAATTTTTAGCAATAACAACAATATCAGCAGCAGCAACAGAAACAGCAACATTATTGTCAGCAGGAGTAGCAGCAGTGCTTTCAACAGCAACAGAAACAGTAGGGGCAACAGTAGGGACAACAACATAAACTGAATTTACAAAGGAATGAATAATGCTAGTGTCACATCTTGAAAAGAGCACAATGGCCTTGGATAGATCTTCAGATGGTTGGACTGCAATGCTTACTGGGAGGCAACTGAAACAAATTGAATCAAAATCTGATAATAAGGACCTGATGTCCACTGAGAAGACTGCAACCTATGGTGGTGTTGAAACTGGAGCTTGAGTTGAAGTAACATCAGCAGCAGTAGCAGGGACTGAAGAAATAGCAGCAGGCAATCTAGCAGCTTCATGAGGCATCTCCCCCTGCCTAGATTCAGAGCGAGCTGGATCAAGGCACCCAAATGAAGGGATTGCCTGAGGAGGAAAGATGGAAGAGAGCCTGGCAGATAAGTCTGCAATTGACTTTAAGAGTGGAACCAAGGAGGTCTCCAACAGAAGTGAGAGCCTGGGAGCTATCAGTTCATATAGTTTGTCAGCTAAGGCAGGAATATCTACATGCTCAGTAGGGACTTGAGCAGAGGTAGAGAAGGATGGTGGAGCAACTGGAGATGTTGGTGGAGAGCTGGTGTATGGTAGAACTGAAGGTTGTGGTGTGGGGATTGTGGAAATGGAAGAAAGTGGTATGGAGATAGAAGGTGTGAAGGAGGGTTGATCAATAATGTCTTGCAGGAGCTGTTGATATGATGTAGATGAGGAGGGAAGATCAGGAGGGGATGAAGGTGAATCATCCATGAAGGAATCATCTAGATGATTGAATGATGGAATGTGGAATGATGTGTCAATGTCTGGTTGAGGGTAGTGATGTAAAGGGTGGAAGATTTCTTCTGTGAGTGTAGGAATTGGAGATGGAATTGATGTAGGAGAAGGGGTTGAGATAATGATTGTGGGGGAAATTTGAATGGTGAAGGTGACTGGTGGAGATGGAATAATAGTTGGAGGAGGAGAAGAAGCAGCAGGCAAGTCTTCTGCAAGGGCAGAGACTTGAGGGGAAGAGACTGTTACAGTTCTTGTGCCTGAAGTGGTGCTTGCAGAAGGCCTGCTGGGCATCACTATCTGCCTGTCCCATTTGCCAAACAGGGCACAGGACAGCCTCTTTGAGGCATTGATGTGCATCCCAGAAGAGACTAGCAGTGCATGGCATCTGTTTTGGAGAAACAGCCCTAGAATCCTTCCATAATTCACAAAGTTCTTGTTTATTTTCTTCTTAATCAGATCAAAGAAGACTTCTCCCCAGTGTAACTGTTTCTTATCCATAATGGCTCCCATCAAGAACAGCTGATACCTGGAGATGGTATCATGTGCTGAATGCTTGGCCAACAGAACCTTTCCCACTACATCAACTAAGAACCTGTATTCAACAGCTAAGTTCTTTTTCAGCAGCTTGCTAGGGTTTGCATCAGAATGACCCATTCTAGCAAGTAAGTCAGAAAATTCTTCTCCAGATAACTCAGCAGAATCTCTTCCAGAATTGAATTGAAAAACCTCTGTCAGAATTGTAGGTGTCAGAGGTACCTGAGTTCCAGAAATGGATCCAACAACTGTATTTTTGTCCTGGTTGTGGGCAATATACACCCACTCCTTAATTTCATCTATAGGTAGTTTGATTCTGGTGGACATGATAGCAGCTAATTTTTGCTCCTTGAACAGTTCCAGAATGTCTTGCAAAATCTGATCACTGGTGTTGAACGAATCCATGTCTATATCAAATCCTGCATCAAACTTCATTGCGGCTAGAATGGCAATTGAGACGGCCATTGTTACCTGCAAAAATCAACAAACAAACGATCAAGTGTAGAGATGTTTGGAGGGAAAGAGAATTTTTGCAGAGAGATTGAAAGCGCAAAAGGAGAACGATGGCCGAAAAATGAATTTTATATTAGGGTTCGACGCAGAAAAGGAAAGATCGTTGAACTCAGTTCGACGATCGGGGCTTCTAAAGGAATCTGAAAGGTCTTCAATATCATCGATCTCCGTTCGACGATATTGGAGAGCGCCGAGCTCCGTTCGATGATAGTTCAGAGAACAAAATCGTCGAGCGTCGTTCGACGATCGTTGACCTGGAGAGATAGTTGAACACTATCTGAGAAGCGCTGAACTCAGGTCGACGATTTCGAAAATCGTCGATCTCCGTTCGACGATCTAAGGGAAAATCATCGAGCGCAGTTCAGAGACCAGAAATACACTCTAGACACTTAGAAAAATCAAGATGTTGGCCTAGTATTGGTCATTTTTAAAGTTTTAAAATCTTGGATATTATTTTAGACTTCCTCCATCTAACATTCCTAACTGATTTAGGAAGAAGGTGTGTTTCTTTTCATCCAAGGGTTTGGTGAAAATATCTCCCATTTGCAAATCAGTTGGGATATATTGAAGTTCAATTTTATTCTTCTCAACATTATCCCTTAAAAAGTGATGCCTAATTTCTATGTGTTTTGTCCTACTATGGAGGACTAGATTTTGAGCTATAGAGATAGCACTGGTGTTATCACAAAAGATTTTAGACTTCTCTAAGTTGTAGCCATAGTGTAGGAGTTGGTTTTGAATCCACAAGATTTGTGAACAACAACTGTCTGCAGCCATATATTCAGCCTCAGCAGTTGAAGTTCACACAGATGTTTGTTTTTTGCAAAACCAAGAGACAAGTCTGTCACCAAGAAACTGACAAGTTCCACTGGTGCTTTTCCTGTCAATTCTGCATCCAGCATAATCAGCATCAGAAAATAAAGTTAATTCAAATGCTAAATCTTTTGGATACCAGAGACCTAGATTTGGACAACTTTTAACATACCTGAGAATCATTTTTACTAATGTTAGGTGTGACACTCTATGGCTCACTTGGAATCTAGCACATATGCATGTAGCAAATATTATATAAGGTCTACTAGCTGTAAGGTACAGTAAAGAGCCAATCATTGCTCTATATGTTGTCTGATCAACAGGTTTCCCATGTTCATCAGCATCCAATACAGCATTAGTAGGCATGGGTGTTTTCATACAGGATGCTTCAGACATACCAAATTTCTTGACCAATTCATTTGCATACTTAGTTTGAGAAATAAAGATGCTTTCAGCATGTTGTTTGACTTGCAATCCTAGAAAGAAGGATAGCTCACCCATGCTACTCATTTCAAATTTAGAATGCATTAGGTTGGAGAACCTTCTGCACAAATTTGAATCAGTAGAGCCAAAGATAATATCATCTACATAAATCTGTACTAGTAGGGTATGAGACTTATGGGTTCTAATAAAAAGAGTTTGGTATACTCTACCCCTTATAAATTGATTTTCTAGAAGGAAGCATGCTTGGGTCTCATACCATGCTCTAGGAGCTTGCTTGAGACCATATAATGCTTTATTTAGCTTAAAAACATAATCAGGATGGGTTGGAGAGATAAAACCTGATGGTTGTCTGACATAGACTTCTTCTTTTATGTCTCCATTTAGAAAGGCACTCTTTACATCCATCTAATATACTTTGAAGCCTTTGTGTGCTGCATAAGCTAAGAAGATTCTGATGGCTTCCAATCTTGCAATTGCTGCAAAAGTCTGGTCATAATCTATTCCTTCTTCTTGAGAGTATCCATGAGCAACTAGCCTTGCCTTTTTCCTTACAATTACTCCTTGATCATCCAATTTGTTTCTGAACACCCACTTTGTTCCAACAATGGAGTGATCTTTAGGCTTTGGCACTAGTTCCCAAACTTTGTTCCTTTCAAATTGATGCAACTCTTCTTGTATTGCAATGATCCAGTGTGGATCTTGCTCTGCATCTTGAATGTATTGAGGTTCAATTTGAGATAGGAAGCAAGTGTACAACAGGTTTTGGTTGACCTAATTTCTGGTTTGCACACTAGCTGAAATGTCTCCAATTACTTGGGAAATTGGATGGTCTCTTGATGTTACTAAATCAACAGGGAGTGTTGATTGTTCACCAACCTGTGTTGTTGTTTCCTATTGTGGTACAACAACTGGCTCTTCAAGTTGTTTCTCTTCAATATATTGAATGTTTTATTCATCTTCACTGCTTTCCTCTTTTTGAGTAATCTATAACCTGTTCAAATCTTCAGCAAGAGGATGTACCTGCAATGGTTCTATGGTAGAAGTATTCTTCTCCTTGAAAGACATGTTAGATTCATCAAATGATATGTGAACAGATTCCTCAATTTTAAGAGATGATTTATTATAAACCCTATAATCCTTACTGATCATGGAGTATCCCAGAAACACTCTTTCATCAGCTTTAGCTTGAAATTTTGCTAAATATCTCTTGTCATTATTGTGAATATAACAAATACAACCAAAAATTCTAAAATAATCAACTTTAGGTTTCTTCCCTTTGAGTAATTCATAGGGAGTCTTGCCCTTTAGTTTATGTATTAAACTTCTGTTCAGCACATAGTTGGAGGTGTTCACTGCCTCTGCCCAAAAAGATAGAGGAAGGTGAGCATCTGACAACAATGTAGTGGCAGATTCAATAAGGGTTCTATTTTTCCTTTCAGCTACCCCATTTTGTTGAGGAGTTCTAGGAGCTGAGAAAGTATGCCTGATCACTTCACTCTGACAGAACTCTTGCATAAGAAGAGAATCAAACTCTGTCCCATGATCACTTCTGATCAGGACAATGTGAGTATTGAACTCAATCTTTATACATTTGAGAAACTCTATCAAACACTTAAAGTTATCAGACTTCTTCCTCAGAAAGAACACCCATGTGAATCTAGAGAAGTCATCTACAACTACTAAAGTGTAAGATTTCCCTCCTAGGCTTTGTACTGTGATGGGTCCAAAAAGATCCATGTGTAAAAGATACAAGATCCTAGGTGAATCACTTTTATTAAGTGACTTGAATCTATTTTTAGTTTGCTTGCCTAATTGACAAGCCCTGCAGAGTCCTTCCTTCATGTAGGGGCCAGAAGGTAGTCCTCTAACAAGGTTGTCCTTGGATAGCCTAGCAATGGTTCTAAGGTTTAAATGTCCTAGTCACTTATGCCATAAAACATTAAGTCTACAAACAGAATTAAACAGACAAATGTCTACATCTGTTGAAAGAAAATCTACTAAGTATATGTTACCTTTCCTTTTTCCTGTCAACATAGTTGTGTTGTCCTCTGACTGGATCTTGCATAAGGCTTTGCTGAAATTCACATGGTAGCCTTCATCACATAACTGACTGATACTGATCAAGTTGTACTTCAGTCCTTCCACATAGGCTACCTTCTTGAATGTGACTGTCCCAATCTGGACTGCACCATATCCTTTAGTTTGTCCAAAGTTTGAATCACCAAATATGACTTTGGGTCTAAGCTTGGCTTTAAAGGATGTGAGGTTGTCCCTATTTCCTGTCATGTGCTTAGAGCACCCACTATCCAAATACCATTGTTGGTTTGATGTTGGATAGGTCTTCAACTGCACATAAAATAATTCATTTGTTTTTGACCCAGTTTACCTTGGGCCTAGGTTGATAACCTTTAAATTCAGAAATAAATGACATCCCAGGTTGACACTTATAACCTTCAGGATGATATCTCCTTGGAGGTATTATCCATTCAGTATAAGGGTTAAAGCTTTGGGATGAAGGACCCCTAGGATTGGATTTTGATTTACCCTTGAAAGAATTTCCAAAGCTCTGATCTCTGTTCGACGATCGTTGAGCTGCGTTTGACGATATTGAGTCAGATCGTCGAGCTCCGTTCGACGGTCGACTGTGGCAGAGTTCAGAGATTAGAGATCGTTGACCTGAGTTCGATGATTTTTCCTGAGATCGCCGATCTGCGTTCGGCGATCGTCGAGCTCCGTTCGGTGATCGTCGAGCTCCGTTCGACGATTTCTGCTGGAACTTGGTTTTCTTAGGTAGATCAGAATTTTTCCTCGCTACCTCTACAACTCCCTTCCCTTTATCAGAAATAAACTTGATTGGGGTTGTTAGAACTATAGGTTGGCTGGATGAAGCACCCAAGCCCAGTGTACTATTGAATCTGGAGTTCACTGTGCTTGTGATGTCCATCAGCTTGATACTTCTCCCATTAAGGGATTCTTCAAGCTTCTTGGCCTCTGATAGCTCACCTTTCCGTGAAGCTATCTGTTCCTTACAGCACTCCAACTCCTCAGAGAGTTTGAGGTGTTCTGACTATAAGATATTATGTTCAGATAATTGATTTCTGAGAGAAATAATTTCCTTCTCCGATTTTAGTAAGTCTAAACATAATGCTTTAAACTCAGACTAAAAGTCCTCAGAATTGAAATCAAAAGAATTGATTACCTGGTCCTCTTCAAGTTGAGTCTCTGAGTCTGACTCTGACACTTCTGCATCTGAATTGTGTTCAGAGGCATTGATTGCCATCATGCAGAACTCCTTCTCTTCAGCATCATCTTCATCATCACTGGAGCTGGATGAAGCTTCTGATTCTTATTCTGTTTCACTCCAGGATTCAGCAACAAATCCCTTCCTTGTGTGTTTGTTCTTGCTTGAGGAGGGTTTGCCATTGCCATTCTTCTTGAAGTCCTTATCTTTTCTTCTTTCTCTCTTATCCTTTCTGTCCTTGTTTTTGTTCTCTAGACAGTCAGGCACAATGTGGCTTGATTTCCTGCAACCAAAGCAGACAATTTCTTTATTATTTGACTTATCATACCTTGGCTTATCATGCTCTTTGTATGATCTCTTTCTGAAGTCCTTTCTGGCCATCTTGTAAAATCTTTTGGCCAATAGACTAAGCAGCCCATCATTGCCTGTGACTTTGTCTTCAGGCTGATCTTCAGTTGCTTTGAAAGCTATTGTCTTTTCTTTTCTTGTGGCTGGTGAGGTAGCCTTCTACTCTTCTTCTCTGTTCTTAATGAGCAGCTCAAAAGACTTGAGCTTGCCCAAAATAGCTTCTGTTGTAATCTCATTCAGACTTCTGGCATCCTTGATTGGCCAGATCCTTGAATCCCAAGTGCTTGGGAAGCACATTAGGATTTTATCATTTAGTACAGTCAGTGAGATCTCTTTATCCAAAGTCTTGAGTTCATTGACTATCAGACTGAGCTTGTTATACATTTCAGCTACTGGCTCAGCTTCTCCTTCCTTTAAATTTCATATTGGGATATGAGGTGGGATCTCCTGTCCTTTCTTTCATCAGCTGATCCTGAGACTATTTCAGAGAGCTTATCCCAGATTTCCTTTGCTGAATTACATTCAGCCACCTTTTGGAAAATGTCATCACACATAGTCTGGGCTAAGATATTCATAGTCTTTGCATCTGCTACTTTCCACTTCTTGATATCAGCATCTGTTTCTGATGGAGGTGGAACAGCATTTGTGCTTGTGTTCTCTGGAGGTCTTGGACAAACTATCAAAACAGAATTAAAAATGTCCTCATCAATAGAATTCATGTATAATCTAATCCTTGCTTTCCAAAGTGCAAACTTAGACAGATTACACACTGGAGGTCTGGTGCTAGCATAATCTTTGTTTTGGGTCATGATTTGTGAAGAAATAATCTAATAACAAAATCTACAACTAGCAGATCTAACTAGGAATCTTTGGGTTCAGGTGTTAGCCTGTGCAACCACCAAGGTGTGGTATGTTTAACCAACCTCGCTCTGATACCAATTGAAAGTGCAAGCTAGATATGATATACTCTAGATGGGGGGTGAATACAGTATGGTGCTTAAAAACTTTTTACAACAGTTGTTGTAATCTGAGTGAACAGGGAAGCAAATATTAAATCCAATCACAGAACCTATCTAATCACAATCTATAAAAGAAACTAATCACAAATCACAGCCAGAAACAAAAATAAAGACAAGCAACCAGAAGACATAAGGAGCTATAGTGGTTCCCCTAAACTTGGGTACATCCACTCTTCTACCACCCTAGGTAGGAATCCACTACAGGATGAGTTGATCAGGTGTCCTGGGCACCAATGAGCTTTTGATAAGGTGCTCAAAAACCAAACCAGATATTTTGATCAGGTGTCTTGCCACCAATGAGCTTTTGATAAGGTGCTCAAAAACCACACACAAACTTTTGAAGTGAGTTTGAAAAACCCTTTACAGATGTGGGGATGAGAGAGTGATGGAAGTCTTCTCTTTCTCAAATCAGCTGAGAAGACTGTGTGGATATTGATGTTGTCAAAGCTCCCCTTGAGATCTGTAGTTGGTCAGGAAATGAAGCTTTGTTGTAGGGTGATAGGCCTTCAGAAATTGATCTCCAGCAAATGATGATTTCAGCAACAGCTAAAATGTGAGGTATTTGGAGTCTTGAATGTTGATGGCCTTGAACACTTGAATCAAAAGAGATCTGAAGATTTCAGTTGGTTGATCTCCTTGGTTGTGTGTTCTTGAATGAATTCTTTTAGACAGAGAATGTCTACAGCTCTTTCTCTTTTTCTCTTGAGTGATTGTTGTTGAGAAAGATGTTGTTCCAGAGAAGAGTTGTTGCAGAGAATATTTTTTTTTGTTGTTCTTCTTCTTGTGCACTCTCTTCTTCTTGATTGCTATCAGGAATTCAAAAATCTTGTCTTTTATTCCTTTTTGTTCTGAATAGAAATGATCCTCTGTCCAGAATAGTCATTAGCCTGTCATTAATTACATCTTTAATTGCAATTTTCTTCTGGGGAAAAGTCCAATGAAACATTCCTTGACAATCTCTTGAAACTTGCTCCATAATAAATAAAAACGGCTACAAGATCTTCTGAATTAATTGCTAACAATAACTCCTTAACTGTTCTGAATTTGAATCTTGAAAATCAATTAACTCTTCAGAAAAACGTCGAACTGAGCTCTACTATTGTCGAACTGAGCTCAGCGATTTGGATTTAAACATCAACAAAGATCGTCGATCTGAGCTCAACTATCGTCGAACTGAGCTCAGAGATAGAGAATCAATACTGGAGTCAAGATCGTCGAACTGAGCTCGAAGATCATCGAATGGAGTTCGACGATTTGTTGAAGTTGAGCTCAGCGATCGTCGAATGGAGTTCGACGATTCGTCGAAGTGAGCTAGACGATCGTTGACTGGAGTTCCACAATTCGTCGTACTGAGCTTGACGAAATGACTTAGTCTCCAAACTGAAAAACCTTGGTCTTGAGTGCAGCTTCCAAACATAACTACTAACCCTTAGACACAATTCTAATTGACCTTTAGATCTATATAATGAGGTCAAAAATAGGTTTCCTAAAGACATAGTGATCCTGACCCAAATTAGTAATAGGGTGTTCCAACAATATCCATTGCCAACAAGTTGGAGGATCCCATCCACGGGGAGCTTAAAAAGCTACTGAAGGTCGAGTTTGTATTAGAGGTCCAATATCTAGGCCGGGTCTCCAAACTGGTCATGGTTATGAAGAGTTATGAGAGGTGGAGGATGTGCTTGGATTTTACTTTGTTAAATAAATCCTGCCCTATGGATTGTTATCTTCTTCCTCGAATCAACGTGCTAGTAGATACAACTATCAGTTTTCCTATAATGAGTTTTTTTATGTGTATTCAGGTTACCACCAGATCCACATGCACCCACCCGACGTCAAATATGTCTCATTCATCATGAAGGATGGATGTTAGTGCTATAAGATGATTCCCTTTAGATTGAGAAATGCGGGAGCAATCAACTCGAGGATGATGGATTGGGTCTTTCGAGAATAGAATGGGAGGAACTTGGAAGTCTATGTAGATAATTTGATGGAGAAGAGCAAGGACATCAGTTCTAGCCTCCAAGATCTATCAGAAACCATCGCCACCCTGAGGAAGTTCAAGATGCAGCTCAACCCTTCGAAGTGTGTGTTTGGAGTTTAATTAAATTTGAGGAAACTGGGCGGTCAGTTCTCTAGTCAGAGCGATTTACTTGTCTATGTGCTTTGGCATATTGGCTTAGCGAATAGAGCATTGGAACTTGAGGAGACTAGACGGTCTGTTATCTAGTCGCAGCGGTCTGTTATCTAGTCGCAACAATCTACTAGCTTCTATGGTATGGTGGTTTGGCTTAGCAAACAGAGGTTGCTCTCTGTTTGGTTATTGTTTTGCGGTTTAACAGATATGTAGTATAGCAGTTTAGCAAACTTCTATTATCGACTTGTGTCCTACCGAGATGGCTTGAAGATTCTGCCTTCTTGAATTATTATATGTAGAGCAACCTGCAGCCGTGACTTGTTGGCGACTTGCAGCTGCGGTCTGGTGGCTACCTGTGGCTATTTTCAGGTTCTTCCCACAACTGCGGTCTGGAGGTTATCCCTAGCAGTTGTGTAAAGGTTGTCCGTAGCTATGGTCTGGAGGTTATGCGCATAAATGGTATGGAGGTTGTTCGTAGTAGCGGTTTGCTGGTTGTCCGCAATTGTGGTCTGGGGCCAACCCACAGTAGCGGTCTTGGGACTTTCCTCTATTAAAGATCAGTGGCGTCCCATGATGAGTATTCTCCATTATATAGTCTTGCGGTTTGACAATGTCAAACCGCATAGACTGCGCTGCTTGTATTTAGTCTCGTTTTTCTTGTTATATTCTCTTATATCCCCCATTTTCTATATATAAGGGGGCATACCTTTGTTTTATTTATCTTTTTGGTGCAATAAAATTTATTTTTTATTTAGCTCTTTTATATGGTATCAGAGCTAATCGATCCTTTGCTGAACTTTGGTCGTAATTTCTTTTTCTAACAACAAGCGATCTCCTTCCTGCACCAGTCTCCCTCCCTTACTTGTCACTCCTCTTGTGCCTTGTTGTTTCTTTGTGTGACCTGTTGTGTTTGCGCAGCCTATTACATTCGCATGACCTATTGTGTTCGAGCGATCTATTGTGTTCGTGTGGGCTGTTGTGTTCGCACAGCCTGTTGTGTTCGTGCACCCTATTGCATTTTATGGACATTCTGGATCTCTTTTCTTCTTCTATTCTATCCGCTCCTCTTTCTCTTTCGGCCTCTTCTCTTGCCACTTCTTTAGGTGCTGCTCTATTGGCCACTATGGATAGGTGTCTTTTTGATTCTGGTGCTACTAGTCATATGACTGGGAATTCTCATGTTTTTTCTTAGCTGGACAATCCTAACAGGTTCCCTCCAGTTCTTATTATGTATGGTTCCCCGTCTCCTATTTGTGGGTCTGGCACTGTATATGTCACTCCTTCTCTCCAGCTTCAGGACACTCTTTATGTCCCAAATTTTCCTTACAACCTTCTTTTTGTTACTTCTCTTTGCAAAAAGTTGAATTGTGTCATTGTCTTTACTAAGTCTACTTGTTCTTTTCAGAATACTCACTCCGATAAGACGATTGTTACTGGGACTGAAAGAAACAGCTTGTTCTACCTTGATAATGTTTCAGTCTTTTTTGCCTCTTCATCTCTTCTTCAGTGGCATCTTCATCTTAGGCATCCTCCTCCTTAGATTTTTTATCAACTTCTGCCCAATCTACCTCTGGGAGACTCTTCTATTAATTATGAGGCTTGTCAATTTAGCAAATACCATCATTGTACTTTTCCAGCAAAGCACAGAAGTAGTTCTTCTTGTCCTTTTGAACTTGTTAATTCTAATGTTTGGGGTCGTGCTCCTATCTAGACTATTGGTAGAGGTAGTTTCTATTTTATTACTTTTATTGACAACTTTTCTAGGTGTACATGGCTATAATTTTTACGCAATGTTCTGAACTTTTTTTTCATTTTTTCTGCGGTCTACAATGAGATTTGTACTCAGTTTGATATCCCTATTAAGATACTTTGCACTGATAATGTTAAGGTGTAATGCCCCCAATTTTCCGATAATATTATTTGATTTTGTATCATCATATTTATGACGTCAGGGCATTACATTTTGCGTCATGTTGACAACGCTGTACCGTTAGTGCGTTTTTGCGTCCGTTGGGTCTATTTTACCAGAATTTGGAGTTTTGATGAGATTGAATGTTTCCTTGTTGAAATAATTAAATTGGTGACATGTATGCTTATAGTAAGCATTTTATGTTAGTGTTTCAAGAATGGTCCGTCGAATTCTAGTGTTGTCTTTGCTGCTAAATTCGTAGAGTCGATAATTTATCCCGGAATATTAGTCAAATCCGAATTTCTGAAATTTGTCCTGCTTAGTACTTGCGACGGATAGCTCCATTTCTCGAGAAGCCAGGGATTTTTCCCAAAAGTTTCCATTCTTTCTCAAGAAATGCTCCTTTTGTTCTCGAGAATTTCTGCCAGTTCTCAAGAAGTCCAGTTTTGTTCTCGAGAAATCAGAAGCTCTTCTCGAGAAATCTGTAACCCCTTCTCGAGAATCCTTATCTATTCTCGAGAAAGCCTTCTGTAATGTACTCGTGATTTTTCCCTTCATTTCTCGAGAAGCCGGGAGTTGTTCCAGAGAAGTGTTATTATTTCTCGAGAAGCTTTGCTTCTTTCTTGATAAATCCTTCCTTAGTTCTCGAGAAATCCCCATAAGTTCTCGAGAAATCTCTTTCTGTACTAGAGAAATCCTTTTTCTGTTCTCGAGAAAGCCTTCGTTGTTCCAGAGAAGCCCTCTTCAGTACTCGATAAATCCACACTTCATCTAAAACAATTTTCGGTTCAACCAACTTCGGTCTTATTTCATAAGTATTTAACTATTAAAGGTGTATTATTTTAATAATACATTTATTATGACTACATATATATATACCTACTTCTCTTCCCCCCCCTTCATTTAAGCCGTAATCCCTCCTTCCCGTGAATTCCGAACCAGAGCGACGCAAGTGGGAGAGAAGACGTCCGTTTGTGATTCTTCTGGTGGCCGCCGACAGTGCTCTGGTGCTAGAAATCGTCAACCAAATATAGATCCGTAAAGCTCTCAACGAGAGCTAAGTCATCGTGGTAAAGTCTTCCCCATTTCTTGAGTTTTTCTCGTTAGGGTTTTTGCCCCTAACCTCTATTTCGGCCATTTTTGTTCGGATTTCGACTTCCCCCCTTCTTCTTTAGCCCTGATCTGTGACAAGGAGTGAATTGGAGAGTTTTTCCGGCAAACCAAGGCAAGTGATGGTTTCTCCCCTCTTCCTTCCTCTTCTAATCTTGATGTAATTGCTAATCTTCCTTATTTAGTGCTATATTCATGATTAACTTGCTAATGAGTGATATTGTTACTCTCTTCTACTTAAGATTCACTTATAATATCATGTTCACAATTATGCCACTCATACAGTGTAGGGTTGTAAGTGGTTTTCTGGCGTGGTCGAATCTTTATCGTTTAATCATCTCTTAACTACCGTGTAGGACGAGATATAATTTATTTAAGGTCATGCATCTTTCCCTAGAGGTTGATTAAACGTTTCCAATCTAGCGATCTTTAGTGGAATCCGATGTGCCAAATCTTGAGATTTATATCATGGTTTTCATTGTTGCGTGTGTTAGTGGATTAAACCACCACCGCAATATTTGTTATATCATGGTTTTCTTCGGTGCGTGTGTTAGTGGACGAAACCACCGCCTCAATGTTTGATCCCTTTATTATTACCTTGTGGAACTCTACTATGTGTTTGGGAGTCTGCGGTGAATGGTGCAGTGTATGAGTCTCCCCCGCAGTTACACCGATATTATATCTGTGAGGATATGTCCGGATGAGTGACCACCTCACTCGTATTTTTGGCTAGAGTTTACCACATGTAGCTAATAAAGTCAGGCTAATTCTTTCTTATGATTTAATCATGTTTGTCACCTTTTAGCCCTGGGCATCTAGGGTAGTTTAAAGTACATGATGATTCACGTAAGTTCTATTTTTTGATTTTGGTACTTTACTTTTATACTCTACTTTAGTACTTTTGGTCTTGGGTTGGAACCCCTTATGACCCGTGCGTGCTTTCGTTTAAATCTCTGTCATCACTTGTACATTCTTGCTGAGGTTTTTTGTCTTTGGAAACCCTCAGGTTCAGAGTGGTAGTAGGTAGTGGAGCTAGTTTTGGAGTTCCTGAGCAGTAGTGTTGGCTGTGAATTTTTACCTTTTCATTGTGAGGTACTTTGTTGTTTTAGTTTACATTACCTAGTTCAGAGATACTTTTGCATTATGTGTGTTCGTGTCAGGTTGTTGACGCTAACATGGTTGTTGATTATTTTCGGACACTTTGCTAGCTGCTATTTATTTTCCTTCTAATTGTTTGGATTACTTACTCTCTGGGACGTTTTATACTAGGGTTGCATGTTATATATTTTTAACTTATAAAACCTTACTATTAGTGCATCATACATGTCACCTCTTTCAAAACCAATTCACTACTTTCTGAATAGCGTAAAGACTCTTTCTTATACTTATTGTAAATCTAGAGTTATGCATAACATGAGTTGTCTTTCGGGGACGTTTATATTCATGTAGGGTGTTTAAAACCAACCTAAACAAAGTATTTTTCCGCAGCGTATAACCATATTTTTATTCATGGACTAGTTCATCCACTGACCCGAGGTATACGGCTAACTGCTAAACTAAAACTGGTTTCCCTTAATTAACGTATAAATTTTATAAAAAAGTGTTTAGTTGGCATCTGCCTGATCGTCTGCAGTTATCCCTGTTGACGTGACATCATGACTTGTGTCTTCTCCTTACTCTAATATACCTCGTTAATGCGGAGATAATGCGGGTTGTGACAGTTGGTAGCAGATGGAGGTTGGTTTGACAAGTTGGTCGAACCAACCAATCTCATATAGTTTTGATTTCCTCCATTCATTTGCATACACACACCGATGTGTCATCAATACATCTTCACCGAAGCATAGTCACTATACTCATAGCATGGAAAGAAGTATATAGGTCATATTATTTAGTATGGGATGCATAATATGTGCTTGTATATGGATCCATCAAAGATGACAACATGTGACGATTATGTAGTATGTGATACAAAACCACCATCACATGGCTGTCCATTAGCACATTTTCTTTTCTCGTTGCACACGATCTTATGTAGTATGGGATGCATAACATTTCATGTGTACGCCGCTCATACGCACATTAAGGCCTTTTTAAAATGCGTAGCAATGCATACATAGCATATCATCGCATAAGCACGCGTGCTAAGTTAAGGTTTACATGATGAAACATGTATACACATGATTTTTCTTAAAATATAATAAAGAATTCATGCATTCATATCATAGGAACATGAGTTAATAGGATGAGAGGATATCATCCTAAGTAGGACATAACATCATTAAAAAATCTCAGAGCAAGTTGCAGCATAAATAAATGTCTTTTAAGTATGGTTTGAACTATTTGTGTGGCCTAGTTGCAAACTAGGATTTTTGATGAGTCATTCGTTACTTTTTTAGAAATGTCGGCTAGATATCCTGTGACTCGGTCGACTCCCCAGTCGGAGGGTGAGTCATCAGTGCACAAAGTGATGCGGTGATCGAGATTTTGCGTCAAAGTAACGAGGCTCTATCGAGGCAGTTGGTGGCGATGCAATCGCAAATTCTGTTCTTGTCGTCTGCCGCTCCTGCGCTGCAACCCTTAGCGCAAGATTAGGCCATGGGTCAAGCTGTACCCGTTATTCCTGTTCCTCTGGTGCCCCCGATGACACTACCACCAAAGATGAATTTTATTTCACATTTTCAGCTATTGGGACGTCCCACTTACGATGAGAGAGCCGACTTTATGGCTTTGGATGACTAGATCATCGCCATAGAAGAGATGTTCTCGTATTCATGGATTGCAGAAGCCCAAAAGGTGATGATTGCAGAGAGCCGACTTTATGGCTTTGGATGACTAGATCATTATGTAGTATGTGATACAAAACCACCATCACATGGCTGTCCATTAGCACATTTTCTTTTCTCGTTGCACACGATCTTATGTAGTATGGGATGCATAACATTTCATGTGTACACCGCTCATACGCACATTAAGGCCTTTTTAAAATGCGTAGCAATGCATACATAGCATATCATCGCATAAGCACGCGTGCTAAGTTAAGGTTTACATGATGAAACATGTATACACATGATTTTTCTTAAAATATAATAAAGAATTCATGCATTCATATCATAGGAACATGAGTTAATAGGATGAGAGGATATCATCCTAAGTAGGACATAACATCATTAAAAAATCTCAGAGCAAGTTGCAGCATAAATAAATGTCTTTTAAGTATGGTTTGAACTATTTGTGTGGCCTAGTTGCAAACTAGGATTTTTGATGAGTCATTCGTTACTTTTTTAGAAATGTCGGCTAGATATCCTGTGACTCGGTCGACTCCCCAGTCGGAGGGTGAGTCATCAGTGCACAAAGTGATGCGGTGATCGAGATTTTGCGTCAAAGTAACGAGGCTCTATCGAGGCAGTTGGTGGCGATGCAATCGCAAATTCTGTTCTTGTCGTCTGCCGCTCCTGCGCTGCAACCCTTAGCGCAAGATTAGGCCATGGGTCAAGCTGTACCCGTTATTCCTGTTCCTCTGGTGCCCCCGATGACACTACCACCAAAGATGAATTTTATTTCACATTTTCAGCTATTGGGACGTCCCACTTACGATGAGAGAGCCGACTTTATGGCTTTGGATGACTAGATCATCGCCATAGAAGAGATGTTCTCGTATTCGTGGATTGCAGAAGCCCAAAAGGTGATGATTGCGGCGTACCAGTTAAAAGGCCTGAAAAGAGCTGGTGGATTCGGGAAAAGGAAAGCCTAAATGAAGGATGCTCGTGGGAATCCTTTAAGAAGATGTTTCTTAACAAGTTTCTACCCTCGGTCGAACAGGACCGTCAGATGAATAATTTCCTGCATCTGAAGCAGAGACAGCTCACGGTGAGCGAATAAGAGATTGAGTTTAGTAAGTTGAGCAGATTTGCTCCTGATATGGTATCTTCAGAGGCAAGAAGAGTGAAACATTTCCTAGGAGGACTAAGAAGCGATGTCCATCAGTTGTCGTGCACTTATAGATTGGAAAGTTAAGCTGAGGCAGTGGAAGCCGCTCTGAAAGTTGAGTCGATTGAAAATGCCAATAATCAGGGTACTTCTGCGAGAAAAGAGAAGAGGAAAGATGATGAGGATGGAATCTCTAGGGTATCTGGCCCTTATTCGAAGAATAAAAGTGGAGAAATATGTTGCTTCTATGGTAGATCTGGCCACCCTTACGAAAGTTGTTACAAGAGTACCGTCGCTACGAAGCAGTAGTATGTGCTCGCCATCCAAGGCACACCCAAAGGAGATCTGGAATGCACGTTTTGTGCAAAGAAGGGACACGATGTGAGTCGTTGCTAGTCGAAGGAAAAGTCATGCTTCCAGTGTGGGCAGAATGGGCACCTGAAGTCTTCATGGCCCGAGGATTAGTCTCCACTACAGCCGACCCCGATTCGGGCTCTACCGCCGCCACAAAACTAAGACAAGGGGAAAGGAAAGATTAATGCGGTGAATAGGGAGGAATCTCAGACGTCTACACAAGTGATAACAGGTTAGATTCTTGTCTAGCTTTTAATCTACATTGTTGCTCTAGTTCATCATTCGCTTTAGTTACCCATTCTACGGTTATAGGGGATTTTAAGGTGTGGAATAGGTAGGCGCGCGTTCTCTTTGACTCGGGTGCCACCCATTCCTTTGTAGCTCGAAGTTTCATAGATAGACATCGATTGGATTTGTATCAGTCAGAAGATTCCTTCAACGTCAAGCTTCCCTCTAGAAATTTGGTGATATCAAATCAAGGAATTCAGTGGTGCCCTATTTGTCTAGGTGATTTCCTAGCCTTTGTGGCTCTGATGGTGTTGGATCTGGTAGATTTCGACGTGATTTTGGGCATGGACTCGTTGTCCAAGTATGATGTTGTCATCCTGTGTATTGCAAACTGACTGCACTTCAAGATGGACAACGACCAACCTATGAGTGTCTGTGGTTTTCAGGGCAAGGGTTCCATCATTATTTCTGCGGTACGCGCTTGTCGAGCTATAGAGTCTGGTTACGAGGCGTATCTTGTTTCTATTTCTGCTTTGGAAATAACTTTTTTACACCACGTCTTAAGGATATCTCGGTGGTGCGAGAGTTTCAAAATGTCTTTCCTGATAGTCGTCCAAGACTTCCTCCTAAGAGGGATGTGGAATTCGTGATAGACCTCGAGTCAGGTACTCGTCCTATTGCTAAGGCACCGTACCGTATGGCTCCGCATGAGTTAGAAGAGTTGCGCACTTAGCTGGATGAGTTGCAACAGTGTGGTTTTATTAGGCTGAGTTCTTCTCCGTGGGGTGCTCCTGTTTTGTTCGTAAAGAAGAAAGAAGGTTCCATGAGGCTCTGCATAGATTATCGATAATTAAATAAGGAAACCATCAAGAACAGATATCCATTGCCTCAGATTGATGATTTATTAGATCAGTTGTGGGGATGGACTGTTGTTGGGTATTGTATCCACAATTACCTGGATTTGAGGAAGCCACCTGTCAAGCTAAGATGAATTCACAATGTATTTGATAAAATCTTTCAAGTTGTGCTTTCAGTTATTCCACACTAAGTACACACCAATGTTAGGGTGCAGTAGGTCAATATACACGGGTCTGCACGACGTAATCCCTCGTTGAGCAGATCAGTGTGTTGGCCTACGTGTACTCTCTCTATTGGAGTGTACTTACTTTCAAGTACAGAGCTGTGTTAAGGCAAGAGCAGACAAGGAGCAAGGATGGGTCAAGGAGCACCTCATGGGTGGAAAGACGAAAAATCGTCTAAGTGTAAATCGACGAGAATCACTAGTGATTCTCGCCGAATCATCGAGAATCATTGGCTGATTCTCGTCGACTCGATCCAGCTACTTCAAAGCGAGCAACTCTGATGCTAAGTAATAATCGACGAGAATCACCAAGTGATTCTCGCCGATTCGGCGAGAATCACTAGTGATTCTCGCCGAATCGTCGAGAATCACTGGCTGATTCTCGCCGACTCGACCCGGCTTAATCAGAGTGTGCAATCAAGTCAACATCGACGAGAATCATCTTTGATTCTCGCCGAATCGACGAGAATCACCTTTGATTCTCGCCGATTCGACGAGAATCACCTTCGATTCTCGCCGATTTTGACCTGGGCAATTTTCTGTAAACTGCTGGACCGGATTCTGCCGCTGGCACTGTTTTGAACTGGAATTAGGGTTTCTTCTGGTGGGACCCATAACGGTCATAAAAGAGTATTTTACTGTATAAATACACGCGTATTTTTGAACAGTAAAGTAGCAAAGAAGATTTGAAAAAGGCGAGCCGCGACGTGACCTAGATCGGGACTTCCGCTCCGCCGCCGCCGCCGTCGCCGCTTAAGCAAGTTGATCGCCGGTCTTGATCGTGGTTTCTTCCAGATCCTCCGGCGACAGAAGCTTAGCCAAGCTTAGAGTCTCACGTGTCTAACCGGAGATCCTTTGTCTCTTGATTTGTTGATCGGGAAAACCTTCCCCGTCCGAATCGATTGAGACGATCGATCCTAGTGTGACCGTTGGAAGACCTAGCTAGCTTTGCTACGAAGTTTGGATCTCCAAAGTACAGCAGCCGCACACCGTTGTCGCCGCCGATCCCGTGAACCAAGCCGCCGCCCATCTTGCCGCCGCCGGTTGCGGGGAGATTCTCTCCAAGAGAGATCTAGGGTTGTGGACTCTTTGTGGACTTCAAGAACACGTCGTCAACGAAGAGGGACACCTTAGTCTCCAAACGTAGTTTGTATTTCTTGAACATTCTAGTTCATTTTTGTTGTAAAGGAACGTTGGTTCCGAGTTGTAAGGGTTGGGTGCAACCCGTGTTGTGGGAGTGTTGACTCCTACGTGTGGAAGGGTTCCTTCCTATAGTGCAAGGATTGGATTTCAATCCTGTTCGTGAAGAGACCGAGTCGTCCCCTGTTGGGAGATAGGTCGAAGGGGGAAAGTGGATGTACCCAAATCGGGGAACCACTATAAATTGCTTGTGTACTTTCTGTGCTGTGCTGTTTTGTTTTCTTGTGCAGGTACAATTTTAAATTCCGCAAAAATGCTGCACGTCACCTATTCCCCCCCCCCCCCCCCCATAGGTGAAGATAGTTGACACTAGGTGGACTTTCAAGTGGTATAAAAGCCAGGTTTCTCATCAAAAAGGTTTACTCCTTGAGTAGAATCCTGCCACCAGTGTCAGTAGCATGGAGCTGGATCATGAGATATCGCCACTAAGACTTCCCACATGCACAAAGGAGTATTATCCCGTCTGGAAGATGAGAGTGTCGTATCACTTGGAGGCTATCTATCCTCGAGCATCTTTCATCCTGGAAGAGGGTCCTTATATTCCTATGAAGACCTCCGGCTTTGGAAAGAATATCCAAGTGCCCAAGTGTATTGTTGAGATGTCGGAGACGGAACTCTCATTATTTAATCTGGACAAGATGATTCGTCAGATTATCATGGATATCTGGTCTGGACCTTCTCGCTCCAGATTGGAAAAATGTGGGACGACCAAATCTATGTGGGTGATGATCTCAGAGCTGATGGGGGGATCAAAGAAAGCTGGAATCTGCTGTCAACTAGAGGATGAAGCCTATGTGGGGGTCCTCGCCTCTGAAGATGAAGGCAAGGATCAATCAGACAGCATCAGATCTCCAGTGTCCGTGTCAGAGACTGAAGAGGCCAGTGAGGAAAGCAGCTCTGATGAGGATGACACAACGGTCACTGGCTCTAATGACAATAACACTGAAGAGCAGGTAACTTCTTCATCTTGCCCTGTCTCTCTTGAAGTTCCTGAAGACAGGAACTGTTTCTCTTCAGAAAATCCTGATTCCCTGAAGAGAGCCCTTCAGACAAGCAACCTACTTGTTGAGGAGCAAGCGCAGGAGATTGCTCGGCTGAAGATCTTGTTGGTTCTCCAATTGGCATCCAACAAGGTCAAGGACTCTAAAATCTCAGATCTAGAGAGGAGTCTAGAGAATGAGAAAAGGATAGTATCTAACTTTTCCAAGATTGATGCTATGAAGAGAAAGGTAGAAAATGGGTCGATCTCCCGAATTATCAATTCATGGAGAAATGGGGAAACGGTATTCCGACCCCCCACTCCAAGCAGGAAGGCTACTCATCATGCCTTCAGGTATGATCACAAGAATAATCGTGGTCACTGCAAGGGTGATCTGTCCTCATGTGGAGACACCCATAGTGCAAGGGCCGTCATGGCCACCCATGTGAGAATACCTAAGGCTCATTCTGAGCCCTTTGTATTCTCGGCCACTGCCCCTACTCGGCATGAATCGGCTTGTATCAGCTCTCGGAACCCTTCTCTCCACCCAAGGACACAGGAAAGGGGGGTTAGAAGTCATGCTGTAAGTTCTCATGGGGCCTCAGGAAGGGCCTGACTGAAAGGAAGGCACCTCCTCCCAGGCCTCGTGACGCTCGCTGCATGCATTCATTCCACCCTTCTGTTGGGTTTCTCTATGAGGATGGCACAACACTTGTGCACGCTGCGGAAGAATAAAACATCAAGAAAACCCAAAAGAAATGGGATCGGGCCATGGTAGTTGAATCAAGAAGTTAACATGCAACTAGGCAAAAATTACCTCGGTGGCGTTGAGTCACAACTCAACGAAGATGCTCCAAGCTTCGTGTTCTTGCTGGTGGCGAGTTCTATATGAAATGATATCCACGTCTCTACAGAAATTCACACGAGCGGGAGAACACCGATCTTTCCGTCACACCGAAAATCGGGAAGGAGAAAGACCGCACCTTGCTTCTCCATGGACTGCTAGGTCCACGCCAGGAAGAGCAACTCCAGCGACGATCGCCGGAGAAGAGGTGGTCGACGGAGCGAGCACGGCGGCGGAACCCTTCCGTCGGCGGGATTCAGGATCGGCGGAGCGAACGAACAGCGGAACACTTCCTCCGGCTTCGATTTGATCAGCCAGAAGATCAAGTTTCCCGAAAACCCTAAGTGTGTATTTATACCAAAGGCATAAATAGACTTAGGTATATCGCTATCCGTAGACCACCCAGAAAAATAGGGTCCCATAATCAGCGAGTATCAGTCGGCGAGAGTCGGCGACGATCGGCAAGAATCGGCGACGATCGGCGAGAATCATCAAGCAGATTCGGCGAGAATCAGTCGGCGAGTAACACCTAGGATCGGCGAGAATCAGAGTACAATACTCGACGATTCTCGCCGAACGCGGGGTGGACTATACTCGTCGACCGTCGACCTGCGGTCGTCGATTCTCGTCGATCGTCGAGAATCGGAGAACCAATTCTCGACGATTCTCGTCGATCGGAGAGAATCAGAGAACCAATCTTCGACGATTCTCGTCGACCTTCGGTCGACTATTCATACCAGTCCTCCAAGGCAACATTTGCCCAACCCGACGATCCTTTAAGGCAACACTTTTCCCATAACCCCATTCAGGTCGGTGATTGGTAACCTTTACCAACACAGTCAATCATCCAACTTCTCCACATCTCTTATGTGCGACCCTGCAGGCTCATATCGAGTTGGCAGTGAGATTACATGTTTGATCACTTCCAGATCACCATGGTAACTTCAACAGACTCCCACTTGATCTTGAAAGTATCAAACAAAAAACCTCACAAACAATGAGCGGCATCTAGCAATGCATCATTGCTCCCCAAGCAATAAGAGTTTATAACTCATAAGCCTTTATGACCAATGTATCAGCGTTGTCTTTGTCCCTTTGTCCCTTACATTCGGAAAGAACTAGAGGCATGGACCGTGTCACCCTCGTAACAGCTCAATCCAAGTTTCTTGATCCAGGACGGACTTCCAGAGAATGGTGAGTCCAATATCACATATTGACTCAACCAAGCATGGCCATGCATTTCTCAGTGCAGTTCCATCAAGGGGCCCATGGATGCAACTCCTGTCATACAGGAGGACAAATCCCATATCTGCTCACACACAAACACCCAAAATGATTCTTAACATGCCCAACAACCACCCTTATCATCAACCTTTCTCAAGGAAGACTTTAGATGGCATCAAAGCACGCTCTTCCTCACTTGATGAATGCTGTGACTTCAGGTCAAAGGACCACAACACCAATGTCAATTGAGATCTACTCGTGACACGATTGGATGACAATCCACAGAGTAGCCTCAGGTTGGGTCTGTCCAGTACAACTTGTTCACTAACAAGTACCCACGTGATGACTTGATATCACAATATCATGACCTGTGAGAACCGGCCATCAGTCAATGCACGTGCTAGCCTTCATGTACCATCATCACCCTTAGTTTCTATGATGATACGCGACCAGGGACCTTTAAGAATGAAGCCTCAAATAAATCATAGGCTCTCACAATCAAGTCACCTACTTGATGTCCCATGGAAGCGATCATTCTAAGGGTATCTATTATGTTAACATTTAACTATCATATAGAAAAACTCATAATAAAAGAACTTGCCATTAATTGTAAGAGAAAAACTAGGTACACTATTCATCATATGAACAAATGGCCAACAAAATACAAGTTTACATGCAATCCACAAGATTCTCACTAGAGTTGATCATTTAGGTATCGTATACCCATCGATCTAGTATGACCATCATGCTTTCTCTGCGCGAGAGGCTTTGTCAGTGGATCCGCAATATTCTCCTCAGTCGGCACTCTGCAAATGTTTACATCTCCTCGTTCGACAATCTCACGAATAAGATGAAACCGCCGAAGTATGTGCTTGGAGCGCTGATGGGATCTAGGTTCCTTAGATTGTGAAATTGCACCATTGTTATCACAGTAGAGAACTACGGGACCAATAATGCTAGGAACTACATCAAGCTCGCCGATGAATTTCCTAATCCATACAGCCTCCTTCTCCGCATTAGCTGCGGCGATATACTCGGCCTCTGTTGTAGAATCAGCAACTGTCTCTTGCTTGGAACTCTTCCAGCTCACAGCTCCTCCATTCAGGCAAAACACAAAACCTGACTGAGACTTGGAGTCGTCTCTATCAGTTTGGAAGCTAGCATCCGTGTAACCACTTACAACGAGCTCTTCCTCTCCACCATACACCAAGAACACATCCTTAGTCCTTCTCAAGTACTTCAGGACATTCTTGACTGCAATCCAGTGACACTCACCGGGGTATGACTGATACCTGCTAGTCATGCTCAAAGCAAAGGAGACGTCGGGTCGAGTACATAACATCGCGTACATGATTGATCCAATTACCGAAGCATATGGAATCAACTTCATGCGGTCCTTATCTTCACAAGACTTTGGACACTGGTCCTTGGAGAGATTCACACCATGAGACATGGGCAAAAATCCTTTCTTGGACTCAAGCATGTTGAACCGCTTCAACACCTTTTCGATGTACGTACTCTGGGTCAAACCCAGCAACTTCTTCGATCTATCTCTATAGATCTTAATACCGAGTATATAAGTCGCTTCACCTAAATCCTTCATTGAAAAGCAGTTCCCTAGGTTGTTCTTAACAACTTTCAGGGTAGGAATATCATTCCCAATCAACAGTATGTCATCTACATACAATATCAGGAAGACAACAATGCTCCCACTGATTCGCTTGTAAACACAAGGCTCATCTTCATTCTTGATGAAACCAAACTCTTTGATTTTCTCATCAAAACGAAGATTACAACTTCGAGAGGCCTGTTTCAGTCCATAGATGGACTTATTCATCTTGCATATTTTAGTGGCTTCATCTGGGGATACAAAACCCTCGGGTTGTGTCATATACACTTCCTCAAGGAGGTTTCCATTAAGGAAAGCCGTTTTGACATCCATCTGCCAGATCTCGTAGTCATAATACGCAGCAATAGCAAGCAATATCCTTATGGACTTTACCATGGCAACATGGGAAAAAGTCTCATCATAGTCAATACCATGAATTTGCTTGAAACCCTTAGCCACCAGTCGCCCTTTGAATGTCTGTACATTCCCATCCATGTCGTTCTTCTTCTTGAAGACCCACTTGCACCCTATGGGTCGTACCCCTTCAGGTGGTTCCACCAAGTTCCAAACTTGGTTTGCATACATGGAGTCCATTTCGGATTTCATAGCCTCAAGCCATTTGTCGGAGTCCGGTCCATTCATAGCCTCTTGGTAGGTTGCTGGTTCATCATCATGATCCATAAGCAACACATTACCTATTTGAGACACGAGAAATCCATATCTCTCAGGCTCAAACCTCGGTCTACCAGATCTACGTAGGACTTGTGTTCCTTGAGCAGGTTCTCTAGCTACAACATCTTGTAGTCCTGTCTCAGAATCCAATTCCGGTTCATTCACTACATGTGGTTCTTGAACTTCTTCAAGCTCTACCTTTTCAGTCTTTCTTGATAAGAACTCTTTCTCCAAGAAGACACCAGTCCTTGCGACAAACACTTTGCCCTCAGACGGTAGGTAAAAGTAATACCCTTTCGTTTCCTTAGGATATCCCACCAGATAACATTTATCCGATTTGGGTTACAGCTTGTCAGGCATTTGACGTCTCACGTATGCCTCACAGCTCCAAATTTTAATGAACGACATACTAGGACGCTTCCCAGTCCATATCTCATATGGTGTCTTCAGAACCGTTTTCGTTGGAGCGCGATTCAATGTCATTGCAGCAGTCTCTAAAGAAAAACCCCAAAAGGAAACAGGCAAGTCTGCATGACTCATCATCGAACGTACCATGTCTAACAGAGTACGATTTCTCCTCTCAGACACACCATTATGTTGTGGTGTTCTAGGTGGAGTGAGCTGTGGTACAATACCACACTCTTTCAGATGATCACGGAACTCATGACTCAGGTATTCGCCACCTCGATCAGATCGGAGTGCTTTAACCCTTTTACCCAACTGGTTTTCTACTTCGTTCTTGAACTCTTTGAACTTTTCAAAGGTCTCGGATTTGCACTTCATAAGATACACATATCCGTATCTACTGAAATCATCAGTAAATGTAACAAAGTAGAAATACCCACCTCTAGCCATGGAACTCATGGGTCCGCATACATCACTATGTACAACACCCAAGAGATCTTCAGCCCTCTCAGTATAACCAGTGAAAGGAGCTTTAGTCATTTTGCCTAACAAACAAGATTCGCATCGCTCAAATGATTCATAATCAAATGAGTCCAAAAGTCCATCTCTATGGAGTTTGGATATGCGCTTCTCGTTGATATGGCCCAAACGACAATGCCAGAGAAATGTAGGGTTCGAGTCATTTGTTCTTAGTCTTTTATTATTTTCTACATTACAAATCAGATGGTTCAGGTTCAAAACATAAAGACCATTAAACAATTGGGCTACAGCATAACAAACATCATTTTAAATATAGAACAACAGTTGTTCTTAATTATAAAAGAAAATCCAATCATGTCCAAATATGAAATAGATATAATGTTTCTAGTTATGGCCGGAACAAAATAACAGTTATCTAGTTCTATTACAAGCCACACTGGGCAAAAAAAGACGGTAAACCCCTACGGCTACAGCAGCAACTCTTGCTCCATTGCCGACGCGGAGGTCCACCTCCCCTTTACTCAGCAATCTTCTCCTTCCCAGTTCCTGCACATTTGTACAAATTTGAGAACCACATCCGGTATCCAATACCCAAGATGAAGGAGCAGAAAGGTTTATCGCTATAACGTAGATATTTGAAGCGGAAGTCATACCTCCCTTCAATTTCTACAGACCTTCAATGTACGAAGGACAGTTCCTCCTCCAATGACCAGCCTTGCCACAGTGGTGGCATTTCCCTTCCTTCACCGTGCTTTTCTTTTTCATCAGTGATGAAGACTTGGGCTCAAGGTATGACTTAGGTCCCACCTTCGTCTTCTTAGAGCCCTTGGCCTTGCCCTTGCCCTTATGCACCATCAGTATGGGGCTGGCAGGCTTGGCCTTCTTCATATTGATTTCGGCAGTTCTCAACATGCCTAGGAGTTCGGGCAGTGTCTTGTCTATTTCATTCATGTTGTAGTTCAAGACGAACTGCTCATAACTGTCCGGCAACGATTGCAGGATCAGATCTGTGGCCAACTCTTGACCAAGAGGAAACCCAGCCTTTCAAGGTTCTCTATATACCCAATCATCTTGAGTACGTGAGTCCCTACTGAGTCTCGAACTCCCCTCTTGCACTGAAACAACGCTTTTGTGACGTCGAACCTCTCTTGACGAGCCTGCCCTTGAAACATTTTCTTGAGATGCTCGTCAATCTCCTTGCACCCCATGTTCTCATGTTGCTTCTGAAGCTCAGAGTTCATAGTGGAAAGCATAAGGCATTTGACATCTAAAGCATCATCAGTATACTTCTTATAAGTATCCTTCTCAGCACGGGAAGAGTTCCCGGTCGGCACCTTGGGGGCTTCTTCTTCCAAGACATAGAACTTTCGCTCTTGCCTGAGAACAATTCTCAGGTTCCTGTACCAGTCCATGTAATTTGTCCCACTGAGCTTATCCTTCTCAAGGATGGCTCTCAGAGACAAAGTGGAGTGTGAAACAGTTGCCATGGAATTCTACAAGAATTTATGCAGAATACAATCAGTACCTAAATTTCAAATACAATTTATTTTAATTTGGACTTCAATTAAAACACTCCCACTATTTTATTCGAAATGATAGCCCTCACTAACAATTCAGAGAGTTCTTCCGAGCTACTCTCTTAGTGGACAAGATCCGTATTTCACCAACACAATGAGTCAGCTTTGGCTTTCCTCTCACGATGCGGTTATTTAGGTAGGAAACGCTTGCCAATTGCATCCTCATGCAATTCTTGTATGGTTGGTGAATAACTCCTTACTCGCATCCATCATATGGTGCATGCCGACCCTATGCCTCTAGGCACTCAACCTTTGAGGTCACCTAGTTAAGCTGGACCCGATGTAGACAGTGGGATATCACAATTATCCGCTCGCACCCTTACCAAGATAGATTAATGCACCTTGCTTTGGCAAGCCCACACTTCATCGATCGAGGCAGGAAGAGTGTCATCCATCGGAAGGCATCCGAACACTTAATATTTGATGAAGGGATTTTAATTATAGGTTAACAGTTAACCATGATCCACATTTGATCAATGTGCACATCCAAAGAAAAACAATTTTCTAAAGCCACATGCATCCCTTATGTGCACAACCTGACACCATCAGCATTTGATAGAAGGAAGGGCTAAATCTGAACATCCGGAAACTTCCAAATCCTCAGATTTACATGCATTGGACAAAAGCAAAGACAACTCAACTTAAGGCAGTAGACAAGCTCATCTCTCTATGTTGGATTCAAAATCCAAAACAAACTCGAGGGATGGTTACTGCTAAGGAGACTACAATTTCTAACAATTAGAAATTTCCACGCAATTCCAGAAGTTCTTGGCGGGGTACCAAGACTAAATCTAGACATTTAGAACACTTCTAAATCCCTAGTTTTACACACTCTGGAATAACAAAACTTCCAATACAACAATCATGGCCGAACCTCGCTCTGATACCACTGTTGGGTTTCTCTATGAGGATGGCACAACACTTGTGCACGCAGCGGAAGAATAAAACATCAAGAAAACCCAAAAGAAATGGGATCGGGCCATGGTAGTTGAATCAAGAAGTTAACATGCAACTAGGCAAAAATTACCTCGGTGGCGTTGAGTCACAACTCAACGGAGATGCTCCAATCTTCGTGTTCTTGCTGGTGGCGAGTTCTACGTGAAATGATGTCCACGTCTCTGCAGAAATCCACACGAGCGGGAGAACACCGATCTTTCCGTCGCACCGAAAATCGGGAAGGAGAAAGACCGCACCTTGCTTCTCCACGGACTGCCAGGTCCACGCTAGGAAGAGCAACACCAGCGACGATCGCCAGAGAAGAGGTGGTCGACGGAGCGAGCACGGCGGCGGAACCCTTCCGTCGGCGGGATTCGGGATCGGCGGAGCGAACGAACGGTGGAACACTTCCTCCGGCTTCGATTTGATCAGCCAGAAGATCAAGTTTCCCGAAAACCCTAAGTGTGTATTTATACCAAAGACATAAATAGACTTAGGTATATCGCTATCCGCAGACCACCCAGAAAAATAGGGTCCCAGAATCGGCGAGTATCAGTCGGCGAGAATCGGCGACGATCAGCGAGAATCGGCGACGATCGGCGAGAATCATCAAGCAGATTCGGCGAGAATCAGTCGGCGAGTAACACCTAGGATAGGCGAGAATCAGAGTACAATACTCGACGATTCTCGGCGAACGCGGGGTGGACTATACTCGTCGACCGTCGACCTGCAGTCGACGATTCTCGTCGATCGTCGAGAATCAGAGAACCAATTCTCGACGATTCTCATCGATCGGCGAGAATCAGAGAACCAATCTTCGACGATTCTCGTCGACCTTCGGTCGACTATTCATACCAGTCCTCCAAGGCAACATTTGCCCAACCCGACGATCCTTTAAGGCAACACTTTGCACATAACCCCATTCAGGTCGGTGATTGGTAACCTTTACCAACACAGTCAATCATCCAACTTCTCCACATCTCTTATGTGCGACCCTGCAGTCTCATATCGCGTTGGCAGTGAGATTACATGTTTGATCACTTCCAGATCACCATGGTAACTTCAACACCTTCCACGTGTCACGATGGAAGAGGCAGTTCGGGGATCAGATCCAGATCTATCCCGTTTGGACCTAGGCTCATGACTACCTCAGTCACTAGATCAGGTCAGAAACGAAGATACAACATTCACGCGTGTTGGTGATGTGGCAAGGTGGGACACTTTGCCATAGACTGTTGGCACAACCCCTTTGTGTCAAGGGCAAGGGCCTATCCAAATCTCCTGGGCAGAGGTAGTCTTCCTGTCAGGACTTCTGAAGGAAGGCAGTCGAGTGTTTATGCTAACAAGAACCTAGGACCCAATATATATTGGGTTCCTAAGGTAAAGTAACTCTCTTTTGCAGGGTAGTCTAGGTTCCCGTAAATATAATGGGAAATAGACAGTAGATGTTTCAAGACTATATTGGAACAAATATATGGAATGACAGAAGTGATATCTACCTGAGCATACTCACATTGAGCACCTAGTATGTTTTAACCAGAGGGGCTAAAAGATAACTCTCATAATCCCAGGTACTCTTAATCAGCTCCAAGACTTGAGTCATATTGTATCGACATTTCCATATATATATTTATTTATATATTTATATACACATATATGTGTGTACACCTAAGGATAGGTTAACACGGTAAACATAAACCTTAGACACATCAATGAAGATTTATCGGAAATTTCACTGGTAGATTCGAGAACTAACATCTACAGGCGTAAATCAGTTCACTGAAAACTAACGAAGATACGTCATTGGAAATCTCGACAACGAAGATACGTCATTGGAAATCTTGACATCAAGAAATGTATGGAAAAGCCTGGTTCAAACCCTAAATATATTGGCTGTAAGAAATATATATATATATTTAGAAAATTTTTTAATTATCTTGATATCAGAAGACCCGTTAAAATCTGTTAAAATCCCTTTAGACCAATCGATATCGCACAGTTCCCGCCGACCCTTCACATTCCGCAGGAAGCTCACCGAAGGACTCTCGCCGATTCGTGAAGCATTCCTGCAAGATTTCCGCAAGCTTCTTCCCGAAGGACTCTCACCGAAGGACTCTCACCGAAGGACCCGTGATTCTTCCCCTTCCGTCGACATCCCGCAAGAATCCCGCAACTCGTGAAGAATCCCGTCGATCTCGCCGATTGCCTTCCGTGGATCTCTCCTCTCTCTCGTCCAGGGATTTCTCCGCAGTTCGATCAATCTCAGTCGCGTGCACCTCCCGGGTGTCCGTCGTCCTTGTCAAACTAACTCACCATCTACGCTCTTGGGTAACCACATCCTCATCCTTACAAGAACTTTATTACTAGTGTCGCTTCCCTTTTGACTTTTGATTAAGCGTAGAGTAGGGATTCTCACTCTAGGTTTGCAATGGCTCCAAGGACAACCGCTGGACTGATCACTGGATGTGAGCTGGTTCGAATAGGGTTCTCACATGCTTCTGACGAATTCAGAAACATCATTATCATGCTAGAAGAGGCTGGACTCTCATTCATACTGGAGCACCCGTGTAAAATCTTGGACAAGGAAGTGCTGGAGTTCTTCGCTACCGCCAAACTCCGAAATGAAGACTCTCTTATCAAGAGCAAGGTTGCAGGGGCAACGATCAAGATGTCTGCAAGCAAGCTAACCCAATACTTGCAGCTCACTAGTTCGGAGCTCGAGGATTATCTTGAGGAAGAGGACAAAACCAGTACTTTATTATTCCGTGGACTCGCTCGAGGAACTAGGTCGATAAAGCGAAAGGATATGAATGAGGAGGGGAAGCTTCTGTCAGATATCATTGGGAAGGTACTCATATGCAAACCGGGTTCACATGACCACATCTCTGCGGACATGTTCAAGATCCTTGTGGCAATTATCTGCCGAAAAAGATTCAATTGGGGGGCATTGCTTTTTGAGAAGATAAAGGACACCCTCAGATCTCCTAGCTTTGGCCGAATCATCAGTCTGTATCTCAATCAGTTAAACGGAGATAAGTATGACATGAGTAAAGGTGTTCCTCTACATTACTTGAAGAAAATGGACTCGAGTGTGTTTGACAGATGGGAGAGGTGCATTGGGCAGGCTGCCGTGGTAGAACAACAGGAAGTATCTCCAGCCGAGGACGGAACTGTGGCTGACTCCTTAGTAATCCCCAGTGAAATTCCTGATGCTTTGACTGCAGGAATTGAGGGGGAGCCTCTACCCACTTATGCTAATATCGTATCTGACATCTCCCTGATAGCCAGAGATGCAGTAGCGGCTATACAAGAAGAAAGTGAAGCTGTACTAGAGAATGAGGAGGCCCTGACCCTGAACGATCTAGGAGCCAGAGGTGCTGTAGAGGAGACTGCTGACGAAGGTTTGGAAGACGAGGCAGCTGAGAATGAGTTCATGGACGATGAAGACAAGGAAGACGGAAATGTGGGACAGGAAGCATTGGAGCCTCAGGACATCACTGAAGTTCCATCTGACAAGCACGCACCTGAGATCGTTCCTGAGACAATTGGTGCAATAGTGGAGGGGGAGTCCTCTCAGTAGAGACTGCCTAGTACTTCCGAGAAATCTATAGAGGCAGCAAGCATTCCCCCCTTAGAGACTGTGCTCGTGTCCAGCTCTACAGGTGCATCAGCTGAAGCGCAAGGCAAGGAGTGCCTCAGGCTCATCCACTACGAGATGATCTAGCCAATCACACCGTGAATGTCATTCAGGGTATAGTGGATAAGCTCAAAACATCTTTTGAGAAAGCTCAAAATAAAATGTTGAAAAGAATTAAGAAATCAGAGATTCTCATGCTCAAGAACATGGTGGAGATCAATCACAAACTGGACGTGATGGAAAAGAAGTTTGAAGATAAGTATACAGCGGCCGGCCAAGCCGTCACTCTTCTTATGGACGGATTAAAAAGGAACACTGATACTCTCGCAATCGTAAATCAGAATGCTCATGTCGTAGCAAATAACATTCAAAAGTTTGATGGCAATATGGTAACTCTCAACACCAATCAACAAGCCTTGGTCACTGAATTCTCCAGGACTACAAAGCACATTGATGAGTCACTGCATTCTTATGCAAACTCCATTGCAGTCGAAGCCAAAAAGGGGGAGAAAGAATATATAGCTAAGATGGCTGAGCTTCGGGAAATCATAATACAAAACTTTGAACAGTCAAACCAATATGTCTATGACAGTTGCTGGTGGATGCTCTAACAAGCGTTAGGCGTCGATTTGCCTGAAAATCCTGCGGGTATTCATGCTCTTGAGAATACTATGGCTGCTGAGGGAGTAAGTGCTGCAGAAGTTCCCTTAAGTGAAGCTGAGGCTGCTAGGGCCACCTCCAAGGCAAAACTGATGGCAATGTTTGACCAAGGAGCCCTATAAAAGCCAGAGACAAGAGAAAATCTCAAGAAGGGATATCCAAGGAAACACAAGCTGAAAAGAGAATCAGATTGAAGGAGGAGGAAGTAAGAAACGAAAGGTGGAGTCCGGTTTCAAAGAGTATCATCTTGGACACATTCTGGCTACAAGAAAAAGGAGAAATCAATCGAAACGACGTATACAGCCAGCATGAGTGGGAGCTGCACAAGACATATGAAGCTAAACAGAACATCTTTTTCAGGACCAACACTGCGGCAGATAAAGCTCCTCCACCCAGATACTATCCAAAGCCCAAGGAGTATGTTGAAAGGCAAAGAAAGAAGTTTTTGGCTCAGAAGCATAAGGATGACCTAGCCAAAAATCCATAGACATAAATTCATAGATTGTCATTGTCTCTTGAACCCTTTTATCTTGTCTTATTGATATATGAACAATCCTGATTATATATATATATATATATATATATATATATATATATATATATATATATATATATATATATATATATATATATATATGAATTTATGATTGACTCAAGCCTTGATCTGTTTGCCTATATTTTCTTGTGCCGCATCTTTATATTCTCTATGTTGTATATGTTATCTGGTTGGTGGTATTCATCTTAGCTAGTAGGATTTTGGCTTCGTCAAATAGGGGGAGATTGTTGGGTATTGTATCCACAATTACCTGAATTTGAGGAAGCCACCTGTCAAGATAAGATGAATTCACAATGTATTTGATAAAATCTTTCAAGTTGTGCTTGCAGTTATTCCACACTAAGTACACACCAATGTCAGGGTGCAGTAGGTCAATATACACGGGTCTGAATGACGTAATCCCTCGTTGAGCAGATCAGTGTGTTGGCCTACGTGTACTCTCTCTATTGGAGTGTACTTACTTTCAAGTACAGAGTTGTGTTAAGGCAAGAGCAGACAAGGAGCAAGGATGGGTCAAGGAGCACCTCATGGGTGGAAAGACGAAAAATCATCTAAGTGTAAATCGACGAGAAT
The DNA here is from genome assembly GCA_039583875.1 of Platanthera guangdongensis. Taxonomy (NCBI): domain Eukaryota; kingdom Viridiplantae; phylum Streptophyta; class Magnoliopsida; order Asparagales; family Orchidaceae; genus Platanthera; species Platanthera guangdongensis. The sequence continues at coordinate 90,545,572 of CM077155.1, read as the reverse complement.
CACCAAGTGATTCTCGCCTATTCGGCGAGAATCACTAGTGATTCTCGCCGAATCGTCGAGAATCATTGGGTGATTCTCGCCGACTCGACCCGGCTTAATCAGAGTGTGCAATCAAGTCAACATCGACGAGAATCATTTTTGATTCTCGCCGAATCGACGAGAATCACCTTTGATTCTCGCCGATTCGACGAGAATCACCTTCGATTCTCGCCGATTTTGACTTGGGCAATTTTCTGGAAACTACTGGACCGGATTCTGCTGCTGGCACTGTTTTGAACCGGAATTAGGGTTTCTTCTGGTGGGACCCATAACGGTCATAAAAGAGTATTTTACTGTTTAAATACACGCGTATTTTTGAACAGTAAAGTAGCGAAGAAGATTTGAAAAAGGCGAGCCGCGACGTGACCTAGATCGGGACTTCCGCTCCGCCGCCGCCGCCGTTGCCGCTTAAGCAAGTTGATCGCCGGTCTTGATCGTGGTTTCTTCCAGATCCTCCGACGACAGAAGCTTAGCCAAGCTTAGAGTCTCACGTGTCTAACCGGAGATCCTTTGTCTCTTGATTTGTTGATCGGGAAAACCTTCCCCGTCCGAATCGATTGAGACGATCGATCCTAGTGTGACCGTTGGAAGACCTAGCTAGCTTTGCTACGAAGTTTGGATCTCCAAAGTACAGTAGCCGCACACCGTTGTCGCCGCCGATCCCGTGAACCAAGCCGCCGCCCATCTTGCCGCCGCCGGTTCCGGGGAGATTCTCTCCAAGAGAGATCTAGGGTTGTGGACTCTTCGTGGACTTCAAGAACACGTCATCAACGAAGAGGGACACCTTAGTCTCCAAACATAGTTTGTATTTCTTGTACATTCTAGTTCATTTTTGTTGTAAAGGAACGTTGGTTCCGAGTTGTAAGGGTTGGGTGCAACCCGTGTTGTGGGAGTGTTGACTCCTACGTGTGGAAGGGTTCCTTCCTATAGTGCAAGGATTGGATTTCAATCATGTTGGTGAAGAGACCGAGTCGTCCCATGTTGGGAGATTGGTCGAAGGGGGAAAGTGGATGTACCCAAATCGGGGAACCACTATAAATTGCTTGTGTACTTTCTGTGCTGTGCTGTTTTGTTTTCTTGTGCAGGTACAATTTTAAATTCCGCAAAAACGTTGCACGTCACCTATTCCCCCCCCCCCATAGGTGAAGATAGTTGACACTAGGTGGACTTTCAACTGTGTTCTCGAAGATTGACCTTCGATCAGGCTACCACAAGTTGAGGGTCCGTGAGGCTAATATAGCACGGACGGCTTTTCGTTCCCGGCTCGGGCATTTTGAGTTCCTGGTGATGTCCTTTGGATTGACAAATGCCTCTCTGCTTTTATGGACTTAATGAATAGAGTGTTCAAGGATTTCTTGGACCATTTCATGGTCGTGTTCAAAGATGAAGTCCTCGTGTATTCCTGTAGTGTTGCGGATCATGCTCAACACTTGTGCTTGGTTTTGTCAACCCTGAGGGAGCATAAACTCTATGCCAAGCTGATTAAGTGTGAATTCTGGTTACCCCAGGTGTCCTTTCTGGGCCATATAGTTAACGAGGATGGCATTTTCGTAGACCCCACCAAGATTTCTGCTTTGATGGAATGAAAGAGACCTTCTACACCTAAGGAGATTAGGATCTTTTTAGGTCAAGTCGACTATTATAGAAGGTTAGTGGAAGGGTTCTCTGTGTTGTCTGCTCCTCTAACTAGACTTACATAGAAGAACACGACATTCATTTGGAGCGATAAATGTGAAGAAGCTTTCCAAGATTTGAAGAAGAGATTGTGTACTGCTCTAGTTTTAACTTTGCTTACTGAAGGAGTTGAGTACGATGTGTATGTGGATGCAACACGCATTGGACTTGGTTTTGTTTTAATGCAAGAATGAAAGGTGATCGCGTACGAATCTAGGCAATTAAATATTCATGAAAGAAACTATCCTATGCACGATTTAGAGTTTGCGGCAGTAATTTATCCGTTGAAGCTTTGGAGACCTTTATTGTATGGCGCGCTATGCAAGATCTACACAGACCATGAGAGTTTGAAGTACGTCTTTGCTCAAAAGGAACCAAATTTGCGCCAGCGTAGGTGGTTAGAGTATGTGGCCAATTATGAAGTGCAGATTCTATATCATCCGGGAAAGGATAATGTAGTTGATGCTAAAAATCACGGCAATGAACCGGTCGCACAAGTAATATAAAATGGGGGTTTTCCCAAGTATCGATCTCACAAGGAACACAGTAAGGTGGAGTTAATTTCGAGGAGGACTTGAGATTGAAGTCCTCAGGTCGGAGCTAACTAAGGGGGGTTTTGATGGTTGCGGAAACAGAAAACAAAAGGTTAACAACTACTCCTATGCAACGCCGCTATGCGATGCTTCGCCAGGTGGGATGGAAGACTAGTCGGGCTGCTATGCACCGAATCGCTAGGCGGATGGAAGAGTAGGCTCGCGGATGAGGTGGTGAGAATGGCGGGATGAGGGTCGTAAGCACCTCTTCGCAACGCACGCCACTAGCAATTGCTAGTGCGGCAAGGGTGGATGGTGGTGGATGGATATATGGCGCAACTCAAGCAACTAAAGCGTAAACAAACACAAAATCACATAGACATGAATCTAGTAAAGTTTACATCTAAAGTGCATCAACATCAATATAAATACAGTTTTAACACACATATACAACCATAAAGCAAGTACAAGTCAAGAGATCGACCAAATCCGAAGTCTTGTTGAGGATTCACGGTTGGAATCGTCGGGTTGTCATTCCGCGTCCAAGCTCGGTCCTCAACTGCTTCCGGGATAGAGAAGGGCTGTCACCACCTTCCAATGGCCCGTCTTCTTCGTCTCACGATAACGGACGAAGTTTGCTAGCTTTCCTTTGCTTGATGGCTATGGCGTCAAACCCTACTTGAAGCTCATGGATGAAGGAGAAGGCCGAGAGGAAGCTCCGGCTCGGATTTGGCGGTGAAAGCTTGCCCGGAGCACCTCCCTAAGGTGGAAGATGAAGGGGAAAGGCGGAGAAGGCGGAAAACGGTGGAGGAAATGGGAGATCTGCGGATCCTCCGAATTAGGGCGAGACCTGCACTATTTATACAAAAGCAGAAATGAACAATGCGCACGATCACAGGCGCACGACCAGTGGTCGTGCGCACTATGTCCTATGCTCGTGCGCACTGGCATGGAATATCAGGAAGAAGAACTGGGATACTGCGCACGAGTAGTGGCGCATGACCAGTGGTGGTGCGCACTAAGTCCAATGATCGTGCGATTACCTAGACAGGACTCTAGAAATGAGGAATCAATGCACACAATCAGTGGCGCATGACCGGTGGTCGTGCGCAATATGTCCAGTGGTCGTGCGCTTACCCCAGGCTGATTCTGGAAAACGAAGAGTAGTGCGCACGATCAGGGGCGCACGACCAGTGGTCGTGCGCATTAGATCCCATGATCGTGCACAGTATTCCTGTTTCACCACCGTCCCGGAACACGCACACGACCCCTGTACCGAAAGGAAAAACCAACCACTAATCTGTGCAGACATTCCAGACAATCACAAAAAGGGAGTACAAACTATAAAAACAACAAAATACACAACCATGGGCTAAAATGTGCACTTCCTAAGGAAATAAAGACAGGATGAAATATATATGATAATGAACTAAAAGTGAAGTGCAACCGTGTGAAAACTAGCCCAGATGAGTCCGAAAATAGGTATATAAAGTGGACTCATCACACCCCCAGACTTAACTGTTTGCGCGTCCCGAGCAAACAAAATCTAAGCAGATAGGGAAAAATTCTAGTTAACAAAGAAATTGCGATACGAAGTACCATGCGAAGTCGCATGCTCGCGTGCGTAAAAATATAATAGAAGAAATTTCTAAGTATACAAAATAGTTTATACTTTTCACAATGCGTATCAAAATTTTATTATTACTCAAAAATAGAATCACGGTGAATCATCCGGTCATGCGTAGGGAGAAAGTAGACTAAACTCTAGGCGAGCATTGCCAAAGATCAGGGCTCGGGATAACCTCCAAAGGAATCCACCAATGTCGGTGACCATATGCTTGCCCTTTCGCATTCTCTCCACGACACTGGTTTGGTTCACACACGAATCAGTAGGACTTTAGGTGAAGAGGTGGGGCTTGGGTTTCGGTGAGGTAAACAAAGATATACAAGAAGGTTATGCACCTAACCCAAATGAGCTAGTATAAAAATGAATCCCTCTACTAAGCACAATACACGCGGGTACACCACACCCCCAAACTTAACTTTTAACATATGGGTACTCCAAATATAATCACATTTTCCAAAAAGATTTTCAATTAAACTTTTTCTTTTCACTTCTTTGTTTTTTTTTCTTTACAAATATTGTTCTCTTTTTTTTTCTTATTTTCAAATCATCTTTTTATTTTTTTGCAATTTCAGCAAATATAACATTGGAACACATCCACATAATCACAAGTAAAATCACCACATCACACCCCATCATTAAAATGTAAACACTAAAGCTCAACTTGTGTGTGCGACTAGGATCGGCTATGAGGCTTTGGTGAAATCATGGTGGAGCTGAATCAAAAGGAGGGGTAGGCACAACGGGGCTAGCGAGGACAAGATGTTAGGAACGGTACAAAGCTCAACGGGCCAAAATGATGGCCTACATCACACTCATGCATGACTAACCTATACCCATGCTTCAAGAATAGTTTGGGGTAAGTTCTTAGCCAACGAGAAAGACTATCCATCCTCCCAACTCGAGCAATACGAACCTAACGGCCGTCTACACACATCCCTAAGCTACCGTCGGATTCACACCGGATTCACCAACTTTTGAGTAGAATAAAAAGTCTTTACACAAATAGAAAGATATAAAACTGTAAGCATACAGAAAAATTAAATCTACGCCAATTTCTACACGAGACAAGAGTAGTTGACTAGAAACACAACAAGGCCAACATTTTACTCCGTCTCACAATCCTATGTCAGCACCATAATTTTCCCAAATCTAACGAAGAAATGAGTTTAACTCGCAGCACGCAAAAAGCTAAGCACTCGCTCATGTGGGTTCATTGGTGTGTGATGCAATGAACTAAGCAAAATAAAACAATAAAGGCTTCTAGTATGCACATGAGATGTGCATGTGCAAAAGGTAACAAACCTAGCTCTACCCCAGACTTAAACTAAGCAATACAGCAGATGATAGAGAAATTAAAATCATAAAGAGCTAAGGGAAGAGGTTACCCAATGCTCAGCTAGTGAGCATACCAGAAGAGGCGTGGAAACTGAAGCAGGCCCGCCATACGAAGAATCAGAACCCTGCCAATGCAATTTTCCAAGAATACCTGTAGGGGTGAGCTCCGCAAAAACAAAACAAAAATATACAAACTACAAAGAAATACTAAAACAAACTAGGCATGAAAAATAAAGTGCAGAAAATGATAGATAAGTACTGGGGTTATTGTCATCCCAGCACGACTTATTAAATTCTAAACAGTTCTAGCTTATAGGCCTATGAAATAAAAAGTGCACAGGTAACTGGCCTAATATCCGTTTCGGTAACGGGTACCGATACGGTGATAGAGCAGTTACCCCTCTACCTAAATAGTAATACATGCCCAACACAGGTAGAGGAAATAGGAAATAGGATGAGGAGGAGGCCTGGTCCTCACTCATCTCACCACAAAAGAAATCCTTGCCTAGCAAGGTATCGTCTACAGGGAGTCTGCAGGAGGAGAAAGCGATGAATGGAGCTTCCTCAACAGAGGAGGAATCAACCTCCTCGCAAAAGAGGATGCTATCATCCATGACTCGAGCTAAAAGCTCCAAGTCCTCCTGAAGCACCTGCGAAGACTCAACCTGCACAGGCTTAAATACAGAAATGGGATCAAGAAATAAAGGAGATGAATAACTAAAAGAATCAGAAATAGGGGGAGTGGTCCCGGTCTCACTCCCAGCAGGATCCCTATATAGATCATTGACGACGTCATATGAGTCATCGCGAGCGGAATCCGCGAGCTCGAGGTCCTCGGTGGTGGTTTGGACCTCCTCATCCATCAAGGAAGTGGAAACTTCCTCAACAAAGAGGATATCCTCATCAACACACCTCGGTGCGTCCACATGTTCCAAGACGTAATACTGTCCATTAATGAAAATAATATCCTCGTCAAACATGGGCACATCCTCAGGCTCAGAATCACAATACGGCCGAACATCATCAACCGACTTATTAAAAATAGGGATAGATAATTCTTGCAAAGAATGTAGAGGAACAACAGCATCAGAGAAAATATGTGCAGGTTCCTCCGGGGGTGAATCAACAAGAGGGGAAGAAGGCAGGGGAGAGACGGTGCCACAATGTCGTCACACCGATCAGCAGAAAGTCTGATGGGCATATCCGCAGCAGTCCCCCATAGACAAGGTGGTGCTGCGAATATATCATCAGAATCAGAAGGGGCAGCCGATTGAGAGGTGGATGGAATGAATCGGATACCCGGTTCATCATCCTCCTCCAACTGGCGCTGAAATTCTGCGCAATCTTTCAACACGTGGTCGGTGCTACGACAACACAAACATCGTTTTCCATTACTCCTCGGTACAGGTGGGACTGGAGAGGAATAAGAAAAAGATGAAGGCGTAGAAGAGGAGTGACCATAAGACATGGGTTGAGTGTATGAAGTACCATAAGAAGACGGTGCTTCATACACAGAACCACGAGAATTATGCTCCCATTCTTCAGTGGGGCACTCATCACTACCATGCCTATAATCCCCACACCATCGGCAACAGATATTCATATAAGAATACATGGTGCAACAAGAATAATTCACCAACAGAAAGTTTCTAAGCAACAATTAACTACACACCACAAATAAAAGAATAGGAAAACTAGAATAGGAACAAATAAAAACAAACACAAATGCTAAAAACTAAAACAAAGAAGAAAGTGATATGAACAAATGAAAAAGGGCTTCTATCTCTTATATTCCTCTACAAAAACTCACACGACTGTGTTCCCCGGCAACGGCGCCAAAAACTTGATGCTAAAAATCACGGCAGTGAACCGGTCGCACAAGTAATATAAAATGGGGGTTTTCCCAAGTATCGATCTCACAAGGAACACAGTAAGGTGGAGTTAATTTCGAGGAGGACTTGAGATTGAAGTCCTCAGGTCGGAGCTAACTAAGGGGGGTTTTGATGGTTGCAGAAACAGAAAACAAAAGGTTAATAACTACTCCTATGCAACGCCGCTATGCGATGCTTCGCCAGGCGGGATGGAGACTAGTCGGGCTGCTATGCACCGAATCGCTAGGCGGATGGAAGAGTAGGCTCGCGGATGAGGTGGTGAGAATGGCGGATGAGGGTCGTAAGCACCTCTTCGCAACGCACACCACTAGCAATTGCTAGTGCGACAAGGGTGGATGGTGGTGGATGGATATATGGCGTAACTCAAGCAACTAAAGCGTAAACAAACATAGAATCACATAGACATGAATCTAGTAAAGTTTACATCTAAAGTGCATCAACATCAATATAAATATAGTTTTAACACACATATACAACAATAAAGCAAGTACAAGTCAAGAGATCGACCGAATCCGAAGTCTTGCTGAGGATTCACGGTTGGAATCGTCGGGTTGTCATTCCGCGTCCAAGCTCGGTCCTCAACTGCTTCCGGGATAGAGAAGGGCTGTCACCACCTTCCAATGGCCCGTCTTCTTCGTCTCACGATAACGGACGAAGTTTGCTAGCTTTCCTTTGCTTGATGGCTATGGCTTCAAACCCTACTTGAAGCTCATGGATGAAGGAGAAGGCCAATAGGAAGCTCTGGCTCGGATTTGGCGGTGAAAGCTTGCCCGGAGCACCTCCCTAAGGTGGAACATGAAGGGGAAAGGCGGAGAAGGCGGAAAACGGCGGAGGAAATGGGCGATCTGCGGATCCTCCGGATTAGGGCGAGACCTGCACTATTTATACAAAAGAAGAAATGAACAATGCGCACGATCACAAGCGCACGACCAGTGGTCGTGCGCACTATGTCCTATGCTCGTGTGCACTGGCTTGGAATATCAGGAAGAAGAACTGGGATACTGCGCACGAGTAGTGGCGCACTACCAGTGGTCATGCGCACTAAGTCCAATGATCGTGCGATTACCCAGATAGGACTCCAGAAATGAGGAATCAATGCACATAATCAGTGGCGCACGACCGGTGGTCTTGCGCAATATGTCCAGTGGTCGTGCTCTTACCCCAGGCTGATTCTGGAAAACGAAGAGTAGTGCGCACTATCAGGGGCGCACGACCAGTGGTCATGCGTATTAGATCCCATGATCGTGCGCAGTATTCCTGTTTCACCACCGTCCCGGAACACGCACACGACCCCTGTACCGAAAGGAAAAACCAACCACTAATCTGTGCAGACATTCCAGACAATCACAAAAAGGGAGTACAAACTATAAAAATAACAAAATACACAACCATGGGCTAAAATGTGCACTTCCTATGGAAATAAAGACAGGATGAAATATATATGATAATGAACTAAAAGTGAAGTGCAACCGTGTGAAAACTAGCCCAGATGAGTCCGAAAATAGGTATATAAAGTGGACTCATCAGTAGTAGCTGATGCCTTGAGTAGGAAGACCGCCAAAACCTTCAATCTATCCGTGCAATCCCTGGTGGAAGAATTCTTGTTGATGAACATCGAAGTTGGGAGTAGTACTGTGTCTGCCAGTTTGGAAGCAGAAGAGCTCTCTTGGATTTCCCTTACCAGTGCGCATTAGAAGGATGACCGTGATTTGTTGCATCTCTGGAATAGAACTGAGAAGGGAGAGCTACCGTATTTCTCTTTGGACGAGCTAGTTACTCTGAGATATCGGGGAAGATTTTGTATCCCCGCTTTTGGCAATATTCGGGCAAAGATTTATAATGAAGCTCATGATTCCAGTGTTGCCTACCATCCTTGTTCCACCAAAATATATAAATATCTGAAGCAAATTGTTTGGTGGTCGGGAATGAAGAATGATATAGCAAGGTTTGTGTGGGAATGATATACGTGTCAGCGTGTTAAGGCTGACCATAGGAGGCCTGGTGCTAAATTAACACTGTTTAATATTCCAACTTGGAAGTGGGAGAGTATTTTGATGGATTTCATCACCGGTTTACCGAAATCTCCCTGTGGACACGATTTTGTTTGGGTGAAAGTTGATAGATTGACTACGTGTGCTCACTTTGTCCCCTTTAAGATTGGGTATTCTATGAAGAGGATCAGTGAATTATACCTTGATGAGGTCATCAGATTACATGGAGTGCCTATTAGCATTATATCAGATCGAGACTCCAGATTTACGTCTCGCTTTTGGAAGAGATTATAGGAGGGGTTGAGTACCGATTTAAGGAATTCCACCGCCTATCATCTACAGACAAATGGTCAGACGTAAAGGGTAAATCAGATTGAGGAAGATATGATAATATGTTACATTTTGGATCACGGTGGTGCCTAGGATGAGCGTCTCAAACTCATGGAATTTTCTTACAATAACAGTTATCAAGAGAGTATGCATATGGACCCATTTGAGGCCTTATATGGGAGGCGTTGTAGGACTCCTTTATTTGGGGCTGAGGTTGGTGAGAGTCCATTACTAGGTCCGGAAGCCCTTAAAGAGATGAATTGTGCTGTAACTTAGATTCAAGAAAAGCTCCGTGTAGCATAAGAACATTATGAGAAATATGCTAATCGACAAAGGGTCGTTCTGGAGTTCGCCATTGGGGACATGGTTTTTCTGAAAGTCTCTCTGATGTCAGGTGTTAAAAGGTTTGGAAGGAACCACAAGTTAGACTTCTGGTATGTGAGTCCTTTTCAGATTCCTGAGCTCATTAGTGTTAGTATATAGACTTGATTTACCTGCTACCTTCCCTGGTGTCCAAGATGTGTTCCATGTGAGCTAGTTGTGGAAGTGTGTTCGTAGTGATTGTACGTGGAAGAGCTTGTCTGTGTTTTGGAATCTCAAGATCGAGTGTTGCGGAGAAAGACCATTACCAGGGTCAAGGTTCTTTGGAGAAATCAAGACGTCTAGGGCGCGATGTGGGAATTGGAGTCGGCGATGAGGGAATCTCATCCGCACCTCTTCTCTTAGTTTCGGGTATGTCTCCATATTTTTGGTGATATTTCATTTTTCTAATTTTGGTTTTGTTTTGAAGTTGTGTTAAGTTTCGGGACGAAACTTCTTTTAAGGGGGACTGACTGTAACGCCCCTGATTTTTCGATAATATTATTTGATTTGGTATCATCATATTTATGACGTCAGGGCATTGTCATTTTACGTCATGTTGACAGAGCTGCACCGTTAGTGCGTTTTCGCGTCTGTTGGGACTGTTTTACCATAATTTGGAGTTTTCAAGAGCTTGAATGTTTTCTTTTGGAAGAATTAAATTGTTGACATGTATGCTTATAGTAAGCATTTGATGTTAGTGTCTCATGAATGTTGTGTCAGATTCTAGTGTTGTCTTTGCTGCTAAATTCGTAGAGTCGGCAATTTATCCCGGAATAGTAGTCAAATCCGAATTTCGGAAATTTGTCCTGCTTAGTACTCGATATGTACAACTTCGTTTCTCAAGAGGCCGGGGAATTTTCGTTAGAAGTTTCCATTCTTTTTTGAGAAATGCTCATTTTGTTCTCGAGAAGTTCTGCCAGTTCTCGAGAAGTGCAGTTTTGTTCTCGAGAAATCAAAAGCTCTTCTCGAGAAATCCGTAACCCCTTCTTGAGAAATCCATATCTGTTCTCGAGAAAGCCTTGTATAATGTACTCGGGATTTTGCCATTCATTTCTCGAGAAGCTGGGAGTTGTTCCCGAGAAGTGTTATTCTATCTCGAGAAGCTTTGCTTCTTTCTCGAGAAATCCTTCCTTAATTCTCGAGAAATCCCCATCAGTTCTAAAGAAATCTCCTTTTGTACTCGAGAATCCTTCTTCTGTTCTCGAGAAAGCATTCGTTGTTCCCGAGAAGCCCTCTTCCGTACTCGAAAAATCTATACTTCATCTCAGAAAATTTCTGGTTCAGCCAACTTCGGTCTGATTTCTTAAGTATTTAACTATTAAAGGTATATTATTTTAATTCTACATTTATTATGAATACATATATATACCTACTTCTCTTTCTCCCCCTTCAGTTAAGCCATACACCCTCCTTCCCGTGAATTCCAAACCAGAGCGGTGCAAGCGGGAGAGAAGACATTCGTTCGTGATTTTTCCAGTTGCTGCCGACGATGCTCTGGTTCTCGAAATCTTCAACCAAATATAGATCTGCAAATCTCTCAATGAGAGCTACGTCATCATGGTAACGTTTTCCCTGTTTCTTGAGTTTTTCTCCTTAGGGTTTTTGTCCCCAACCTCTATTTCGGCCATTTTTGTTCAGATTTCGACTTCTCCTGTCTTCTTTAGCTCCGATCTGCGACAAGGAGTGAATTGGAGAGTTTTTTAGACAAACCAAGTCAAGTGATGGTTTCTCCCCTCTTCCTTCCTCTTCCAATCTTGATGTAATTGCTAATCTTCCTTATCTAGTGCTACATTCATGATTAACTTGTTGAAGAGTGATATTGTTACTATCTTCTACTTAACATTCACTTATAATATCATGTTCATGATTATGCCACTCCTATAGTGTAGGGTTGTTAGTGATTAACTGGCGCATTCGAATCTTTATTGTTTAATCATCTCCTAACTATCGTGTAGGACGAGATATAATTTTTTTAAGGTCATGCATCTTTGCCTAGAGGTTGATCAATCATTTCCAATCTAGCGATGTTTTGTGGAATCCAATGTGCCAACTCTTGAGATTTATATCGTGGTTTTCCTTGTTGCGGGTGTCAGTGGACGAAACCACCGCCACAATGTCTGTTATATCATGGTTTTCTTCGTTGCCGGTGTTAGTGTGTGAAACCACCGTCGTAATGTTTGATCCCTTTATTAGTACCTTTTTGAACTCTACTGGGTGTTTGGGCGTCTACGGTGACTGGTGGAGTGTATGAGTCTCCCCCGTAGTTAGACAGATATTATATCTGTGAGGGTGTGTCCGGATGAGTTACCACCTCGCCCGTGTTTTTCGGTAGAGTTGACCATAAGTGGCTATTAAAGTCATGAAATTCTTTCTTATGATTTAATCATGTTTTCAACCTTTTATCCCTGGGCATCTGATGTAGTTTGATGTACATGATGATTCACATAAGTTTTATTTTCTAATATTGGTACTTTACTTTTGTACTCTACTTCAGTACTTTTGGTCTTGGGTTGGTACGCCTTATGACCCGTGTTTGATTTCGTTTAATTCTCTACCATCACGTGTACATTCTTGCTGAGGCGTTCTATCTTTGGAATGCCTCAGGTTCAGAGTGGTAGCAGGTGATGGAGCTGGTTTTGGAGTTCCTGATAAGCAGTGTTGGCTATGGTTTTTACCTTGCAGTTGTGAGGTATTTTGTTGTTTTAGTTTACGTTACCTAGTTCAGACATACTTCTGTATTATGTGGGTTCGTGTCAGGTTATTGATGCCGATAGGGTTGCTGATTATTTTTGGACACTTTGTGGGCAACTATTTGTTTTCCTTCTGATTGTTTGGATTACTTGCTCTCTGGGATGTTTTATGCTAGTGTCACATGTTAGATATTTTTAACTTATAAAATCTTACTATTAGTGCATCATACATGCCATCTCTTTCAAACTAATTCACTACTTTCTAGATAGCGTAAAGACTTTTTCTTATACTTATTGTAAATCTAGAGTTATGCATAACATGAGTTGTCCTTTGGGGACGTTTATACTCATGTAGAGTGTTTTAAATCAACCTAAACAAAGTATTTTTCTACAGCATATAACTATATTTTTATTCGTGGACTAGTTGATCCACTGAGCCGAGGGATACGACTAACCACTTAACTAAAACTGGTTTTCCCTTAATTAACATAAAAATTTTAGAAAAGAAATGTTTAGTTGGCGTTCGCCTGAGCGTCTGCAGTTATCCCCTGCTAACGTGGCATCATGACTCGTGTCTTCTCCTTACTCTGATATACCCCGTTAATGTGCAGAAAATGTGGGTTGTGATATAAGGAGTATCTAAGTCATCATGAACTCAGCAAATTTGACTTAGGAAAAACTTTATACATCATGAACTCAGCCACTACCCTTTTCCTTGAATCTCATATTGCACCTAAAAATGAAGTACACCTCAATAGAGAGATTATACATGAGTTAACACCATTTCATACACAATGAGGAATTATATTGCATAGTCATGTGTTTTATGAGCCATTGTAATCTTATATTGGTTTGTAGTTGACAATTAAATCCTACAAACACATAACTAGAAAGCATTGCCGAATAAAAAATCAATTCATCTTAGTTCAACGGGGACTTCTTCAAATCAGTGTTATTATGGGAACAATGCCCAACAATCTCCCCATATTTAAAGAAGTCAGAACTCTATATACTAAGGTGAATTGCACATAGAATAATCTTAAACATAAACATAGAAAAAAGTTGTAATGAAATTAGCAAATATCTCTAAATGAACAAAAAAATAATGTTATATAAAATGTTTTAAGTGGCACTTCAGAGTTCACACACATTCACAAACAGAGAATTTGAATACTAGAAAGTCTTCCCCTTGTTCTTCCCATATTGTCTATCAAAGTATGCCTTTGGGTTTGGATAATACTTTGGAGGAGGAGGAGGGACACTTGGATCATCTTTCCTATACTTCCTTTAGTGCAACCTCCTCTTCACATTAGCCACTTGCTGCTTTTCCCACTGTTCTCTACTATTGTGGATCATTCTATCTTCATTTGTCAAATATACCAGAGTGATTGTGTCCAGGATAATTCCTTTAGAAATTGGGCCCATTACTTCATCAGGTTCCATGTTTGGGTCAGACCTGTGAGTAAAGGAGCCTTCTTCATACCTTCTTCTCTTATAAGCTGGTTGGGATGGTTCATCAACAAACTCTACATTAGTTTCAGCAGTAGTTTCAGCAACATCTGTAGAAGTCCCTATCCAATCCTGAGTATCTGTCCAATACTGAGAGTAGTCCTATTTAGATGCACTGCATCAAGTGTTGATTCTAGCATTCTGGCATTCTAGCTTCAGTACCTTGATCTACTTCACCTAGAGGTGGTCCAAACAGCTCTCTATGCTACCACATAAAATTCTCAAAACAATATTTATTGACACCATGAATCTGTTGTTGTATAGCAGCTTAAAGTGCATTCACCTTTCTTTTACATTCATCCTCCCCCTTTCTGACTTCTACAGAGAGGGCATTAACAATTACAGTTCTGGATAAGGCCATTTGGTCATCAAATGATTTGTTTTGGAGTTTTGTTTATTAATTGTACACTTAGTTATAGCATGGACATTCCTTGTCTCATCAAGGGTACGACTAATTCCTTGATCTACTTCACCTAGAGGTGGTTCAACCAATTATCCAGATGCGATTGTAGCTTCTCAGTATCGATTTTGACTTCAACAAGTCCATTGTTCATATCTTTTTCTACTCGTCTACCTTATTAAGCGCTTTCTTCAAAGAAAGATCAAAATGTGCTTTCTGCCTGGCAGGCATTGCTTCAAGTGACTGTAGTAGTGGATTATCAGAACTATTGATAGGAATATCCTCAGCCTGAGGTATTGGAGGTGGAAGATGTACTGTAACAATCTCATAGTCACAAGCGAGATGTTCCATTGAAGATGCATGATCCTTGAGCAGAAGAAGGGAATCTATAACCTCTAAGATAGGAGGAAGCACCTCTACTTCTCCTTCTACATCAGAAAGCTCAATAATATTTTCCCCCTTAACTAGAGCACTTGACCTTTCTAGAGACTCCATCTCCTTCTGAGTCTGGACTTGAAGTCCACCTGGGAAGTTAGAAATCCTTTTTAGAGGTCATATATAGCCTTATCAATCATCAGCAGCTCATAGAGAATTGACGTTCAGATGGCTGTATTGTTGGAACTTGCTCAGAGAGATAGGTACGTTTTTAACATTCATAGAAGGATGTCTCTTCCCTTCAACAACTGCACCAGAGCTCTCAGGTGCTTCATTTGGGAAAGGAGATGGAATTCTATCCTCATCAAGGAATTTATCTTCTTCTACTACATCACTCATCCCACCTTTCATGGGAATTCTCCACTCCAATCTGCTGAAGATGGAGGAATCAATTTTCTTCAAATGGTGAATGAGCTTTCCTGATGACATATCAAATTGATTTCTATCCACTTGATTAAGGTACAATGTAAGAATCCTTCAAAAGTTAGGAGCATTAAAGCATTACTTAATCTTATTAAAAGAATCACTCCCTAGTTAATTTTTTTTGCAAATCACAGCTCCAAGAATTTTGAACATCTCACCAGTTACATAGTCATTGGACCCAACTTTGCAAAATAGAACCTTTCCAATGATGTCGGTCAACAACTTTCCTTGCTCATTCATACCTTTCCAATTCTACGCCCGCATAATTAAAATGCAGCACACCCTATTTTGCGAGATTATTATTCTGATGCTAACGTACAGTTTCGCCACACCGTTGGAGATCAAATAGAAGCTATGAGCCAATATCCTCTCAAGCGAAAAAAAATCTACCCAATCTCGTCGAGCGTGTGTTGTACCAAAAACAATCCACAGAGAAATTACGATTCGGAAAACGGTAGATCTCTCCCAACAAAAAGAAAACGAGGTCCGGCAATCCTCATGAATTTAAATAGATCAAGAGAAACAACAAAATTATTTGGATTTAAAACCACGATGAAATCAAAATTTCGCAAACCATGCCAAAGAAAACCACCACAAGATTTATCTAGAGGGATTCTCACAAAGGTAAACATTTTGTTACCCAATCAGAAGATGATTTCGATGAACGTTTCGCACTTCTACCATTCCCCCGGAGTCACACCGAATGGCGAGAAACTTGTCCTCCCTCCTAGCTTCACCCCGGAGATGGTTCTTCGTTGCAGTAGATCTTGTCTCATTGTCGAAATTCCACCAAGAAGGAAAAACCCAACGGTGGCTGAACCCTATGTGGAACTCCAAGGTGTGTCCGAAATTCTCTAGGGAGAGAGCCGTCGGGTTTAGGGAGTTGGAGGAGAAAGGGTTTGTTTGTGGTGGAGAAGAGAGGATGGGAGAGGGGGATAGGTGGTGGCCGAATTCAAGAGGGGGAGGGAAGGAGGCCGACGGCCAAGAGGAAGAGCAAAGAGGTGGGAAACTCATATTCTAATTTAGGTTTTTTTCAATCATTCGATAATCCTCATTGCAACAATACATGGCCTTATATAAGGCTAATAAACCTCTGTGCTATTTGCAACCCAATTTAAAACGTAATAATGGCTAAACACAGGCCAAACTGAAAATGATAATCTGGATAAATAAATCCCATATTTGAAAGTAAATAGACAATATCAATAAAATAACAAGAGTAATAAAAGGCATCAAGAGAAAGTCTTGCGTCGATGGCGAAGGTTGTAGCATCGATCAACAATATTTCTGCCGCGCCGCAAGTCTTTGATTGGAGAGGACAAAGGATATTCCATAAGCGTGCTGCCACCATCATCAACATGCCGGTGGTTGTCATCTCTATCACACGGCAATGTGGACTCAGGGATGTGGCTGAAGAAGAGGAAGAGGTTTTTCCTGATGAGATTTGGCGGGGAGTCAGTGTTGACTTAAGTGGTTGCAGTTATTACATTGACCATGATTGTTCCCTCTCCTATAGAAATAGTTATTGCAGAATTTGTTGTTCAAGACATGGAGTTACTAAAACAGTAGTTGTTGGCAGTGCTCTTGATGCTGTAACAAAGGAGGTTTCGGCTGTGGATGCTGGAAGTGTTGATATAGTGAGTGTCGATCCAGATACAATTGCTGCAGTGACAGTTACTGCAGAAGATATAGCTGATGATGATGATTTGGATGCAGATTTTGATGTTTCTGCTGAATAGACTGCAGAATAAGTTGCTGATGAGGTTGTTGATCTTGGTAGTGTTCACAAGGTTGATAAACAAGAGAAAAGGATTGTGCTGGCTTCTGATGAGATTGTTTTTTCTGACAACATGATCGTAATTCTCCAAGAGATTTTACCAGTAATGGCTGAGGAGGAGCAGTTTCAACCTTCAGTCTCAGTTCAAACAGAATTTGATTGGTTTATTCAAAATATTTGGAGAAGAATAACTCCAATTCCTGGTGGGTCTACCTTTTAGGGGGAGGACATTGTGGAAATTTTTAATGAGGATGGAGAGGCTAAGATGCTTTCTACTGGCCTAGAGGCTCAAGATCCCGCTCTAATGCTGAAATCTCATTTATCCCTAGTGGAAGTCTTCTGGTGACTTTGAGGACATTGCTGATCTTCCCTCTCCTCCAAGAATTCAGACTGCTAATACTCCAAGCTCAAGTACAGACAATTTCTTGTTAAAATATATTGAAGCGATAACGGGCATGTAACAAGGACATTTTGATAAATCGCTCAATAAAGTACTCTCTAAAATGATAGAGGTTGAACAGGATATGAACAATAGTCTTGCTGAAGTCAAGATTAGTTTTGACAAGTTGGAAGCAAACCTGGACACTTGGTTAGTTCAAGGCAGGAAGGCTATTATTCACACTAAGACATGGCTTAAGAAAAATCTTGATGTGGTTACGAATGTTAATGAAAATGCTAAGATCATTATTACTGCTCAGAATGCATGGATAAACTACTTTGATGAACAAATGTTGCATTACAGTAATGAGATAGCAGGTGCTTTCAGAAGTCATAAACGGGGATGAAGAACCCAAACGTAAGGTGAATGCGATTGAAGCCACCTTAAAAGAATAGTTTTAGGCTATCAACGCCTACAATTATGACAATTTCATTGGGCTAATTAGAGAACTTTTTGGAGGTTCAGGAACTGTTGAAGCTAGAGTGCCAGAAGCTGTGCATGTTGATGTTCATCCTACACAAGAATATTCTCAATACTGGTCAGAAACTCAAGACCTTCCACAGGATGGAACTGATTAGGCTGCTATAGCAGATCTAGAAATTGAGTTTGTTGAAGACATTCCTCAACCAGCCCTAAAGAAAATAATATTTGGAGAAGGCCCATCGGCTTACAAGTCTGAAACCAACAAAAAACTGTGTGAAGTTTGGAGCCCAATCTTCAAGGGCATCATTCTGGACACTTTCACACTAGTTGACATGGGAAATGAAGACCAGTGGAATCATTATTGCAAGGAAGTATGGAAAAAAACATGAGGTAGCAAAAGCTAAAAGAAGAATTCATTTCAGATAGTTCAAAAGAGATGATGCAGAAGCTCATCCTCCGCCGTCAAAGTATTTTCGTCATGTTTACTTAGAAAATTGTTGGGTATTGTTTCCACAATGACCTTGATTTGAATAAGTGTCCCTTAAACTATGATGAGTGGAGTTTTTTTTGATGATGTTTGTTTAGTCTTGTGCATACATGTTTTTTGCTAAGTACAAACCAATGTAAGGTTACAGTGGGTCATGAAACATAGGACTATACACTATAATCCCTCATTGTGCAGGCCATTGTATTGAATCACGTGTAATCTATCCATTGGATTGTATTTCTATTACAGGTGCATTAGAAGAATCATTGAAGGACAAGTTGATGTATTCAGAAGAAACATGAAATTTTGCTATGTAAAATTCGTCGAGTATAGTAGTGGATACTCGTCGAATTTGCGGGTTTAATTATGTATACTCGTCGAATTCATCGTGTATACTTACTGACACTCGTCGAATTCATCGTGTTTTCTTAGAGAATAATTTCACTGATCTAGAAAATCGGTTAAGATTCGTCAAGTATCCTCAAGGATACTCGTCGAATTCGTTGAGTGTACAAATCGAAACTCGTCAAATTCGTCGAATATACCAGTCGATGCACGTCAAATTCATCGAGTCTCTCTAGAAAAGCTTTTAAATTCTCGAACTTAATTTTCTATATTTTTCTAAGTTAAATTCTGTTTGGTCTATTGATCCCAATATCCCAGATTTGTAAGAAGTCAAGCGAGTCAATGACATACACATATAATGTATTTGATGTGTGCCTTAGTTCTTGCATGTAGGTAGTCCATGTTTTGATCGGTGAAGAAAATTGAGTTTGACAGTAAACTCAAAATTCATCGAGCTCAGCTCACAGTTCGTCAAGTTTAGCTCGCTGGTTGTTGAGCTCAGCTCAACATTCGTTGGGATAAGCTCAAGAGCTCAGGATTCAAATCTCGTCGAGCTCAGCTTGAAGTTCGTCGAGCTATGTTTGCAGTTCGTCGAGCTCAGCTTATAGATCGTCGTGCTCAGCTCAACATTTGTCAAGCTAAAGCCAGAAAATTGACTAAGTCAAAAAGAGCTGAGACCACTGAGAAGATCAGAGTTCGTCGAGCTCAACCCACAGATCATCGAACACAGCTAAAGCCAGA
Source organism: Platanthera guangdongensis (assembly GCA_039583875.1). Classification (NCBI taxonomy): domain Eukaryota; kingdom Viridiplantae; phylum Streptophyta; class Magnoliopsida; order Asparagales; family Orchidaceae; genus Platanthera; species Platanthera guangdongensis. Next base: position 90,526,119 of record CM077155.1, on the reverse strand, counting down.
AAAACTAACTAAGTTAAAAAGCGCTGAGACAGCTGAGATAGCTGAGAAGAAAGCGCTGAGATAGCTGAGAAGAAAGCGTTGAGACCACTGAGAAGAAAGCATTGAGATAGAAGTTGTCTCAGCAGTTAAGAATAAAGCGCTGAGACCTCTGAGAAGAAAGTGTTGAGACAGAAGCTTGTCTCAGCTGTTAATAAGAAACAGCTGAAACCACTGAGACCGTTGAGACAGAAAGCGCTGAGACCGAAGCTTGTCTCATTTGTTAATAAGAATCACTGAGTCCGCTGAGATAGAACTGCTGAGACAAATCCAGAGAAAATTCACAAGTCCAGAAGCATTGAGTACCAAGACAGATGGTGTTGAGAGACTTAACATCACTCAATGCTTTATGGATTTCTGGAATATTTTCTAAGTCCAAAAGGTGATGACCATTGCTGACATCATCAAAGTCAATTTACATGTAGCCATTGCAGGAAAGTTGCAGTGGCGCCGAAAGCTGCTTTGTCCTTTTCTAAAGAAGGTGGGGCTCACCAATCCTTGGCTGGGCCCACATACAATTGTGTCGTTGATTCAAATCAACACATATAAAAAGGAAAAATAAAAGGGATTAGGGCAACAATGAAAAGTAACAAATGAAAGGGGAACACACGCAGAAAAATACAGAAAGAAAAACTAGAGGTAGCTGGACATCTTCTATTGGGAATTGTGCCCTACAATATTCCTCAGGATTTGAATGGGCATCACCAATCATGCTAAGGAGCATAATGTATTTGATGTGTGCTTTAGTTCTTGCATGCAGGTAGTCCCATGCAGGTAGTCCATGATTGGACAGGTGAAGAAAAATAAGTTTTGTAGTAAAATCAAAATTTGTCGAGCTCAGCTCGACGTTCATCGTGCTCAGCTCGCTGGTCGTCAAGATCAGCTCAACATTCCTTGGGATAAGCTCAAGAGCTCATGATTCAAAGTTCATCGAGCTCAGCTTGAAGTTTGTCGAGCTAAGTTTACAATTCGTCGAGCTCAGCTTACAGATCGTCGAGCTCAGCTCAACACATGTCATGCTAAAGCCAAAAAAATAAACTAAGGCAAAAATCATTGAGACCGCTGAGAAGATCAGAGTTCGTCGAGCTCAGCCCACAGATCATCGAATGCAGCTAAAGCCATAAAAACTGACTAAGGAAAAAAGCACTGAGACAGCTAAGATAGCTGAGAATAAGGCGTTGAGACCGCTGAGACAGCTGAGATAACTGAGAAGAATGTGTCAGCTTAACCGCTAAGACAAAACTAGCTGGATTTCTCTAAGTCCAGAAGCGTTGAGTGAAGCAAGTTCACTCAACCCTTCTAATGAAGAAGGAAGCGCTGTGATAGTTAAGAGGAAAACTTCTGAGATAGAAGATAGTCTCAGCTGCGAAGTAAAAACCGCTGAGACCGCTGTGAAGATACCGCTGAGACAGAAACCTTTCTCGGCTGATAGGAACAAAGCATTGAGACAAAGGCCAGTCATAGCAATTAAGAAGAAACTGCTGAGACTGTTGATACAAATGCAGAGAAAATTCAACTTATCATCACTCAACGCTTTATGGATTTCTGGAATATTTTCTAAGTCCAGATGGTGATGACCATTGCTGACATAATCAAAGTCAACTTACATGTAGCTGTTGCTGGAAAGCTGCAGTGGCCCTGAAAGCTGCTTTGTCCTTTTTTGATGGAGATGGCACTCAACAATCCTTAGCTGGGCCCACATACATTTGTGGCGCTGATTCAAATCAACACATATAAAAAAGAAAATGAAAAATGATTAGGGTAACAAAAAAATGTATAATAAATGCAGAAAATATAGAAAGAAAATTAGACGCTGCTGAACATATTCTTCTCCATCAAGCTTGAAAGCTCAAGTCCAGCAGAGATAGATTGAAAAGCAAAGGAAGTTAGTTGAAGCTCTTCAAGCTCCGCAAGATAGTTCTTTCCAGAATAGAGAAGCTGATTCATCCATTCAGCAAGCTGATAGCTGCTCAGCTGTGCAACAAAAAAGAGTTAGCTGCAGAAGAGGACTAATTCCTTCAACAGTAAGTGTGTTGGACTGATATCTGCTCAGTATAGCAAGGTCGACTCAGAGATTTATCTCTGAGTCAATTGTTTTAATTTTCTTAAACATTCTAATTTACTTCTTGTAGGATTAAGTTTATCTGAATCTGAGTGTAGGGCACTTTGTTCCTGAGGTAGGTGACTAATTAGTCACTGAGGTAGCTGCACTGTTGGGGTACTGAGGTAGGATCCAAGTATGGATCTGAGCTGTAGGGCTTTATTTCCTGAGGTAGGAGAGTGTTGCTCTCTGTGGTAGCATTCAAGTGTGGATCTGAGGTATGGAGGTCCTCCCAGCCTGAGTGTAGGGCATTGTGCCTGAGGTAGGTGATTGGAGAGTCACTGAGCTATATGTGACAAGTGTGTCATTGAGTTGTAGGCCTTGGAGGAGGCTGAGCTGTAGGTACCTAGAAGGGTACTGAGTTGTAGGAGTGCTGCAGCACTCTGAGAGTAGGGATGTGTGTCTGAAGTTGTAGGGCTGAAGAGCCTGAGTTGTAGGCCTTAGAAATAAGGCTGAGGTAGATGATCAGTGGATCACTGAGCTGTAGGTGCTCTGCAGGGCTCTGAGGTAGGAACCCTTATGGTTCTGAGTTTGGATTCTGTGAAGAATCTGTGTATAAGGCTGAGGGCCTGAGGTGTAAGCTCTGAGGAGCATAGTGGTGGAGTTTCTGCCTAGTCCAACAAATCAGTTAGATAGGTGGGAGGGAAAGTGGATGTACCCAATTGGGGAACCACTATAAATCTTTATGTTTGCTGTGTTGCTTATTTTCTTTCTTATTGCAGGATCTTAGGACAATATCTGGATAGTTTGAATTGAAATTAGCAAAAGAAATAATAAAACATCAAAGACCTATTCACCCCCCCTCTAGGTGATTAGCTAATCTTCAGTTAAACAACTTTCAAATGGTATCAGAGGGAGGTTCCTCAAAAAGGATCTAACAATCTGAGTATACATCCAAGGTCAGCTATAAGATAAAATTATGGGGTCAGGAATCAACTATAAGTAGCTAGGGACCATGAAGCTGCCCATCCACAGTAAGGAAGGATTTGGCCTATGGAAGCAAAGGGTCAGACTGTTCATGGAAGCATCTTACCCTAGGATCTATGTAACAGTAGTGGAAGGCAACTTGGTCCCCATATAGGCTTCCACCATAGATCCAACTGTGAGAGTGCCTAAGGCATATTCAGGAATGGACAAAGATGAGGTGATTCTGTCCACCATGGACAAAAAGTAACAAAATATTATAGCCAGTGTCATTGATGACTGAACCTTCTAAAATCTTGTACACTGCAAGACCTCCAAGTAAAGGACACCCTTGTGGTCTACATGGAAGGATCTGAGGAAGTTAGTGATGATAGAAAGTTCATGCTCAATAAAGAGTATGAGGCAAACCTAGTCTGAAAAAGTTGTTGACTGTTTTGAAAGGTTTTTTAGGACAGTTAATGAACTAATAACCTATGGCAGGGTCTTCAGCAACTATGAGCTGAATGAAAAGTTCCATTGATCTCTTACTAGAGATTGGGACACCAAGATTTATGCCATTAGGGAAATGGCTAAGCTAGCAGACACTCCTCCACCAACACTCTTTGGAAAGCTGCAGTCCTATGAAATACAGCTAGCTGCTAGACAAGAAGAGGAGAAGAGCAGCCAACTCAAGTCCAAGGACAAGTCTATGGCATTCAAGTAAGAAGCCCCAAGAAGAAGCAGAAGAAAGACTCCCTCACCACTAAGGAGGGAAGCTGAATCTAGCTCAAAAAATTCTGAGCCAAGCTCATCAGACAAACACATGTCTGATAAAGATCTAGCTGCCTTCTCCAGGCAATTTCAGAAGTTCATAAAGAAGAAGGACTGGAGGAGCAGGCCATCTTCATCCTCTTATCACATGAAGTCATCCAAGGATGATAGGTATGTCACTAAAACTAGTAAATAGATTTCTACTAATGTTATCTATTATTGTTGAAGCAAGGTTGGGTATGTCATTGCTTACTGCCCAGTCAAAAGAAAGGAAGAAGATAAGAAAAAGAAAAAGCATCACCATCACCATAAGGGCAAGAAGAAGGAGAAGTCCTTTGTGTCTAAGAAGGAGAGAAGCTGGACAGATTCTTCATCCTCAGATTCTGAAGATAAAGAGGAAGAAGCCTATATAGGGATGATATCTGTTGCTGCAGATCAAGAAGAAGAATAGGAATATCATGCTGCCAGGATAGGAATTAGGGCCCCTCTGTCACACTTAGACAGTGACAATGAGGATGATGAAGAAGACTATGGATGCCATGGTTTGATGGCAATGACTGAAGAAGAAAGAAGTCAGCCAGATTCAAAAATAATAAAGGTACAACCTATTTTAAATTCTGCATCTTCCTCTGACTATGAGACCAGTCCAGATACTGGTGCATCTTCATCCTATGATAAAGATTGATCAGAATCTGAGACTGATGTCAATCAATCGATTGAAAAGTATGGACTACTCCTAGATGCTCTAAAGAAGAGCAGAACTCTTGCCAAAAGTCAAGCCAAGGAGATAGAAGTCCTAAAGCCTTATAAAACTCTTTATAACAATAAATCTATTGAGTTCTATAAGAAAAGTCATGAGGTGTCTGAACTCAAGAAAAGTCTTGAGTGTCATACTTTGCTTCTGGAATAGAAGAAAAAGCTTATAAGATATCTGGGACAAAAGGTCACAGAGAGATTCGAGATTGTGATTAACCCTTATCAATTACAGGGTTAGTTGCCAAAAGCTGCAACTTGCCCAGTCCCTGAGAAGCTGTGTATTAATCACATCAATCATCATTTCAAATCTGAATTCCCTGATAAGAGGACAGTGTTTCAAAAGGCAAATTCACCTTCTAAAACTATCAAGTTTGCACCACTCCAAAAGGATCAATCAAATGTGTGCTCCACCAGTGGGATGAAGGCACATGATCCAAGAAAGAGTGATATTGTCCACTCTAGCCACAAAGTTCAGGAGTTCTTTAGATTTGGATCCAAATATCCTTTATCTAACGAAATGAGAGAGTCCACTAGATGACAGGCTCCAAAAATACATCAGGACCATATTGGACCAGCTGTATTTAGTCCCTCAGCACCTTCACTCAGGAAGAAGGGGGCAGCATCATGCAATGCTCATCCAACAAAGTCTGATGTTGCTCACATCTCTCATGGATAGCAATTTTGTGCTGGCCTAAAGAGAAGATACAACATTCATAAATATTGGTGCTATGGGAAAGTGGGTCACTTCGCTATTGATTGTTGGCATAACCTGAATGTGACTAGTGACAGAAAGGTGCTCAGCCCAGGCAGGGAGTTGGACAAAAGTTTTATGATGCTAACCAGAACATAGGAACCAATTATCATTGGGTGCCTAAGGGTAAATGAATTCTATTTTGCAGGATAGTCCAAGTACCTTTCCAATTATGACTTGGTATTTGGACAATGGGTGTTCCAGGTAAATGTCTGAGACAGGATAGTTGCTCTAGGAATATGCTCCAGGAAAAGCAACAAATTAAGGTTGAGGCTGTCGAGTATATAATCCTCAAAAGCTAGAGGATGCAAGCCTCAAGGTTAATCTCTCTCTCTCTCTTATATAGAGATTAAGTTTGCTAATTGTTAAGTTTTGTTGGATGTCCTCAATCTGAACCTAATCAAGCACACCAAATAGAAAATAGTGATTCAATTATCTAAACTGTTAATTTTTATATGCTTTACTCTAAAACTCAAATAACTTATTAGCAATCATTAAGGTAAACCAATGCATAAATTGGAGTGCCAACAGAATTGGCTCATTAACATGTTAGGTCCCATTCTATTTAAAACTAATAAAATTTTTATTAAGATAAATAGATTGTACATCCAATCAGTAAGGGAAGCCACAAATTAAACATGCACTGAATAAGTAGATGAAAAGTGGAGTGGTAGAAAAATCGAGGCGCTAAATCTCTTGTTTCAAAATAGAAAGCATAACGCAACCCGTTAAAACGAAATGTATAAGTTTAAGCTAAATTGCTTAATTGATAATTCAACATTTTTATATAAATATAAAGCTGCAAGAAACGAAAAGCCACTCCACTCTAAAAAGCCTTAACCCTAGCAGTTGAGACCGAAACACTCTCAGCGTCTTGTCGCACTGTTTCAATGGCGCCAAATGTCATCAAGGAGCTCCACTGAGGATACAAAATTGTGAGGAATGGATTCGGTGCATGCCTCTCCAGAGATTAAAGCAGTGATAAGGATGATTGAAATCACAGGCCTGGAGTACGCCCTGTCCGAACCTTCCACCATTCTTAAATAGGAGTTAGTAGAATTCTTCTCGAACATTAAAGTGTCCACTTCTCAAAACGCTCTTAAGTCTAAGATTGAAGATATCAAAATAAAGGTAAACCCTAAGACACTAGGAAATTCACTTCATATACCCTCCGTCAACCCTAGCGAGGAAGAAGAGCCCGCCGTCATGGACAAACACAGTGCTCTCAGATGGTGTGGATACAATGAGGCCAAATCTGGTTCTCTTAAAAGGAAATTCTTCAATCAAAGAGGCAAACTGCTAGCAGATATTGTAGGGAAAGCCCTTGTCTGCAAACCTGGATCACATGACACTATCTCAAGGTCCATGTTTGACGTCATGACAAGAATTATCCTGAATAAAAAGACCGCATGGTCTTCTCTCATCTATCAGAGATTACTAGACTATATACCCTCTCCAAACATGGGCAGAATTCTTTCCTTATACCTAGTAGACACCTATCCTGATACTTTCAAACAGTAACATGGGGTGAAGATTCACTACCTAAAAATAATGGACATAAAGAATTTAGACAGATTCACTAGGGTGCTTCCAATGAGCCAACCTTCAGGAATAAAGGACTCCCCTAAGGGTACAAGGAAGAAACCTACTAAGGAAGAAATAACTTCCAACCCTGAACCAGAGCTTGGATCACCCTCTCCAGCTGATATTGGTCTGCAGGTTGACTTATCACTTTGTCAATCCTCTGCAAGCATTCAACTCCAGGATACTGTTGTGCATGTTCATAAAATCCATGCCAGCACTAGGTCAGGACAGGTGTCAAAGATTGGCAATGAAGAAGAGGTTGCTGCAGAAGATGAGACATATATGGCAAATACTAATGATATAGCTGCAATTGATAATATGCCTACTACATAAGATAACCATGAGCATCCTGAAGCCTCAGATACATATCTTGATAGGTCAAGCCCAAATAAAGATGCTCAGTCTGAGGGGGAGCATGATCAGATGGATTTGACATACTTGGATCAAGTTATCAACAGAATAGTTGAGTCTGCACCGACTACAGGTAATACCCATACCCTCTTAATTAGTAGTGTTAACACAGCTTTTGCTAAGGAAATATTTCCTACTATAGGTGTTTTAGTTGATGGGGAGCCTTCTCAGATCCCTACTCAGATTGTTGTACCTCCTCCTATGAGCCATCCTTCATCTACCCCCATCTCCAATGAGGAATTTCTAAACCAAATCAAAGCACTCCTGGATACTCCGACCATAACCCTCAAGGAGTATGTTGATCAATCAGTTGCCAAACTGAGGGATGACTTGTCAATCAAAGTCAATGAAAATAAAGAAGAAATCTCTCACTTAAACAAACAGGTTACCACCTAGTTTGATAGGGCTGGAACTACTGGCATCAAACTGACCTCCCTCATGCAATCCTTGGACACAAGCCAAAAACTCTCTGCAACTGACATAGGATATGTCAAGAATTATGTGAGCGCAACTGATGAGGTGATCAAGGGTGCAGTAGGTCATGTAAATCAGCATGTCACCAATGTTTTCTTCCAAACTTTGAAGGACGCAATACTTCTGAAAGATGAGCCGCTTGCTGCCAATAAGAGAATATTCAATTCTATATCAAGCAAGAATGAAGCCAAGACCATCTTACTATAAAAGACCATCTCTAAAGATGGCAGAAAGAGGGAGAGTAGCCATGCTAAGGCTGCAACACTCATTGAAGATCAAGCTTTCAATGTAATTCAAGTCACTGGGGTGGCACTACACCTACCCCTCCTGGATAAAAAGAGGCCAGAGGACCTAGACTTTCCAACACAAGCTAGAATTACACAGGATGCACAACTTGCGGCCAGAAGAAAGAGGGAAGGGACTCAAATGGATGAAGAGTTCATGGCAAAGAGGTGAGCTGAGAACAAAGATTATCCAGATCATGAACAGCTAAGTGATGCCTCTGAATCCATCATTATCAATGCTTGGGTAAGCCATGGACAAATCTTAAAGAATATTGATAGTGTATATCCTTCTGAGGAATGGATAAAATATATGGATAGAAATTCCCTATGGGAAAGAGTATTCAAAGAGAATCTGGTAAGGAAGAGAGACCCCAAGAAAATGCCTCCCAAATATATTCCAAAGTCATTCCTCTACTTCAAGCGGCAGAAGAACAAAGCTGAAAACTTGAAGAAGACTGCTAAAACTAAGGATGCTGGTGCAAGTTCATCAAAGAATAGCTGATAGAAGACTGCAACACTTAAGCTTATTCAAAAAAATTGTCTAATCTATGTTTTGTGATGAATATCAACAGTGTAAAAATTTCAAATCTTTATCGAGGAAATGAATATGATTTGGCCCTGACTACATTGATGTGACAAATGTGCATGAAATATTCACTTATATGTCTGTGTTTGATATATATGTTATTCTTTGACAGATATCTTATAATCACAAATTTTACCTACTATCACATTGACAGATAAATATGTTTACCTGGTTAATGATTAATAAAGCTTTTGCTGTTAATCATACTATCACATTGTCAATGTTTGATAATTCACCTGTACCATTGATCTTTCAATCATAGTGTTAAGCCATCTCATCTAGTGAGAGTTATCCTGTACTGGGATGTCTAGTTATCATGATAATGTCTCATTAGACCTATTATGATATTTCTTGTGTTGATGCACCTTAGCATGGATGGGTGTTCTGTCTTCTTCAAATAGGGGGAGATTGTTGGAAATTATGCCCTACAATGTTCCTCAAGATTTGAAGGGGTATCACCAATCATGATAAGGAGCATAATGTATTTGATGTGTGCTTTAGTTCTTGCATGCAGGTAGTCCATGATAGGACAGGTGAAGAAAAATAAGTTTTGTAGTAAACTCAAAATTCATCAAACTCAGCTAGACGTTCGTCGAGCTTAGCTCGTTGGTCGTCGAGCTCAGCTCAACATTCCTTGGGATAAGCTCAAGAGCTCTGGATTCAAAGTCCGTCGAGCTCAGCTTGAAGTTCGTCGAGTTCAGTTTGCAATTCGTCGAACTCAGCTTATAGATCGTCGAGCTCAGCTTAACACGTGTCACAAAAAAGCCAGAAAAATAAACTAGGGCAAATAACGCTGAGACTGCTGAGATGATCAGATTTAATTGATCTCGGACCATAAATCGTCGAACGTAGCTAAAGCCAGAAAAACTGACAAAGGAAAAAAGTGCTGAGACAGCTGAGATAGCTGAGAAGAAGGCGTTGAGACCGCTGAGACAGTTGAGACAACTGAGAAGAATGTGTCAGCATAGCCGCTGAGACAAAACTAGCTGGATGGACAACTCTAGAGATATTCCACCAGAATATCCTTATCATTAGAGAATGATCTATAGGGTAACTTCCTTGTTCCATTCCAAGTACTGGAACATCTTTTGTCCAAGTACCACATGGTGGATGGGCACTTAGACTGACATGCAAAATAGATTAATTTACCTTAGGGCACCAATATGTATTGAGTCCTAGGTTCTGATTAGTTTGAAATCTAACATCCCTACCTGCAGAATTTTTGACAGTTACGATAACTCTTACTCTAGACATAGAAGGATTGTACCAGCAATCTAGGACAAAATGACCCACCTTACCACATCACCAACACTTATGAATATTATATCTTCTTTTCTGAGCAGGTCTTGCATTGTGGTTAACTGCTGACTGAACAAAAGGAAGAGGAGCAGTAACTTTCTTCAGGTTCTTTTCAGCAAGGATCTGACTGAAGGTTATTCTTCCAGCAGGCTTTCTTTGATTGCACTGAATGGTATTTACAGCTATCTTCTTTGCAGAGACAAGCTGTTTATATCATCATAACTAGCCAAGTTAGTCTTACTAGTAGATTGACCCTTAGTCTGAGTCCTTGCTGGATGGGCTTGAGTGAAAGCCACTGCCTTTCCCTTGTGAGTTGGGGATGAGGCACCAAATATAAATAGTGCAGCATGGGCCATTTGTACTTTTTTATGGGGAGCCTTAAAGGCACTCATTCCCCTACCCTTTCTTCTTTCATTGTAAGAAACATTAATATTCTTATAATAAAGATTCCCACTCTCCCAGTGACCATGCATACAACCATGATCATACCTATGAGAGTGCATGATTACCTTGTGAAAGGTTGAATGTGACACTAAAGGAGCTTTGCCTTTCCCTTTGGAAAGGTCAACTCTTGTGCTTTCCTTGACGGCTAACTCGTTCTTCCCCTTTTGGGTGGAGAAGGAATTTATCAAATGCAACACAGCATTAGACTTGCTGAATTCAGCCACAGCCATTCTCTCCTTTAGGAGTTTCTCTTCAAGATACAAAATGATCTTGTCCTTCTAGCTTATGGTCTCAATTTGGATGATTGAGATGGCTTATAGTTGGCTGACTTCCCTCACTTTCTGATCCAGGAAGGATGCTGTCTCAGACTGTTGTGCAACAACAAGCTAAAGAGAGATAATCTCCTCAGACTGCATATTGGCCAACATCTTGATTTTTCTCAAAGCATCCAAAATTTTACCATACTTGTAAATCAATTGATTGACATCTACCTCAGATTTAGAGCCATCTTCATCACTAGATGAGGATGCATCAGATTCTGGACTGGTCTCATGACCTGAGCAGCAAAATAAAGGTTGTACCTGATCTTGACCACGCTGATCCTGGCAGGATTCTTCTTCTGTCAAAGCCATCCCCTCACAACAGCCACTAATATCTTCATCCACCTCAATATCACTTTCTTTGTGTGATATAGGGGCACTGATCTCTATCCTGTTATCTGGATGGTATTCATCTTCATCTACAATAGCAGCAAGTAGCCCAATGAAGGCTTCTTTTTCTTCTTCAGGCTCTAATTCACTGTCTGATAGACTGACATTGTTGTCATCTCTTTCCTCCTCTGACCCTTCCATATAGGCAGTCAGTGAGTCCCAGATTTCTTTGCCTGTCTGACAGTAAACTACCCTCATGAGGGTTTAGTCATCCATGACACTTACCATGATGTGTCGTGCCCTCTTGTCCATAGTTACTAAGATGATTTCATCTTCAGACATTTCTGCATAACTCTTTCGAGTCTGGACTTCTTCATTTAAGACAAAGACCTTCATGGGGATGAAAGGTCCTCCTTGAACTATTGCAAGGACCCTAGGATCAGAGGCTTCCATAATTTGTCTGACCCTTTATTTCCAGGTCCCAAAGTTCTCCTTTATGCAGTCTTGGAGCTCCATTCCTTGTGGTTCTCTTTTGAACCCACAAGTATAACCCTTTTAGCTATCCTTTGAGGTCTACTCAGACTGTTAAGTCCTTTTGAGTAACCTCCCTTTGATACCACTAGAAAGTCTTTGTTTTCGAGGATAGCTAAATCACCTAGAGGGGGGGGTGGTGAATAGGTTATTGGTCTCTTTTTGAGTTTCTTAAATATTTCTTCTTTAAGAGCTTTGACTATTATTTGTTTATTCTTTCAAGATGTACACAACCTACACAAAGAAACAACACAACAAGCACACATAGATTTATAGTGATTCCCCAATTGGGTACATCCACTTTACCTCCCACCTATCCAATTATCTTGTTGGACAAGACACAAACTACTCCAAATGCTCCTCAGAGCTTACACCTCAGGACCTCGGCCTTATACTCAGGTTCTCTTCAGAACCCTACCTCAAAACCACAACGGTTCCTACCTCAGAGCCCTGCAGTACTCTAATTGCTCAGTGGTCCATAGACCGCCTACCTCAACCTTATCTCTAAGGCCTACAACTCAGGATTTTCAGCCCTATAACTTCAGGCACAAGACCCTACTCTCAAAGTGTTGCAGCACTCCTATAGCTCAGTACCCTTCCAGGTACCTACCTCAGTGCCTATCCAGGCACCTCCAGCTCAGCCTCCTCCAAGGCCTACAACGCAGTGACATACTTGTCACCTACAGCTCAGTGACTCAACAGTCACCTACCTCAGGCACTAGGCCCTATAACTCAGGCTTGGAGGACAGCCCTACTCTCAGATCCACACTTGGATCCCACCTCAGTATCACAGTAGGGTACCTACAACTAAGACATAAAAGTACTTACAACTCAGATCCGCACTTGGATCGTACAGGATGAATGTGGGTTGGAGTGATGATTGGCAACAAGTGATATTTCACTGTGTTAATCTACCTGGACTGAGTAAACTCAGCTCAACCTTGACTCCAGGAAATATATTTCTTAGTCTACTTACTGAACTAAGGAAAAACATAGGCATAACTTCTTCTTCTCAGTATCAGGGATTTTATCCAGCTAGAACTAGAGAAGTAACTACATCAGATCTTGCTGTAACCTGCGTTAGAAGAATCCCAGCCCTAATCGTTTCTTCACAACAACAATCATGAAGATCTTGCTTTGGCCTGTGCTGGAAGTAACTTGTAGATCTGCTTCTCTGCCCCATTTTGAAGTACGCCAACTGCTCAACCCTATCTTCTACTTCACAGTTCCCCAAGAGAATGTTCTTTAGGATTTGTTGGCTGGGTCTGTGAAGCACCTGCAGCAACGATCGACCCAATCTGCTATCTTTTTCTAAGAGAATCCCTCTGAGCTAACTTGCTAGTGCAACTGAAGATCCCACCAGCTACCTTACTGTTGAAGATGTTTTTACCAACAACTAACTTGTTTTTCATCTTGCAGACTTGAGCTTCTTGTTCTTCAACACAACAACAATGGCAGAGCAGAAGAACTATCTAATTGCTTTTCTCCAAAAAGGCTATCTTTCTCTATAAAGCCTTTCCTTTTATTGATTATGACCCAACGGCTCTTGAGCAGTGGGCCCCATATATTTAATGGCCAGCAGAAACCTTGCTTTAACGCCAACTGTCATACAGTAGGTCTGCGGCATCATTTGTTGCATACTCTAGCCATCCCGCCACTAATTTGAAATATGTTGACTTGTTGCCTTGCTGACGACATCAACTAACTCAATGCCTGTGCACTAAGGCAAATTCATGCCATTCCAGCATCTTCTCGTAGTGTCCACCTTTCTGCCTTATGACCACCTGTTACATCACTTAGACAATCTGTTTAAACTTGTTCCATGGAAAATCCTGCACAAGATGAGCTTAAACAACATCAAATACAACTATGCTCTTAGTGTTGATTGTGATGCCTCTTCAAATCCACTCTAGGGAACATTATTGGCAATGGATCCAACAAGTTTTCTTATATTTGATATGATCCAAGGCAGACAAGATGAGAGTCCTTGATCAAGGACTCCATTTTTCAAAGTCTGGCCTGGTCTCCATCTCTTCTCTGTACCTCTTTTTGCTGAGCCTGATCTCTTCCTCTTCTTCAACAATAGACTTCCATTTGGCTCTTAAAATCTGTTCTGTAGTGGGGCTGAAGGTAGGAATTTCAGCATCAGTAGAGGGTTAAGTCAACTGAGCACCAAGTTGATAAATATTCCGATCATCACCATATTATTCACCATGCTGATTATCATACTGTACATCATATTGATTTCCATCTATCCGTCATTCTGGAATAGGAGCAAAAACAATGTTATCATATGAATATTGCTCAAGCCCAAATGAACCTTTAATTACATTGGTAAACCAAACCACATTCTCAGTGTTGGCTTTAATCATTGCCTTCTCCCCCTTTATAACTTCTTCACTAATAGTTGTAGTAAGGGACTTAGTGCAAGCATCCAGCAAGTGATCATCAAGGTACTTAGTGCAAGCATCCATTCTCCTCTCTAGAGTTGTCTTGTGATTTTCCATGCGGATTTTTTGCACATTATGGACCAATTGAATGTTGCTAGTAGTGATGTTCTGATTTCCATGATATCAAGCTGCTTTTTCAAGATTTCCTCAAGCTTGTTTTCAGTGTGGGTAATAGCTGGGGCAGCTCTCATGAAGAAAGATATTGCGTTGGCCAACAACAAATTTACTTCAATCTGATGGACTTTATCTTTGTAGATAGTACCGTTCTTAGTTCTTTGATGGAGTCCTCAACAAAATATTAAAGTTGTCTCCTCTCGTCATCTAGCAGACCCTTCAATTAAGCTAAGAATGTGGATGACATTTGATCAACTTGATGAGATGTACCTTAGTTATAAACATCCTAATCCTTCTCCCTTGCAACCTTTGTAGAATCTGAGTTAGCCATCCTGAATTCAGATGAGTGTTCACTAGTATCAGTCTTTGGCACCTCAAGCTCAGGTGCACCATCTTTAGATATGATTATTATATATTCAGTTTCCTATGTAGGGAGCTCTATTGGAGTCTCCCCATCAACCTATGCATTCTCCATTGGAATTTGCTGCTCTGTATCAACTATGACTGGGGTATCTTCAACCATTGTATTAGGGACTTGCTCCCCCTCAATTTGAGGACAGAGAAGTATCACTTCAGGACAATCTGGAGTTTGATCAATCCTGTTCTGCAGTTTTTTAATGTAGAAATCAATCTAGTCTTGAACTGATTGAACTATCCCCCCCCCCACAGCAGGTGCAACCATCTGGGTAGTCTCCCCCTCAATGTCTGCATAGATTCTGTCCAAATTACCTTCAGTCACTTGTTCAGCTACCTTTGCTGGGTTATCTTCAGATTGTGAGCCACTGACTTGGACAGTCTTTGTCGAAGGTTGAGAGGATATTGAAACCTGAGCACTCATTTCTCTTCTTTTTTCCTCAGAAGATTCAGACAGCTGAGGATCATGTGGCTCTTCCTTACTACTCTTAGAAGAGCTGCTTCCTATACTTTCGTCAGTGATGAGTGCAACTTTGTTTTTATTCTTCTCATTTGTCTGTTGATGTGGCATTAACAATCTGTCGCATCTGTCGAACATATTTGAGTCCATCCTCCTCATGTGATGGATCTTAGTTCCTAGCCTCACATTGAGGAACCCTGGAATAGTAACTATTAAAACTGAGAAATCGGTCTCTGTAGAGTTCGGGGTCCCTTGAAAGGGGTGACCTCACACTTTCGGCACTCAAGGGGATGTTACGGACCAAAGGCTCATGAAATTAGGAACAGACCCTCGGCTCTAGCGCGGAGGTCCCACCTCATACCCGGAAAACCTTGGAGATCTCCCCCTCCCTAGCCAATGCTGAGCTAGGTTCCTTGGAGGATGAAGAGAGAGTGAAGAACTCCTCCCCTCCAAGGCACCACTAAGGGCCAATTTATAGTTTTCTGGGAATGGTCTGCAAATAACCAACCTCCACTGCTCTGAAAATTATCGAATTGCCCCTGGATTGGCCTACCAACAGCCAAATCCCGCTGTTCTAAGCGACTAATTGCAGTCCACCAGGCGTAGTCCCTCAAACCGGGCGACCTGGTGGTTAGACAAGAAGAGGGGGCGGCCTGGGCGAATAGATGGCCTGAGAGTGGCGAGCTGGTGGCCTGCTCGGCCACTAGGCGGGCTGAAGCTAGGCGAGCTAGCGGTCTGGCGAGATGCAGCCTGGCTGGCGAGACGGCGGTCTGGCGAGACGCGACCTGGCTTGGCAAGACGGTGGTCTGGCGATACTCGGCCTGGCGAGAGGCAGCCTGGCGAGAGACGGCCTGGAGAGAGGCAGCTTGGCGAGAGGCAGCCTGGTGAGAGGCGGCCTGCTTGGCGAGACGACGGCCTGGCGAGAGGCGGCCTGGAGAGAGGTGGTCTGTCGAGAGGCGGCCTTGCGAGAGGCGGCCTGCTTGGCGAGAGGACGGTCTAGAGAGACGCGGCCTAGCGAGAGGCGGCCTGGCGAGAGGCGGCTGATGAGTCCACTTTATATACCTATTTTCGGACTTATCTGGGCTAGTTTTCACGCGTTTGCACTTCACTTTTAGTTCTTTATCATTCATATCTCATCTTATCTTTATTTCCATAGGAAGTGCACATTTTAGCCCATGGTTGTGTATTTTGTTATTTTTATCTGCACAGATTAGTGATTGGTTTTTCCTTTCGGTACGGGGGTCGTGTGCGTGTTTCGGGATGGTTGTGAAACAGGAATTCTGCGCACGATCATGGGATCTAATGCGCACGACCACTGGTCGTGCGCCCCAGATCGTGCGCACTACTCTACGTTTTCCAGAATCAGCCTGGGGTAAGAGCACGACCACTGGACATATTGCGCACGACCACCGGTCGTGCGCCACAGATCATGTGAATTGATTCCTCATTTCTGGAGTCCTGTCTGGGTAATCACACGATCATTGGACTTAGTGCGCACGACCACTGGTCGTGCGCCACTTCTCGTGCGCATTATCCCAGTTCTTCTTCCTGTTATTCCATGCCAGTGCGCACGAGCACAGGACATAGTTCGCACGACCACTGGTCGTGCGCCTGTGATCGTGCACATTGTTCATTTCTGCTTTTGTATAAATAGTGCAGGTCTCGCCCTAATCCAAAAAATCCGGAGATTGCTCATTTTCCTCCGTCGTTTTCCGCCTTCTCTGCCGTTCCCCTTCATCTTCCACCCTAGGGAGGTGCTCCGGGCAAGCTTTCACCGCCAAATCCGAGCCGGAGCTTCCTCTCGGCCTCCTCCATCATCTCTTGGATTCATGTCAAGTTTCAACGCCATAGCCATCAAGAAAAGGGAAGCTTTCAACTTTTATCCGATGTCGTGAGACGAAGAAGACGGGCCATTGGAAGGTGGTGACAACCCTTCTCTATCCCGGACTCAGTTGAGGACCGAGCTTGGACGCGGAATGACAACCCGACGATTCCAACCGTGAATCCTCAGCAAGACTTCGGATTCGGTCGATCTCTTGACTTGATCTTCCTTTATTGTTGTTTATGTGTTGTTGTAAACCTTATTTATAGATGATGTATGCTTATTTGTAAAACGTTCTTACAATTATGTCTATGTGATTGTTTGTGTTCGTTATTTACTTGAGGTGCGCCATATATCCATCCACCACCATCCACCCTTGCCGCACTAGCAATTGCTAGTGGCGTGCGTTGCGAAGAGGTGCTTACGACCCTCATTCCGCCATTCTCAACACCTCATCCGCGAGCCTACTCTTCCATCCGCCTAGCGATTCGGTGCATAGCGGCCCGACTAGTCTTCCATCCCGCCTGGCGAAGCATCGCATAGCGGCGTTGCATAGGAGTAGTTGATAGTGTTTTATTTTCTGTTTCCGCAAACATCAAAACCTCCCCTTAGTTAGCTCCGACCTGAGGACTTCAATCTCAAGTCCTCCTTGAAATTAACTCCACCTTACTGTGTTCCTTGTGAGATCGATACTTGGGAAAACCCCCATTTTATATTACTTGTGCGACCGGTTCACTGCCGTGATCTATAGTCGTGTGAGTTTTTGGAGAGGGAGATAATAGATTGAAGCCCTTTTCCATTTGTGCATATCATTTTTTTATTTGCTTTTGGTTATTATAATTTTTATTTTGCTTATTTCTTTTTCCCCTTTTCTGATTTTTGATTTAGATAGCAGTTCCGTGCTATTTTCATTCTAGCTGTGTAGCACTTTTTCAGCAATTATTTTTGTTCGTGATGGATCCTGATGCTGAGTGCCATATCCTTGACACTTTGCGCCGATCCATCGATGTCATTGCTGTTATGAATGCTGAGCATTGCATTCGATGTTTGTTATGTCAAGGTGTGGGCTATATGTTGAAGGATTGCCCTCGTTTGTGCAAGCCTTCTCCCTCTGAGGGCATGTGCACAACAACCTCCCGTTTGCGGAAGACTGTTGTGGACAGGCCTACCAGGGTGTTGCCTGGCCCATACACTAACATAACGCACTTTGCTCCTTCTTTACCCGTTGAGATTACTGAAGAATCTCTGGCCGAATACAACTCTTTCATGGGTCCCTCGATCCCTTTTTACGAGCTTTCCTTGAGTGATGATGATCACTCTGGTGTTAGCCAACAAAAAGTGGAGCAGGAACTCATGGACGCTCTTGTATGGGACGATGAGATTGTTCCGGTCATCGACGGGGTGGCGTCTGCGAATGATTTTGTGATGGGGCCTGCTCATTCAGTGCTTGATTTTGAGAGCAGCCATGCCCCTCCGCAATTTTTGCCGGATTGTGTTACTCCATTTTTGTGTGAGTCGGTTGATGATGTCGTACTTGTTGATGATTCGGTGCCCGAGGTTGCGCCGAAGTGGGATGATGATTCCTCTATCTCCGACGGAGACGGTGGATCTTCGGAACATTTTTACGCACCCCGGTGGGATGAGGAATACCCTCTTTCCGATGCAGAGGTTTGCACCTCCTTATTGGATGAGGTCGTTCCTCTTACCACCGCGGACCTTGAGTTCTTGGATTCTCCTCGGTACGACTCGTATGATACCGATGATGATCTCTGCTTGGATCCTGCTGAGAGTGAGACCGGGATCACTCTCCCATTTTCTGATTCTTTTAGTTCTTCTTCTCTTTTATTACTTGATCCCCCTTCCTTATCTGAGCCTGTGCAGGATGAGACTCCACAGGTACGTTGGGATGACGATGAGCTTTGTGCTCATGCCGTTGCCATCGCATCCTGCGGGCCTGTGATAGATGATACCTTGCTGGGCAAGGATTCATTTTGTGGTGAGATGAGTGAGGACCAGGCCTCCTCCTCATCCTACATCCTATTTCCTCTGCCTGCGAGGAGCAGGTATGATTATTTAGGCAGAGGGGTAACTGCTCTATCACCGTATCGGTACCCGTTACCGAAACGGATATTAGGCCAGTTACCTGTGCACTTTTTATTTCATAGGCCTATAAGCTAGAACTGTTTAGAATTGAATAAGTCGTGCTGGGATGACAATAACCCCAGTACTTGTCTTTTATTTTCTGCAATTTTTATTTTTCATGCCTAGTTTATTTTAGTATTTATTTGTATTTTGTATAGTTTTCTTTTGTTTTTGCGGAGCTCACCCCTGCAGGTATTCTTGGCAAATTGCATTGGCGGGGTTGTGATTCTTCGTATGGAGGACCTGCTTCAGGTTTCCACGCGTCTTCTGGTATGCTCACTAGCTGAGCATTGGGTAACCTCTTCCCTTAGCTCTTTCTGATTTTAATTTCTATATCATCTGCTGTATTGTTTAGTTTAAGTCTGGGGGAGAGATCTGTTACCTATTGCACGTACACATCTCATGTGCATACTAGAAGCTTTTATTGTTATATTTTGATTAGTTCATTGCATCACACACCACTGCACCCACATGAGCGCGTGCTTAGCTTTTTGCGTGCTGCGAGTTAAACTCATTTCTTCGTTAGATTTGGGAAAATTATGGTGCTGACATAAGATTGTGAGACGGAGTAAAATGTTGGCCTTGTTGTGTTCCTAGTCAACTGCTCTCGTCTCGTGTAGAAATTGGAGTAGATTTAATTTTTCTGTATGCTTTTAGTTTTATATTTTTCTAATTGCGTAAATACTTTTTTATTCTACTCAAAAGTTGGTGAATCCGGTGTGAATCCGACGGTAGCTTAGGAATGTGTGTAGACGGCCGTTAGGTTCGTATTGCTCGAGTCGGGAGGATGGATAGTCTTTCTCGTTGGCTAAGAACTTGCCCCAAGCTATTCTTGAAGCATGGGTATAGATTAGTCATGCATGAGTGTGATGTAGGCCATCATTTTGGCCCGGTTGAGCTTTGTACCGGTCCTGACGTCTTATCCTTGCTAGCCCCGTTGTGCCTACCCCTCCTTTTGATTCAGCTCCACCATGATTTCACCAAAGCCTTATAGCCAATCCTAGTCGCACACCCAAGTTGAGCTTTAGTGTTTACATTTTTATGTTGGGGTGTGATGTGGTGATTTTACTTGTGATTATGTGGATGTGCTCCAAAGCGTATATTTGCTGAATTTGTGAAAAGAAAAGTAATTTAAAAAAAAGAAAAAGAAAAGTTAAAAAAAAATGATGTTACAGTGAAAAAGTGAAAAGGAAAAGTAAAATTGAAAATCATTTTGGAAATGTGATTATATTTGGAGTAGGGGGTGCACACACCCATATGTTAAAAGTTAAGTCTGGGGGTGTGGTGTACCCGCATATCTTTTGGTTAGCTGATGGATTCCCTTCATACTAGCTCCTTTGGGTTAGGTGCATAGCCTTCTTGTTTATCCTTGTTTACCTCACCAAAACCGAAGCCCCATCTCTTCACCTAATGTCCTACTGATTCGTGTGTGAACCAAACCAGTGCCATGGAGAGAATGCAAAAAGGCAAGGGTATGGTCACCGATATTGGTGGATTCCTTTGGAGGTTATCCCGAGCACCGATCTTTAGCAATGCTCGCCTAGCGATTAGTCTACTTTCTCCCTACGCATGACCGGATGATTCACTGTGATTCTATTTCTGAGTAATAATAAAATGTTGATACGCATTGTGAAAAGTATAAACTATTTTGTATACTTAGAAATTCCTTTTATTATATTTTTACGCACGCGAGCATGCGACTTCGCATGGTACTCTGTATCGCAATTTCCTTGTTAGCTAAATCATTTTCCCTATCTGCTTAGATTTTGTTTACTCGGGACGTGCAAATAGTTAAGTCTGGGTGTGTGATGAGTCCACTTTATATACCTATTTTCGGACTCATCTGGGGTAGTTTTCACGCGTTTGCACTTCACTTTTAGTTCTTTATCATTCATATCTCATCTTATCTTTATTTCCATAGGAAGTGCACATTTTAGCCCATGGTTGTGTATTTTGTTATTTTTATCTGCACAGATTAGTGATTGGTTTTTCCTTTCAGTACAGGGGTCGTGTGTGTGTTCCGGGATGGTTGTGAAACAGGATTACTGCGCACGATCATGGGATCTAATGCGCACGACCACTAGTCGTGCTCCCCGGATCGTGCGCACTACTCTACGTTTTCTAGAATCAGCCAGGGGTAAGCGCACGACCACTGGACATATTGCGCACGACCACCGGTCGTGCTCAACTGATCGTGTGCATTGATTCCTCATTTCTGGAGTCCTGTCTGGGTAATCGCACGATCATTGGACTTAGTGCGCACGACCACTGGTCGTGCGCCACTTCTCGTGCGCATTATCCCAGTTCTTCTTCCTGTTATTCCATGCCAGTGCACATGAGCACAGGACATAGTGCGCACGACCACTTGTCGTGCGCCTGTGATCGTGCGCATTGTTCATTTCTGCTTTTGTATAAATAGTGCAGGTCTCGCCCTAATCCAAAAAATCCGGAGATCGCTCATTTTCCTCAGCCGTTTTCCGCCTTCTCCGTCGTTCCCCTTCATCTTCCACCCTAGGGAGGTGCTCCGGGCAAGCTTTCAACGCCAAATCCGAGCCGGAGCTTCCTCTCGGCCTCCTCCATCATCTCTTGGATTCATGTCAAGTTTCAACGCCATAGCCATCAAGCAAAGGGAAGCTTTCAACTTTCGTCCGCTGTCGTGAGACGAAGAAGACGAGCCATTGGAAGGTGGTGACAGCCCTTCTCTATCCCGGACGCAGTTGAGGACCGAGCTTGGATGTGGAATGACAACCCGAAGATTCCAACCGTGAATCCTCAGCAAGACTTCGGATTCGGTCGATCTCTTGACTTGTTATTCCTTTATTGTTGTTTATGTGTTGTTGTAAACCTTATTTATAGATAATGTATGCTTATTTGTAAAACGTTCTTACAATTATGTCTATGTGATTGTTTGTGTTCGTTATTTACTTGAGGTGCACCATATATCCATCCACCACCATCCACCCTTGCCGCACTAGCAATTGCTAGTGGCGTGCGTTGCGAAGAGGTGCTTACGACCCTCATTCCGCCATTCTCACCACCTCATCCGCGAGCCAACTCTTCCATCCGCCTAGCGATTCGGTGCATAGTGGCCCGACTAGTCTTCCATCCCGTCTGGCGAAGCATCGCATAGCGGCGTTGCATAGGAGTAGTTGATAGTGTTTTATTTTCTGTTTCCGCAAACATCAAAACCTCCCCTTAGTTAGCTCCGACCTGAGGACTTCAATCTCAAGTCCTCCTCGAAATTAACTCCACCTTACTGTGTTCCTTGTGAGATCGATACTTGGGAAAACCCCCATTTTATATTACTTGTGCAACCGGTTCACTGCCGGGATCTATAGCATCAGCGACGTGGCGAGAGGCGGCCTGCTTGGCAAGACAGCGGCCTGGCGAGAGGCGGCCTGGCGAGAGGTGGGCTGCTTGGCGAGAGGCAGCCTGGCGCGCTGGGGTAAGGTGAGTTGCGGCCTTTTTGCGGGCTGGGGCCGCTACTTGCGGGCTGGGGCGGCCTGCAGGCTGGGGCCTCGACGACTCCTCAAAGGGGCTGGGGTGGGAATATTTCCTCCCCTACTAGTATGTTACGCTGTCCACCTAAAATTGGCGTCAAGGAGTGCAAAACTCCCAAAAATCTTAAAAACGTGCACCAATTCTTGCGCCTTGTTTGGGGCCCTCTCTTCGCGAATACGGGGTTCTACACAATCCCCGCTCTTTTCGAGGTTGGCACAAGCTCGGAAAGAAACATCCAACCAAACGTATTCGCTGAGTGGCCTTCTTAGAGCCGAAACTACTTGTCCCCTTCCAGAGGAGTCAATCTATCATGCCAGCTAATGGGAGGCTTGGGTGACGAGAAGGCCTCGGGGTAGAAAACACTTGCCCTCCCCAAGGGGTCAACCTGTCAAGCCAGCTAATGGGAGCCTGGATGACGAGACAGCCTCGGGGTAAAAAAACACTTGGCCTACCCGCGGGGTCAACCTGTCAAGCCACCTAATGGGAGGTTGAATGACGAGACGGCCTCGGGGTAGAATGCACTTGGCCTCCCTGAGGGGTCAACCTGTCAAGCCAGATAATGTGAGCCTGGATGACGAGACGGCCTCGGGGTAGAAAACACTTGACTTCCCGAGGGGTCAACCTGTCAAGCAAGCTAATGGGAGCCTGGATGACGAGATGACCTCGGGGTAGAAAACACTTGGCCTCCCCGAGAGGTCAACCTATCAAGCCAACTAATGGGAGTCTGGATGACGAGACGACCTCGGGGTAGAAAACACTTGGCCTCCCCAAGTGGTGAACATGTCAAGCCAGCTAATGGGAGCCTAGATGACGAGACGGCCTCGGGGTAGAAAACACTTGGCCTCCCCGAGGGCTCATCCTACCGAGCCAGGTAATGGGAGCCTGAATAACGAGACGGCCACGGGGTACAAAATACCTGGTCTCACCGAGGGGTCAACCTGCCCTGCAAGCTAGTGGGAGCCTGGCAGTAGAATCATCCCGAGGTGAGGCCTACTATCCCTCCGAGAGATCAACCTGCCTTGCCATCTAGTGGGAGCCTTGCAGCAGAATCATCCCAAGATGAGTCCTACTCCCCCCTCCAGTAGATCAACCAGCCCTGCCAGCTAGTGGGAGCCTGACAGTGGAATCATCCCGAGGTGAGACCTATTGCCCCTCCGAGAGATCAAGCAGCCCTGCCAGCTAGTGGGAGCCTGGCAGCGGAATCATCCCGAGGTGAGGCCTACTCACCCCTCCGAGAGATCAACGAGCCCTACCAGCTAGTCGGAGCGTGGCAGCGGAATCATCCCGAGTTTAGGCCTACTCCCCCCTCCGAGAGATCAATGAGCCCTACCATCTAGTGGGAGCCTGGTAGCGGAATCATCCTGAGGTGAGACCTACTCATGCCTCAGAGAGATCAACCAGCCCTACCAGCTAGTGGGAGCCTGACAGCGGAATCATCCCGAGGTGAGACCTACTCCCCCTCCGAGAGATCAAACAGCCCTGCCAACTAGTGGAATCCTGGCAGCGAAATCATCCCGAGGTGAGGCCTACTCACCCCTCCGAGAGATCAACTTGCCCTGCCAGCTACTGGGAGCCTGGCAGCGGAATCATCCTGAGATGAGACCTACTCCCCCTCCTAGAGTTCAACCAGCCCTTCCAGCTAGTGGGAGCCTGGCAGCGGAATCATCCCGAGGTGAGGCCTACTTACCCCTCCGAGAGATCAACCGGCCATGCCAGCTAGTGGGAGCCTTGCAGCGGAATCATCCAGAGGTGAGGCCTACTCACCCCTCCGAGAGATCAACCAGCCCTGCCAGCTAGTGGGAGCCTGGTAGCGGAATCATCCCGAGGTGAGGCCTTCTCATCCCTCCGAGAGATCAACCAACCCTGCCAGCTAGTGGCAGCCTGATAGCTGAATCATCCCGAGGTGAGGCCTACTCACGCCTCTGAGAGATCAACCAGCCCTGCCAGCTAGTGGGAGCCTGGAAGCGGAATCATCTTGAGGCGAGGCCTTTCATGGATCACAAATATTTTTCGGTGGTCCCTGTCTTCAATCATTGCTGAAACAATGCAAGCAAAATTTATTACAAAGTGATGATTCACTTCTTTCCTACCTACCTCTTCCATCGTGATTTATCGGATCCCTCCCCGGGTGCGCACATTAACCCTATCCTCACATCTCTCCCCTGCCGCCTCGAGTTGGACTTCTTCAATCCATACCAAATCTTGCGCTTGTTGAGGCTAATGAGGTTGTGGTGCCAGAGCTCTTGTCCTTCTCAACTCCAGGAATTCGTGGCAAGTAGCTGTCACATGGCCTTACTCCTGGTGGAACTCACAGTTGGGTAACTATACTCTGACTCTTCTACTTCTCGGGCGGTTCCTCCTCTCCCTTCGACCAATCTCCATCGCTTGCTGCGGTGCGGGTAGGAGCTGCCTAGGGGTCTGCCTTTAAAGTTGAACCTCCATAGGCCTCCATAAAAATCCCCCCACCTTAGATGTGAACTCTTCCTGGACCCTGAACGGGTCCTCCGTGTTGCCTCCAACCTGGCTCCGGACCTTCTTGAGGTCCTTGGAGCCACTAAGCTCTCTGCTACTTTCTCCTTCTCCCCTCCTGATGCCTCGAGCCACCTTGCTCCCTCGGCTCTGCCTCTGTCAATCTTGCCAACTTTGTTTACAAATGCCGGGTTGGCCGCCTCAGTTGATATCTCCTCTGCCGCCCTTTCCATCAGCTCCTCGAAGGAAAGGGGGGCCTTTCGGGTCAGGCTCATCTTGAAGAACCCCTCGCGCAACCCCACCGTGAATGATATATGGAGGACATACCCCGACATCTCCTGGACCACCAGGATCTCTTCTTGGAACCTATCAACGTAATGGGCCAGGGACTCCTCGGCCTCCTGCCTTATCAGGAAGATGGACTCGGGACTCTTCTTCCTCTTCTTGGAGGTGGAGAAGCGAAGATGAAAGCTCCAGCTCAAGTCCTCAAACCCATAAATTGATCTCGGTGGGAGTTGATGGAACCAGTCCCTTGCCTTGTCCTTCAAAGTGATCGCGAAGAGGCGACACTTGAAGGCATCCATCATCGGCCTGATGGAGACTGCATCCTCAAACCACTGCAGGTGCTAGACGGGGTCATCCTTCCCAGTATAGTAGGCCATGTCGGGCTCTTTGAACCCCTCATGAATGGGATCTGAGATGATTAGCTCGCTGAAGAGTGACCCCCTGAGGGGTGGTCTTGCCACCTCTACTCATGTGACCTGCTTGCCTGGAAGGCTTGCACTCGCCGGGCTGGAGAACAACTCCCGGCCGGTGAGGTCTCGCTTGGTCCCATCTCCCATCCTCTCCTTCCCGGGCCGCCTTTCTGGCACACTTCCTTCTACCGTTACTGGGGTCACCTCACCTAGACCCCTGGGAGTCGACTCATCGAGAGGGCTGGGGGAGCTAGCTCTTGGGGGGTCTGAGTGAAGCTGCCACCCGAAGGAGGAATACATCGCACCATCTCCATGATGTCTTAGATGGATGCCATGAACTCCTCCCTCCCGACAAATGGTCCTATGTTAGGGAGCTCACCGAGATCATTACTACCTCCTGGACCTCAAACCATGACACTCTCCCGAGATCTTATGTGCTGGTCACACTCCACGCTCACTGTACTAAGATGTTGAAACGAAGAAATTGGTCTCTGTGGAGTTCGGGGACCCTTAAAACGGGTGACCTCACACTTTCTGCACTCAGGGGGATGCCACATACGAAAGGCTCAGGAAACTAGGAACAGACCCTCGGCTCTAGCGCAGAGGTCCCATCTCACACCCAGAAGTCCTTGGAGATCTCCCCCTCCCTAGCCAATGTTGAGCTAGGTGTCTTGGAGGATGAAGAGAGAGTGAAGAATTCCTCCCCTCCAAGGCACCCCTAAGGGCCTATTTATAGTTTTCTGGGAATGGCCTGTAAATAACCATGCTCCACTACTCTAAAAATTATCGAAATACCCTGGCCTGCCAACAGCCAAATCCCGCAGTTCTAAGCAGCTAATTGCAGTCCACCAGGGGTAGTCCCTCAAACCGGGCGACCTGGCAGTTATACGAGAAGAGGGGGGCAGTCTGGGCGAACAGACGACCTGAGAGTGGCGACCTGGCAGCCTGCTCAGCCACTAAGCGGGCTGAAGCCGGGCGAGCTGGCGGTCTGGCGAGATGTGGCCTGGATGTCGAGATGGCGGTCTGGCGAGATGTGGCCTGGCTTGGCGAAACGCATCCTAGCGAGAGGCGGCCTGGCGAGAGTCAGCCTGCTTGGCAAGATGGCTGCCTGGAGAGAGGCGGCCTGTCGAGAGGGGCCTGGCGAGAGGTGGCCTGCTTGGCGAGAGGGCGGTCTGGAGAGAGGTGGCCTGGCGAGATGCGGCCTGGCGAGAGGCGGCATGGCGAGAGGCGGCCAGCTTGGCGAGATAGCGGCCTGCCGAGTGGCAGCCAGGTGAGAGGCGGCCTGCTTGGAGAGAGGCAACCTGCCGAGCTGGGGCAAGGCATGCTGCGGCCTTCTTGCGGGCTGGGGAGGCCTACTTGCGGGCTGGGGCAGCCTGCGGTCTGGGGCCTGGGCCACTCCTCAAAGGGCCGGGGTGAGAGAAATATTTCCACCCCCTACTAGTATGTTACGCAAGTCCACCTAAAATTGGCCTCCAGGAGTGCAAAACTCCCAAAAAGCTTAAAAGCATGCACCAAGTCTTGCGCCTTGTTTGGGGCCCTCTCTTCGCGAATACGGGGTTGTACAGTAACATGCAGTTACAGGGATAATATTCTTCCCAGGTTAGGATCTGGAACACATTCCATAAATCTATCAAACATCACCTTGCCCCAGTTAGTTCTCTTGGTATGTATTACCCTTGTCACGAGCTCAAACATTTTTCTGGATACCTTATCATGTAAACCTATTTTGCAATTCAGTGCTTTGCCAATCACATCAGCTAGAAATTTTCCTTTGAGATTCATTTTTTTTATTAAAACTGTTCCAGTTGTGTGCTTTGAAAGCCCACACCACTTGAGGGCTGATTTCACGTTAACCTGATATAGTTCTTCTTCTTAATCAAATGACCTGAACCTGGGCATTTGCAGGGCCTTGCTAAGTCTTTTGGGAGTGATCTTGATCTTATGACCACTGATGGATGATTTGAATTTATTTGAGGATGAGTGTATAGTGTCATTCAAATAAGTTCAAGCACTTCTCTCTTCCATATCAAGCTTGGCTCCAACAGGATGTATTCTAGGTTAGTGACTTGTAGTACATGGAGAACAAGTTGTACCTCTTATAGAGCATCCTTGAATCCATTTCTCACTAACTCTGAACCCTCCAAAAAAATCCATTCCTTTCAGGGCTATGAATCCTTTGAATTTCTGAAGCTTTCTCGAGCTTTCGTCACAGGGAGGCAGAAAGTTGAGAAGGGCTAGGAATAGTATATCTTATTCTAACCACACACACTTCTATTTATACTTACCTCATATTTGAGAATGTGGAGAGGCGCGTACCTATCGTGATAATCATGAGTTGATTAGCAGCTGAGATTAATCCCAGAAGATAGCGGTAATCTGAGCTGTCTGAGTGAGATCATTGAGTGGTCTCAACTCACTCGACGCTCTCAACCCCTGAAGATATCTCAGCGCACTCGACGCCTGGATACTTACACACAGCGCACTCAATGCCTGATAATATCTTAGCGCACTCGACGTCTTGAAATTTAAACTTAGCGCATTCTACACTTGGACAATTAGTCCATATCCTATGTGATATCCTTTAAGGATCAATACTGCCCGCAACATATAACCATGAAGTGACAGTGACGCTATACTAAGTTCAACATACCCAACTCAAATTTGAAGTTGTTGAACTTGGCTTCATTAAGTGGCTTAGTGAAAATGTCAGACACCTGTCTATCTTTGGGGACAAACTCAAGACAAATGTCATCTTTTTCTACATACTCCCTAATGAAGTGATATCTAATCACTATGTGCTTAGTCCTACTATGTGTCATAATATTCCTAGCAATAAAGATTGTACTAGAAGAATCACAAAATATTAGAGTTCTACTTAGCTTGAGATTGTAGTCTTGGAGCTGATGCAAGATCAAAAATAGTTGTACACACAACTTCTAGCTAATATATACTCTAATTCAGCTATTGAGATGACAACACTTGTTTTCTTCTTACTGCTCCAAGATACAAGTCTTCTTCCTAGAAATTGACAAGTTCCTGATGTGGTTTTCACGTCTTCTCAACAACCTGCAAAGTCTGCATCTGAATACCCAATTTGTTCAAAATCATTATTCCTAGGACACCATAGACCAAGATCAGGTGTGCCCTTGAGATATCTCAAAATTCTTTTAGCTATTGAGTAATGATACTCTTTAGGGCTTGCCTGGTATCTAGTAAAAACATATATAGTATACATAAAATTTGACATACTTGCAGTTAGGTAGAGGATGAACATAATTATGCCTGTATACAAGGTTTCACCAATAGGTTTCCCAGTCTCATCCTCGTCTATTGACACATTTGACCCCATATGAGTTTTCATTATTGAGACACTCTCCATTCCAAACTTTTTAATTAGTTCCTTGGTGAACTTAGACTGAGAGATGGATAGATCATCCTCAAACTATCTAAATTGGAGGCCCAAGAAGTACTTGAGTTCACATATACTACTCATCTCAAACTGCCCTTGCATAAGTTAAGCAAACTTCTTGTAGAGGCCATCATCAGTAGGCCCAAAAATTATGTCATTTATATAAATTTGGACTAAAATGATCTTACCCTTGAATTCCCTAAGGAATAATGTCTTGTCTATCTTTTCCCTTGAGAATTTATTCTCAGTGAGAAAGCAAGACAATGTTTCATACCATGCCCTGGGGGCTTGCTTCAACCCATACAAAGCTTTTCTAAGCTTAAATATATAATTAGGAATGTTAGAGTTAACAAAACCTGTGGGTTTCTCAACATAGACCACTTCTTTTAGGTCACCATTTAGGAAAGCTGACTTAACATCCATTTGGTAGACCTTGAATCCTTTATGTACAGCATATGTAAGGAACCGTCTTATAGCTTCCAATATATCGACTGGTGCAAAGGTTTAATCAAAGTCAATATCTTCCTCTTGTCTATATCTCTTGGCCACCAGCTTGGCTTTATTTTTGAAAATAACCCCATTCTCATCAAATTTATTCATATAAATTCACTTGGTTCCAATGATGTTATATCCA
This sequence comes from Platanthera guangdongensis, assembly GCA_039583875.1. NCBI lineage: Eukaryota > Viridiplantae > Streptophyta > Magnoliopsida > Asparagales > Orchidaceae > Platanthera > Platanthera guangdongensis. The sequence goes on along the minus strand of CM077155.1, from coordinate 90,496,428 downwards.
TGTGGTCTAGGAACCAACTTCCAGACTTTACATCTCTTGAACTGGTTCAGTTCTTCTTACATAGCCACAATCCAAAATGGAACTATGTTGGTATCTTCAAACTTCATTTGTTCAACTTGAGATAGGAACCTTGAATACATTACAATGTTGAGGCTTCTCCTTGTTGTAAAAACTTGGCTTGTATATCCTGTGATTTGATATCTGGGATGATCACTCAGGTGCCTAACAGCTGCAAGCATTCTATCTTCAGTATCTTGAATTTTAATTTCTGGATCCTGTTGGTCTTCACCCATGTCCTGTCCACTTTGGCCTTCTTTAGTAATGCACACACCATCATCTTCCTCTTGTGCAGTATGCGGAGTATCCTTGTTGGTAAGATTATCCATCTTCAACTTTACACCTACAGATCTAATGGAGCATAGCCCTTGGTAAATCCTCTGTCTGAACCTCCAAATATCATCGTAGGTCCATTCCTCACTAGCGTATAATCCTTAAGGTGGCTCCTTGTTCCAATTGTATGCCTGGAACATCCACTGTCCAAGTACCATATTAGCATTGAAAGGTTAGTTGGACTATCCTGCAAACACAAATTAGTTTATCTTAGAAACCCAAAAGGGATTGGGTCCTTGGTTCATGTTCGCCTGAAAATGAACATGTCTACCTACAACAGCCCTGATAGGAAGACTCACCCTTGCATTTGGCACACTAGGGTTGTGCCAACAGTTTATGGCAAAGTGGCCCACTTTGCCACATCACCAACACTCATGAATGTTGTATCTCCTCTTCTTAACAGTCTTTGGAGTGTGCAAGCTATCAATAGTTATCTATTCAGAGGGCAAAGCAACATCCTTCTTCCTGTTTCTTTCAGCAAGTATCTAACTGATAGTGAGTCTGCCAGTGGATGCACTTGGCTTATTCTGAGTAGCAGTAACAGATGTAAACTTTGCAGCTGACATGGAGTTGATGACATCAAAAACTACTAGGTATGGCTTACTTACTGACTTGCCCATAGTCAAAGCTTTACAGTGGGAACATGGGAACATACCAAAGCCTTATCCTTGAGTGTGGGGCAGGAGCACCAAACACAAATGGTCCATAATTGTCACACCGAACATTTTCTCAGAATTTTAATGTAAATCAGATTAAGAGAAAACACGTGTCGTGATGCCACGCCATGCAGGGGATAACTGCAGACGTTTAGGCAAACTCCAATCCCAACACAATTTACTAAGTTATGATGTTAGAAAAATCATGTTTTAAGTTAAGTTTTGGATGGTCATATTCATCGGCTCTGTGGATCAACTAGTCAACAAGTGGAATTATAATTATACACTACGAAAATTAGATTGTTTATATTATTTGACATCCTACATGAGCAAAAACATTCATTTAGAACAACTCATGGTATGCAAGACTCTAGATTTAGTATAAGTATAGAACTTATTTTGTACGTTTAATAAGATATAGTGACTTTAGCTTTTAGCTTTTAGAAAATGATATGCATGAGATAGAAGTAATAATTTTATAATATAAAATATCTAACATGCAACCTAGCATAAAACCTTCCAAGAGAGCAATAAATCCACACAATCATATAAAAAATGGCTTAGCAACAAACAAGTACTTAACGTTAAACAAAATCCAGTGGGCATCAACAATCCTAACACAAACCCACTAAAATATATGTATGTCTGAATAAGAGTAAAACAACACAATACATCACAAAGGTCGAGGAAAAGAGACAACTGCAGCCACCAGTCAAAAACCAACACTAGCCGCTTTACAGACTACTTCTCCAAACTTGAGGAATTCAAAGACAGAATACCTCAGCAAGAATAATAATACAAGTGGCGAATAAGAGTAAAGAGGTTAGCAATGAACCCGAACGAAATAAAGGGTTACCAACCCATCATGAGGAAATTGATAAAACTCAGCAAATTAATCATATGACTAAGGTAAAAGATTACTTATTGATTTCAAAAGTAAGAAAGTTGCACCAAGTGCGTTACAAAGCCATGCTTCGAGAATATCTGCAAAGTAAGCAGAAAGATATATACCTATACAATACGAGGAAAGAGACTTAATAAATTCTAACATGTTAACCATTAACATTGGTAAGAGATGGTCCTATGTCCGTGGAAACCTTGTCCAACCCGAACTTACAGACCCAAAAATATTTCAAGAAGGTACTGTGGTGGTGCCAACATCATCCAACACAACCAGGAAGTCCATTTGTCTCAACAGGATACTGGGGTGGTGGCCTCAATATCCAACTCCACACATTACTCAAACATATAAACAAGGTATTGTGGTGATGACCACTTTGTCCAACTTAACCCCACAGTCCAAAAATAACTCTAGCAGTGTATTGACTCACAATTTGGCACTAGGTTGGTGGTCCTTTATCCATTGCCAACCCAAATGCCACAACTAAACAGGCATAAACATCATAAAACTCTAACCAAAATACTAGATCTCTCCCCTTAACAAAATGGAAGAAAGAATCCAAAAGAAAACCATCCTACGCCATAATCGACGAATTAGGCCCAATTCGGTGAAATATTTCTAAGTCCACACTGATTCGTCGAGTATACGATACGAATATAGTAGAAACATGACGAATTTCACTTAGCAACATTAATTATCTTAATATACGATGAATCGGCGAAATTATCCCAAGTCCACGGAAAAGCGGCGAGTCAACTTGACACCGCGTTGAGTGCATTCAACGGACTCGATGCCAAACAGCTAAACGCAATGATTCTGCCTTCACTCAATGCCACATTGAGTTCACTCAATGCTTTTACCTTAGCGCCAAAACATCACTCGACACACTCAACGCCAAACTAGCACTACTCGACGATTTCGTCGAGATAACTCGACGAATTTAACTTAGACTCAAAGCTCACTCAACGCCAAGGATTTACTCAATGCCAAGGCTTTAATCAACGCCACTGGAATTACTCAACATATTCATCAAGATAACTCGATGAATTTGACTTAAACTTAAGATCACTCAACGCTAAGTCTAATTCCTTAACGCTCTCAGCGCCACACTGGCATATACGATGATTTCATCGAGATAACATGACGAATTTTACTCAATCTCATAGAACACTCGTCTCTCTCAACACCAAGCCTAATACATTCAAGTCCACGACGTAAACTCGATGACTTCAATCTCCTAATACACAACGACTTAAGAATCACTCAACATCAAGCTATACCCGAAGAAATTACTTCGGATACTCGACCAATTTGACTATGCTCATATTGATACTCGTCGAAATTTACTTGGGTAATTCTCAGCCTATAGCTGACAACTCTAATCACTAATAATCGAGGAAATTTAGATTTACAGATACTAATTCGACGGATTAATCTTACTCCCTTTTATACGTTGAAATTTCCTTAGATTTAACTAGCAGAAGCTCGAAGGGTTTTGCCTAGACTAATCAGGCAAACAGGACGAAATTAACTTAGATTTGCTTATATACAATGAAGATTAGACTTGAGTCAACTGCCTTGTACTTGACGTGATATCCTAGTCTATCAGCCATAAACTTGACTTATTAATCTAATGAGATTGATTGCATAATATACGAATCTTACTTGACTATCTCTTATATAATCGACAAAGTTGACTTTGCTGGAAAACCTACACAACCAGCGAATCAACATAGACAGTACCCTACTCTCCTCCTAAATGCTAAGGAAAGGAAGATAGCAACAGCAGATGCAGAAAGGAAAAGAAATCTTAGCAAGGGGAAAGAAGTCACAATTAGCCTCGATCTTGCCGAAATCCGGTCGCACAACCATTCCTCTTCACGGATCTGGCAGCAAGAATACCTAAACAACAAATCCTGAAACTTTTCAGGATGGTGGAGGGTCAAAACTAAATCCCTAACACAAAAATTTCACAAAACGTGAAAAACTTACCATAGAAATGTAGATCTAGGTGAGAGCTATCCAGATCTATTCTCAAATGACGATTTTGAGCACCAAAACTCCTGCAATCAGCGACCGAAAGCCTAGAAGTGTCCGCCATTCTCGCTCTTTCGCGAACAGGCCGACGGTTTCGTGAAGGAGACGATGAATAGGGTTACGTCTAATCGCAAAGCTATATATATAGGCTTAAGCATTATAATATATTATTATTATTATTATTATTAAAACATCCGATTGACCAAAACTTGAATTAACTTAGATTTCTACAAAAATCGCACCGTAGCTAAATACCGACTCTGCGAATCCAACAACGAAGTAGAAATCGAAATATGACAAACCAAACTCGGGTAAACACTCCCCGAAGTTAAAACATAATATTCCCAAAAACGCTCTACCGTGTTCGAAAACGAACCCCGACCCGCAAGGGAATATCAAAACCTACAAGAAATTACTCATGCTAACATTCTAAGTCAAAACCCTGGGTACCAATCAGCAAAAAGCCACGCTCTAACAATGACATCCATTAATAAAGAATCAAAATAATGTCCTGACGTCAAAATATGTCACTAAAGGAATTTAAATAAATCTTGAAAAAATCAGGGGCGTTACAGCCACTCCCCCTAAAAGAAAGTTTTATCCTGAAACTTTATGCATCAAAAGATTCCACTATGGAAGGAAAATAATCAATGATTATAGAAGGAAAACACATATCGAAAGAAACTAAGAGAATAGATGAGGATGAGCCTCCCTCAGAGCTGACTACAACTCCCAAGTCACACTCTCCATGTCTTGGTTCTGCCACAAAACATTAAACATAACTATGGTTTTCCTTCGCAATACTAAATCTTGAGAATCCAGAATGCAAACAGGCATCTTAACATAAGAAATGTTAGGCTCCAACTGGGGCACATCACAAAGAATCTGTCGGTCACTAAGCACACACTTCCACAATTGGCTTGTGTGAAACACATCATGCACACCAGGAAAACGTGTTGGCAAATCTAGACTATAAACTGACATTCCAATACGTTCAACAATTTAGAATGGTTCTACGTACGTATGATCCAACTTAAGGTTCTTACCAAATCTCTTGACCCCAAACATAAGGGAAACTTTAAGAAACACCATGTCCCCTACCGCAAATTCCAAATCGGTCCTTCACCGATTAACGTTCTTTCCATAACCCTCCTGAGTTATTCAAAGCTTCCCTCGAATATGTCGCGCAAAAATATCCATTTCCTCTAAGTCTTCCGGACCAAACAACGTTCTTTCGCCAACCTCAGCCCAAAATAAGGGAGTTCTACAACGTCTCCCATATAAGGCCTCAAACGAGACCATCTGCAAACTCTCTTGATAACTGTTGTTATATGCGAACTCCATCAATCTGAGTCGCTCATCCCACGCTCCCCTGTGGTCCAAAATATAACATATTATCATAACCTCCAAAATCTGATTTACCCTTTTCGATTGACCATTTGTCTGCAGATGATAAGCGGTGGAATACCTCAGATCGGTACCCAATCCTTCATGTAAACGTTTCCAAAAGGGAGACGTAAACCTGGAGTCTCGATCCGACACAATACTCACAGACACTCCATGTAGCCTGATAACCTCATCCAGGTATAACTCTGTTATTTTCTTCATGGAGTTATCAATCTTGAAAGGCATGAAGTGAGCACACTTCGTCAGTCTATCCACTATAATCCAAACAGAATCATGTACTCGAGGAGATCTAGGCAAACCGGTAATGAAGTCCATATAAATACTCTCCCATTTCAAACTTGGAATCTCTAACTATGTCAACTTGCCACTAGACCTTCCATGGTCAGCCTTAACTCGCTTACAAGTGAAGCACTCAGACACGAACTTGGATATATCGTTCTTCATTCCATACCACCAAACGACCTGCTTCAGATCTCTATACATCTTCGTAGAACTAGGGTGGTAGGCAACACTAGAACCATGCGCCTCATTGCACAACTTAACTCAAATATCCTCAATAGTGGGGATACAATATCTACCGCGGTACTTCAAGGTACCCGCGTCATCAATAGAAAAGTCTGGTAACTACCCTTTCTCAGTTCTATTATAGAGGTGCAGCAAATCAGGATCATCCTTTTGATGTAGCCTTGTAAGCGTAATCCATAGTGAAAAATGAGAAGTAAAATGGACAAGAGGTTAATAACCGCAAATTTTATTGTTCCAAAAAAGTAAGTATTACATAAGTATGCCCCCTTATTTATAGAAAACGAGGGATGGTGAGAGAGTACAATACACGATGTGAGACTAAACTTAAGTCGGGCGGCTTTTGCGGTTTGACAAACAAAAACCCCACACTACATAAAATACAATAATACATCTTGCGGCCACCAGAGGACACAGTCATAATCTATGATAGACTGCCAGACAAGTCGCCAGGACGCACCTGCGGGTTGCCACCAGGCCGCAGTGCAGCTACCCATCAAACCGAAGCATCTGCAACCCTCCTGACTACAAACTGCGAGCTGCCACCTGACCGCAGTTGAGGCAAACCATCACACATAGTAGAGTCTACAATCAGACCACTGCGACTTCACAAGAACGCTGCGACTAATACTTAAATCATAGCTGCAACCACTGGTAGATCACTGTTGCGGCTTCATATATGCTGATGTGGTTTCACCAGACCGATGCGAATTATCACACAGAGTGCTGCGAGCAATCAACCAAGGAATAACTGCGGTCTCAAATTAGTCTGCAGGACATCCAACCCAACAATATGTTGTGCCAAACCGCCATAAGGCAGACCAGACAGACCTCTGCAGGTAGAACAGCTAATTGCCCGAACTGAGTTCCAACACTCCCCCTCAAGCTGGAGTATATATGTCAACCATGCCCAGCTTGATACAAACGACTGTGAACGAAGTAACCAGTTTCGTGAACAAATCCTCCAGCTCTTTATCAGAGGTAACGAACGGAGTACATATCTGATTCTCAGAGTCTCTTCTCTAATAAAGTGGCAATCAACCTCGATATACTTTGTTTTCTCATGAAAGACCGAATTCTTTGAAATGTATATAACTACTTTATTATCACAGAACATCAGTAGGGGGTGATCATAAAACTCTCCCAGATCCAGTAATAGAGTCCGAAGCCACTTCAGCTCACAAGCATTCAGAGCCATGCTTCTATACTCTGCTTCTGCACTCAATCTAGAAACTACATCCTGCTTCTTGCTCTTCCAATTGACTATATTTCCTCCAACGAAGCTGCAAAAACCAGATGTTGACTTACTGTCACCCTTGTCTTCTGCATAACATGCATCAGAATAAGTCTCTACTTTTAAATTTCCACTTTTTAGGAATAAGAGCCGTTTCCCTGGTGCACCTTTCACATACTCGAGAATATTTAGAGCTGACTGCATATGCCACTCCCTGAGAGCTTGCATAAAATGACTTCCTTTCCCAACTGAATAACAAATGTATGGTCTTATAACAGTCAGATAGATGAGTTTACCAACAAGACGTCTGTACATGGTGATATCTTCAAGGAGAGGAGAGGACACACTCCAGCATTTGTCATCTCCAACATCCATATAAGACCGAGCAAGTTTAGCTCCAAGACGATATGTCTCTTGTAAAAGATTTAGAGCATACTTCCTCTGTGAAAGAACGATAGAACCAAGTTTTTGAGATATCTCAATCCCAAGAAAGTACTTAGGAGACCGCATATCCTTTGTAACATAATTACGAAGCAGATGCTTCTTTGTCATATGAATACCTTTCCTATCATCCCCAGTAAGGAGGATATCATCCACATACACAACAAGAATTACAAGCCCAGACGAGGTCTTCCGAATAAACAAAGAGTGATCTTCAGCACTTCGAACAAATCCAGCAATAGAAATAACCTCATTAAACTTTTCAAACCAGGCTCTTGGACTCTACTTAAGACCATATATGGATTTCTTCAACTTACACACTTGAGACTCCCCATGATCAACATACCTAGGAGGTTGCTCCATATAAACTATCTAGTTCAAATCCCCATAAATAAAGGAATTCTTGACATCCAATTGAGACATTTATCAATCTCTGTTCACAGCCACATAAAATATAACATGAATCATAGTAATCCGAGTAACATGAGAGAATGTATCAAAGAAATCCTCACCTTAAGTTTGCGTAAATCCTTTGGCCACAAGACGGGCTATGTAACGATCAACTGTACAATCAGGAAGATACTTGATAACAAAGATCCAATGACAGCCAACCACATCAACACCAGGAGGAGTGGGAAAAAAGACCAAGTACCCCGTTCAGTTATAATTTTCATCTCCTCATCCATAGTAGCTTTCCAATGAGGAATAATCAGAGCATCATGATAAGACGCAGGAAGAACATTGGTTGAGAGGGAAAAAGCAAAATTCTGCTCTCGAGGAGACAGTCTTGTGTAAGATACTACACCAGCAAGAGGATTTTGAGTGCACGAACAAACAACTTTCTTGAGAGCAATTGGAAGATCAAGATCAGTCCTGTCTACTTGCTTAGGTCCATCCGAAGGAGATGCAAGCAAACTAGGAACCATGGGTAGAGGCTCAACAGAGGAATCAAGAAGAGCAGGAGAGTCATAAGGAGAAGAATAAATAGTAGACTCAGGACAAGGTGCAGAAATAAGAGGAAAAGGAACTAAATCATCAGAAAAAGGAAGAATAGAGGAAGGGGAAAAGAATGGAACACTCTCAAAGAAAGTGACATCGGCAGAAACATACTACCCGCGGAGAAAATGATCATAACATGAAAGTTTATAGTTGCCTACCTAAATCACCTAAAGGGGGGTGAATAGGTGAATTGGGCATCTTTTTGCAGAATAAAAATTACAAACCAATGCATAGATCTATCTACCAATCAAGCACAGACGAGGCCAGATTTATAGTGGTTCCCCAACATTGGGTACATCCACTTTCCGTCACCGATCTAGCAATACACTAGACTCGACAACTCTACTATCTCGGATTAAAATCAATCCTACTCTCAGAACAACATAACTACAATCTCGATCCACAAAACGGATCTACACTCGGAAGGTAACGCTTCTTACAAATTCGGAGACAAAAGCTCCTACACTCGGAGAAATTTCTCCTACAAGATTGAAATAAATTATGTAAAGAAATACAAACAGTGATTCCTTGTTCATATCTGCAACAGTCGACCAGAAATATCTTCTTCTAGGATTTGCGGCTTTATCAGAATGATGAAGAGAAATCTCGAGAAGAATGGATATGAACCTTCTTGGCTACTCACGATCGATTTAGTCAGAGGATGAGGAGTTGAGCGAATCTCGATCTGGAGAGCCTTCTTGATCTGAATCCTCAAAAGATGAAACCCTAGCCGATCGGGAATCAGCGACTGCGGTGGCAGATTTCGTTTCTTGGAGAGAGAAAGATGAAACATAAATTCTTGAGAGTACGGCTGCAAAACTACTTAAAAAATCTTCTTAAATTCAGGTTTGTCGGTTTTGACAAGACCTTTTATAGGATCAGAAAAGATAAGACATGATTAATTCATTATGAAAGACACGTTGACCAATCACGTCAAAGTTTATGAATAGGACCGTTAGTTTGGACTTAACGAATTTTCGGAAAAGTTAAAATAAAATACTCGAGATATAAAGACTTAGAAAATTTCTGGAACAGAAAAATTGTATTACTCGAGTATAGAAGATGAACTACTCGAGACAAATAGAACTACTCGAGTATATAAGATGACTACTCGAGTAATTCACTTAGAGAAATTTTCTGGAATGGAATCCTGGATTACTCGAGTATAAACACTGCACTACTTGAGTAGTAGATGAACTACTCGAGACAAAAATTAAAACTACTCGAGTATTTAACTTAGAAAATTTTGAGAAGAGAATTTCTGTAAAACTGGAGAGGAGAAAAGAAACTACTCGAGTAGTTGTCTTAACTACTCGAGAGCCATAATTGACTACTCAGGATATATCTTAGCTACTCGAGTAGGAGTATTATTACTCGAGTATGAACCCAGTAACTTACTCGAGTAAGTAAAGAACTACTCGAGTACTTTACTTAGGAAAATTTTCTTGACATATTTTTCTTTTCTTCTAAGGGATGACCAGCATCAAGTATTTTCACATAGTCCTAGAGCTTGAATATGAAGTGTATCCCAATAGAGAGGCTACACATGAGTCAACAACTTGGAGCACATAATGAGGGATTACATTGTATGCTCCTGTGTTTGGTGACACATTGTAGACTGACATTGGTTTACACTTCCCATAAGATTCCTGCAAACACATAAATCAAACCAAGCATCAAATATAACTTAATTCATCTTAGTTCAAGGATGACTTCATCAAATTTGGGTTAGTGTGGATACAATACCCAACAGTCTCCCCTATTTGTAGAAGTCAGAACCCTTTACACTAAGGTGAATTATGGACATAAAAAGAATGCTAAGTATATAAAGCAGAGTAAGCAAGCAATGTACTATGAATAAGAAAGTAAGATAAAAACTTAGAATTATATAAGTGTGAATATCCAAAAATGTCATTATCAACAAAAACCATTTCCACAACTCATAAGTCCTTTTGGCTAGTTCTGATGATGCTTCCTGTCCTGTTTCTCTTGCTGTCTCCTTTGGTAGCTAAAAGGCTTTGGATAATACTTGGGGGTCTTGGAGGAGCAGCATGATTGTTTCGTCCATATTCTCTGTCACATATCTTCATTTTGGTCATAGATTTCTCATATAACTCCCACTCCTGGGAACTGTAGTGAATATTTATGCTCTCATGGTAATTCAAAACTAATTGCAATGTTTCCAGGATGAGGGACTTAGAAGTGGGAGACCAAACCTCAGCATGTTCAGGAGCTGGAGTAGGAATGGACTTGCTTGCAGAAGCACCATCACCATACTTTCTTTTCTTTTTGTAAGTCTGAATTTCAGGAGGAGCTTTGAAGAAAATATCTGCAGGATCTTCATCCCAACCCTGAGTATATGTATCAGGAGGGGCAACAGAATCACCAGGCCTAGGTGAAAAAGTGGGTTGAGGAGCTTGAGCATGAACATCAGCAGCTAGTGGGTTCAAATGATGAGGGATAATGTTTGGATCAGCATCAAATTTTGAAGGATTTGGTTGTGCATCTAGACAGCAGTGTCATAGTTGTGGAATTTGACACTCTGTATTTGTCTCATGACATCACTGTGAATCTCTATCATCTTAGTTTCCCATAATTCTTTCTTGAGGGCATCAGATTTTTCTAGATATTCTTTTACCAATCCCTCCCCCTTTCTTACTTCAACAGATAGCTTGGTAATAGCATCTTCGTTGAAGAGTACAACTTCTTCACAAATCTTCACCTTGGTTGCTTCAGCTCTTTTGTCCAACTCTATTGGATTTCCAGCTAGGGTAACACTCTGTTCCATAACTTGGCCAACACTAGTTATAGTATGGTCTAAGGCTTTGCCACCAATTTGGAAAAGATATTTGAGCATATCAGTATTATGCTAAATCTCAGCAAATCCTCGGCTCATCTCAGTTTCTAGAGTAGTTACCTTATCAGTGACAGTCTTTATACAAGTATTAAAGTAAGATTTTTATTCTTGAAGAAGAAGTACAATCTGATTCATCAAATTTGAGGAGGCAGGAGTTGTAGCAGGAGGAGGAGTAGAAGTAGATGGAGCAGAAGGAATAGGAGGAGCTACCTAATGTGCTATTTCTTGAATGGTCATAGAACTCTTAGCTCTTGTAGTATGTATGATGCCATCTCCTTCTTCCATTATCTGAGGGAGAGAGAAATTCAAATTCCTGAGAGGTGCTTCAGCTGGCTCAGGTGAGAGCTCATCAGAAATGAAGATTGTTTCTAGCTGTTCTTGGTGAGATTGAGCTGGAGTTCTTGCTAAAGAGATTTCTGGAGACTTTGCTGGTGATGGCACTGGAGATTGTGCAGGAGACTGTACAGGAGTGGGGTCCTTGGGAATTTCAGTGAGTGGAGCTTTGAAGATAGAGGAGGAGGGGATTCAAGTGCAGTTAATTGCTCTATCATCTCATTGATGGTAGCATTAGTGGATAGTAGTGCTTCTTGAAGTTGTTGATCTGAGGGGATATCTTCTGGGGTGACTGGTGGATATGTAGGTGCTGGTGGTGTTGGCTTCCTGTCGGAAACAGCATGAGCAGGCTCCCCCTCATTTGGTGCACCAGAGGAGCTGGGGACCTGAGATGGAGAGGGAGATGGGGTCCTGTCCTCTATGTCTAGAACTTCAATAATCTTAGCAGCTTGAGAACGATTCTGCAACTTTAGCTCCCATCTTTGAATGGAGGAGATGGAGACCTTCTTCATGTGATGAAGGATACTCCTTTTAGAGAAGGTCAAGGTTTCTGGGTTTAACTCATGAAGGAGTAGTGAAATGATCCTAGCATAGTTGGGGGATTTAATGCTCTCCTTTATTTTAATCAGGATGAGCAATCCAAACTGAAAGTATTTTCTACAGACTATGACTTGCATCATTTCAAAGAAATACAGAGGGATATCTCTTATGGAATCTGTTTTGCACATAAGAATTTTCCCTATAATATCAACCAGCAGTTTACCTTCTGCATTCATGTCAGCCCTTCTAACATATTTAGCAGCAATAGAAATTCCACAAAATAAGCAAGTTCTGGCATACTCTTCATCACCCAGAAAATCATCTGTATCTGGAACTGGCAGCCAAAGAAGTTGAGAAACTGAGGTTGAAGTAAGTTTGACCTTTATACCCCTGACTTTGGATTTTAGAACTGTCCCGTGGCGCTTCACCTTGACATTCCTGAAAAATTCTGCAACATTGGGGAAGAGGATTCGACATTGTTCTTGAAGAACGAAGGATAATCTGGCGGTGTCGAGCAAAATCATGACATTATGGAAGTCGTCGGAGAGTTCTACAATCCCGGCGGTGACTAATTCTGAACCCACACCGATTTTAGAGGAGGCGGCCATGATTCAGAAATATTGGAGATGCAGAAACCCTAGAAGGCTTCAACGGGGTGAAGGAAATTACGCGGCTCTACAACTGACTAAGGAAGGCAAAGAGGCAGTCGAGTACTCGAGAGAGCGGAAATGATTTCGTGAAGGATATTTCCGGATTTTTGTATTTATATTACCCTAATTTTTGGTCTAACTAAATGAAAATGAATGAAATAAACCATAGAAGAGGCGGCATTAGCCCTGGTTTGCGCAAAAGAAAATTTGAAAAACAAACGGCTCGTCATGAACACGAGCGAGGAAATTTCTCGAGTAGATAAGTCTGGAATTACTCGAGTAGGGATACAGAAGTACTCGAGTAGATGTATGGAAGTACTCGAGTAGGTCAGTGAGGCACTCGAGTTTGTGAAGCTGACTACTCGAGTATGTCAGTCTACTACTCGAGTAGGTCAAGTAGACTACTCGAGTAGGTCAAGTTGACTACTCTAGTATGTCATTCTACTACTCGAGTAGCTCATATTCTTACTCGAGTAGGCTGTATCTTACTCGAGTCAAGGAGTTAAAATTTTGAAAAATTTCAGTATTTGACTAACCTTTGAGCCTTGAGCCTTCTTGAAAGTCCAGCTTCTCTAGTCTTCTTTGTTGAGCATCCCAAGTTCTATTTTGAAGAACAAGAACTTGGTCTCATCCAGCGGCTTCGTAAAAATGTCTGCAATTTGCCTATCTGTAGGGACATATTGAAGGTCTATGTCCCCATGCTCCATATGCTCCCGGATGAAATGATACCTTAGCTCTATATGCTTTGTCGGGCTGTGCAAGACTGGGTTGTTGGCTATTGATATTGCGCTCTACAAGTTCTGACACCATCTCGGGGATCTCCTATGATCTGGTCCATGTGGTGATCCTTCAGATGTCTGAGCTCTAGAGTCCTTGCATTTGGATTATCTTTTATCACCGGAGTGACTTCTTCATCTTGGATGACTTCTTCATCTTGATCATCAGCCTCTCCAATAGGGGTTGGAGTGGTGATCTTGATGAACTTTTCACCTTTGTCTTCAGACGGTTCATCCAAGCTAATTTCTTTCAGCTTTGCAACTGCATCTTCAATAAGCACAGTAGAAGAGTTGCTTTACAGTAAACTAGTCTCATCAAATACAACATGTATCGATTCTTCCACGACCAGGGTTTTTCTATTAAAGATCCTGTATGTCTTACTATGGCTACTATAACCTCCAAAAATACCTTCAAAACTCTTTTCGCTAAACTTTGTAGTATGATACTTGCCATTGTTGAGCACGAAGCATTTACAGCCAAAAATTCTAAAATATGAGACAGTTGGTTTCCTGCTTTTTAGAAGTTCGTAAGGTGTATTATCGTGGTTTTTGTTTATGAGAGCTTGATTTTGCACGTGACATGCAGTGTTGACGACTTCAACCCAAAAATATTCCGGAAGTGAAGCATCACTCAACATGGTCCTGCAAGCCTCTATGAGTGTTCTATTCCTTCTCTCGGCCACTCTGTTCTGTTGTGGAGTATGAGGAGAGGAAAACTCATGAAAGATACCTAAGTTTTCACAAAATTTTGTCATGGCCCCAGACTTAAATTCTATTCCATTTTCACTTCTGATTTTGACTATGGAGCAGTTGTATTCATTATGGGCTTGCCTGACAAAATTAGTAAAGATGTCGAAGGTATCTGACTTGTGTTTCAGAAAGAACAACCATGCAAAGCGCGAGTAATCATCAACAATTAACAACGTATAATCCTTACCTCCCAAACTTCTAATTTGCAGTGGACCAAACAAGTCCATATGCAGTAGATGAAGACATCTATTGGAATCCTTGCCAATAACGCTTTTAAAGGTAGGCCTTGTTTGCTTTCCTTTTACACATGCATGACAAGGTCTATCTTTTACGTACTTGACATTTGGGGCATCACGTACTAAGTTCATTGAAAAATAATTTATTAATAGTTTTGTAATTAATATGTGCTAGTCTCTTGTGCCATTGGTCACCAAGAGACGCACTATCTTTTGCTAAAAAGCACACTAGTGTCGAAGAATCTATACAAATGAAATTCAAGCAAAATATGTTCCTGCTTCGAGTGCCGGATAGAATTGTTTCCATATTATCAACAGATTTTATCAAGCACTTATCAGCGTGAAACTCAAATATGTATCCTTTATCGCAAAGTTGGCTTATGCTTATAAGGTTATGTTCCAAACCTTCAACGTAAGCCACATCTGAGAGGGATACATTACCATTTGTAATCATATCGTAGCCTTTAGTGATTCCACGGTCTGAACCTCCAAAGATGACATTCGGTCCGTTCACGACTGGAGTAAAGTTTTGAATTAGGCTTCTTGTCCCGGTCATATGCCGAGAGCATCCACCGTCCAAATACCAGATTGGCGTTTTGGTGGCCTTTGGACATACCTACAATCACAATCAGTTTGCCTTAGGAACCCAGATACGTTTGGGTCCTTAGTCTTGGGTTATAACACTCCCCCTACGAATATTAGCATTAGGCGTGGTCTTCCTCATATTTCCAACATCTGGGGTTGCAGCATTTCTTTGATTAAACCAGCAATCAATGGCAAAGTACCCAATTCTGCCACAACAAAAACATTCAAATCTGTTGTATCTTTGCCTTATGTTCTCCTGCTTGACCTTTTGGAATTATGGTCTAGCAGGGGCAGCATTCTTGGAGGAAGAATCTTCATGATGATGACAATCACATGTTTTCTTCTCCTATATTGGCTTTTCTACAACAAGCATTGCCTTTGGTGCCTTTTTGAAGTTATGACCATGATTGAAAGGGCCATAGCTCTGAAGAATCACTTCTTCATAAGGTGCCTTAAAGACACTTTCGCCAAATTTTCTAGGGTTAGTCCATCCTTGATAACGGGACTTTGGCTCTACATAGGTAGGCCTAGCAAAGTGTCTGTAGGATGAGTCAAGATCAAACTCATTCGAGGGAAATATGACATTTTTGAAAGAGGTGTGATATTGAGGGGCTTTCCCCTTCTCTTTAGCTAAGGCCTTTTTGGCAGCCTTATTCTTCTGTTCAGCATTATTTCTCCTAGAAGACTCACTAGGAGCTTCTTCATGACCTAGTCCAGCACCCTTGGCCTTCACTAAGAATTCAGTAAGGAATGGAAGAACAGTCTTATGGTTCGAGAAACTTTCAACAAGTTTCTTTTCAACGGCGAGTTGTTCTTCCAACTCTTTGATGATTTTCTCTTTAAGATCAAGGTGCTCTAGAGCCTTCTTATATTCTTCAATAGCATTGTTGAAGTTCTCTTCGAGCGAGTCAGTCTTTGAGACTTTCTATCTCAAGGCGCTCTCTTCAGCTTTGAGAGACTTTATCTCTTTAGCCTGAGTTTTCACGACTCGGCGACATTTGTCGTAAGCCATGATTAACTCCTTATATTGGGTCATGAGTTCTGACTCATTGTCAGAAGAGCTATCCTCACAATCATGTTCAGAAACTCCAGAATCTGATTGAGGAGTGTGAGAGTTTACCTTCCCAGTGAACTGGGGCTCTTGTTCGTCATCAGTTTGAGCCATGAGACCAAAATAAGCTTCTTCTTCTTCACTTGACTCAGATGAGTCAGAGTCACTAAGAGTCTTGCCATTTTTGGCCATCAAGCTCTTATCTATCCTCTTCTTATTGTACGAGGACTTCTTTTCCACTCTTCTACCACAATCCTTCTTCTTGTGAGGGCAGTCAGCGATGTCGTGTCCTGGCTTATTACAACAATAACAAATAATCTCAGTAGAAACATGTTTGTTCTGTTTAGAATTATACCTGTCATGGCTGCTTGAGCCTTTTCGTTGACGATCGCCATCGCTTCATGATCTTTTATTGGAGGCATCCTTGCCTTTCCATTGCTTATTCTTGTTCAAGAATTTCTTGAAGTGTCGAGAGTGTAGTGAGAACTCTCCTTCTGATAGTTCAGAGCCTGAGGTGCTTGGATCTGAGGTTTCTTCTTCACTAACTTCTTGTGCTGCAGTAGGAGGAACATCCTTTGTCTTCTTAGAGGTGTCTGCTTTTAAAGCAACAGACTTCTCTTTGAATGCAGACCTGCTCTTCTCTTCTTCAACCTTTCTGGTGTTGAGTTGAAGCTCATATGACATAAGCTTCCCGAAGAATATCTGAGGATCTGTCTCGGCTAGTTTTCCAAACTCCCTTATAGCACATACCTTGTTATCCCATTCCTTAGTCAGGGATCTCAAGAACTTATCATTCAATTCTCCATTAGTGAAGACTCTGCCATAGACCCTTAGCCCATTCACTATCTTGACGAAATTCTCAAAGGTGTCAGCAATGGTATCTTTGTTTCCTTGTCGGAAAACTTCATACTTCTGATTAAGAAGGGATCTTCTATCATCCATCACTTCTTCAGTGCATTCCATTAAGGTAACTAGTGACTGCCACATCTCCTTCGTAGACTGGCAGTGAATCAGGTTTTGCAGCATTGAATTTGTTGAAGCCAAAAATGACCTCAACGGGAGTTCAAAACAGGGGTGCAACCAACAACTACTTCTCTCGACCCTCGACCCTCGACTAGTTGCAAAGGACCTAAGACTGACCCAAATTCTCAGCAGGGAAGTCGCACCTCACACCCGAAAGATCTCTAAAAGCTTCCCCTCCAAAGCAAAAAGATGGGCTAGGAGCTCCTCAAATAGCACTAGAGATTTGGAGGAAAATGAGAGCTTGCTTTCTAAGGAGCCCTTATGGGTCTATTTATAGCCTTTTGCTGACCTGAGATTACTAAAATACCCTTATCCGACCTGCCAATAGCCAAATCCCATTGTTTATAAAGTACTAAATGCAGCCCTGAGGGTATAGGGGTAATTTTACTTGAGGGTAATTAGGTAATTTTACCCCGGGCCATGGGCCCCACTCGGTGAGAACTCTGAGCCGAGAACCTTCTCGTCCAGAGCTTGGCGCAAGCGATCTCGCCCTCTTATGGGCGAGAGGTCCTCCAAGGCGGGAGCTTGGCGCAAGCGCAAGCGTTCCCGCTCACTCATGGGAGGGAACTTCTTCAGGGCGGGAGCTCTTCTGGTCTGAAGCCCGAAGCTAGTCCTGTAACACCCCTATCTGTCGCATGGCATATAACAGAAGGTCCAGCTGGAACCGGACGCCATATACCACAGACAGTCGGAAGGGATACAAAATGAATAATCAAACCAACCAATTAAGACCACTCGTCCTAGTCACAGAGCATTCCAGCGGAAGATTTTAAAGTTGAAGAACCCAAAATTAAATCCATCAATATGAATGTCCACAGCTACAACAACAGGAATGAAACCCCAAATACACAGAAACGGGTACATGGCCTTATGGCCTTACAAATGTTCACATAATAAAGAGTCTTTTACATACATCGGCTCGCAGGCCGGCCACACATGATAAATATAAAAATAGCTATTCTACAGCCTTCTAGGGCCAGCACAACAACATGGGCTCCAGCCCGCTATTTGGCGCTCGGCTCCGCAGCACCTGCAAGCACATACCACTGCACGGTGGAAAATAAAGCAACGGTCAGCTAAAAGCCGACAAAATTATAACGACCCCGCCCCTTACTCGGGACGACAGTGCTCTTTCCCTGCATAACATTAGCCCAACAATATATATAGCGCAATTATATATTGCCACAGGTGTAGGCTCGTACGGCCAAACACCCCGTGCACTCAGGGCACATTCATGGTGAACCCTGACCCATCAGTGCATTCACCACCACCCCAAGGATGGCAACAACATGTGAGCATTTAGCCTTTCTGACCACCGTCTAAGTCTCCGACTATGCCAACGGCCAGTCCCCGTCTTTGGGTCTCTCGCACCGAACCACATAGCCTAGGTCCAATTGCACTTGCCCGTTGCTCACGCCGCATGTCCAATTTAAGTCCTATGCGCGGGCCAAGCTTCTCTCGGATCCCAAATTTTCCAAAACAATCTCATAACCCAGTTATGATCAAGGCCGGTTCCCAGACTGCCAAGTTAGCAGAACACATTTCCGCTCAATTTTCCGGGTGCGCCTTGAAGCTAACCTCCAAGGATCCCTGCTGCAATCTACCGCGTAGAAACCCGAAAAACCCAAAGAAACAGAGTCTTCTCCGGCAAAACCACATCAAATATAACATCACCGATCCAGACGGTACACGTCCGGGTAGGCTTCACACACAATGTCTATGCCCGTACTTACGATTCCGGGCTCTATATGCAACACAAGGGGGGACTATTCACATCAACCCCGAGGAATACCACGCACTCACCGCACACTCGCGGTAGCGGGATTCCCTATGCAGAAAGAAAGAGCTTCAAACGCTCAAGTTGAGAATCGTTACCCTTGTAGTCCGTTTTGGCGCCATGGAAAAACTACGCGGTTAGAACTCTTCGCAATGACCTTCCCTCCACGGATCCGCTCTCAGACTTCGAAATGGTGCTCCGATGCTCCGCTGGCGGCCGGAAACCTCCTCCTTCTTCCTTTTCTCTCTCACTTTGGAAGGAGAAAGCTTTGGATAGAAAATGAGGAATTAACCCCCTATTCCCGGCCTTAACAGAGCAGGATTTCATATGGGCCGTCGGATCCTAATTAAAGAAAACGAACGGCTCAGATCTGCACAAAATTCTCCAGACCTGGGCCGAACACGGCTCGGCACACGGCCGTGTCCCAGGCCGTGTGCCTCGATCCAGGCACGATCGTCGAACTGAGAAACGACACACGGGCTACGACACGCTCGTGTCTCACCTGACACGCCCGTGTCGGGTTCCTCGACACGCCCGTGTTCGTGGGGGTGTCACGCATAACCTCCACGGCAACGGACACGACCCAACTGCACACGGGTTGGGACACGGTTAGGCACACGCCTGTGTCGGAGGACACGCCCGTGTCATCCGGCCGTGTTCCTAGCCGTGTCCTTCTCGGGTTGAAAACGACCAAAAAATCACCAGCCAGACACGGCCTTGGACACGCCCGTGTCCTAGGCCGTGTACCCCTACAGGCACCAAAAACCCTTTTTCCGCGACCGACTCGCACACAATATTCGGGGCGTTACAAATCTCCCCCACTTAAGGAATTTCGTCTCGAAATTAAACAAAGGTACACAAAATCTAACTGATACCGGGGGGAAACAACTCGGGGTATTCCTCCAACATAGCTTGCTCTCGCTCCCAAGAAAGCTCCTCATGCTCGCAATTATCCCAACGGACTTTTACCATTCGGATCTCCTTGTTGCGGAGTCGTTTGACTGCAACATCTTCAATTCGCACTGGCTTGACCCTTGTTGTTAACTCATAATCAACCGGTACCTGATTATCCGTAACGATCTGCGAAGGCTCTTGCACTGCCTTACGCAACACCGATACGTGGAACACGTCATGCAGCCCACTCAACTCCGTCGACAGCTTCAACCTATACGCCGCCTCGCCAACACGCTCCAGGATTTCAAATGGTCCAAGGTATCTCGGACTCAGCTTCTTCAAGCGTTGAACCCGCGATACACCCTTGAACGGCTTGATCTTTAAATATACCATGTCGCCAACGTTGAACTCCACATTTCCATGTTTGGCATTGTAATACTTTGATTGTCTATCCTGAGCAATCTTCAGCCTTTCCTGAATTGTCCGTATCATTGAAGTGGCGTCTTCGACCGCTTGACGTTTATACAACTTTGATTCGCCTGCCTCCAACCAAGACAACGGCGTACGACACTTCCTCCCGTACAAGGCTTCGAAAGGCGCCATTCCAATACTTGCCTGAAAACTATTGTTGTATGCAAACTCCACCATGTACAAGTGATCCTCCCAATTCTTCCTGAAATCTAGGACGCACATACGAAGCCTGTCCTCCATAGTCCTGTTGACTCTCTCGGTTTGGCCATCTGTCTGCGGGTGAAAGGCTGTGCTGAACTTTAGCTTAGTGCCCAACAGACCATGCACCAACCTCCAGTCATTTGACGTGAAGCATCCATCACGATCACTAACAATACTGCGAGGCACACCATACAATCATACAATGTTATCCACGTAGAGTTTGGCTAACTTTTCCATCGGATCCTCCTTTCTGACTGTGATAAAGTGCGACACCTTTGTCAACCTATCTACGACCACCCAAATTGTCATCGTTTCCCTTCTGCGACTTCGGCAAACCGTGCACAAAATCCATAGATATGTCGTCAAACTTCCATTCTGGGATAGGAAGGGATTTCAAGAAACCTCCGGACTTCTGGCATTCCGCCTTCACCAATGCACAAGTACGACACTTGGCCACATAAAGTGCCACATTCCTCTTCAAACCCGGCCACCAGAATAATTTCTTCATGTCTCTATACATTTTCGTGCTTCCCGGGTGGATTGAGTACTTGTTATGATGAGCCTCATACATCAACTCCTCCCGAATATTATCTGCACTAGGAACGCATAGACAACTGTCCTTCCTTAGCAACCCATCTTCAACCACAAACTGGGAATTTGACCCATCCAAAGATTCATCCAAGATTTGCTTCATGCTGCTATCCTGAACCAAAGCCCGCCGAACTCTATCCGCTAGGTCACACTGCACCTCTGTCCAAAACAGTTTCTCCTCGGCACTAGACTGCTTATCGACGCAAGATATCTCCAATGCCTCCAACTCTTGGACCAATCTCTCATCATGTACTGATAACCAGTTGGCTTGTGCGGGAATCTTACGACTCAACGCATCCGCCACTGCATTTCCCTTCCCAGGCACATAGTGTATCTTGAAGGTGTAGTCCCCTAATAACTCCATCCACCTCCTCTGCCTCATGTTCTGATCCTTTTGGTCCAATAGGTACTTCAAACTCTTATGATCGGTGTAAATATCGACCTTCACATCGTACAGA
Source organism: Platanthera guangdongensis (assembly GCA_039583875.1). Lineage (NCBI taxonomy): Eukaryota > Viridiplantae > Streptophyta > Magnoliopsida > Asparagales > Orchidaceae > Platanthera > Platanthera guangdongensis. The sequence goes on along the minus strand of CM077155.1, from coordinate 90,474,648 downwards.
TAGTGCCTCCAAAGCTTAACAGCAAATATCACAGCCGCTAACTATAAGTCGTGGACCGGATAATTCCTCTCGTGAACCTTCAGTTGTCGTGAACCATAAGCTATCACTCTCCCATGCTGTAGCAGGACACAACCCAAACCACTGCCCGAAGCATCACTATAGATCTCGAACCCTTCGGTTCCACTTGGCGAACATAAAATGGGCGCCATGGTCAACCGCCTCTTCAATTCTTCAAACGCCTGTTCGCACTCCGAAGACCACACAAACTTCTGATCCTTTCTTGTCAACGTCGTGTGTGGTAGTGCTATCCGCGAGAAGTTCTCTACGAAGCGCATGTAGTAGCCAGCAAGCCCCAGAAAACTCCGGACTTCTGCCACCGTAGTCAAAGTAGGCCACTCCCGTATCGCCACTATCTTTGCCGGATCCACTGTTATTCATTCTCCACTGACAACATGACCAAGGAACGCTATCGAGGATAACCAGAATTCACACTTGGAGAAATTTGCATACAACTGACTTTTCCTCAACGTCTCCAACACCATGTGTAAATGCTTGTAGTGATCCTCCTCGCACCGCGAATACACCAGGATATCATCGATAAATACTATCACAAACTGATCCAAGTATTCTCTGAACGTCCTATTCATCAGATCCATAAACACGGATGGCGCATTCGTCAACCCAAACGGCATAACCGTGAACTCGTAATGCCCAAACCGCGTACTGAATGCTATCTTTGGGATGTCGCTCTCCCTTATCCTCAACTGATAGTAACAGGACTTCAAATCTAACTTCGAATATACAGTTTATCCAACCAGCTGATCAAATAGATCGTCAATCCTCAGGATTGGATATTTGTTCTTCTCCGTAAGTTTGTTCAATTCCCGATAATCGATACAAAGCCGCAAGCTCCCATCTTTCTTCTTAACAAAGAGAACTGGTGCGCTCCAAGGCGATGAACTTGGATGCACATAACCTTGCTCTAGCAACTCTTGCAGTTGCACCTTCAACTCTGCCATTTCTCTTGGGGCTATCCGATAGGGGGAGCGTGACACTAGTTTGGTACCCAGTACCAGCTCTATAGTAAAGTCTATCTCCCGCTGAGGAGGGGCTCCTGGGAGATCATCTGGAAACACATCAGGATACTCGGACACAACTGGGATGCTATCCAAACTAGGCTTAGGCGTCGAAGTCTGCACTAGAGTGACATACAGTTCTGCCCCAGACCGAACTGCCTTGAACACCTGAAGGGCCGATATCAGAACTTTCCCTGACCCCTTCATGCCCGCAAAAGTAGTCTCCCGATCAGTGTCCAGACCCAACTTGACTTCTTTACGGTTGCAATCAATACATGCACTTTGCTCCGAGAGCCAATCCATACCGAAGATTACGTCGAACTCCACTAATGGTAGAATCAACGCCCGCAAATCAAACTCCCGGTCTCTAATCCGAATCTTCACAACACAAATCCTATCCGAATGCATGGAGCACCCATTAGGCAACAACACATTCCACTTGTTTTCTGCCATCGAGAACGGAACTCCGATGCGCGATATAAACTTTTCAGACAAGTTGGAATGTGATGCTCCCGTATCAAAAAGGGCTCTCGCCGGAAACCCAAAGATTAACACAAAGCCTAGCACTGACAAACGTAAGCTAACAAATACAAAGGTAACAACTATAAAAGTTAAACCACTGTAATTTAACTCATACATGTCACCACATCTGCTTGCTTTATGGCCTCCTGCAGACCAAAGTTGTAGACTCTAGGCTGGGCTGGAGCATAATGGGACGCAGTTGACTCCACCGCCTTCCCTTTCTCCTCATAAGTCGCTCCAGGTCTCCTCTCAGACTTTGAACGTCCGCTCTAACACTCCCGAGCAAAATGCCCCATCTTCCCGCAGTTGTAGCAAGCTCCGGGGACTCGACTTGTAGTTGCCCCCGATGCATCAGCCGAAGGGGCCGAGTTCGAAGCCCTCCGCTTCTTGTTCCATCTGCGGAAACCTGTCTTGTTACTTGGCACCTTGAACTCGGCCTTCCTTTCTCCTGGGTCCTTCTTCTCTTGAACTTTATTCGCAACCTTTTTCAACGATCGGGCCGAATTGACCAAGGCTAGGAAGCCCTGCGCCTTAGGCCCAGCAAGGAGTAACTGTAAATCGCCGCGAAGACCCTCATAGAATCGGTTGGTCTTCCTCTCTTCTTCTGAAAACATAGCACCAGCATAACGACCCAACCGTGTGAACTCATTCAGATATTCGTCCACGATTCTGGATCCCTGAGTCAACCCAAGAAATTGATTCTCCATCTCCAACTTCTGAGCAGAAGGTACAAATCTGGCTAGGAACAATCTTGAAAATTCTTCCATCGGCACATCCGTAAGTTGCCTTCCCACTAGAAGATGAAACTCCATCTCGTCCCACCACAGCCTCGCTTCACCTTACAAAAGAAAAGTCGCTATGGTGGTCTTCTGCCACTCCTCAGTCATTGTGGTCGTCATGACCCTCTTTATGGAAGAGAGCCAGTCCTCAGCTTGAGTTGGCATTCCAACCCCATTAAACCTCGGAGGATTAAAGCCCATCATATGCTTTAACTGCCTCTCCGTAGTTCTTCTCGGCTCTACCAACTCCACTGCTGCGCGTTCCACCACTCTCGGCTCTGCCACCCTAATCGGTTCTTGCTCATTCACAGGAGGTGTGCGATGCATTTGCCCTGCAGGTTGGGCATTTATCATTGCAAACACTGCCTCAGCCACCATCCTGATGGTTTCCGCTGAAGGAGGTGTAGCAGGCACGTCCCTTGGTGCACTACTTTCTGCTGATTACGGACGCTCTGACTGACCAGCACCGCTCCTAGCTGCCTAAATTAGCAAAGACACACGATTAGACAACATACAAATTGCTAAAAGCAATCATTGGAACACTCAGGTTCCACAAAACAAGTGTATTTTCCATTCCTAAGTGGACATTCATGGGTTCTTTTGATGTTATAACGATGACGCACAACATGTGCTCACCACCCCTTAAAAGAATTCGCCCACGAACTCATTTAAGCTTGAACGTAACCAGAAGTCTGATACCAAATTGTAACACCCCCATCTATCGCATGGCATATAACAGAAGGTCCAGCTAGAACCCGACGCCATATACCACAGACAGTCGAAAGGGATACTAAATGAATAATCAAACCAACCAATTAAGACTACTCGTCCAAGTCACAGAGCATTCTAGCGGAAGATTTTAAAGTTGAAGAACCCAAAATTAAATCCATCAATATGAATGTCCATAGCTACAACAACAGGAATGAAACCCCAAATACACAGAAACGGGTACATGGCCTTATGGCCTTACAAATGTTCACATAATAAAGAGTGTTTTACATACATCGGCTCGCAGGCCGGCCACACATGATAAATATAAAAACAGCTATTCTACGGCCTTCTAGGGCCAGCACAGCAACATGGGCTTCAGCCCGCTATTTGGCGCTCGGCTCCACAGCACCTGCAAGCACATACCACCGCACGGTGGCAAATAAAGCAACGGTCAGCTAAAAGCCGACCAAATTATAACGACCCCACCCCTTACTCGGGACGGCGGTGCTCTTTCCCTGCATAACATTAGCCCAACAATATATATAGCGCAATTATATTTCGCCACAGGTGTAGGCTCGCACGGCCAAACACCCCGTGCACTCAGGGCACATTCATGGTGAACCCTGACCCATCAGTGCATTCACCACCACCCCCAGGATGGCAACAACATGTGAGTATTTAGCCTTTCTGACCACCGTCTAAGGCTCTGACTATGCCAACGGCCAGTCCCCGTCTTCGGGTCTCTTGCACCGAATCACATAGCCTAGGTCCAATTCCACTTGCCCGTTGCTCACGCCGTATGTCCAATTTAAGTCCTATGTGCGGGCCAAGCTTCTCTCGGATCCCAAATTTTCCAAAACAATCTCATAAACCAGTTATGATCAAGGCCGGTTCCCAGACCGCCAAGTTAGCAGAACACATTTCCGCTCAATTTTCCGGGTGTGCCTTGAAGCTAACCTCCAAGGATCCCTGCTGCAATCTACCGCGTAGAAACCCGAAAAACCCAAAGAAACGGAGTCTTTTCCGGCAAAACCACATCAAATGCAACATCACCGATCTAGACGGTACACGTCCGGGTAGTCTTCACACACAATGCCTATGCCCGACTTACGATTCCGGGCTCTATATGCAACACAAGGGGGGACTATTCACATCAACCCCAAGGAACACCACGCACTCACCGCACACTCGCGGGAGCGGGATTCCCTATACAGAAAGAAAGAGCTTCAAACGCTCAAGTTGAGAATCGTTACCCTTGTAGTCCGTTTTGGCGCCATGGAAAAACTACGCGGTTAGAACTCTTCGCAATGACCTTCAGTCCACGGATCCGCTCTCAGACTTCGAAATGGTGCTTCGATGCTCCGCCGGCGGCCGGAAACCTCCTTCTTCTTCCTCTTCTCTCTCACTTTGGAAGGAGAAAGCTTTGGAGAGAAAATGAGGAATTAACCCCCTATTTCCGGCCTTAACAGAGCAGGATTTCTTCTTGGCCGTCGGATCCTAATTAAAGAAAACGAACGGCTCGGATCTGCACAAAATTATCCAGACCTGGGCCGAACACGGCTCGGCACACGGCCGTGTCCCAGGCCGTGTGCCTCGATCCAGGCACGATCGTAGAACTGAGAAACGACACACGGGCTACGACACGCCCGTGTCTCACCTGACACGCCCGTGTCGGGTTCCTCGACACGCCCATGTTCGTGGGCGTGTCACACATAACGGCCATGGCAACAGACACGACCCAACTGCACACGGGTTGGGACACGGGTAGGCACACGCCCGTGTCGGAGGACACGCCCGTGTCATCCGACCATGTTCCTGGCCGTGTCCTTCTCGGTTTGAAAACAGCCAAAAAATCACCAGCCAGACACGGCCTTGGACAAGCCCGTGTCCTAGGCCGTGTACCCCTACAGGCACCAAAAACCCTTTTTCCGCGATCGACTCGCACACAATATTCGGGGCATTACAAGTCCAATCCTGACCGTTGGTGCCTCCGGGTCCTACTCACCGAATATGGGGTTGTACACAATCCCCATTCTTTTTGAGCTAGCTCTGCGCTCGAAAAGTCACGTCCAACCTGTAAATATTCGTCGAGCACATGTCATCATAAAAGAATCTTTTGGTGGGCCATACATTGGCTATATATATATCTGCTGATAGACGCCCATAAGTCGGTCCCCGAATCGCCGCTCCTTTTCTGAGTTCTCACGTCCTTTGGCGATGCGTTCATAGCGAGTTGACAAACCGCTCCCGCAGGACCTCCAAGACCGTATCAATGCGGCTTAGGCGTGAGCCAAGGCTAACTATGCCTTGGTTGCCCCCTGGCTGGCGAGAAAGTCGTCTGCCGCTGAGCCCTCTCAGCTAAAGAAGAAGAAGAAGAGAGAGAAGAATAGGGCGAAGGTGGTCCAGCGAGACCTGTGTCACGAGAACAGGGGCTCGCCTACCACGACCCCAAGCCATGCGGATGATCCTTCTTTGCTGAAGGTATGTCTCTGACTTGTTGATCATTGAAACTGTAATGCCCCGAAACTCAAAAGAGCGACGGGAGGCGTTCCGGGCCAAATTTTGAATTTGGCAGGAGGTACACGGCCTGGGACACGGGCATGTCCCAGGGCATGTCAGAGTAGTTCAAAGTTATGTCAAAAGATCAGGCAGAAAACTGGGTTCGACGATCGTCGAGCAGCGGTCGACCATCTGGTCTAAATGCTGTGTTCGACGATCGGGCCAACTATCTGTGTTCGACGATCGGGCCAGCTATCTGGGTTCGATGATCGGGCCGTTGGTTCGACGATCAGGCCGCGCGTTCGACGATTTGGCCAAAGTGTTGCGTTCGACGATCGGGTTATAGATCTCCGTTCGACGATCTGTCAGCGGTCGATGATCTTGGTTCTACGATCGTCGAGCACGGGGCTGTTTATGGCGTGTCTGACTCGGTCGACGCGGAGTGTCGACACAGTGGATTGGAGGGAGTTGACTAATTGTTCTAACATTAATGCGGATGTGTCCTGCTCCTGTTGGTGTACCATGCGGTGTTTAGCCCCATTCTTCCAGGTCAGACCTGGATCGTAGCCGTGCGTTTATTTTTGTGGGATCCGATGTTTGTGGTTATCCCAAAGGGGTTATACTCGAGAGAAGGGTTTCAAACCTTTATTATTTTCTGCTGGTTCTTTTTCTAAATCCTACAGAGAGGGGAGAGCAAAGGAGGAAGAAGTAGCTTAGATCCTTTCTTTGGAGGAGTTTTAGAGCTCCAAATCGTGAGCCTACACCGGATCTACGAAGGCAAGGAGATTGCGGTGCTTTACATCCACGTACATTTCCATGGCACCAAGGTAGAACGCTAGGGTAACGATTCTCTACTTGAGCATGTGAAGCTCTCCTTCTTTTACATCGGAAGCCCGCTCTCGCGAGTTTGTGGTTAGTTGGAGGCGTTCCTTCGGGTAGATATGTGAAGTCCCCATTGTGTAGAGTCTGTAATCGAGAACGGCAATAAGCATGATGTGTGAAGCCTATCCGGACATGTTGGTCTGGATCGGTGATGTTGCATTGCATAAATGCCGGAGAAGACTCCGTGTGAATGTTTGTTTTTTGGGTTTTCTACGTGGTAGATTGCAATAGGGAGCCTTGGGGATTAACCCGAAAATGCACCCGGAAAACTGGGAGGATGCGTGATCTTGCCAACTTGGAGGCCTGAGAGCCAACTTGAACATAACCGGGTTAAGTGAAGTATGTGATGGAAACGGGACTCTGGAGAAGTTTGACCTGCGCATATGGCTTAAATTTTCGTTGCGATGTGAGCGCTGGTTAGATGAAACCGTACCCGTTCTATGTCATTCGGTTAGAGTCGTTGGCATAGATGAGGGTCTTCGGCGGTGTATGGCTTAAATTGACGCGACCCATGCCAAGAAGACAAAATGCTCATATGTTTGGTCGTCAAGGTGGCGGTGGTGAGTCCGGAATGTCTATGGCTTAAATTGACGTGACATTGGCCGGTTCATCGAGAATGTGTCCTGAGTGCACGGGGCGTGTGACCGTGCGTGCCAACGCCTGTGATGCAATGTATATTTATATACTGCTTGGTTATGCTAATAAGTGCAGGGAAGGAGCATCGCCGCCCCGAATTGGTGGCGGGATAGTTATAATTTGGTCAGCATTGCTGACCGTTGCTTTTGTTTGCCACCGTGCGGTGGTTTGTTGCTTGCAGGTGCTACTGGACTAAGCGGTCACTAGCGGGCTAAAGCCCAAATTGCGAAGCCGGCCCTCGAAGGCCTAATTGGAGTGTTTACTTGCTTCTGTTCATGTATGACCGACCTACGTGCCGTGGTATGGAAAACATGTAATTTTGAGTAAACCATTTGTAAGTCCTTAAGGCCAGTACTGGTGTATGTACTTCATTCCTATTTGGCTTGTTTGTGGACAATCATGCTTGTTGCCGGGTTCTTTTAATTGCAACTTATAAAACTGCTTCCGCTAGAATGCTCTGTGTAGGACGTTTTGATTGGTTGGATGGTTTCCATTGAGTAACCACCCGGTCTGTCTGTGGTATATGGCGTCGGGCCCCGGACGGACCTACTGTTATATGCTATGCGACGGATAGGGGGTGTTACAATTTGGTATCAGACTACTAGTTTCGGTCAGGCTTCAACTGAATTCGTGGGCGAATTCTTTTTAAGGGGTGGTGAGCACATGTGTGTGCGTCATCATTATAACAACAAAAGAACCCATGAATGTCCACTTAGGAATGAAAATACACGTGTTTAGGGAACCTTCGTGTTCCTATAATTGATGTTTGCAATTTTATTTGGTCGCTTAACAGTGTTTTGTACCACTATAGGTGACCAGAAATGGTGCTGGGCCGTCGGAACGTCGAGTTTCTGAGGCTAGTAGTGCACCAAATGATGCTCCTGCAATACCTCCATCGGCTGAGACCATACGATTGGTGGCCGAAGCAGTGTTGGCCATGATTAATGCGCAGCCTGCAAGGCAAATGTAGCAGCCCGCTCCTTTGATGGAGCAGGTACCTCTTCCAGAGGTTGAGCTGAGGAGAGTGGAATAGGTAGTAGTGGAGTCGTTGGTGCCAAGGAGGGCAACCGAGAGACAGCTCAAACATGTCATGAGCTTTAATCATCCGGTATTCTCAGGGTTGGGAACCCCATCTCAAGCTGAAGACCGGTTCTCCAGGGTGAAGAGAGTCTTGACAGCAACGGAGACGGAGGAGTGGAAAATGACCACCATTGCTACGTTCCTTCTGGACGGTTAAGCGAGATTGTGGTGGGAAGGATTGGAGCTGCATTTATTGAGAGGTAGGCAACTGATAGACATCTCGATGGATGAGTTCTCGAGACTGTTCTTGGCTAGGTACCGCCCTTCGACGCAGAGGATAGCGTTGGAGAACGAGTTCCTGAAGTTGGTTCAAGGAGACAGTAGCATGGGTGAATATCTCCACGAGTTCACTCGATTGAGTCGAAATTCTAGCTCCACCATCGCGGATGAGGAGCGCAAGACGAATCGATTCTACGACGGGTTGAGAGATGATTTGAGGCTACTACTCTCGGGGCAGATGACGCAAGGTTTCTTGACCTTGGTCAACACGGCCCGGTCCTTGGAGAAGGACATGAATAATGTTCAGGAAAAGAAAAGTTTGGGTGACAAGAAGTCTGAATTCAAGGTTCCTACTACTTCAAAGTCGGGTTACCGTAAATTCTCTAAGAAGGCTAGGACTTCGGGTCCAGCTCCCTCTTCTGGTGCTTCTAGGGTGACTACGGGTCGGACCCCGGGCGCATGTTACAACTGTGGGAAGTCGGGGCACTTTGCCCGTGATTGTTGGAGCGGACGTCCCAAGTCCGAGAGAAAGCCGGGAGCAACTTATGCTCCGGCCCAACCAAGGGTGTATAATCTTAGCCAATAGGAGGCCATCAAACAAGCGGATGTGGTGACATGTAAAATATAAATTTATAGCAAGTTAATTTCTTTAAATATTTGCTATGCACATGTTACCTTACCACTGCTTGTTTAGGCTTCGTTTTGATTTGTGAAAATCCGGAAAGAGCACTCTTTGATACGGGAGCTTCACACTCCTTCTTGTCCGAAGGATTCATATCGCGCATCAAAGTACCTTCTTCGATGGCGAAGGACAAGTTGGATGTGTTGTTGCCCAATGGGTGTTCGATGCGCCCAGATAGAATCTGTGGCATGAATATTCAAATTGGGAATTAAGAGTTCGATCTGCAAGCGTCGTTATTGCCGCTAGTGGAATTCGACGTTATATTTGGCATGGACTGGCTCTCGGAGCAGCGATCCTATATTGATTGTAGTAGCAAGGAAGTCAATCTAGGAGCAAGTCGTGAGACGACTTTCACAGGCTTGAAGGGGTCGAGCAAGACGTTGATTTCTGCTCTTCAGGTGATGAAGGAGGTTCGTGCCGGTGCAGAACTGCTCTTTACACTAGTGGAGGTTGCAAAGCCTAAGCCCGCGTTGGACTGTATTTCAGTGGTATCGGAGTACCCTGATGTGTTCCCTAGCGATCTTCCTGGAGCCCCGCCGTAGCGAGAGATAGATTTTACGATAGAGCTCGTACCAGGTGCAAAGCCTGTGTCACGCTCTCCATATCGGCTAGAGCCTAAGGAAATGGCGGAGCTGAAGGTTCAACTGCAAGAGTTGTTGGAGCAAGGGTATGTGCGTCCAAGTTCTTCGCCTTGGAGCACGTCGGTCCTCTTTGTTAAGAATAAGGACGGAAGCTTGATGCTATGTATCGATTATCGGGAGCTCAACAAGTTGACGGAAAAGAACAAGTACACAATCCCTCGGATTGATGACCTTTTTGATCAGTTGGTCAGGTCGACGGTGTACTCAAAGTTGGACCTCAAGTCTGGGTACTATCAGCTGCGAATAAGGGAGAGTGATATCCCGAAGACAGCGTTCAGTACGAGATACGGGCATTACGAGTTTACGGTCATGCCGTTTGGGCTGACTAATGCGCCGTCAGTGTTCATGGATTTAATGAACAGGACCTTTAGGGAGTATTTGGACCATTTTGTCATCGTCTTCATCGATGATATTTTGGTGTACTCGCAGAGTGAGGAAGATCACTTCAGGCATCTTCATTTGGTTTTGGAGACGCTAAGGAGGAATCAATTGTACGCCAAGTTCTCGAAGTGTGAGTTTTGGTTGTCCTCAGTGGTGTTCCTCGGTCATATAGTGAGTGGGGAAGGTATTGCAGTGGATCCGGCGAAGATTGTTGCGATACGGGAGTGGCCTGAGCTTTCTACGGTAGCGGAAGTCCGGAGCTTTCTAGGGCTTGCCAGCTATTATAGGCACTTCGTAGAGAACTTCTCGCGGATAGCGTTACATCTCACTACTTTGACGAGGAAGGAGAAGAAGTTCGTTTGGACGCCAGAGTGCGCGCGAGCTTTTGAGGAGTTGAAATGTCGGTTGACCACGGCGCCTGTGCTGAGTTCGCCGCGTGGGACCGAAGGTTATGATATTTATAGTGATGCTTCGGGCAGCGGTTTGGGTTGCGTGCTACTGCAACATGGAAGTGTGATAGCTTATGGCTCGAGGCAGCTGAAAGTGCATGAGAGGAATTATCCGGTCCATGACTTGGAGTTAGCGGCCTTGATTTTTGCCTTGAAGCTGTGGAGGCATTATTTGTACGGTGTGAAAATTGATATCTACACCGATCACAAGAGCCTGAAGTATTTGATAGATCAGAAAGATCTGAATATGCGACAGCGTAGATGGATGGAGTTCCTGGGGGACTATACATTCAAGATCCATTACGTGCCGGGTAAAGGTAATGCTGTTGCGGATGCGTTGAATCGTCGAGTACCAGCTCAAGCCAATTGGCTATCGGTGCGTGATGAGCGGTTTGTTCGGGAGTTGGAGGTGTTGGAGATTGTTTATGTAGATAAGCAGTCAAGTGCTGAAGCACTCTTGAATTGGACTGAAGTTCAATATGACCTGACTGATCGGATTCGGCAGGCATTGGATTTGGATGACCACATGAAGCAGTTCATGGTAGAGGCTCTGGATGGGTCAAATTCCCAATTCGTTGTGGATGTCGGATTGCTTTGGAAAGACGGTCGTCTTTGCGTCCCAAGCGTGTGCAGTTTGCGGGTGGATTTGTTGTACGAGGCGCACCATACCAAGTAATCGATTCACTTGGGGAGCACAAAGATGTATCGTGGCGTTAAGAAACTGTTTTGGTGCCCGGGTTTGAAGAAGGATGTGGCGCTCTACATGGAGAAGTGCCAAACATGCGCCTTGGTGAAGGCAGAGTGCCAAAAGCCGGGAGGATTTCTGAAGTCCTTGCCTATTCCGGAGTGGAAATTCGACGACATCACTATGGACTTTGTGCACTGTTTGCCAAGGTCGCAAAAAAGGAACGACGCCATCTGGGTGGTCGTTGATCGGCTAACGAAGGTGTCGCATTTCTTTCCACATAGGAAGGATGATCCGGTGGAATAGTTGGCAAAGTTATATGTGGATAACATATTACGGCTCCACAGTATGCCCCGCAGCATCGTGAGTGACCAAGATGGGCGGTTCACGTCCAATGATTGGAGGCTAGTGCAGCAAATGTTGGGAACAAAGTTAAAATTCAGCACAGCCTTTCATCCGCAAATAGATGGGCAGACCAAGAGGGTCAATAGGACTATGGAAGATATGCTTCGCATGTGTGTCTTGGACTTTGGAAAGCAATGTGAAGACCATCTTTATTTGGTGGAATTTGCATACAATAATTGCTACCAGGCGAGTATTCAAATGGCGCCCTTCGAGGCCCTTTATGGTAGAAGATGTCGCACGCCGTTGTCCTGGTTGGAAATGGGTGAGTCAAAGTTGTACAAGCGTCAAGAGGTGGAGGATGCTACTTCATTGGTGCGGACCATTCGGGAGAGGTTGCTTATCGCTCAGGACCGGCAAGCGAAGTACTACAATACCAAGCACAGGAACATAGAGTTCGCTGTGGGCGACTGGGTGTACTTAAAGATCAAGCCGTTCAAGGGTGTCTCGCGGGTGCGGCGCTTGAAAAAGCTGAGCCCGAGGTACCTTGGGCCGTTTGAGGTTCTGGAGCGGATTGGTGAAGCAGCTTATCGGTTGAAGCTATCGGTGGAGTTTAGTGGCTTACATGATGTATTCAATATATCAGTGCTTCGGAAGGCGGTGAAAGAGCCTTCGCAAGTGATCGCGGTCGATCAAGTGCTGATTGATAGTGGGTTGACGACAAAGGTCAAGCCCGTGCGGATTGAAGACTCGGAAGTCAAGCGACTACTCAATAAAGAGATCAGGATGGTCAAGATCCGATGGGACAATTGCGGTCGAGAGGAGCTCTCCTGGGAGAGAGAGCACACTATGCTTGACGAGTATCCGGAGTTGTTCCGCTCAGGTACAAATTTTGATTTTGTACTATTCTTTCCTTTATGTAATTTCGTGGACGAAATTCTTTTAAGAGGGGGAGTGTTGTAACGCCCCGAAACTCAAAAGAGCGGCTGGAGGCGTTCCGGGCAAAATTTGGAATTTAGCAGGAGGTACATGGCCTAGGACACGGGCGTGTCCCAGGGCGTGTCGGAGTAGTTCAAAGTTCTGGCAAAATATCAGGCAGAAACCTGGGTTCGACGATCGTCGAGCAGCGGTCGACGATCTGGTCTAAATGTTGCGTTCGACGATCGGGCCAACTATCTGTGTTCGACGATTGGGCCAGCTATCTTGGTTCGACGATTGGGCCGTGGGTTCGACGATCGGGCCGCGCATTCGATGATTTGGCCAGAGTGTTGCGTTCGACGATCGGGCTATAGATATCCGTTCGATGATCTCTCAGCGTTCCAAGATCTTGGTTCGACGATCGTCGAGCGCGGGTTTGTTTATGGCGTGTCTGACTTGGTACACGCGGAGTGTCGACACACGGGATTGGCGGGAGTTGACTAATTGTTCCGACATTGACGCGGATGTGTCCTGCTCCTGTTGGTGTACCATGCGGTGTTTAGCCCCATTCCTCCAGGTCAGACCTGGATCGTAGTCATGCGTTTCTTTTTGTGGGATCCGATGGCTGTGGTTATCCCAAAGGGGTTATACCCGAGAGAAGGGTTTCAAAACCCTTATTATTTTCTGCTGGTTCTCTGTCTAAATCCTAGAGAGAGGAGAGAGCAAAGGAGGAAGAAGAAGCTTAGATCCAGTCTTTGGATTAGTTTTAGAGCTCCAAATCGCAAGCCGACTCCGGATCTACGAAGGCAAGGAGATTGCGGTGCTTTACATCCGTGTACATTTCCATGGCGCCGAGGAAGAACGCTAGGGTAACGATTCTCCACTTGAGCATGTGAAGCTCTCCTTCTTTTGCATAGGAAGCCTGCTCTCGCGAGTTTGCGGTGAGTTGGAGGCGTTCCTTCGGTTAGATATGTGAATTCCCCGTTGTGTAGAGTCCGTAATCGAGAACGGACATAGGCATGATGTGTGAAGCCTATCCAAACATGTTGGTCTGGATCGGTGATGTTGCATTGCTTAAATGCCGGAGAAGACTCCGTGCGAATGTTTGTTTTTCGGGTTTTCTACATGGTAGATTGCAACAGGGAGCCTTGGGGATTAACCCTAAGGTGCACCCGAAAAACTGGGCGGATGCGTGATCTTGCCAACTTGGAGGCCTGAGAGCGAACTTGAACATAACCGGGTTATGTGAAGTATGTGATGGAAACGAGACTCGGGAGAAGTTTGACCTGCGCATATGGCTTAAATTGTCGTTGCGATGTGAGTACGGGTTATATGGAACCGTACCCGTTCTATGTCGTTCGATTAGAGCCGTTGGCATAGATGAGGTTCTTCGGTGGTCTACGGCTTAATTTGACGTGACCCATGCCAAGAAGACAAAATGCTCATATGTTTGGCCGTCAAAGTGGCGGTGGTGAGTCTGCAATGTCTATGAATTAAATTGACGTGACATTGGCCGCTTCACCGAGAATGTGCCCTGAGTGCACGGGGCTTGTGGCCGTGCGTGCCAATGCCTGTGATGCAATGTATATTTATATACTACTTGGTTATGCTAATAAGTGCACGGAAGGATCATCGCCGCCTCGAATTGGGGGCGGGATCATTATAATTTGGTCAACATTGCTGACCGTTGCTTTTGTTTTTCCACCATGCGGTGGTTTGTTGCTTGCAGGTGCTGCTGGACCAAGCGGTCAATAGCGGGCTAAAGCCCAAATTGCGAATCCGGCCCTCGAAGGCCTAATTGGAGTGTTCACTTGCTTTTGTTCATGTATGACCGACCTACGTGTCGTGGTATGGAAAACATGTAATTTTGAGTAAACCATTTGTAAGGCCTTAAGGCCAGTACTGGTGTATGTACTTCATTCCTATTTGGCTTGTTAGTGGACATTCATGCTTGTTGCTGGGATCTTTTAATTGCAACTTATAAAACTGCTTCCGCTAGAATTATTTGTGTAGGACGTTTTGATTGGTTGGATGGTTTCCATTGAGTAACCACCCGGTCTGTCTGTGGTTTATGGCGTCGGGCCCCGGCCGGACCTATTGCTATATGCTATACGACGGATAAGGGGTGTTACAGAAACCATTAGCTGTTTACGCAAGAGGATTTGCAACTAACACGGTACTTCTCGCAGGAAACGGCCCATGACGACGTCAGGCCCCCACAGGAGCCCTTGGACTCGTCATCTCGTCCTCCTAAGAATCAACCGCGGGTCTCGGAGGTCGCCACTCCGGCTGACCCCCCGAGAACTACAGTTATCTTTTCCACTATAAATCCTAACTCAGTCTCAGATTGCTGAATTGACTTTCTGCAGAACCAGCTTCCGCCAAACCGGGTCTCGCCACCCGGGAAAACGAAGCAAGGGCCGCTAACTTGCCTTCCCCTGCGGCTAATCCCACCCTACCGGTGGGAGGAGTGGCTATCGAATCAACCGTAGCTCCCCAGGATGCCAGCCATCCCGCGAGAGAGGACAACTCACCCCTTGCTTCCGTCCAAGCCGGGATCACCATGCGTAAAATCTTCACCCCGGGAAAAGGAAAGCTGCTCCACCTCCTCTATGGAATTGCGGGGTGGGGGGGGGGGGGGCTGGGCCTTCTCGTCTGCCGTCGGCCGGAGATTCTCGCCATACTGCAGGTATGCGATATGATTATCATAATTGTTTCTTTGCTCTCGCCATGACCGTGGAACTCTTTTTTCAGGGGATCCGGGCTCGCGGTTGGGAGTTGACGCAGAGGATGAAGATGACGATGAAGACAGAGAGGGGGAGGACGGCGAGAGCTCCCCCTTCCCATCATCTGACGAGATGGAGGAAATCTTGACCGGTGTCGGGAGCGCTAAAAGACGGGGGAAGAGGGTTGCGGCCATCCTGTCGAAGCTTGTACGGCGGGAGCGGGCCCATGGCTCTGTGGCGAGAGAGTTCCGTGAATCGATGGAGAATAGGATGGAGGCTCTTGAGCGAGACTACTTCGTAGGCGAGATAGTTCGGCCAGGTGGGCCTACCACCGAGTCCTCTCCCGAGAGGTGTATCGCGCGGATCCGAGACCAGTCTTGCCGAATCAACCTAGGATGCACCGTCCTATCATCCTATTTCAACCCGCAGGCGCCACCAAGGACTAGGCAGCGAGAACGAGGATGATGACAGTGGGAACCTTGTTGATTCGCGAAGTCTCATCCTTTCTTACCCCCGACCTTCCACTTCCCCAATGTATCATCCTATTTTCTTATCAGTCAACCTTATAACTTGTCATTATTATTATTATGTTTTATCCGGTTCTCGCTCGGCGAGAGTGACTCCGGTTTCCGCTAGATTCGCTTGTCGCATGTCATCTCAAAATGCCTGTGCTAATCAGATTTATCGGTCAGTCGCTCTCAACTTGGTCAGGAAACTGAGGCGTCGTCGACTTAGGGCGTGACAGCTGTACCCCCACCGTCTTTTTGGGAATAGCCACTATGATCACGATTTTATATAAATAGGGGGCTCCACCCACCGTATTTATTTCTCCGATCTGAAACATTTGCTTTTTTTCCTCGTTGCTTTTGCGGCTTGCCGAGAACTCCTACTTGCATCTTATTCCCTCACCCGTTCTCGCTTATCTTTCACTCTCGCCTCTTTTCTTAAGACTTCGTCCTCAACCCCATAAGCACGATGTCGGGCGGAAGCGAGGGACGCTCCAATTGCGCGGAAGCATTCCAAAAGCCTGAGTTCCCCCTTTGCAGCCTAACCCCGGAGGAGTTCCAGCTGATCAATTACCGCTATATTTCCGTCGGCTTCACCGCGCGAAACACTGGCAACCGTGACTGGGTGAACAGCGCGAGGGAGGGGGAGCTCGCCATTCCCCTTAAGCACTTCGAGGTGGGCTTCCGCCTCCCCCTCTAGACAGAGATGTGCCAGGCCCTCCAGTATTATGGAGTGGTTCCCGCACAGCTGAATCCTAACTCGGTTGCTATACTTGTGGCGTTCATCTGCTACATGCGATCCGAGAGGATTGAGTTCAGCCACCCCATCTTCCGGAAGCTGTTTACCTTCCGCGCTAAGGGAGGGGTGGTCTTCTTCTCGGGGCAGCTGCTCAAGACCACCGGTCTCGCCAATAAGCACCATCACTGGGGCGAGAAGTTCGTTTTCGTTTCCGGCGACTTCGGCAACATTCCTCTCGCACCCATTCAGTATGAGGACGCCGCATATAAGCTGCCCTCCCTGGGCTCGCGCGAGAGCGCCCTCCTTGAGTTCTTCGGAACTAAAGATTTCGACGTCCAGTTCCTCCGGCGGGGCGTCGATTCGCTCCGCTAGTGCTCCCGGGCGAAGGTGTGGTCTCGCCTTTGACTCGCTATTCCCTGTGTAACGCCCCGAAACTCAAAAGAGCGACGGGGGATGTTTTGGGCCAGTTTTGGGGTCTGGCTGCAGGCACACGGCCTGGGACACGGGCGTGTCCCAGGGCGTGTCAAGCTTGTGTCGACACTCAGCCGGGAAGTCGACATTTTGAGCTCGACATTGTGTCGAGACTGGGCACACGGCCTGCGATACGGGCGTGTCGTAGGGCGTGTCGACCCGTGTCGACACTTAGCCCGTGAAGTCGACACTCTGCGTTCGACGAAGTTTCGAGACATGGCACACAGCCTGTGACACGGGCGTGTCGCAGGGCGTGTCGACCCGTGTCGACACTCGTCCCGGGGAGTCGACATTTTGCTCGACGACGCGTCGAGATAAGGCACACGGAATAGGACACGGGCGTGTCCGAGGCCGTGTCGTCAGGTCAATGATCTTCGCTCGACAAAGTGTCGAGTGTCGAGACCGTGTACACGGCCTGGAGCCCAGGCGTGTTGAGGTGACACGGGCAAGGACACGGGCGTGTCCTAGAACCCGTGCAGTGCTCAGGTTGTTTTCGGGGAAAAACGATGGGTGTACACGGCCGGCCACACGGCCGTGTCAGGTGGAACATGGGTGTGTCATATCGAACACGGGCGTGTTCGATGCCCGTGTATTGTTCCAGGCGCGTTGATTTTGATGGCGAATGAGGCACACGGCCCAGGATACGGGCGTGTGCCAGGCCGTGTGCGGTCCAGATTGGGCATTTCAGTACCAAATCAAAGCCGTTCGTTTCTTTAATTGGTGATCCAACGGCTGGGGGTGGTTCCTGATGGGATATACCCGGGATTGTGCCCTAGAAACCCTCACTTTTCATGAGTGGTTGTCTTTCTAAATCTTAGAGAGAGAGGAGAGCCAAGGAAGGAAGAAGAAGCTAGATCCGGCCATTGGAGGAGCTTCAAAGCTCCAAATCGTGAGCCGACTCCGGATCCACGGAGGCAAATCTAGTGCAGTGCTTTTCATCCGCTTACTTTTCCATGGCGCCAAAGAGGAACGCAAGGGTAACGATTCTCTTCTTGAGCATGGGTAGCTCTCCTTCTTTGCATAGGAAGCCCGCTCTCGCGAGTTTGCGGTGAGTTGGAGGCTTTCCTTCGGGTAGATATGTGAAGTCCCCGTTGTTTAGAGTCCGTAAGCGAGAACGGACATATGCATGATGTGTGAAGCCTATCCAGACATGTTGGTCTGGATCGGTGATGTTGCAATGCATAATGCCGGAGAAGACTCCGTGCTATTGGTTGTTTTTCGAGTTTTCTACACGGTAGATTGCAACAGGGAGCCTTGGGGATTAACCCAAAGTTGCACCCGGAAAACTGGGCGGATGCGTGATCTTGCCAACTTGGTGGCCTGAGAGCCAACTTGAACATAACCGGATTATGTGAAATGTGATGGAAACGGGACTCGGGAGAAGTTTGACCTGTGCATATGGTTTAAATTACCGTTGCGGGCGCATATGGTTTAAATTACCGTTGTGTTGTGAACCCGAGTTAGATGGAACCATACCTATTCTAGGTCATTCGGACTAGAGCTGTTGGCATAAATGAGAGTCTTCGGCGGTCTATGGTTTTAATTACCGTGACCCATGCCGGGAAGACAAACTGCTCATTAATTGGTCATCCAAAGGAATGGTGGTGAGTCGGCAGAATTAGACTGTGTTCACCGAGAATGTGCCCTGAGTGCACGGGGTGTGTGGCCGTACGAGCCTACGCCTGTGATGTAATGCATATTGATTTATTGCTCGCTTATGCTAATGTAATGCAGGGAAGGAGCATCGCCGCCCGGAGCTGGGGGCGGGATCATTATAATTTGGTCAGCATTGCTGACCGTTGCCTTGTTTTGCCACCGTGCGGTGGTTTGTTGCTTGCAAGTGCAGCTGGATCAAGCGGTCAATAGCGGGCTAAATCCCATTTTGCGAAGCCGGCCCTCGATGGCCTAAAGGAAGTGTTTACTGTTTTATTTCATGTATTACCGGCCTGCGTGCCGTGGTTTGTAAAACATGTATATGAAGTGAACAATTTTTGTAAGGCCTTAAGGTTTGTACTGGTGTATTTGTAACATTCCTATTTGGTATTAGTGGACATTCATGTTTTAGTGCTGAGTTCTTTATTGCAACTTTTATAAAACTGTTTCCGCTAGAATGCTCTGTGTAGGACGCTATGATTGGTTGGATGGTTTCCATGAGTAACCACCCGGTCTGTCTGTGGCATATGGCATCGGGCCCTGGCCGGACCTATTGCTATATGCTATGCGACGGATAGGGGGTGTTATAATTTGGTATCAGACTACTGGTTTTGGTCGGGCTTAAGATGAAATCGTGGGCGAATTCTTTTTAAGGGGTGGTGAGCACATTGTGTGCATCATCGTTATAACAGTAAAAGAACCCATGAATGTCCACTTAGGAATGAAAATTCACGTGTTTGAGGAACCTGCGTGTTCCTATAATTGCTGTTTGCAATTTTATTTGGTCGCTTAACGGTGTTTTGTACCACAATAGGTGACCAGAAGTGGTGTTGGGCTGTCGAAACATCGAGTTTCTGAGGCAAGCAGTGCACCAGATGTTGCTCCTGCAACACCTCTATCGGCTGAGAACATACGATTGGTGGCCGAAGCAGTGTTGGTCGTGATTAATGCGCAACTTGCAAGGCAAATGCAGCAACCCGCTCCTGTGATGGAGCAGGTACCACTGCAAGAGTCTGAGCCGAGGAGAGTGGAACAAGTGGTAGTGGAACCGTTGGTGCCAAGGAGGGCAACCGAGAGGCAGCTTAAGCATGTAATGAGCTTTAACCCTTCGGTATTCTCGGGGATGGGAACCTCATCTCAGGCTGAAGACTGGCTCTCCAGGGTGAAGAGAGTCATGACAGCAATGGAGACGGAGGAGTGGCAAATGACCACCATCGCTACGTTCCTTCTGGACGGTGAAGCGAGAATGTGGTGAGAAGGATTGGAGCTGCACTTACTGGGAGGTAGGCAACTTGGTGATGTCTCGATGGAGGAGTTCTCGAGATTGTTCTTGGCTAGATACCTTCCTTCGACGCAGAGGATAGAGTTGGAGAATGAATTTCTGAAGTTGGTTCTGGGTGAGAAGAGCGTGGATGAATATCTCCACGAGTTTACTCATTTGAGTCGATATGCTAGCTCCACCATCGCGGATGAGGAGTGCAAGACGAATCGATTCTATGAAGGATTGAGAGATGAGTTGAGGTTACTACTCTCGGGGTCGATGACGCAGTGTTTCTTAACCTTGGTCAACACTGCCCGGTCCTTGGAGAAAGACATGAAGAATGTTCAAGCAAAGAGGAACGTTGGTGAGAAGAAATCTGGGTTCAAAGTGCCTACTACTTCAAAGTCTGGCTATCAAAGATTCTTCAAGAAGCATAAGACTTCGGGTCTAGCTCCTTGTGCTACTTCTGGGGCGACTACGAGTCGGACCCCGGGGGCATGTTTTACTTGTGGAAAGATGGGGCACTTTGCCCGTGACTGTTGGAGCAGACGTCCTAAGTCCGAGAGAAGGTCGGGAGCGACCTATGAAGAGAAGGGCAAGGCGGTGGAGTCGACCGTGTCCCACTATGCTCCGGCCCAACCAAGGGTGTATAATTTTGGCCAACAGGAGGCCATCAAACAGGCTGATGTGGTGACAGGTACGGTTTAATTTATAGCAAGTCAATTTCTTTAAATACTTGTTATGCACATGTTACCTTACCACTGCTTGTTTAGGATTTGTATTGATTTGTGAAAATTCGGCACGAGCACTCTTCGATACGGCAGCTTCACACTCCTTCTTGTCCGAAGGATTTATATCACGCATCGGAGTCCCTTCTTCGATGGCGAAGGATAAGTTGGATGTGTTGTTTCCCAATGGGTGTTCGATGCGAGCGGATAGGATCTGCGATGTTAAGATTCGTATTGAGAATCAAGGAATTCAAGCTGGGAGCAAGTCGTGAGACGACTTTTACGGGCTTAAAGGGGTCGAGCAAGACATTGATGTCTGCTCTTCAGGTGGTGAAGGCGGTTCGTGTCGGTGCAGAACAGTTCTTTACACTAGTGGAGGTTACAAAGCCGAAGCTCGCGTTGGATTGTATTTCAGTGGTATCGGAATACCCTGATGTGTTCCCCGCAGATCTTCCTGGAGCCCTGCCTCAGCGGGAGAGAGATTTTATGATTGAGCTAGTGCCAGGTGCAAAGCCTGTGTAATGATCTCCTTATCGGCTAGCGCCTAAAGAAATGGCGGAGCTGAAAGTTCAACTGCAAGAATTGTTGGAGCAATGGTATGTGCGCCCGAGTTCTTCGCCTTGGAGCGCACCGGTCCTCTTTGTTAAGAAGAAGGATGGAAGCTTGAGGCTATGTATTGATTATCGGGAGCTCAACAAGTTGACGGAGAAGAACAAGTACCAGATCCCCCGGATTGATGATCTTTTTGATCAGTTAGTTGGGTCGACGGTGTAATCGAAGTTGGATCTCAAGGCTAGGTACTATCAGCAGCGAATAAGGGAGAGTGATATCCCGAAGACAGCGTTTAGTACGAGATACAGGCATTATGAGTTTACGGTCATGCCGTTTGGGCTGACTAATGCACCGTCAGTGTTCATGGATTTGATGAACAGGACTTTCAGGGAGTACTTGGACCATTTCGTGATCGTCTTCATCGACGATATTTTGGTGTACTCACAAAGTGAGGAAGATCACTTCAAGCATCTTCATTTTGTTCTGGAGACACTAAGGAGAAAAAAGTTGTATGCCAAGTTCTCGAAGTGCGAGTTTTGGCTATCCTCAGTGGCATTCCTCGGTCATATAGTGAGTGGAGAGGGTATTGTTGTGGATCCGGCGAAGATCGTTGCGATACGGGAGTGGCCTGAGCTTGTTACGGTAGCGGAAGTCCGGAGCTTTCTGGGGCTTGCCGGCTATTATAGGCGCTTCGTAGAGAACTTCTCGCGGATAGCGTTACCTCTCACTACTTTGACGAGGAGGGAGCATAAGTTCGTTTGGACGCCGGAGTGCGCGCGAGCTTTTGATGAGTTGAGGTGTCGGTTGACCACGGCGCCTGTGCTGAGTTCGTCATGTGGGACCGAAGGCTATGAGAATTATAGTGATGCTTCGGGCAGCGGTTTGGGTTGCGTGCTACTACAACACGGAAGTGTAATAGCTTATGGCTCGAGACAGCTAAAAGTGCATGAAAGGAACTATCCGGTCCATGACTTGGAGTTAGCGGCCGTGATTTTTGCCTTGAAGCTGTGGAGACAGTATTTGTACGGTGTGAAGATTGATATCTACACCGATCATAAGAGCCTGAAATATCTGATTGATCAGAAAGATCTGAATATGCGGCAGCGTAGATGGATGGAGTTCCTGGGGGACTATACATTCAAGATCCACTACGTGCCTGGTAAAGGGAATGCGGTTGTGGACGCGTTGAGTCGCCGAGCCCCAGCTCAAGCCAATTGGCTATCAGTGCATGATGAGCGGTTGGTGCGGGAGTTGGAGGCGTTGGAGATTGTTTGTGTGGATAGGCAGTTAAGTGCTGAAGTAGTTCTGAATTGGACTGAAGTCCAATATGACCTGGTTGATCGTATTCGGCAGGCTTTGGATATGGATGCTCATATGAAGCAGTTCATGGTAGAGGCTCTGGATGGGTCAAATTCCCAATTCGCCGTGGAGGACGGATTACTTTGGAAAGATAGTCTTCTGTGCGTCCCAAGTGTGGATAATTTGCGGGTGGAGTTGTTGTACGAGGCACACCATACCAAGTACTCGATTCACCCGGGGAGCACGAAGATGTACCGTGATGTGAAGAAACTATTTTGGTGGCCGAGTTTGAAGAAGGATGTGGCGCTATACGTAGCGAAGTGCCAAACTTGCGTCTTGGTGAAGGCGGAGTGCCAAAAGTTGGGAGGATTTCTTAAGTCCTTGCCTATTCCGGAGTGGAAATTGGACGACATCTCTATGGACTTTGTGCACGGTTTGCCAATGTCGCAAGACGGGAACGACGCCATTTGGGTGGTTGTTGATCGGTTAACGAAGGTGTCGCATTTTATTCCGCATAGGAAGGATGACCCGGTGGATAAGTTGGCAAAGCTTTATGTGGATAACATTGTGCGGCTTCATGGTGTGCCCCACAGCATCGTGAGTGACCGAGATGGGCGGTTCACGTCCAATGATTGGAGGCTAGTGCAACAAATGTTGGGAACAAAGTTGAAATTCAGCACAGCCTTCCATCCGCAAACGGATGGGCAGACCGAGAGGGTCAATAGAACTATGGAAGACATGCTCAGCATGTGTGTCTTGGATTTTGGAAAGCAATGGGAAGACCACCTTTATTTGGTGTAGTTCGCATACAACAATAGCTACCAAGAGAGTATTCAGATGGCGCCTTTCGAGGCCCTATATGGTAGAAAATGTCGCATGTTGTTGTCTTGTTTAGAAACGGGTGAGTCAAAGTTGTATAAACGATTAGAAGTGGAGGATGCTACTTCTTTGGTGAGAACCATTCGGGAAAGGTTGCTTATTGCTCAGGACCGGCAAGCAAAGTACTATAATACCAAGCACAGGAACGTGGAGTTCGCTATGGGCGACTATGTATACTTAAAGATCAAGCCGTTCAAGGGTGTCTCGCGAGTGCGGCGATTGAAAAAGATAAGCCCGAGGTACCTTGGGCCGTTTGAGGTTCTAGTGCGAGTTGGTGAAGCAGCCTATCGGTTGAAGCTTTCAGTGGAGCTTAGTGGTTTACATGATGTATTCCATATTTCGGTGCTTCGGAAGGCAGTGCAAGAGCCTACGCAAGTGATCGTGGTCGATCAAGTGCCGGTGGATAGTGGGCTGACGACAAAAGTCAAGCCCGTGCGGATTGAGGACTCGGAGGTCAAGCGGCTACGCAATAAAGAGATCAGGATGGTCAAGGTACGATGGGACAATTACGGTCGTGAGGAGCTCTCTTGGGAACGAGAGCAGACTATGCTTGACGAGTATCCGGAGTTGTTCCGCTAAGGTACAAATTTTGGTTTTGTACATGTCTTTCCTTTATATAATTTCGTGGACGAAATTCTTTTAAGAGGGGGAGAGTTGTAAAGCCCCAAAACTCAAAAGTGCGACGGGGGACGTTTTGGGCCAGTTTTTGGGTCTGGCTGCAGGCACACGGCCTGGGACACGGGCGTGTCCCAGGTTGTGTCAAGCTTGTGTCGACACTCAGCCTGGAAGTCGACATTTTGAGCTCGACATTGTGTCGAGACTGGGCACACGGCCTGCGATACGGGCATGTCATAGGGCGTGTCGACCCGTATCGACACTTAGCCCGCGAAGTCGACACCCTGCGTTCGATGAAGTGTCGAGACATGGCACACGGCCTGCGACACGGGCGTGTCGACCCGTGTCGACACTCGTCCCGGGGAGTCGACATTTTGCTCGACGATACGTCGAGACAGGGCACACGACCTAGGACACGGGCATGTTCGAGGCCGTGTCGTCAGGTCAACGATCTTCGCTCGACGAAGTGTCGAGTGTCGAGACCGTGTACATGGCCTGGATCCCAGGCGTGTTGAGGTGACACGGGCAAGGACACGGGCGTGTCCTAGAACCCGTGCAGTGCTCGGGTTGTTTTCGAGGAAAAATAATGGGTGTACACTTTTGAAACTTGTGAAGTGAAAGTGGGTGATTGGAAGGCTTGGGCAACCTATCCGCGCGGACTACGCGGACAGGGTTTGCGGACTGCTAAGTCGGCCGGGATGTTGCAGGCGGTTTGCTCTGTGGCAGCCTGGGCGGTCTGTTCGCGCGGACTACGCAGACAGCAGCGGCGGTCTGTCAGGCCGGGGATTACTCAACAGGCAGTTTGTTCCCAGGAAGTAACCGGGCGGATAGAAATCCTATCCGCGGAGTCCGGCATAAAGCGGATTGATGAACTGGAGCTCGGCAGACCGGTTTGGCAGTTGCCTTGGTCTTGCTCTAGTGAAGCGGCAAGTGGAAGCCGCGGAGACCGCTGGTCAGCGCGGACAGAAACTGGAGGTCGCCCGGTATGGCGGGCTAGATCCAGTGTCCGCCAGTAAGTGCGGACTGGCCCTTGTGGCCAGTGGACTGGACTTGGTGTGATCTGAACCAAGTCTAGGTTGGCTCAGTCCGGTGAGATCGCGCAGTGGAGCGCGGGCTGCTTTCTCAGTCCGCCAAGCCTAGTAGAAGTGTTGTTGCCTTGATTGCTAGCTTGTGGGTATGCGGACTGGAGGACTGCCTGTGCAAGAGCGTGCGGACTGGAGCTGGAGTACGCTGAGTTCGGTTTAGCCTTGTGATGAGGTTATGAGCTCAGGAATGCGGATTGGAGTTTGCTGTGTAAGCAGACTGGATCGGCGTGTCCACTGAGTCCGGCGGTGCCTTGGAGATGGAGGCAATGGACTCAGGAGGTGCGTACGGAAGCCGAGTGTCCGCTGAGTCCGGCAGGTGTCTTGATGGCGAGGCTACGGGCTCGGGTTATGCGGACTGGTGCTGTGTCCGCGGATTGGCGGACATAGCTGTTGTGGAGTCCGACTGTGGTGGTCCTGGCTTGGCCTCTGGCGGCAAGGCGGGCTGAATATTGGAGTCCGGCCTTGGAGATGCTGGGGCGGTCTGGTTATCTGCACAGGAGCGGCAAACTGGAATGTGTGTCCGCGGGCTGGCGGACACACTTGTTCTTGCTGCGGGATGTGGCGGTGATCCTATCGGCTAGGGCGGTGACCATAGTCATCATCGTTCCTATAAATAGGACCCATGTCACATCAGGAGTAACAAAACCTGAACCGAAGTAAGTGAACAGTAATTGAGTTCGCGTAAGTTGCTGCGGTCTGGACTTTGGTGTCCGCGCGGATTGTAAGAGTTAACCCGGGTTGTGCTGTGCAGGTTGTGCGGATAGCACTGGAAAGCCAGGACTTGGCTCTGATTGCGGTCAGGGACAGTGCGGACTTTGTGGTTAAGCAACAGGCGGTAAACAGCAGGTCGCGGATAGCGACCAGGCGGTCTCCTCTTTGGCAACTTGGTTCGGAGTTCAGGAAGTTGCCTGCTTCAGGCGGACTGTTCCATTCGATGGCGCAACTTGTGCGGTCTGGCGGCTAGGCGACCTCGCGGTCAGGCGGCCTGCAGATCGGCGGTGAAGAGCTAAGCATTGGAATTAGTGTTAGTCAGCGCGGCTTAGGTTGCGGTCTGGCGACCTGGCGGACTGAGCGGACTCCACAGCAGTAGACCGGTGGATTGGTGGTTTTGTCTGCGCAGCTTGTTCTTGTTTCTTGTCTTTGTAACTGTCTTTGTTCTCCTGGTTGGGTTGTTTGGTGAAGCATGTCTCACCATGTATGTCTCGCCTTATAAAGAAGTTTGCTCTTGATCAATGAAGAAGCTTGTGCTGCATGTGTTGCTGGTTGTTACTGCTTTGTTGAGATAACCCCTGCTAACTCCACGATCCTGGAAAACTTTCAACAATATAAGTGGGGTGTTCTCTTCCGGTTTGTTGAGTGTCAACAGGGTATCCGAGGTGGCCTCTGCGGTTTTGTTGAATTTCAACATGGTATCAGAGCGAGGTTGTTGCAGTGGTCAAGCAGTGCTCAATGGAAGTAGTTGCTCTTCTGTAGAGGAAACCAGTGGTAGAACCATGGCAGTGGAGGATGCAAGTTGTCTTGGAATTGATCTCCTTACAGAGACGAACTGTGAACGGTGGAAGTCCTGTATGAAGAGTTTTATTCTTGGCGAGGACCTTTGGGAGGTTGTATGCGGAGCAGGAAGACAAGAGGATACTGCTGGCAATGCTGAAGAGATGAGAGCTTGGAAGGCGACAAATGCGAAAGCGGAGTCTATTCTCAAGCAGGTGATCTCATCGGAGCTCTTGGACCACATCAGTGGATGTCGTTCAGCTGCGGAGGTTTGGACTTCCCTTGATGGGTTGTTCAGGAAGAAGGTGAAGGTTGCTGCTGAAGATGGTCCCTCTACTTCGTATCAGGAAGAAAGGAGTGTTTCTCCTAGGTGTGATAGGAAGAGGAAGGAAGGACCAAGGTGCTATAAATGCAAGCAGCAAGGTCATCTTCGGAAGGAGTGCAAGGTTGTCTTGCTCTCGGCGAACGTAGCTCATGTCGGAGGTAAGGAGAAGAATGTAGTTGGGACATCAACTAGTTCTGGAGTTGATCGGATGAATGCCAGTGATAGTGTAGCTATCTGGCATGAAAGACTGGGGCATGTAGGGATGGACAAGCTGAAAGCAATGGCGGAAAGAAGACTCGTAAGAGGCTTGCCTAGATTGTCACCCTATGGCGATGGTCGGGGGTGTGCGGGATGTCAGGAAAGTGGAGCCTATCGCTTCATGGTTGACAAAGCACAATCCAGATGTAAAGCACCATTGGCGGTTGTCCATTGTGCTCTGGTGGGACCGACCGTCACGACCAGTCTTGGAGGCAGCAGGTTCATGCTGATATTGGTTGATGACTATTCTAGGTATACATGGGTATACTTCATGAAGAAGAAGTCCAACATGGTACGCTTGTTTGTAGAGTTCAAGAAGCTTGTGGAAGGACAGCTTGGCCGGAGGATCAAGGTGTTGAGGACAAGTATCGGTGGTGAGTTCGGCTCAACCGAGTTCTCACACTTTTGCAGGAAGCAAGTGATCCGGAAGGAGCTTTCTTGTGGACATACTTCACAACAGGGTAGTATTGCAGCTCGGATGATCCGTTGGTTAACGGAGACCTGCAAGTGTTGGCTTCAGAGTAAAGGCGTTCCGAAGGCTCTTTGGGCGGAAGGAATGGCCTGTGCTGCTCATGTCATCAACCAGATGCCTCTTAGTCCGATCATAGTGAAGACTCCTTATGAGCTGATGTTCGGAGTGAAGCCCTCAGTGAAGCACCTTCGAGTATTTGGATCTACCTGCTATATACACTCTCTGGGTGCTCTCAAGACAAAGCTAGTTTTTGTTGGGTATGATGAGCAGAGAAGAAGATGGAGGTGTATGGATCCTGCGATGAAGAAACTCATAGTGTCGAGAAACATTGTCTTTGATGAGTTGATGCCGTATTGGGGTAGCTCTCATGTGGAGCTAGAGATAAGCAGGTCAGATGTTGGGCTGAAGGAGGCTGCTGCTAAGGAAGTGGAGTTGCCTGAGTCACCAGGTACTCCAGGTTGTTCTAGCTCTGGGGCAAAGGCGTCAGAGTCGAGAAGAAGGGGAAGCGATGCTCGAGGATCTTCCGGCTCGAAGGCGGAGGCTTCCGGTTCAGGAAGCAGGGGGAGCAATGTTTCAGGCAGTTCTTGTTCAAGAGTAGAGTCTTCTGGCTCAGGTAGCAGGGGGAGCATTGCTCCAGGTGCTCTTGGTTCCAGTGAGGAGGCGTCTTGTTCAGGAAGCAAGGGGAGCATTGTTCCGGATTTGCCCGGGAATGGAGCCGGTTCAAAAGCAGCGGAGGTGGTTAGCCGTGATCCGGTTCTTCGGAGATCGAAGAGGATCAGTAAGCCACCAGCTCGATATAGCGAAGGGAACACGGCGGACTTGGTCCCATGTTTCTTTGCTAGCCCTCAGGTCGAGCAAGGTTCTTCTGGCTGTGATGACCCCACTAGAATCAAGGAGGTGGTTGACACCAAGGCTGAAGAGGTGACTTCTCTCAGAGGTAATGAGGCTTGGACGTTTGTGCCCAAGGTAGTTGGTGATACTCCTGTGATGCATGAGTGGAGGTTGAAGCTGAAGAAGGCAGAGGGAAGCATGGCTCCTTTTGGGAGATGCTGGAGGGATCCCTCATGGTCCATAATATGCGGGGCGAGGACTATGTCTTGGACAACTCTTCGTAGATGCTATCAGAGGGACCAGGTGCAAGATTACGGGAGCTGCTAGAGTTATTCACCACTTCTCACTTCAAGGGGGAGTGTTGAAACTTGTGAAGTGAAAGTGGGTGATTGGAAGGCTTGGGCAACCTATCCGCGCGGACTACGCGGACAGGGTTTGCGGACTGCTAAGTCGGCAGGGATGTTGCAGGCGGTTTGCTCTGTGGCGGCTTGGGCGGTCTGTTCGTGCGGACTACGCGGACAGCAGCGGCGGTCTGTCAGGCCGGGGATTACTCAGCAGGCAGTTTGTTCCCAGGAAGTAACCGGGCGGATAGAAATCCTATCCGCGGAGTCCGGCATAAAGCGGATTGATGAACTGGAGCTCGGCAGACCGGTTTGGCAGTTGCCTTGGTCTTGCTCTAGTGAAGCCGCAAGTGGAAGCCGCGGAGACCGCTGGTCAGCGCGGACAGAAACTGGAGGTCGCCCGGTATGGCGGGCAAGATCCAGAGTCTGCCAGTAAGTGCGGACTGGCCCTTATGGCCAGTGGACTGGACTTGGTGTGATCTGAACCAAGTCCAGGTTGGCTCAGTCCGAGGAGATCGCGCAGTGGAGCGCGGGCTGCTTTCTCAGTCCGCCAAGCCTAGTAGAAGTGTTGTTGCCTTGATTGCTAGCTTGGGGGTATGCAGACTGGAGGACTGCCTGTGCAAGAGCGTGCGGACTGGAGCTGGAGTCCGCTGAGTTCGGTTTAGCCTTGTGATGAGGTTATGAGCTCAGGAATGCGGATTGGAGTTTGCTGTGTAAGCAGACTGGATCGGCGTGTCCGCTGAGTCCGGCGGTTCCCTGGAGATGGAGGCAATGGACTCAGGAGGTGCGGACAGAAGCCGAGTGTCCGCTGAGTCCGGCAGGTGTCTTGATGGCGAGGTTGCGAGCTTGGGTTATGCGGACTGGTGCTGTGTCCGCGGATTGGCGGACATAGCTGTTTTGGAGTCCGGCTGTGGTGGTCCTGGCTTGGCCTCTGGCGGCAAGGCAGGCTGGATATTGCAGTCCGGCTTTGGAGATGCTGGGGCGATCTAGTTATCTGCACAGGAGTGGCGAACTGGAATGTGTGTCCGCGGGCTGGCAGACACACTTGTTCTTGCTGCGGGATGTGGCGGTGATCCTATCGCCTAGGGCGGTGACCATACTCATCATCGTGCCTATAAATAGGACCCATGTCACATCAGGAGTAACAAAACCTGAACCGAAGTAGGTGAACAGTAATTGAGCTCGCGTAAGTTGCTGCGGTCTGGACTTTGGTGTCCGCGCGGATTGTAAGAGTTAACCCGGGTTGTGCTGTGCAGGTTGTGCGGATAGCACTGGAAAGCCAGGACTTGGCTCTGATTGCGGTCAGGGACAGTGCGGACTCTATAGTTAAGCAACAGGCGATAAACAGCAGGTCGCGGATAGCGACCAGGCGGTCTCCTCTTTGGCAACTTGGTTCGGAGTTCAGGAAGTCGCCTGCTTCAGGCGGACTGTTCCATTCGGTGACGCAACTTGTGCGGTCTGGCGGCTAGGCGACCTCACGGTCAGGCGGCCTGCAGATCGGCGGTGAAGAGCTAAGCATTGGAATTAGGGTTAGTCCGCGTGGCTTGGGTTGCGGTCTGGCGACCTAGCGGACTGAGCGGACTCCACAGCAGTAGATCGGTGGCTTGGTGGTTTTGTCCGCGCGGCTTGTTGTTGTTTCTTGTCTTTGTAACTGTCTCTGTTCTCCTGGTTGGGTTGTTTGGTGAAGCATGTCTCACCATGTATGTCTCGCCTTGTAAAGAAGTTTGCTCTTGATCAATGAAGAAGCTTGTGCTGCATGTGTTGCTGGTTGTTACTGCTTTGTTGAGATAACCCCTGCTAACTCCACGATCCGGGAAAACTTTCAACAATATAAGTGGGTTGTTCTCCTCCGGTTTGTTGAGTGTCAATAGGGTATCCGAGGTGGCCTCTTCGGTTTTGTTGAATTTCAACATACACGGCCGGCCACACGGCCATGTCAGGTGGAACACCGGCGTGTCATATCGAACACGGCCATGTTCGATGCCCGTGTGTTGTTCCAGGCGCGTTGATTTTGACGGCGAATGAGGCACACAGCCATGGACACGGGCGTGTGCCAGGCCGTGTGCGGTCCAGATTGGGCATTTCAGTCCTGAATCAAAGCCGTTCGTTTCTTTAATTGGTGATCCAACGGCTGGGGGTTGTTCCTGATGGGATATACCCGGGATTGGGCCTTAGAAACCCTCACTTTTCATGAGTGGTTGTCTTTCTAAATCTTAGAGAGAGAGGAGAGCCAAGGAAGGAAGAAGAAGCTAGATCCGGCCATTGGAGGAGCTTCGAAGCTCCAAATCGCGAGCCGACTCTGGATCCACGGAGGCAAAGCTAGTGTGGTGCTTTTCATCCGCTTACTTTTCCATGGCGCCAAAGAGGAACACAAAGGTAAAGATTCGCTTCTTGAGCATGGGTAGCTCTCCTTCTTTGCATAGGAAGCCCGCTCTCGCGAGTTTGCGGTGAGTTGGAGGCGTTCCTTCGGGTAGATATGTGAAGTCCCCGTTGTTTAGAGTCCCTAAGCGAGAACGGACATAGGCATGATGTGTGAAGCCTATCCGGACATGTTGGTCTGGATTGGTGATGTTGCATTGCATAATGCCGGAGAAGACTCCGTGCTATTGGTTGTTTTTCGGGTTTTCTACACGGTAGATTGCAACAGGGAGCCTTGGGGATTAACCCAAAGGTGCACCCGAAAAACTGTGCGGATGCGTGATCTTGCCAACTTGGTGGCCTGAGAGCCAACTTGAACATAACCGGATTATATGAAATGTGATGGAAACGGGACTCGGGAGAAGTTTGACCTGCGCATATGGTTTAAATTACCGTTGCGGGCGCATATGGTTTAAATTACCGTTGCGTTGTGAGCACGGGTTAGATGTAACCGTACCCGTTCTATGTTGTTCGGATTAGAGCTGTTGGCATAAATGAGAGTCTTCGGCGGTCTATGGTTTTAATTACCGTGACCCATGCCGGGAAGACAAACTGCTCATTAATTGGCCGTCCAAAGGGATGGTGGTGAGTCGGCAGACTTAGAATGTGTTCACCGAGAATGTGCCCTGAGTGCACGGGGTGTATGGACGTACGAGCCTACGCCTGTGATGTAATGAATATTGATTTATTGCTCGCTTATGCTAATGTAATGCAGGGAAGGAGCATCGCCGCCCCGAGCTGGGGGCGGGATCGTTATAATTTGGTCAGCATTGCTGACCGTTGCCTTGTTTTGCCACCGTGCGGTGGTTTGTGGCTTGCAGGTGCTGCTGGACCAAGCGGTCAATAGCAGGCTAAATCCCATTTTGCGAAGCCAACCCTCGAAGGCCTAATGAAAGTGTTTACTGTTTTATTTCATGTATGACCGGCCTGCGTGCCGTGGTTTGTAAAACATTTAATATGAAGTGAACAATTTTTGTAAGGCCTTAAGGCTTGTATCGTGTATTTGTAACATTCCTATTTGGTATTAGTGGACATTCATGCTTTAGTGCTGGGTTCTTTATTGCAACTTTTATAAAACTGCTTCCTGTAGAATGCTCTGTCTAGGACGCTATGATTGGTTGGATGGTTTCCATGAGTAACCACCCGGTCTGTCTGTGGCATATGGTGTCGGGCCCCGGCCGGACCTATTGCTATATGCTATGCGATGGATATGGGGTGTTACACCCTGTTTTAAGATTTAGTGCCGAGTGTTGTTGCCTTTGCAGGAGAGCGCGAGATCCCCCTGCCCCAAACCTTCGATGAGGCTCATGCTGCCGAGAGCCAGGCCGCGAGAGATCCGCTGGCTCTCGCGAAGTCCGCGGCTCAAGCTCGTCGGGACGAGCCGGCCCCGCTTCCTCCGACCGGCACCAGGAAGCGGAAGCCTAGCGTCCCTTTGCCCCAAGCGCTGAACTGACCCAAAATAACCACTGCTGACAAGGGTAAATCTGTAGCGGTTCCGCCCTCCCGACCTCCCGCTCCAGGCCGTTCCTTTGAAGAGATCCTGCAGGCTGCCAACGAGATTGTTGTTGCCAGGATTGGCGCCGAGGCACCTGTCGAGAACCCCCCGGTCGCTAGTGGTGCAGATGGCGAGGGGGCCGCCGCCGAGACCTCCGCTCAGTCTCCGCTGGAGAGGTGTCGCGGGGACATCATAATTTTGGTCTTGTCACGAAGTGCCTCGATGCGGAAAATAAACCGCTGCTTAAGTGGGATCCTGATGCCAACAGAGTCTCGATCTCGTCTCTTCTACCCAGCTAGGCGGAGCGAGAGGAAGTCACCAGCGAGGCCTTCCACTTGGGCTACGGCCTTTACAGCCGGGAGAACACCGGCCTCTACGATAAAATGACCACCCGACTCCTGGCCTACGACTCCACCCGGGCCCTGATGCGCAGGATCGAGCTTGCGCATATGTGCGCACATCGAAGTATCACTATCCATCGCAAGTTCCAAGACATGTTCAAGGCAAGGGAGGAGGCGGTGGCTCAGGCGGCTGCCGTGAAGAAAGAGCTGGCAGATGCTAAGCAACTGTTGTCCTTGCGCCCGGTGGAAAAGGTAAGTGAGACCTTTCACGACATTTGCTCTCGCCACCGTAAATTTCAACCTTTTTCCTCCCATACTGACCTCTCTTTTCACAGGATTCTGCTCAGGTCGTGGCGCTTCACGTGGAGCTAGCCCAGATGCGATACGAGAACATCCTGCTGAGGGACCAGCTCCGACGCATGGTTGCGACTGCGATCCCGCCTGATTCTTCGCTTGACGCAAGGTTGAGGAGCCGCCACTACTCAGAATACGACAACGACAAGCTCCTGCAGGCCAACGCTCAAGCGACGGTCGGGCTGATCCTGGAGACACTGCGAGACGTAGGCTGCTTAGACGGGAGAGGCAAGTCCGTCACCGCTCGACAGCTCGTCCCTTGCCTCTTCGAGCCCATACAGAAGCCCCTAGGTGCTCCCGATTCCCCGCCCTCAGATGTCCCGAAATCCCCTGCTGCGGGTGGCGAGACATCCGGGGAGGGCTCAGGAGAGAGCTCTCACGGGAGTTCAAGCGAGAGCTCAGAGGGATATAGCGCGTCTCCCTTAAGGGTCCCCCTTTCTTTTCCCTTTTGGTTGTAATGAGCGAGATGCTTCAAACTTGTAATTGTATTTTGAGTAAATGATCGTAAATACTGCAAATGTTTGTGTCTCTTTTCTTTTGCGTTGTAAATATGTTACACGTTTTTTGAGTAGATATATCTGTAGAGGCCAAATGCCTCTCAAGCATGCTTCCACCGATGCCCTTAGCCCTCTATGGTTGTCTCCATTAGCGATGGATAGGAGGGATCCGGTCGAGAAAGCCCAGGGTCAGGACATCCCGTTTCTGCGTTCTGCAGAGAACCGTCTACCGGGAACATCGCCCGCAGGCCTTTTAAGGGGAGACCGTCCCTCTTTACCATGCGCGAACTGGCTGAGCCTTCCGCCTAGCACTTCCCACTGTCTAACAAAGGATCCTTTGTCAGGAGCCTTCCCGTCGAGAACTTCCTTTGGCGAGATCTCCTTGGCGGAGACCTCCCGGCCAAGACCTCCTCTGGCCGAGACCTCCCCTCGCTGAGACCTCTCATGCCTGAGGGGATCCTACCTCTCTTCAATCCGTGTTTCGGGTGCATTTCTTGCCCCGCTCAGAACATCCGAGTCGAAGTGTCTCCCAGGATCAAAATCGTCCCTCCCACAGGCGAGCCTTCGGGCCTGCCAGCTAATGAGAGCCTGCGCAGCGGGTCTACCTGGGGTCGAGCCGCGCTCTGGGTAGTGCAAAAGTAACCAAGGAGCAAGAACCCAAAATCAGGCCTTTCCCCGACAGGCGAGCCTTCGGACCGGCCATCTAGATGAGAGCCTGCGCAGCGTGTCTACCTGGGGCCGAGCCTAGCTCGGGGTGCCGATGAAGTTTACACAAACCAGACCTATCCCCCACACGCGAGCCTTCGGACCTGCCAGGTAGATGAGAGTCTGCGCAGCGGGTCTACCTAGGGCCGAGCCTAGCTCGTGGTGCCGATGAAGTTTCCACAAACAAGACCTATCCCCCATAGGAGAGCCTTTGGAACTGCCAGCTAGATGAGAGCCTGCGCAGCGGGTCTACCTGGGTCCGAGCCTAGCTCGGGGTGCCGATGAAGTTTCCATAAACACGACCTATCCCCTATAGGCGAGCCTCCGGACCTGCAATCTAGATGAGAGCCTGCGCAGCGGGTCTACCTGGGGCTGAGCTGCGCTCGGGGTTGTGCATAAGTAACCAAGGACCAAGAACCCAAAATCAGGCCTTTCCCCCACAGACGAGCCTTCGGATGTGCCAGCTAGATGAGAGCCTGTGCAGCGGGTCTACCTAGGGCTGAGCCTAGCTCGGGGTGCCGATGAAGTTTCCACAAACCAGACCTATCCCCCCACAGGAGAGCCTTCGGACCTGCCACCTAGATAAGAGCCTGTGCAGCGGGTCTACCTGGGGCCGAGCCTAGATCGGGGAGCTGATGAAGTTTCTACAAACAAGACCTATCCCCCACATGCGAGCCTTCGAACCTGCCAGCTATATAAGAGCCCGCACAGCGGGTCTACCTAGGGCCGAGCCTAGCTCGAGGTGCCGATGAAGTTTCCACAAACAGGACCTATCCCCTACAGGCGAGGCTTCGAACCTGCCATCTAGATGAGAGCCTGCGTAGCGGGTCTACCTAGGGCCGAGCCTAGCTCGGGGTGCCGATGAAGTTTCCACAAACAAGACCAATCCCCCAACGGTAAGACTTCGGACCTCCCAGCTAGATGAGAGCATGCGCATCGGGTCTACCTGGGGCCGAGCCTAACTCGGGGTGTCAATGAAGTTTCCACAAACCAGACCTATCCCCCACAGGCGAGCCTTCGGACCTGCCAGCTAGATGAGAGCCTGCGCAGCGGGTCTACCTGGGGCCGAGCCGAGCTCGGGGTGCCAATAAAGTTTCCACAAACAAGACCTATCCCTCACAGTCGAGCCTTTGGACCTGCCAGCTAGATGAGATCCTGCGCAGCGGGTCTACCTGGGGTCGAGCCTAGCTCGGCGTGCCGATGAAGTTTCCACAAACAAGACCTATCCCACACAGGCGAGCCTTCGGACCTGCCAGCTAGATGAGAGCCTGCGCAGCAGGTCTACCTATGGCCGAGCCTAGCTCGGTGTGTTGCAAAACACATAATTACATCCTATCATAAGAATTTTACAACAGGCAAGAGGAAAACAAGTTGATTGATGTAGTATAACAAGCTTGATTTTGGATACATATTGCACCTTCCCCATCTCACGGGTAGAAGGGTTTTAGGTCATCGCCGCTTCAGTTGTGGCTTAAGGCCCTCGCCTCCATGTCATGCAGGTAGTAACCTCCTGTTCCAAGGACTTCCTTCACTATGTAAGGCCCTTCCCAGTTCGGGTTGAGCTTGTCCACGTGGGCCGACCTTCCTGCCGTGTCAACCATTTTCAGCACCAGGTCTCCTTCGGCAAACGGCTTGACCCTTACATGTTTATCGAAATACTTGTCCATCCGCCGCTTGATCTCTTCTTACCGGATGGCTGCAGCATCCTGCGTCTCTTCTACCATGTCCGGCGAGAGGCGTAACCCCTCCTCGTTCTCCAACCTCCAAGTCTCATCTCCTTCGCCCGTAGCTGTGACCCGCGGGGACCGAACCTCGAACTCCAGTAGTAGGACCGCCTCACAACCGTGAGAAAGATTGAAGGGGGTCTCACCGGTGACCGTGTTCGGAGTCATTCTCAAGGCCCACTGGACCGAGGGGAGCTGCTCCACCCAATTTCCCCATAAGTTTTCCACTTTCTTCTTGACCAGGTTCACAATAATCTTGTTTGCCGCTTCCACCTTGCCGTTGCTTTGGGGGTGGTGGACAGAGGCAAACCTGAGTTCTATCCCCAGCTGGGCGCAGAAGCTGATGAACTCCTCATTAGCAAACTGGGGACCGTTATCTATTACTATTGCTTGATACAGCCCGTGCCTGCAGATGATATCTGATGACTTGTTTTAGTCATCGTTTTTGGGGTAGTTTAGTATACAAAATTTCTAGTTTAATTATATGTTTTAAGTATTTTTATGCATGTTTTGTTTTATTTCTTCTTTAAGTCTTTTTGTTTTAGGATATTATAATTCCTAGTTTTATTATAGTTTTATTTGCTTGTTATGTTGCAATTTTATTTTGTTATGTGTTGATATAAAAATCTATAGTTTTATGTTTTATGTTTACTTGTGTTTTGTTATGAATATAATTAATTAATAGTATGATATGTTATGTTTGTAATATTTAGTTCTATTTGTATTAACTAATGTTATGTTTTGTTTTATTTGTAGGTTCAAAGCCCAAGCCACCTTCCTTTGTGCAGCCCGGACACTTCAAGAGCAGCCCACTTCTTCATCATGGTAAATCCCAAGCCTTCTTCATTAGTGCAACCCGAGCCCATGAAGCCTTCAAGTTCAGCCCACTTCAATGATGAAGCAGCCCACATGATGCAAACCGAGCTCCTCCTCTTGGTGAACCCAAGCCCATAAACAAATAGCCCATTTATCCAAGGCATGGCCGGCCACCTCATGCTCTCCACCTCACTTAATTCCATGCATGTACCTTCCCATTCATGCATTTTTCTCCCCATTCATATGTTGGCCGGCCACTTTTCTCTCTCTCTCCTTTTTATTATTTTTCTCCACTCTTTATTATCATCCATCCCCCTTATTAACTCTCTTTATTTTATTTCATGAATCGACTTTCCTCTCTCCCTTTCATTTAATTCATGCATGCACCTTGCCACCCATGCATGGCCGGCCCTCCTCATTCATCCCACCTCCTTCTCTCTTTCCCTCTATTTTATTTCTTTCTCCCCTCTTTATTTCTTATTCATTCCCCTTGTATTTTTTTTATTTTTATTTCTTTTAACTACATGCAATGAATCTCATCTTCTCTCTCTCCCCTCATAAATGCCATACATGCATCTCCCAAGTACATGGCCGACCACCCCCCTTATGTCATTCATTTCCACCATTTTCTAGAACCTTCCTCATCTCCTATAAAAGGAACCCATGCCTCATGCTTTGAAAAAGGAGGACTTTAGAGAGCAAGTGAGATAGCTAGTTCATGAGAGTTTTTTTCCTTGTTGTAGTTTTTATTGTAATTTCCTTTTTGTAGTAGAATCGCATTGTCCTATTTTATTTTTTGTGTATTTCCTTTTCTTAAGCAATGCAAAATGACTTCTCTTTTTTCTATTTTGTTTTCTTCCTCTATTATGCTTAGCTAATTATATTTTGCGCCCGATCGCGATGAGCTTTGCGACAAAATAACGCATCTTTAATTTTATGTTTGCATTTGTATTTTTCCTATTTTGATCCTTCTTTGATTTTTATCGTGTCGACTCCGTATTCGGGTATAAGGTAGTAGGCAATTGATCTCATTTCATAGAAGTCGAGAGACTCATTGATTTGAAAGATCACTCAAAGAAGGAAGGAGTTAAACGCAACCCTAGAGATAGGATGACGTAAATCCTCCGGATTGGAGTCAAAACCAATAGTGCGGGTCACTTCGGTAATGCGACTTTAGGCCTTTTTGACTTGTAAAGAGATTTCGGTCAAAATCTCTATAAGTTAGGGGATTTAATGCTCTAGCGAGACTACTTCCTAATATCGGATCCGTCACGGTCTTAATAGTATTGCAAAAGCTAAACTAATTTATTTCGTTATTTTATTTCAAAGTGAATCGTCGATCGAGCACTCTTTCGCAATATTTTATTTCTCTTTTAATTAAGCTTAGTTCATTTTAATTTTCAAACCCATCAATCGTTCGGTAGGATAATAGAATCGTTGTGAGTAATTTTACTTGCTTGCCCCGAGTTTTTATACGACCTTGATATATTTTTATCACTATACTATAAAACGATAGGTACACTTGCCTATTCGGATTGTAGTTCGTGAGATGATTTTAGTCCATCAATCTCCCCACAAACGAAGTTCCTTATGACCTGTGAGGTGACTTTGGCTAAGACCTTGACCTCAAGCCACTTGGAAAAGTAGTCGATCTTGACCAGGAGGAACCTCCTTTGCCTACTAGCCGGAGGAAAAGGACCAACTAAATCCATCCCCCATATAGCGAACGACCACGGTGTCGTGATGCTTCAGAGCCTTTGAGCTCCCAAGAGCTGGAGGGGGGCGTAGAGCTGGCATTTTTGACACCTCCTCGAAAACTCCGCGGCATCATTCCTTAGGGTGGGACAGAAGTACCCCTGCTTGACCACCCTTGCCTCCAACATCCTGCCTCCAGAATGACAGCCACACACGCCCGAGTGTACCTCTTCTAGGATCCTTGGGACCTCTTCTTCTGTTACACATCTTGCCAGGAGCATTGACAACATCTTGTGATGTAACCCCCCTTCCATCATCAGGTAATGAGCTGCCTTGCGCCTGAAGATCTTTGCGTCTTTAACCTCCTTTGTCAGCCTGCCTGTGGTCAGGAAGGTTTCCAATAGGGTCCACCCACGAGGATCGCCGACCTACCTCCATCAACTCCCCTTCCTCAATTACTGGCCGAAAAAGTTCAGTCAGGGTCCCTCCTCCCCGAGGTCCAAACTTCGCTAATCGATCGGCGACCGCGCTCTCCTCCCTAGGGACATGCTGGATTGAGAATGACCGGAACCCATCGATGATCGCTCTTACCTTGGATTGGTATTTTATGAGGGTAGGCTCCCGAGCTTCAAACTCTCCTCGGATAGGTGACGCTACTAGCATTGAGTTAGTGAAGGCCTCCACATCCTGGATCTCAAGCTCCTTCACCAAGCAAAGGCCGGCGATCACGGCCTCATACTCTGCTTGGTTGTTGGTCACCGGAAAGTGGTAAGGCACTGTCTACTCTATCGCGACTCCCTGGGGGCTTATCAGCACCACTCCTCCACCGAGGGAATGTTTTCCCAAGGCCCCATCAACCATCATCTTCCACGCTTCCTGTGGCTGCGGCTCCCCCTCCTCGACTACAACAATATAGTCCACCAGAAAGTCCGTCACCGCTTGCGCCTTAATGGAGAGTCTTGGAACAAAAGAAATGTCGAACTCGCTTAGTTCGATGGACCACTTGGCAAGTCTTCCCGAGGGCTCTACCCCTTCAAACATATTGCGAAGAGGATGGTCGGTGACCACCCTAATCGAGTGTGCTTGAAAATACGGCCGGAGCTTACTTGCCGAGAGGACCAAAGCGTAAGCCAACTTTTCGAGGATGGGGTAGCAGAGCTCTGACTTCTTCAAGATCCGGCTGACGTAGTAGATTGGCAGCTGCTTATTTCCCTCTTCTCTTACTATAACGGAGCTCACCGCCTCAGCTCCTACTCCCAGGTACAAGGTCAGGTCCTCACCTTCTTTTGGGCTTTGAAGCAGAGGAGCCTGAGAGAGCTGTCTCTTTAGCCCTTGGAAGGCTTCTTCGCACTCGGCGTTCCACTCAAACCTTTGGTTCCCTCGCAGCACCTTGAAGAATGAAGAACACCTGTCCCCTGACCTGGAGAGGAATCTGCTTAGCCCAGGAAATTTACCTATCAAGCACTGAACCTCCTTGGCATCGCGAGGTGATTCCAAATCTACGATGGCCTTCACCTTATCCGGGTTAGGCTCCACCCCTGTCGGATTCAAGAGATGCCCGAGGAACCTCCCGTGGCTGGCCCCGAAGACACACTTCAAGGGGTTCAGCCTTATCTTGAACCTTCGCAGGGTGGCAAACATCTCTTCTAGATCCTGCAGGTGCGAATCCGCACACTTGCTCTTGATCATTAGGTCGTCGACATAGACCTCCAAGTTTCTCCCCCTTTGATCTCGGATTACCCGATCCATCATACGTTGGTATGTAGCCCCTGTATTCTTCAACCTAAAGGGCATCATCTTATAGCTGAAGCACCCCTCCCTTGTGATGAAGGAGACATCCTTGACGTTAGGAGGGTGCATTCGGATCTGGTGATAACCTTAAAAAGCATCCAAAAAGCTCATAATAGAAAAACCGACGGTTGAATAAACCAGCGCGTCGATCCGAGGCATGGGGTTGCAATCCTTAGGGCATGATTTATTTAATAAAGAGAAATCGATACACATTCGCCATTTCCCACCCCCTTTCTTAACCATTACCACATTGGAGATCCAGCCTGGATACTGGATCTCCGAGATGAAGCCGGCCTCCAGGAGCTTCCTAACCTCCTCGCGGATGGGTTGCTCCAGCTTGGTGGCGATGGCCCTCATCTTTTGGCATATGGGACGAGTACGGGGGTCCAGGTTCAGGTGCTGGCAGGCCATGTCCGCGCCGATGCCCGGCATGTCTGCCGTGCTCCAATCGAAGATGTCGATGTTTCTTTGGATGCATGCCCGCACTCGCTCATGATCCTCAGGACTCAAGCCCCCGTTGACCTGCACGCTCTGCACTGCCCAGCGCTGGTAAAGACCTCCATCTCCACTACTTCCTTGGCTGGCTCCAGCTGCAACTACTCCCAGCCGACCCTTGCTTCTTCTTCCAGCTCCAACTCCTCCGTTCCTACTTCATCCTCAATCCACATCACCCACTTCGGGCCCACCTACTGCTGCTCGACTTCCACGCCCCTTCGTGCCTCACTCTCCACTCCTCCTGCTACTTGCTCTTCTACCTCCATTGCCTCCTTCGGGCTCTCCCGCTGCTGCTCGACTTCCACGCCCCTCCGAGCCTCTCTCTCCACTCCTCCTGCTACTTGCTCTTCTACCTCCATTGCCTCCTCCGGGCACTCCCGCTGCTGCTCGACCTCCACGCCCCCCTGGGCCTCCTTCTTAACTTTTCCATACTCCTCCGCAGTCTCCTTCCTCGCCTCCCTTAGGCTCATCTCCTCTTCTTTGACGTCCTCCTCTTGCTCCGCCATCTCCCTCTCCAGCTCTTCCGCCTCGGCCATCCAGGACACAGTGTTGACCGCTGTCACATAGCATTGCCTCGCCACCTTCGGATCCCCCCAGATCCTGACCTGCACCCCTCCGTTATTAAACTTAAGACATTGGTGGAACAAGGAGGGGATTCAGCAAACGGCACTGATGAGGGGACTCCCAAAGATGGCATTGTAACTGCTCGGAGCATCCACTATCACGAACCAACAGTTCCGTGACACGCCTCCCAGCTTCACATGCAGCCCTACCCCTCCTTCTACTTCCTTCCTCTCTACAGAAAATCCGAACACCGGTCCATCTGAAGCCAAGATCCTTTTCCCCTCAACCCTCACCTCATCAAGGGCCTTCATGAAGATAACATTTACTGAGCTCCCTTTGTCCACCAGTATCCTCGAGATCGTGAAATTCTCCACTGTCGTCTGGATCACCAGGGCATCACAAAATGGATCTTCATAGTCCGGCATGTCTGCTGACAAGAAGGTGATCTTTTCTTTCGGTGGGGGAGCCTGGGATGTAGAGGCGACCCCCCTTCAGTACATTGTTTGAAGGCTTCTATTGCAAGTTTCCTCGATCCCCACTCCTCCGTGGATCACCCTGATCCCTCCCCGGGTTCCCACATCTACCCGGTCCTCACATCTATCTTCTCCCTCCCCCCGCTGCACTTCCACAGTCCTAACCGGCGGATCCTGCCTCCCTGTTCCTATTACTTCACTCATTTCTAAGAACTCAGGATAGGTGGCCGTCGCGTGACCTTCCTCCTGGTGGAAGTCACAAAAGAGCAAAGCAGCCCTACCCCTTCTTCCTTCTCCTCCTCCTCTTCTCCCCGCTCCTCGAACTCCTCTCCTTGCTCCTCTTCCTCTGCCCACCTCCATGGCCTCTTACCGTGGCGGGAGGTGGTCCCTTGGCCCCTGTCTCCACGCTGGTTGGTCAAATATCCTGGGTTCTCGTAAGTTATCACTTCCCTGGTAGCCTCCTCCTTGGCCCTGGGGCGACCCTCCTGTGGCCTCCAACCCAACCGGTTGTTCAGCTCCCGGGCCCCCCATCCCTGCTGCTGGCCCTACCCTCGGGGTTCTTCCATCCTTCTTTCTTCTCTTTGCTCCCTCTGCTCTCTCGGCTCCCTCTGCCTTCCCGCTGTAGGCTCCTTCATATCATCTTCCTCTAGCCTGGCCAACTTCCTGGCAAATGCTGGATTTGCCCTCTCGAAGTCTATCTCTTACGTGGCCCTCTCCATGAGCTCCTCAAAGGAGAGGGGGGGGGGACTCTCTTCAAATCCATACTGAAGAATCCCAGCCTCAGCCCCAGGGTGAAGGCGAGCATTAGCGCATATCCTGGGACCTCCTGGACCAGGAGGATTTCTTCCTGAAACCGGTCAACGTAGCGACCCAGTGTCTCGTCCTGCTTGTGCCTCACTGCAAACAGGAACTCCGCCTACTTCTTCCGCTTCTTAGACGTTGAGAACCTCAACAGAAACCCTCGACGCAGATCTTCAAATCTGTATATCGAGCTCGCTGGCAATTGGTGCAACCAGTCCCAGGCCCTCTCCTTCAATGTGATGGCGAACAAACAACACTTGAAGACATCTATCATCTTCCTTATCGATACCACGTCTTCGAACCACTGCACACGCTGTACAGGGTCATCCTTCCCTGAGTAATAGGACATGTCCGGCTCCCGAAACCCCTCTAGCACCGGAGCTGAGATGATGAGCTCGCTGAAAGGTCTCTCAGCCCCCGCCAGGCGAGAGGGAAATTCTCACGGCCTTGGCTAGCTGGCCGAATCCTTAAGACCATGCCCAGGGAAGAGTTCTCGCACAGCCACCTCCCTCTTGCCAAAATCTGCCAGAGTCTCCTTGCCTGGGCGCTGGCCTGGGAAGAGCTCCCGCGCGGTCGCGTCCCTCTCACTGACTTCCACCGGGACCTCCTTCCGGGGGCGCTGCATAGGGGCATTCTCACCGAAGAGCGAGACCGCCTCCACTAGAACCTGAGAAGTCGCCCACTCACTCCTCGCTGAGAAGGCCAAGCTAATGGTTTGCAGGAATTCTCACCTGAAGTCCTCCACAATCTTCCTCATCGCCTCATCTCCCCGGGTGGGGGAGCCTCCAGAACCAGACCCTTCACCTTCACCTCTAGCCATGGGACTAAACTAAAGGCTTTCTTGTATCAGCTGCCTTCCACGCTCACCACACCAGAACTATTGAAGACAAAAATAACCTCAATCGGAGTTCAAAACAGGGGTGCAGCCAACACCTACTTCACTCGAGCCTCGACCCTCGACTAGTTGCAAAGGACCTAAGACTGACCCAAAGCCTCAGCAGGGAGGTCCCACCTCACACCCGAAAGATCTCTGAGAGCTTCCCCTCCAAAGCCAAAAGCTGGGCTAGGAGCTCCTCAGAAAGCACTAGAGATTTGGAGGATAAT
Source organism: Platanthera guangdongensis (assembly GCA_039583875.1). NCBI lineage: Eukaryota > Viridiplantae > Streptophyta > Magnoliopsida > Asparagales > Orchidaceae > Platanthera > Platanthera guangdongensis. The sequence continues at coordinate 90,430,641 of CM077155.1, read as the reverse complement.
GAGAGCTTGCTTTCAAAGGAGCCCTTATGGGTATATTTATAGCCTTTTGCTGACCTGAGATTACTGAAATACCCTTAGCCAACCTGCCAATAGCCAAATCCCGTTGTTTATAAAGTACTAAATGCAGCCCCTGAGGGTATAGGGGTAATTTTACCTGAGGGTAATTAGGTAATTTTACCCCGGGCCCTGGGCCCCACTCGGCGAGAACTCTGACCCGAGAATCTTCTCGTCCAGAGCTTATCGCAAGCGATATCGCCTGCTTATGGGTGAGAGCTCCTCAAAGGCGGGAGCTTGGCACAAGCGCAAGCGTTCCCGCTCACTCATGGGCGGGAACTTCTTCAGGGTGGGAGCTCTTATGGTCTGAAGCCCGAAGTTAGTCCAATCCTGACCGTTGGTGCCTCCGGGTCCTAATCAGCGAATATGGGGTTGTACAGAATCATCGACTGCACTTGCTATAATATTTTTGCCTTTTTGTCCAATAAGACAAGTGCAATCTCATCCTTATTGATTGGCCCGCGAACAGACTCGTACTGTGGTTGGTTCGGTGAGTCGATCGCCGCGGGCTTGCTAGATGAGGCAAGTGCACCTATCGCAAGTAGTACTCGATATTCGGGAGAATACCGAGGTCGTATTATTCCCGGGAACGGGTTGATTACCCCTACTCCTCCGAAAACACTATTATTTTACCGAAATAGAAGTTGAGGGTTTTAAGTAAAATAAGAACGAAAATAGATTTTAAGAAAGTAGTCGATGAAGAGATAACTCCCGGTATCGAATTGCGTTAGGATTAAAAATAGATTTGAATAACTAGATATCTAAAGTTTCAATTTAATTAATGCGGAAACTTGGCCGTGGAGGTTCAAAATAATGAGCTCACCTATCTCTAGGAATATCGCTCACCTAGACATTAAGGCTATTCGACCGGGCTCTCGTCCGACGAAGGATTCCCCTTAATGCCCGCAGTATGCTAAGAACCCCGCTATTGGGTGGGGAACCCAATCCGGTAGAGTTAGCGCGCCTCCTCTCTCGAGGGTTAGTGCGGAACTCTATCTACCCAGGGGTGATCTGTCCATATGCACGGCCTCTCGGCTAGCTAGCGTATGGATAACGGAAATAGAGCCCACACATCGATATGTGGGTCTACGCGTCGTTAACCCGGGGTAAACCTTAAGTTTTTAATTAAATTGAAAAATTAGACATTTGGTTATTTAAAACATTTTAGATCCCAAAGCTCTTCGATACCGAGGGCTAAAAGCAATTAGCCACTCATCGGAATGGGGATAGCTTATATGATTGGTTGTGCGAGCGTCCTAAACTATTCGCTGAAAGGTTATAAAGAAAATAAGAAGAAAAGCAAAATAACCTAATTTTAGAAAAGTTATTACAAATAAACACACCCGCACTCATTCAAACATATAAAAGGAAGAAATAAAACTAATTTACACATAAGAGAAAATTGAATAATTGACATTTGCAGGTCCCACTCAAACGAGTGGGGGCGGGAAATGAAAGCTGAAAAGTGCATAAATGAACTTTGCAAGTCCCACTCAAACGAGTGGGGGCGGAAAATTAAAGCTGAAAATTGCAAGTCCTACTCAAACGAGTAGGACTGAAATGAAAGCGAGTCCTACTCAAACGAGCAGGAGAAAATAAATGCGATTACAGGGCTTTCTTAAATATTTACATTAAAATAAAGTCCGACCATTAAACTCCTAGCGAGTAGGCGGAAAATCAAATCCAGCCATTTAACTCAAGTGAGTAGGCGGAAAAACAAAAATAAAGATTGAAAATCACAAGTCCTACTCAAACGAGTAGGACTGAAAATACAGACCGGCCATTTAACTCAAATGAGTAGGCGGAAAAATAAAAACAACACACGCACTCTACTTGAATAGAATCCAGCCAATTAACTCAAATGAGTAGGCGGAAAAATAAAAACAACACACGCACTCTACTTGAATAGAATCCAGCCAATTAACTCAAATGAGTAGGCGGAAAAATAAAAACAACACACGCACTCTACTTGAATAGAACTACTCACGCACTCGACATAAATAAACACACACACACACACTTGCATAATTTAACTTAGGAGCTGAAAAATATCTCATACACGCACACACTCGTGCTAAAATAATTGCAAAAATCAAAGTTATCGAAAAATTAAAATGACTGCATTTCTACCGCTGGAATGCAGTAGAAATGCATAAAAAGGCAAAATAAGAATTGTTTGAGCAAAAAGTTTTCAAATTAAAGTGAGAAAGGCAAGTGCCCGAAAAATTAAAACGGTTACATTTTTACCGTTAGATTTTGATAGAAATGCTAAAAAAAGTGAAAATAAAAATTGTTCGAGCGAAAATATTTTTTTGTAACTACTTAAAATGAAAGTTGATGAAAAATAAAAATAACAATTTATACATTACTATAGCCTTGTAAAATGGTTTAAAAAGAGGGAGTAAGCTAAAAAGAAGCAGTAGTTTTATAGTTAAGACAAAGTAAAAGCTAAGTTAAGAGGAATGAAAACTACCCTTTTTTAATGTTTTACAAGTTCATAAAAGCGCATTTTGAAGTATGAAAATCCTAAGTCTAACCAAATTTAAAGAGTTTTGAGAATGAAAACGGCCATAATAACGGCTATAAGTTTTGTTATATTTGGAAAGAAAACGAGAACATTTGCGTTTTAAAACATGAAAATGTATAAGATTGAAGTAAAGGAGGCTTTTAGAGAAAATTCAGAGCATATGAGGATGAGAAAAAATATCTATTTTATTAATAAAAGAAGTTGATTACAGGAGCTTAAACAAACTAAATTCAAAAAAAAAAAGGGAAAGAGAATCCTTACATAGCACTAAAGCAGCTCTAACGGCAGCCCTTATACATCAAAATGGTTCGGATTTTTGGAACCCTGAACTCATACAGCAGCTGCCTTTTTATAGGCAAAAATTTCCAAGTACACGCCCTCCGACACGGGCGTGTCGGGGGGCGTGTCAGCACTATTTTACCGCGGGATTCGGCGATCTGACGGATTTGACGGCGATTTGACTTTCCGGCCGAAAACGCGGCGGTCACGCCCCAGGTCACGGGCGTGACGGTGGGCGTGTCATTCTGCGCTTTAAGGCGATATTGACTTCGGGATTCGCCGGCGGCAGTTTGTCGGACGGACACGGGCGTGGCGCACATCGGACACGGGCGTGTTCCTCTTGGGTTCGACGAACGTTGAGCGCGAAACATTGACCTGGCTGGCACGGGGCGTGTCGGGCTGCCACGGGCGTGTCGCACATCAGACACGGGCGTGGCCCTCTTGGGTTCGACGAACGTTGAGCTGAAATCGTCGAGCGGGATGGACACGGCTTGGTCACGCCCCGTGTCGGATTATGGAACACGGGCGTGTCAGGCTTTCCTCTTCAAAATTGGCCTCTTTTCGGGTTTTTGAGCTGTCACGCCCTGGTCACGGGCGTGACCAATATGTCACGGGCGTGACATGTCATTTTTGCAGATTTTTTGCTTTTTTTCCTGACAAATAAAATAAAGCAAGTTAGTATAATATTTACAAAAATAGGAGCATTTTATTGAATAAAAACAAGTAGAAATGACAAAAATTAAATAAAACGACTTAAGTAATGTACATAAAATTAGGTATATTTACAATTCATCAAATACCCCCATACTTAAGCTTTTGCTATTCCAGAGCAAAAGTTGGAGATGAACTTATAATGAATTAAAGAAATCCTAAGTTTATCTACCGCTTGACTTAATTGAAAGAAGGATCAAAATGAATATCCGGGGTATACGAGGTAAATCCTAAATTATGCCAAAATTTAAATAAAGGAAGAGTTTCAGCAAAAGACTTCTCGTTATAAGCAAATAGATAGCAAAAATTTTATTTGTGAGGCTAACAAAAATAGATTGGATTTATGAAACTGTAGCTTGGAAAAAATTAAAGGAAATAATTTAATTTACAAATTATGCTCTCAAAAAGATTTTAAAAATAAATCTAGAATTTTTTTGAATTTGGCGGAGGGAGATATCGTGGGATATGAAGAAGGCTTAGAATTTTTAGAGGCGAGGGTATATTTTTTCGCTCGAACCTCTAATGATTTTTTTTTTTTTTTCGAATAAGGATGTTAGGAAAACGAAATCTTATTTTCCATAACATAATTTTTTTTTTTAACATCTTCATAATCCAATGTATATGTGTAGGAGTAATGAATTTTATCCTCTTACTCGATAACATATAATCTTTTCAAATATTGGATGCCTATGTTTACGGAACGAAATCTTATTCCCATTGACATAGGATCTTTTAAGGATCGAAATCATGTCAAGTATGACATGAAAAAAAAAGTGATAGAGTTTTTTCAAAAATAAAACTAGGTTTAATAAAAAACTTTTGAGAGCAACCTTTATAAATGAAACATTCCTAAATTTCAAAAAAAAAAGCTTGGAGTTATCATAAATTGAAATCTAAGAGTGTTATTTTTAACAAAATAAATATGCAACTATTTAGTTAGATTAGAAGTGGTGCTGAAAACAGGTACCTTATTTAAAATAAAAAGCATACAAAAATTTTTAAAACTTAACCCCAGATATCTAAATTTATCGTTCTCTAATTAATAAACGAATAGCAAGCAAAGAATTAAATAATTCGCTTATAAATTAACTCGCAACTAGATTGTTGGAGAGCGAATAAGGGTTAAGAATTGAGATATTCGATTTATTTGTTACATAATTAACAATACATTTTTTTTTGATTTTTAGGGTTTTTCTCTTTTTTTTTTTGAATTTTTAGTCATTGGCCCGCGAACAGACTCTTTGGGTGGTTGGTTCGATGAGTCGAACGTCGCGGGCATGCTAAAAAGCGAGATTTACAAATAAGAAGAGGCGGGGAAGAAAGAGAGTTATTTTTACAAAACATATTTACAAAGGAAAAGAAAAATATTTGTTTTTTTTTTTTGAGTTTTTGTTTTATAAATTTTTTATTTTTTATTTTTTATTTTTATTTTTTTTGGTTTTATAAATTTTTTTAGTTTTTGTTTTATAAATTTTTTTGGTTTTTGTTTTTTTTCAAGAATGAGAGAGAAACGGAAGGTGGAGAGAGAAGATTATTTACAAAAAAAAGGTACACAGATTTTTACAAAATGAAACTAAAAATATTTTGGAATTTTGTGTTTTTAGAATTTTTTTGGGGTTTTGGTGTTATATATTGTTTTGCAATTTTTTTTTTTGTGGTTTACAATTTTTTTTTTGGAGTTTTTGAGAGTTTTTTTTTTTTGAGTTTTTAAAGACATAAAACAAGGTTTTTTTGTTTTTTTGTTTTTTTTTTTTTTTGTAAGTTTTTTTTTTGTTTTTTTTTTGTTCATAAGTTAAATAGAAAGACAGTGCAGAAAATAGAAATATGAAAAAGAAAGCGAGAAAACACCCCCATACTTAAGTCCAACATTGTCCCCAATGTTGTAACGTAAGTATGCGGAACAAAACAGGTAAGAAAATATATACAAAGAAAAGAAAGAAATGGGGTGGGGTAGAAGCTTCCCTGATAGGAGGTGGGGAAGGCGCAGTTTAGGAACCCTGCATTAGGAAGAAAAATAGCAAAGAAAAAGGTAAAGAGATAGCGAAAAAGATAAACATGGGGTGCCTCCCAGGAGCGCTTTGTTTATAGTCACGTAGCTTGACTATGTTGGCGGTTTATATATCTAGGAGGGTTATGGATTCGAAGTTACCGCCCACAGGATCGCCTGCTATGTATAATTTTAAGCGATGACCGTTCACTTTAAACGAGCCTTTATCCGGGTGGGAGACGAGTACGGTCCCATAAGGCCAAACCTCTTCAACTTTGAAGGGGCCGGACCAACGTGATCTAAGTTTCCCGGGGAAAAGTCTAAGTCGAGAGTTATAAAGAAGGACAAGATCGCCCTGAGAAAAAGTTTTTGGGGGCTTGAGTTTTCGGTCGTGATAAAACTTAGAACGCTCCTTATAGAACTTATTGCTCTCGTATGCGTTGGCACGCCATTCATCGAGCTCGTTTAGTTGCAGTTTTCTATTTTGGGCGGCTAAGTTAGCGTCGAGATTTAAAAGTTTTAAAGCCCAAAGTGCGCGATGTTCTAATTCGACGGGTAGATGACACGCTTTGCCGTACACTAATCGATACGGCGTACAACCAATTGCGGTTTTGTATGCGGTACGATAAGCCCACAACGCATCGTCGAGCTTGATGGACCAATCTTTCCTATTAAGTGAAACGGTTTTCTCTAATATGCGCTTTATCTCCCGATTTACTACCTCTACTTGGCCACTAGTTTGCGGGTGGTATGGGGTGGCAAGTTTGTGCGTGACGCCGTATCTAGCTAACGTCTTAGCCATCTGGGTGTTGCAGAAATGCGTCCCCCGATCACTTACAATAGCGCGCGGAGTGCCGAAGCGAGAAAATAGCTTTTTAAGAAATGTAACGACGACTCGCGCATCGTTGGTGGGGAGAGCTTGCGCTTCCGCCCATCTCGATACGTAGTCGACCGCTACTAAAATATACATATTTTTGAAAGACGGAGGTAGGGGGCCAACAAAATCTATGCCCCATAAATCGAAGACTTCGCATTCTAAAAACATATTTTGGGGCATCTCGTCGCGACGAGAGATGTTACCCGACCGCTGACAGCTATCGCATGCGCGCACAAAATTGTGAGCGTCTTTGAATAGAGTGGGCCAAAAGAAGCCCGCCTCTAGCGCCTTCCGCGCGGTCCGGTTAGCTTGATAATGCCCACCAGCCGGACCCTCGTGGCAGTGCCTAAGGATTTGCGTGCACTCCACACCCGCGACACATCTTCGGACTGCTTGGTCCGCGCAGAGACGAAAAAGGAAAGGGTCCTCCCAAAAGAAATATTTCAAGTCAGAAAAGAATTTCTTCTTTTGCTGGCTTGAAAAGTCTTTTGGAAGTACCCTCGCAACTAAATAGTTTGCAAAATCTGCGAACCAAGGCGGGGAAGAAGAACTAGTAGTTATGGCTAGGAGGCGTTCCTCGGGGAATCTATCATTTATGTCAGATTCGACGAGCGCTTCCGCAGTGGGATTTTCTAAGCGGGAGAGGTGATCGGCGGCTAAATTTTCCGCGCCCCTCTTATCCCGGATCTCTAAATCGAACTCCTGCAAGAGGAGGATCCATCGAAGAAGGCGGGGTTTGGCGTCCGTTTTTGCTAACAAATATTTTAAGGCGGAATGGTCGGTAAATACGATAACTTTGGATAACGTTAGATACGAGCGAAACTTATCGAAAGCAAATACGACGGCTAAAAGTTCCTTTTCCGTTGTCGTATAATTTCCTTGTGCGGAAGTGAGGGTCTTGCTAGCGTAGTAAATAGGATGAAAATATTTGTTTATACGTTGGCCAAGAACGGCTCCTACGGCAATATCACTAGCGTCGCACATAATCTCGAACGGAAGGGTCCAATCGGGCGCCACTAAAATAGGTGAATTGATAAGTTTTTGTTTTATGAAATTAAATGCAGACTCGCATTCGCTATCAAAGACAAAATTTGATTCCTTTTCCAAGAGGCGAGTTAGCGGCTTTGTTATTTTTGAAAAATCTTGAATAAAACGTCTATAAAAGCCCGCGTGCCCTAAGAAACTCCTAATTGATTTAACGTTGGAAGGCGGGGGAAGTTTTTCTATAATTTCAACTTTGGCCTTATCGACCTCCATCCCCTTAGACGAAATCATATGGCCGAGAACCAAACCTTCTCGAACCATAAAGTTACATTTTTCCCAATTTAAAACAAGATGCGTGTCCTCGCATCGCTGAAGGACACGGTCTAAATTATGAAGACAGGACGGGAAAGAGCTTCCGAAAACAGAGAAGTCATCCATAAAGACTTCCATAATGTCTCCTACCAGCTCGCCAAAGATCGCCAGCATACATCTTTGGAATGTAGCGGGCGCGTTGCAAAGGCCAAATGGCATTCTTCGATATGCGAAGGTACCAAACGGGCAGGTAAAAGTTGTTTTCTCTTGGTCATCGGGGGAAATGGGGATTTGGAAAAACCCCGATAATCCATCGAGAAAACAAAAATACGGATGACCAGACAAACGCTCTAAAACTTGGTCTAAAAATGGTAATGGGAAATGATCCTTACGGGTGGCGTCATTTAGTTTTCGATAATCGATGCACACCCGCCAACCCATAACAGTACGAGTTGGGACGAGTTCATTGTGCTCATTCTCCACTACGGTAAGACCGCCCTTTTTGGGCACCACGTGAATGGGACTAACCCACGTACTATCCGATATGGGATAAATAATCCCCGCATCTAATAATTTAATAATTTCGGCCTTAACGACGTCTTTCATGTTTGGGTTAAGACGTCGCTGCGGCTGAATAGTTTTGCGGCAATTATCTAGAAGAAAAATCTTATGGGTGCAGAAAGACGGGTTAATCCCTTTGAGATCAGAAATTTGCCAAGCAATTGCGTGGCGATGTTTAAGCAAAACTCCCAATAAATCGGAAGTCTCCGATTCGCTCAAATGCGAAGAAATGATAACAGGGAGTGTATCATCTTTCCCAAAAAGGCGTATTTGAGTGAATCGGGTAGGGGTTTGAGTTCAAGGCAGGGCGGTTCTTCTAACGAGGTTTTAATTCCTATGTCTTTCTTACCAATTGGTTCGAAAGGCAAGTCTATAGACGTATCCTCATCGCAGTTAAAATTTTCGAGCGCAAAAAGATCGTCATTTAAAAACGTAGACTCAAAAATAGGGGAAGAACAATCTCCGAGATATGTGTCTAAATTATAACAAAAGTCATCGCTCGATGACGAGTCTCCTATGGAGGGATTAATAGAGAAAGTAACTTCGTCATCTCCTACCCGAAGGAGGAGACGACCGTTACTGACATCAATTAATGCGCGGGAGGTGGCGAGAAAAGGGCGACCGAGTATAATTGGTACATCAGTGTCCTCCTCGATGTCCAAGATGACGAAGTCTACCGGAAAGATAAACTTATCAACTCGGACAAGTACGTCCTCCACTACCCCGACGGGAAACTTAACCGAGCGATCCGCTAGTTGGATTCGCATTTTAGTAGGGGCCGGAGTGCCCAAACCTAATTTTTGAAAGAGCGAGAACGGCATCAAATTAATGCTCGCGCCTAAATCTGCAAGAGCGTATTTTACTAATATATTGCCAAAAAGGCACGGGATGGAGAACCGTCCCGGGTCATTTCTTTTTAGGGGCAATTTATTAGTAAGAGCCGCTGAGCAGTCAGCATTAAGAGAAATATGCGAAATATTTTCTAATTTTTGTTTATTGGAAAGAAGTTGTTTTAGGTATTTCGCATATTTAGGCATCTGAGAGAGTGCCTCGCAGAAGGGAACATTAATATGAATTTGTTTTAATAATAAAATAAATTTTTCAAATTGCGCGTCCTTACGCTCACTATTAAGTTTATGCGGATACGGCAAGGGCGTTTTAATAATTTTTTCATTTAAAATTTGTAAAGGCGGCGTAATCAAAGAAGGGGGAAGAGGGGTCGGAGGTGAAATATGTACCTGAGGATCGGTCCGTTTTGGATCGATCACCTCCTTTCCGCTACGGAGGGTTATACGTTGATATTTTCCCGCGGATTGGGCTCCGTGTTTCCCGGCAGTGCCCCGAGCGCGCGCTCGGACATCATTCGCGCTAGCTGTCCAACCTGGAGTTCTAAGTTTTTTAGCGATCCGGTGATGTTCCGGATATTTGACTCGTTGGAAGCTATATATTTAGAAAAATTATCCTCCATCGGAGAGGGTTTTGGAAGAGGGGGAGGCGGCAGAAATCCAGGCGCGAAAGAATTGGGGGGGCGCTGCGCATTATTCGGATTGCTCCATGAGAAGTTGGGGTGGTTCCTCCAACCCGGATTATAGTTATTGCTATAAGGGTTGTTATTGGGGTTGAAGGAAGGTCGCCCAGCATTTCCCACGTAGTCTACGAATTCATTTGCTACGCCGGCATTAGGGGGAATCGCCCAAGGAGGAGTGGTGGAGGCAACAGACATCTCCGCCACCTGCTTTGTCAGCCTTTCAACTTGAAGGGCTAAGTGGGCAGTGGCATCCACTTCGAAGAGGCCGGCCGCCTGCTTGGGACGTCCCCGAGGGACGTTCCATTGGTAGGCGTTCATAGCCATCTCTTCAATAAGAGCTTGGGCAGCCTCGGGGGTCTTATTATTCAAGGTACCCCCGGCAGCCGCGTCAATCATTTGACGCGTCTGATAATTAAGCCCATTGTAGAAGATTTGGACCTGCAACCACGCAGGCAGCGCGTGGTGCGGACACTTGCGAAGGAATTCCTTAAAGCGCTCCCAAGTCTCAAAAAGAGACTCAGAATCATTCTGCATGAACGAAGAAATGTCCGCCCGTAACTTTGCAGTTTTGGCGGGCGGAAAATACTTCGTTAAGAACCGCTCCGCAAGCTCGGCCCAGGTGGTGATACATCCTCGTGGGAGGGAATTCAACCACGCCTTAGCTTTGGATCTGAGGGAGAATGGAAAAAGGCGCAAACGAATGGCGTCATCAGTGACGCCATTAATCTTAAAAGTGTCGCAAATCTCCAAAAAACTAGACAAATGAACGTTCGGGTCCTCATCCGGCTGTCCATCGAACTGCACGGCGTTTTGGATCATTTGGATAACGCTCGATTTGATCTCAAAATTATTGTTCGCCACCGTCGGGCGGACAATACTGGACCCAGTATCGTCCAAATTTGGCCGGGCGTAATATGACATTGTACGCTCGAGGGCCGCGTTCGGATTGGGGTCGGCCATAGGAACGGCAGAGGGTTCTCCGATGGATTCTGCGGGATCCAAAGAGGGATTTCGGCGTTGAGACCGAATACGCGCAAGAGAGCGTTCGATCTCAGGATCGAAATCCAAATTTTCGGACTCCGAAGGCTGTCCACGGGTCATACACCCGAATGAAAAGTAGAAAAATTAATTCTTTTTTTTTTTCGGATTTTGAAGAAAAGTTTTTTAAGTTTTTTTTTAGTTTTTAGAAATAAAAGTAAAAGTAATAGAGTTCGGATTCGGAATAACAACTCGAAGAGAAAGTCCCCGGCAACGGCGCCAAAAACTTGATTGGCCCGCGAACAGACTCGTACTGTGGTTGGTTCGGTGAGTCGATCGCCGCGGGCTTGCTAGATGAGGCAAGTGCACCTATCGCAAGTAGTACTCGATATTCGGGAGAATACCGAGGTCGTATTATTCCCGGGAACAGGTTGATTACCCCTACTCCTCCGAAAACACTATTATTTTACCGAAATAGAAGTTGAGGGTTTTAAGTAAAATAAGAACGAAAATAGATTTTAAGAAAGTAGTCGATGAAGAGATAACTCCCGGTATCGAATTGCGTTAGGATTAAAAATAGATTTGAATAACTAGATATCTAAAGTTTCAATTTAATTAATGCGGAAACTTGGCCGTGGAGGTTCAAAATAATGAGCTCACCTATCTCTAGGAATATCGCTCACCTAGACATTAAGGCTATTCGACCGGGCTCTCGTCCGACGAAGGATTCCCCTTAATGCCCGCAGTATGCTAAGAACCCCGCTATTGGGTGGGGAACCCAATCCGGTAGAGTTAGCGCGCCTCCTCTCTCGAGGGTTAGTGCGGAACTCTATCTACCCAGGGGTGATCTGTCCATATGCACGGCCTCTCGGCTAGCTAGCGTATGGATAACGGAAATAGAGCCCACACATCGATATGTGGGTCTACGCGTCGTTAACCCGGGGTAAACCTTAAGTTTTTAATTAAATTGAAAAATTAGACATTTGGTTATTTAAAACATTTTAGATCCCAAAGCTCTTCGATACCGAGGGCTAAAAGCAATTAGCCACTCATCGGAATGGGGATAGCTTATATGATTGGTTGTGCGAGCGTCCTAAACTATTCGCTGAAAGGTTATAAAGAAAATAAGAAGAAAAGCAAAATAACCTAATTTTAGAAAAGTTATTACAAATAAACACACCCGCACTCATTCAAACATATAAAAGGAAGAAATAAAACTAATTTACACATAAGAGAAAATTGAATAATTGACATTTGCAGGTCCCACTCAAACGAGTGGGGGCGGGAAATGAAAGCTGAAAAGTGCATAAATGAACTTTGCAAGTCCCACTCAAACGAGTGGGGGCGGAAAATTAAAGCTGAAAATTGCAAGTCCTACTCAAACGAGTAGGACTGAAATGAAAGCGAGTCCTACTCAAACGAGCAGGAGAAAATAAATGCGATTACAGGGCTTTCTTAAATATTTACATTAAAATAAAGTCCGACCATTAAACTCCTAGCGAGTAGGCGGAAAATCAAATCCAGCCATTTAACTCAAGTGAGTAGGCGGAAAAACAAAAATAAAGATTGAAAATCACAATTCCTACTCAAACGAGTAGGACTGAAAATACAGACCGTCCATTTAACTCAAATGAGTAGGCGGAAAAATAAAAACAACACACGCACTCTACTTGAATAGAATCCAGCCAATTAACTCAAATGAGTAGGCAGAAAAATAAAAACAACACACGCACTCTACTTGAATAGAATCCAGCCAATTAACTCAAATGAGTAGGCGGAAAAATAAAAACAACACACGCACTCTACTTGAATAGAACTACTCACGCACTCGACATAAATAAACACACACACACACACTTGCATAATTTAACTTAGGAGCTGAAAAATATCTCATACACGCACACACTCGTGCTAAAATAATTGCAAAAATCAAAGTTATCGAAAAATTAAAATGACTGCATTTCTACCGCTGGAATGCAGTAGAAATGCATAAAAAGGCAAAATAAGAATTGTTTGAGCAAAAAGTTTTCAAATTAAAGTGAGAAAGGCAAGTGCCCGAAAAATTAAAACGGTTACATTTTTACCGTTAGATTTTGATAGAAATGCTAAAAAAAGTGAAAATAAAAATTGTTCGAGCGAAAATATTTTTTGTAACTACTTAAAATGAAAGTTGATGAAAAATAAAAATAACAATTTATACATTACTATAGCCTTGTAAAATGGTTTAAAAAGAGGGAGTAAGCTAAAAAGAAGCAGTAGTTTTATAGTTAAGACAAAGTAAAAGCTAAGTTAAGAGGAATGAAAACTACCCTTTTTTAATGTTTTACAAGTTCATAAAAGCGCATTTTGAAGTATGAAAATCCTAAGTCTAACCAAATTTAAAGAGTTTTGAGAATGAAAACGGCCATAATAACGGCTATAAGTTTTGTTATATTTGGAAAGAAAACGAGAACATTTGCGTTTTAAAACATGAAAATGTATAAGATTGAAGTAAAGGAGGCTTTTAGAGAAAATTCAGAGCATATGAGGATGAGAAAAATATCTATTTTATTAATAAAAGAAGTTGATTACAGGAGCTTAAACAAACTAAATTCAAAAAAAAAGGGAAAGAGAATCCTTACATAGCACTAAAGCAGCTCTAACGGCAGCCCTTATACATCAAAATGGTTCGGATTTTTGGAACCCTGAACTCATACAGCAGCTGCCTTTTTATAGGCAAAAATTTCCAAGTACACGCCCTCCGACACGGGCGTGTCGGGGGGCGTGTCAGCACTATTTTACCGCGGGATTCGGCGATCTGACGGATTTGACGGCGATTTGACTTTCCGGCCGAAAACGCGGCGGTCACGCCCCAGGTCACGGGCGTGACGGTGGGCGTGTCATTCGGCGCTTTAAGGCGATGTTGACTTCGGGATTCGCCGGCGGCAGTTTGTCGGACGGACACGGGCGTGGCGCACATCGGACACGGGCGTGTTCCTCTTTGGTTCGACGAACGTTGAGCGCGAAACATTGACCTGGCTGGCACGGGGCGTGTCGGGCTGCCACGGGCGTGTCGCACATCAGACACGGGCGTGGCCCTCTTGGGTTCGACGAACGTTGAGCTGAAATCGTCGAGCGGGATGGACACGGCTTGGTCACGCCCCGTGTCGGATTATGGAACACGGGCGTGTCAGGCTTTCCTCTTCAAAATTGGCCTCTTTTCGGGTTTTTGAGCTGTCACGCCCTGGTCACGGGCGTGACCAATATGTCACGGGCGTGACATGTCATTTTTGCAGATTTTTGGCTTTTTTTCCTGACAAATAAAATAAAGCAAGTTAGTATAATATTTACAAAAATAGGAGCATTTTATTGAATAAAAACAAGTAGAAATGACAAAAATTAAATAAAACGACTTAAGTAATGTACATAAAATTAGGTATATTTACAATTCATCACTTATCTAGATCCCTTAGTTTCTTTGGTACTTTCTTAGTAGGATCTATAGTGGAGACGGTCATGGGAATGTAAGGACCTTCTTCAACTATCATGAAGATTCTTGGATCCACATCTTCCATAAAGAACTTGATTCTCTCTTTCCACATGAGAAAATTATTTTTGGTGCACAAAGGAAGCTTGGCAAAATCTTTAGCCTTGTCCATCTTTGGTAGATCTCAAAGGACAACTATTGAAGGATCTGATCAAGGTGTTAACCTTTTAACGATCAACCTCCCTCTGATAACAATTGAAAGGTTATAGTTGCCTACATAAATCACATAGAGGTGGGTGAATAAGTGAATTGTGCGTCTTTTTGCGGAATAAAAATTACAAACCAATGCACAGATCTATCTACCAATCAAACACAGACGAGGCAAGATTTATAGTGGTTCCCCAACCTTGAGTACATCCACTTTCCCTCACCAATCTAGCAATACACTAGACTCGGCTACTCTACTATCTCGGATTAAAATCAATCCTACCCTCGGAACAACGTTCCTACAATCTCGATCCCCAAAACGGATCTACACTCTGAAGGTAAAGCTTCCTACAAACTCGGAGACAAAAGCTCCTACACTCGGAGAAATATCTCCTACAAGAATGAAATAAATTATGTAAAGAAATACAAACAGTGATTTCTTGTTCAGATCTGCAACAGTCGACCAGAAATTTCTTCTTCTAGGCTTTGCGGCTTTATCAGAATGATGAAGAGAAATCTTTAGAAGAATGGATCTGAACCTTCTTGGCTTCTCACGATCGATCTAGTCAGAGGATGAGGAGTTGAGCGAATCTCGATCTAGAGAGCATTCTTGATCTGAATCCACAAAAGATGAAACGTTAGCCGGTCGGGAATCAGCGACGACGGCGCCGACAGATTTCGTTTCTTAGAGAGAGAAAGTGGAAACAGACATTCTTGAGAGTACGGCTGCAAAACTTCTTAAAAGTAATCTTCTTAGTATTAGGGTTTGTGGGTTTAGACAAGACCTTTTATAGGATCAGAAAAGATTAGACATGATTAATTCATTATGAGAGACACGTGTACAAATCATGTCAAAGTTTATGAATAGGACCGTTAGTTTGGACTTAACGAATTTTTGGAAATGTCAAAGTAAAATACTCGAGGTATAAAGACTTAGAAAATTCTGGAACAGGAAAATTGTATTACTCGAGTATAGAAGATGAACTACTCGAGACAAATAAAACTACTCGAGTATATAAGATGACTACTCGAGTAATTCACTTAGAGAAATTTTCTGGAATGGAATCCTGGATTACTCGAGTATAAACACTGGACTACTCGAGACAAAAAATAGAACTACTCGAGTATTATACAGAGCTACTCGAGTATTTAACTTAGAAAATTTTGAGAAGAGAATTTCTGTATAACCCGAGAGGAGAAAAGAAACTACTCGAGCAGTTGTCTTAACTACTCGAGAGCCATAATTGACTACTCGGGATATATCTTAGCTACTCAAGTAGGAGTATTATTACTCGAGTATGAACACAGTAACTTACTCGAGTAAGTAAAGAACTACTCGAGTACTTAGGAAAATTTTCTTGACAGATTTTTCTTTTCTTCTAAGGGATGACCAGCATCAAGTCTTTTCACATAGTCCTAGAGCTTGAATATAAAGTGTATCACAATAGAGAGGCTACACATGAGTCCACAACTTGGAGCACACAATGAGGGATTACATTATATGGTCCTGTGTTTGTTGACACATTGTAGACTGACATTTGTCTACACTTACCATAAGATTCCTGCAAACGCATAACTCAAACCAAGCATCAAATACAACTTAATTCATCTTAGTTCAAGGATGACTTCATCAAATCTGGGTTAGTGTGGATACAATACCCAACATAACACCTGTATCATTTATGAGTCGGATGATAGGTCAGAAAGATACATTTAATCGAGCGTGGTGACAGTTTGTCATGACAAGAAGAAGGAGAATGAACAAATGCAGTGCACCCAAAGACACGAAGAGATAAAAGAAAAGGGTTCACAGCAGGATGAAGGATAGAAAAGGGAGTCTTCCCACCAATAACAGAGGACGGAACACAATTAATAAGAAAATAGGAGAGAAGAACTGCATGCCCCAATAAGACATGGGAACATGCATATGAGTAAGAAGACTCCTAGCCACATCTAGTAGATGACGATTCTTTTGTTCAACATCACCATTTTTTTTTTGCAATGTATAAGGGCAAGTGGTTTGATGAACAATACAATGATCCATACAAAACGATGTAAATTTTTGACTAAGATATTCCTTAGCATTATCAGATCTAAGGATTTTAATAGAAGTATCAAACTGTGTTTGAATCTCATTGTAAATTGTAGTGAAATAGAACACAGCTCAGAACGTTCGCATAACAAATATAACCATGTATAATGGGAAAAAGTATTAATAAATTTCACAAAATATAAGCTGCCCCTACCAACAGTTTGAGTAGGAGCAGGGCCCCATATATCAGAATGGACAATATCAAACGAATGAGAAGAACTACATCCATTGCGTGCAGGAAAAGTAGAACGATGATGTTTTCCAAACTGACAAGCTTCATAATGAAGAGAAAATCTCCCCAAGGTAAATCAGGTAGAAGATGATAAAGGATCCGAGGCGTAGGATGTCCAAGCCGAAGATGCCACTGAAGCAAAGGAGAGGAGGCAGAAAAGGCAGAAGAAGTATCAAAGTATAATAAGTCGTCCATCTCAGTCCCAGTAGCTTCCATCTCCTTGGACTGAGGAACCTAAAAAGCACAAGTAGACGCAGTAAATATGGCTTCACATCCCAACTGCTTACAAAGAGCAGTAACAAAAAGAAGATTGCATGGAAAATTGGGGACATATAGAGTGTCCCGAAGCTGAACAGAAGGAGTAACATGCACAGTGCCAGTCCCGTGAACCTGGGACAGAGAATCATCAACAATAAGAACAAGAGGTAATTGTTTAATCTTAGTTAGAGAAGAAAAAAGAGGAGAATTCCCTGTCATATGATTGGTAGCACCGGAGTCAATAAGCCACCTACTCGTGGTAGCTAACTGAGCAGCACCGGAAGTAGCAAGAGAAGCAGTAGACTTCTTGGCAGAATCAACAGAAGCAAGACGAAGATGAGGGTGTTTGACCCAACAACGATCAATCAAGTGGCCAGTCTTGCCACAATGAGAACAAAGAGATTTTAAATAACCACGGTAGCCAGTATGACCACACCGACCACCAGAATTATCATGATGAGCAGGATGAGCAACAATATCAGGGGAGGGAGAGAGAAGCAAAGGACACTGAAGTAGAGTAGTAACAACAAAAATACGAGCAGCGGTAGAATCTAGAGTCGGAGTGACCGCCTCTCCAAGAATCTGTTGATGAATCATGTCATAGGAGTCAGGAAGACGAAGAAAGTAGCAAACCATAAGGATCCCGTGAAAATATTTTTGTTGCTCATCAAGATCAGTAGAAAAGGGACGGTGTTGAAGAATGTTGGGTACATTGGTTTTAAATGTAGCTGATTTAAAGAAGCCACACCCAACTCAATGATATAAATCAAAATGTATTTGATGTATTTTGAGTTACTTGTGCAGGTTAAGTATTTTCAGGACTGAAGCAA
Organism: Platanthera guangdongensis; assembly: GCA_039583875.1. NCBI lineage: Eukaryota > Viridiplantae > Streptophyta > Magnoliopsida > Asparagales > Orchidaceae > Platanthera > Platanthera guangdongensis. Next base: position 90,412,758 of record CM077155.1, on the reverse strand, counting down.
AAATTTCTAAGTCCATGTGTCGACACTCAGAGGGAAAGTGTCGACACTTAAGAAGACTTGTGTCGACACCCAGGCAAGCAGTGTCGACACTTGGAGTCATTGTGTCGACACCAGGGATGCTGAGTCGACACCAGACAGAAAGTGTCGACACAAGGAGCTGTGTCGATACTTAGTGAAGAAAAGTGCAGTAAAGCTGTGTCGACACTTAACAGCAGTGTCGACACCTAGAAGAACTGTGTCTACACCAAAAAGTGTCGACACTTGGAGCTGTGTCGACACTCAGCAAAAGTCAGTAGAGACTAAGTATATGTGTCGACACCAAGAACAATGTGTCGACACTCAATAGAAGAGTCAGCACTTGAAGTAAGTGTCGACACCAAGAACAATGTGTCGACACTCAACAGAAGAGTCAGCACTTAAAGTAAGTGTCGACACCCAGAACAATGTGTCGACACTCAACAGAAGAGTCAACACTTGAAGAAAGTGTCGACACATGGTGCTGTGTCGACACTTAACAAAGAACAGCAAGATCAACAAAATATTCTAAGTACAAGTGTCGACACTAAGACTATGTGTCGACACTCAGCTGAAGTCTCAACAGAAGAATCAAGTGTCGACACAAGGAGCTGTGTCGACACTCAGCAAGTATCAACACTGAAGACTATGTGTCGACACCAAGAAGCAGTGTCGACACTTAACAGATTCAACACATGAAGATGTGTCGACACAAAGGAGATGTGTCGACACTAAGAAGAATTCAGCAAAATACAGAAGATCAAGTACTTGTGTCGACAATCAATTTCAGTGTCGACACATGCAGAATAAACTGTGTCGAGACATAGAATCTACAACACAAGGAGTTGTGTCGACACCTTGTAGACTTGTGTCGACACTTACACAACTTGTGTCGACACTTGGTCTATAAGTGTCGACACTTAAAGACAGAAAGTCTCGAAACTTTCAGACAGTTAGAGAACTTTCAAGAACTGACTGGATGACTTGACAGCTGCCGTTCCAACCGGTCTACAACACCTGTCAGAGATGTCAGAATTCTGTTATGGACCGGATCAGCCGGTTACCATGAAGAAGGCCTATAAATAGGCTCATACAGTCTACAGAAATCAGTTGTTGGACAGATTGAAAGTTGTTCAAATTATTGTTCAAGTATCTAACAAAGAAGATCTAGCTATTCCTTGAAGATTAAAGTGCAGATCTAAGAAGTTGGAGAGAGAGAGCTCCATCCAAGAAATCAGCCATTGGAACTAGGCTGAGAACAAGGGTTCAGATTTATTCTGAATTCTAAGTGGCAGAGGTCAAGCATAAACTGCAGAAGGAGTCAATCTTATTGAGTTCTACTTTCAAGAAGCTTTGAAGAAAGCTAAGTCAGATTGAGTCCAGCTGAGTTCTTCCAAGAACTCATCAAGAAACTCACAACTCCCCTCTCTTGCCTTTGGGTTGCTGAGTTAACAATTATATAATCATTTTTATCTTGTAGGATCCTTTGGATCTGAGTTTTTGTAAGCCTGTAATTATAAAGGCTGAGTGTAGGGCTTGAGAGCCTGAGTGTAGGAGATTGAAATCTCTGAGTGTAGGACTTAGTGGCTGAGTGTAGGCCTGGGTGGCTGAGTGTAGGCCTTTGTGGCTGAGAGTAGGCTTTGTGAAAAGCTGAGTTGTAGGGCCTTGGGCCTGAGGTGTAGGAACCCTGTTTGGGTTCTGAGATAGTGGAGGAGTTTGGCCGAATCTAGTACACTACTAGATAGGCGAAGGGGGAAAGTGGATGTACCCAAAGCTTGGGGAACCACTATAAACCTCTGTGTCTACTGTGTAATTGTTGTTGGCTGTGATTGTTGCATATGTGCTGTGTTATAGTAGATAGAATTCTGTGAAATTAACTGATTGTTGCCATTAAAGTTTAAAAAGAATTAGGTCACCTATTCACCCCCCCTCTAGGTGTTTAGGTACTATATCTTTCAAGTGGTATCAGAGTCAGGTTACTTAAAAAGGACTAACAGTCTGAGGAGATCCTGATTGGAAGATTCAGTCTAAGTCAAATTACAGATTCAAGAAAATCAAGAACCATGGGTTCCTCTGAGAATCACAAGGAATTGGGATCCATGAAATTACCTATATGCAGAAAGGAAATATTTGGGATCTGGAAGGAAAGGGTAAGGCTGTTTATGGAAGCCTCAGACCCTAGGATTACATCACAGTAAAAGAGGGGCCATATGTGCCCATGAAGATATCAGTTCTAGATGCAAATCAGAGAACTCCAAAGGATTTCTCTGAAATGACAAAGGATGAGATTGTCCTAGCCACCATGGACAAAAGGGCACAAAACATTATAGTGAGTGCCATAGATGATGCAACTTTTCAGAATCTTATACACTGTAAGACAGCCAAAGAGATGTGGGATACTCTTATTGTGTATATGGATGGTTCTGAAGAAGTAAGGCAAGATAGAAAATCCTTGCTAAATCAAGAGTATGAAAGTTTTAGACAAGAAAAGGGTGATAGCATAACTGAGTGCTATAAGAAGTTCTATAGGATAGTGAATGAACTCATGTCTTATGGAAGAGAGTTCAGTAATTATGAACTAAATGACAAGTTCCTAAGGTCCCTAACTAAAGATTGGGACACAAAGATTTGTGCCATTAGAGAAATGGCTAAGTTGGGAGAAATTCCTCCACCTACACTGTTTGGCAAATTGTTGTCTTATGAAATGCAGTTGACAGTGAGGAAAGAGGAGGAGAAATCAACAAGAAATGAACATAAGGAAAGAATAGTAGCTTTCAACACAGAAGTTCCCAGAAAGTACAGAGGTAAGTCACCAACTACACCTCCAAAGGTTGCTGAATCAGAGTCAGATGAGTCAGTCAGCACAAAATCTGGAAGCAGTGAAAGTGATGAAGACTTTGCTGCCTTCACTAGACATTTTCAGAAATTCTTGAAAAAGAAACAGTGGAGGACAAGACCTTCTACTTCACAAGGAAAAGAAGACTTCTATCAGAACAAAAAGTCTTCAAAGAAAGACAGGAAAAGGACTAAATCTAGCAAGGCAACTGTTTCAAAAAATAGTGTGCTATTGCTGCAATAGACAAGGACATGTTGTTGCAGATTGTCCTGAAAAGAGAAAGAAGTCTAGTGACAAGAAGAATACTCATTTTAAAGGCAAGAAAGAAAAGTCTTTTGTTGCCAAGAAGGAGAAGACTCTGTCAGATATTTCTTCTTCAGAAACTGAGTCTGATGCTGAGGCATACATAGGGCTGTTTGCTGAAGAAGTAGAAGAAGAATTCATACAGATTATGGATTCTATATATGAGCAAGAAGACTGTCAGTGGCAAGGGCTAATGGCATTGACTGAAACTGACAAAATCCTGGAGCAGCCAGGACCCAGTAAGGTACAAAGTTCAACTTTAAGTTCAGTTTCTTGTTCCAGCACAGAATCAGATTCATCATCATCAAGTGATGAGAGTGTATCTGAGTCTGAGGATGATATTCATCAGCTGATAGACGAATATAAAGTGTTGTTGCAAGCTTATAAGAAGAGCAAGTCCCTAGCCAAAAGTCAAGCAAAGGAAATTGCTGATCTCAAAGCTGCTGCAACAGATTTTGAGAAGTCTTTTGATCAAAAGCTTAATGAGATAGCCAGGTTGAAGCACATAACAGTGATTCAGATGGGTACTATATCATTTAAAAATGATCAAATCAAAAGTCTGGAGATTAATCTTCAGAAGGAGAAGGACTTAGTTGCTAAGTTTTCTAAACCTAAGTCAGTGTTACCCATAATTGATGAATTTGATTATCATAAGGGTAAAGCTGGACTGGGCTTTACTAGACCTGCAAGGACTGAGCAGTCCAAGTCCAAGTCCAAGGGCAAAGCCCCAACACTCAACAAGTCAGCTGTAGATAAGACAGCAAAGATAGTACCTAAGCAAAGGTACAATAAGTTTTAATGTTGGTGCTGTGGCAAGTTGGCCACTTTGCAATGGACTGTTGGCACAATGCTAGTGCCAAAGTGAGTAACAAACTGCCTATTGGAAAACCAGTAGGTAGCTTTGTCAGGTTGCAAACTAACAAGTATCAAGGACCCAAGAATACCTTGGGTTCTAAGGTTCACTAATCTGTTTTCCAGGTGAGTCCAAGTGGCCATGCCCCAATATGGTACTTGGACAGTGGATGTTGCAGACATATGACTGGAACTAGAGGATTACTAAGGGACTACATTCCAATCAAAGATGGTCCAAAAGTAACCTTTGGTGGTTCTGAAAAAGGAATCATCAAAGGGTTTGGTAACATTTCTAGTAACTTAGTTACCATTACTCAAGTGGCTTATGTTAAAGGGTTAAAACACAACCTAATAAGTATAAGTCAATTAAGTGATGTAGGGTATGACATCTCATTTGTTAAAAATGGTTGTCATATCAAGAGGTCAATTGATCAAGAGATCATTTTGACAGGTTATAGGAAGAGGAATGTCTACTGCCTAGACATTATGTGTGAGACCAATGGTTCTCAAGTATGTATTATAGCAGATGAGAAAGTCTCTCATTGTGTCAAATGGCACAAGAGACTAGCCCATCTAAACTACAAGACAATTGGCAAACTCTTTAGCCAAGAGTTAGTGAGGAATGGTCCTCAAGTTAAGTGTGTTAAAGATGGTATTTGCTCAGCTTGTCAAAAGGGCAAGCAGACTAGATCCATCTTTAGAAGCATAGAAAACAAGAATGTTGTGAGGTGTTTATACCTCTTGCATATGGATCTCTTTGGTCCAATTCCAGTTCACAGCTTAGGTAGGAAGGTCTATACCTTTGTAGTTGTAGATGACTACTCAAGGTTTTCCTGGGTGTTCTTCTTAAGACAGAAATCTGAAACACCTAGTGTCTTCCATAGCTTTGTCAAGCAAATTCAGAATGAACTAAACAGTACAGTGGTCAAGATTAAAAGTGACCATGGTACTGAATTTCAGTCTGATAGCATGACAAAACTATGTGAAGAATTTGGGAAATTTCAAGAGTTTTCTTCACCTAGAACACCTCAGCAAAATGGCATTGATGAGACGAAGAATAGGACCTTGATTGAGGCTGGTAGGACCCTATTAAGTGATACATCACTACAAGAGTATTTCTGGGATGAAGCAGTTAATACTGCATGCCATGTTATAAATAGGGCTACCATCACTAAAAGCCTAAAACAAGACCCCCTATGAAGTTGTGAAAGGCAGGAAACCAAACCTATCCTATTTCAGGATCTTTGGCTGCAAATGCTTCATACTTAACAATGAAAAGTCTTACTTGACAAAGTTTGCTGCCAAGTCCCAAGAGGGAATTTTTGTTGGGTACAACAACAACAGTAAGGCTTATAGAGTCTACAACTTGACTACACAAGTTGTAGAAGAATCTGTGCATGTAGTTTTGATGCGACTAAACTTATTAATAATGAGTTGTCTAGTAGTGTATGCAGTCCCCACAGGTTTAACAAAGAAGATGGACAAGCTTACTATAGAATAAGTACCTACTGCAAGACAGCAAGTAGAAGACAGTGGCTGTTGTCCAGGGGGAGAATTACATGTACCAATTGCTGATGAAGTTCAAGGAGTACAGCATGATGGAGATGCTGAAGAGGTTCAACTAGAAGTTAGGATGCCTCCAGCCAATAGGCATCTTAGAGATCATCCAGTAGAGCAGATTATTGGAGATCCAAGACAAGGGGTACAAACAAGGAGCAGAAACCTGAATGCAGCAATCTACTCCAGTTTTCTATCTCAAGTTGAACCAAAGAAGTTTGAAGAAGCTATACTAGATCCACAATGGACTGAAGCAATGCAAGAAGAGCTTAATCAGTTCAAGAGGTACAAGGTCTGGGAACTTGTTCCTAAACTTAAAGACCACAATATAATAGGAACCAAGTGGATCTACAGGAATAAGATGGATGAACAAGGGGTCATCATTAAGAATAAAGCAAGATTGGTTGCTAAAGGATATAGGCAAGAAGAAGGTATTGACTTTGATCAAAACTTTGCTCCAGTAGCCAGACTGGAAGCCATAAGGATGTTCTTGGCCTATCCAACCTATCAAGGATTCAAGGTTTACCAAATGGATGTCAAGTCAGCATTCCTGAATGGTAATCTTAAAGAGGAAGTCTATGTGGAACAGCCTTCAGGTTTTGTTGATCCAAATCTACCTCATCATGTCTATAGACTTAGAAAAGCTTTATATGGGTTAAAGCAAGCCCCTAGGGCTTGGTATGAAACCCTATCTAGTTTCCTCATTGAGAACAAGTTCTCAAGGGGGAAAATAGATAAAACTCTATTCCTTAGGGAATCTAGAGGCAAAGTTATACTAGTCCAAATATATGTAGATGGCATTATATTTGGGTCTACTGAAAGCAGCCTTTGCAAAAAGTTTGCAAAACTTATGCAAGGTCAATTTGAGATGAGTAGTATGGGAGAGCTGAAGTTTTTCTTGGGTATCCAAGTTAAACAGACTGAGAGTGGTTTATCCATATGTCAGTCCAAGTTAACCCTAGAACTCATAAGGAAGTATGGTATGCATTCATCCAGTACCATGAAGACTCCTATGGGGTCAAATATGTCTCTTAGCAAGGATGATGCAGGGAAACCTGTAGATGAAACCTTGCATAGAGGGATAGTTGGCTCCCTATTATACTTGACTGCTAGTAGACCAGATATCATGTATGCTACATGTGTCTGTGCAAGGTATCAAGCCTGCCCTAAAGAGTCTCATTTGACAACAGTCAAAAGAATATTGAGATATCTAAAGGGCACTCCCTATCTAGGCCTCTGGTACCCTAGGAATGAGGATTTTGAACTAACAGGTTATTCAGATGCAGACTTTGCAGGATGCAAAGAAGATAGAAAAAGCACTACTAGAACCTGTCAATTCCTAGGTGGGAGACTAATTTCATGGAGTAGCAAAAAGCAAACAAGTGTGGCTATCTCCACTGCAGAGTCAGAGTATGTGGCTGTAGGAAGTTGCTGTGCTCAACTTCTGTGGATACAATATCAGCTAGAGGACTATGGATTTCAGGTAAGTAGAACTCCACTCTTCTGTGATTCTACAAGTGCTATCTCAATAGCTAATAATCCTGTATCCCATAGTAGAACAAAACATATTGAAATTAAATATCATTTTCTTAGGGAGCATGTAGAAGAGAAGATATTTTATTAGAATATGTTAAAACTGATAATCAAATAGCTGATATGTATACTAAGCCCCTAGAAGAAGCTAAGTTCAATAGATTTAAAATTGAACTAGGAATGATAAACTTAGAGTAAGTTTATAGTATTGAAAATGGCTAAGTAAAAAGGTGTTGACACATAGAGATTTCTGTGTCGACACAGAATAGTGGTGTCGACACTTCAGGAAAAAGGTGTCGACACATCTAGGAAGTTGGTGTCGACACTTCAGAATATTAGTGTCGACACATGACATGTAAGTGTCGACACATCCAATGTGGTGTCGACACTTAGTATTTACTCAGAATTTTCTAAGTCAAGTCTCGACTATGTGTCGAGTTATGTTGTGTCGACACATAAACAAGTGTCGACACATAAAATCTGTTGACAAACTTGTGTCGACACATATGTGTCGAGACATTATAAGTCAGTTTCGACACTTATTGCCAGTATCGACACAATTTTAGTTAGCTGTCCCGCCTGTTCATCTTCAAAATCAGAAAGATATAAATAAGATTTTGTCTTAGTTTGTCGACACGCTTTCAAAGTTTTGAGACCAAACTTCAGTGTCGACACCTCTCTTCTCTCAAGACAAATTCTACAAACCCTAATGGCGCCTAAGCTTGAGGAGAATGTCAACGAAGGATACGAGCTGGTGCGCGGTGGTTTTGAGGATGCCGATCAAGAAATCCAGACTGTCGTAACCCTAGTTGCCGATTCAGGATTGGATTATCTTGTTTCAGAACCTACTAAGATATGGAAGAAAGAGGTACTTGAATTCCTCAATGGAGCTGAAGTGGATGAATCTGGATACAAAATCAAATCCAGAGTTCATGGAGCAAAGGTTAAGGTAACCCCTAAAAGTCTGAGGAAGATTCTACAGCTTCCAAGAACTAAAGCGGAAAATGAGGTTACTGCTTCAAAAACCAGGGAAGCTCTAACCTGGTGTGGACTAGATTCTACAATGAAGATTGGTTCTGTTTTTAATCGAAAAGGCATGAACAGCCAAGGCAAATTCATGTCTGAGATTGTTGGAAAAGTAATACTCAGTAAGCCAGGAGGGCATGACAGAGTGTCTGCCTCTATGTTCAATATTATGACCAGGATTATCTTCACTCTAAGAACTGATTGGTCTGTTATAATATTTGAGAAAATCAAAGAAAGCTTGACGAAGCCTAATCTGGGCAGGATCATAAGTCTTTACCTTGCTGGTACCATACCAGAGGTAATGCAACAAGCTGCAGGAAGCAAAATAAATCACATGAGAAAAATGGACATGAGGTTGTTTTCTAGATAGGACAGGGTGTTGTCTAAAGAGATGCCAACCCCTGAGAAGATAGTTCCTGAGAAAGAAATTCCTCCCAAGAAGAAAAGGAAGACTGCTCCAGTGGCACAAGAGTCCACTAGTAGCTCTGACAGTGAAGAATAGGTTGTCTTCACTCCAGATGAGAATGAGGAAGGGACTGTTGAGAAGACTCCTGCTCCTCAAGATGATGCTGAGATCCAGGGGGAGCTACCTCAAGCTAGCCCCATACAAAAGGATCAAAGCCAGGGGGAGCTTCCAGTTGTAGATGAACCCACTACACTGGAAAGTGAACAAGCAACTAACATTATCCTAGAGGTAATCACTGAACTCAATACTTTATATTTTCCTATGGAAGATTCTGATTTGTCTGATGTTCATCAGCAAACTCAGCTGGATGGTCAAGTTCCAGATGATGTTATAGAAGACACATCTGTTGTACTAGAAGTTGTTCCTGATCCAGTGGTTGAAGAACCTAGAATTACTCCAGCTCCTTCACCATAAGAGTACACAATGGAAGATTTATTTTTAAATCTGGATCAACAAGATTTTGACAAAGACATTGCTGCTACTGAAGAACAGAATGCTGCTGCTGAGGGGGAGCAAGTGCACATTAATGAAGACCCTGCCAGGAAAGTATCTGAGAAGCCTCTAAGCCCTAAGGAGAGGGTGGATATAGCCAGCACATCTGCCTCTGAAGATGAGGAGATTGCCAGGGCTAAGAAGCAGAAACTTTATGTATTCAAAAGAAGGAGTCAAAGTTATAAGAAGGCTCTACAATCTATTGCACCACAGCCTATAGTTCAGCAAACACCATCAGTTGATTATAGTGCTTTAATGGTGGCAATGCAAATTAAACTGGATGAGCACAGGCAGGCAATTGAGAAGTATGTAGATGAAGTGCAGAAATCTTTGCAATTTGATCTGGCCCAAGATATCAAGTCAATAAGATTCGAGATGAATCTTAACAAAAAGGAAATGACAGACTGTTTTCACAAGGGTGGAAATGTAGTGGTGTACTTGGCAACACACCAAGAGAAGATAAAAGTACAAGTGGATGACATAGCATTGAAGCAAGGGTATGTTCTTGAAAATCAGATAATGATGAATGACAATCTTACTGCTTCCCATAATGCTATTGTCACAGAATTAAAGAACCAGGCTGCTGGACCTTCTACATCTACTGCTACTATTAAAGATGACTTTGATAAAGTATTCCAAGAAGAACTCTCTGCTATTAAGACTGCCATTCAAGAATCTCAAAAACTCATAACTGACAAACTCCAAAGGTTAAAACCTTTCTTTAAAGATGGAGTTAATTACTTGGATAATCAGGTGAGATTTCAAAAGGATGATGTGAGAGATCATATTGAAAGAGAAGTCATAAAGGGGGAGAGGGTTTTAGTCAAGGCAAGCTCTGATCATGCTAAATGGATATCCAATTCTATCAGAGCTACACTGGGTTATCCTCCTCTTTGTGATGATGACAATGTGGCAGAATCTGGAATTCAACCTGCATATCTAGGAGGAGAGCAACCTGAAGTGGCTCAAGTCATATACCCTCCTCCAGATTTTGACATGATACATGCTGATGTACAGTCCATGTACAGCCCACCTGGGGGCAAGGACAATGTTATTATTGAAAAGGTTGTTCAACCTATTTCTGAAGCCATGCAAGAGGCAATGCAGAAAGAAGAAGAGACAAGATTGTCTAAGAAGAGGTTTAGGGAACAAGCTGAACAGAGACCAGACTTTGAGCAGTGGAGCCCTACCTCTAGAAACATTATATTAACTGCCTGGAAAGCTGCCAAGGATAACATTCAAGACAGGAACAAATGGTTTTCTGAAACTGAATGGAGAAAACATGAAACCAGACAGGAGGCAATAGTTCAATATAGAAGGAAGGCAAAGATGGGAAAGCTACCTCCTACTGCCCAGGAGCCTAGCAAGTACTTTCCAAAGCCATACCATTACTTTGAAAGGCAAAAGATCAAAGCAGAAGAGCTTAAGAAGAAAGACTTGAAAGGCAAGAAGCCTGCTGATGCTGAAGTTGCTGATGCTCCTGTCCAAGCTAAAGTTCATGCTGGCAAAGGAATAGTGATTAAGGAGCCAGAACTGAAATAGATTTAGAATTTTCTTGAAGTTTACTTTGTAATTTTCTTGATGTAAAACATTTTGTGAACTTCTGAAAATATATAAGACAGATATTAGAACAATATGTTATATGATTAATCTATTTCATGTTTGTTCTGTGATAATGTCTATGTCTATTTCATATTTGTTCTGTGATGATGTATATGAATACATGTGTGATTGATACATGTTTATGTTTACCCTGCTGTATATAATCCTGCTTTACATCATTTTGTAATTTTATTATGAATGGTGTATATCATTGACTAAGGGTTATGACTTCTCCAAATAGGGGGAGATTGTTGGGTACATTGGTTTAAATGTACCTGATTTGAAGAATCCTCACCCAACTCAATGATATACATCAAAATGTATTTGATGTATTTTGAGTTACTTGTGCGGTTAAGTATTTTCAGGACTGAAGCAAAAATTTCTAAGTGCATGTGTCGACACTCAGAGAGAAAGTGTCGACACTTAAGAAGACTTGTGTCGACACCCAGGCAAGCAGTGTCGACACTTGGAGTCATTGTGTCGACACCAGGGATGCTGAGTCGACACCAGACAGAAAGTGTCGACACAAGGAGCTGTGTCGACACAAGTGAAGAAAAGTGCAGTAAAGCTGTGTCGACACTTAACAGCAGTGTCGACACCTAGAAGAACTGTGTCTACACCAGAAAGTGTCGACACTTGGAGCTGTGTCGACACTCAGCAAAAGTCAGCAGAGACTAAGTATATGTGTCGACACCAAGAACAATGTGTCGACACTCAATAGAAGAGTCAGCACTTGAAGTAAGTGTCGACACCAAGAATAATGTGTCGACACTCAACAGAAGAGTCAGCACTTGAAGTAAGTGTCGACACCCAAAACAATGTATCGACACTCAACAGAAGAGTCAACACTTGAAGAAAGTGTCGACACATGGAGCTGTGTAGACACTTAACAAAGAAAAGCAAGATCAACAAAATATTCTAAGTACAAGTGTCGACACTAAGACTATGTGTCGACACTCATCTGAAGTCTCAACAGAAGAATCAAGTGTCGACACAAGGAGCTGTGTCGACACTCAGCAAGTATCAACACTGAAGACTATGTGTCGACACCAAGAAGCAGCGTCGACACTTAACAGATTCAACACATGAAGATGTGTCGACACAAAGGAGATGTGTCGACACTTAGAAGAATTCAGCAAAATACAGAAGATCAAGTACTTGTGTCGACACTCAATTTCAGTGTCGACAAATGCAGAAGAAATTGTGTCGAGACATAGAATCTACAACACAAGGAGTTGTGTCGACACCTTGTAGACTTGTGTCGACACTTACACAACTTGTGTCGACACTTGGTCTATAAGTGTCGACACTTAAAGACAGAAAGTCTCGACACTTTCAGACAGTTAGAGAACTTTCAAGAACTGACTGGATGACTTGACAGCTGTCGTTCCAGCCGGTCTACAGCACCTGTCAGAGATGTCAGAATTCAGTTATGGACCGGACCAGCCGGTTACCATGAAGAAGGCCTATAAATAGGCTCATACAGTCTACAGAAATAAGTTGTTGGACATATTGAAAGTTGTTCAAATTATTGTTCAAGTATCTAACAAAGAAGATCTAGTTATTCCTTGAAGATTAAAGTGCAGATCTAATAAGTTGGAGAGGGAGAGCTCCATCCAAGAAATCAGCCATTGGAACTAGGCTGAGAAGAAGGGTTCAGATTTATTCTGAATTCTAAGTGGCAGAGGTCAAGGATCAACTGCAGAAGGAGTCAATCTTATTGAGTTCTACTTTCAAGAAGCTTTGAAGAAAGCTAAGTCAGATTGAGTTCAGCTGAGTTCTTCCAAGAACTCATCAAGAAACTCACAACTCCCCTCTCTTGCCTTTGGGTTGCTGAGTTAACAATTGTATAATCATTTTTATCTTGTAGGATCCTTTGGATCTGAGTTTTTATAAGCCTGTAATTATAAAGGCTGAGTGTAGGGCTTGAGAGCCTGAGTGTAGGAGATTGAAATCTCTGAGTGTAGGCCTTGGTGGCTGAGTGTAGGCCTGGGTGGCTGAGTGTAGGCCTTTGTGGCTGAGAGTAGGCTTTGTGAAAAGCTGAGTTGTAGGGCCTTGGGCCTGAGGTGTAGGAACCTGTTTGGGTTCTGAGATAGTGGAGGAGTTTGGCTGAATCTAGTACACTACTAGATAGGCGAAGGGGGAAAGTGGATGTACCCAAAGCTTGGGGAACCACTATAAAACTCTGTGTCTAATGTGTGATTGTTGTTGGCTGTGATTGTTGCATATGTGTTGTGTTATAGTAGATAGAATTCTGTGAAATTAACTGATTGCTGCCATTAAAGTTTAAAAAGAATTAGGTCACCTATTCACCCCCCCTCTAGGTGTTTAGGTACTATGTCTTTCAAAGAAGTTCAGCCCCAAGACTCCGAACCACCTGATAAGCAGCAGCAGGGGTCATAACAAGATGATCAAAGAGATCAGCATACAGAATATAAATGCGCGAAGTCTGAGCCCCATTAGAATATAAAGCAGCCAGATGATACCACACAACTTTGACTGTTTGATCATGTCGGATGATAGGAAGACACTCATCAGATAAACTGTTGGACAACCAAGTGCGGACCAAGGCATCGGAAGTGTAACGCCCCGAAACTCAAAAGAGCGACGGGAGACGTTTTGGACCAGAGTTGGAATCTGGCAGGAGGCACACGGCCTGGGACACGGGCGTGTCCCTAGGGCGTGTCAGGCTTGAGTCGACGACTTGGTCGCGAAGTCGACGAATTTCGCTCGACAATGTGTCGAGACAGGGCATACGGCCTGAGACACAAGAGTGTCTCAGGGCGTGTCGAGCCCGTGTCGACGATCGGCCCGGGGAGTTGACAGATTTCGCTCGACGAAGTGTCGAGACAAGGCACACGGCCTAGGACACGGGCGTGTCCAAGGCCGTGTCGGGTGGTCGACGAACTTCACTCGACGAACTGTCGAGATCATGAACATGGCCTAGAGCCTAGACGTGTTCGAGTGGACACGGGTTAGGACACGGGCTTGTCCAAGAAACCGTGTGAGTCTCGGGTTGTTTTCGGGCTGTGTCGATGGAGGCACACGACCGACCACACGGCCGTGTCAGTTGGAACACGGGCGTGTCAGGTCGAACACGGGCATGTCGGATGCCCGTATGTTGTTCCAGGCTCGTCGATATTGACGCCGAATGGGGGACATGGCCCTGGACACGGGCGTGTGCCAGGCCGTGTTCGGCCCAGGTATTGCTTTTCAGGCCCGAATCAAGGCCGTTTATTTCTTTAATTTGGGATCCAACGGTTGGGGGTTATTCCTGATGGGATATACACGGGATTGGACCTTTGAAACCCTCATTCTTACTTGAGTGGTTCTCTTTCTAAGTTAAGAGAGAGGTGAGAGCAAAGGAGGAAGAAGAAGCTAGATCTGGCCATTGGAGGAGCTTCGAAGCTCCAAATCGCGAGCCGACTTCGGATCTACGGAGGCGAAGAGAGTGCGGTGCTTTTCATCCTCTTACATTTCCATGGCGCCGAGGAAGAACGCTAGAGTAACAATTCTCTTCTTGAGCATGTGAAGCTCTCCTTCTTTGCATAGGAAGCATGCTCTCGCGAGTTTGCAGTGAGTTGGAGGCGTTCCTTCGGGTAGATATGTAAAGTCCCCGTTGTGTAGAGTGCGTAAGTGAGGACGGACATATACATGATGTGTGAAGCCTACCCGGACATGTTGGTCTGGATCGGCGATGTTGCATTGCATAAATGTCGGAGAAGACTCCGTGCGATTGGTTGTTATTCGGGTTTTCTACACGGTAGATTGCAACAGGGAGCCTTGGGGATTAACCCTAAGGTGCACCCGGAAAACTGGGTGGATGCGTAATCTTGCTAACTTGGAGGCCTGAGAGCCAACTTGAACATAACCGGGTTATGTGAAATGTGTGACGGAAACGGGACTCGGGAGAAGTTTGACATGCGCATATGGTTTAAATTACCGCTGCAATGTGAGCACGGGTTAGATGGAACCGTACCCATTCTATGTCGTTCGGTTAAAGAGACCTAAGGTTACGTGGCACTTGTCGTTGGCATAGATGAGGGTCTTCGACGGTCTATGGTTTTAATTACCGTGACCCATGCCGGGAAGACAAATTGCTCATTGTTTGGCCGTCCAAAGGGATGGTGGTGAGTCGGCAGACTTTGACTGTGTTCACCGAGAATGTGCCCTGAGTGCACGGGGTGTGTGGCCGTGTGAGCCTACGCCTATGATGAAATGAATATTTATACACTGCTCGCTTATGCTAATAAAATGCAGGGAAGGAGCATCGCCGCCCCGAGTTGGGGGCGGGATCGTTATAATTTGGTCAGCATTGCTGATCGTTGCTTTGTTTGCCACCGTGCGGTGGTTTTGTTGCTTGCAGGTGCTGCTGGACCAAGCGGTCAATAGCGGGCTAAAGCCCAAATTGTGAATCCGGCCCTCGAAGGCCTAATTGGAGTGTTTACTGCTTTTATTCATGTATGACCGGCCTGCGTGCCGTGGTTTGTAAATCATGTAATATTAAGTAAACAATTTTGTAAGGCCATAAGGCCAGTACTTGTGTATGTACTACATTCCTATTTGGTTTATTAGTGGACATTCGTGCTCTTTGTATTGGGTTCTTAATTGCAACTTGTATAAACTGCTTCCGCTAGAATGCTCTGTGTAGGACGTTGGATTGGTTGGATGGTTTCCATTGAGTAACCACCCGGTCTGTCTGTGGTATATGGCGTCGGGCCCCGGCCGAACCTACTGCTATATGGTATGCGACGGATAGGGGGTATTACAATTTGGTATCAGACTACTGGTTTTGGTCGGGCTTAAGATGAATTTGTGGGCGAATTCTTTTTAAGGGGAGGTGAGAACATGTGTGTGCGTCATCGTTATAACAATAAAAGAACCCATGAATGTCAACTTAGGAATGAAAATACACGTGTGTGAGGAACCTGCGTGTTCCTATAATTGCTGTTTGCAATTTTATTTGGTCGCTTAATGGTGTTTTGTACCACTAAAGGTGACCAGAAGTGGTGCTGGGCCTTCTGAACGTCGCGTTTCTGAGGCTAGCGGTTCACCTAATGAAGCTCCTGCAACACCTCTATCGGCTGAGACCATACGATTGGTGGCCGAAGCATTGTTGGCCATGATTAATGCGTAGCCTACAAGGCAAACACAGCAGCCCGCTCCTACGATGGAGCTGGTACCGCTGCAAGCGGCTGAGCCAAGGAGAGTGGAACAGGTAGTAGTGGAGCCAGTGGTGCCAAGGAGCGCAACCGAGAGGCAGCTCAAGCATGTCATGAGCTTTAATCCTCCGGTATTCTTGGGGTTGGGAACCCCATCTCAAGCTGAAGACTGGCTCTCCAGGGTGAAGAGAGTCATGACAGCAACGGAGACGGAGGAGTGGAAAATGACCACCATTGCTACGTTCCTTTTGGACGGTGAAGCGAGATTGTGGTGGGAAGGATTGGAGCTACATCATTTGAGAGGTAGACAACTTACAGACGTCCAGATGGAAGAGTTCTCGGGATTGTTCTTAGCAAGGTACCTCCCTTCTACTCAGAGGATTTCGATGGAGAACGAGTTCCTGAAGTTGGTACAAGGGGATAGTAGTGTGGATGAATATCTCCACGAGTTTACTCATTTGAGTCGATATGCTAGCTCCACCATTGCGGATGAGGAGCACAAGACGAATCGATTCTACGAAGGGTTGAGAGATGAGTTGAAGTTACTACTCTCGGGGCCGATGACGCAGGGTTTCTTGACCTTGGTCAACACGGCCCGGTCCTTGGAGAAGGACATGAAGAATGTTCAAGCGAAGAAGAGCATTGGTGAGAAGAAGTCTGGGTTCAAAGAGCCAACTACTTCAAAGTCCGGCTATCAAATGTTCTTCAAGAAGCATAGGACTTCAGGTCCAGCTCCTTCTGGTGCTTCTGGGGCGACTACGGGTCGGACGCCGGGTGCATGTTTTACTTGTGGGAAGCCGGGGCACTTTGCCCGTGATTGTTGGAGCGGACGTCCCAAGTCCGAAAGGAAGCCGGGAGCGACATATAAAGAGAAGGGCAAGGCGGTGGAGTCAACCGCGTCCCATTATGCTCCGGCCCAACCGAGGGTATACAATCTTGGCCAACAGGAGGCCATCAAACAGGCGGATGTGGTGATAGGTACGGTTTAATTTATAGCAAGATAATTTCTTTCAATACTTGTTATGCACATGTTACCTTACCACTGCTTGTTTAGGATTTGTGTTGATTTGTGAAAATCCGGCAAGAGCACTCTTCGATACAGGAGCTTCACACTCCTTCTCTTCCGAAGGATTTATATCACGCATCAGAGTCCCTTCTTCGATGGCGAAGGATAAGTTGGATGTGTTGTTGCCCAATGGGTGTTCGATGCTCGCGGATAGAGTCTGTAGTTTTAAGATTCGCATTGGGAATCAGGAGTTCGATCTGTAAGCGTCGTTACTTCCGTTGGTGGAGTTCGACGTTATATTTGGCATGGACTGGCTCTCGGAGCAGCAAGCCTATATTGATTGCGGTCGCAAGGAAGTCAAGTTGGGAGCAAGTCGTGAGACGCCTTTTACAGGCTTAAAGGGGTCGAGCAAGACGTTGATGTCTGCTCTTCAGGTGGTGAAGGCGGTTCGTGCTGGTGCATAACTGTTCTTTACACCAGTGGAGGTTGCAAAGCCGAAGCCGCGTTGGATAGTATATCAGTGGTAGCTGAGTACCCTGATGTGTTACCTACAGATCTTCCTGGAGCCCCGCCTCAGCGAGAGATAGATTTCACGATTGAGTTAGTTCCAGGTGCAAATCCTGTGTCACGATCTCCATATCGGCTAGCGCCTAAGGAAATGGCGGAGTTGAAGGTTCAACTATAAGAGTTGTTGGAGCAAGGGTTTGTGCGTCCAAGTTCTTTGCCTTGTAGCACGCCGGTCCTCTTTGTTAAGAAGAAGGATGGAAGCTTGAGGCTATGTATTGATTATCGGGAGCTCAACAAGTTGACGGAAAAGAACAAGTACCCGATCCCCGGATCGATGATCTTTTTGATCAGTTGGTCGGGTCGACGGTGTACTCGAAGTTGGACCTCAAGTCTGGGTACTATCAGCTGTGAATAAGGGAGAGTGATATCCCGAAGTTAGCATTCAGTACGAGATACGAGCATTACGAGTTTACGGTCATGCCGTTTGGGCTGACTAATGCGCCGTCAGTGTTCATGGATTTAATGAACAGGACCTTCAGGGAGTACTTGGACCATTTTGTTATCGTCTTCATCGACGATATTTTTGTGTACTCGCAGAGTGAGGAAGATCACTTCAAGCATCTTCATTTGGTTTTGGAGACGCTAAGGAGGAATCAGTTGTATGCCAAGTTCTCGAAGTGCGAGTTTTGGTTATCCTCAGTGGCGTTCCTCGGTCATATAGTGAGTGGAGAGGGTATTGCAGTGGATCCGGCGAAGATTGTTGCGATACGGGAGTGGCCTGAGCTTTCTACGGTAGCGGAAGTACCAGAGCTTTCTGGGGCTTGCTGGCTATTATAGGCGCTTCGTAGAGAACTTCTCGCGGATAGCGTTACCTCTCACTACTTTGACGAGGAAGGAGCAGAAGTTCATTTGGACGCCGGAGTGCGCGCTAGCTTTTGAAGAGTTGAAATGTCGGTTGACCACGACGCCTGTGCTGAGTTCGCCATGTGGGACCGAAGGTTATGAGATTTATTGCGATGCTTCAGGCAGCCGTTTGGGTTGCGTGCTACTGCAACACGGAAGTGTGATAGCTTATGGCTCGAGATAGTTGAAAGTGCAGGAGAGGAACTATCCGGTCCATGACTTGGAGTTAGCGACCATGATTTTTGCCTTGAAGCTCTGGAGGCATTATTTGTACGGTGTGAAGATTGATATCTACACCGATCACAAGAGCCTGAATTATCTTATCGATTAGAAAGATATGAATATGCGGCAACGTAGATGGATGGAGTTCTTGGGGGAATATACATTAAAGATCCACTATGTGCCTGGTAAGGGCAATGAGATTGTGGACGAGTTGAGTCGTCGGGCCCCAGCTCAAGCCAATTGGTTGTCGATCCATGACGAGCGGTTGGTTTGGGAGTTGGAGGCGTTGGATATTGTTTGTGTGGATAAGCAATCAAGTGCTGAAGCAGTACTGAATTGGACTGAAGTCCAATATGACCTGGCTGATCGGATTCGGCAGGCTTTGGATATGGATGTCCATATGAAGCAGTTCATGGTAGTGGCTCTGGATGGGTCAAATTCCCAATTCGTTGTGGAGGACGGATTGCTTTGGAAGGACGGTCGTTTGTACGTCCAAGTGTGGGCAATTTGCGGGTGGAATTGTTGTACGAGGCACACCATACTAAGTACTTGATTCACCCGGTGAGCACGAAGATGTACCGTGATGTTAAGAAACTGTTTTGGTGGCCGGGTTTGAAGAAGGATGTGGCGCTCAACGTGGCGAAGTGCCAAACTTGCGCCTTGGTGAAGGCGGAATGCCAAAAGCCGGGAGGATTTCTGAAGTCCTTGCCTATTCCGGAGTGGAAATTCGACGACATCTCTATGGACTTTGTGCACGGTTTGCCAAGGTCGCAAAATGGGAACGTCGCCATTTGGGTGGTCGTAGATCGGCTAACGAAGGTGTCGCATTTCATTCCGCATAGGAAGGATGATCCGGTGGAGAAGTTGGCAAAACTGTATGTGGATAATGTTGTACGGCTTCATGGTGTGCCCCGCAGCATCGTGAGTGACCAAGATGGGCGTTTCACGTCCAATGATTGGAGGCTAGTGCAGTAAATGTTGGGAACAAAGTTGAAATTCAGCACAGCCTTCCATCCGCAAACAGATGGGCAGACCGAGAGGGTCAATAGGACTATGGAAGACATGCTCCGCATGTGTGTCTTGGACTTTGGAAAGTAATGGGAAGACCATCTTTATTTAGTGGAGTTTGCGTACAACAATAGCTACCAGACGAGTATTCAAATGGCGCCCTTCGAGGCCCTATATTGTAGAAAATGTCGCACGCCGTTGTCTTTGTTAGAAACGGGTGAGTCAAAGTTGTACAAGCGCCAAGAGGTAGAAGATGCTACGTCTTTGGTTCGTATCATTCGGGAGAGGTTGCTTATCGCTCAGGACCGGCAAGCGAAGTACTATAATGCCAAGCACAGGAACGTGGAGTTCGCTGTGGGTGACTATGTGTACTTAAAGATCAAGCCGTTCAAGGGTGTCTCGCGGGTGCGGCGATTGAAAAAGCTAAGCCCGAGGTACCTTGGGCCGTTTGAGGTTTTGGAGCGGGTTGGTGAAGCAGCCTATCGATTGAAGCTTTCAGTGGAGCTTAGTGGTTTACATGATGTATTCCATACTTCGGGGCTTCAGAAGGCGGTGCAAGAGCCTTCGCAAGTGATCGCGGTTGATCAAGTGCCTGTGGTTAGTGGGTTGACGACAAAAGTCAAGCCCGTGCGGATTGAGGACTTGGAGGTCAAGCGGCTACGCAATAAAGAGATCAGGATGGTCATGGTCCGATGGGACAATTGCAGTCGTGAGGAGCTCTCTTCGGAGCGAGAGTAGACTATGCTTGACGAGTATCCGGAGTTGTTCCGCTCAGGTACAATTTAATTTTGGTACTTGTCTTTCCTTTATATAATTTCGTGGACGAAATTCTTTTAAAATGGGAAGAGTTGTAACGCCCCGAAACTCGAAAGAGCAACGGGAGACGTTTTGGGCCAGAGTTGGAATCTGGCAGGATGCACACGGCCTAGGACACGGGCGTGTCCCAGGGCGTGTCAGGCTTGAGTCGACGACTTGGCCACGAAGTCGACGAATTTCGCTCGACAATGTGTCGATACAGGGCACACGGCCTGAGACACGGCCGTGTCTCAGGGCGTGTTGAGTCCGTGTCGACGATCGGCCCGGGGAGTCGACGAATTTCACTCGACGAAGTGTCGAGACAAGGCACACGGCCTAGGACACGTGCGTGTCCAAGGCCGTGTCGGGTGGTCGACGAACTTCACTCGACGATGTGTCGAGACCGTGAACACGGCCTGGAGCCCAGGCGTGTTCGAGTGGACACGGGTTAGGACACTGGCGTGTCCAAGAACCCGTGTGAGTCTCGGGTTGTTTTCGATCTGTGTCGATGGAGGCACACGGTCGACCACACGACCATGTTAGTTGGAACATGGGCATGTCAGGTCGAGCACGGGCGTGTCGGATGCCCGTGTGTTGTTCCAGGCGCGTCAATTTGGACGGCGAATGGGGGACACGGCCCTGGGCACGGGCGTGTGCCAGGTCGTGTTCGGCCCAGGTATTACTTTTCAGGCCCGAATAAAGGCCGTTCGTTTCTTTAATTTGGGATCCAATTGCTGGGGGTTATTCCTGATGGGATATACACGGGATTGGACCTTTGAAACACTCATACTTACTTGAGTGGTTCTCTTTCTAAGTTAAGAGAGAGGTGAGAGCAAAGGAGGAATAAGAAGCTAGATCCGGCCATTGGAGGAGCTTCGAAGCTCCAAATCGCGAGCAGACTTCGGATCCACAGAGGCAAAGAGAGTGCGGTGCTTTTCATCCGCTTACATTTCCATGGTGCCGAGGAAAAACACTATGGTAACAATTCTCTTCTTGAGCATGTGAAGCTCTCCTTCTTTGTATAGGAAGCCCGCTCTCGCGAGTTTGCGGTGAGTTGGAGGCGTTCCTTCGGGTAGATATGTAAAGTACCCGTTGTGTCGAGTCCATAAGCGAGAACGGATACAGGCATGATGTATGAAGCCTAGCCGGACATGTTTGTCTGTATCGGTGATGTTGCATTGCATAAATGCCGGAGAAGACTCCGTGCGATTGTTGTTTTTTCAGGTTTTCTACACGGTAGATTGCAACAGGGAGCCTTGTGGATTAACCCGAAGGTACACCCGGAAAACTGGGCGGATGTGTGATCTTGCCAACTTGGAGGCCTGAGAGCCAACTTGAACATAACCAGGTTATGTGAAATGTGTGATGGAAACGGGAATCGGGAGATGTTTGACCTGCGCATATGGTTTAAATTACCGCTGCGATGTGAGCACGGGTTAGATGGAACCGTACCCGTTCTATGTCGTTCGGTTAAAGAGACCTAAGGTTACGTGGCACTTGTTGTTGGCATAGATGAGGGTCTTTGGCGGTCTATGGTTTTAATTACCGTGACCCATGCCGGGAAGACAAATTGCTCATTGTTGGGCCGTCCAAAGGGACGGTGGTGAGTCGACAGACTTTGAATGTGTTCACCGAGAATGTGCCCTGAGTGCACAGGGTGTGTGGTCGTGTGAGCCTACGCCTGTGATGAAATGAATATTTATACACTGCTCGCTTATGCTAATTAAATGCAGGGAAGGAGCATCGCCGCCCCGAGTTGGGGGCGGGATCGTTATAATTTGGTCAGCATTACTGACCGTTGCTTTGTTTGCCACCGTGCGGTGGTTTTGTTGCTTGCAGGTGTTGCTAGACCAAGCGGTCAATAACGGTCTAAAGCCCAAATTGCGAAGCCGGCCCTCGAAGGCCTAATTGGAGTGTTTACTGCTTTTATTCATGTATGACCTGCCTGCGTGCCGTGGTTTGTAAATCATATAATATTAAGTAAACAATTTTGTAAGGCCATAAGGCCAGTACTTGTATATGTACTACATTCCTATTTAGTTTATTAGTGGACATTAATGCTCTTTGTGCTGAGTTCTTAATTGCAACTTGTATAAACTGCTTCCGTTAGAATGCTCTGTGTAGGACGTTGGATTGGTTTGATGGTTTCCATTGAGTAACCACCCGGTCTGTCTGTGGTATATGGCGTCGGGCCCCCACCAGAAGTACTACTATATGCTATATGACGGATAGGGGGTGTTACAAGAAGCATCCCAATCATCGTAAGAAGCAGAGCCAACAGGAGGAGGGTCATCAAAAAAGTAAGTATTACAGTCAAAGGTACTTCAAATTGCCATCTCCAAACTTCCACCTCCAAACTGCTTGACGAGTCGCTACTTCCAACCGATATACCCATTAACAGAAATTCCTCCACCAAGGATTCTACTAAAAGTCCAAAGATTTGTCCGGTCTTCCTGGTCATGGCGTCGACTACCACATTAGCTTTGCCCGGATGGTATTGGATCTCAACATTATAATCCGCAACATATTGTAACCATCTTCGCTGGTGCAAATTCAACTCCTTAGTTAAAATGTACTTCAAACTATTATGGTCTGTATAGATCTTGCTCAAGGAGGCATACAACAGATGCCTCCACATCTTCAAAGCATAAATCACTGCGACAAACTCTAAATCATGCGTAGGGTAATTTCTTTCATGAGTCTTTAACTGCCTCGACCCATACGCAATCACATTTCCCTCTTGCATCAAAAGCAACCAAGCCCCACATGTGATGCATCTACATAAACAACATACTCTTTCCCCTCGGTAGGCAGAGTCAAAACTGGAGTAGTGCACAATATCCTCTTCAATTCCTGAAAAGCTTCTTCATACTTATTGCCCGAAATGAACGCCGCATTCTTTTGTGTAAGCTTAGTCAACAGTGCAAACAACGAATAGAAACATTCCACAAACCTCCTATAATATCCTGCCAACCCAAATAATCTCCATATCTATTTGGGCGTGGTAGGTCTATTCTAATCAATTACAGCAGAAATCTTCTCTGGGTCAACAAAAATTCCATCCTTATTAACCACATGACCCAAGAAGGAAACCTGAGGAAGCCAAAACTCACACATGCACAACTTAGCAAACAACTTATGCTCCCATAAGGTAGACATAACCAAACACAAGTGTTTGGCATGCTCCTCAGCACTGCATGAATAAACTATAACATCGTCTATAAACATGACCATAAAACTATTCAGAAAATCCTTGAACACTCAGTTCATCACATCCTTTAAAGAAGAGGGTTCATTAGTGAATCCAAAGGACATCACCAAGAACTCAAAATATCCATGGTAATAACAGAAAACATTCCATGGAATATCTGACTCACGAATCCTCAACTGATGGTAGCCTGAACAAAGGTCAATCTTCAAAAACATAGTACTACCACGCAACTTCTCAAATAAATCATCTATTCGCGGCAAGGGATATTTATTCTTAATAGGCTTATTCGGTTCCCTATTGTCAATGCACAGCCTCATGGATCTATCCTTCTTCTTTACAAAAAACACAGGAGCACCCCAAGGTGAAGAACTCGGCCTAATAAAACCACACTGAAAGAAGACCTTATCCTTATACTAGCAATGCGCAGCATCACGCCCCTTTTGCTTGCACAGAGTACATACCAAATCTCTTTTGGGAGCGCCCTAAATAGCATGCAATTGTTCCATCTTTTGAGCTCCTATTTTCTTGAAACATTTCTCATACGGGTGGCCCGACCGGCCATAGAAACTGCACACAGCTGTGCTTTTCTTACTTGAATCAGGACCAGATTCTTTAGAGTTCTTACCCTCTTCTGACTTCCTCTTATTTTTCCTAATTCACTGGCCTCGATTCTTAGCGTTATCGATCGCTTTGACATTTAGAGCGGCTTATACCACTTCAGTATAACGTTTTGATCCATAAGCACGGGTCAGTTGTTGGATTCCATTCCTCAGACCACCTAGAAAATGCTTAACACTATTAGCTTTAAAAGATACCAAATCCGGGGCAAATCGTTTTAGCCTACTAAACTCCACCTCATACTCACTCACAGTGAGTTGCCTTTGCTTCAGGTGCAGAAATTTGTTCATCAAGCGGTCCTGCTCGACCGATGGCAAAAAATTTCTCAACAATAGCTCCGTGAGGATTTCCCACGAACATCCATCCTTCAAGTTCTCCTTTTATCTCAGCCACCAGTTATAAGCCAGACACTTTAGCTTATAGGCAGCGACCATCACTCTCTATTTGGCAGAAACCCCTGAGTAAGAGAACATCTCCTCAATAGATATAATCCAGTCATCTAAAGCAATGAAGTCTAACCTAACATCATAGGTACGAGGTCCTAATTGCTAGAAATGCGAGATGAAGTTCATCTCCGGTGGCAAGACAACTAGGGGCACCAGATTAGTAGGGGGGATAGGAATAGCTTGACCTATAGCAGGGTCCTACACTATAATCAGTTGCCCGAAACAACATACAATAAATCCTGGATCTGCGAATACATCTCCAATATTTGCTTAAATAGGGCCTCATTGCTCTGTCACAATCCTTTTATCATGGCCTAATTCTGAGCTTCAGATGACTCGCCCTCAGATTGTGGGGTCGACCTCATTATAGGACATCTCGATATTCTAATAACACAATTAACATCTAATCAAAACCTACCTTACCACTAGAATTACACAACTTAGTTCAGACAATACATGTCCCAATTCTTGCTTAAGCTTCTAATTTGCTCTGGGAATTTCATTAATGATGTCATGCATAAACTCATGATGATATAACGTCTTCCCACTGACTCATGTGCATACACAATGAATGCATAAATTCTTATTCTTCTTTTCACTCAAAACCATGTGTGTACGTATGTCATCATGTAAATCTTTAGCTTGACACGTGTGCTAATGTAATGTTATGCCATGCATGCTGTGATATGCATTCTAAAAAGGCATTAATGCATGTTATGAGCCACATGCACATGAAATATTATGCAACCCATAATACATAATATCACATGCAATGAAAAGAAAAAAATCCAATGTGCATTCATGTGATGATTACTATGCATCCCATACTATATAAGATTCACATGTTTCCTCCTTTAAGCATCCATATATAAACATATATTATGCATCCCATACTACATAATATGCCCCATATACTTCTTGTCATGCTTATGAGTGAGTGTTAATGCTTCAACCAAGATGTATTGATGACACATCGGTGTGTGTACATAATGAAACAAGACAACTAAAACTAACTTGAGAGGTTTGCTCGACCAATTATCAAACAACCTCCCTCTGATACCAACTATCGCAACCCGCATTTTATCTGAATTTAAATATAAATTAGAGTAAGATAAAACACGTGTTGTGATGTCATGCCATGCATGGGATAATTGCAGACGTTCCGGCAAACGCTAATCCCAACATAGATTATGAAAATACTAAGTTATGATGTGAGAAAACCATGTTTTAAGTTAAGTTTTGGATGGTCATATTCCTCGGCTCAGTGGATCAACTAGTCCACAAGTGAAATTATAATTATACGCTGCGGAAATTAGTTTGTTTATATTATTTGATATCAACATGTGCAAAAACATCCATCTACCACAACTCATGGTATGTAAGACTCTAGATTTAGTATAAGTATAAAATTTAGTTTGTATGTTCTATAAGATATAGTGATTTTAGCTTTTAGAAAATGATATGCATGAGATAAAAGTAATACTTTTATAATTTAAAATATCTAACATGCAATCTAGCATAAAACCTTCCCAGGGAGCAAGTAAATCCACACAATCATATAAAAAAAGCTTAATAGCTAACAAGTATTAAACATTAAACAAATTCCAGTGGGCATTAACAATTCTGACCCGAACCCACTACAATATATGTATGTCTGAATAAGCGTAAAATAACACACTACCTCACAAATGGTGACGAAAAGAGACAACTATAGCCACTAGTCAAAAACCAACACTAGCCGCTTAACCGGCTACTTCTCCAAGCCCGAGACATTCAAAGAAAGAACACCTCAGCAAGAATAATAATACAAGTGACTAATAAGAGAAAAGTGGTTAGCAATGAACCAGAAAAAAATAAAGGGTTACCAACCTGAAAGTGAAGGATAGATCTACTTTACACTAGAGAGGGGTGATAGTGTATATTAAAACTTTAATTTATTTTTTATAGCGGATTTAAAGTAAGTGATATATATATATATATATATATATATATATATATATATATATATATATATATATATATATATATATATATATATATATATAATGCGAAAATCACAGCACACAAATAAAAGAAAGTAAGAAAATCGCAAACAACACAACGAAATATAGTGGTTCCCCAATAAATCTACGTACATCCACTCTTCTACCACCCTAGTAGGAATCCACTATAGGTTTTTGATCATGTTCCCTACCACTAGAAGATCTATTTTCCAAGGGAGATCTAGCAACCCTTTGAGCTTTTGATCAGGTGCCCAAAAACCAAGCTAAGTCTTTTGATCAGGTGACTTATGAACCAAGAGATTTAATTTTTGAAGGGAGCTATAACCCTGTACACAGTTTATGAAATAAATTAAATGTTGATGATGTCTTCTCTTTCAATATTCTCTGAGAAGACTTAGTGGATTGATGTTGAAGCAAAAAGCTCCCCTGTGTTGAGTAGAATTTATGATCGAGGGAGAAGCTTTTCTTCAGGGTATAGGCCTTCAATAATTTTGTTTATCTCCAGTAACAATTTCAGACTAATGTAAAACTTGTTGTCACTTGGAGAGTTGGAAGAAAGTAATCAAAAATCTCTATGTCTATCTGTGTATGTCTGTGTGAATATGTCACTTTCTAAATAGGCAGTAATTTTCTGAATATCTATTTTCTGATAAAAATTCAAGCATTTGAATTTTAAAAATATTCCTTGAATAGTTTGAAAAATCTCAGAGAATTTGTAACAGCTGTATTCAAATATTTACAATAAAATCATTCCTTAACTGTCTTGGTGATTAATTAGAATAATAACAATGTGAAAATTCCATATTTAATGCTGACAGAAAAGGTTATATTCATTAAGAATATTTAGAATTAAATACTAGAGTATAAGTGACAGAAATTAATCTATTTAAAAATTATTCTGCTTCTGAATATAAAACTGCCTGGACCATGATGCGTGTAATTCGGCAAGCGCACTGGTCGCACAAGTAATAAAGTTTTTTTGGGAATAAATCCCCAAGTGTCGTCTCTTGAGGAATGCAATTAGCGTAGAACGGCAACATTACCGAGAATATCGTTATGAGAGTTAAAAATCGAACAAAAAGGGAATAGCGGACTAGGGAGATTATGGATGTTTGATCTACTGAACTAGTAAAAGCTATGCAGGTCGAAGGCACCGCTTCGCAAGGTGAAGTGGGTTTGTCGGCCGCTATGCCGAACTTCAGTTGGGCGAGTGGAAGGGAAGCTAATGGATTGCAGCGTTCTTGTGTGGATTGCAATCGGACAAGGCACAGGAATGAAGTGGATGTGGGGTGAGCGAGGCGCATTCACAGACAGAACTCACAAGCATAAGAAGAGACTAACATTCCATTATCTATAAAGTAAACTTGATGTTCAGTGATGGAAATGTTCATTATACTGCTCAAAACATTCATAACATAGAGGAAGGGAAAGAGGAGTAAACCAAAAGAGAATGAAGATCCACCGCGGGTCGTGGCCGGAGTAGAGAGTTGTCAATCCGCTTCCGGGCTCAGTCCAAGGAGGCTTCCGGTACCAACGATCTGTCACCTCGAAGGCCTTTAAGTCCGTTCTCTAGGTTATCTACTTCAATAACTCTGTAGGAAAGCTTGGAGTTGACGTCATCAATGGCCGAAGGATTCGCCGGAGTGTTGAAAAGCTTCGGAGTAGTTGGAAATGGCTTCCCGATGAAGGTGGAAGTGATGGAGCAGCTGGAGAAGTGAAATGGCGATTCCCGTGCACTCTCCGATCGCAGCAAATGACAGGCATTGACCTAAAACGCGGAGCAGGGCCTTAAATACGGAGGCAGCAGAAGCAGTGCGCACGATCAGTGGCGCATGACCAGTGGTCGTGCGCACTGTAGGTCGATGATCGTGCGGATTTTCCAAAAAAACCTTCAAGCTGGATAAGAAGCATCAGCATATAAGCGCACGAGCAGTGGCGCACGACCAGTGGTCGTGCGCATTATGGCCAGTGCTCGTGCGATTACCGAGACAGGGTTATGAAAAAGGGGGTGTAATGCGCACGAACAGTGGCGCACGACCAGTGGTCGTGCGCAGTAAGTCCAGTGGTCGTGCGCAGTATTCCTACATCATCGGAGTCTCCCGAGCAGTTCCAGAGCACGCACACGACCACTGTACCAGCAGAAGGGGCAGAAAGGCCACCAGAACGTGCACACCACATCCCCGAGATAGGGCTAAAGAATAACAACAAAATGGAAACATAGAAAGCACACAGAAGCGGGCCTACAGTGCACATAATCGTGAAATAGGTACATAAGCACAAATAAGCAATAAAGGCTCTCAAGTGTAGTGCTAAGACAATAAAACTAGCCCAGATGAGTCCAAAAATTAGTGTAAAATGTGGACTCATCACACCGCCAGACTTAACCATTTGCACGTCCTGAGCAAATCATTACTCCATGGACTCGAAGATAGCTAACTGGCTCAAAAATTTCAAAAAGAAGTCAGACGAGAAATCAAATATATCATGAGTATAGAAGATATAATAGAAAAACTTTTTAATTATACAACATAGTTTAGACTATTCGACAGACGTAAATAAATATTGTAATTGCTCAAAATTAGAATTCTGGAGAATCGTGCGATCATGTGCAGGAAGAAAGTAGACAGGCCACTAAGGTGAGCATTGCCAAAGTTCGGGACTCAGGATCACCTCCAAAGGAATCCACCAATGTCGGGGACCATACGCTTGCACGTTCACACTTTCTCCACGGCACGGGTTAGACTCAAACGTGAATCAGTAGGACTTGTAGGAGGAAATGGGGCTTAGGAGACGGCTTGGTGGTCAAAGATAAACATGAAGGATCTATGGAACCAAAGCGAGCGAAAACAAGCCAAACCAAAACAGCCACTTAGAAAAGAATGGGGCACACACCCCCAGACTTAGCTTGAAATCCAGGTGTGAACACGGCTGAACCCGACCAAATTCAATAAAGAGGATGGGGATCGAAATCTCAAAGCAATTCTTTCATATATATATATATATATTTTTTTATTTTGCGCGAATCAGCTTTTTATTTGCGTAAACTGTTGTTTTCTTTTCTGCGCTAGCAATCCCCAAACGAAGTAATCAAAACGGGAATAAAATCAGCACCCCCCAAAACAATGTCCACTAATCACAACCTCGGCAAAACAGGAAATACAAATTAGCTCAAGCATTTGATTGCGAAGGTGGGTTTAGCTTCAGGCCTTGGTGAAAGTGAGTGGAGCTGGATCAAAGGAAGGGTAGGCACAAATTTGGCATGCAATGGTTAACAGGTAGGAATGGCTAAACAAGGCTCAAACTAGCCAAAAAGAAGGCCTACGTCATGCTCACGCTTAACTAACCGTGCACCAATGCTTCGAGAGTAGCTTACGGCAAGTTCTTAGCCACCGAGAAAGATGATCCTTCCCCCCGACTCGAGCAAACACGAGTCTAGTGGCGGCTACACACATTCCTACACTATCGTTCGATTATCCTAGATTCAGATTTTGCGCAGTACAAACAATATTTACGTGTGAAGAAAAGAATAAATCTACGAGCATAAAGAAAAATTAGTTTTATCCTAACTCTACACAAACCATGAGTATTCGATTAGGAGCACGACATGAGTTTCGAACTACTCAATCCTGAAATCCTAAGCCAGTACCACTATTTTAAAGTTTACACAAAAGCAAAAAATTTAACTGGGGTTGTGCGCGTGGGTAAGAGCGCACTCGTGTGGGTGATTCAGTATGTGCAACAAAAAGTAAGAAATAAGTAAACAATAAACTGGAATGCATCAGAAAGTGCGGTGTAGTGACCACAGGCAGACTCCCCCCGAGACTTAAAGTTGACAACGAGTAAAAATAAGCATTCCAAATAGGAGAAATAGCTCGGGTAGGAAGTACCTATGCTCAAAATTGAGCATACCAGTCGGGCAATGAGATGTCCAAGTGCGGCCAAGTTGCCGCGCCTCAAATATTCCTGCACCTGCAATTAAAGGATGCCAGCCAAACAAAATATGGATAGATATATATATATATGAAGAAATAAACAGAACTCAAAACACAGCATAGGACCAAACGGTCCAACTTGGGTTGTCTCCCGAAAGCCCTTTTGTTTATCGTCCTTAAGGTGGACCAAATACTTGTATTAGCAGTTCAAATAGAAAGTTCAACACACAGCTGGGCTACCACACCCAAATAATGAAATACAAACAAACATTTAACAAAAGAAACACTATCCTAGATAACTGTTGGGTTTATTGTCTCCCAACACGACTTATTCAAAATCTGAGCATTTCCTAACTGATGGGCTAATGAAACTGTAAATGCTCAGGCAGTGGTTCATGGTCGCAATGCGGTAGCGGGTACCGGAACGGAGATAGAACATAAGCCCCGATACCT
This sequence comes from Platanthera guangdongensis, assembly GCA_039583875.1. NCBI lineage: Eukaryota > Viridiplantae > Streptophyta > Magnoliopsida > Asparagales > Orchidaceae > Platanthera > Platanthera guangdongensis. The sequence goes on along the minus strand of CM077155.1, from coordinate 90,381,810 downwards.
GTATACGTATAACTATCGGAAGTGTCGGGCATGGGCAGAAAGTAACTTGGGAAGCTCATCGGCTCCAACTCCATCTGCATCTGGTTACAATAAGTCCGAGGCCGCATTACAGGCCCTCGTACTGATTGGACCAATTCCACAATGTGGTCCTGCATGGGAGTAGACACGAGAGCAGGGTCAAGAAATAAACTAGAAGAATAACATAAACGGACCTCGATCTTGGGGATGATCCCGGAGTCATCCCCCTCGACGAAATTGTGGATGCTTCCAAACAGCTGTCTAAGCTAGTGCAGGAATATTCTGAAGCTGCATCTGTCTCGTCCATGCCTCGGGCATCCTCACATGGGATGGATGTCACAACCTCTGCCACGGAGTCGTCCTCCTCGACGGGATCTGACAGAACGCGGGAAATGCTAATTTCCACCTGCGATTCAATCTCAACAGCACTGTCAGAAGAAGAAAGAATGCTATGCAAAGAAGAAGGTGAAGATACGAAGCTTGGTAGGACGTTGAGCGCTGGCTCTTCACAACTAAAAGATTCTATGCTAGGTGAAGTATACACTTCAGGAGTATAAATAGCAGTGTCGGAATGGGGATAAGTGCATGTATCGGTGCACATACCTGGGATGTCTTCTCCATAACATAGAGATGGCAATGGTACATACCCCGATACGGAAGGGGTGCTTCCCAAGGTTGAAGTGGAGACAATCTGAAAATCCGGCTCGTCATCCACCGCTAGCTCAGCTAGGTACGCGGCGCAATCCTTCAATGCATGATCCCAGCTTCGACAAAAAAGGCACTTCTTAGCCGGCTTTGGCGGTGCAATGGGTGCTGAAGTTGAATAAAAGTAGTGCGGCAATGGCTCCGCAGGTCGGTAGCTAACCGGCTTATGTCGACGATATGTCGATTCATAAATTTCCTGGCTACTATACTTCTGAGGGCATCTGTCGCTAGCATGAGAGATGTCTCCACAATGACGGCAATTGATATTGAAATTGGCACACATTGCAGTGATTTCAAATATAAGGGATACAACTACTTGGCATAGATTCTGCGAATAAAACTAACAATTCCATCTGACGGAATAACAACACAAGAGAAAAGGGATCAAAAACAATAAAACAACTCGTATAACGAAATTCTTAGTCATCCGAAGTCGCTCTACAGTTGCATTCCCCGACAACGGCGCCAAAAACTTGATGCGTGTAATTCGGCAAGCGCACCGGTCGGACAAGTAATAAAGTTTTTTTGGGAATAAATCCCCAAGTGTCGGTCTCTTGAGGAATGCAATTAGCATAGAACGGTAATAGTACCGATAATATCGTTATGAGAGTTAAAAATAGAACAAAAAGGGAATAGCGGACTAGGGAGATTGTGGATGTTTGATCTACTGAACTAGTAAAAGCTATGCGGGTCGAAGGCACCGCTTCGCAAGGTGAAGTGGGTTTGTCGGCCGCTATGCCGAACTTCAATTGGGCGAGTGGAAGGGAAGCTAATGGATTGCAGCGTTCTTGTGTGGATTGCAATCGGACAAGGCACTTGAATGAAGTGGATGTGGGGTGAGCGAGGCGCGTTCACAGACAGAACTCACAAGCATAAGAAGAGAATAACATTCCATTATCTATAAAGTAAACTTGATGTTCAGGGATGGAAATGTTCATTACACTGCTCAAAACATTCATAACACAGAGGAAGGGGAAGAGGAGTAAACCAAAAGAGAATGAAGATCCACCGTGGGTCGTGGCCGGAGTAGCGAGTTGTCAATCCGCTTCCGGGCTCAGTCCAAGGAGGCTTCCGGTACCAACGATCTGTCACCTCGAAGGCCTTTAAGTCCGTTCTCTAGGTTATCTACTTCACCAACTCTGTAGGAAAGCTTGGAGTTGAAGTCATCAATGGCCGAGTGCTTCGCCGGAGTGTTGAAAAGCTTCAGAGTAGTTGGAAATGGCTTCCCGACGAAGGTGGAAGTGATGGAGCAGCTGGAGAAGTGAAAAGGTGATTCTAACGCACTCCCCGATCGCAGCAAATGACAGGCGTTGACCTAAAACGCGGAGCAGGGCCTTAAATACGGAGGCAGCAGAAGCAGTGCGCACGATCAGTGGCGCACGACCAGTGGTCGTGCGCACTGTAGGTCGATGATCGTGCGGCTTTTCCAAAAAAACCTACAACCTGGACAAGAAGCATCAGCATATAAGCGCACGAGCAGTGGCGCACGACTAGTGGTCATGCGCACTATGGCCAGTGCTCGTGCGATTACCGAGACAGTGTTCTGAAAAAGGGGGTGTAATGCGCACGAACAGTGGCGCACGAGCAGTGGTCGTGCGTAGTAAGTCCAGTGGTCGTGCGCAGTATTCCTGCATCATCGGAGTCTCCCGAGCAGTTCCGGAGCACGCACACGACCACTGTACCAGCAGAAGGGGCAGAAAGGCCACCAGAATGTGCATACCACATCCCCAAGATAGGGCTAAAGAATAACAACAAAATGGAAACACAGAAAGCACACAGAAGCGGGCCTACAGTGCACATAATGGTGAAATAGGTACATAAGCACAAATAAGCAATAAAGGCTCTCAAGTGTAGTGCTAAGACGATAAAACTATCCCAGATGAGTCCAAAAATCAGTGTAAAATGTGGACTCATCAGACCACTGCAAAGAATTAGTCAAACTCAACAGATCTTTCTTCGTCCTGAGCTTGGAGTTCGTCGAACTAAATCTATCATTCGTCGAGTTGAGCATTGTTATCATTGAGCTGAGCTGTAGAGTTGAGGTCAGAGTTCGTCGACTGGAGAACAACTTTCATCGAGCTGAGCTCAGTGGTAGGACTCTGATTCGTCGAGCTGAGCACGACGTTCGTCGAACATAGCACTGCTTTCGTCGAACTGATTTTTTGCATCCGTCGAATGGTATTTATACTGGAATTATTCAGGAAATAACCCTGGAAATAACCTATAACCCAAGACTATACAAAGTGGGTCAAACTAATCATCCTAAATAAATGATAGTGATCCTTGCCCAAATCAGTAATAGGGTTCCAAAACTCTCCCCCTATTTGTGTGAGGATACTATCTACAATAGAAAAAATCAAAGCAAAAATAATCTAGTAGAAAAACTTTTAGCAAATATAAAATAAGGTGCTTTGAGAGTTAAAAAACATAAACACAATTTAAAGACATAATCAAAAGCTAAGAATCTTTCTTAGGATCTTGTAAGAGAGAATTAGAAGATGATTTAGTAAATATCAACTTCCTGTTAGGATTTTCTGCTTCTCTTTGACTCATCTTTAGATCCTGGGAACCAATGATCTTCAGAGAGGTAGTCCTTGGTACAACTGCCTTTGGATGTAAGCTCATGTACTTGTCCATATTGAACAAGTTTGTCACTTGATATCTTTCAAGCTCCTTCTGTTTGTAAGAGGACATGGTGGAGAACTGAGAGGTCTCCTTTCCTTATGCTCTGGTTTTCTTAATTTGTGATAGAGCAACAAGCTCATTATATTTAGCCATTCTGAAATTTGGATCCAATTCTGGATCATATGTTGGTGAAGGAGCCCTATCTTGATCTGATTGCTGTGAGCTTCTTTGACTTGACTTCTGTTTCTGACTGCTTTGAGTTCATGACCTTGAAGGTCTATCCTTTTTGTCTTGAGAAGCTCTTGAATAATGAGAAGTAGTAGGATTTTGAGAAGAAATATTACCTGCTGCTCCTGCTGCTGGAGGAGGAGGAGGTCCTCTCCTAGATCTTGGTGGTGAAGAGTATCTCCTCATCTTCTTCATGTTCTTTTGCTCATTCTTAGAAAACCTCATCCAGTGGGGGAGTTCAGGAGTGAGGGGTAATCCATGCAGAATATAGTAAGGAATATCTGATGTGGCAGAAGATTTAGGAGCAACCTTTACAGGATCCTTCTTCTTTAACTTCATTTTCTTAGATCCAGATTCCTCTAAATCATCTAGCACTTCATCATCATCAGATTCTTCTGCAGGTTGATCATACAATTCATCTAACTACTTAATCAAATCTGTCTGATCAACAAACTGAGCCTCTGGCTATACAGTTATCAAGGTTAGGCATTGGGGTTTCATCCCAAGCAAAAGTAGGAGGGGAAGAAATTTGCTCTATATTATCCATTATATTATCAATTGCTACTATAATTTGAGAAAATGGAGTAATGTTAGAAGAAACAACTGTAAGGCTGGTCCTTAGTTATTCTAAAACTGAAGGACTAATAGGAGAAGTATAGCATACTATAGCTTTAGAAAGATCATTATAAAAACTGAAAAATTATTATGCAGAGTATCAAAAATTGATAATAAATAATTCAGGTTAAGTGTGGGATTAATAAAAATATCACCAGTAGTTATTATTTTTGGTTCTGCTGTTAACAAATCCCCAACTGAAATCATTTCTGTATATTGAATAACATCAACTACTACCGGTAATACTACTGGACTGCCTGGAGAGACTGCTGCTGCTGCAACTAAAACTGCTGGATCTTCTTCATCAAACATCTCCCCCTGCCTAGATCCCGAAAGACCTGAATCTTGGCCCCCAGAAGAAGGGATAAAGGAGGAAGAGGATAATTGAAAAGATAGGGCAGAGATAGAAGCAGCAAGAGGAGCTATAACTTCATTTATCAGCTTTTTAAGAGTTGGAGTAATGAGTTCAAGAAGACTGGAAGAAATGGATGAAACATCCACATACATAAACTCAGGAGGAGCCTGAGTAGATGCAGAAGTAGATGGGATGGAAGTAGAAGGGATGAAAGTGTTTTCATAGTTGGAGCAGTGATAGAAAGCTTGAGAAATGGATGATGGAGGGATTAAATGAGGAATGTCATCAGGAGTTATCTCCTGGATGGGTGAGTGTGGTGGATTTATATGTGATTGAGGTGGAGATGAACGTAATAGAGAAAAGTGAGGAGGAGAAGAGAGTAATAAAGATGTAGGTGGTGACTGAATAGGTGACTGAGGAATACAAGCTAATTGATCTTGAGATAATTGTTGTAGAGTAGAAGATTCTGGATGGAAATAAGTGGATGGAACCCATACAGATAAAGTTTATTGATGAGAAGGTGGAGATGGTAAAGGAGAATGATGTGGAGATGGTAGAGGAGAAGAAATAAGAGGACTTGAAACTTCTACTGGGTTTGGGAGAGTTGATGTAACAGCCCTTGTGCCATTAGAAGATGTCTTGGAGGAGTCAGCCCTGGATGGCTTAGGGATTACCCTCTCCCATCTTCCAAACAAGGTATAAGTAAGCCTCTTGGATGCATTGATATGCACAGTCTGAGAGACCAGAACTTCTGGACATTTGTTTTGGAGGAAGATACCCAGAATTCTACCATAGCTGACATCTTTCTTATTAATCTTCTTCTTAATATAATCAAATAAGATTATTCCCCAATTCACAGATTTCTTATTAACAAAAGTACACATCAACATAAATTGGTGCCTGGTGACATAATCATATACAGAATGTTTTCCCAACAAAAGTTTACCAACAACATCGGCCAAGAATTTTTATTCAACAGAAAAATTCTTTTTTAGTAGTTGATTAGGGTTTACCTGATTGTGTCCAATTCTATCTAGCATCTCATCAAATTCAGTACTAGATATTTTTAAGTCATCTTCACCATTTATGAAACAAAAAAATTTTAGATAGAACTATTGGGTAACAGAAACCTGATTTCCAATGATAGATCCAGTGATAGTTAACTAATCAGGAATCCTTGCTGTGTGAACCCATTCCTTGATTTCTACAACTGGAAGTTTTATTCTAGTGGTCATGAACTATCGCAGATTCTGATCCTCAAATAATTTCAGAATGTCCTTGAAGACTTGATTAGAATGACAGAAGGAATCCATGTCTATATCACAACCGGCGTCAAATTTAATCGCAGAAAGAGTTTCCTGAGAAATCGGCATGTTCCTGCAAAAATAGAAAGATCAAGTGCAAAGGAAATGGAAATGGAGAAAGCTCGGGAATGAGTTCGATGAAAACCTAAATATAAGGTTTTCAGAAGTCAAAAAGGCGAACTCTGTCTGATGAAAGACAAAACATCGAACCCAGTTTGATGAAAAATTCTCAAAAGAAATACATTTCGTCGATCTTCGGTCGACGAAAGTTTTGCAAAAGAAATATATTTCGTCGAGCTCCATTCGAAGAAACATACTTGAAACAAATTCGTCGATCTCAGTACGACGAAAGTTTCTCAAAGAAAGTTCGCCGATCTCCGTTTGATGAAAATTTCAAGAAGAGTTCACAGTTCGTCGATCTTCGTTCGACGAAAGGTGTCCAATTCGTGGATTTCAGAACAAAAATCAAATTAATGAATCTCCATTAATCATGTCTAACTGATTTAAGAAGAAAAGATGTTTCTTTTCATATAAGGGTTTAGTGAAAATATATGCCCTTTGTAAATCAGTAGAAATAAAAACAAGATTAATTTTATTTTTATCTACATTCTCTCTTAGAAAATGATGTTTTATTTCTATATGCTTAGTACTACTATGATGGACTGGATTTTTTGCAATTGATATTACACTGGTATTATCAAAAAATATTGTCGAATTATTTAAGTTGTAACCATAATCTAGTAGCTGATTTTGAATCCATAAGATTTGTGAACAACAACTGACAACTGCAAGGTATTTAGCTTCAACAGTTGAAGTAGACATAGAAGTTTGCTTCTTGCAAAACAATAACACAAGCCTATCACAAGAAACTGACAAGTTCATAATGTGTTTTTTCTGTCAATTCTGTATCCAGAATAGTAAGCATCTGAGAATCCAGTTAATTCAAATTCTGACTCAGTAGGATACCAGAGTCCTATATTAGGGCAACCCTTTATATACCTCAAAATCCTTTTTACTAAAATTAAATGAGATTATTTAGGATTTACATGAAACCTATCACAAATACAGGTAGCAAACATTATGTCTGACCTAATTGTTGTTAAGTATAATAAGGACCCAATAATAGTCCTATATGATTTCTGATCAACAGGTTTATCCTGTTCATCATTATCAACCATAGTATTTGTAGGCATAGGTGTTTTCATGGCTGAGCCACCTGCCATCCCAAATTTTGTAATAATCTCTTTAGCATACTTAGATTGGAATATGAAAATTCCATCAAGAGTTTGTTTCACTTATAAACCAAGAAAGTAGAATAGCTCACCCATGCTACTCATTTCAAACTTGGAATGCATTAAGTCAGAAAACCTTTTGCATAGTTTGGAATCAGTAGAGCCAAATATTATGTTATCTACATATATTTGATCCAGCAAAATTTTAGATTTATGATGTCTAATGAATAATGTTTTATCTACTATGCCCCTACTAAATTTATTTTGAAGAAGAAAACTAGCATGGGTTTCATACCAAGCTCTTGGAGCTTGTTTAAGACCATAAAGGGCTTTATTAAGTCTAAAAATATGAGAGGTGTGAGTTGGAGAGATAAAACATGATGGTTGTTCTACAAAACTTTCTCTTTGAGCTCTCCATTTAGAAAAACACTCTTCACATCCATATGATATACCTTGAATCTCTTGAATGCTACAAATGCAAGAAAAATTCTGATAGCCTACAATCTTGCAACATGAGAAAATGTTTGATCATACTCTATGCCTTCCTCCTGTGAATATCCTTGAGCTACCAATCTCGCTTTATTTCTAACAATAATTCCTTGAGCATCCAACTTATTACCGAAGACCCATTTGGTTCCAATGACTGGGTAGTCTTTGGGTCTAGGAACTAAGTCCCAAACTCTACATCTCTCAAACTGATTGAGTTCCTCTTGCATTATAATGATCCAGTGGGGATCTAGTTTTATATATTTGATGGATTGAGGTTCAATCTGAGAAAAAAACAAGCATGCATCTGATCTTGATTTAGTTGATGCCTTGTTTGTACACCAACTGATATGTATCCAATAACTTGAGATCTAGGGTTATCTCTTAGTGTGACAAAATCAATAGGTAGAGTTGGTTGTTCAACTATTGGAGCTACTTCCACTTGTGGAATTACATTAGGTTCAACTTTTTCAGCATAAATTTCTGTATGATCTTCATAACTGTCTTCAGCAATATGTTGAGAAGTATGTAATGTATCCTCTTGTGTTAGAATTAAATCATCCATTTTCTCACACAGATTTGGTACCTGAAAAGATTCTATGGTAGAGATATCTCTCTCCTTGTAAAACATATTAGTGTCATCAAAAGAAACATGTACAGATTCTTCCATTTTAAGGGTAGATTTATTAAAGACCCTATAAGCCTTGCTGACTTGAGAATATCCAAGGAAAATTTCTTCTACAGCTTTGGCTTAAAACTTTCTTAAATGTTTCTTATCATTATTATGAATGTAACATTTACATCCAAAAACTTTAAAATAGTTTACTTTATGTTTCTTATTCTTAAGTAATTCATAGAGAGTCTTACCCTTTAGTTTATTAATCAGACTCTTGTTAAGAACATAGTTTGTTGTGCTTACTGTCCCTGCCCAAAAAGATAGGGGTAAGTGAGCATCTGCAAGTAATGTTCCAGCAGATTCAATTAGAGTTCTATTTTTCCTTTCTGCTAGCCCATTTTATTGAGGAGTTCATCAGAAGAGATTTAAACTCAGTGCCATGATCACTTCTGATCAATGCAATCTGACTAGAGTATTCAATCTTGATTTTCCTAAGAAATCCTTTAAGAACTTTAAAGTTATCTGACTTATTTTCCAAGAATGAACACCATGGTTAATCTAGAGAAATCATCAATAATTACTAAAGTAAAAGACTTTCCTCCCAAACTTTGTACTGCAACAGGTCCAAATAGGTCCATATGTAGCAAGTATAAATTCCTAGATGAATCACTTTTAGAAATGGATTTAAATCTATTTTTTGTTTGTTTGCCTAATTGTCAAGCCCTGCAAAATCTTTCCTTCTTATAAGAAACAGAAGGCAGTCCTCTAACTAGATTGTCATGAGATAGTTTAGCAATAGTCCTAAGGTTTACATGTCGTAATCACATATGCCATAGTTCATTTAATTTACTAATTTGATTAAACTAACAAATTTCTGTTTTAGCAGAGTTAGAATTTACTAAGTATATATTACCCTGTCTAGTCTCAGTTAATACAATTTTGTTAGAATTAGATATAATAGAACATAATGATTTGCTAAAAGATACCTGATAACCTTCATCACATAATTGACTTATGGAGATAAGGTTATTGCTTCATACCTTTCACATAAGCTTCCTCCCTGAAGGTAACTTCTCCAACTTTGATATTCCCATAACCCCTTGTCTAGCCACAGTTGGAGTCTCCAAAAATGACTTTAGGTCCAAGCTTAGCTTTGAAATCACTTAAGTTTTCTTTTCTGCCTGTCATATGTTTTGAGTAGCCACTATCCAGATACTACTGTTCCTCTGTGGTATGATAGTTCTATTCCTGCATAAAAACAAATTTGGTGTTTTTGACATAGGTTACCTTGCGTCCTAGTTTCTTGACATAATAATAATATGAAATATAAGATTACACATGTTGATCCTTATATCCAAGTGGATGATATCTCCTAGGAGGAATAATCCACTAAGTGAAAGGATTTATAAATTCTTGTGTTTGATTATATTGATGAAAAGAATTAAAATTTCTGTTAAACAAATTTGGGTTCGACAAATTCAATTTAGTTCGTCAATCTGAGTTCGACGAATGGAAGTGAGTTCGTCGAACACCATTCACAGAATAATATTGTTGATGTTCTGTGTTCCACGTTCATCGATCGCAGTTTGACGAATCATATTATTTTCGTCGAACAACATTTCCTACGTTCATAGTTCGTCGTTCTTTGTTCGACGAAAAGTAATTATTTTGTCGAGCTCGGTTCAACAAATTATTTTGAACATAATTTTTATGAACATTTTTTATTTTGTTTAGGATTTTGTACAACTTCTATGGTTTTATCTAAGTCTTCTAATTTTTCTTTAACTTTAGCAGAGGTGAATTTTATAGGTGTGGATAAAATATTTTTTTGTAAAATATAAGGCTGACTAGATGAAGCTCCCAAGCCTAGTTTGCCATTTAGTCTGGCATTAACTGTGTTTGTGATATTCATCAATTTGATGGTTCTCCCATTAAGGGAATCTTCAAACTTTTTTTGCCTTAAATAATGTGTTTTCTAAAGACACTATTTGTTCAGAAGCAAATTTCAAATCATCTTTGAGTTTTTTGTTTTCAGAGGAAAGATTATATAATTCAGTTAATTTCTCTCTGAGTAGTTTTATCTCTTTCTCAAACTTTATCAAATCATTACATAATAATTTAAAATCCTTTTAAAATTGTTCTGAAGTAAACTCAAGGGTAGAGATTACCTGTTCCTCTTCAGACTAAGATTCAACATTAGAATTACTGCATGAGGTATTGATTGCCATTGTAACGCCACCGATTTTTTTTCGATGATTTTATTTGAATGGGCAACGTCATATTTATGACGTCGTGGCGTTACTTTTAGCGTCGAGTTGACGGCGCAATGCCGTTAAGGCATTTTCTCGTCTGTGTGGTCGAGTCGGCCGAATTCTTGTTTTAATGGGAAAATTTGACATTTGGAATTTAAGTTATGTAATTTTGGGCTTGCTCGTCAAGTTTCGTGGCAATCCGAGCATTTTTGGTGTCTCGGCGCACAATTGAAGTTTTGGATTGTTTATGTTCGCCGTATACTTTGAATATTAATATCTCGGGAATGGCTCTTCGGACTCTGGTTTTGACTTCGTCGTTGTGTTCGTAGCGTCATTGTTTGCCTACGGTGCAAGTTTGTTTAATTCGTCGCCCGTTTGGGCCTCCATTTTTATCTCGTAGTTTCCTTATTCAAAAATATATAAACAAGATTATTTTAATATTAAATCACTATTCAAAAATGCATTTTACTATTCATGGGTATAGTTTAATCATAAGGTTACATTTGCAAAGAAATTCTTTTTCCTGCAAGGCTTGACTCGAGTGAAATTCCTGCGTCTCGAGTAGGTCTCTTCTTGTACTCGAGTAGTTACCTTACTACTCGAGTAGTTCCTTTCGAGTACTCGAGTAGTTGCCTTACTACTCGAGTAGTTCCTTTCGAGTACTCGAGTAGTTGCCTTGCTACTCGAGTATTTCCTTTCGAGTACTTGAGTAGTTGCCTTACTAGTCGATTAGTTCCTTTCAAGTACTCGAGTAGTTGCCTTACTAGTCGAGTAGTTCCTTTCGAGTACTCGAGTAGTTGCCTTACTACTCGAGTAGTTACTTTCGAGTACTCGAGTAGTTGCCTTACTACCCGAGTAGTTCCTTTCGAGTACTCGAGTATTTGCCTTACTACCCGAGTAGTTCCTTTCGAGTACTCGAGTAGTTGCCTTACTACTCGAGTAGTTCCTTTCGAGTACTCGAGTAGTTGCCTTACTACTCTAGTAGTTTCTTTCGAGTACTCGAGTAGTTGCCTTACTACTCGAGTAGTTCCTTTCGAGTACTCGAGTAGTTGCCTAGCATTCGAGTAGGTCTCTTCTTGTACTCGAGTAGTTACCTTACTACTCGAGTAGTTCTTTTCGAGTACTCGAGTAGTTGCCTGACACTCAAGTAGGTCTTTTCTTGTACTCGAGTAGTGATCTTACTACTCGAGTAGTTCTTTTCGAGTACTCGAGTAGTCACCTTACTACTCGAGTAGTCCTTTTCTTGTACTCGAGTATCCCTTGCTGTACCCGAGAAGTACCCCTATAGTACTCGAGTGGCCCGTTCATTCTATCTCGGAAAACCGGTTTTGGCTGAACCCGGTTTATTTCTGCTATTTGTGTATAAATACTTTCTTCTTCTTCTTCATCATTAAACCGACCGGGAATTTCTTCTTCTTCCCGAACCAGAGCGGCGTGTGAGAAATAGGTCGTCCATCTGTACTCCTTCTAGTGGCCGCCGACGGTGCTTCGGTGCTCGAAATCTTCAACCGAGTGTAGATCTGGAAAGCTCTCACCGAGAGCTACGCCATCATGGTATTATCTTCCCCGTTTCTAGAGATGTTTCGTTAGAGTTTTGCGGCCCTAACCTCCTTTTCGGCCGTTCATGTTCAGATTTCAACTCCTCCCGCATCCTTGTGCCCCGATCTAGGACGTGGAGTGATTTGGTGGACTTTTCCGGTTAAACTAAGGCAAGTTGTGGTTTCCCCTCGTTTCTCCTTGTCCGATTTGAAGGTAACGACTATATTTTTCATGTCTTTAAAATTTTCTGCGCTTATTATTCCAAGTTATTGTTATAATTAACCGTTTCAACGATCACATGATGTTGTAAGGTTTTTTCATGGCAAGCTCGACCTTTTCTGGTTATGTTTAATTGTTCTGATGTGTCTTAATGATGACTAAAAATGCCTTAGCTCTCGTTATTAAACGAGTTAGAGTTTATCTAGGATTGTAAATTGCTCCTGGAGGTTGATCAACCGCGTCTTGAATCTGGTAATGTCATGTAGAATCTGTCGAGCCAAATCTTGATATATTTGTATGGTGGTTTCTTTGGGTTTCTTGATTGCGGGAGTTAGTGAACGATTACACCTCCATAGTGGTTGTTTCCTTCACTAGTGCCCTGTGGAAGTCTACCCAGCTTTTGGATGTTTGCGGTGTACGGTGGAGACTATGAGACTCCCTCGGGGTTAGATGGATTTTATATCTGTGTTTTGGGTGATTTGTCCAAGAGTGACCACCCCGCCCGTGTTTTTGGGTGGTGTGTCCACCAGTGACCACCTCGCCCGTGTTTTTGGGTAAAGTCGACCACAGGTGCCTAATAAAGGATTTGTGTTTCTTCCTTACGAATTATTCATGTTGTCACCTTATAGCCTCGTGTGTCTAGTGTACTATTGTTGTACGTGACGAATCAAGTAAGAGTTCTTCTTCATGATCATGACTTGTTCCTCTTTTTGTACTTTATTTCAGTACTATTGGTCTTGGGTTGGTACCCCTTTGACCTTTGTTTATTTGGGCTTATTATATTTCTGCCACCATTTGTTCTTTCTTGCTAAGGTGTTCTGTCTTTGGAATGCCTCAGGTTCAAAGAAGTATCAGATAGTAGAGCTAGTATGGAGTTTCTGGGTGGCAGTGTTGGCCGTGGTTGTTACCTCGTCTCAACGAGGTAGTTTGTTGTTTATTTAGTTACTGGTTCAGACATACTTTTCTGTTTGTGGGTTCGTGTCAGTTTGTTGCCACCCATAGTATTGTTACTTTTTGATACATGCTAGCTGTTTAGTTTTTTCTATATGTGGATGTGTACTACTTGCTCTCTGGGATGATTTATGCTAGGAATGCATGTTAGGTATTTTTAACTATAAAATATATTACTACTACTTCATGCACTGCATAATTTAAGAACTCTAGTATGTTATATTTAGCGACCGTAAAAGCTATCCTTACTACTATTATAAATTTAGAGTCTTGCATAGCATGAGTTGTCCATTGGGGACGTTTATACTCATGTAGGATGTTTGATTCAATCTAAGCAAGTATTTTTCCGCAGCGTATAACTATATTTTGATTCGTGGACTAAGTGAACCACTAAGCCGCGGGATACAGCTAACTATTGCACTTAGCTGATTTTCCTTAAAATAACTGAAAGAATCTTTCTTCATGTTTAGTAGTAGTATGCCCGAGCGTCCACAGTTATTCCCTGCTGACGTGGCATCATGACGCGCATTTTCCCTTACACTGATAAGTTATTATATGAGGTGAAAATGCGGGTTGTGACAGTTGGTATCAGAGGGAGGTTGCTTGACAATTGGTCGGGCAACCTTTCCTTGTTAGTGTTTATTGTTTAGTGACATTTCATACACACACCGATGTGTCATTAGTACGTCTTAGCCGAAGTATAGTCACTACACTCATAGTATGATCAGAAGTATACGGGGCATATTAAGTAGTATGGGATGCGTAATATATGTTTATATATGGATCCACCATAGGTGGTAACATGTGATGATTTTGTAGTATGAGATGCATAACCAACATCACATGGGTGCCCATTAGCACGTTTTCTTTTCCTCGTTGCATGCGATGTTATGTAGTATGGGATGCATAATATTTCATGTGTATGCCACTCATATCATGCATTAGGGCTTTTATAGAATGCATAGCACTACATACATTACATATCATCGCATAAACACACATGCTAAGTTAAGGTCTACATGATGACACCTGTACACACATGATTTTAAATAAGAATAAAGAATCCATGCATTCATATCATAGTCACAAGAGTCAATAGGATGAGAGGATATCATCCTAAGTAGGACATAACATCAATATAAAATCCCAGAGCAAGTTGCAGCATAAGCAAGTGTCTTATAAGTATGGTCTGAACTAGTTGATTGGCCTTCTTGTAAGCTAGGATTGTGATGAGTTGTCCGTTTGCCTTTTAGAATGCCGCCAAAGCGTCCTATGATGAGGTCGACTCCCCAATCGGAGGGCGAGTCATCAAGTGCGCAAAGAGATGCGATTATCGAGGGTCTGCGTCAGAACAACAAGGCTCTATCAAGGCAATTAGTTGCGATGCAATCGCAAATTGAGTCTATGTTGTCTGCCGCTCCCGCGCAACAACCTTTTGTGCAAGAGCCTTCATTGGACCAAGCCATGCCCGATACCCCTGTTCCTCTGGTGCCCCCGATGGCGATACCACCAGAAATGAATTTCATATCACACTTCCAGCGGTTGGGACCTCCCACCTATGATGGGAGTGCTAACTTTATGATTATAGACGATTGGATCATCTCCATCGAGGAGATGTTTTCATATTCCAGAATTTTAGAAGCACAGAAGGTGACGATTGCAGCCTTTCAGTTAAAAGTCCTGGCAAAAAGTTGGTGGATTCGGGAAAGAGAGGGTCTGAAGGAAGGATGTTCTTGGGAATCTTTTAAGAAGATGCTGCTGAAAACATTTCTACACTCGCTCGAGCAGGACCGTATGACGAATAACTTCCTGCATTTGAAGCAGAGACAGCTCACCGTGAGCGAGTATGAGATTGAGTTTAGAAAACTGAGCAGGTTTGCTCCAGATTTGGTAGCTTCTGAGGAGGGTAGAGTGAAGCGCTTCCTTGGAGGACTAAGAAGCGATGTCCAGCAGTTGGCATGCGCTTACCGAGCTGAAAGTTATGCTGAATCAGTGGAAGCCGCTTTGATAGTGGAGGCGATTGAAAATGCTAAGAACCGCGGTGCTGCGGTGAGGAAGGAGAAAAGGAAAGGCATTGAGGACGGTAGCTGCAGGGCATCTGGCCTTTCTTCGAAGAAGAAAAGTAAGGAAGTGTGTAGATTCTGTGGTCATCCCGGCCACCCTTACGAAAGATGTTTCAAGAGGACTGCCACCCTGAAGCAGCAGCAGGTGCACGCCATCCAAGGTGCACCCAAGGGAGAGCTAGTGTGCTCATTCTATGTAAGGAAGGGTCATTATGTGAGTCGGTGCTGGATGAAGGAAAGGATTTGCTTCCAGTGCGGGCAGAAGGGACACCAGAAGTCTACGTGCCCCCAGGCTCAGCCCCCACTGCAGCCTGCCCCACTTCGAGCTCTGCCGCCGCCACCAAACCTGGATAAAGGAAAAGGAAAGCTGAACGTGATGACCAGCGAGGAAGCCCAAACCTCTACGCAAGTGATATTAGGTTCGTCCAAGTTTATAATATACTTATTATTTATCGCTGTTGCCCTAGTTATCGTTCGTTTAGTTATGTAAGTTACGATTTTAATGGGGGTTTAAGGTGCGGAATAGGTGGGCGCGCGTTCTTTTCGATTCGGGTGCCACCCATTCCTTTGTGGCCCGGAGGTTTTTTGATAAACATCTCCTGGGTGTGGATCAATTAGGAGATTCCTTCAATGTCAAGCTCCCTTCCGGTGATTTGGTGATTTCTAATCAAGGAGTTCTGAGATGCCCTATTTATCTTGGCAATTTTCTGGCCTTTGCGGATCTGATGATTTTAGATCTGGCCTATTTTGATGTGATTTTGGGCATGGACTGGCTGTCCAAGTATGATGCAGTCATCCAGTGCAAGGCTAAGCGACTGGATTTCAGGATGGACGACGGACAACCTATAAGCATCTATGGATCTCAGGACAAAGTTTCCCCTGTCATTTTTGTTATACGTGCTTATCGTGCTATAGAGTCTGGTTGCGAGGCATTTTTAGTTTCTATTTCTGCTCTGGAAACGGATTTTGTTACACCACGTCTTGAGGATATCTCGGTGGTGCGAGAGTTTCCAGATGTCTTTCCTGATAGTCTTCCAGGACTTCCTCCTGAAAGGGAGATAGAGTTTGTGATAGACCTCGAGCCAGGTACTCGTCCTATTGCCAAAGCACCCTACCATATGGCTCAGCGCGAGTTGGATTAGTTGCGTACTCACCTCGATAAGTTGCTGAGCTGTGGTTTTATTAGACCAAGTTCTTCTTCATGGGGTGCTCCTATTTTGTTCGTCAAGAAGAAAGATGGATCGATGAGGCTTTGCATCGATTATAGGGAATTGAACAAGGTAACCATTAAGAATAGATATCCCCTGCCAAGGATTGATGATTTGTTCAATCAATTGCGTGGTAGCTCAGTATTTTCAAAGATCTATCTTCGCTCAGGCTACCACCAGTTGAGAATTTGTGAGGCAGACATTCCCCGAACCGCATTTTGTTCGCAGCATGGACATTATTAGTTTTTGGTGATGTCTTTCGGCTTAACCAATGCACCCTCTGCTTTCATGGATTTGATGAATAGGGTGATTAAGGATTTCTTGGACTTATTTGTTATTGTGTTCATAGATGATGTCTTGGTGTATTCCCGCAATGTTGAGGAGCATACTCAGCATTTGCGTTTGGTTTTGTCGACCCTGAGGAAGCATAAGTTATATGCAAAGTTGAGCAAATGTGAGTTCTGGCTACCTAAGGTGTCCTTTCTGGGTCATGTTGTAAGCAAGGATGGTATTTTTGTAGACCTGACCAAGATTTCTGCTGTGATGGAATGGGAGAGACCTTCTACACCTTAGGAGATTAGGAGCTTCTTAGGCCTGGCTGGCTACTATAGAAGATTCATGGAAGGATTTTTAGTATTGTCTGCTCCTCTAACTAGACTTACTCAGAAGAATACTGCGTTCATTTGTAGTGATAAGTGTGAAGAGGTTTTTCAGGAATTGAAGAAGAGATTATGTACTGCTCCAATTTTAACTTTAACTACTGAAGGAGTTGAGTATGTTATGTATGTTGACGCGTCACATATCAGACTGGGTTGTGTTTTTAATGCAAGATGGTAAGGTGATCGCGTATGTATCGAGACAAATAAAGATTCACGAGAGGAACTATCCTACACACGATTTGGAGTTTGCTGCCGTAATCTATGAGCTGAAGCTGTGGTGACACTTATTGTTTGGCGCGTTGTGCAAGATCTATACGGACCATAAGAGTTTGATGTATGACTTCAGTCAAAAGGAACTAAATCTGCGCCAGCATTGCTGGTTTGAATTTGTGGCTGATTATGAAGTGGAAATTCTTTATCATCAAGGAAAGGCCAATGTAGTAGCCAATGCTTTGAGTAGAAAGACCGCTAAAATTTTTAACATGTCGGTACAGTCCTTGGTAGAAGAATTTTTGTTGATGGATATTGAGGTTGGGAGTAGTACTGTGCCTGCTAGTCTAGAATCAGAAGAACCCTCTTGGATTTGCCTTACTCAAGCACATCAGAAGGATGATCCGGATTTGTTACACCTCCGGAATAGAACTGTCAAGGGAGAGTTACCTGATTTCTATGTGGATGAGTTGGACACCTTGAAGTATCAGGGTAGATTTTGTGTCCCCGCCTTCGACGATATTCGGGCTAAGATCTGTGCTGAAGCTCATCGTTCCAGTGTAGCCTACTACCCTGGTTCCACTAAGATGTATAAGGATCTAAAGCAAATTGTTTGGTGGTCAGGGATGAAGAGTGATATCGCGAAGTTTGTATCAGAATGTTATATATGTCAGCGTGTTAAGGCTGATCATAGAAGGCCTGGTGGTAAATTGACACTGCTTGATATTCCAAGTTGGAAATGGGAGAGTATTTCAATGGATTTCATCACCGGTCTACCAAAATATCCCCGTGTGCACGAATGTGTTTGGGTGATAGTTGACAGATAGACAAAGTGTGCTCACTTTGTCCGTTTAAGATTGGGTATTCGATGAAGAAGATAGCTGAGCTATATCTTGAAGAGGTTGTCAGGTTATATAGAGTGCCTGTTAGCATTGTATCAGATCAGGACTCCAGATTTACGTCTCGCGTTTGGAAGAGTTTACAGGAGGGGTTGGGTATCGATTTAAGGTATTCCACCGCCTACCATCCACAGACGAATGGTCAGACGGAAAGAGTAAATCATATCATAGAGGACATGATCAGGTGTTATATTTTGGATCATGGTGGTACTTGGGACGAGCGTCTCTGACTTATGGAGTTTACATAAAATAATAGTTATCAAGAGAGTCTGCAGATGGCCCCGTTTGAGGCCTTATATGGGAGGCGATGTAGAACTCCTTTGTTTTGGGCTGAAGTTGGTGAAAGACCGTTGATAGATCCGGAAGCCCTTGAGGAGATGAATTGTGCTGTGACTCATATTCGAGAAAAGCTCCATGTGGCTTAGGAGCGCTATGAGAAGTATGCTAATCAACGAAGGGTCGATCTGGAGTTTGCCGTTAGAGACTTGGTTTTTCTGAAGGTTTCTCCGAAGTCTGGCGTTAAAATGTTTGGAAGGAACCACAAGTTAGACCCCCGGTATGTGGGATCTTTCTAGATTCTTAAGCACATCGGAGTGTCAGCTTATAGGCTGGAGTTGCCTGCAACCTTCCCTGGTGTCCATGATGTGTTCCATGTGAGCCAGTTGCGGAAGTGTGTTCGTAATGATCGTGAAGTCCTCGACTCGATACCCCAGATTCTGCCCAACCTTACGTATCTGGAAGAACCTATTCGTATTCTGGATTCTCAAGAGCATGTGTTGCGGAGAAAGACCATCCCTATGGTCAGGATTCTTTGGAGAAATCAAGACGTCGAGAGCACGACGTGGGAATTGGAATCGGCGATGAGGGAATCTCATCCACACCTCTTCTCTTTGTTTCGGGTATGTCATTATGTTTTCATTTTTGTTTGATTTTATCGTTTTGTTTTTGTTTTGGAGTTGTGTTATGTTTCAGGACGAAACTTCTTTTTAGGGGGAGTGACTGTAACACCCCCGATTTTTTTTTGATGATTTTATTCGA
Organism: Platanthera guangdongensis; assembly: GCA_039583875.1. Taxonomy (NCBI): domain Eukaryota; kingdom Viridiplantae; phylum Streptophyta; class Magnoliopsida; order Asparagales; family Orchidaceae; genus Platanthera; species Platanthera guangdongensis. The sequence continues at coordinate 90,362,588 of CM077155.1, read as the reverse complement.
ATGGGCAACGTCATATTTATGATGTCGTGGCGTTACTTTTAGCAACGAGTTAACAGTGCAATGTCGTTAAGGCTTTTTATCATCCGTGCGGTCGAGTCGGTTGAATTCTTGTTGTAATGGGAAAATTTTGCATTCAGAATTTAAGTTATGTAATTTTGGGCTTGCTCGTCAAGTTTCGTCACAATGCAAGAATTTTTGGAGTCTCGGCGCGCGATTGAAGTTTTGGATTGTTTATGTTCGCCGTATACTTTGAAGATTAATATCTCGGTAATGGCTCTTCGGATTCTGGTTTTGACATCATTGTTGTGTTCGTAGCGCCAGTGTTTGCCTACGGTGCGAGTTTTGTTTAATTCGTAGCGTGTTTGGGCTCCGTTTTGATCTCGTAGTTTCCTTATTCATAAATATATAAACAGGATTATTTTAATATTAAATCACTATTCAAAAATGTATTTTACTATTCATGGGTATAGTTTAATCATAAGGTTACATTTGCAAAGAAATTGTTTTTCCTGCACGCCTTGACTCGAGTGAAATTCCTGCGTCTCGAGTAGGTCTCTTCTTGTACTCGAGTAGTTACCTTACTACTCGAATAGTTCCTTTCGAGTACTCGAGTAGTTGTCTTACTACTCGAGTAGTTCCTTCCGAGTACTCGAGTAGTTGCCTTACTACTCGAGTAGTTTCTTTTGAGTACTCGAGTAGTTGACTTACTACTCCAGTAGTTCCTTTCGAGTACTCGAGTAGTTGCCTTACTACTCGAGTAGTTCCTTTCGAGTACTCGAGTAGATGGCTTACTACTCGAGTAGTTCCTTTCGAGTACTCGAGTAGTTGCCTTACTACCCGAGTACTTCCTTTCGAGTACTGGAGTAGTTGCCTTACTACTCGAGTAGTTCCTCTCAAGTACTCGAGTAGTTGCCTTACTACTCGAGTAGTTCCTTTCGAGTACTCGAGTAGTTGTCGGGCACTCGAGTAGGTCTCTTCTTGTACTCGAGTAGTTACCTTACTACTCGAGTAGTTCTTTTCGAGTACTCGAGTAGTTGCCTGGCACTCGAGTAGGTCTTTTCTTGTACCCGAGTAGTTCTTTTCGAGTACTCGAGTAGTCACCTTACTACTCGAGTTGTCCTTTTCTTGTACTCGAGTATCCCTTGCTGTACCCGAGAGGTACCCCTATAGTACTCGAGTGGCCCGTTCCTTCTGCCTCGGAAAATCGGTTTTAGCTGAACCCGGTTTATTTCTGCTGTTTGTGTATAAATACTTTCTTCTTCTTCATCATCATTAAACCGACTGAGAATTTAATCTTCTTCCCGAACCAGAGCGGTGTGTGAGAAATAGGTCGTCCGTCCGTACTTCTTCCCGTGGCCGCCGATGGTGCTCCGGTGCTCGAAATCTTCAACCGAGTGTAGATCTGGAAAGCTCTCACTGAGAGCTACGTCATCGTAGTAATATCTTCCCCATTTCTAGAGATTTCTCCATAGGGTTTTTCGGCCCTAACCTCCTTTTCGGCCGTTCTTGTTCAGATTTCAACTCCTCACGCATCCTTGTGCCCCGATCTAGGACGTGGAGTGATTCGGTGGACTTTTCCGGTTAAACCAAGGCAAGTGGTGGTTTCCCCTCATTTCTCCTTGTCCGATTTGACGGTAACGGCTATATTTTCCATGTCTTTAAAATTTTCTCTGCTTATTCTTCCAAGTTATTGTTAAAATTAACCGTTTCAATGATCACGTGATGTTGTAAGGTTTTTTCATGGTAAGCTCGATCTTGTCTGGTTATGTTTAATTGTTCCGATGTGTCTTGATGATGACTATAAATTCCTTAGCTCTCGTTATTAAACGTGTTACAGTTTATCTAGGATTGTAAATTGCTCCTAGAGGTTGATCAACCGCGTCTTGAATCTGGTAATGTCAAGTAGAATCTGTCGAGCCAAATCTTGAGATATTTGTATGGTGGTTTCTTTGGGTTTCTTGATTGCGGGAGTTAGTGGACGATTCCACCTCCATAGTGGTTGTTTCCTTCACTAGTGCCCTGTGGAAGTCTTCCCGTCTTTTGGATGTCTGTGGTGTATGGTTGAGAGTATGAGACTCCCTCGCAGTTAGATGGATTTTATATCTATGTTTTTGGGTGGTTTGTCCAAGAGTGACCACCCCGCCCGTGTTTTTGGGTGGTGTGTCCACGAGTGACCACCTCGCCCGTGTTTTTGGGTAAAGTCGAGCACAGGTGCCTAAAAAAGGATTTGTGATTCTTCCTTACGAATTATTCATGTTGTCACCTTATAGCCTCGTGCGTCTGGTGTAATATTGTTGTACGTGACAAATCACGTAAGAGTTCTTCTTCATGATGATGACTTGTTCATCTTTTGGTACTTTATTTCAGTACTGTTGGTCTTGGGTTGGTACCCCTTTAACCTTTATTTATTTGGGCTTATTATTTTTCTGCCACCATTTGTTCTGTCTTGCTGAGGTGTTCTGTCTTTGGAATACCTCAGGTTCAAAGCAGTAGCAGATAGTAGAGCTAGTTTGGAGTTTCTGGGCGGCAATGTTGGTCGTGGTTGTTACCTCGTCTCAACGAGGTAGTTTGTTGTTTATTTAGTTACTAGTTCAGACATACTTTTCTATTTGTGGGTTCGTGTCAGTTTTTTGATGCCCACAGTATTGTTACTTTTTGATACATGCTAGCTGCTTAGTTTTTTCTATATGTGGATGTGTACTACTTGCTCTCTGGGATTATTTATACTAGGAATGCATGTTAGGTATTTTCAACTATAAAATCTATTACTACTACTTCATGCACTTCATAATTTAAGAACTCTAGTATGTTATATTTAGCGACCGTAAAAGCTATCCTTACTACTATTATAAATTTAGAGTCTTGCATAGCATGAGTTGTCCTTTGGGGACGTTTATACTCATGTAGGATGTTTGAGTCAAGCTAAGCAAGTATTTTTCCGCAGCGTATAACTATATTTTGATTCGTGGATTAAGTGAGCCACTAAGCCGAGGGATACAGCTAACTATTGCACTTAGCTAATTTTCCTTAAAATAACTGAAAGAATCTTTCTTCATGTTTAGTAGGAGTCTGCCCGAGCATCCGCAGTTATCCCCCGCTGACGTGGCATCATGACGTGCATTTTCCCTTACGCTGATAAGTTATTATATGCGGTGAAAATGCGGGTAGTGACAGCCATCAAGCATGCTTCTTTAGCCTGGGCTTCTTCTTCATCTTCACTTGTGCTGGATGAAGTTACATCATCTGATTCACTCAAGGTTTCAGCAACAAAAACTCTCTCCTTCTTCTTATATTTACAAGAAGAAGGTTTGTTGGAGTGCTTCTTGGAGTCTTTCTCATTCTTCTTATCCTTCTTCTGATTCTCAGGACATTTTGGAAGAATATGTCCTGGTTTTCTGCACCCATAACATATAATTTCTTTAGTGGGTGTCTTGTCAAACCTTGCTTTGTCATTGTTTCTTGAGGATCTTTTTCTAAAGTTTTTTCTGGCCATATTATAAAATCTCTTAGCCAAGAGACCTATAAAATCTTCATTTTCTGGAAGAACTGCTGCTTCTTTTGTTGCTTGGAAAGCTATGCTCTTCTATTTCCTTATTGTAGGTGGAGTCCTTTGTTTAGCTTCCCTTATCTTGATGAGCTGCTCATAAGATTTGAGCTTGCCTAACAAAGTCTCAGTAGAACTTTCATTTAAACTTCTGGCTTCTTTGATTAGCCAGATCCTTGAATCTCATGTGCTAGGGAAACACATGAGGATCTTATCATTGTCTTCTATCAATGTGATGTCCTTTTCCAAAGATTTCAACTCATTAATGATGAGACTGAGTCTTGTGTACATTTCTGCTACTGATTCAGATTCTCCCTTTTTAAAGTTCTCATATTGAGAGATAAGGTGTGATCTTTTGTCCTTTATCTCATCAACAGGTCCAACAACCATTGTATTGAGGGAGTCCCAGATGGCTTTTGCTTAAGTGCATTCAACAACATTTTGGAAGATGTAATTTGACATAGTTTGAGCTAAGATGTTCATAGCTTTGGCATCAACAATTTTAGCCTTTCTTTGGGCTTCTGTCCATTCTAGAGGTGGTACAGCACCGGTGCTAGTTATTGCCAATGATTTAGGTGGACCTGTCAAGATCGAATTATAAATATCTTCGTCAATAGAATTCATATATAATTTAATCCTTGTTTTCCACAATGAAAACTTATTTAGATTGCATATAGGAGGTCACGTGCTTGCATACTCTTTATTCTATGACATGATAGAAAAAAACAAATTAGTGGAAATGAGATCTATCAGGATCTTTGTTGGTTCAGGTGTTAGCCTGTAAAACCAAAGAACCTGCCATCTGATACCAATTGAATGTGAGGGATAGATCTACTTTACACTAGATAGGGGTGAATAATGTATATTAAAACTTTATATTATTTTTATAGCGGATTTAAAGTAAGTGATATATATAAAGAAAAAATCATAGCACACAAATAAAAGAAAGTAAGACAATCACAGACAACACAAGAAAATATAGTGGTTCCCCAATAAATCTCGGTACATCCACTCTTCTACCACCCTGGTAGGATTCCACTACAGGTTTTTGATTCGGTGCCCTGCCACTAGAAGATCTATTTTCCAAGGGAGAAGCTAATCCTGCACACCAGCAATGAGATCTGGGAAAAATATTTTAATAAGTGGGGCTTACGGGATGAGCCCCCGAAGAGATGAGGTTCAAGATGGGAATCGGGATGTCCCCGACCCTTTCACCCATTTGCGCGGAAACAGGTGCAAGCTGCTGAGAAGGGGTGCGAGCTGGCCACCTGGACTTTAGCGAGTCCAACCCCATAGTGCCGAAGGGAGGTAATTTGCTCTATATAAGATTGACGGGGGAGTCTGATGTCGTGGGTCATTGTGTGGGGTGTGGACTCATGGCATGGAGGTCTCGGCATTGGTCTGACGACATTCTGGGTCGGCGGGAATGTCAACGGCTATCTTCCCTTTGTGGTCATCAGCCGGTTTGAAGGAGGCGAGCCTGGGAGTCAGGGTGGACTCCAGGTCACAGTAGATGGACTCGGCTTCCTTTCTGATAGACTTCGCATTCTTGGCAGTATTGGAATTTTTCGTCTCGTGTAGTGCAACACAGGGAGGCATGCTGACTAGCGCGTTGGCTCGAGAGGCATTGAGCTCGCGGGCACGGATAGGCTTCTCTTAGAGATCTTTGGAGAGAGGTATCTCAACAAAACTCAAGTAATGGGAATGTCGAAGGCCATCCAGGTATGCGGGCATGTATTTATAGCCGCTAGTGGAGCCCACCAAAGGATTCTCTAGTTCATGTCGCACTCGACGCATATTGCGGGGTGGATGTTTCTTTCCAAGCATGGACCAACCTCGCAAAGAGCAGGGATTGTGTACAACCCCATATCCGGCTAGTAGTAAGTGACAGGAACCAGATCGGCCAAGACCTGCAGTCCGCCTCGTCCATATTGGGTGGACCATTTGAGGGGCGAGTGGAGCAAGTCGTCTCGCACTCATCCCAGGGGCTCGATGAGCTGCGGGCGAGTGGAGCAGGTCGACTCACACTCACCTTAGGAGGCTCAGCAGGCAGCGGGCGAGTGGGGCATGCCGGACCCACACTCGCTGATGGGGGATAGAGGTGGCGAGTGCAAGCTCCATCGAGCACTCATCGCCCTTGGCGAGTGGACGTTCCAGAGGGCCACTGGCCCAATCTCTTGTGATGTGTTTTTACCATTTTACCCTTGCTGGTTTGTCGATAGGCTGTTAGAACATCAAAGTTACGTTGTTGGCAGACCCAGTTGGGCTACACATAGCTTTTCAAAATAATAGAGGTTGTCTATTTGCAGACCATTTTTTGAAATCTATAAATAGACCCAAGAGGGTACCTCAGAAGGCATGTTTAATAGTGCTCTGATTTTCTTGTGCTTTCTGAGGTATCTTTAGCCCAGTATTTAGCTAGGGAGGGGAAGCACTCTAAATCACAACACAACCGTATAAGTTAAATCAAGCCCTAAGGACTTGGTATGATACATTGTCTACCTTTCTCATTGAGAACAAATTCTTTTGGGTAAGGATAAATATCATATTGTTCCTAAGCGAAACAAATGTCAAGTGTCTCTTTGTCAAAATATTTGTTGATGACATTTTATTTGGGTCTACTGATGACAATCTCGACAAAAAATTTGCCAATCTGATGCACAGGGAGTTTAAGATGAGCAGTATGGGAGAGATCGAGTACTTTTTAGGCCTCCAAGTGAAATAGTTTGATGAGGGAATCTTCATCTCTCATTAACCTCCACACCGCAGTCATTCATAGCCACGTACACACCGCAGGCATTCATAGCTGCGCACACAAACCCTATGTGGACATAGTTTGGACCGCTCCTGTTCCAGCAAGGTAGCGAGCCCCGCGAGCCATACCGATGTGGCCGTCGGTGACAGTGGCCAGTCCTATCAATTCTGGGGGTGGTAGTACCGCACAACCGCAGGCCCTAACGTACAACCTTGTGTACTCTTGGATGTGAGCGACATCCGACGAATCATTTTGGCCGACTAGCGGAGGAAACCTGACGGGGAATATAACGACCGGTCACCCGTGGTACTCATCTCCATATCTCCTTGAGTCGTCAACCTTCCCGCACCGGTACGAACAGTCTGCGGAAGGGACTGACCCGCCACCATTTCACCGAAAGCAGCAACAGTATAAATGGGTTATATCAAGGCTCTACTAGCTCATCAGCACATCAGGTTTCAAATCCTGAAATCTATCGTAGGAATTCATAGCCGTGCACACAAACCCTATGTTGACATAGTTTGGACCGCTTCTGTTCCAGCAGGGTAGCCAGCCCCGCGGGCCTCACCGATGTGGCCGTCGGTGATAGTGGCCAGTCCTGCCACTTCTGGGGGTGGTCGTAACGTAGAACCCCAGGTCCTAATGTGCAACCTTGTGTACTCTTGGATGTGAGCGACATCCAGCGAATCATTTTGGCTGACCAGCAAAGGAAACTCGACGGGGAATATAACGGTCGGTATCCCGTGATAGTCATCTCCCTGTCGTCTTGAGTCATCAACCCTCATGCACCGGTACGAACGGTCTGCGGAAGGGACTGACCCGCCACCATTTAACCGCAAGCAATTTACAATCAATCAAACAAAAGACAACCAATATAACATCGGGTCTACGTCGGCCTGCCCTACTAGGCTTAGACTTCGGGCGTCGGCACTCAGCTCTACTTTCTACAAGGAGCCTGGGAGCGCATTATTTGGGGCTAGACCTGGAGGACTACCTCAACTACGGTTATCCCCAACTAAGGCTCGACGACTGCTCGTCGGAGCAGGACCTGGAAATATACTAGTAAATTGCAAGAGAACAAGTGTGGTGCTTATGTTGCTTATTTAAAGTGCTGGAATGAAATGTGACCAGTACTAGACTGGAGTAGTACTGAATTAAAAGTACTAAAATAAGTCTGACCAGTATGCAACTGGAGTAGTACTGAATAGAAAGTACTGAAATAAACCTGACCAGTACGCAACTGGAGTAGTACTGAATTGAAAGTAATAAAATAAGCCTAACCAGTACGCAATTGGAGTAGTACTCACTAGAAAATACTGAAATAAGCTTGACCAGTACGAGACTGGAGTAGTACTGAAATGAAAGTACTGAAAATCTTGACCAGTGCGAGACTGGAGTAGTACTGAATTGAAAGTACTGAACTGAAATAAATAAAGGAACTGGATCTGTGCAAGACTGGAATAATCATAAATAAAATGGTTAGTTGTCCAATCACTCCATCCAGGAGGCTTCAGTTCCATCTCCGTTCTCAGGAGATATTCGGTTTGATCTCCATCCAGGAGGCACATTCAGTTCAATATCCATTCTCAGGAGAGATTCAGTTCCATCTCCATCCAGGAGGCACATTCAGTTCCATCTCCGTTCTAAGGAGAGATTTAGTTCCATCTCCATCTAGGAGGCACATTCAGTTCCATCTCCATTCTCATGAGAGATTCAGTTCCATCTCCATTCTCAGGATAGATTCAGTTCCATCTCTATTCGTAGGAGAGATTCAGTTCCATCTCAGTTTTTAAATGTTTCCTTGGGTTACACCCATTATTAAGATCCGATGATGAGTTGGTTGTGCTTTATTAATCACGGATTAATCGGATCGGGGCTTATCAAGAGTTACACCCTCATTATTTATCGAGAATAATTTGCAACTCACTACTCCTACTCTCACTTTCCGAGCGTGCCAAGATCACCCAAAAGTCGAGACGCTCGACGGTTTCACAAAGTCTCGGATCACACGAAGCTTGGTCACTTGCATCAGCCACTCTCGTCAATAAGATAATTTGAACTTATAATTTCAATTAGAAAAGGTGGGCGCGCGCTCCAATTTTCACTTTCGAGGAAAATGAGCGTAATAAATACCGAGCGCGATTCTAGGCTTTCATAATTTGGAAAAAATAACAAAACTTATCCCCATGAGCTCAAATTTTGATTCAACCTTTAATAGGGTCTAAAGAAAGCCTAGTAATGTTTCCAAAATTCTTCGGGCAATTTTGGACATTTAATTTCGCCAAATAAACTTTATTTGGGCTTTTAAAAATAACAAATCAACTGCAAAAATTCTCAACATTTTTGTGGAGGAAGCCCATAGCAAGAAGAACATTTTTCATGTTCAACACTTGCTCCCTAGGTGTAACAACCCCATCCATTCATATGCTATATTCTAGAAGGTCCGGCCGGGGCCCCACAGTATATATCACAAAACAGGCGGTGAAGGTACAGGATGATACCAGAGTAGCACATCGCACCTATCACAAATCATTATAGCGGAAGCCTAGACTACAACTTGAACTCCTCATGAATGTCCAAACATAAAACTCCACATTTATATCATATAGGAATGTCTTACAACAAGTACAAAGAGGTGGCCTTATGGCCTTTACATGGCTTCAAACAGTGGCCTAAAACAATTGGCGCGCAGGCCGGCCACACGAAAAGAAAACACACAACATAACATAGAGCCTTCGAGGGCTCACATCAGTAGCAGCAACAACAGCTGGTACATCAACCTCTATGCGTCTCGCTCGGCTCTCCAGCACCTGTCCAGGGACAATCCACCCAACGGTGGCAAACAAAAGCAACGATCAGCGTTCAGCTGACCAAATTATAACGACCCTACCCCTTCTCTCGGGGCAGCGGTATTCTTCCCTACAAGCATATTATATCCGAAATATGGCAATATATCATCAAAATGTGCTTTCACGCACACAAGCCATCACAACCGTTCGCCACCCGGCCCAACGGTCCGTGCACTCAGGGCACATTCTTGGTGTTCTGGCAAAGCTCTTGCCCACCACCGTATTAGGGTCACAACCCAACGGTAAATCTCTTGAGCATTTACTCCATGGCGTGCAGCCGGAGTTAGTCTTCCTACACCGGGATGGCCCGTAGCCCCCCATTGTGTCATGGCGCGCAGGCCGAAGACTCTTGCTATGCGCTCCAACAGACCGCACCTTTTGGTCTCACGTCGGACGGACATAGCGCAGGTCGGATCCTCCACCCCCCGTTGCTCAAATCGCATTGCCTTCTCCGAGTACAGCGTACTCATGGCTATATCAAAGACGCGGGTCGGTCTCACCAATCCTGTTCTTGGCATTCAAGCCTGGGTATTTCTCTATACCCATTTCTTAGCACAACAGCGGGTCTTTCCTGGGCCTCCCAGTACTTCCTGTGACTCTCTCCACAGGTGGACACCGCACAAACACAAATGTCAGGGGTCTTTCCTGGCTATCATGCCAGTACTTCCTGTTACTCGCTTCACAGGTGGACACCCTACGACATCAAGCATCACAAAGGGCCTTTCCTGCTCACACCAGTACTTCCTGTGCCGCATACACAGATTGGACCCAAAAACATCACATGGCTATTTTTCCTGGGCTACCACCCCAGTACTTCCTGCTACTCCTCTTCGCAGGCATAACCCGTAGACTCCTTAAACTACACGTTATCACGGAGTCTTCTCCGGTTCGTATGCAACATCACCAATCCAGACCAACCTGTCCAGATGGGCTTCACACAGCATGCCTATTCCGTACTCCATTTCCGGATCTATATGCTAACAAAGGGGATGTCAAGCATCCACCTAAAGATTCCCAAAATCAGCCACCTCTTGGTGGGGGAAATCACAAGATATGCTCAAAGGAAGCCTTCACATGGCTAGGAAGAAAAGTCGTTACCCTTGACGACCGCTTCGGTGCCATGACCTCAAAGCTTGCTTGAAAGACTCGCAAGAGCGTTTCCTCCGCAACGCCGGCTTCCGATTTCTCGTCGGTAACCTACAGCACCACCAGCAGCAGCCCTTCCCTTTCTTCCTCCTTCTTTCTCTCTCTCTTTCTCTCTTAACTTGAAGAAAGATCAAGGCCAAGGAAAAATGAGAAGAAATTCTCAGTTTCGGCCTTTAGGAACAGAGGAAAGCAGTTTCAGCCCTTGGATCCCAGCTGAAGGAATGGACGGCCAGAAACTTGCCAAAAATGCTAAATTTGACCTGACACGGCCTGTGACACGGTCGTGTCCCAGGCCGTGTGCCTCAAGCGGTGGGCAACCGACTTATCCAAACCAGTGACACGCCCCTAGAACACGCCCGTGTCATGGGCCGTGTCACCAACACGCCTTCAGACACGCCCGTGTCTGTGGCCGTGTGCCTGGGCGAAAAAAATCCAAAATCATCCCGAGACTTTACACGGCCTGTGACACGCCCGTGCCCCAGGCCGTGTGCCCAGACACGGCACAAAGACACGCCCTGTTGAAATCCTTCGTCGGGCTGAGATTGTCGAACCCGACTTGACACGCCCTGTGACACGCCCGTGTCATAGGCCGTGTACAACTTCTCGACACTCGACACCCACGTTTTGACACTCGACGATCGTCGAGTAAAAGTCGTCGAGCACACGACATGGCCTTGGACACGCCCGTGTCCTGGGCCGTGTGTCTCCTCTCGACACATTGTCGAGCGAGAAATCGTCGACACCAAGGCCGATCGTCGACACAACCTCGACACGCCCTGCGACACGCCCGTGTCGCAGGCCGTGTCCGCTGACATGCCCTGGGACACGCCCGTGTCCCAGGCCGTGTCACCCAAAAATTTCCTGCTTCAGAATTTTGGACTGTTACAATCCTCCCCTCCTACAAGAAATTTTGTCCTCGAAATTCAGATACAGGAAAAGCAACAGTAACCAGCAAGAAAAATGTTACAACATCCTCTCTCCCTATTACAAAAACAGCTCAGGGAACTCTTCTCGCATGGTTTGCTCGCGCTCCCATGTCAGTTCTTCACGGCCGCAGTTGTCCCATCGGACTTTCACCATGCCGACCGTCTTGTTCCGCAACTGTTTCTTGGTTCGATCTTCGATCTGAATGGGTCTAACTCTCGTTGTTAGCCCATACTCCACCGGCACACGATCATCCGCGATCACTTGAGCTGGATCTTTCACGGCCTTCCGAAGCACCGAGATGTGAAATACATCATGTAATCCACCCAAGTCTGCCGACAGAGCTAGCCGATATGCCGCTTCGCCAACTCGCTCAACCACTTCAAAAGGACCCAAATATCTTGGACTCAACTTTTTCAATCGTCGAATCCTGGAGACACCTTTGAATGGCTTGATCTTCAAGTAGACCCAATTGCCAACCGCAAATTCCACGTTCTGGTGCTTTGCGTTGTAGTACTTCGCTTGTCGATCTTGAGCAATAAGCAATCTCTCTCGAATAGTCCGGATGGTTGAGTTTGCTTCATCAACCTCATTTGGTTTAAAAACCCGAGCTTCGCCCGCTTCTACCCAAGCCAAGGGAGTACGACATTTCCTTCCATATAGAGCTTCATATGGTGCCATCCTAATGCTCGCCTGGTAGCTATTATTATATGCAAACTCTACCATATAGAGATGATCTTACCATCTCTTTCCGAAGTCAAGGGCGCACATTCGGAGCATGTCCTCCATTGTTCTGTTGGTACGTTCAGTTTGGCCATCCGTTTGGGGATGAAAGGCCGTACTGAAAGGCAACTTCGTGCCCAACAGTCGGTGAACTAGCCGCCAATCATTTGACGTGAATCGCCCATCTCGATCACTTACGATGCTCCGAGGAACACCGTGAAGCCGTACAATCTGGTCAACATATAACGTTGCCAAACTTTCAACTGAATCATCCTGTCTGTTCGGGAGAAAATGTGCCACTTTCGTTAGCCGGTCCACAATGACCCAAATGGAATCATTTCCTCGCTGCGATCTTGGCAACCCGTGCACAAAATCCATGGAAATATCATCAAATTTCCACTCTGGGATTGGCAATGACTTCAAATAACCGCCCGGCTTTTGGCATTCCGCCTTCACCAACGCACATGTTTGGCATTTAGAGACATAAAGGGCAATATCTTTCTTGAGCCCTGGCCACCAGAATAGCTTCTTCATATCATTGAACATCTTTGTGCTCCCGGGGTGAATGGAATACTTTGTAAAATGCGCTTCATACATCAATTCTTCCCTCAATTTCCCAACATTCGGGACGCACAAACGGCCCTCTTTTCGCAAAAGACCGTCATTCCAGGTGAATTTGCCCTCTGGCCCTTCATTCACATAGCGTAAGAGATCGTCATCCAACTCTGTTGCCCGTTGAACTCGGTCCGCAAGGTCACATTTCAGCTCGATCCAGTTCAAACATGCAGTGGCAGTGGAATTCTTGTCAACACAATAGATCTCTAACGCCTCCAACTCCTGGATAAGACGTTTTTCATGCCTTTGTAACCAATTCGCTCTAGCCGGAACCCGCCGACTCAAGGCATCCGCGACAACATTCCCTTTCCCGGGCGTATAGTGAATTTCGAACGTGTATTCCCCAAGGAACTCCAACCACCTTCATTGTCGCATGTTCAAGTCTTTCTGCTCCAAAAGATACTTTAGGCTCTTATGATCGGTATAAATCTCCACCTTCACACCATAAAGGTAGTGTCGCCACAACTTGAGTGCAAAAATCAACGCCGCTAGTTCCAAATCAAGGACGGGATAATTTCGCTCGTGCACCTTCAGCTGGCGTGAGCCATAAGCAATCACCTTTCCGCTCTGCAGAAGAACGCAGCCTAAGCCGCTCCCTGAGGCATCACTATAAATTACAAATCCATCGGTTCCACGTGGCGAAGATAACACCGGCGCCGTGGTCAACCGAATCTTCAGCTCTTCAAAAGCTCGTGCGCACTCTGGCGTCCAAACGAACTTCTGATCTTTTCGCGTCAATATGGTGAGCGGCAAAGCGATCCGCGAGAAGTTTTCCACAAATCTTCTATAGTAGCCCGCAAGTCCAAGGAAACTCCTGACCTCGGCCACGGAAGACAACATTGGCCACTCCTGTATGGCCCTTATCTTCGCTGGATCCACTGCAATGCCCGCTGCACTCACCACATGGCCCAAAAATGCCACTGACGATAGCCAAAACTCGCACTTCGAGAACTTGGCATAGAGCTGATTTTGCCTCAACGTGTTCAACACCAACCGCAAGTGAATCTCATGCTCAGCTTTGGACTTCGAGTACACCAGGATGTCATCAATGAACACTATCACAAACAGATCCAGGTACTCGCGAAAAATACTGTGCATCAGATCCATAAACACCGAGGGCGCATTGCACAGTCCAAATGGAATGACAGTGAACTCATAGTGCCCATAACGCGTTCCAAATGCGGTTTTGGGAATGTCACATTCCCGAATTCTTAACTGGTAATAACCAGACTTCAGGTCCAACTTCAAATAGACGGTCGAGCCCACCAGCTGATCGAATAACTCATCAATCCGGGGTATCAGATACTTATTCTTCTCGGTCAGCTTATTCAGTTCACGGTAATCAATACACAACCGTAACCCACCATCTTTCTTCTTTACAAAAAGCACAGGCGCGCTCCAAGGTGACATGCTTGGGTGTATATAACCTTGCTCAAACATTTCTTGTAGTTGAATCTTCAATTCAGCCATCTCTTTTGGCGCAACGCGATATGGCGAGCGGGCCACAGGTTTCGCACCTGGCACCAACTCGATCGTGAAGTCAATCTCCCGCTGGGGTGGTAGCCCAGGGAGATCCGTGGGAAACACATCTGTAAATTCTGCCACAATCGGAACCTCGCACAAACTGGCCTTAGGCTCAACAGCCTGAATTAGTGCAAAGTAACACTCCGCACCCTTCCGAACAGCCTTGACTACCTGGAGTGCAGTCAACAACGTCCCGCCCACTCCTCGCATACCTGCGAACTTTGTATCCTGTTCGGTATTCTGGCCCAACGTGATTTCTTTGGACTGGCAATCAATCATAGCATGCTGCTCCGCAAGCCAATCCATCCCAAAAATCACGTCGAATTCCGATATTGGCAAAACAAATGCAGTTAAACGAAAATCCCGACTTCCTAACTGAACCGCCACATCGCAAGCTTGATCCGCAAGCATCCAACAGCAATTCGGCAACACCACTCTGACGCTATCTCTCTTTGCACGACTGGGTATCCCAAGCCGCGTAATAAACTCCCTAGACAGAAAAGAATGCGATGCACCTATATCAAACAGTGCTCGCGCCAGTGTGTCCTGAATCATCACAAAGCCTATGACAAACATGTCACACACACAAACCGCAAACATAGGGGTACTAAACAAAGCATACAAACAATAGCATATGCAAAACTAAACTCATACCTGTGACCACGTCACTCTGCTTGATGGCCTCTTGCAGGACAAGATTGTACACCCGGGGTTGCGCCTGCGAGGCAGAGGAATCCACCACCGCCTTTCCTTTTTCCGCATAAGATGCTCCTACCTTCTTTTCACTCTTTGGTGGCATCCTACAATCTCGCGCAATATGCCCCATTCGGCCACAATTAAAGCAGATACGAGTATCTGGCTTGGAGGTTGCACCTGACGTTGCTCCCGTTGCAACGGATGAAGGAGTTTGTCCACTAGGCTTGGACTTCTTGCCCCATCTCTTCTTATAAAATGGTTTCCCCGATCGGGGCGCCTTCCACTCCGGTTGCGCCATAGCCAAAGCTCTCTTCCCTTGCACCCTTTTCATATCCTTCTCCAGCGCGCTCGCAGTGTCAACTAATGCTTGGAAACCTTGGTTCACTGAACTTGACACAAGGAACCTCAGCTCGTCCCTCAGTCCTTCATAGAACCGATTGGTCTTCCTCTGTTCATCAGCAAATATAGAACCCGCATACCGCCCCAAGCGAGTAAATTCATGCAGGTATGCGTCAACACTTCCATCACCTTGGGTCAACCGTCGGAATTCATTTTCCATGGCTATCCGCTGAGCCGCAGGAAGGTGCTTCGCTAGGAAGAGTCTGGAGAATTCTTCCATCGATACTTGGGTTAACGGACGACCCTCCAAATGATGCAACTCCATCTCATCCCACCATAATCGAGCTTCTCCTTCACGTAAGAAGGTAACTAAGGTCACTTTCTGATGCTCCGCCGTTCCAATCGCCGTCATCACTCGATTGACGTGCGATAACCAATCCTCATCCTGCGTCGGAGTTCCCGCTCCCGAAAACGTAGGCGGATGGAAACTCATAAACCGCGTTAGCTGCTTCTCCGCCGCTCGAGGAGCCACATCCACTACAGGTTCCGGCCTTTCCGCCACCTGTTCTGGCCTCACAGCCGCTTGTTCCTGCCTAAGTGGCTGGCCTTGGATCATGGTAAATAAGGCCTCCACAACTAAACACACATATTCCGCAGAGGGTGGAGGTGTAGGCACCGCGGCTGGTGCCGTACTTTCATCAGAACACTGGGGCTCAGACGGCCCAGCTCCAGTTCGTGTCACCTAAAGGTGGACAAGACACACACATTAGCGGTCGTACCCAAGCAAACAACAAAAATAAGAACACTCAGGTTCCTCAAACACACAAATGTGCATTCCTATCATGGATATTCAGGAGTTCATTCGTAGACTTTGGGTTGCACAAACACGTGCTCGCCACCCCACAAAAGAATTCGGCCACAACTTCGAGAGGGAAAGACCAGGACAACCGATACCAAAAATGTAACAACCCCATCCGTTCATATGGTATATTCTAGAAGGTTCGGCCGGGGCCCCACAGTATATATCACAAAACAGGCGATGAAGGTACAGGATGATACCAGAGTAGCGCATCGCACCTATCACAAATCATTCTAGCAGAAGCCTAGACTACAACTTGAACTCCTCATGAATGTCCAAACATAAAACTCCACATTTATATCATATAGGAATGTCTTACAACAAGTACAAAGAGGTGGCCTTATGGCCTTTACATGGCTTTCAAACAGTGGCCTAAAACAATTGGCACGCAGGCCGGCCACATGAAAAGAAAACACACAACATACCATAGAGCCTTCGAGGGCTCACATCAGTAGCAGCAACAACAACAGGTACATCAACCTCTATGCATCACGTTCGGCTCTCCAGCACCTGTCCAGGGACAATCCACCCAACGGTGGCAAACAAAAGCAACGGTCAGCGTTCAGCTGACCAAATTATAACGACCCTACCCCTTCTCTCGGGGCAGTGGTATTCTTCCCTGCAAGCATATTATATCCCAAATATGGCAATATATCATCAAAATGTGCTTTCACGCACACAAGCCATCACAACCGTTCGCCACCCGGCCCAACGGTCCGTGCACTCAGGGCACATTCTTGGTGTTCTGGCAAAGCTCTTGCCCACCACCGTATTAGGGTCACAACCCAACGGTAAATCTCTTGAGCATTTACTCCATGGCGTGCAGCCGGAGTTAGTCTTCCTACACCGGGATGGCCCGTAGCCCCCCATTGTGTCATGGCGCGCAGGCCGAAGACTCTTGCTATGCGCTCCAACAGACCGCACCTTTTGGTCTCACGTCGGACGGACATAGCGCAGGTCGGATCCTCCACCCCCCGTTGCTCAAATCGCCTTGCCTTCTCCGAGTACAGCGTACTCATGGCTATATCAAAGGCGCGGGTCGGTCTCACCAATCCTGTTCTTAGCATTCAAGCCTGGGTATTTCTCTATACCCATTTCTTAGCACAACAGCGGGTCTTTCCTGGGCCTCCCATTACTTCCTGTGACTCTCTCCACAGGTGGACACCGCACAAACACAAATGTCAGGGGTCTTTCCTGGGTTTCATGCCAGTACTTCCTGTTACTCACTTCATAGGTGGACACCCTACGATATCAAGCATCACAAAGGGCCTTTCCTGGTCACACCAGTACTTCCTGTGTCGCATACACAGATTGGACCCAAAAACATCACATGGCTATTTTTCCTGGGCTACCACCCCAGTACTTCCTGCTACTCCTCTTCGCAGGCATAACCCGTAGACTCCTTAAACTACACGTTATCACGGAGTCTTCTCCGGTTCGTATGCAACATCACCAATTCAGACCAACCTGTCCAGATGGGCTTCACACAGCATGCCTATTACGTACTCCATTTCCGGATCTATATGCTAACAAAGGGGATGTCAAGCATCAACCTAAAGATTCCCAAAATCAGCCACCTCTTGGTGGGGGAAATCACAAGATATGCTCAAAGGAAGCCTTCACATGGCTAGGAAGAAAAGTCGTTACCCTTGACGACCGCTTCGGTGCCATGACCTCAAAGCTTGCTTGAAAGACTCGCAAGAGCGTTTCCTCCGCAACGCCGGCTTCGGATTTCTCGTCGGTAACCTACAGCACCACCAGCATCAGCCCTTCCCTTTCTTCCTCCTTCTTTCTCTCTCTCTTTCTCTCTTAACTTGAAGAAAGATAAAGGCCAAGGAAAAATGAGAAGAAATTCTCAGTTTCGGCCTTTAGGAATAGAGGAAAGCAGTTTCAGACCTTGGATCCCAGCTGAAGGAATAGATGGCCAGAAACTTGCCAAAAATGCTAAATTTGACCTGACACGGCCTGTGACACGGCCGTGTCCCAGGCCGTGTGCCTCAAGCGGTGGGCAACCGACTTATCCAAACCAGTGACACGCCCCTGGAACACGCCCGTGTCATGGGCCGTGTCACCAACACGCCTTCAGACACGCCCGTGTCTGTGGCCGTGTGCCTGGGCGAAAAAAATCCCAAATCATCCCGAGACTTTACACGGCCTGTGACACGCCCGTGTCCCAGGCCGTGTGCCCAGACACGGCACAAAGACACGCCCTGTCGAAATCCTTCGTCGGGCTGAGATCGTCGACCCCGACTTGACACGGCCTGTGACACACCCGTGTCACAGGCCGTGTACAACTTCTCGACACTCGACACCCACGTCTCGACACTCGATGATCGTCGAGTAAAAGTCATCGAGCACACGACACGGCCTTAGACACGCCCGTGTCCTGGGCCGTGTGTCTCCTCTCGATACATCGTCGAGCGAAAAATCGTCGACACCAAGGCCGATCGTCGACACAACCTCGACACGCCCTGCGACACGCCTGTGTCGCAGGCCGTGTCCGCTGACACGCCCTGGGACACGCCCGTGTCCCAGGCCGTGTCACCCAAAAATTTCCTGCTTCAAAATTTTGGACTGTTACACTAGGGGCCTATATTAGTCTCTTAAAAATCAAAACCCATTATTATAATATTATAATATTTATTATAAATATTATAATATATATATATATATTATATTATATATATATAAAAATAAGTTACTGTTCTTCATCATTTCTCCCCCGCTGCTGTACAGAAATTCCGCCCTTACGGGGCTCCTCCGCCGCCGGCCGGCCACCGGTCGGCCGTTACTCGACTACCGGCCAACCCGCCGGTGGGGGGCGCTCCCTCCGGCGGTGGTTCGGCGGCCTGCCGCCGCCGGCCATCGCCGGAGCATTTTTTTTTATTTTTTTGAATGAGAGGGAGGAGGGTGATGGCGGCGGCGCTCCGACCTCCGGGAGCGCCATGCAAGACATCCAAAATGGAGAAGGAGGAGGGAGAAGGCTTCCCCCTGGGTTTGGCGGGCTTGGGAGGGGCCGGCTTGGTCATCCATGGCTCAAGGTGGTGGAGGAGGGGAGGAGGAGCTCCGGCTTGACTTTTTCCGGCCACCTGAACTCCGGTAGAGGGGGGGAGAAGGTGATCAGGGGGAGGGAGCTGATCTGAGAGGTTTGGGGGAAGGAGAGAGGGTGGGGTGGCTTTATAGGGTTGGGGAGGGGGAGCTCCCCTCTCTTTGGCAATGTGGGATTAATCCCTCACTTGGCAGGGATTAATCACCACCCGCCAGCTGTCCAAGGACATCTGGAGGTGCCACATATTCCCCATGTGGGGGATAGGGGAAAGCCTCCCGGGCTTGGGCCTTCATGGTGAAGAAAGAGAGGGGGAGAGTGGGAGAAGAAGTAGGTGGGCCTCCATTTACTTTATGTTAGGGGCTTGCTGGTTGGGGGCCCATGAAAAGTATGGGGGGGGCATGGACCATCCTCTTTTGGAGAGGAAATGGGCCCCTCATTTGGAGAAAAATCCAAAAAATGGATTTTTAGGAGGGTTTGACCAAGTCAACACTCGGGTGGGTCCCCCTTGCTTGTCAAAGTCAAAGTGAGTCCAAGTCATCGGGGTCGGGTCATAGTTCGGGTATCGTGTCATAATTGGTGCGTGCACGCTTTTCGGTGCACGACTATGCTTGATTTGACCACGGGTTGTCCAATTATCGTCGAAATTGACTAGGAAGACTTCTGTTGAATTCGTATTGACCTCACGATTCAAACGTCACTGACTGGGGTTGAATCGTAGTCCGTTTGGCGAAAGTCTGAAATTTGCGCGTCGTAGTGCGCTAAAATGGCCGAAGTGTGTAAAATTGTCGTTAGACCTCGTATCGTGATGTGACGAGCTCTGATGCGCTCATATTGACTATACGAGGCCACAGGAACTGACAGAACTCGATTCAGAGTTCTCTAGCTCGATATCCAAAATCTGCTCTTGTTACGTTTTGCGAGGAAATGTCATATCCACTATATGACCTCGGGGTCCAACTGAATGAGTTCTGATGCACTTGTATTGAATATACGAGGCCACAAGAACTTACAGAACTCAATTCGGAGTTCTCTAGCTCTATTTCCCGCCAATGGTTATTTCCCACCGGGTCATGGTTATGGTTCGAGCCACTTTTATTGGGCCCAATAGGGCTCTGGTGGCCCAATAAAAGTCGGGATGTTACAATACTGAACTTCCGTCCAGTTCAATAGCGCTTCAGCACTCGACTGCTTGTCTATGCAAAAGATCTCCAACGCCTCTAACTCCCAAACCAACCGCTCGTCATGGACCGATAGCCAATTGGCTTGAGATGGGGCCCTGCGGCTCAACGCGCCCGTAACCGCATTGCGTTTCCCAGGAACGTAATGGATCTTTAAAGTATAGTCCCCTAGGAACTCCATCCATCTACGCTGCCGCATGTTCAGATCTTTTTGGTCCAACAAATACTTCAGGCTCTTGTGGTCGGTATAGATATCGACCTTTACCCCGTACAAGTAATGTCTCCACAGCTTCACGGCAAAAATCACGTCCTCTAACTACAAGTTATGAATCGGATAATTCCTCTCATGCACTTTCAGCTGTCGCAAGCCGTACGCTATAATGCTTCCATGCTGCAGTAGCACACAACCCAAGCCACTGCCCGAAGCATCGCTATAGATCTCAAAACCTTCGGTCCCACTCGGCGAACTCAGCACAGGCATCGTGATCAACCGACTCTTCAACTCCTCAAAAGCTCGTACGCACTCCGGCATCCAAACAAACTTCTGCTCCTTCCTCGTCAAAGTCGTGAGGGGTAACGCTATCCACGAGAAGTTCTCCACGAAGCGCCTGTAATAGCCGGCAAGCCCGAGAAAACTCCGGACTTCCGCTACCGTAAACAGCACAGGCCACTCACGTATCGCAACAATCTTCGCCGGATCCACCGTAATGCCCTCTCCACTTACTATATGACCAAGGAATGCCACTGAGGACAACCAAAACTCGCATTTGGAGAACTTGGCGTATAATTGATTCCTCCTCAACGTCTCCAGCACCAAATGCATATGCTTAAAGTGATCCTCCTCACTTTGCGAGTACACCAAAATGTCGTCGATGAAGGCGATCACAAAGTGGTCTAAGTACTCCCTGAAGGTCCTGTTCATCAAATCCATGAACACCGACGACGCATTCGTCAGCCCAAACGGCATGACCGTAAACTCGTAATGCCCGTATCTCGTACTAAAAGCTGTTTTGTGGATATCACTCTCCCTTATCCTCAGCTGATAATATACAGACTTGATATCCAACTTTGAGTATACCGTTGACCCGACTAACTGATCGAACAGATAACCAATCCTTAGGATCGGGTACTTGTTCTTCTCCGTTAGCTTGTTCACTTCTCGGTAATCGATACAAAGTCTCAAGCTTCCTTTCTTTCTCTTAACAAAAAGGACCGGTGCGCTCCAAGGCGACGAACTTGGACGCACATATCCCTGCTCCAACAACTCTTGCAGTTGAACCTTCAGCTCCGTCATTTCCTTAGGATCTAGACGATACGGAGAGCGTGACTTAGGTTTCGCACCTGGCACTATCTTAATCGTTAAATCAATCTCTTGTTAAGGCGGGGCTCCAGGAAGTTCGCCAGGGAACACATCAGGGTACTCGGATACTACTGAAATACTATCCAACGTAGGCTTAGGCTTTGCAACCTCCACTAGCATAAAGAACAGCTCTGCACCAGCACGAACCGCCTTCACCACCTGAAGAGCAGACATCAAAGTCTTCCTCGACCCTCTCAAGCCCGTAAAAGTCGTCTCACGACCTGTTCCCAACTTGACTTCCTTGAGACCGCAATCAATATAAGCTTGCTACTCCGAGAGCCAGTCCATGCCAAATATTACGTCGAACTCTACCAGCGGCTGTAACGACACTTGCAAATGGAATTCCTGATTCCCAATACGAATCTTCACGCCACAGATTCTATCCACGCGCATTGAGCACCCATTCGGCAACAACACATCAATTTTGTCCTTTGCCATCGAAGTAGGTAGTCCGGTGTGCGATATGAATTTTTCGGACAAAAAGGAGTGCGAAGCTCTCGTATCAAAGAGTGCTATCGCCGGATTATCACAAATCAAAACAAATCCTAGACAAGCAGTGGTAAGGTAACATGCGCATAAAAAGTATTTAAAAATTAACTTGCGATAAATTTAAATCGTACCTGTCACCACATCCGCTTGCTTGATGGCCTCCTGTGTAAGATCCCTCGCCTTACCAAATAGGCTCCTGGTCTTATGCCCAGAACCGCTGTCTTACGGTGGCACTAACGCATGGGTTAGTCGACACCGCAACATGCCGATTTTGCCGGCTAGTACGATCATAAAACTTGTAGGCCAATATGAGAAATAGAAGTAATACATAGCAGAGTACAACACGGCTAGTCCACAGTCACAGTACAAATCATACATATACATGAATGAAAGAGTATAAGGTCCACAATGAGAATAAAAATATGAAGAGTAATAAGGGCTTATGCCCAGTACATCATATGAATAAACTCTCCTCTCAAAATATCAAAACAGCGAAAGCTAATCAACTAATCTCGTACTCATCTGAGGTAGCTCTGTAGCAGTAGTAGTAGGTGGTATCAACTCCTCACGCCCTGTCACCTCGTCCTGCCAGTCGTTCTGATGCTCCATCTCCTCGAGCTCCTAAAAAATAGTTTGGTCACCGACCATTAGTCAAAAAGACTAAGTCATTTCCTCCGCACCTCGCCCCACAACTCCTAGGCACCGTGTGGGAGGACGAAGCGGAGGACAATCAAGTGGTAACAAAAGGAAGCAGGTGACAAGGGAAACTAAGCTATCAAGTAAGAGTGTGAGCAGTAAATCTACACTAGCAGTTCTATATATATAGCACAAAAGTAAAAGCATGTACAGTACAAGTAAGTAAAGAACTGAAAGTAAGAGCAGAAAAGTAAAGCTATGCTACCACTACATTACCATCACAAAATGTACCTTAACTTATAAAAATGCCCATACAAATTTATAAGATAAGGTTTACAGGAAATTTAACTTATCATATAAAAGATCCCATACTAATTTATATGATAAGGATCTATGAAGCGTATGACCTAGTATGAATGAATGTTTATGATGCAATTTATGCAACAGGCAAGTGCAACTCACACACAACGACTCTGTGATCACAGACCTTTAGTTCCCACTTTTTGAGAGCTAGCTTCACTCTCGGGTAACACCATTGTGGCTACGACAGCAGCGGAGCAGGCATCTCCACTTCTAGGCAGGTATGCACACGACCAAACCTTAGACCCCTCTCAGACGCCTCTGTACACGTCCAAGGTGCACTCTAGAGTACATGCGTACGTAGTTTGCTGACCACCCATCAGTCTTGTTGGGTCGGGTGTGCGTTATCAGGGATCGTCCTCCAGACCGCAGTGTAAAACAACCCACTGGCCCCTCAAACCCTCACACCCGCCTGGTTCACCATACTGCCGTCGGTGTGACGATCGGCTAGTACCGCATGACCCGCCACTAAATTTATGCACATGCAAGTACTTCATCTCGAGCCTTCAGCTCGCAGGACCAATCTGTCCTGATTCTATCAAACCCTTCACGGGTGAGCCTGCAACATGTATCCCTCCAACCCATAGCGGGTGAGAACGCACAATAGTGCCTTTATTCAAAATCCATCAAACCCATCACGGGCGAGAATGAACCACAATGTCTTAACCTATTAGACTACTCTTGTCTACGGATTATTATACTTAGTGATTTAAGGTTAATCCCAGGACTGCCCAGGGTATACCGTGTGAACGGCTCTCGGGGGCACTAGGAACTACGATGGGATTACGCACAAAGCTCCCTTTCTCAATAATATTTACTTTAGTTGATGACTACCCATAATTCACCCGCCGCTCTCGTTATTACTCTTGAGTGATCCTAATGACTTAAGATGTTCTCAGAAGGGCGACGATCTTCCGCCGGCCTCCACTCCAGTTGATATCCAAGGGCTTGCACTTTACTCTCGTCACTAAGACAACTCTACCCACCAGGGTCATATTCTAATTGTAAACTCTAGCTCATCCGTTGATCTATCCCCCGGTGGTCCTTATAGCATGACCTACTTACATTATGTGCAACCCATGACCTAATACCACCCCGAAATAGAACTTCCAATTCCTTGGGCCACCTGACCCTAACTATTTATCCTAGGATGATATGGACTAATGAAGTGAGCATATTGATTTTCATAATTTTCTTAAGTCATTTAAGCCTCTAATTAAATCATTTAATTAATTTTCCATAGGTTATTTAATACATGAAGTACTACAAATTATAATCCACTGACCTAAAGAATTTTTATTGAGTTGCATCTTGGTAAAATATTGCTGTCTACCAAAATTCATAATTTTCCTTTGAATATTTTTATTTATTACATAATTAATACAAAACCCACATAATTGTCATTTTCCAAATGAAGTATGAGTAGTCCATTGTTAATAATTCTAAGAAAATTAAAGCATATATATATTGGTAAAATAGTACTAAAGACAGAATTTCATGAATTTCCATGGAACAAGGTCTACAAAATTTCATTTCTAATTATATTACCAAAATGCCATTATGAGGTTTTAAAAATTACTGATTCATCCAAAAATGATGAGAAAATTATACAAGGTTATTCATACTCAGATATATCACCAAGAAAGTTTCCAAAATTTTCTACTGAGTATTTTCATAAATTGTCTAATTAAGTATAATGAGGGTATAAAGATAATTTCCACATAACTCCTATCAAAGTCCTTCAAACAGAGACATAAAAGTTTTCAGGGGTTAAACCTAACATTATATTGTCCCTGACAAAAATTGGGGATTTTATCTCAATGATGAGCCTATTTTTACATTTATTTTTCAAAAGTCCTATTATTTCAAAAATTCCAAATAATGAGATTTTTGCTTCCAAAAATCCCATTATTACAATTTGGGGTATAATTCACCCTAATGAGCCTCTGAAATCAATACCTTGATTTTTGGATGTTCCAAATAGGCCTAATACACAATATTTCAAAATTGACTATTTGCCCCCCGAGCCTATGTATAATCAACACATGCAAGTGAGTTTACCCAACATGTAATGGTCCAAATGTGCTAATATTTTTACCATGCACATGTATAATCTCCAAGGACATGCCACCAAAATATCTGGAGCCATAACCCTCCAAATATTTCATGTATTTAATTTTGTGTATTATGAATAAAACTATAGAAATATTTTCCCTAAAAATTCTCAACTTTTGGCAGGTACTAGATATGCTTTATTTAAGCTCATGCCCAAAATTTTGAGTCATGAGGACATTTGGTTTCGCATGGGCATTAGGTTTGGTTTCTGCCCTAGCCTAGGACCAGTCCTAGGAAAATAACCCTACAGGACTGTATACTGCACCAAATTATAACATTAGTGTGGCAAAATTAAGTTAAGAGGAAGGGATACAACTTTCATCGTAATCACCAGATCTAAAAATGAATCTAAGGGGCCTAAAGTAGCCATGCAATATCACTGTACAAGTGTGACAGAATGTATATATATACTATAGTTTATTTAATTTAAATAAAATCGGGTTGCACGAATCTTGACTCAAGAATGGACGGGATCTGGTCGTCGTCCCCAATCAACTAACGGCCTAGATCGATTTCCGCTGGGCCGACTTGCCCGATATTTTCGGCCAGCTGAGCCACCACCACCGGCGGCGGATGTCGCCACCACCTTCACTGAGGTGGTGGCTAGCAATTCCCGGCGATGAGGCCGCCGGAGTTGGCTCCTCCGGCGAACCCGAGCAAGAAGAAAAGCTCGGAAAAATCACCATTTCCTCACATGGTATCGAGCTCAATTGAGCCCGATGTCTCTCCTAGAAGATCTAGAAAGCTAGCACGGGTAGAGAGGCGGCGAAACAGACCTGAATCAGGCCTTGGCGACGAGTTTGGCGGCGGTTGTCCATGGTTGAGCTGCTCCGGCAATCTCCTGCTCAAAATCTCATTTCTGCACCAAAAGCTCTGCTCCAGTACTCGTTCTCCACTCGATTCCACTCACTGAAGCTGATGGTGTGGTCGGTTTGAGCTCGGGAGGAGTGTATGTGGTGATAACTCCAAGGTGAGCTCGGTTTGGGCTTTGGTTATAACACCAATAGTGCCAAGTGGCCACCATGCTGCCAATTCCTGCTGGAATTTACTGAGGAGGCCGACCAGTACCTTTTTGGGCAGAAGAAGCCTAGACCAAGTGGCCTCCTCTTAATCCCACCTTCTCTCTCCACTTTTAGGTGAATTCCCCAAAATGCCCCTTTGCATGTGACCACACTCTAAAACCAGAGGGGTAGGGGTGGTATTTGACACCTTGGGATGATAATGGGCCATGTTGGGTGGGCTTTGCCTATTGGGAATGGGCTTAGCCCTCATTTTCTTCTTTAGGTCAATTATGTTGACTAAGTTGACTTTTAGGTTGACTTGGTCAACATGGCTAGTGGGCTGACCCCACTTGAGGGTCATGGACCCTATGACACCACCAAACGTGGGTTGGGCCATGGTGATGCTCTACTTGGGCTAAGTGGGCCTATAGGAATAGATTTGACCAACTTAGGATTATGGTTGACTTTGGTCAACTAGGGTCAAAGGTTTGACCTAATGACATGCCCTAGGGTCCACTTAGATTATTTTATGGTTAGGGCAATGTGGTGGGGTCAGGGTGTGGCTAGGGTTCCTATTTAGGCTAGTTTGACCTAGTTTGACTTTTGCCCTTTAGTGGGCCCCACATGGCTACAACCTACTACCTAGGGTCAAACCTAGCTAATTTCCATAACACCCACCCCATGCCCAACCCAATCTATGTTAAGGGGTCTAGAAGTAACATGGGATGTTACAAATGCCAATAAACAAAAAAAATAATTTCGTCTCCGAAATTCAAGTTTGGGTCTACGGGGTTTCTGTGCACAAGAATTTTAAGAAATTTTCAACATAGTTAAAATACACCTGAGGCGAAAAGCTCCGGGTACCGTTCATGTATCAGATCCACCGGCTCCCAAGTGTGCTCGTCCCGTCCGTGGTTGGACCACAATACCTTCACTAGGTGAACCTTCTCCCACAGAACTTGAATTGTCGTATCATCGCTCCGGACCGGCTCCAAACCAACTGATCTATCTTGTGATATCGGTCCTGCTGTAGTGGTAATATGTTGTTCTAGTCGAAGTATAGCTCTTCAAAGTGAGTAAACGTGGAAGACGTCATGCAAATTACCTAACTCTAGCAGCAGCTCTAGCCTGTAAGCCAAGGGGCCGATCCGCTCCAGGATCAAATACGACCCCCTATATCTAGGGTTGAGCTAATTGTGACTTCGCATCCAAGAGACACCCTGCACCGACGTATCTTCAAGAACACCATGTCCCCCCTCCTGGAACTCCACCATTTAATATCGTACATCGTAATACTTGGCCTGCCTATTCTGAACCTCCAATATCTGATCCCTAATCATTGTATCTGAGCACTCGTATCCTCTATATATTCTGATCCAAGTGTATTTTCATTATACTTCATGATATTTATAATCAAGATTACATTGGCATATTTCCAAGTCTTTCAACGCATTATCATTAAATAAACCTTAATCATACGTTGGTTCGGTGTCCCTTACGAGCAATGACCACCAAGTACGTGAGAATCAATACTTTTATATATAGAATTGAGCACACAAATCTCAGATTTCTCTTCTAGAAACGCATCATGCCTCATGGCTTATACTACATCGATTCTTCAAATACAATATATCGTGATATTATTTATTACGAAGATCCAACTTATGTATAGTAATTAACCAACCTCCAAAATTAAGATGTGATGAAGAGGTCATTATTTTGTTTCTTCCAGACTCATGAATTATTACACCTCTACATAAACAGTAATACATAATTCATAGAGTGTTCACCTTTCAAGCGTACATCAATCGATCATTAATGATATTGATATTGATATAAATGACTCCCAATTATTTTTCATATATAGTCTAATTCATAAATTTATAAATGTATCTGTCTAATAATGGTGAGATCTGACACAAATCAATTTCATCATAAAGAGAATCTTTATAAACACTCATTACTTCTCGTATAATTTCACCGTATACACCTTAACAAACCAAAATCGATCTCTCCATAGTTATGAATTTCCTAAGGTGATCATGATGTTATCAACGTATGTGTCCCAGTTCACGATGTTATCATATTCAAGGGATCATACCTATGCGTATGTTTCAACTAATCATCCACCCCATTTGAATTTGTTGAGTCATTACATTTTCATTTTCATGCCACATGAGATTAATCTTATTTATCATAATGTTACCTTATCTCAATTCTTAAGTTCCAATTTAATGACTTTTGCTTAATTTGAATCATTCAAGGTTATAGTTCACCATTATGATCAAGTGATTGGCTATATCAAGTAAGCATGAATAGTAATGATATTTCATCATTGTGTTTAATTCTCCAAATCCCAGCCCCTTTTAGGATCAAACAAGGTAGTATTAAATCATACCTAACCATAAAAACTTAACCATTATATTCTAAACGCAAGACGTTATCTTATCAAGATTTCTAATTATAACTTAAACTATCTCCCAAAGTATAAGGGTAAGTAAACCATTTAAATTTGAATAGAATTGATTCTTTGAGAGAACACACCATCTGTAAATCATCATCGAACACTTTTGTTTTGGTTCTTGTGATCATCAGAGTCACATCCAAAGGATCATACCTATAATATACGGCTTCCAATTTTGATTTTTCACTTGACTTTAAGTTTTCTGGGATCGCTATACCCCCAGTGTTATAGACATAATTACTCAAATATTTGAATTTGTACTTGATGGGCTCTAATCACGTCATAGTTAAGACCCGTAATCACTCCTTCACATTACCATGATATTACTATATCTCGATCTGTATGTTTCTAACATTATGACCTGGGTATGTCAGGTAGGCGCAGATTATAGTGATCCATCATCATTTCCACTTCCCCAAATTCTACACATTTAATATGTGAAAGTCATAGTCACTTTCCTAAGAGCCACAACTATGCAGAATTCCAACTATCATTCCGACTTATACTAAATTCTCAATTCACATTGGTTTTCTCTTGCAATATATCTGAGTTCATTAATCAAGTCCTTAACCAATGATATAATTATTAATCGCGTGTCACGTCAGTTGGGTTAAGGTGTTAGGGCATCTAGGAACATACTTTGCTGAGGTAACACATTCCTTTAATTATTCATAAAACCTTTGTGTCGTCGTTACTGCTTGATTTTAGTTTATCGAAAGGCCATTTGTTCGAATTCTTGTGGACTATACTCAACTTGTTTCGATCTTTGGGATATAGCATGTCATTATGCATTGATGAAATTACAATCTTTCTTAAAGTTGTGTCAAGTAATGATCTGATTCACAAGCCCGCGAAAGTTTCTAACTTCTCATGGAGACTTTCCTTGTTCTAGGGTTGTAATATATCCAAGCGGGCAACCCTCTACCTATATCTCAAACTTCTAGGGAGGGTTGATTATCTTGCCGATTATGCGAATACAAAACCTCATCTTTAGTTGAGCAACATTTGAATTAATCAAGTCTTCTAGATCACTATGTTTGTGACACATGTTTTATAAACCGGGTCTAGAGAAATTCAAGTCGTTACCAATTTAGCCTAATAAACAAAAGGATTAGCCCCCATACCTTTCGGGCTAAATTCCCTTAATATTTATAGTGCAATCATCTATATATGTGCACTCAATCCTTAGGTCTAACAATCTTAGACCTGGAGTTCCACCTTGAGACTAATTGATATGCTATATACCTTTGGCCCTTAAGATTACTTATACGACAATCTTCTCGAGGTCAACATGAGACCCAACCAAAATGGGTTTATTCTGAGACTTGAATTCTTATTCTACCTTTGGTATTTTCCACTGTGGTTGTCTCAACATAATCAAGTCATCAGTATGAGGGTTAAGTTTACGAGTACCCTACTATTCCACTAATAGATTATATGCACCAATTCTCCTTAAGGCAGTCCTATCATCTTGGATAAGAAGTGATAATATCACTCGATAGATGGAGTAGGGACATCAGAATTTAAGCCTTAAGAGTGACTCTTGCGTCAAATTCTTCCTTGGTGAATTTGGGGTATCCTCGTACTTTAACCAATCTATCTCCGAGGTCGATTTTAGACTCGGATACTCTACGAAATCCTCTTGGTAAGTCAAACTAAGGTGCTGTCCTAATTGGATTGGCCTAACTCATTGTTTAAATGGACTATTTTCTGTGACTTTTTACACATGGGCACACCATTGCTTCCGCTGCATAGTTTGTCCGCAAACTAATGCTCGCGCGGGGTGGTCTAGTGTTGTGGACTTTTTTCTCATATGATCGTTCGGTCAAGTGATACCAGTTTGTAAGACCCCTCCCCTTACCAAGGAGGCTCCCGGTCTTATGCCTAGGACCGCCGTATTATGGTGGCACTAACGCACAGGTTAATCGACACCGTAACACGCTGATTCTACCGGCTAGTACGATCATAAAACCTGTAGGCCAATATGAGAAATAGAAGTAATACATAGCAGAGTACAACACGGCTAGTCCACAGTCATAGTACAAATCATACATATATATGAATGAAATTGTACACAGTCCACAATGACAATAAAAATATGAAGAGTAATAAGGGCTTATGCCCAGTACATCATATGAAAAAACTCTCCTCTCAAAATATCAAAACAGTGGAAGCTAATCAACTAATCTCGTACTCATCTGAGGTAGCGCTGTATCAGTAGTAGTAGGTGGTATCAACTCCTCATGCCCTGTCACCTCGTCCTGCCGATCATGCTGGTGCTCCATCTACTCGAGCTCCTAAAAAATAATTTGGTTACCGACCATTAGTCAAAAAGACTAAGGCATTTCTTCCGCTCCTCGCCCTGCAACTCCTAGGCGCCGTGCGGGAGGACGAAGCGGAGGACAATCAAGGGGTAACAAAAGGAAGCAGGTGACAAGAGAAACTAAGCTATCAAGTAAGAGTGTGAGCAGTAAATCTACACTAGTAGTTCTATGTATATAGCACAAAAGAAAAAGCATGTACAGTACAAGTAAGTATAGAACTGAAAGTAAGAGTAGAAAAGTAAAGCTATGCTACCAATACACTACCATCACAAAACGTACCTTAACTTATAAAAATGCCATACAAATGTATAAGTTAAGGTTTCTAGGAAATTTAACTTATCATATAAAAGAGTCAATACTAATTTATATGATAAGGATCTATGAAGCATATGACCTAATATACATGAATGTTTATGATGCAATTTATGCAACAGGTAAGTGCAACTCACAAACAATGACTCTGTGATCACAGACTTTTAGTTCCCACTTTTTGAGAGATAGCTTCACTCTCGGGTACCACCGTTGTGGCTACGGCAGCAGCGAAGCGGGCATCTCCACTTCTAGGTAGGTATGCAGACTACCAAACCTTAGAGCCCTCTCATACGCCTCTGTACACATCCAAGGTTCACTATAGAGTCCATGCGTACGTACTTTGCTGACCACCCGTCAGTTTTGTTGGGTCGGGTGTGCGTTATCGCGGATCGTCCTCCAAACCGCAGTGTAAAACAACCCACTTGACCCTCAAACCCTCACACCCGCCTGGTTCACCGTACTGCCATCGGTGTGACGATCGGCCAGTACCGTATGACTTGCCACTAAATTTATGCACATGCAAGTATTTCATCTCGAGCCTTCAGCTCGCGGGACCAACCTGTCCTAATTCCCTCAAACCCTTCACGGGTGAGCCTACAACATATATCCCTCCAACCCATAGCTGGTGAGAACGCACAATAGTGCCTTTATTCAAAATCCCTCAAACCCATCACGGGCGAGAATGAACCACAATATCTTAACCTATTAGACTACTCTTCTCTACGGATTATTATACTTAGTGATTTAAGGTTAATCCCAGGACTGCCCAGGGTATACCCGGTGAAGGGCTCTTGGGGGCACTAGGAACTACGATGGGATTATGCCCAAAGCTCCCTTTCACAAGGATATTTACTTTAGTTGATGAGTACCCATAATTCACCCCCAACTCTCGTTATTACTCTTGAGAGATCCTAATGACTTAAGATGTTCTCAGAAGGGCGACGGTCTTCCTCCGGCCTCCACTCCAGTTGCTATCCAAGGGCTTGCACTTTACTCTCGTCACTAAGACAACTTTACCCACCAGGGTCATATTCCAATTGTAAACTCTAGCTCATCCGTTGATCTATCCCCCGGTGGTCCTTATAGCATGACCTACTTACATTATGCGCAACCCATGACCTAATACCACCCCGAATTAGAACTTCCAATTCCTTGGGCCACCTGCCCCTAACTATTATCCTACGATGGTATGGACTAATGAAGTGAGCATATTGATTTTCATAATTTTCTTAAGTCATTTAAGCCTCTAATTAAATCATTTAATTAATTTCCCCTAGGCATTTAATACATGAAGTACTATAAATTATAATCCACTGACCTAAGGAATTTTTCTTGAGTTGCATCTTGGTAAAATATTGCTGTCTACCAAAATTCATAATTTTTCTTTGAATATTTCTATTTATTCCATAATTAATACAATACCCACATAATTGTTATTTTCCAAATGAAGTATGAGGAGTCCATTATTAATAATTCTAAGAAAATTACAGCATACATATATTGGTAAAATAATGCGAAAGACAGAATTGCATGAACTTACATGGAACAAGGGCTACAAAATTTTATTTCTAAATATATTACCAAAATGTCATTATGAGGTTTTAAAAATTACTGATTCATCCAAAAATGTTGAGAAAATTATACAATGTTATTCATACTCATATATATTACCACGAAATTTTCCATAATTTTCTACTTAGTATTTTCATCAATGTTCTAATTAAGTATAATGAGAGTATAAAAGTAATTTCCACATAACTCCTATCAAAATCATTCAAACAGAGACATAAAACTTTTCAGGGGTTACACCTAACATTATATTGACCTTGACAAAAATTGGGGATTTTATCTCAGTAATGAGCCTATTTTTACAATTATTTTTCAAAAGTCCTATTATTTCAAAAATTCCAAATAATGGGATTTTTGCTTCCAAAAATCCCATTATTACAATGTGGGGTATAATTCAGCCTAATGAGCCTCTAAAATAAATACCATGATTTTTGGATGTTCCAAATAGGCCTAATACAAAATATTTCAAAATTGACTATTTGCACCCAAAGCCTATGTATAATCAACACATGCAAGTGAGTTTACCCAACATGCATTGGTCCAAATGTGCTGGAATTTTTACCATGTACATGTATAATCCCCAAGGACATGCCACCAAAATTTGGGGCCATTTCGAGCCATAACCCTCCAAATATTTCATTTATTTAATTTTGTGTATTATGAATAAAACTATAGAAATACTTTCCCTAAAATTTCTCCACTTTTGGCATGGGCTAGATATGCTTCATTTAAGCTCATGCCCAATATTTTGAGTCATGAGGACATCTGGTTTGGCATGCGCATTGGTTTTGGTTTCTGCCCTAGCCTACGACCAGTCCTAGGAAAACATCCCTACAGGACTGTATACTGCACCAAATTATAAGATTGTTGTGGAAAAATAAGTTAAGAGGAAGGGCTACCACTCTTATCCTAATCACCAGATCTAAAAATGCCTCTACGGGGCCTAAAATAGCTATGCAATATCACTGTATAAGTGTGACAAAATGTATATATATACTATAGTTTATTTAATTTAATAAAAATCGGGTTGCACGAATCTTGACGCAAGAATGGACGGGATCTGGTCGTCTTTGCCAATCAGCCAACGACCTAGATCGATTTCCGCTGGGCCGACTTGCCCGGCTATTTCCGGCCAGCTGAGCCACCACCACCACCGGCGGATGTCGCCACCACCTTCACTGAGGTGGTGGCTAGCAATACCTAGCGATGAGGATGCCGGCGTTGGCTCCTCCGGCGAACCCGAGCAAGAAGAAAAGCTCGGAAAAATCACCATTTTCTCACATGGTATCGGGCTGAATTGAGCCCGATGTCTCTCCTAGAGTATCTAGAATGCTAGCACGGGTACAGAGGCGGCGCAACAGACCTGAATTAGGCCTTGGCGGCGAGTGCGATGGTGGTTGGCCATGGTTGAGCTGTTCCGGCGATCTCCTGCTCAAAATCTCATTTCTTCACCAAAAGCACTGCTCCAGGACTCGTTCTCCACTCGATTCCACTCACTGAAGCTGATAGTGTGGTCGGTTTGAGCTGGGGAGGACTGTATGTGGAGATAACTCCAAGGTGAGCACGGTTTAGGCTTTGGTTGTATCACCAATGGTGCCAAGTGGCCACCATGCTGCCAATTCCTGCTGGAATTTACTGAGGAGGCCGACCAGCACCTTTTTGTGCAGAAGAAGCCAAGGCCAAGTGGCCTCCTCTTAATCCCACCTTCTCTCTCCTCTTTTAGGTGAATTCCCCAAAATGCGCCTTTGTATGTGACCACACTCTAAAAGCAGAGGGGTAGTGGTGGTCTTTGACACCTTGGGCCGATAATGGGCCATGTTGGGTGGGCTTTGCATATGGGGAATGGGCTTAGCCCTCATTTTCTTCTTTAGGTCAATTATGTTGACTAACTTGACTTTTTAGGTTGACATGGTACAACATGGCTAGTGGGATGACCCCACTTGAGGGTCATGGACCATATGACACCACGCAACTTGGGTTGGGCCAAGGTGATGCTCTACTTGGGCTAAGTGGGCCTATAGGTATAGATTTGATCAACTTAGGGCTATGGTTGACTTTGGTCAACTAGGGTCAAAGGGTTGACCTAATGACATGCCATATGGTCCACTTAGATTATTTTAGGGTTAGGGCAATGTGGTGGGGTCAGGGTGTGGCTAGGGTTCCTATTTAGGCTAGTTTGACTTAGTTTGAGTTTGGCCCTTTAGTGGGCCCCACATGGCTACAACCTACTACCTAGTGTCAAACCTAGATAATTTCCATAACACCCACCCCATGCCCAACCCAATATAATTTAAGGGGTCTAGAAGTAACATGAGATGTTACATCCTGTTGGCCAAGATTATAAACTCTTGGTTGAACCAGAGCAAAATGGGACGTGGTTGATTCCACCGCCTTGCCCTTCTCTTCATATGTTGCTCTCAGCTTCCTCTCGGACTTAGGACATCCGATCCAGCAGTCACGAGCAAAGTGCCCCGGCTTTCCACAAGTAAAACATGCACCCGGGGTTCGACCCGTAGTCTCCCCAGAAGCACCAGAAGAGGGGGCTGGACCCGAGGTCCTAGCCTTCTTGTAGAACCTACGATATCAAGACTTCGAAGTAGTCGACACTTTAAACTCCGTATTCTAATCACAAGAGCTTTTCTTTGCTTGAAAATTCTTCAAGTCCTTCTCCAAAGACCGGGCCGTGTTGACCAGGCTCAAGAAGCCCTGCATCATCGGCCCCAAGAGCAGTAGCCTCAAGTCATCACTCAGACCTTCATAGAAACGGTTGGTCTTACGCTCCTCATTCGCGAACGTAGAGCTAGCATACCGACCCAACCATATAAACTCATGGAGATACTCATCCACGCTACACTCTCCTTGTACCAACCTTTGGAACTCAATCTCCAATGCTATCTTTGAGCCGAAGGGAAGTACCTTGCCAATAATATTCTCGAGAACTCCTCCATCGAGACGTCCGTAAGTTGCCTTCCTCTCAAGAGATGCAACTTTAAACCTTCCCACCATAGCCTTGCATCCCCGTCCAACAGGAATGTAGCTACAGTGGTCATCTGCCACTCCTCTGTTTCAGTAGCTGTCAGGACTCTCTTCACTCAGGAGAGCCAGTCTTCAGCTTGAGATGGGGTTCCCAAACCCGAGAACACAGGAGGATTAAAGCTCATAACGTGTTTGAGTTGTCTTTCCGTTGCTCTCCTTGGCACCAAAAGCTCCACCACTACCTGCTCCACTCTTCTCAGTTCATCCCTTTGAAGCGGTACTTGCTCCATCGTAGGAGCGGGCTACTGCATTTGCCTTGCAGGCTACGCATTGATCATGGAAAACACTGCTTCGGCAACCAATCGTATGGTTTTAGCCGAGGGAGGTGTTGCAGGAGCTTCATTTGGTGCGCTACTAGCCTCAGAAACTGGGCATTCTGACGGCCCTGTACTGCTTCTGGTCACCTATAGTTGTACAACACACCGTTAAGCGACCAAACAAAATTGCAAAAAGCAATTATAGGAACACACAGGTTCCTCAAGCACATGTATTTTCATTCCTAAGTGGACATTCATGGGTACTTTTGATGTTATAACGATGACACACACACACACATGTGCTCACCACCCCTTAAAAAGAATTCGCCCACGAATTCACTTTAAGCCGGACCGAAACCAGTAGTTTGATAACAAATTATAACACCCCCTATCCACCGCATAGCATATAACAGTAGGTCCGGCCGGGGCCCGGCGCCATATACCACATACAGACCGGAAGGTTACTAAATGGAAACCATCCAACTAATAACCAACGTCCTACACAGAGTCATTCTAGCGGAAGCAATTAAAGGTTGCAAAACAATGAACCCAGCACGAGAATGAATGTCCACTACTCAAACCAACAGGAATGAAGTATAATACACAAGTACAATGGACTTAAGGTCTTACAATTGTTTACTTAAATTAAAGTGTTTTCCAAACCTCGGCACGCAGACCGGTCACACATGAATAAAGTTAGTAAACACTCATAATTATGCCTTCGAGGGCCGGCTCAGCAATTTGGGCTTTTGTCTGCTATTTACCGCCCCGCTCCACAGCACCTGCAAGCAACAATCCACTGTAACGGTGTCAAACAAAAGCAACGGTCAGCTATGCTGACCAAATTATAATGATCCCGCCCCCAAACGCAGGTCGGCGATGCTCCTTTCCCTGCACTTTGTTAGCATAACCAATCAGTATAGTGGAAACACTTCATCACAGGCGTGGGAATGCACGACCACACACCCCATGCTCTCAGGGCACATTCTCGGTGAACAGGTCAATGTCACGTCAATTTAATCCATAGACACCCCGGTCTCACCACCGCCACTTGGACGACCAATCTTGCGAGCATTTTTGTCTTCCCGGCATGGGTCACGTCAATTTAAGACATAGACCGCCGAAGACACTCATCTATGCCAACGGCTCCGACCGAACGACATAGAACGGGTACGGTTCCGTCTGACCCGTTGCTCACATCGCAACGTCAATTTAAGCCGTATGCACGGGTCAAACCTCCCCGAGTCCCGTTTCCATCTCACACTTCTCATAACTCGGTTATGTTCAAGTTGGTTCCCAGGCCACCATGTTGGCAGAATCACACATCTGCCCAGTTTTCCGGGTGCACCTTGGAGTTAATCCCCAAGGCTCCCTGTTGCAATCTACCGCGTAAAAAACCCGAAAAACAATCATCCGCACAGAGTCTTCTCCGGCCATTTATACAATGCAACATCACCGATCCAGACCAACTTGTTCGGGTAGGCTTCACACATTATTCCTAAGTCCGTTCTCGATTACGGACTCTACATGTACACAACGAGGACTATTCATATCTACCGGAAGGAACGCCTCAAACTCACCGCAAACTCGCGAGAGCGGGCTTCCTATGCAAAGAAAAGAGGACTTCACATGTGCTAGGATGAGAATCGTTACCCTAGCATTTTTCCTTAGCACCATGAAAATCTAAGCAATTGAAAAACACCGCAATATCCTTGCCTCCGTAGATCCGAAGTTGGCTCGCGATTTGGAGCTTCGAAGCTCCGCCGGTGACCGGATCTAGCCTCCTTCTTCTTCCTAACTCTCCCCTCTCTCTAGATCTTTAGAAAGAGATTGGTAGGATGAAATGAAGGATTTCCAACCCTAAACCCGGGTATATCCCATTAGGAACAACCCCCATCCATCGGATCCCAAAGTAAGGAAACGGACGGCCACGATCCGGATCTAAAATCCAAAATCTAGGCCGAACACGGCCCGTGACATGCTCATGTCCA
Source organism: Platanthera guangdongensis (assembly GCA_039583875.1). Classification (NCBI taxonomy): domain Eukaryota; kingdom Viridiplantae; phylum Streptophyta; class Magnoliopsida; order Asparagales; family Orchidaceae; genus Platanthera; species Platanthera guangdongensis. The sequence continues at coordinate 90,324,473 of CM077155.1, read as the reverse complement.
AGACCGTGTTCCCCATTCGCCGTCGAAACCGACGCATCCCGAAAAGGACACGGGTTCTCGACACGCCCGTGTCCGGATTGACACGCCCGTGTCATCCAGTACACGGCCGTGTAGTGGGCCATGTTCCTCCATCGACACAGGCCCAACAACAACGCGTGAAAGACACGGTATTGGACATACCCGTGTCCCAAATGACGCGCTTGTGTCATACCCGAAAATGCCTGGGCTCCAGGCTGTGTTTCTCACCTAAATCAATTCGGCCAACCACCTGAGAAGGACAGGACCAGGGGACACGTACGTGTCTCAGGCCACGTTCGCTGCTCGACGATCGTTGACTCCAAAATTCGCTGACCTCTCAGCTAGATCGTCGACCCGAGCACGACATGCCCCTGGGACATGCCCGTGTCCCAGGCCGTGTGCCCCCTGCCAAATTCCAAACTTGGCTCAAAATGCCTCCCGTCGCTCTTTTTAGTTTCGGGGTGTTACAATCTAAGTGGTAAGCCTAATTTATAAAGGCTAGGGGAGGATTCATGTGAGAAAATGAGTGGTAGGCCTGTGTTATAAAGGTTGAGGTTGGATCTAATTGGGATCTGAGTGGTAGGTCTTATTACCTGAGCTGTAAGTCTTAAAGAAGACCGAGTTGTCCTATGGGATCGTGTTGTAAGCTCCTTGGAGCCGAGTTTTGGGGGAAGAGCCTTATCTAACACATTTTTAGCAGAGCGCAGAGGGATATTGGATGTGCCCAAACTCCGGGGAACCACTATAAAATATCTGTGTCGTCTATTCTTGAAAGCTTAACTTAATAAATCACTAAGCATAGTAGATAAGCTATAGGTTTAGATAATTAAAAAAAATACCTAAACCCTATTCACCCCCCTCTAAGTGTTAGCTGACCTTGAAAATAAAGTCTTTCAAGTGGTATCAGAGGGTGGTTACTCAAAGTAGACTTAATAGTCTGAGTAGATCTCCAAGGTCTGCAAGAAAATCTGTCTTTATGGGTTCAGGAGTGAACTATAAGGAGCTAGGTGCCATGAAGCTTCCCATCCATAGGAATGAAGGGTTTGGCATCTAGAAGGAGAGGGTTAGGCTGTTAATGGAGGCAGATGACCATAAAATCTTTATCACTGTCAAGGAAGGGCCTTTCATCCCTATGAAAGTGTCAGCTCCGGATGCAAATGTCCAGACACCCAAGAACTACTTTGAGATGACCAAAGATGAAGTTATTCTGGCCACTATGGACAAGAGGGCACAAAATATAAATATAAGTGCCATAGATGACTCCACTTTACAAAGTTTGGTTCACTACAGCACTACAAAAGAGAAGTGGGACACCCTAGTGGTCTACATGTAGGGAACAAAGGAAGTGAGAGATGATAGGAAGTCCATCCCCAATCAAGAGTATGAGGCATTCAGGCAGAGCAAGACTAATAGCATAACTGAGTGCTACGAAAGATTCTTCAAGATTGTCAATGAGCTGAGGATATATGGAAGAGTCTTCAGCACTTATGAGCTGAATGACAAATTTCTCAGGTCTCTAACTAGAAACTGGGATACTAAAATCTGTGTCATCAGAGAGGTGGTAAAGCTTGCTGATACTACACCAGCAACTCTATTTAGTAAGCGTTGTCCTATGCAATGCAGCTGAAGGCCAGGAAAAAAGGAGGAGAAAGTCAGCAAGTCCCAGGGTAAAGAAAAATTTGTGTTCTTCAAAGTTGAAGCCACAAGGAGGAGCAGAAGGAATAGACCATCTCCACCAAGGGGGGATGCTGATTCTAACTCAGAAAAATCAGAGACCAACACATCAGACGTCCATATGTCTGATGAAGACATTGCTGCCTTCTCCAGGCAGTTCAAGAAGTTTATGAAGAAGAAACACTGGAAACGCAGACCCTCCTCCTCTCATCCCAAAGAAGACTACTATAAGGGTAGGAAGAAATCCTCAAAGGATGTCAGGTATGGCTCTAAACCCAACAAACATGTTTCATCTAAAGTGGTTTGTTATTTTTGCAGCAAGACAGGGCATATAATAGCCGACTGCCCTCTCAAAAGAAAGGAATCTGGTGAAAAGAAGAACCACAACAAAAAGGCAAGAAGGAGAAATCCTTCATTACTAAGTAGAAAAAGAGCTGGACTGACTCTTCCTCTTCAGAGTCAGAAAGAGAAGAGGATGATGAAGCCTACATTGGGTTGTACTCTGCTGAAGTAGAAGTTAAAGAAGCAGACTTCATTGAGATGCTAGCTGTTATTGCTAAACAAGCTGATGTAAATCATCCTACTGCCAGGAATGAAGTCAGAGCCCCTCTATCACAGTCAGATGGTGATATAGATGTGGATGATGATGAAGAAGAAAAGGATAGCTGTTTCCATGGCCTAATGGATATGTCAGATGAAATATCCAACCAGGATCAGCCTGGCCCATCAAAGGTATATTCTTAGTCTAGCCACTCCACTGAGACTAGGTATGAAGCCAGTCCTGATTCAGAGGCATCTAAATCATGTGATGAAGATGGGTCTGAATTAGAGGATGATGTCAATTCAGTTATTGACAAGTATGGTGTCCTGCTGAATACTTTCAAGAAAACCAGGATGCTAACCAAGAAGCTGGCTAAGGAAATATCCTCCCTTCATCTTGCTGGTTCCCAGCATGCGGAATTGTTGGATAAAAAATTGAAAGAAATTAGTGAGCTGTAAACTAGTTCTTTCATTCAGATAGGTACCATAAAGTACTAGAAAAATAGAACAAGGGACTTGGAAGTGCTGCTGGAGAGAGAGAAGAGAATAGTGGCTAGCTATTCAAAGCCCAGTTTAGTGTTTCCCTTGATAGACACCTTCTCTTCCCAAAAGGGTAAGAAGGGGTTAGGTTTCAAAGGAAACACTAGTGTTGCCAATTCCAAAAGGAATGGCAAGGCTCCAGTGCAGCCACTAACCTCCAAGCCTCCTATTCCTTTCAGGAGAGTTCTACTACCTTCTAACAGGTATGATCAAAAGAGTATCCATGTTCACTATAAGAATGGTAGATGCTTTGGAGTGAAAAAAGATGTTCACTGCCAGGATGTAAAGTATATCAAGGGTAAAAGTGCCCTCAAGGAAACCCATGAGGAAATCCAAATGGCCCATCTTGGACCATTTGTGTTTGGTGCATCATCCCCTTCACTCAAGGGTAAAGATACAGACTATTCTCAGAAAATTCCAACCCACTCTAAGACTACGGGCAAGTATGTCAGTAGACCAGACTTGGGAATATCTGAGGCCATCAAGAGTGTGCTCTCTAAAAAGAAGGCAACTGTTGGTAGGGCTCAAGATATCCCAAGTAGTTCTACTTCCAAACCCACCACTAGTCAAACTGGGGCTGGGAAACAAAAGAACAGGACTGCTGCTACACTTTCTAGACCAAGTGCTGCTATCAACACAACCACTAGACCATCTTGTTGGATCCCTAGTTTGATATGGGCTAGGTTCACTAACTTAGGATGATGTGACCCAACATGTATAGCCAGGGTCAAAATTGTGTCCTAGAATCTAGGTCAAGTTCTAAGAGTCAACATCACATGGACAAGTCAACATCAGACTACCAGAGACTCAAGACATAAAGTTTTCCTCAAGATTCAGAGAATTCTCAAGAGACTAAGTAAAATGAGTACGACATTCGTCGAACTCAGGTCGACGATAGCCGTTCTCAGTTCGACGATCTCAGAGAAATATTATCTGAGCTGAGCTCGATGAACTTCAGTCCAGATCGATGATCCTTAGGTTCCACCTTCATAATTCTAAGTCCAGACTGTTCACTAGACTCAGGTCGACAAACCTAGTTCTCAGGTCGACGAACTTCATTCTTTGCTCGACGATTCCTGGACCTCCACTTCAACTCTATTGCCAAAGGTTCATCAAATAGTTTCGAAGTCTAAAATCATTCTCAGCTCGACGAATTCAAGGTTGAAAGTGCGAGTTAGATCTGATATACTCTAGAGGGGGGTGAATAGAGTATGATGCTTAAAATGTTTTACAACAGTTGTTGTAATCTGGGTGAACATGGAAGCAAATAGTAAATCTAATCACAGAACCTATCTAATCACAGAGCAACCTAGTCACAAAACAATCACAGCCAGAAACAAAAATAAAGACAAGCAACCAGAAGACACAAGGAGCTATAGTGGTTCCCCTAAACTTGGGTACATCCACTCTTCTACCACCCTAGGTAGGAATCCACTGCAGGATGAGATGATCAGGTGTCCTGGGCACCAATGAGCTTTTGATAAGGTGCTCAAAAACCAAACCAGATTTTTTGATCAGGTGTCTTGCCACAATGAGCTTCTGATAAGGTGCTCAAAAACCACACACAAACTTTTGAAGGGAGTCTGAAAAACCCTTTACATAGGTGGGGATGAGAGAGTGATGGAAGTCTTCTCTTTCTCAAAGCAGATGAGAAGACTATGTGGATATTGATGTTGTCAAAGCTCCCCATGAGATCTGTTGTTGTTCAGGAAATGAAGCTTTGTAGTAGGGTGATAAGCCTTCAAAAAATTGATCTCCGGTAATTGATGATTTCAGCAACAGCTGAAATGTGAGGTGTCTGGAGTCTTGAATGATGATGGCCTTGAACACTTGAATCAAAAGAGATCTTAAGATTTCAGATTTGTTGATCTCCTTTTGGTGAAGGTGTTCTTGTGTGAATTCTTTTAGACAGAGAATGTCTACAGCTCTTTTTCTTTTTCTCTTGAGTGATTGTTGTTGAGAAAGATGTTGTTCCAGAGAAGAGTTGTTGCAGAGAATATTTTTGTTCTTCTTCTTCTTCTTGTGCACTCTCTTCTTGTCAGGAATTCAAAAATCTTATCTTTTATTCCTTTGTTCTGAATAGAAATGATCCTCTGTCCAGAATAGCCGTTAGACTGTCATAAATGACTTCCTTAATTGCTTTTGTCTTCTGGGGGAAAGTCCAATAAAACATTCCTTGATAATCCCTTGAAACTTGTTACAGAATAAATGAAAATGGCTACAAAATCTTCTGAATTAATTGCAGAGAATAACTTCTTAACTGTTCTGAATTTGAATCTTGAAAGTCGTTGGTCTCTTCAGAAAAACGTCGAACTGAGCTCTACTATCGTCGAACTTAGCTCAACGATTTGGACTTAGACAGTAACAGTGAACGTCGATCTGAGCTCAACTATCGTCGAACTGAGCTCAGAGATAGAGAATCAATACTGGAGTCAAGATCATCGAACTGAGCTCGAAGATCGTCGAATGGAGTTCGACGATTTGTTGAAGTTGAGCTCAGCGATCGTCGAATGGAGTTCGACGATTCGTCGAAGTGAGCTCAACGATCGTCGATTGGAGTTCGACGATTCGTCGTACTGAGCTCGACGAAATGACTTAATCTCCAAACTGAAAAATCTTGGTCTTGAGGGCAGCTTCCAAACCTAACTACTAACCCTTAGACTCAATCCTAATTGACCTTTAGATCTATACAATGAGGTCAAAAACAGGTTTCCTAAAGACATAGTGATCCTGACCCAAATTAGTAATAGGGTGTTCCAACAATCTCCCCCTATTTGGGTTAGGATTACTATTTACAGAAATTGGAGAAATTAAAAACATCATACAAAGCAATAATATAACAAACTACAACATTGCAGAATCACAGATAAAATATCTCAGACAGATCAGAAATCAGAATAATTGTCACCTTACAGAATTACTCTTTCTCCTTGCTCTTTATAAGTTTTATTTTTCTATTTGGATTAAGAGCTTCCTTCTTTAATCTTCTGTCATTTCTTTCAGAATCAAAAAACTTGCTGGAAGCATATCTTTCAAGTTCCTTCTTTCTTTGTTCTGACAAGGTAGTAATGATGGAGGTGTCCTTGCCTTGCTCTCTGGCTTTCTTAATTTGATCCAAGGCAGCTAATTCCTTCATTCTAGCAGTCCATGCAGTAGGATTATTCTCTGGATCCTCAAAAGGCACTGGAGGCTCATATCTGTTGGAAGGATTATCTGGAGAAGCTCTGGATGAGACTAATTCTTTCAACTTATAGGGAAAAGGGCCTGAAGTTGTATCAGATGAAGCTTGTCCTTCCCTTGAGTATGGATGATGTTTAGAATAGCCTTTGGAGTAAACTTGGAATTCCCTTTGGTTTCCTATATAATTTCCTCTCCTAGATTAAGAACCTCTGGATTGGCTTCCCCTATATTGAGATCTTCCATGAGGCTGATAGGGGGTTTGACTTCTAGCAGAAGGATGAACAGCAGAGCTACCACCTGCACCTGCATCAGGAGGAGGAGGTGGAGGAGGATGATCGAACTGAGAGGAACCTTTCTCATATTTCCTCTTCTTTTTCATAGCCTTTAATTGATTCTTGGAATATTGCATCCAGTGTTCTGTTATAGGGCATTCATGAAGAATATAATAGGGAATGTCATTGGTATCTTTGACTTTAGCTGGAGGAACTCTTTTCATTTCCTTGCTTCTTGCTTTTCTTTTCCTGGCTATAGTAGCAGAAGAATCATCAGAATCAGTTCTGAACTGATCACTTTTAGAGCTTTGTTCATCATATAAAGCATCAATCCTTTTCAGATAGTCTTTTTGAAGTTGGGTTGGAGCAGATGAGACAGTGGTGACAGCAGTTGTAGCAGCAGCAGTAGAATCAGAAACAGTTCTGGCAGAAGTTGTAGCAGCAGCAGTAGTAACAGTAGATACAGAGCTTTCAGGAGCAACACTCTTAGAAGAGACAGCATCAGTTTCAGATATAATAGTTTCAGCATCAGTAATAACAACAGTAATAACATCAGCAATAACAGTAGGCTCAAAATCAAGTGCCTCTGTCTGCATAACCTCAGAAACTGAAACATCAGCAGCATCAGAACAAACAAAAACAGCAACATTATTGGCAGCAGGAGTAGCAGCAGTAAGATTACTGGAAACAGAAGGCTCAGCAGTATATAGGGAGGTTATATAGGAGCTAATTAAGCTGGTTTCACAGCTGGAGAAGGGCACAATGGCCTTGGAGAGCTCTTCAGATGGCTGGACTGTAGTGCTTACTGGAAGATAACTGAAATATATTGAATCAAAATCTGATAATAAGGACCTGAGGTCCACTGAGAAGACTGCAACTTGAGGTGGTGTTGAAGCTTGAGCTTGAGTTGAAGTAACAGCAGCAGCAGGCAATCTCACATCTTCATGAAGCATCTCCCCCTGCCTAGATTCAGAGAGAGCTGGATCAAGGCACCCAAAGGAAGGGATTGCCTGAGGAGGAAATATGGAGGAGAGCCTGGCAGATAAGTCTGCAACTGACTTGAAGAGTGGAGCCAAAGAGGTCTCCAACAGAAGTGAGAGCCTGGGAGTATCTATCAGCTCATACAGTTGGTCAGCTAAGGCTGGAATATCTACATGCTCAGCAGGGATTTGAGCAGAGGTAGAGATGGATGGTGGCGCAACTAGTGATGGTGGTGGAGAGCTGGTGTATGGGGGAAAGGAAGGTTGAGGTATGGGGATTGTGGAAATGGAAGACAGTTGTATGGAGATAGAAGGTGTGAAGGAGGGTTGAGCAATGATGTCTTACAGAAGTTGTTGATAAGAGGTGGATGAGGAGGGTAGATCAGGAGGGGATGAAGGTGAATCATCCATGATGGAATCATCTAGAAGATTGAATGATGGAATGTTGGATGATGTGTCAATGTCTGGGTGAGGGTAGTGATATAATGGGTGGAAGATTTCTTCTGTGAGAGTAGGGATTGGAGATGGAATTGAAGTAGGAGATGGGCTGGAAATAATGATTGTGGGTGAAATTTGAATGGTGGATGTAACTGGTGGAGATGAAATAGGAGGAGGAGGAGAAGCAGCAGGCAAGTCTTCTGCAGGGGCAGAGACTTGAGGGGAAGAGACTGTTACAGTCCTTGTGCCTGAAGTAGTGCTTGCAGAGGGCCTACTGGGCTTCACTATCTATCTGTCCCATTTGCCAAACAGGGCACAGGATAGCATCTTAGAGGCATTGATGTGCATCCCAGATGAGACTAGCATTGCAGGGCATCTGTTTTGGAGAATCAGCCCTAGAATCCTTCCATAATTTACAAAGTTCTTATTTATTTTCTTCTTAATCAGATCAAAGAAGATCTCTCCCCAGTTTAACTATTTCTTATCCATTAAGGCTCCCATCAAGCACAGCTGATACCTGGAGATGGTATCATGGGCTGAATGCTTGGCCAAAAGAACTTTTCCCACAACATCAGCTAAAAATCTATATTCAACAGTTAAGTTCTTTTTCAGCAGCTTGCTAGGGTTTGCATCAGAATGACCCATTCTAGCAAGTAAATCAGAAAATGCTTCTCCTAACAATTCAACAGAATCCTCTCCAGAATTCAATCCAAAAATCTCTGTCAGAATAGTAGAAGTCAGAGGGACCTGGGTTCCAGAAATTGAACCAACCACTGTATTTTGGTCCTGGTTGTGAGCAGTATAAACCCACTCCTTGATCTTATGAGCAGCCAATTTGATTCTTGTGGACATGATAGTAACAAGCTTTTGTTACTTGAACAGTTCCAGAATGTCTTGAAAAATTTGATCACTGGTGCTGAAAGACTCCATGTCTATATCAAATCCTGCATCAATCTTCATTGCTGCTAGAACGACAACTGAGACGGCCATTGTTACCTGCAAAAATCAACAAACAAACGACCAAGTGTAGAGAAGTTTGGAGGGAAAGAGAATTTTTGCAGAGAATGAAGGCACAAAGAGAGAACAACGGCCGAAAAATGAATTTTATATTAGGGTTCGACGCTGAAAAGGAAAGATCGTTTAACTCAGTTCGACGATCGGGTCTTCTAAAGGAATCTGAAAGGTCGTCAATATCGTCGATCTCCGTTCAACGATATTGGAGAGCATCGAGCTCTATTCGACGATAGTTCAGAAAACAAAATCGTCGAGCGCCGTTTGACGATCGCTGACCTGAAAGATAGTTCAGACGATCTGAGAAGCGCTAAACTCCGGTCGACGATTTTGGAAAGCGTCGATCTCCGTTCTACGATCTGGGGGAAAATCGTCGAGCGCAGTTCAGAGACCAGAAATACACTCTAGACACTAGAAAAATTAAGATGTTTGCATAGTCTTGGTCATTTTTTAAAGTTTTAAAATCTTGGAACTTATTTTAAACTTCCTCCATCTAACATTCCTAACTGATTCAGGAAGAAGGTGTGTTTCTTTTCATCCAAGGGTTTGGTGAAAATATCTCCCCTTTGTAAATCAGTTGGGATATATTGAAGTTCAATTTTATTCTTCTCAACATTATCCCTTAAGAAGTGATGCCTAATTTCTATGTGTTTTGTCCTACTATGGAGGACTGGATTTTGAGCTATAGAAATAGCACTGGTATTATCACAAAATATTTTTGACTTCTCTAAGTTGTAGCCATAGTCTAGGAGTTGGTTTTGAATCCATAGTATTTGTAAACAACAACTACTTGCAGCCATATATTCAGCTTCAGCAGTTGAAGTTGACACAGAAGTTTGTTTCTTGCAAAACCAAGAGACAAGTCTGTCAGCAAGAAACTGACAAGTTCCACTGGTGCTTTTCCTGTAAATTCTGCATCTAGCATAATCAGCATCATAAAATCCAGTTAATTCAAATGCTGAATCTTTTTGATACCAGAGACCTAGATTTGGACAACTTTTAACATACCCGAGAATCCTTTTTACTAATGGTAGGTGTGACTCTCTAGGGCTCACATGGAATTTAGCACATATGCATGTAACAAATATTATGTCTGGTCTACTAGCTGTAAGGTACAGTAAAGAGCCAATCATTGCTCTATATGTTATCTGATCAACAGGTTTCCCATGTTCATCAGCATCCAATACAGCATTGGTAGGCATAGTTGTTTTCATACAGGATGCTTCAAACATACCAAATTTCTTGACCAATTCATTTGCATACTTGGTTTGAGAAATAAAGATGCCTTCAGTATGTTGTTTGACTTGCAATCCTAGAAAGAAGGATCGCTCACACATGCTACTCATTTCAAATTTAGAATGCATTAGGTTGGAGAACCTTCTGCACAAATTTGAATCAGTAGAGCAAAAAATAATATCATCCACATAAATCTGTACTAGTAGGGTATGAGACTTATGAGTTTTAATAAAAAGAGTTTGGTCTACTCTACCCCTTATAAATTCATTTTGCAAAAGGAAGCATGCTAGGGTATCATACCATGCTCTAAGAGCATGCTTGAGACCATATAATTCTTTGTTCAGCTTAAAAACATAATCAGGATTGGTTGGAGAGATAAAACCTGGAGGTTGTCTAACATAGACTTCTTCTTTGATGTCTCCGTTTAGAAAGGCACACTTTACATCCATCTGATATACCTTGAAACCTTTGTGTGCTGTATAAGCTAAGAAGATTCTGATGGCTTCCAATCTTGCAACTGGTGCAAAAGTCTGGTCATAATCTATGCCTTCTTCTTGAGAGTATCCTTTAGCAACTAGCCGTGCCTTGTTCCTTACAATTACTCCTTGATCATCCAATTTGTTTCTGAACACCCACTTTGTTCCAACAATGGAGTGATCCTTAGGCCTTGACACTAGTTCCCAAACTTTGTTCCTTTCAAATTGATGCAACTCTTCTTGCATTGCAATGATCTAGTGTGGATCTTGCTCTGCATCTTGAATGGATTGAGGCTCAATTTGAGATAGGAAGCAAGTATACAACATGTTTTGGTTGACCTGATTTCTGGTTTGCACACCAGCTAAGATGTCTCCAATTACTTGGGAAATTGGATGGTCTCTTGATGTTACAAAATCAACAGGGGGTGTTGATTGTTCACCAACCTGTGTTGTTGTTTCCTCTTGTGGTACAACAACTGACTCTTCAAGTTGTTTCTCTTCAATATATTGAATGCTCTCTTCATCTTCACCACTTTCCTCTTTTTGAGTAATCTGTAACCTGTTCAAATCTTCAGCAAGAGAATGTACCTACAAAGGTTCTATGGTAGAAGTATTCTTCTCCTTGAAAGACATGTTAGATTCATCAAATGATATGTGAACAGATTCTCCAATTTTAAGAGATGATTTATTATAAACCCTATAAGCCTTACTTATCATGGAGTATCCCAGAAACACTCCTTCATCAGCTTTAGCTTGAAATTTAGCTAAATACTTCTTGTCATTATTATGAATATAACAAATATAACCAAAAATTCTAAAATAATTAACTTTAGGTTTCTTCCCTTTGAGTAATTCATAGGGAGTCTTGCCCTTTAGTTTATGTATTAAACTTCTGTTCAGCATATAGTTGGAGGTGTTCACTGCTTCTGCCCAAAAAGGTAGAGGAAGGTGAGCATCTGACAACAATATAGTGGCAGATTCAATAAGGGTTCTATTTTTCCTTTCGACTACCCCATTTTGTTGAGGAGTTATAGGAGCTGAGAAAGTATGCCTGAACCATTCACTCTGACAGAACTCTTGCATAAGAAGAGAATCAAACTCTGTCCCATGATCACTTCTGATCAGGGCAATGTGAGTATTGAACTCAATCTGTATACATTTGAGAAACTCTGTCAAACACTTAAAGTTATCAAACTTCTTCCTCAGAAAGAACACCCATGTGAATCTAGAGAAGTCATCTACAACTACTAAAGTGTAAGATTTCCCTCCTAAGCTTTGTACTGTAATTGGTCCAAAAAGATTCATGTGTAACAGATACAAAATCTTAGGTGAATCACTCTTATTAAGTGACTTGAAACTATTTTTAGTTTTCTTGCCTAATTGATAAGCCCTGCAGGGTCTTTCCTTCTTGTAGGGGCCAGAAGGTAGTCCTCTAACAAGGTTGTCCTTGTATAGCCTAGCAATGGTTCTAAGGTTTATATGTCCTAATCTCTTATGCCATAAAATATTAGGTCTACAAACAGAATTAAACAGGCAAATATCTACTTCTGTTGAAAGAAAATCTACTAAATAGATGTTACCTTTCTTTTTACCTGTCAATACAGTTGTGTTGTCCTCTGACTTGATCTTTCTTAAGGCTTTGCTGAAAGTCACCTGGTAGCCTTCATCACATAGCTGACTGATACTTATCAAATTGTGCTTCAGTCCTTCCACATAGGCTACCTTCTTGAATGTCACTGTCCCAATCTGGACTGCACCATATCCTTTAGTTTGTCCAAAGTTTGAATCACCAAATATGACTTTGGGTTCAAGCTTGGCTTTAAAGGATGTGAGGTTGTCCCTATTCCCTGTCATGTGCTTAGAGCACCCACTATCCAAATACCATTGTTGGTTTGATGTTGGATAGGTCTTCACCTGCACATAAAATAATTCATTTGTTTTTGACCCAGTTTACCTTGGACCTAGGTTGATAACCTTTAAATTCAGAAATAAAAGACATCACAGGTTGACTCTTATAACCTTCAGGATGATATCTCCTTGGAGGTATTATCCATTCAGTATAAGGATTAAAGCTTTGGGATGAAGGACCCCTAGGATTGGATTTTGATTTACCCTTGAAAGAATTTCCAAAGCTCTGATCTCTGTTCGACGATCATGGAGGTGCGTTCGATGATCTTAGGTCAGATCATCGAGCTCCGTTCGACGGTCGACTGTGGCAGAGTTCAGGAATTAGAGATCGTCGACCTGAGTTCGACGATTTTGCCTGAGATCGTCGATCTGCGTTCGGCGATCGTCGAGCTCCGTTCGACGATTTCTGCTGGAACTTGGTTTTCTTAGGTAGATCAGAATTTTTCCTAGCTACCTCTACAACTCCCTTCCCTTTTTCAGAAATAAACTTAATTGGGGTTGTTAGAACTATAGGTTGGCTGGATGAAGCACCCAAGCCTAGTGTACTATTGAGTCTGGAGTTCACTGTGCTTGTGATGTCCATCAGCTTGATACTTCTCCCATTAAGGGCTCTTCAAGCTTCTTGGCCTCTGATAGCTTACCTTTCAGTGAATCTATCTGCTCCTTACAACACTCCAACTCCTCAGAGAGTTTGAGGTTTTCTGACTTTAAGACACTATGTTCAGATAATTGATTTCTAAGAGAAATAATTTCCTTCTCAGATTTTAGTAACTCTAAACATAATGCTTTAAACTCAGACTTAAAGTCCTCAGAATTGAAATCAATAGAACTAATTACTTGATCCTCTTCAAGTTGAGTCTCTGAGTCTGACTCTGACTCTTCTACATCTGAGTTGTGTTGAGAGGCATTGATTACCATCATGCAGAACTCCTTCTCTTCAGCATCATCTTCATCATCACTGGAGCTGGATGAAGCTTCTGATTCTTCTTCAGTTTCACTCCAGGATTCAACAACAAATCCCTTACTTATGTGTTTGTTCTTGCTTGAGGAGGGTTTGCTATTGCCATTCTTCTTGAAGTCCTTACCTTTTCTTCTTTCTTTCTTATCCTTTCTGTCCTTGTTTTTGTTCTCTGGACAGTCAGGCACAATGTGGCCTGGTTTCCTGCAACCAAAGCAGACAATTTCTTTATTATTTGATCTATCATACCATGGCTTGTCATGATCCTTGTGTGATCTCTTCCTGAAGTCCTTTCTAGCCATATTGTAAAATCTTTTGGCCAGCAGACTAAGTAGCTCATCATTGCCTGGGATTTTATCTTCAGGCTGATCTTCAGTGGCTTTGAAAGCTATTGTCTTTTCCTTTCTTGTGGCTGGTGAGGCAGCCTTCTGCTCTTCTTCTCTATTTTTGATGAGCAGCTCATAAGATTTGAGCTTGCCCAGGAGAGCTTCTGTGGTGATCTCATTCAGACTTCTGGCATCCTTGATTGGCCAGATTCTTGAGTCCCAAGTGCTTGAGAACCACATTAGGATTTTGTCATTTAGTTTAGTCAATGAGATCTCTTTATCCAAAGTCTTGAGTTCATTGACTATCAGATTGAGTCTATTATACATATCTCCAACTGACTCAGCTTCTCCCTTCTTGAAGTTCTCATATTGGGATATGAGATGAGATCTTCTATCTTTTCTTTCATCAGCAGATCCTGAGACTATTTCAGAGAGCTTATCCCAGATTTCCTTTGCTGAGTTGCATTCAGCCACCTTTTGGAATATGTCATCAGACATGGTCTGGGCTAAGATATTCATAGCCTTTGCATCTGCTACCTTCCACTTCTTGATATCAGCATCTGTTCATGATGGAGGTGGAACAACATTTGTGCTTGTGTTCTATGGAGGTCTTGGATAAACTGTCAAAACAGAATTAAAAATGTCCTCATCAATAGAATTCATGTAGAGTCTAATCCTTGCTTTCCAAAGTGCAAACTTAGACAGATTGCACACTGGAGGTCTGGTGCTAGCATAATCTTTGTTTTGGGCCATGATTTGTGAAGAAATAGTCTAATAACAAAATCTAAAAAAAAAGCAGATCTAACTAGAGGGATCTTTGGGTTCAGGTGTTAGCCTGTGCAATCACTGAGATGTGGTTTGTTTAACCAACCTCCCTCTGATACCAATTGAAAGTGCGAGTTAGATCGGATATACTCTAGAGGGGGGGGGGGGTGAATAGAGTATGGTGCTTAAAAACTTTTTACAACAGTTGTTGTAATCTGAGTGAACAAGGAAGTAAATAGTAAATCTAATCACAGAACCTATCTAATCACAGAGCAACCTAGTCACAAAACAATCACAGCCAGAAACAAAAATAAAGACAAGCAACCAGAGGACACAAGGATCTATAGTGGTTCCCCTAAACTTGGGTACATCCACTCTTCTACCACCCTAGGTAGGAATCCACTGCAAGATGAGTTGATCAGGTGTCCTGGGCATCAATGAGCTTTTGATTAGGTGCTCAAAAACCAAACCAGATTTTTTGATCAGGTGTCTTGCCACCAATGAGCTTTTGATAAGGTGCTCAAAAACCACACACAAACTTTTGAAGGGAGTTTGAAAAACCCTTTATAGAGGTGGGGATGAGAGAGTGATGGAAGTCTTCTCTTTCTCAAAGCAGCTGAGAAGACTATATGGATATTGATGTTGTCAAAGCTCCCCCTGAGATCTGTAGTTGTTCAGGAAATGAAGCTTTGCAGTAGGGTGATAGACCTTAAGAAAATTGATCTCCAGCAATTGATGATTTCAGCAACAGCTGAAATGTGAGGTGTCTGGAGTCTTGAATGATGATGGCCTTGAACACTGGAATCAAAAGAGATCTGAAGATTTCAGATTTGTTGATCTCCTTTTGGTGAAGGTGTTCTTGTGTGAATTCTTTTAGACAGAGAATGTCTACAGCTCTTTTTATTTTTCTCTTGAGTGATTGTTGTTGAGAAAGATGTTGTTCCAGAGAAGAGTTGTTGCAGAGAATATTTCTGTTGTTCTTCTTCTTGTGCACTCTCTTCTTATCAGGAATTCAAAAATCTTATCTTTTATTCCTTTGTTCTGAATAGAAATGATCCTCTGTCCAGAATAGCCGTTAGCCTATCATAAATGACTTCCTTAATTGCTTTTGTCTTCTATGGGAAAGTCCAATGAAACATTCCTTGATAATCCCTTGAAACTTGCTCCAGAATAAATGAAAACGGCTACAAAATCTTCTGAATTAATTGCTGAGAATAACTCCTTAACTGTTCTGAATTTGAATCTTGAAAGTCGTTGGTCTCTTCAGAAAAACGTCGAACTGAGCTCTACTATCGTCGAACTGAGCTCAGCGATTTGGACTTAGATAGCAACAGAGATCGTCCATCTGAGCTCATCTATCGTCGAACTGAGCTCAGAGATAGAGAATCAATACTGGAGTCAAGATCGTCGAACTGAGCTCGAAGATCGTCGAATGGAGTTCGACGATTTGTTGAAGTTGAGCTCAGCGATCGTCGAATGGAGTTCGACGATCCGTCAAAGTGAGCTCAACGATCGTCGATTGGAGTTCGACGATTCGTCGTACTGAGCTAGACGAAATGACTTAGTATCCAAACTGAAAAACCTTGGTCTTGACGGCAGCTTCCAAACCTAACTACTAACCCTTAGACTCAATTCTAATTGACCTTTAGATCTATACAATGAGGTCAAAAACAGGTTTCCTAAAGACATAGTGATCCTGACCCAA
Source organism: Platanthera guangdongensis (assembly GCA_039583875.1). Classification (NCBI taxonomy): domain Eukaryota; kingdom Viridiplantae; phylum Streptophyta; class Magnoliopsida; order Asparagales; family Orchidaceae; genus Platanthera; species Platanthera guangdongensis. The sequence continues at coordinate 90,308,446 of CM077155.1, read as the reverse complement.
ATTATTAATAGGGTGTTCCAACAAAGGTTCTCCAGACTTAGCTCGACGAACACCATTCTTCGGTCGACGAATCTTTGGACTATCACAGCATTCTGTCGAGAATATGTTCTCCAGTCTCAGGTCGACAAAACTTGTTCTCTGTCCGACGAATTCTGGAACCAAAAGACTTACATCGACACTAGAAGAACTTGTGTCGACACCAAGATCATCTGTCGACATTGTGGAAAGGCTATGTCGACACAACACAGAAGATTTGTGTCAACACACATGAGAAATTATGTCGACACATGATATTTGAGAACTTCAGAATAATTGCTGAACTCCAGTCCACGAACATATTTACCAGCTCGACGAATAGGCAAAGATCAAAAGAGACAGCAGTTCAGTTTTTCAGCTTGACAATCATGGAACATAGCTCGACGAACAGAAGTCGTCTGGTTGACGAATACAACATCTCAGCTCGACGAACTGTGAACTCAGTTCGACGAATTCTGTCATCTGCTGGATGATTCCAGACTTAGTTATTTCCAGCCTTCTGTCCCCACTCTAATACTATAATTCCTCAGTAATTAATGCTCTAACATTCTCTGAATGTATCCCTTAGAAGGTGCATTAATTATGATCTTCTCCAAGGATTATTACTTGTCGTTTTTCAACGGGACAGTTGGAGAAATAAATCAATGCCGATTATTCTCAAGGCTGTCAGCATTAATTACAGAGAAATTCAAATGTTTGAAAGATAAAGAAGAAGAGAATAACGGAGACAGATAGACACACACATAGAGAATTAATCAAGAGAGACACAGAGAAAGCTTGACACGGAATACTACTGACAAAGAAGCATACAGTAATTTGAAGAAGAAGCAAGAAGAACACATTTTTCAAAATCAAGAGTCTTCCTGTTCTTCTTCTCCAGGACCTTACTAAAAACATTCAAGCACTATAAGTGTAAAGCTCATGGATCAAGTGTCTCAATTGAAGGCCTATCACCCTGTGCAAAGCTCCAGATCTCCTGTACCCTTTTTCATCTCAGGGGGAGCTTTGACAACATCATTAAACCCACATAGTCTTCTCATTGTGATTGAGAAAAGAAGACTTCCATCACTCTCTCACCCCCACCTCTATACAGGGTTGTCATCACGCTTCAAAAGTGATTCCTTGGTTGCAAGTCTCTTGATCAAAAGACTTGGGTTGGTTTTTGAGCACCTGATCAAAAGCTCATTGGTGTTAGGCACCTGATCAAAAATCTGAGTGGATTCCTACCAAGGGTGGTAGAAGAGTGGATGTACCCAGGTTGGGGAACCACAATAAAATTCTTGTGTCGTCTGTTTGTCTCCTTTTATTTTATTCTTGCTGTGCTTGTGATTTAGATTTATTATTTGCTAGGTTAATAATTTCTGCACTTTTGATTTACAGCAAAAGTTGTAATAGTAGTTAAGAAATTTTTAAGAATACTCTATTCACCCCCCTCTACAGTATTTCCGATCTAACACTCACTTTCAAATGGTATCAGAGGAGGTTCATTTGGTTGCACAAGTTAAATCTTGAACCAAAAGATCCTTTGTTAGATCTACACAGTATTTTATTTTCATTTACATTATAAACACAGCATGACACAGAACAAGGACTATGCAAGCATCAGACCTCCAGTTTGCAACCTTAATAAGTTTTCCATCTAGAAGACAAGAATTAGGTTATATTTGAATTTCATTGATGAAGACATCTACAATTCCATTTTGACAGGTCCCTCACAGGCATCTACAGCTACACCATCTTCCAACAACAATGCAGTCCCACCACCTGAGTGGACTGAAGCTCAGAAGAAAGCAAAGATAGTTGATGCCAAAGCCATGAACATATTGGCTCAGACCATGTCAGATGACATCATTCAGAAGGTGGCTGAGTGCACCTCTGCAAAAGAAATCTGGGATTCACTCAATAAAATGGTTGCTGGCTCAGCAGATGAGAGGAAACATAGAAGATCACACCTCATCACATAATATGAAAACTTCAAGAAGGATGAGGCAGAGATAGTTGAAGTGATGTACAACAGACTTAGCTCCATCATCAGTGAGCTATGGACCTTAGATAAAGAAATCACTTTGACTGAAGTTAATGACAAGATCCTAATGTGCTTCCCAAGCTCATGGGACACCAGGATCTGGCCCATCAAGGAGGCCAGATGCCTGAATGAGATTTCAACTGAATCTCTATTAGGAAAACTGAAGTCATATGAGCAGCTAATCAAGTCCAGAGAAGCAGTTGAACACAAGACTCCTCCCGCAGCAAGGAAAGAACAATCCATTGCATTCAAGGCTGCTGAAGAAACTGAAGCCCCAATAGTCAATGAAGAGCTGATGAGTCTCTTTGCCAAGAGATTCTAAAAACTGGCAAGGAAAGACTTCAGAAGGAAGCCATCCAGAAATGACAGCCATCCAAGGTTTGACAAAACCCCCACTAAAGAGGTAGTGTGTTATGGGTGAAGGAAGGCAGGACACTTCATGTCTGAATGTCCTGAAAATCAAAAGAAGGAAAGAAGAAAAGAGAAAGAATCAAGAAGCAAGCACTACAATAAGTCCTCTTCCAGCACACATAAAAAGAAGGACAAAGGATTTGTGGCTGAAATATGGAGTGACACAGAAGATGAATCCACATCTTCCAGCTCCAGTGAAGAAGAAGAGGAGGCCAAGAAAGGAGGTGTGCCTCATGGAAATTGGTGCAAGCAGTAGCAGATCCGATACAGATGAATCTGATGATGAAGAAAATCTGTCAGCTGAAGATCAGGTAATAGCATCTTATGATTTTGAATCTGATGAATTTAAATTTGAATTTAAAAACCTATGCTTAGATTTGATATGCTCTGAGAAGGAAACCAAACTTCTCAGAGATAAATTGAATGATCTAGATAAAATCACCTCTGAAAATGAAACTCTATCTAGTGAACTAAAATCTACAAATGAACAAATCATTTTTCTGAAATCAGAACTTAGCAAAGCTAAGATATTAGAAGATTCATTGAATATTAGAAGCTTGAAATTGCTAGATATAACCAGCATAGTTAATGCTAGAATAAATAACTGCAGATTAGGATTAGGAGCCACATCTAGTGAACCAACCCTAATCCAAAGGAATCATCTGTCAAAACCAATAAATTTTATCTCTGACAAAGGCAAGAAAAACACTGAACAAGTAAATAAAGTTAATAAAATTATGGAACAAATTGAAGCTAAAGATAAAATTTAAAATCAGAAGAATGATAAAAATAACAATGTTCAGCAGTTATCGTCGAACCCAGATCGACGATATAGGAACAGATCGTCGAACTTAGAACGACGATCTCTGAACGTAAACTACAATAATAATCATTCGTCTAACTGCGATCGACGAACTTTGTATGGTTCGTCGAGCAGAGGTTGACGAACGTGGGGCACAGAGAATGAACATGTTCATTCTCTGGGCAGAGATCGACGATCTCAACCCAATTCGTCGAACTCTGGTCGACGAACTTACAACAATTCGTCGAACCCAGGAAGACTTAATCAAAACTGTAACAACAACTCACATATTCCTAAGAAACATTTTAATCCACTAGCTGATTGGATCATCCCACCTAGGAGATATCACCCACTAGGATATAAGTCCCAACCTGAATTCTCAATTATTTCACGTTTTTCTTATCTGCCATATAAAGGACCCAAGGTAACCTGGGTCAAAAACCATTAACTATTTTTTATTGCAGGTGAAAAATTGTCCAAGGGTAAATCAAACTTGGTACCAAGACAGTGGCTACTCCAAACACATGACTGACAGCAAGGACATCTTTATCAACTACAAGTCCAAGCTGGGGCCAAAAGTTATCTTTGGTCACTCCAAGTGTGGTCAGTCAGAAGGATTTGGAAAAGTGAGAATAGGAGCTGTCACATTCAAAAAGATGACATATATAAGTGGACTCAAACATAACCTCATCTCCATAAGTCAGTTATGTGATGATGGTTATCAGGTATACTTTAACCCATCCACATGCTCTATTATTGATAAAAACAAACAAACAGTTTTAACTGGAAGTAGACAAGGCACCATATACTTGGTAAATTTTCTTTCATCCAAAACTGATATCTGTTTGCTTAACTTAACCAGTAATCAGAATGACTTAAGGCACAAAAGACTAGGTCATGTAAATCTGAAAAACATTTCTAGGCTATCTAAGCACAACCTTGTTAGAGGTCTACCTTGTGGTCCCTACAAGAAGGAAGGTCTCTGCAGGGCTTGTCAATTAGGCAAGCAAACTAAAACTAGTTTTAAATCTGTTAATAGGAGTGATTTACCTAGGATTTTATACTTGCTATATTTGGATCTCTTTTGACCAATTGCTGTACAAAGCCTAGTAGGGAAATCCTACACTCTAGTTATAGTAGATGACTTCTCCAGGTTCAGTTGGGTATTCTTTCTGAGATCAAAGTCAGATACATTCAAGATTCTTACAGATTTTCTCAGGACCTTACAGATTGAGTTCTCTACTCATGTTGCATTGATCAGAAGTGATCATGGCACAGAGTCTGAGTCTCTTCTTATGCATGAGTTCTATTAGAGGGAAGGTATTAGGCATTACTTCTCAGCTCCTAGAACTCCCCAACAAAATGGGGTAGCTGAAAGGAAAAATTGGACACTCATTGAAGCTTCAGGTACATTGTGTAGTACCCCTCCCCCCCAAACCTTTTGCCCGGGTCGGGCCGGAGGGGTACTACTGGCCCAAGACGTCCACCCAAGGCTCATAGGGGAAACAATCCACCTATTCAAGCACTAGATGGCCGTCTTGAGTGGTTCGAATCATAACATTCACAACCCATCAGAATATAGCGGAAGCATTAACAGGAAACCACTACATATATATATAACATATCAATTAATACAGAGGTTCTAGGGCCGAAGCTTATGCGTTTATAAAGCCGTGGGCTATACATGTACTACATAAGTCTCTCACACACTCTCTCTTCTAAACTGCTCGGCGGTACTCACGTCTCTAAACACGGAGACGGCGGGGTGCATCTGCTCGAGTAGACCCTAGCTTCTGGCGTAATCTCATGCGGCAGCGGGTCACTACGGTGCTCCACCTCCTGTGAATGGTTAATCAATAACCGTTAGTCACAGAGCTAAGTGGAAACAAATCTCCTCCCCGGATCCACATCCTGGGGACGAGCACGCACCCACCCAACAAAAGTAAAATAGCCGAAGCAAGAGAGGGTTAGCATAAATTTCATATATGAACAGCTAGGAGCAATTATAAAAGAGTGCAGTATAACCGGGAAAAGCAGCAATAACATAAAACGGTTATAACAAGGCTCTACTAGCTCATCAGCACAACAGATTTTCATATCTTGAATTCTATCGCAGGCATTCACAGCCGCGCACACAAACCGCAGGCACTCATAGCCGCGCACACAAACCGCAGGCATTCATAGCCGCGCACACAAACCGCAGGCATTCATAGCCGCGCACACAAACCCTAGTCGACATAGTTTGGACCGCTCTGTTCCAGCAGGGTAGCGAGCCCCGCGGGCCTCACCGATGTGGCCGTCGGTGACAGTGGCCAGTCCTGCCACTTCTGGGGGTGATCGTACCGCACAACCCCAGGCCCTCACGTACAACCTTGTGTACTCTTGGATGTGAGCGACATCCGGCGAATCATTTTGGCCGACCAGTGGAGGAAAACCCGACGGGGAATAAAACGGCCGGTCACCCGTGGTACTCATCTCCCTGTCGCCTTGAGTCGTCAACCTTGCGCACCGGTACGAACGGTCTGCGGAAGGGACTGACCCGCCACCATTTCACCGCAAGCAATTTACAATCAATCAAACAATTGCAAACAATATAACATCGGGTCTACGACGGCCTGCCTTACTAGGCTTACACTTCGGCATCGGCACTTTGCTCTACTTTTGACAAGGAGCGTGGGAGCGCTTTATTTGGGGCTAGACCTGGAGGACTACCTCAACTCCGGTTATCCCCAACTAAGGCTCAACCTAAACAACAACTGCTCATTCAGAGCAGGACCCGGGAATAAAAGTAATTGCGATAAAATCAAGTGCGGTGGTTATGCTGCTTATTTAAAGTGCTGAATGAAATATGACCAGTACGAGACTGGATAAGCTTGACCAGTACGCACTGGAGTAGTACTAAATAAAAAGTACTGAAATAAGCCTGACCAGTACGCAACTGGAGTTGTACTGAAATGAAGTACTGAAATAAGCTTGACCCGTGCAAAACTGGAGTAGTACTGAAATGAAAGTACTGAAATAAGCTTGACCAGTACGAGACTGGAGTAGTACTGAAATGAAAGTACTGAAATAAGCTTGACCAGTACGAAACTGGAGTAGTACTGAATTGAAAGTACTGAACTGTAAAGAATAAAAGGACTGGACCAGTGTAAGACTGGAATAATCATAAAGAAAATGGTTAGTAGTCCAATCACTCCATACAGGAGGCTTCAGTTCCATCTCCGTTCTCAGGAGAGATTCAGTTCCATCTACATCCAGGAGAGATTCAGTTCCATCTCCATCCCGGAGAGATTCAGTTTCATCTCCATCCAGGAGGCACATTCAGTTCATCTCCATCCAGGAGAGATTCAGTTCATCTCCATCCTGGAGAGATTCAGTTCCATCTCCATCCAGGAGGCATTCAGTTCCATCTCAGCCAGGAGAGATTCAATTCCATCTCAGTTTTTAAAGGCTTCCTTGGGTTACACCTTTATTAAGATCCGATTATGAGTTGGTTGCGCCTTATTAACCACGGCTTAATCGGATTGGGGCTTATCAGGAGTTATACTTTCATTATTCGTCAAGAATAATTCATAACTCACCACTCGTGCTCTCATCTTCCGAGCGTGCCCAAATCGCCCGAGAGTCGAGGCGCTCGAAGTTTTCGTGAAATCTCGAAACACCCGGAGCTTGGACACTTGCCTCGGCCACTCTCGACGATATGAAACTTATTCAAATTAGAGAGGATAGTCGCGCGCTCCAATTTTCATTTTCGAAGAAAACGAGCGTAATAATATCGAGCGCGGTCCTAGGCTTCCATATTTTGGGAAAATATCAGAACTTATCCCTATGAGCTCAAATTTTGATACAACCCTTAAATGGGTATAAAATGAGCATAGAAAAAGTTTTCATAATTTTTCAAAGTGTTTTGGCCCTTTAATTTGGCCAAATAAAGTTTAATTGGGCTTTTAAAAATACCAAATCAACACCAAAAATTCTCAAAATTTTTGTGGAGGAAGCCCTTAGCAAGGGAAACATTTTTCATGTTCAACACTTTTTCCCTAGGAGCCTATTTAGTCTCAAATAATATCTACCCATTATTAGTAATATTATAATATTATCAAATATTATAATAATATATAATATATATATATAATAATATATTATATAAAATAAAACAGAGTTACTGTTTATCACCTCCCCCCCCCGCTGTACCGTATCCGCAGCCATTACGGGCTTCTCCAGCCGCCGGCCGGCCACCGGCCGGCCTTGGCTCCACCACCGGCCAACCCGCCGGTGGTGGGCGCTCCCTCCGGCGGTGGTCCGGCGGCCTGCCGCCGCCGCTGCTGCCGCCGCGAGCATTTTTTTTTAAAAAATGGGACGGGAGGGGTGGGGGTGACGGCGGCGGCGCTCCGGCCGCCGGGAGCGCCATGCAAGACGTCCAAAATGGAGAAGGAGGAGGGAGAAAGCTTCCACCTGAGTTTGGTGGGCTCGGGAGGGGCCGGCTTGGTCGGACATGGCTCAAGGTGGTGGAGGAGGGGAGAGAGGAACTCCGGCTTGGCTTTTTCCGGCCACCTGAGCTCCGGCAGTGGGGGGAGAAGGGGGAGGGGAATGCTCTGAGAGCTGTGAGGGAAAGAGAGGGGGTGGGGTCCTTTTATAGGGAGGGGAGGGGGAGATTCCCTCCATTGGGTGGTGTGGGACTAATCCCTCCTTAGGGAGGGATTAATCCCACCCTCCAGCTGTCCAAGGACAGCTGGAGGTCTCCCATTTTCCCCCCATGTGGGGAAAATGAATGGGCCCTTTATGGCTTGGGCCTATAAGTGGGAAAGAGAGAGAGAGGGAGAGAGAGAAGGAGTAGGTGGGCCTCCATTTGCTGGTCAAAGTCAAAGTGGGTCCAAGTCGTCGAGGTCGGGTCAAGTTCGGGTGTCGTGTCATAATTGGTGTGCGCACGCTTTTCGGTGCACAACTATGCTTGATTTGACCACGGGTTGACCAATCGTCATCGAAATGACCGGGACGACTTCCGTTGACTTCGTATTGACCACACGAGTCTAACGCCACTGACTGGGGTTGAATCGGAGTCCGTTTGACGAAAGTCCGAAATTTGCGCGTCGCAGCGCGCTAAAATGGTCGAAATGTGCAAAATTGTCGTTAGACCTCGGATCGTGACGCGACGAGATCCGATGCGCTCATATTGACTATATGAGGTCATAGGAACTGACAGAACTCGATTCGGAGTTCTCTAGCTCGATATCCAAAATCTCGTCCTCTCGTTGTGTTTACGAGGAACAGTCACATCCACTATATGACCTCAGGGTCCAACTGAACGAGTTCCGATGCGCTCGTATTGACTATACGAGGCCACAGGAACTGACAGAACTCAATTCAGAGTTCTCTAGCTCGATTTCCGCCTAGGGTTATTTCCCACCGGGTCATGGGTAGGGTTCGGGCCACTTTTATTGGGCCCACTAGGGTTCTGGTGGCCCAATAAAAGTCGGGATGTTACAATCCAATAAAAATAAAGGATTTTCGTCCCCGAAAATTTGCTTGGAGTAGGGGGAAAAGTAACATACCTGTGGAAAGAGCTCTGGGTTCTTTTCTCGGAGGAGTGCTTCAGGTTCCCATGTGAACTCTTCTCGTCCACAGTTTGACCATAGCACCTTAACCATTGGAATGGTTTTGTTCCGTAGTGTCTTCACCTTGTAATCTACTACTCTGACGGGTTCGAGCCGGACGGATCTATCTGACAGTAGTTGCGCCGGAGGGGTAGGAAGGTACTGCTCTGGTTGCCGGAGGACTCGTCTCAAGGAAGAGACATGAAACACATTATGAAGATTCCCCAACTCTGGGGGTAAGGCTAAACGATAGGCGACGGGGCCAACACGCTCTATCACCGGATAGGGGCCCAAGAAGCGGGGATCTAACTTTTTCTGCTTCCTCAACCGGGAGACACCATGCATGGGTTTTATTTTCAGAAACACCATTTCCCCCACGCTGAACTCCACCGGTCGGTGTCGCGCATCATAGTACTTAGCCTGCCGGCTCTGCGCGCTTCCCGCATTCGCTCCTGAATCAGCCGTATCGCGCTGCCGTAGTGTCATCGATGTAAGCCACTCCCAAGGCTTCCGGGTCCTCTTCCTGAGCCCAAGTCAACGGTGTTCGGCAACGCCTTCCATACAATGCCTCGTACGGAGCCATCTTAATACTAGCCTGGTAGCTGTTATTGTACGAAAATTCGACTAACGGCAACAGCTGCTCCCACGGCTCATTGTTCTCCACTATGCACAGTCGAAGAAGATCCTCCATCGTCCGGTTCGTCCTCTCCGTCTGTCCGTCTGTCTGCGGGTGGAAGGCAGTGCTGAAGGCCAACTTGGTTCCCAATATGCCTGCACTCGCCTCCATTCCTTAGATGTGAAACGACCGTCACGATCAGACACGATGGACTTTGGTACTCCGTGAAATCGTACCACTTGTTCTAGGAACATCCTGGCCAGGATATCTACTCCGTCACCCTGTCGGTTTGGAATGAACCGCGCTACCTTGGTGAGTCGATCTACAACAACACCCATATTGAGTCATTCCCAGCACGGGATCGAGGTAGGCCGTGGACGAAGTCCATGGAGATGTCTTCGAACTTCCATTCTGGTATCGGCAGGGGCTGCAATAGGCCTCCTGGACTGCGGCATTCAGCTTTGACCTTCTGACAGGTCTGGCACCGGGCCACGAAGTCGGTGACATCTCTCTTCATTCCGGGCCAGTAAATGGTCCTACGCAAGTCCACGTACATTTTAACTACGCCAGGGTGAATCGAGTACCTCGACTGATGGGCCTCTTGCAGAATTTCTCCACAATCCCTCCAGTAGCGGGAATAATATGTGATGCTTGAATTGTAGAATCTCATCATGCAAGTTATAATCCTCCTGTGCCCCTCCTTGCAGAGATCGGATGATCGACATTACCTCTGGGTCGATCTTCTGGGCTTCTCGTATCCGGTCCCGGATATCGCATTGGATCTCCATCCAATACAGCTGAGAATAGTACTCTTCCGGATCTCTTCGGGCAACCAGGGTAATCTCCAAGTCTATCAAAGACTGGAAAAGTTCCTTAGGGATCTGCTCCATCCAACTCCCGACTATCGCAGGCTGGCGGCTCAAGGCGTCAGCGACTCTATTAGCCTTCCCGGGGTGATATTGGAGAGTGAAGTCGTAATCGCATAAGAATTCCCAACCATCGGCGGCTGGCCGGAGATTCAGCTCTTTCTGCGTGAAAATATACTTGAGGCTCTTGTGGTCGGAGAAGATCTCACATTTTACTCCGTACAGATAATGCCTCCAGATTTTAAGGGCGAAGACGACGGCGCCCAACTCTAAATCTTGTGATGCGTAGTTTAATTCATGCGGCTTAATTGCCGCGAAGCGTAGGCCACTACCTTACCATGCTGCATTAGGACTGCTCCCAATCCTTTTAGGGAAGCATCAGTGTAGATTTGAAATCCCTCGGTCCCTGAAGGAATCGTAAGGATTGGCGCGGAAGTCAGGCGCTTCTTCAGTTCGATGAACGCAGCCTCGCACTCCGGCGTCCATCGAAATACGACGTCCTTCTTGGTGAGAGCAGTCAGGGGTAGGGCAATCTTGGAAAATCCCTCGACAAACTTCCTGTAGTATCCGGCAAGGCCGAGGAAACTCCGGATATCCGCAGCCGTCCTGAGTGGCGGCCAATTTTGTACTGCCTGGATCTTGGCTTGGTCCACTGCCACTCCTTCCTTGTTATCGGTGGCCAAGAATCCAACTTCTTCTAGCCAAAATTCGCGCTTACTGAATTTGGCGAATGAGAGTGCTCCCCGAGCTTTAATAGAACCATCTGCAGGTGCCGGGTATGGTCCCTCTGGTCTTCGAGTAGATTAGGATATCTCTATAAAGACGATGACAAAGTGATCCAAGAGGGTTCGAAGACTCTATTCATCAGGCCATGAAGGCGGAGGGAGCGTTGGTGAGCCCGAAGGGCATCACTAGGAACTCGTAAAGACCGTATCGGGAGCTGAAGGCAGTCTTAGGATATCTTCCTCTCGATCCGAAGCTGATAATAGCCGGACCTCAGTCCATTTTGGAGAATACCGAAGCACCTTGTAACTGATCGAACAGTTCGTCGATCCTAGGAAGGGGATACGTGTTGCGTACAGTAAGCTTATTTAGCTCCCTATAGTCGATGCACAGTCGCAGAGTCCCGTCCTTCTTCTTGACGAAAAGTACCGGGGCTCCCAGGGCGAGGACTTGGACGGACGAATCCAGCATCTATTAGTTCTTGTAGCTGGATCTTTAGTTCAGTCAGCTCCCTTGGGCCATCCGGTAGGGGGCTCGCGATACTGACCGTGCTCCGGACACGAGCTCGATCTGGAAGTCGACCTCTCGCTGAGGTGGCAATCCCGAGGGACTCAGGGAAGATATCTGGAAAGTCTCGGACTACTGGGACCTTGGCGAGCGCCTGGGTCTTATCTTCCATCTCGAAATAAATAAGGAATACTTCATCCTTCTGACGGACTGACTTCACCATCTGTGTAGAAGTCAAGATAATACGAGAGACAGATGGCACACCTGTCAACGCGACGCTCTGACCATTTGGATTCTGTAGCCGGACTTCTCGCGTGGAACAATTTATCTGGGCTTGGTGCTCAGCCAGCCAGTCCATTCCCAGAATTATGTCAAACCCAGTTATAGCTAGGATGGTTGCGTAGATTATCAAACTCTACCTCTCCCAGCGTAGCCTGGAACGAACACTTTTCGGTGGATGTCATATCCGACCGTCTGGTAAACGGATTCGTATAGACAGTCCGGTTGAGCGAATAACATTTCCCTTGTTGCGATGAAATCGTGGGAGACGAAAGAATGAGTCGCTCCTGTGTCCAAAAGGTTTTGGGCAGGTGAACGTTCTACCACAAATTCCTGACGTCATAGGAAAACATATAGATATAATCATCCAACTAATATACATATATATATATATATGAAATATACAACAATAGTGGAAGAACTGATATCTTCTATCGCCTAAGATATATACCTATGACTACGTCAGGGGCTAGTCCATGCTGCAGTTCCAGTGCATAGGCCTCCTGGGGAGCTGCTCGGCCCTGCTGGCCTCTCCTACCGGCTCGGCCTCTACGGCCTCTTTGACCCTGTCCCCGTGCCGGCTGTCCACCCTGGACTGCTCCTAGTCCTGGTCTCCCTATTGCCTGAGGGCAGAAGGCCCTCATATGTCCCCGGCTGCTGACACAAGAAGCAGTTCCCTGCGAAGGGAACATCTCGTCGGGCCACTAGTGGGGGCTGTGGAGCTGGAGCTGGTCTACTGTCTTTTGTGCAGCTGGGGGTGCTGGGGTGGCTGTGGGCGCCTATAAGGCAGCCTGCGGCGTCGCTGTCTGCTCTCTCTATCCTGCTATGGGGAGCGACTCCAACGTCTCGCCCTGGTCTCGAGGAAGCCTACTTGACCTCTGCGCCGCTGAGCCACCATCTGCTGGTCCAACTCTAGAGCTGACGCATGGGTGGCTATGGTGTGGAAGGTGGCCTGAGAGAGCATAATCAAGGCCTGCCTCAGGTGTCTCGTAGTCCTCGGTAGACCGAGAAGCCCTATCCCTATCGGAGGCAGCCAGTTTCCCGGCGAAGCGTGCCAGGTGTAGAACTCTCTCTCATACTCTGCCACAGTGCGGTTGCCCTGTCGAATGAGCAGGAACCTCTCTTGCAGCGCGGCTCGGTCTGCATCTGTGATGAAAAATTCTAGCAGAGCCACGGAGAACTCCCCCCAAAGGATCGTGCTCATCGGCCGGCCCTCGGAAGGTAGAGCGACTAGACGCTCTCCACCAATCCCTCGCATATCCCTCCAAGAGGTTCACCACCAAAGAGACTGCTGCTACAGCTGGGCACATCATCCCTACCAACAGCTCCTCCACTCGCTCCACCCACTCCTCTACCTGAATGCCGTCTCTGTACCCTGAAAGGGGGAGGCCTCAGTCTCGAAAAGTCGTCAGCAGATCTGTGGGTGCGGTCATCTCCCGCGGTGGCTGTGCCAGGGCATCTCGAAAGTCGCTAGTATAGCCGTCAGTGTCTGCCCTATATCTGACTCGGCAAACGGTACGGCTGCGGAGCAACCGGTCTGGTGGTGGGGTGGCTGGAACGTATCCTCTAGACGAGGATCCCCCGTTACTGTACTCCGGTAGCTGGAGAAGTACATGAAAGAGTGTCAGTATTTTGCAAAAGTAAGGGAATTTGCAAAAACGACAACCCAAGCGGAAAACAATGGTGTATGGGCATACTAACGCACAGTCTAGAATCCCTAAGCCTCTACACTAGGGTCCACCAGGCTTCCACTGCAAGGTTCGTCCCGAACCTAGAACGAAGCGAGGGACGGAGGGATCCTGAGACTGCTCCACAAGGACGAATCGTGATCGCTCTGATCCATTTGTAGTACCCCTCCCCCCAAACCTTTTGCCCGGTCGGGCCGGAGGGGTACTACTGGCCCAAGACGTCCACCCGGCTCATAGGGGAAACAATCCACCCTATTCAAGCACTAGATGACCGTCTTGAGTGGTTCGAATCATAACATTCACAACCCATCAGAATATAGCGGAGCATTAACAGGAACCACTACATATATATATAACATATCATATTAATACAGAGGTTCTAGGGCCGAAGCCTTATGCGTTATAAAAGCCCGTGGGCTATACATGTACTACATAAGTCTCTCACACACTCTCTCTTCTAACTGCTCGGCGGTACACACGTCTCTAAACACCGGAGACGGCGGGGGTGCATCTGCTCGAGTAGACCTAGCTGCTGGCGTAATCTCCTGCGGCAGCGGGTCACTACGGTGCTCCACCTCCTGTGAATGGTTAATCAAATAACCGTTAGTCACAGAGCTAAGTGGAAACAAATCTCCTCCCCGGATCCACATCCTGGGGACGAGCACGCACCCACCCAACAAAAGTAAATAGCCGAAGCAAGAGAGGGTTAGCATAACATTTCATATATGACAGCTAGGAGCAATTATAAAAGAGTGCAGTATAACCGGAGAAAAGCAGCAATAACATAAAACGGTATAACAAGGCTCTACTAGCTCATCAGCACAACAGATTTTCATATCTTGAATTCTATCACAGGCATTCACAGCCGCGCACACAAACCGCAGGCACTCATAGCCGCGCACACAACCGCAGGCATTCATAGCCGCGCACACAAACCGCAGGCATTCATAGCCGCGCACTACAAACCCTATGTCGACATAGTTTGGACCGCTTCTGTTCCAGCAGGGTAGCGAGCCCCGCGGGCCTCACCGATGTGGCCGTCGGTGACAGTGGCCAGTCCTGCCACTTCTGGGGTGATCGTACCGCACAACCCCAGGCCCTCACGTACAACCTTGTGTACTCTTGGATGTGAGCGACATCCGGCGAATCATTTGGCCGACCAGCGGAGGAAAACCCGACGGGGAATAAACGGCCGGTCACCGTGTACTCATCTCCCTGTCGCCTTGAGTCGTCAACCTTGCCGCACCGGTACGAACGGTCTGCGGAGGGACTGACCCGCCACCATTTCACCGCAAGCAATTTACAATCAATCAAACAATTGCAAACAATATAACATCGGGTCTACGACGCCTGCCTTACTAGGCTTACACTCGGGCATCGGCACTTTGCTCTACTTTTGACAAGGAGCGTGGGAGCGCTTTATTTGGGGCTAGACCTGGAGGACTACCTCAACTCCGGTTATCCCCAACTAAGGCTCAACCTAAACAACAACTGCTCATCAGAGCAGGACCCGGGATAAAAGTAAATTGCGATAAAATCAAGTGCGGTGGTTATGCTGCTTATTTAAAGTGCTGAAATGAATATGACCAGTACGAGCTGGATAAGCTTGACCAGTACGCAACTGGAGTAGTACTAAATAAAAAGTTCTGAAATAAGCCTGACCAGTACGCAACTGGAGTTGTACTGAAATGAAAGTACTGAAATAAGCTTGACCCGTGCAAAACTGAGTAGTACTGAATGAAAGTACTGAAATAAGCTTGACCAGTACGAGACTGGAGTAGTACTGAAATGAAAGTACTGAAATAAGCTTGACCAGTATGAAACTGGAGTAGTACTGAATTGAAAGTACTGAACTGTAAGAATAAAAGGACTGGACCAGTGTAAGACTGGATAATCATAAAGAAAATGGTTAGTAGTCCAATCACTCCATACAGGAGGCTTCAGTTCCATCTCCGTTCTCAGGAGAGATTCAGTTCCATCTACATCCAGGAGAGATTCAGTTCCATCTCCATCCCGGAGAGATTCAGTTTCATCTCCATCCAGGAGGCACATTCAGTTCCATCTCATCCAGGAGAGATTCAGTTCCATCTCCATCCTGGAGAGATTCAGTTCCATCTCCATCCAGGAGGCATTCAGTTCCATCTCCAGCCAGGAGAGATTCAATTCCATCTCAGTTTTTAAAGGCTTCCTTGGGTTACACCTTTATTAAGATCCGATTATGAGTTGGTTGCGCCTTATTAACCACGGCTTAATCGGATTGGGGCTTATCAGGAGTTATACTTTCATTATTCGTCAAGAATAATTCATAACTCACCACTCGTGCTCTCATCTTCCGAGCGTGCCCAAATCGCCCGAGAGTCGAGGCGCTCGACAGTTTTCGTGAAATCTCGAAACACCCGGAGCTTTGCTTGGACACTTGCCTCGGCCACTCTCGACGATATGAAACTTATTCAAATTAGAGAGGATAGTCGCGCGCTCCAATTTTCATTTTCGAAGAAAAACGAGCGTAATAATATCGAGCGCGGTCCTAGGCTTCCATATTTTGGGAAAATATCAGAACTTATCCCTATGAGCTCAAATTTTGATACAACCCTTAAATGGGTATAAAATGAGCATAGAAAAATTTTCATAATTTTTCAAAGTGTTTTGGCCCTTTAATTTGGCCAAATAAAGTTTAATTGGGCTTTTAAAAATACCAAATCAACACCAAAAATTCTCAAAATTTTTTTGGAGGAAGCCCTTAGCAAGGGAACATTTTTCATGTTCAACACTTTTTCCCTAGGAGCCTATTTAGTCTCAAATAATATCTACCCATTATTAGTAATATTATAATATTTATCAAATATTATAATAATATATAATATATATATATAATAATATATTATATAAATAAAACAGAGTTACTGTTTATCACCTCCCCCACCCGCTGTTGTACCGTATCCGCAGCCATTACGGGCTTCTCCAGCCGCCGGCCGGCCACCGGCCGGCCTTGGCTCCACCACCGGCCAACCCGCGGGTGGTGGGCGCTCCCTCCGGCGGTGGTCCGGCGGCCTGCCGCCGCCGGCTGCCGCCGGAGCATTTTTTTTTTTTAAAAAATGGACGGGAGGGGAGGGGCTGACGGCGGCGGCGCTCCGGCCGCCGGGAGCGCCATGCAAGACGTCCAAAATGGAGAAGGAGGAGGGAGAAAGCTTCCACCTGAGTTTGGTGGGCTCGGGAGGGGCCGGCTTGGTCGGACATGGCTCAAGGTGGTGGAGGAGGGGAGGAGGAACTCCGGCTTGGCTTTTTCCGGCCACCTGAGCTCCGGCAGAGGGGGGAGAAGGGGGAGGGGAATGCTCTGAGAGCTGTGAGGGAAAGAGAGGGGGTGGGGTCCTTTTATAGGGAGGGAAGGGGGAGATTCCCTCCCATTGGGTGGTGTGGGACTAATCCCTCCTTAGGGAGGGATTAATCCCACCCTCAGCTGTCCAAGGACAGCTGGAGGTCTCCCATTTTCCCCCATGTGGGGAAAATGAATGGGCCCTTTATGGGCTTGGGCCTATAAGTGGGAAAGAGAGAGAGAGGGAGAGAGAGAAGGAGTAGGTGGGCCTCCATTTGCTGGTCAAAGTCAAAGTGGGTCCAAGTCGTCGAGGTCGGGTCAAAGTTCGGGTGTCGTGTCATAATTGGTGTGCGCACGCTTTTCGGTGCACAACTATGCTTGATTTGACCACGGGTTGACCAATCGTCATCGAAATTGACCGGGACGACTTCCGTTGACTTCGTATTGACCACACGAGTCTAACGCCACTGACTGGGGTTGAATCGGAGTCCGTTTGACGAAAGTCCGAAATTTGCGCGTCGCAGCGCGCTAAAATGGTCGAAATGTGCAAAATTGTCGTTATACCTCGGATCGTGACGCGACGAGATCCGATGCGCTCATATTGACTATATGAGGTCATAGGAACTGACAGAACTCGATTCGGAGTTCTCTAGCTCGATATCCAAAATCTCGCTCTCGTTGTGTTTTACGAGGAACAGTCACATCCACTATATGACCTCAGGGTCCAACTGAACGAGTTCCGATGCGCTCGTATTGACTATACGAGGCCACAGGAACTGACAGAACTCAATTCAGAGTTCTCTAGCTCGATTTCCCGCCTAGGGTTATTTCCCACCGGGTCATGGGTAGGGTTCGGGCCACTTTTATTGGGCCCACTAGGGTTCTGGTGGCCCAATAAAAGTCGGGATGTTACACATTGCTTGTAGATGTTTACATGCCTCTAACCTTTTGGGCAGAGGCTGTAAGCACAACAAATTATATCCTGAACAGGAGTTTAATTCACAAACTAAAGAACAGGAATCCCTATAAATTGCTCAAAGGGAATAAACCTAAAATAAAGCATTTTAAAGTATTTGGTTGTACCTGTTATATACATAATAATAACAAGAAATATATTAGAAAGTTTGAGGCTAAGGCTGAAGAGGGAGTTTCTCTATGATACTCCCAAGTAAGCAAGGCATATATGGTTTTTAACAAATCAACATTGAAAATTGAAGAGTCTATTCATGTTTCATTTGATGAGACTAATATGTATTGTAAGGAGAAAGAAGTTTCTACCAATAGCAACTTGCAGGTACCCCACTTGTGTGAGACCATGGATGGACTAAACCTCACCCAAGAGGTGCCAACTCATCCCTCTCCACAAGACATTGAAGAAAGTGAAGAAGAAGTTGAATATAATGAATCTCTACCAACAGTAAATACAATTCCAGAGGAGGAATTAATTCCAAATGCTGTTGCACAACCAACTCCACCCACTGATTTTGTCACACTTAGGGATCATCCCAGATCTCAAGTTATTGGAGACATATCAGCAGGTGTACAGACAAGGCATCAACTTACCCAAGATCTGATGCATTCCTGTTTTCTCTCTCAAGTTGAACTTCTTTCTATTCATGATGCTGAGTAGGATCCCCACTGGATCCTTGTAATGCAGGAGGAACTAAATCAATTTGAGAGATGCAGAGTTTAAGATTTGGTTCCAAGACCCCAAAACTACCCAGTTATTAGGACCAACTGGGTTTACAGAAACAAGCTAGATGCTCAAGGAGTCATTGTGAGAAACAAGGCTAGGCTTGTTGCTCAAGGATATAAACAAGAAGAAGGAATTGATTATGATCAAACCTTTGCACCTGTTGCAAGGTTGGAAGCCATAAGAATATTCTTTGCCTATGCAGCATACAAGAGGTTCAAGGTCTTTCAAATTGATGTGAAGAGTGCTTTCCTAAATGGAGTGCTACAAGAAGAGGTTCATGTAGAACAACCTCCAGGTTTTGTTTCTCCAACTTACCCCTCTCATGTTTTTAGATTGCATAAGGCTCTTTATGGTCTAAAGCAAGCTCCAAGAGCTTGGTATGAGACCTTAGCTAGTTTTTTATTAGAGCATAAATTTACAAGAGGAAATGTAGATAAAATTCTTTTCAATAGACATCATAAGGACCAAATATTGTTAATACAAATTTATGTGGATGATATTATATTTGGCTCTACAGATTCCAAATTATGCAAGAGGTTTTCTGACCTCATGCATTCCAAATTTGAAATGAGTAGCATGGGTGAGCTTTCCTATTTCCTTGGTCTCCAAGTGAAGCAGCTTCATGATGGCATCTTCATCGCTCAAGAAAAATATGTTAAAGAACTTCTAAAGAAGTTTGGGATGGCTGATGCCTTAGGAAAGAAAACTCCCATGGCTACCAATGCTGTTGTGGACTCTGATGTACCAGGGAAACCTGTAGATCAGAAACTTTATAGGGGCATTGTTGGGTCCCTATTATACCTCACAGCAAGTAGGCCTGACATTATGTTTGCCACATGTCTTTATGCTAGGTTCCAAGTGAACCCTAAAGAATCTCATCTAATTTTGCTAAAAATGATTTTGAGATATACAAAGAGTTGTCCTAATCTAGGCCTATGGTATCCCGCTGAATCAGAATTAGAGTTAACTGGATACTCTGATGCTAATTTTGCTGGATGCAGGGTAGATAGAAAAATTACTTCAGGAACTTGCTAGTTCCTGGGTATGAGATTAGTATCTTGGTTCTGTAAAAAGCAAACATCAGTGTCAACCTCAACTGCTGAAGCAGAATATATTGCAACAGACAGCTGTTGTTCACAGATGCTTTGGATATAAAATCAGCTACTAGATTATGGGTTCAAATTAAATAATTCAACTCTACTCTGTGATAATACAAGTGTTATAGCTATATCCCAGAATCCAGTTCACCATAGTAGGACAAAACATATTGATATAAGACATCATTTTATTAGGGAGTGTGTAGACAAAAATAAAATCACGCTTGTCTATATCTACACTGATTTACAAAGGGCTGATATATTCACCAAACCTCTGGATGACAGAAATCATATGTTCTTTGTGAATCAACTTGGAATGATCAATGGAGGAGACTTTATTTAATTTCTGTCTGCAGTCGACGAATTTTCTAGCGTTCGTCGAATGTAGTTCGACGAACCGTGGAAAGTTTGATAGACATTCGCCGAACGGAGGTCGACGAACTCTCTGTGAGTGAAACAATATTCGTCGAACGGAGTTCGATGAACTTGCTTCAATTCTTCTGGACAAGATCGACAAATTATTTCAGTCAAACTTATTTCGTCGAGCTCAGCTCGAAGAATTAATTTCATTTTCGTGGAACGGAGTCTGTCGATTCATATTCTTGAAAATCTTATATCTAAGTCTTCTTCGACCTCCGTCCCGCACTTTCTGTTCTCTTGCACTTGATCGCCGCTTCTCTCTTTTGCAGGTGATTCCATGGCGATTCCAGCAGGAGCTCTAGCTGCTATGAAGTTTGACGCTGGCTTTGATGTCGACTTCGAATCGTTCCAGCACTCGGATCCAATCTTCCTGTATATTCTGGAACTTCTAGAAGAACAGAATCTAAAGAACCTGATGACTACACAGATAAAGCTGGCACGAACAGAAATCAGGGAATGGGTGTATACCTCATCCACTTCTAAGGATAATACCATGACAAGATCAATTGCGTGTAACACTATCTCCTTAACTCCCGCGGTTTTAACTGAAATTGATTCTGAAGAGTTTGATATGATGCTCAATCTGATGGGTTATGCTGGTGACAACCCAAATAAGTTGTTGAAAAAGCATCTGTCTGCAACATACAAGTTCCTGGCAGACATTGTTGGAAAGGTCTTGCTTGACAAGCATACTGCCCATGACTACATCACAAGACATCAGTTCTTGGTCGTGTGCAGTAATAAATAAGAAGCGAGTTGAATGGGCTCAAATCCTCTTTGATCTAATAAAGAAGAAAAATAACAAGAAAGAAGTGTGTTTTGGAAGGATCCTAGGGATCTTTCTCAAGGAAAAGGCTGCTGAATCACTGGTCTCCCAGACCATATTCATCAATGCCAGTAAAAGGCTCACCCGTGCCTTATTTGGCAAGTGGGAGAGGACAATCACAAAGCCCACTAAGGCTTCTACCTCTTACACCCCAACTTCTAAAGGCACCAGGGATGTTAAAGCCACTCTCGTACCTACTGAAGAGCTTCATACAACACCACCATCTCTTCCAGCACCCCTTCCAGCAAAATAACTCACTCCCTCTCCCATTATCTGTTCCACATCAGAACAACAACAACATCCTCATGTTCCTACTCCACCTCCATCTCAAAATGCTTCACCAGCTTCATCTCCACCACTTGACATCACTGACATTCCATCTTCCCCTCTTCAAGAACAACAACAACCAACATCTCCTGATTCCCCCCATGACAATTCCATTCCTACACCACCACAATCCCCTCTTCCCCCACATCTATCTTCAATACCATCCTACCATGTCCCAACAGACACCATCATACATGATGCCACCCATACATCTCCATCAACATCCACAATCCCTCCCGATGTTCAACTCCCTGATGTTTCACTCTCTATTCCTCCCATAGTTCCCACTTCTCTACCTTCTGCAACTCAATCTACCATTCCATCACTGGACCCCTCCACCATCTCTTCCATCATTTCCATACTCACTCCCCTCCTCAAGTCCCTTATAGCAGAGGACCTTACACCTCTTGCTACCACCATATCTTCTCTCTCTGAAAAAATCTCTACTCTTATTGCTGCCCCCTCCTCAGTCAGGGGCATTGCTTCAGGCCCTACTAAACCCATGCTGGGGGAGATGCCTGATGATGAAGCAGCAGCTCCAGTTTCAGTAGCTCCAGCTCTAGCACCAGATGCTTCAGCTACAGTAACATCAGCAGCTTCAGACACAGCTTCAGACACAGCAGTAGAATGTACATAATACATAGATATAAATTTGGCTGATAAAGATTTGATTGATTTTATTGAGACTAATATGAATTTTGAATCAGACTCTGAAGAACCAAATACTGTTGGTGATTTCATTCTTAATCCCACAGTTAATTTAGAACATTTGTTGAGCATTTTTGATACTGTACATATGCATTATCTCCCAACTGAGATCACTAATCCATCCTTGGCTATTATAACATATACTTCCCCCATCTCTTCAAAGTTTGTTAAGCAACTTAAGGATAGTTTTGCTATTGCACAGTCAGAAATCACATCACCTCCAGAAGTAGTAACTGCTCCCTCTTCCTCAACAATATCTTCAGCACCAACTTTTGTAATGGATGACTCTCCAATGCCAGATCTAGATGAATTGATCTTGACTGATATTGCAGAAGAAAATAAGGCAGCAGCTGAATGCTCTGTCCAAATTAGTTCTGATTTTTGTGTAGCTTCTCCTCCAACTTCTGCTGAAACTCCAGTTCTTATTGCAACTCTTGCTCTTGCTCCAGAAAAACCTATTATCTCTGCTAAAGCTTTGAAGGCTCTGCATGATCTATATGATAACCCTCAGGGTTCTGACAATGATGATGGTGAAGATGAGGATGAGGATTCAGATGAGGAGGATACAAAGAAGAAGAAGCAAGTTTCAAAGAAAAGAAAAGCTCCTCCTCCTCCTGCTCCCAAGCCCAATCCAAACAATGACACCCCTTACTATATAAGGGGATGCAAGCATGGATGTGGCTATCCAATAATCAGCAAAAGGAAAGGAAGAAGAGTAGAATGTACTCTCCTCCACCAGTTCAAAGATATAAGAAAGATCCACCACCTCCTCCTCCTCCTGCAGCTGGTGCTTCTGGTTCTAGTTCTCAAAGATCTGCCCATATGTAAACATATCAAAGACATCAAGGGAGATCTCATCATGAAAGCAGCCAGCACAGGCAACAACCTTCAAGAAAACAACAATAACAACAACAACATCAACAAGCTGAAATTCCTAAAAGTCCACTCTCTCCTCATGTTCCTTATGAAGATCCCGAAACAGCCAACACAACTATAATGGCTAGGTTCCAGGAACTGGTAGGTCTCTCTATGATCAACAAGGCAAAGGCTGAAGGAAAGGATACTTCTGAATACACTACAATGTCCAAGTACAGGTGAGAAGAACTGAAAAGGTTTGATAAGGCTAACAAATTTTTTAATGTTGATGATTATATGAAATTGCGTCCTGAAGCAGTGGTCCCTAGAGCTACATCTCTGAAGATTATAGGGGTTGCTGACATGATCATGACTATGGCACAAGCTTCAAATCCAAACAGGGAAATAGTCTTCACCAAGCCAGGAGACAAGGGCAAGGACACAAAGCATTAGGAGAAAGAGCAAAAGAAGTGAAATATGAACTATTTTATTTTTGTCTTTCTATCTCAAACTATCTCTTATTGTCTGAACAAAGCTTTTATGTAAATATATCTGCTGCTTGTGTTAATTATTCCTGCCAGATATATCTTTCTCCTGCTTTGTTTACTTTATGTTTTTTATTTTGAGTCTAGTAGTGACCTCACCCAAATAGAGGGAGATTGTTGGATACCTAGTTTGATTTGGGCAAGATTCACTAACATAGGATGACGTGACCCAACATGTATAGCAAGGGTCAAAATTATGTCCTAGAATCTAGGTCAAGTCCTAAGAGTCAACATCATATGGACAAGTCAACATCAGACTGCCAGAGACTCAAGATATAAAGTTTTCCTGAACATTTAGAGATTTCTCAAGAGACTAAGTAAAATGAGTTCGACGTTCGTCGAACTCAGGTCGACGATAGCCATTCTCAGTTCGACGATCTCAAAGTAATACTCTCTGAGCTGAGCTCGACGAACTTCAGTACAGATCGAAGATCCTTGGATTCCACCTTCAGAATTCAAAGTCCAGACTGTTCTCTAGACTCAGGTCGACGAACATAGTTCTCAGGTCAACGAACTTCATTCTTTGCTCGACGATTCCTGGACCTCCACTTCAACTCTCTTGCTAGAGGTTCATCAAATAGTTTCTAAGTCCAGAATCATTCTCAACTCGACGAATTCAACGTTCTCCAGACTTAGCTCGACGAGTACCATTCTTCGGTCGACGAATCTTTGGACTATCACAGCATTCTGTCGAGACTATGTTCTCCAGTCTCAGGTCGACGAAACCTGTTCTCTGTCGGACGAATTCTGGAACCAGAAGACTTATGTCGACACTAGAAGAACTTGTGTCGACACCAAGATCATCTGTCGACATTGCGAAAAGGCTATGTCGACACAACACAGAAGATATGTGTCAACACACAGGAGAAATTGTGTCGACACAGGATATTTGACAACTTCAGAATAATTGTTGAACTCCAGTCGACGAACATATTTACCAGCTCGACGAATAGGCAAATATCAAAAGAGACAGCTGTTTAGTTTTTCAGCTCGACGATCATGGAACTCAGCTCGATGAACAGAAGTCGTCTGCTCGACGAATACAACATCTCAGCTCGACGAACTGTGAACTCAGTTCGACGAATTCTGCCATTTGCTCGACGATTCCAGACTTAGTTATTTCCAGCATTCTATCCCCACTCTAATGTTATAATTCTTAGGTAATTAATGCTCTAACATTCTCTGAATGTATCCGTTAGAAGGAGCATTAATTATGGTCTTCTCCAAGAATTATTGCTTGCCGTTTTTCAACGGGACAGTTGGGGAAATAAATCAATGCCGATTATTCTCAAGGCTGTCAGCAGTAATTACAGAGAAATTCAAATGTTTGAAAGATACAGAAGAAGAGAATAATGGAGACATATAGATACACACATAGAGAATTAATCAAGAGAGACACAAAGAAAGCTTGACACAGAATACTACTGACTAAGAAGCATACAGTAATTTGAAGAAGAAGTAAGAAGAACACATTTATCAAAATCAAGAGTCTTCCTGTTCTTCTTCTCCATGACCTTGCTAAAGACATTCAAGCACTATCAGTCTAAAGCTCCTGTATCAAGTGTCTCAATTGAAGGCCTATCACCCTGTGCAAAGCTCCAGATCTCCTGTACCCTTTTTCATCTCAGGGGGAGCTTTGACAACATCATTGAATCCATATAGTCTTCTCATTGTGATTGAGAAAAGAAGACTTCCATCACTCTCTCACCCCCACCTCTGTAAAGGGTTGTCATCTCCCTTCAAAAGTGATTCCTTGGTCGCAAGTCTCCTGATCAAAATACTTGGGTTGGTTTTTGAGCACCTGATCAAAAGCTCATTGGTGTCAGGCACTTGATCAAAAATCTGAGTGGATTTCTACCAAGGGTGGTAGAAGAGTGGATGTCCCCAGGTTGGGGAACCACTATAAAATTCTTGTGTCGTCTGGTTGTCTCTTTTTCTTTTGTTCTTGTTGTTCTTGTGATTTAGATTTATTGTTTGCTAGGTTATTAATTTCTGCACTTTTGATTTACAGCAAAAGCTGTAATAGTAGCTAAGAAATTTTTAAGAATACTCTATTCACCCCCCCCCCCCCCCTCTAGAGTATTTCTGATCTAACACTCACTTTCACATCTCTTAAAAGAGGATACTATATTTATAAGTGTTGGTGCTATAGCAAAGTGGGCCACTATGATATAGATTGCTGGCACAATACAAGTGTGCCAAGAGCAAGAGAGAGCTTACCTGTCAGAAGAGCTGCAGGTAGGCATGATTTTTATTAGACTAACATACACCTAGGACCCACTGTCCACTCTTCTATCTTACCTGTCATAAGAGCAAGAGAGAGCTTACCTGTCATAAGAGCTGCAGGTTAGTCCAAGTGACCATACCCCTAAATGGTTCTTGGACAGTGGTTGTTCTAAGCACATGTCTGGAATAAGGATCATGCTGAAGGGGTACACTCCAGTACAGAATGGACCCAAAGTCATCTTTGGAGGTTCATAATTTGGAGTGACTAAAGGGTATGGTAAGATATCAAACACCATAATCACTATCACACAAGTAGAGTATGTGAAAGGGTTGTAACATAACCTCATAACCATAAGCAAACTATGTGATCTTAGCTATGACATTTCTTTCCTCAACGATGAGTGTCAAATTAGGAGGTCAAGTGACCAAGGGGTCATCTTGACAGACACTCGTAGAGGAAATATCTATTGTCTTAATTTTGATTGTGAAAGTAAGGACTCTCTCATATGCCTAGTTATAGATGAGAAAGCCTCATATTGTGTCCAATGGCACAAGAGGCTGGCTCATCTGAACTACAAGATCATATGCAAACTCTTTAATGAAGAGTTAGTCAGAACTGACCCCAAGTTGAAATACACTAAGGATGGTATCTGTTCTGCATGCTAAAAGGGAAAACATACCAAGACCTCCTTCAAGAGCATTGGGGACAACGACTCAGTAAGGTTCTTATACCTCTTGCATATTGACTTGTTTAGTTCTATATCAGTTCAAAGTCTATGTAGGAAAGTCTACACCCTTGTGGTTGTTGATGACTTTTCTAGGTTTGTTTGGGTGTTCTTCCTTAAGAGAAAGGATGAAACCCTGGAAGTCTTCAAGACTTTTGTCAAGCAGATACAAAATGAACTAGGCAATACTGTGGTCAAAATCAGAAGTGACCATGAGACTGAATTTTAGGTTTTTTGTTAGCAAGTGTTATGTCAGGAATAATGGAAAGTCCTATGTGACTAAGTTTACTGCGAAGTCCCATAAAGGGATCTTTGTTGAGTACAACAACAACAGTAGTGCATATAGGATCTACAACTTGACATGTCAAGTTGTAGAATAGTCAGTTCATGTTGTCTTTGATGAATAAAAGATGATTAACTATAAGTTGTCTAGATCCTCTTACAGTTTTGCAGGCATAGAGGAGGTGATGGACAAGCTTAAAATCAAGGCAGATGCTCTAGCAGTCCAAGATAAGAGAAAGGAAGTATGATGTCTAGAGGGAGCTCAAGACTCTCAAGTTCAGGATGAAGAAATTCCAGCTGCAGATAATGAGGAACAACCAGTTGAAGTTAAATCGCGTCCAGCTATAAGGCATCTAAGGGATCATCTAGGAGAAAAAACTCATTGGTGAGGCAAGCCAAGGTGTACTGACCAGGAGTTTGAGAATCAACACAACACTCTACTCAAGTTTCCTATCACAAGTAGAGCCCAAGAAATTTGAAAAGGCAATCAAAGACCAATTTTGGATTGGAGCAATTCAGGAAGAACAAACAAGTTCTAGAGATGTAAAGTCCGGAAGCTGGTTTCCAGACCTAAGGGACATAATGTCATAAGAACTAATTGGATCTAGAGGAACAAGTTAGATGAGAATGGAATTATTGTTAAGAATAAGGCTAGACTGGTGGCTAAAGGATACATATAAGAAGAAGAGATAGATTTTGACCAGACATTTGCCCCAGTAGCCAGATTGGAAGAAATAAGACTCTTCCTTGCATTTGTTGTCTATCAAGGATTCAAAGTCTACTAGATGGATGTGAAGTCGGCCTTCATGAACGGGGACTTAAAAGAGGAAGTATATGTAGAACAGTCTTCGGGTTTATTGACTCTAACTTTCCTGATTTTGTTTATAGGCTTAGGAAAGCTCTTTATGGGTTGATGCAAGCCCCTATAGCATGATATGAGACCTTGTCTAGTTTCATCATTGAGAACACATTTTTAAGGGGGGAAATAGATAAGATCCTTGTTGGATCCCTAGTTGATTTGGGCTAGGTTCACTCACTTAGGTTGTGACCCATCATGTATAGTCTGGGTCAAGTTTGTGTCTTAAAGTCTAGGACAGTCCTCTATCTCAACTTCAGATGGACCAGCCTTCTTCAAGACCTTCAGGAACTCCAGATCTATCAGATTTTCAGACTAAGTGAAATAAGTTCGACGCTCGTCGAACGCAGCTCGACGAAGGAAGTTGTGCGCTCGACGATCGTGAGATAATTCGCAGTACTGAGCTCGACGAACCTTATTCTTTGCTCGACGAATACCAGATCCACTTTTAGCATTCTCAGGACTAATTCAAGATTTCTCTAAGTCCAGCTTCATGCTTCGGTCGACGAATTATTGTCTGAGCTCGACGAACTTTGAACTCAAGTTCACAGCCTCTCAGGTCGACGAATGCTAAATCTGTACTCGACGATTTTTGTGCTCAGAGAATTTGTGTCGACACTTAGGGCTTGTGTCAACACCAGGCGAATTATGTCGACACCTAGGATTTCAGTCGACACCAGCTTGTGTCGACACCAGAGGTTTTGTGTCGACACCTAGACCAATCTGTGACACCAGGGGAGTTGTGTCGACACCAAGATCAATCTGTCGACACCATTTTGTGTCGACACGGTTTTGCAGCAGATGCAGAGTATTTTGTCCAAGTCCAGAACTTTTCTCAGGTCGACGAAGTTTATTCTCAGCTCGACGAATTTGGTTCTCTACTCGACGAATGATGTTTGTCTGATATTGAAGATTGTCTATTCAACGAATGAAGACTGTCAGCTCGACGAACTCAGCTCAGCTCGACGAACTCACCTCAGCTCGACGAACTCAGCCCAGCTCGACGAACTCAGCCCAGCTCGACGAATTCAAGACTCTGTTCTACGAATTCTGTTCTTCGGTCGACGATTCCAGACTAGGTCTTCTTCCGTTCCCGTCTCATTTCATGGCGCTGATTCCTGGACAATTAATGGCAGTTCTTAACATAATACTACCGTTAGGATGCGCATTTAATTCTGGATTATTTCATGCCGTTTTCCCATGGAAACAGTTGGGGAAATGATTAATTGCTGCTTCCTTTCCAGGCCGTCTGTCATTACTGCTCGGCATTCAAAAATTCGAATGTTCTCCTTGACAGATAAGAGAGAAATACAGAAACTAGAAGAAATAAAAAAAACAAGGACACAACACCAGAACATCTAGAACAGCATAGACAATGATTCAGACAACACAAGAAAAGGATTTCATTCTTGGCCCAGAGAGAAATTGATCTAGAAGAAGAAGAAGAACATTACATCAATATCAAGAGTCTTCTTCATCTGCTTTTACTCAGGAGAACTTCAAAACAATACATTCATATTAGTTGCAAAAAGTTCCTGAAGAGTTTCTCTGGACCTGGAACTCTAGGTCTTTGAAGACCTATCACCCTGAAGCAGTGCTCCAGTTTTCTTCTTAAACCATTCTACATCTCAAGTGGAGAAAAGCTGCTAAACAACATCCACAAGTCTTCTCATTTGACTTGAGAAAGAGAAGACCTCATCACCCTCTCACTCCACCTCTGTACAGGGTTTTAATTCCCTTTAAAATTATTCTGGTTGCAAGTCTCCCACCAAAAGACTTGAGGGTTTGGTTTTTGGGAACCTGATCAAAACCCCATTGGTGCGAGGACACCTGATCAACCCCTTCCTGCAGTGGATTCCTACCAGGGTGGTAGAAGAGTGGACTACCCAGATTTGGGGAACCACTATAAAATTCTTGTGTCGTCTGGTTGCTTTCTTTTCCTTTTTGTTTTCTGGCCTTGCTCTGTGATTGTGTTGTGTTTAGACCTTTGCTGCTTTCTGATTTATTGTATTTGATGCACACGCACACACACCTAAAATACAACAGCAGTTGTAAAAGTTTTAAAATCACCATATACTCTATTCACCCCCCCTCTAGAGTATATCAGATCTAACTGCACTTTCAATTGGTATCAGAGGGAGGTTGGTTAAACATACCACACCTGATTGGTTGTACAGGCTAACACCTGAACCCAAAGATCCCTTAGTTAGATCTCTTTGCTTTTATTCTGTTATTAGATTTTGTTCTCACAGACATGGCCCAAAACAAGGATTATACAAGCATCAGACCTCCAGTGTGCAATCTTAACAATTTTGCTATCTGGAAGGCAAGAATCAGATTATATATGAACTCCATTGATGAGGATATTTTCTCTGTCATCTCAACAGGTGTTCCTCCAGCTCCTACAACATTTGCCAGCACATCAACTAATCTGAGTGCATTACCACCTCCAGACAATACTGAAGCCTACAAGATAGCCAAGATAGCTGATGCAAAGGCTATGAATATTCTGGCCCAAACAATGTCAGATGACATATTTCAGAAGGTGGCTGAGTGCACCTCAGCTAAGGCCATTTGGGACTCTTTCAATCAAATGGTGGCAGGCTCAGCTGATGAAAGAAAGGATAGAAGATCCAGTCTCATTTCTCTCTATGAGAATTTCAAAAAGGATGAGACAGAATCAGTGGCTGAGATGTACAATAGATTAAGTTCAATTATTAGAGAACTCAAGACAATTGACAAGGACATCACCTTAACTGAGGTGAATGATAAGATACTGATGTGTTTCTCCAGTTCATGGGACTACAGAATCTGGCCAATCAAAGAATCCAGATGTAAGACCCCCCCTCCCCGGATCCCAAAACACGGCACGAAGGGGGAGTCTTATGCCCGGAACAGCCGCCTTGCGGTAGCATTAGCACACGGGCTAACCTGTACCACAAGACGCCTATCCCGCCGGCTACAACAATATCAATAAATCATGCCAACCCAACCAAATAAATAAACATGAGAAGTCAAATCCACACTAAGTTATAATGTCCAAATACATCAATAATGAGAAGCTAAAACATGCTTCTACAATATATCAGAGTACAGCTAAACATTGCCCAAACGGGCTACATCAGAGTATCAAAAACTAACATCAGTAACAGACGGTATCGACGGCACCGTCACATCAGCATTTATATAAGAGCTACAAGTAAACTAGCAAGTATAAGTAAGAGCAGGAAGTAACTTAACTTATAAGAATGCCCATACAAACTTATAAGTTAAGGATCGGGTTACATAAAAGTAACTCATCGTATAAGAGTGCCCATACAAACTTATACGATGAGGATCTTGTTGTGCAATGTTATGAATGCTATGAATGCTATGCAATGACTCACCCATGCACACCCATGCAACTGCTATGTCGACACAGACTATAGTTCCCACTTTTCGAGCAGGTAGCTAACCTCTCAGGCATCAGCCGCCGTGGCCAGGCGGTGACAGTAGAACGGGCACTTCTACTACTAGACGGGTATCACACTACTTCACCTAGGCCTCCGTACGCCTCAACGCTAAGAACACAACAGCGGAGCCCATGCGTACTATGGCCCAGCGGGGTCTTGGGTAGATGTGCACCAAGAACACAGCCCGAACTGGCCTTGCGTGACCCGGAAGGGGCCTCGGAGGAAAGCACGAGGACACAGCCCAACCGTTCACATGGCCGGAGGGGCCTCGGGACGTGAACACCGAGGACACAGCCCAAACCGACCAAGTCTAACTGCCAACTCCCGTCGGTGTGACGACTGGCGAGCCCGTAGACCTGCCACACTATCCTTAACCCAGGATTACGACACCGCGTGTCGACTCACACCACATGCACATACCACATCAACATATCATGGAAGGGGCCTCGGAAGTAAACACGAGGACACAGCCCAACCATCCATCCATACCTTACCTCAACACAACCAAAACAAGTGGCGGTCAACCCCGCACTTACTTCCCTTCATAATACTACCCGTAGGGAGACGACGCTCTAAGTATTGGACTAACGAATTTCATTTCACCAATCAACATACACATGGCCATAGTTTAATCTGCTATATGTCATTCCATATGAACTCTACATAAGACTTATATGATGCGCATATGTTATAATCTATCAACATCTTATCAATTCGATTCGATTAAACATAAAGGGAACCATCCAAACCTCAAGACATCTTGCAATAAGAAATCAGTTGTATGCGTTCCAAATAATAAACACCATCATTCACAGTTCTTCGGTGATTAGCACAAATTATTTAATCTTGACAGAATTCCACCGACTCTAATTGCACTTTATATAAAACCAGAACTCTAAGTGTATCACTAATCTGGACAGCAAATTCGACCGGAGGTTCCCGAAGTTACAGGAATCCGGTGGAGGCGTGTAACCCCTCGTTGGAAAGATCTTTTCATGATCTACAACTTTCATATTCAGGTCACAACCCAGATCTGACAATAACCTATTCGAAATCGGCTTCGAAGTTCGCTGCGCACAGAACACGATTTCTGTGTACAGGAAATTGCCGGACAGCAAACTCGATTAGGTTTTCCTGGGGCCACAGACATCACCTGAAGTCGTGCAACCACTCGTTGGAAAGGTATTGCCAAGGGCTACAACTTTCGTGTTTAGCGAAAAGCCCAGATCTGCCCCTATCCTACATGAAAATGGCATAGAAGATCGCTGCGCGCAGAATACAGATTCTGCGCGCATCTTAAAGGAAAATGAACGGCATCGGTTCGTCTTCCTCCTCAAGGCGATCGTCCCTAAGTTTTCCAGAAATATTCTCCTCCCTTATTCAACCTCAAAGGCCATAAACTCCTCACGAGACCATCCACCCATCGTCATATTGAAGAAAAGGGGAAGGGTTGAAGAGATCTAAAGTCTAGAACACAAGTTCTAACATGGCCTAACCTAGAGATCTTCTCCTCTCCATCAAGACTCTCTTGAGTCGATGTCTCTCCTAAGGCATAACTATAGATCTAGCACCAAGGGAGAGGGTAGGAAACTCACGTTGACTCCAGCGGTACCACCATTTCCGGCCATGGATCGCGTAGTTCTCCTTGGCGGCATCTTCTCTCTCGCGGCGATGGCGGATCTCCTTCGGTAAAACTTGCTCCTGCAGTTTCCCTCCCACCAGGAGCTCTCACAGGAAATAGGGAAAGAAAATGAGAGTGAAAAACGGCTAGGGTTTCTCTGCCCCTTATAAGCAAAATGTGACACGGGTAGGGACACGGCCGTGTCCGTACCCGTGTCCTGCTTCTGCGAAACGGCCGTGGCGGTTTCCATGTCGGTTCAATGTTTGACACGGGTCGGGACACGCCCGTGTCCCAACACGTGTTCACATGACACGGCCGTGTGCCTGGCCGTGTCATCGGCCGTGTGCATCTTCAGTTACATCTCGACACTTCTCGTCGAGCTCAACTCGACGCACACGGGTAGGGACACGCCCGTGTCACTACCCGTGTCATGCACACGGGTAGGGACACGGCCGTGCCACTACCCGTGTCACCATCTCGACGACTCTCGACGATTCAACACGGCTCGTCGAGATCATCTCGACGCACACGGGTAGGGACACGGCCGTGTCACTACCCGTGTCATGATCTCGACGACTCTCGACGATTCTCGACGATCTCGACACGCCTCGTCGAGATCGTCTCGACGCACACGGGTAGGGACACGGCCGTGTCACTACCCGTGTCACTTCTCTCTACACTGACTTCTCCACTTCTCCACAAGTGCAGCCCAACTCCCTGCACTTCTCAGGACTTGAGTCAACCCTCCTGACTCAAAAACTCACACACTAGGGGCCTAGAGCGATTCGGGTCGTTACAAATCCTATAAACAAAATAAAAGATTTCGTCCCCGAAATCAGGCTTAAGCTGTGTGGAGAAAACTTAACAGGAAGTTTATCACATGTTTTTAAATAAGGTTACCTTGGGCAAACAGCTCCGGGTAGCGTTGCTGCATCAAATCCATTGGCTCCCAAGTGTACTCCTCCTTCCCATGATTCAACCATAGCACCTTTACTAAGGGAACACTTTTGCGGCGCAAAGTCCTTGTCTCGCTGTCAACAATCCGTACCGGCTCTAGTCGCACAGACCTATCTGACGCCACCGCACCATCAGTAGTGGGAATATACTGGTCGGGCCGCAACAATGCTTTTCGAAGCGACGACACATGGAACACGTCGTGGAGATTTTCTAGTTCTGGTGGTAACTCCAACCGATAGGCCAACGGGCCGATCCTTTCTAGTATAGTATAAGGCCCAACATACCTTGGGCTGAGCTTTTTCACTCCACGCACCCGCGACACTCCATGCATCGGCCGAATCTTAAGGAACACTTTTTCGCCCACCTGGAACTCCACCATCCGGTGCTTTTTATTATAATATTTCGCCTGTCGACTTTGAGCCTCCAACATGCGATCCCGTATCAATCTGACCGCCGCATCAGTATCATCTATGTATTCGTTTCCCAATGCCTTCGGATCTTCATCTTGCACCCAAGACAAGGGAGTCCTGCACCTTCTTCCATAAAGGGCTTCATGGGGCGCCATACCGATGCTTGCTTGATGACTATTGTTGTAGGAGAATTCCACCAGGGGCAAGAGTCTTTCCCATGGCTCTCCTCTGTCCAACACACATAGCCTCAACAAATCCTCCAGCGTTCTGATTGTCCGCTCTGACTGTCCGTCAGTCTGAGGATGAAAAGCGGTACTAAAGGTTAGGCGTGAGCCCAAATACGCCTGCACCGCCTTCCACTCATTTGATGTAAACCGACCATCCCTATCCGAGACAATCGTCTTGGGCACGCCATGATACCGTACAAATTGCTCCACAAAAAGGCGTACCAAAACATCCACGTGTGCTTCCTTCTTCATTGGAATGAACCGGGCCACCTTTGTTAGTCGATCCACAATAAACCACACCGAATCATTCCCGGAGCGGGAACGAGGTAACCCATGAACAAAGTCCATGGAGATATCCTCGAACTTCCATTCGGGGATGGGCAGCGACTGCAACAAACCACCGGGACTCCTGCATTCAGCCTTCACTCTTTGGCAAGCTTCGCAATGTGTAACATAGTAGCGAACATCCTTCTTCATTCCCGGCCAACACATGGTCTTCCGCAGTCCGGCATACATCTTAGCAATACCCGGATGCACTGAATATTGAGAGGAATGCGCCTCTCTCAATATATCTTCCCGAATTTTGCCGCCCTTGGGAATATAAAGTCGGCCACGAAAATAAACGAGGCCGTCTTTGAGTGTGTACTCATCGGTGGTCCTATCTTCAATTGCCTTGATTGCCGGGGCCAAGGACGCATCCATTCCTTGCTCCACCCGTATCCGGTCTCGGATATCACAAACTATGCTCATGTTGGCCAAATACTCCGCATACTCTGTCGAAGGATCCTTGAATACTAGAGTAATTTCCATCTCCTCGATCATCCGAGCCAACTCCATGCTCATCAGCCGAGACTCTGGGCTAGAGCCTGGCACTTTTCTACTCAAGGCATCGGCTACCGAGTTCGCTTTCCCGAGGTGGTAGTTCATGGTGAACTCATAGTCGCATAGAAATTCCAACCACCGCCGTTATCTCAGGTTCAACTCCTTCTGAGTGTGAACATACTTCAAGTTTTTGTGATCGGAAAAGATCTCGCAGTGGACGCCATATAAATAATGCCTCCAGACCTTCAAAGCGAACACCACTGCTCCTAACTCCAAATCATGAACCGGGTAATTGATTTCATGTTTCTTTAACTGCCTTGAAGCATAAGCGATCACATGCCCGTGCTGCATCAGCACCGCTCCCATCCCTTGATATGATGCGTCTGTGTAAACCTGAAATCCTTCCTTCCCAGACGGAAGTGCAAGGATGGGGGCGGAGGTAAGCCTATCCTTCAACTCTTGAAATGCTGCTTCACATTTAGGAGTCCACTCAAATGGCACACCCTTCTTCGTCAAGGAGGTAAGAGGAAGGGAAATCTTGGAGAATCCTTTCACGAACTTGCGGTAGTAGCCAGCAAGTCCAAGAAAGCTTCGTACATCGGCCGCCGACTTCAAGGGCGACCACTCCTTCACGGCCCGCACCTTGGCTAGATCCACAGCTAATCCTGCTCCACTAATCACATGCCCCAAGAAGGCTACCTCCTTAAGCCAGAATTCACACTTGCTAAACTTGGCATACAAGGCATGCTCCCTCAATTTCTTCAAAACCAAGGTCAGGTGTTCGACATGCTCCTCCTCCGTCTTTGAGTAGACTAAGATGTCGTCGATGAAAACGATGACGAAGATGTCCAAGTATGGTTCAAACACCTTGTTCATCAGGATCATGAAGGCCGAAGGTGCATTCGTGAGCCCAAACGGCATTACTGTGAACTCATACAAACCATATCTCGAACTGAAGGCTGTTTTCTGAATGTCCCCCTCTTGTATCCTCAACTGATAGTATCCAGAGCGCAAGTCTAATTTAGAGAACCAATGCGCTCCCACTAATTGATCGAACAACTCGTCGATCCGAGGTAGCGGATAAGTGTTCCGCACCGTCAATTGATTGAGTTCCCGATAATCTATGCAAAATCGCAGGGTTCCATCCTTCTTCTTTACGAACAATACGGGGGCACCCCACGGTGACGAACTGGGGCGAACGAACCCTGAATCTACTAGTTCTTGCAGTTGAACTCTAAACTCCGCGAGTTCTTTCGGGGCCATTCTGTACGGAGCCTTAGATACAGGCTTGGCACCTGGTACTAAATTAATCTGGAAATCGACCTCCCTATGCGGCGGTAATCCTGGTAGCTTCTCAGGAAATACCTCGGGAAAGTCCCGCACAACCCGTACATCCTTTAATTCCAACGCTTCCTCCTTCAACTCGAACCAGATCATGAAGACCTCGTCCCCCTTCATATGAGCTTTTACAACCTGGATAGAAGATAATATCATACGTGGCGCGAAGCCAATACCTTGGAAGATGACGTCAGAGTCTCCATGCCTCAAATAGATCCGCTTCTCCGCGCAGTCGATCCTCGCGAAGTGCCAGTCCAGCCATGCCATGCCCAAAATGATGTCAAACTCCGGCATTCTCAGAACCGTGGCCGGTGTATCAAAGGCCTTCCCATCAATAAATAACTCCAACTCGCACTTGGCGGTCGCGATCATCTCCGAGCCGTCCGGAAGGCGTACACGTCGGGCTATTCCCGTGAAGTAATGAACATCACCCACGTCTTTTATGAAATCTTCGGACACAAAAGAGTGTGAGGCACCTGTATCGAACAGCGCATAGGCCGTCTTCCCGCCAATAATCACGGTGCCTAAGTGTCAATGACCAAAACTTATTGCTAGTGTCTAATAAGTTCTATTCAATTCGTGTTAAACCATGCAGATATGTAAATTAATTAAATCATACCTGCAATCACATCTTGTGGGTTCCTTTCCTGCGCCATGTCAAGCGCGTACACCTGATCCCGGACCGGTCCGGGGTTTCCTCTTGGCGGTCCTCGTCCTCGACCACGCATATATCCCCGTCCTCGTGGAGCTGGTGGAGGGAGAGCAGGAGGGAGAGCAGGAGGGACGTTCCCATATAGCTGTGGGCAAAAACGTCGGATGTGGCCCGGCTGGTTGCATTCGAAGCACACCAGACCACGATGCCCTTCAGGTTGTTGAAATCGCTGAGGCTGTGGGGGTGGGGGCAACGCAGGCGGCTGCGGAACTGGATGCTCCACCCTATAGTTTCGGTGGACACGCCCTCCACCTCTTTGATAACCTCTTCCTCCTCTGAAGTCCCGTCTCCTTCTATTACTTGGGCCGGCTTCCATCATGTCCTCCGCAGGCCTCTTACTACATCCCATGTGGTCCGCCTCCAATCTTTTCGCCATATCAATGATCTCCGCCAAGCTACCATCCGCTATAAACAAAAGGGACTGCCTTAGGGGATCTCGCAGCCCTTTATAGAAGCGCTTGGCATAACCTCTGTCATCCAACTCATAAGAGTCCGCAAACCTTGCGAGATGCTGGAATTCCCGCTAGTATTCTGTAACCGACTTTGATCCCTGCTTTAGTAGAAGGAACCTCTGCTCAAGCTCATCTCGGGCCGATGTAGGGATAAAGTGCTCCAAGAAAACCTCCGAGAATTCACTCCAACTTATCTCAGTGTAGATCCGGCCTTGGAAGGTAGAGCCCATGAGGGACTTCCACCACCTCTTCGCATGTAAGTCCAAGACAGACACTGCCAATGTTACTGCCATGTTGGCCGGGCAACGGATTCCAGCCAACAACTCTTGTATCGTGTCTAGCCATTCCTCTGTACGTACGGCTGACTCCGTCCCAAGGTAGACGGGAGGGGAGAGAGCCCGAAAGGTGCTCAGCCAGTTGGAGCTCGGGGCCTGTTGTTGCACCGGAGCCTGCTGTGCCTTAAAAGCATCAAGAATGGCGGTGAGTGTTTGCCCCAACTCAGACTGTTGGAACTGAGTGGGTATGGGAGGGGTAGGAGTACCCCTCATCGGCTCAACATGCAGTGGAACCTACACGTACACGACAAATTTGTGGTCAGGTTGGCTAATCGTAGGGTCAAAGTTGGACAAACTTAATGTGAATTACATATGGGCACACCACTGCTTCCGCTAAGTCAGTTTGTCCCCAAACTGACTAACCAAACGGGGGTGGCACCATTGTTGAATGACTTCGTAGTTGAGGATCGTGGCACCTCTGATACCATTTGTAAGACCCCCCCTCCCCGGATCCCAAAACACGGCACGAAGGGGGAGTCTTATGCCCGGAACAGCCGCCTTGCGGTAGCATTAGCACACGGGCTAACCTGTACCACAAGACGCCTATCCCGCCGGCTACAACAATATCAATAAATCATGCCAACCCAACCAAATAAATAAACATGAGAAGTCAAATCCACACTAAGTTATAATGTCCAAATACATCAATAATGAGAAGCTAAAACATGCTTCTACAATATATCAGAGTACAGCTAAACATTGCCCAAACGGGCTACATCAGAGTATCAAAAACTAACATCAGTAACAGACGGTATCGACGGCACCGTCACATCAGCATTTATATAAGAGCTACAAGTAAACTAGCAAGTATAAGTAAGAGCAGGAAGTAACTTAACTTATAAGAATGCCCATACAAACTTATAAGTTAAGGATCGGGTTACATAAAAGTAACTCATCGTATAAGAGTGCCCATACAAACTTATACGATGAGGATCTTGTTGTGCAATGTTATGAATGCTATGAATGCTATGCAACGACTCACCCATGCACACCCATGCAACTGCTATGTCGACACAGACTATAGTTCCCACTTTTCGAGCAGGTAGCTAACCTCTCAGGCATCAGCCGCCGTGGCCAGGCGGTGACAGTAGAACGGGCACTTCTACTACTAGGCGGGTATCACACTACTTCACCTAGGCCTCCGTACGCCTCAACGCTAAAAACACAACAGCGGAGCTCATGTGTACTATGGCCCAGCGGGGTCTTGGGTAGATGTGCACCAAGAACACAGCCCGAACTGGCCTTGCGTGACCCGGAAGGGGCCTCGGAAGAAAGCACGAGGACACAGCCCAACCGTTCACATGGCCGGAGGGGCCTCGGGACGTGAACACCGAGGACACAGCCCAAACCGACCAAGTCTAACTGCCAACTCCCGTCGGTGTGACGACTGGCGAGCCCGTAGACCTGCCACACTATCCTTAACCCAGGATTACGACACCGCGTGTCGACTCACACCACATGCACATACCACATCAACATATCATGGAAGGGGCCTCGGAAGTAAACACGAGGACACAGCCCAACCATCCATCCATACCTTACCTCAACACAACCAAAACAAGTGGCGGTCAACCCCGCACTTACTTCCCTTCATAATACTACCCGTAGGGAGACGACGCTCTAAGTATTGGACTAACGAATTTCATTTCACCAATCAACATACACATGGCCATAGTTTAATCTGCTATATGTCATTCCATATGAACTCTACATAAGACTTATATGATGCGCATATGTTATAATCTATCAACATCTTATCAATTCGATTCGATTAAACATAAAGGGAACCATCCAAACCTCAAGACATCTTGCAATAAGAAATCAGTTGTATGCGTTCCAAATAATAAACACCATCATTCACAGTTCTTCGGTGATTAGCACAAATTATTTAATCTTGACAGAATTCCACCGACTCTAATTGCACTTTATATAAAACCAGAACTCTAAGTGTATCACTAATCTGGACAGCAACTTCGACCGGAGGTTTCCGAAGTTACAGGAATCCGGTGGAGGCGTGTAACCCCTCGTTGGAAAGATCTTTTCATGATCTACAACTTCCATATTCAGGTGACAACCCAGATCTGAAAATAACTTATTCGAAATCGGCTTCGAAGTTCGCTGCGCACAGAACACGATTTCTGTGTACAGGAAATTGCCGGACAGCAAACTCGATTAGGTTTTCCCGGGGCCACAGACATCACCTGAAGTCGTGCAACCACTCGTTGGAAAGGTATTGCCAAGGGCTACAACTTTCGTGTTTAGCGAAAAGCCCAGATCTGCCCCTATCCTACATGAAAATGGCATAGAAGATCGCTGCGCGCAGAATACAGATTCTGCGCGCATCTTAAAGGAAAATGAACGGCATCGGTTCGTCTTCCTCCTCAAGGCGATCGTCCCTAAGTTTTCCAGAAATATTCTCCTCCCTTATTCAACCTCAAAGGCCATAAACTCCTCACGAGACCATCCACCCATCGTCATATTGAAGAAAAGGGGAAGGGTTGAAGAGATCTAAATTCTAGAACACAAGTTCTAACATGGCCTAACATAGAGATCTTCTCCTCTCCATCAAGACTCTCTTGAGTCGATGTCTCTCCTAAGGCATAACTATAGATCTAGCACCAAGGGAGAGGGTAGGAAACTCACGTTGACTCCAGCGGTACCACCATTTCCGGCCATGGATCGCGTAGTTCTCCTTGGCGGCATCTTCTCTCTCGCGGCGATGGCGGATCTCCTTCGGTAAAACTTGCTCCTGCAGTTTCCCTCCCACCAGGAGCTCTCACAGGAAATAGGGAAAGAAAATGAGAGTGAAAAACGGCTAGGGTTTCTCTGCCCCTTATAAGCAAAATGTGACACGGGTAGGGACACGGCCGTGTCCGTACCCGTGTCCTGCTTCTGCGAAACGGCCGTGGCGGTTTCCATGTCGGTTCAATGTTTGACACGGGTCGGGACACGCCCGTGTCCCAACACGTGTTCACATGACACGGCTGTGTGCCTGGCCGTGTCATCGGCCGTGTGCATCTTCAGTTACATCTCGACACTTCTCGTCGAGCTCAACTCGACGCACACGGGTAGGGACACGCCCGTGTCACTACCCGTGTCATGCACACGGGTAGGGACACGGCCGTGTCACTACCCGTGTCACCATCTCGACGACTCTCGACGATTCAACACGGCTCGTCGAGATCATCTCGACGCACACGGGTAGGGACACGGCCGTGTCACTACCCGTGTCATGATCTCGACGACTCTCGACGATTCTCGACGATCTCGACACGCCTCGTCGAGATCGTCTCGACGCACACGGGTAGGGACACGGCCGTGTCACTACCCGTGTCACTTCTCTCTACACTGACTTCTCCACTTCTCCACAAGTGCAGCCCAACTCCCTGCACTTCTCAGGACTTGAGTCAACCCTCCTGACTCAAAAACTCACACACTAGGGGCCTAGAGCGATTCGGGTCGTTACACCAGAAGCCTCAATGAGATCTCAACAGAATCTCTGCTGGGCAAGCTGAAGTCATATGAGCAGCTTGTCAAATCAAGAGAGGCAGCAGAAAAGAAGGCAACTACACCAGTTAGGAAGGAGTACAGCTTGGCCCTCAAAGCCTCTGAAGACAATGAAACATATACCTCCAATGAAGAGTTAATGAGCCTATTTGCCAAAAGATTCTACAGAATGGAAAGAAAGGACTTTAGAAGAAAATCAACCAGGCAGGATGATAAACCCAAATATGACAAGACACCAACTAAGGAGGTTGTGTGTTTTGGTTGCAGAAAGCCAGGGCACTATATTTCAGAATGCCCATAAAATCAGAAAAAGGACAAGGGCAGGGACAAGGATTCCAGAAGAAAACAAAGCAGCAGACCCTCCTCCAACAAGTATAAAAGGAAGGACAAAGGATTTGTTGCTGAGTCCTTGAGTGACACAGAAGAGGAAACATCCTCCTCTAGCTCCAGTGAAGAAGAGGAAGAAGTCAGATCCAAGGAGGTGTGCCTATTGGCAATAGATGCCTCCAGAAGCAACTGTGGATCAGAAGAGGATTCTGAAGATGAAGATGACTCAGACTCAGAGGCTGATCAGGTGATCTCTAGTTTTGATTTCAATTCTGATTTGTTTAAAGTAGAATTTAAAACTATGTGCATGGATTTAATAAACTCAGAGAAAGAGATAAAAACCCTGAGAACTAGACTAGAAAATCTAGAATCTGTCAGCACAGAAAACAGAAAACTAACTGACAAATTGACTCTAGCTAATGAACAGATAATTAAATTAAAATCTGAATTATGTGAGGCAAAACAACTTGAGCAATCTCTCAATGGGAGAAGCCTCAAGCTGATGGATATCACAAGCACAGTAAATGCCAGATTAAATGGCAGGCTGGGCTTAGGTGCTTCATCAAGTTTACCCCCCATAATAAAGAAGAATATACTTTCCACTCCCATAAAGTTTATCACTGCTAAAGGTAAAGAGAAACTAACTGAAAAACCCAGATCAGAAAACAAGTCAAATCACTTAGACAATAGCAACAGAAAACAGAAGAAAGCTGTAAAAAACCAAGTTCAGCAAAATTCGTCGAACTTAGATCGACGAAATCGTGCAAGATCGTCGAACCCCGATCGACGAACGTTGAACACAAACTTCAGAAATAATTATTCGTCTTACTGCGATCGACGAACTATGTATGGTTCGTCGAGCAGAGGTCGACGAACGTGGGATGCAGAAAATGACCATGATCATTCTCTGAGTAGAGGTCGACGATCTCATCCCCATTCGTCGAACTCTGGTCGACGAACTTACAATAATTCGTCGATCCCAGAATGACCAAACATAAATAATTTCTCCTATAAAAATGTTAAAACAGCTAACAAGGCATTTAATCCAGTATCTGATTGGATAATTCCACCTAGGAGGTATCACCCACTAGGGTATAAGTCTCAACCTGCATTATCACTCATTTCTAGCTTTTCTTTTCAACCAAACCAAGGACCCAAGGTAACCTGGGTCAAGAACAATTGAGCTTTATTTCCTAATGCAGGTACAAGTGAAGAACTGTCCAAGGCTAAGTCAGACATGGTACCTGGACAGTGGCTGCTCCAAGCACATGACTGGCAGCAAAGCAAATCTCACCAACTATCAATCCAAGCTAGGACCAAAGGTGATATTTGGAGACTCAAAGAGTGGTCAGTCAGAACGATATGGAAGAGTAAGCATTGGAGCAGTGACCTTCAAAAAGGTGACATATGTAAGAGGACTCAAACATAATCTTATATCCATAAGTCAATTGTGTGATGAAGGTTATCAGGTTCATTTCAACTCTACCTCTTGTTCTATTATAAATGATAAAAACCAAACTGTTTTAATTGGACTTAGACAAGGAAACACATATTTAGTAGATTTCATTTCTGCCACAACTAATATTTGTTTACTCAATATCTCTAGTAACCAAAATGAGTTATGGCACAAAAGGCTAGGACATGTAAACCTTAAGAACATATCTAGGTTATCTAAAGACAACCTTGTTAGAGGTTTACCTTCTGGTCCCTACAAGAAGGAAAGCCTATGCAGGGCTTGTCAACTAGGCAAGCAAACTAAAACTAGCTTCAAATCCATTAATAAAGGTGATTCACCTAGGGTATTGTATCTGCTTCATGTGGATCTTTGTGGACCCATTCAGTACAAAGCCTAGGAGGGAAGTCTTACACCTTAGATATTGTTGATGATTTCTCCAGATTCAGTTGGGTAGCCTTCCTGAGAGCTAAGTCAGATACATTCAAAGTTCTTACAGATTTTCTCAGGACCATACAGATTGAGTTCTCTACTCATTTTGCATTGATCAGAAGTGATCATGGCACAGAGTTTGAGTCTCTTCTTATGCATGAGTTCTGTGAGAAGGAAGGTATCAGGCAATGCTTCTCAGCTCCTAGATCTCCCCAACAAAATGGGGTTACTGAAAGGAAAAATAGGACACTCATTGAAGCTGCAGGTACATTGTTAGCAGATGCATACATGCCTCTATCCTTTTGGGCAGAAGCTGTAAACACAGCTAACTATGTCCTGAACAGATGTCTTATACATAAACTAAAACACAAGACCCCCTATGAATTACTTAAAGAAAAGAAACCTAAAATCACTTACTTTAACGTTTTTGGTTGCATATGTTACATCCACACTAATAACAAAAGATACATCAGAAAATTTGAGGCTAAGGCTGAAGAAGGGATTTTTCT
Organism: Platanthera guangdongensis; assembly: GCA_039583875.1. Taxonomy (NCBI): domain Eukaryota; kingdom Viridiplantae; phylum Streptophyta; class Magnoliopsida; order Asparagales; family Orchidaceae; genus Platanthera; species Platanthera guangdongensis. Next base: position 90,264,468 of record CM077155.1, on the reverse strand, counting down.
AGGATATTCCCAAGTAAGCAAGGCCTATAGGGTTTTCAATAAATCATCCCTTAAAATTGAAGAATCTGTCCATGTGTCTTTTGATGAAGCTAACATGTCTTATAATGAGAAAGACATTTCTACCAATAGTCCTTTGCAGGTTTCATCAATGTGTGAGTCTATGGATGGACTAAACCTTACCCAAGAGGTTCCAACTCATCCCACTCCACAGGCTACTGAAGATAGTGAAGAACAAATTCAAGAGGAAGTAACTGAACTTCCATCAACAGCCAGCACCATTCCTCAAGAGGAATTGTTTGCAGAAGCTGTTGCTCAACAAACTCCACAAACTGATCTTGTCACACTTAGAGATCACCCCAGATCTCAAGTGATTGGGGACATTTCAGTTGGTGTACAGACAAGACATCAGCTCAATCAAGACTTGATGCATTCCTGTTTTCTCTCTCAAATTGAACCTCTCACCATCCATGAAGCTGAGCAAGATCCCCACTGGATTCTTGCAATGCAAGAGGAACTAAATCAGTTTGAGAGATGTAGAGTTTGGGATTTGGTTCCAAGACCCCATAACTACCCAGTCATTGGAAACAAATGGGTCTACAAGAACAAATTAGATGCAGAAGGGAACATAGTAAGGAACAAGGCTAGACTGGTTGCCCAAGGATATAGGCAAGAAGAAGGAATAGACTATGACCAAACCTTTGCCCCTGTTGCAAGGTTGGAGGCCATTAGAACATTTCTAGCCTATGCAGCATACAAAAAGTTCAGGGTATTCCAGATGGATGTCAAGAGTGCCTTTCTGAATGGTGTACTTCAAGAAGAGGTTTATGTAGAACAACCTCCAGGTTTTATCTCTCTAACTCAACCCTCTTATGTTTACAATTTGCATAAAGCTCTCTATGGTTTAAAGCAAGCTCCAAGAGCTTGGTATGAGACCCTAGCTAGCTTTCTTTTAGAGCATAAATTTACAAGAGAAATCATAGATAAAACCCTTTTCACTAGACATCATAAGGACCAAATCTTATTGGTACAAATATATGTGGATGACATTATTTTTGGGTCTACTGATCCCAAATTGTGCCAGAGGTTTGCTGACCTCATGCATTCCAAATTTGAGATGAGTAGCATGGGTGAGCTTTCCTACTTCCTTGGTCTCCAAGTGAAGCAGCTCCCTGATGGTATCTTCCTCTCGCAATCTAAGTATACCAAAGAGCTTATTAAAAAGTTTGGGATGGGTGATGCTTCAGGAATGAAAACACCTATGGCTACAAATGCTGTTGTGGATTCTGATGTAGTAGGGAAACCTGTAGATAAGAAACATTATAGGGTAATTGTTGGATCCCTATTATACTTAACAGCTAGCAGGCCTGACATAATATTTGTCACATGTCTTTGTGCTAGATTCCAAGTGAATCCTAAAGAATCTCATCTTATTTTTCTAAAAAGGATTTTGAGATATATAAAGAGTTGTCCTAGTTTAAGACTCTGGTATCCTGCAGAGTCAGAATTTGAGTTAACTGGATACTCAGATGCTGACTATGCTGGATGTAGAGTGGACAGGAAAAGTATCTCTGGAACTTGCCAATTCCTGGGTATGAGACTTGTCTCTTGGTTTTGCAAAAAGCAGACATCTGTGTCTACATCAACTGCTGAGGCAGAGTACATGGTTGCTGGCAGCTGCTGCTCACAGATGCTATGGATACAAAACCAACTCCTAGATTATGATATCAACTTAAATAATTCAACCTTATTTTGTGATAATACTAGTGCTATTGCTATAGCACAAAATCCAGTTCATCATTCTAGGACTAAACGTATTGAAATAAGACATCATTTCATTAGAGATAATGTGGACAAAAAGAAAATTAACTTGATCCACATTCCTACTGATCTGTAGAGAGCAAATATCTTCAACAAGCCCTTGGATGAGAAAACCCATATGTTCTTTATAAATCAACTGAGAATGATTGATGGAGAAGAGTTAAATTAGTTTCTGTCTGCATTCGACGAATTTTCCAGAGTTCGTCGAACGGAGTTCGACGAATTAGGGAAAGTTTGAGAGATTCTCGTCGAACGGAGATCGACGAATTCTCTGTGTGGAAACAATGTTTCGTCGATTGGAGATCGACGAACCTTGTTTCAGAAACCATTTCGTCGAACTAAGTTCGAGGACCTGTTTTCAATTCTTCAGACTGGATTCGACGAACTACTCTCCTATACCTTATTTCATCGATCTCAGTTCGAAGATCTGTTCTTTTTCGTGGAACGGAGCTTGTCGATTCATATTCTGAAAATCTTATATCTAGGTTTTCTTCGACCTCCGTCCCGCGCTTTCAGTTATTTTGCTCTTGATCGTCGTTTTCTCTGTAATTTTCTTTGCAGGTCATCCATGGCGATTCCTCCTAGGAGCACTTACACCGATGAAGTTTGATGCAGCATTCTCCATGGACTTTGAGTCCTTCCAGCATTCCGATCTCATTTTTCTATATATCCTTGAATTACTGGAAGAACTGCATCTCAAGGACTTCATGACACGCAACATCAAGCTACACTCAACAGAGATAAGAGAATGGGTATACACTGCTACAATTTCTGAAGATGGAAATCTGACAGGAACTATTGGAAGCACTGCCGTTTCCTTGACCCCAACATTAATCTCTGAAATATTTGGTCTCATAAATGGGGAAGACAATTTGGAAATGGACGCTGAGGAATATGTTGATATGCTGAAAGTCATGGGTTTCTCTGGCAACAACCCTAATAAGCTTCTGAAGAAACAATTGTCCGCCGCCTATTAGTTTTTGGCTGACATTGTCGGGAAAATTCTAATGGGCAAGTACTCGGCTCAATACTACATCACTCGTCATCAATTCCTGATCATGTGTGCAATGCCCAACAAGCGTCAGGTGGATTGGGGCATGGTCTTCTTTGACCTTATCAAGAAAAGGATTGGCAAGAAGGAAGTCTGGTACGGCAGAATCCTGGGGATTTTCCTCCAGGAAAAGGCCAGTGAATGTTTGGTCTCCCCGACCACATTCATCAACGCCACCAAGCGCCTCACCTGCACCTTGTTTGGCAGATGGGAGAGGACAATCTCCAAACCCTCCAAGGGTTCCTCCTCCTCCATCAATGCTTCTGAGAGCACCAGGACCATCAGGGTCACTCCCCACCCTGAATCTGAAGAGGTCATTCCCCCTACCAAATCTCTTCCCACTCCTCCTGCACCTCAACTGACTCCTCCTCAACATCAATCTCCACTGCCTGATCTTACACATATGCCTACCCCTCCACTTTCCCCCACTAAAACAAATATTCCCTCTCCTCCTCAATCCCCTCTTCCACCACACCTTTCCTCTATTCCCTCCTACACCATACCCTCTGAACCACAACCTATTCTACCTCCCTTATCCCCTCCACATATTCTTCCTTCCTCCTCTACTATTCTTTCTCCACCTATGGATTCTTCCACCATTCTCACCATCATCACTCTTCTGACTCCTCTTATTAAATCACTCATCACAGAGGCCATTACACCTCTTGTAAATTCACTTGATTCTTTATCTGCCAAAATCTCAGCTCTCTCTACTGCCCCCTCTTCAATCAGGGGCCTGGCTCCAGGTTCTCCTGAACCCAGGCAGGGGGAAATGCTCCATGATGAAGCTGGTGCAGCAGCCGCAGAAGTGGATATAGTTGATACAGTTATAGATACAACAATAGATTTTCTTCAATTCATGGAGACTGACAGTAGCTTTGATGAGTCAGTAGATTCAATAACAACTGCTGGTGATTTCCTTATAAATCCCACAGTCAATTTATCTGAGATTCTTCATATTTTTGATCCTGTATATTTGAAGCTTCCTTTAGTAGAATTTTCTAAGTCATATTTGGCTATTGTCCAGTATACTTCTCCAGCAAATCCAGCAGTTGCCAGGCAACTTTGTGCATCCTCTGCTGCTCCCTCTGATGTTCCAACTCCTGTGTCTATCCCAGAAATCTGCCCTGTCCCAGATTTTGTCATGGATGATTCTCCCATGCCTGATCTGGATGAGCTCATTCTGGCAGACATTGAGGAAGAGAACAAGGCAGCAGCTGCAAGTTCTGTCTCTACTGTGGTTGTACCTTCACCCTCTGAACCTTCTTTTCCCCCTTAAGACAAACCTCTTACCATTCCTGATGCCACTCTGAGGAAGTTGTATGCTTTGTATGATAACCCTCAGAGTTCAAATTCTGATGATGATGATGATGATGAATCAAATGAGGAGGCTGCTAAGAAGAGAAAGAAGTTGCTATCTAAGAAAAGGAAGGCTCCTCCTCCTCCTGATCCCAAGCCTAATCCCACTGCAGACACTCCATATTATATTCTGCATAATGTTGCTCCTTACAAAGGGATGCCTGCATGGATGTGGTTGTCTAAGAACCAGCAAAAAGAGAGGAAGAGGATTAGGAGATACTCTCCTCCCCCAGTTCATAGGTACAGAAAGGATCCCCCTCCTCCTCCTCCTCCAGCAGCAGGTGCCTCTGGCTCAAGCTCTCAAAGATCTACTCCTATTCAAACCTATCAGAGATAAACAGGGAGATCCTCTGGTAGTAGTAAGCCAAGGACACCATCTTCAAGCAGTCAACACCATCATCAACAACAACAGTAGCCCCAGGAATCTAAGAAACAGGAAGCTGAAAGGCCCTATTCTCCTTTTAAAGATCCAGAAACAGCCAATACAGCCAGAATGACAAGATTCCAAGAAATCATTGGCCTATCTCTTATCAATAAAGCTAAAGCTAAAGCTAAAGGCAAGGACATAACAGGCTTAACCACTATGTCTCAGTACAGAAGAGATGAACTGAAAAGATTTGGGAAAGCAAACAAGCTACTAAATGTTGATGAATACATGAATCTTCACCCAGAAGCAGTTGTCCCCAGAGCCACTTCACTGAACATCATTGGGGCAGCTGACTTGACTATGACCAAGGCTGAAGCTTCATATCCCAATAGGGAAATCATTTTCAAGAAGCCAGGAGAAAAAGCACTTGAAGTCAAGCCAAAACAGAAGAAATCAGAGAAGTAATGTTGTGTTTTCTTTTCATTTCTGCTTCTATTTCAGTTTACACTTTTGCATTAAAACAAAGCCAGTATGTATATATATATCTGTTGCATGTGTTGTAAATTCTCTGCCAGATATATCTCTTTATTTTGCTTTGTTTTTCTGTTTGTTCTTTGCTTGGAGTTTCTGTTAGTGACCTCACCTAAATAGGGGGAGATTGTTGGACCCTAGTTGATTTGAGCTAGGTTCACTGACTTAGGTTGTGACCCATCTTGTATAGTCTGGGTCAAGTTTGTATCTTAGAGTCTAGGACAGCCCTCTATCTCAACATCAGATGGACCAGCCTTCTTCAAGACATTCAGGAACTCCAGATCTATCAGATTTTCAGACTAAGTGAAATAAGTTCGACGCTCGTCGAACGCAGCTCGACGAAGGAAGTTGTGCGCTCGACGATCGTGAGACAATTCGCAGTACTGAGCTCGACGAACCTTGTTCTTTGCTCGACGAATACAAGATCCACTTCTAGCATTCTCAGGACTACTTCAAGATTTCTCTAAGTCCAACTTCATGCTTCGGTCGACGAATTATTGTCTGAGCTCGACGAACATGGAACTCAAGTTCACAGCCTCTCAAGTCGATGAATGCTAAATCTGTACTCGACGATTTTTGTGCTCAGAGAATTTGTGTCGACACTTAGGGCTTGTGTCGACACCAGGCGATTTGTGTCGACACCCAGGATTTCAGTCGACACCAGCTTGTGTCGACACCAGAGGTTTTGTGTCGACACCTAGACCAATCTGTCGACACCAGGGGAGTTGTGTCGACACCAAGATCAATCTGTCGATACCATTTTGTGTCGACACAGTTTTTCAGCAGATGCAGAGTATTTTGTCCAAGTCCAGAACTTTTCTCAGGTCGACGAAGTTTATTCTCAGCTCGACGAATTTGGTTCTCTGCTCGACGAATGATGTTTGTCTGATATTGAAGATTGTCTATTCAACGAATGAAGACTGTCAGCTCGACGAACTCAGCTCAGCTCGACGAACTCAGCTCAGCTCGACGAACTCAGCCCAGCTCGACGAACTCAGCCCAGCTCGACGAATTCAAGACTCTGTTCGACGAATTCTGTTCTTCGGTTGACGATTCCAGACTAGGTCTTCTTCCGTTCCCGTCTCATTTCATGGCGCTGATTCCTGGACAATTAATGGCAGTTCTTAACATAATACTACCGTTAGGATGCGCAGTTAATTCTGGATTATTTCATGCTGTTTTCCCATGGAAACAGTTGGGGAAATGATTAATTGCTGCTTCCTTTCCAGGCTGTATGTCATTACTGCTCGGCATTCAAAAATTCGAATGTTCTCCTTGACAAATAAGAGAGAAATACAGAAACTAGAAGAAATAAAAAAAACAAGGACACAACACCAGAACATCTAGAACAGCATAGACAGTGATTCAGACAACACAAGAAAAGGATTTCATTCTTGGCCCAGAGAGAAATTGATCTAGAAGAAGAAGAAGAACATTACATCAATATCAAGAGTCTTCTTTATCTGCTTTTACTCAGGAGAACTTCAAAACAATACATTCATATCAGTTGCAAGAAGTTCCTGAAGAGTTTCTCTGGACCTGGAACTCTAGAGACCTATCACCCTGAAGTAGTGCTCCAGTTTTCTTCCTGAACCATTCTGCATCTCAGGGGGAGCAAAGCTGCTAAACAATATCCACAAGTATTCTCATTTGACTTGAGAAAGAGAAGACCTCATCACCCTCTCACTCCACCTCTGTACAGGGTTTTAATTCCCTTCAAAATTATTCTGGTTGCAAGTCTCCCACCAAAAGACTTAAGGGTTTGGTTTTTGGGAACCTGATCAAAACCCCATTGGTTCCAGGACACCTAATCAACCCCTTCCTGCAGTGGATTCCTACCAGGGTGGTAGAAGAGTGGACTACCCAGATTTGGGGAACCACTATAAAATTCTTGTGTCGTCTGGTTGCTTTCTTTTCCTTTTTATTTTCTGGCCTTGCTCTGTGATTGTGTTGTGTTTAGACCTTTGCTGCTTTCTGATTTATTGTATTTGCTGCACACACACACCTAAAATACAACATCAGTTGTAAAAGTTTTAAAATCACCATATACTCTATTCACCCCCCCTCTAGAGTATATCAGATCTAACTGCACTTTCAATCCTATTCCTAAGGGAATCTAAGAGCAAGATCATCGTAGTCCAGATATATGTCGATGACATTATCTTTGGATCTACTGATGACAACCTTTGCAGGAAGTTTACTAAACTTATGCAAGGTAAGTTTGAGATGAGTAATATGAGTGAGCTCAAGATTTTCTTGGGACTCCAAGTAAGATAGACTGATGATGGCTTATCCATATCCCAGTCCAAGCTCACCGACGAGTTGATTAAGAAATATGGTATGGAGAATGCCTCCACCATAAAAACTCCCATATGGACAGGTATGCCTTTAAACAAATATGAAGCAGGCAAACCTATTGATGAAACTTTGTATAGAGGGATAATTGGCTCCCTTTTATACCTCACAGTTAGTAGGCCTGACATCATGTATGCTACATGTGTCTACATTAGGTATCAGGCCTGCCCTAAAGAAACTCGCTACTCTGCTGTAAACAGGATCCTGAGATATCTTAAGGGCACACTAGATCTTAGCCAATGGTACCCTAAAATATGGAATTTTAAACTAGTTGGGTATTTAGATGCAGATTTTGCAGGATGCAAAGAGAATAGGAAAATCACTACAGGCACCTATCAGTTCTTAGGAGGAAGACTAGTATCTTAAAGCAGCAAGAAGCAAACAAATATTGTAATATCAACTGTAGAGTCAGAGTACATTTCAGCAGGTAGCTGCCGTGCTCAGTTGCTGTGGATTCAATGTCGGCTCCATGTTTATAACCTCAAGATAAGTAGAACCTCTCTTTATTGTGATTCTACTAGTGCTATTTCTATTGCTAAAAATCATGTCTCACACAGTAGGACTAAGCATAGAAAAATTAGATATAATTTTATTAGGGAGCATGTTCAAAAAGGAAGATATTAGTCTTGAGTTTGTCCCCACAGACAAGCAAGTGGCTGACATCTTTACTAAACCACTAGATGAAGCAAAGTTCAACACCTTCAAGTTTGAGTTGGGTCTGTTGAACCTAGTCTAACTTCAGTCACTCCCTATAAATTTTGTTTTGGTGCAGGATGTATCCTATTTTGTAGGAGATGAAGACCTTAAGTTGTTAGAAGACCAAAGTGACCATCGGTAAATTGATGGCAAAAGTGGCTCATATTGAGGGGGAGCAAGTCCACCAGCTGCAAGAGAAGAATTAGCCTCATATAAAGAGGTAGCTAGTAGCTATACCAACGGTATCAGCTGCAATCATATAGGGGGAGAAGCACATCAACACAAGCCAGCTCTTCCCTAACTATTCTTCAGAACTCAAAAAGGGGGAGAGAAAGAAGAAATTCATGTGGTATCAAATGGCTTCAAAAATTGATCAAATATGACATCAGAGCTTGATCAAGTGGTATCAAATTCAAGGGGAGAAAGAAATGCTACTCTGATCAAGTGGTATCAAATTCATGGGGAGAAAGAGATGCTCCCATGTTGTATTCAAATGGTATTACACATCTTGCAGCAAAATAGTGGGTGCAGGTGATGCTTACCAAACAGGTAGGACTAAGAAATGTGGTAACCTTCCAAGATCTTCTCTGTAATAATAATACATTTTATTACTGCATATATTGTGTGTGTCATTGATTAAGAAATGTGAACAATTTGAATAAGGGTTTTGACTTCTTTCAAATATGGGGAGATTATTGGGTCCATTGATCCACATGGCCCAGATTTGTAAGAAGTCAAACAAGTCAATGACTCATACTAGTTGCATTTGATGTGTGTTTGAGTATATGCATGCAGGTTAGTCCATATTACACTGACTTGACATGTGGATACCAAGCAATCTAGTGGACAGGCAAGAATTTGCCTAAGTCCACAGGTGTTAAGTGAAACAAGCTCACTCAACGCCAGATGCAAGGGAAGATGCTGGATAGGCTGAAAATCACCTAAGTCCACATGCGTTGAGTGAAGTCTATCCACTCAATGCCAGGTAAGCAAAATCATTGAGTATATCTAGATTAGTCTAAGCCTGACGATTGGCAAGCTAAAATGTGGCTAAGGCCACAGGCATTAAGTGTAGTCTACTCACTCAAATCTATACAGCAAAAAGCTGTGAGACAGGCTGCGGCACTCAAAGCCTAAGGAGAAATTGGCGAAAACATGGTTAAGTCCACAGGAGTTGAGTGAAGTCTACTCACTCAATGTCATACAACGTAATTTGTTGAGTATTGCTCAGTCAGTCAAAGCCATAGAAAATCTGTATAGATATTTGACTAAGTCCACATGCATTAGGAGAGGCAAGCTCACTCAACGCCATGTGATCAAAAGCATTGACTGAACCTTAGTCAGTCAGAGATTGTGTTTCCAACACAGAATTTTGTCTAAGGATAAAAGCTTTGAGTGAAGTCTACTCACTCAACGCCATGTCAAAAATATTGACAGATGCTGAAAACGTTGAGTGAAGAAGCAACACTCAACGCTTCCCAAGCAGAAAAAACGGCTAAGTACAAAAGCATTGAGTGAAGGTTACTCACTCGACTCCAAGTGACTAGAATCATTTCTAAGTGATATGGCATTAAGTGAAGCTTACTCACTCAACACCAAGAGACAAAAAGTTTGTCAAAGCAAAAAACGCTGAGTGATGAACACACACTCAATGCGCTCAATGATAGGGCAAAAAGCGTTGAGTGGACTCAATGTTCTCAACGCCAAGGCAAAAAGCGTAGAGTGTACTCAATGCTCTCAACGCCTAGAGTCAGAAAAACTCTATAAGACCCCATTTTTTTTACAAATCCAATAGGGTCTTATGCCGAGTACCACCTCTTTGCGCTGACGCCAACACGCCCAGGAAGGTCATCAATATAAAATACCGATCCTGCCGACCATACCGATCGTAGAAGGGAAGAGTAAGTACATGAGTAAAATGAAACTCAAATGCTGGTCCACTAGAAATCAAATGAATATAAAATAAATCTCCACGAAGGGAGAGTCCACAGTCACCATAAATCAAAGTACTAATAAAAAGGACTCCTGCCCGATACATTATGATCCTCAATACAAGTCACTCATTGCGGAAGTAAATCTATAGTAACTACTAATGATTAGGACTCAATGTCTCTGTAGCGTGAACTCCCATGCTAGACTATTGCGTCTCCAAGCGAACCGACCTCTGGGGCTGCATCTCCTGGTTTGTCTCCACGATACCCTAAAATGATTTGGTCAATGACCATTAGTTTAAAAGAGTAAATCCTATCATCCCCCACCCCTCCCCCATGGCCCCTAGGCACCGAGCGGGGAGAAGGAAAGGGAAGGTATTTAAGGTAGAGAGTAACAAAAATAAGTAAGTGACGGTGGAACTAGCCTATCATGAGTATATAATCATAGCAAGTATAAGTAAGAAATATAAGAATACACATGAAAAGGTGAGCAAGTAAAGGTACAAGAAGGTAAACTAATTAAGTAAGCATGACCTATAGGAATACCCATACAAACCTAAAGAACAAGGGGTCTTTTTGCAAAGCCTATTGTATAAAGAGTCTCATACCTATTTATATAATATGTGTCAAGATTTATATGCAATGAACATGCTATGACATGCAAGTATGCTATGATAAGAACATGCAGGTGCAACACACACACCCGACTCTGTGCACACAAACCTTTAGATCCCCCTTTCTGGAGCCTAACTTCCCAGGATACCTCCGTAGTGGCAAACGGAAGTGGTGGGTTGGGCCTTACCCACCTCTAGATCGGTATCAGCACTAATAGTCAGACCTATCGTATGCCTCAACGCTGGTGCACAAAGCGGAGCTCCTGTGTACTCTTGTCAGCTGGCGCACTGGACTTTATTTGGCCAAGTGCTAAACCACACATATCGAGTCAACGTATCGGTATCGGTGCGACAACCCTCCAATACTGAAGACCCACCACCTTATACTTATGTACATGAAACATTAATGTATTTCCCACTGAGCAAAAGCTCACGGACTATCCGGTCCGTCACAAATATCTACCGAGCCATCGGCTCGCCGGGCTAACCTGCCCATCACCAAACCACCGAGCCTACCGCTCGTGAGACCCAACCTAGCTCCTAAAACACCGGGGAGTGTGAGTGTAAGTGTACTCCTATGGTATCTCTAATTACTCTTGTATTCCATTTAGTCTTACAATTTACGTTAACCTTGGACTACCTAACACATTCCCTGTGAAGTGCTCTCGAAGACACTAGAAACTACGATGGGCTGAAGTCCAAAGCTCTCTTTCACAAGGTACTTATTATTATTAGTATCTACCCATAATAAACCCCATTTAAAGTTATACTTAATCTAATCCTAGTGCATTTTGACTCTTTTCTCTCTCCACAGGAAGGACGATGTTTCGTCAATCCCGAACACCATTTAACACCAGTCAACCCAATACTTCCACATCCTTTCTCCTAATGATGAACTAAATTTCACTTGAACACGAATCAGTAAACTATTAACCCTAACTCCATATGTCCATTCCTCATGTTCTCACAATTTCGCAGTTTTACTATATGTAGACCAATCTAAGCTATATGATGTACATGATAGGAGGTACTCTAAATTTTCATCCAAAGGCCCTAAGATAATTATTGTGAGTCTATCATGACACATTTAGTCTAAAACTAGAAACTTGTAATTTTCCTAATTAATTGGGCATTTATTAAATTTTCCCAAAGTTAGGCCATGGGTAATTTTGAAGATGAAGTACTAGAGTTTCTTAAGTTATGTGCACACAAAAATTATGAACACTATATGATAGTAAAATATCAGTGAATACAATATTTCATAGATTTTTATAAATGTAATAACGACTAATTAATTAACTCAATATAATTCAAGTAATTAGAGTTAATGAAGGGAGTATCATAAATCATAGTTTGAAAATTATATAAAAAATATCAGAGCCTTATAATGATTATAAAACACTACTGAATAAGTTTCATGCAATTCTGAAGTCATTGCGCTATGTAGAAAAATACTTAATATACTTCCATTAAATGCACTTGCGAAGGAACATTCTTATAAACTCATCCAAATAACATGTAATAATTTTCTAGGCTCTATTAGACCCTAAAATGTTCTCTTGGCAAGTAACACAATTTTCTAGAAAGACAACGAATTTATTATATATTTATCAAAATAAGGTGCACTAGTTCACTTTACACATGAAGTATTAAGAGAAAATGCCCAAATAATTCAAATAATTTACTAGTGCATCTAAATGATATCTAATTAACCTTGCCAAAGTTTCATATCATTCTAAGTTAATTTAACCATGGTTACTTCAAAATCATCACAAGGGGAAAGATGAAGGTTATAACTACAAGTATAATCTACTATTTTCTAAACATCATATAATAAATTTCATAGGTCAATAGCACTATAAAATTACTCCTAACGAAATCTCATGAAGATCCAAGATCATATGACCCTTCAATATTTTCATAAATTTATAGGCCTAAACTATCCCTAAATGGTTTAAGTTGTGTGCCAAAGTATAAATGTCATCAAATTCCTTCCTTGGGGTATTTACCATCCTAGGATTACATGGACTAAACCCCAAGTCCATACATGGACATATCACACCATGTACTTCACAAACCCCCAAAGTTCAACCTTAGGGTTTGAACTAGGGTCCTAGGGCAAATCCACCATAATCCACCCTAAACTCCATGTGTGGGTGTTTAAACTAAACTTGGGGCTCTGGACAAAGTCCCAACCCCTTTGGGTGAGAATTGGCCCCTCCATGCCCCAAGCTCACTCTTGCCCTAATTAACCCCTTAAGGGCCATACTTTGGTCTCACCAAAACCTATTCAAATCAAACCCAATTGGGCTGAGATTTTTATCATAGTAAATCCATGACCCTATGAGACAGCTGCCAAGATTTTTGTGGGTTTAGTGGTAATTAGGCCCCTTAAATAATTCCTACATGGTTTATTAAATTTCTACAAAAACATTAGGAAAAATATTTCCAAAAATTACCATTTTTGGATATGTTATAAATCTTGATTTGAATGGATCATAATCCAAATTTCAAGTCATTTGGAGGTAAGGATTGATGGGAGAACCCTACAAAATCTATGATCAACCCTAAGTATAGACCTCGCCAAAATTAGTGTTGTGGTCTGACTTGAACTCCAAATTGGCTCAAATTAATTTTAGACTAACCTAGAATCATAGGGCTACAAGTTACATATTTAGCCCCGTTTTTGAGTAGGCCATTAGGTATTTTTAATTTAAATTCAAACGCTGGTGATATTATGGGATAAAAAATACATAAACTTAAATTTAATATATTAGATCATGCACAGATCTTAAAGCAGATCAGATGACTCCTGACTTTCTTCTTCCTCCAACCAACGGCCTGTATCTACCCAACTTGGAGAAAATTCCAAGCACAATTACCGGCCCTCCGGCCACATCCCCGGCCAACCACCACCACCTCCGTTGAGGTGAGGGATATCAGACGGAGGTGGTTTGGCCGCCGGACACGGCGGATTCTGGTGAACCTGACACTTCATTTTTGCGGGAAAACCAGTGGAATAATTCCACTGGATTGTGCTGAATTGAGCCCAATTCTCATCCCTAATGAATCCTAAGATCTAGCCCATGAAGAAGGAGTTGAGGAGGACCTTAGTGGAGGGCTGGAGTCGGGCCGATCGCCGTGTCACCATCGCCGGAATTTGCGATTTCTGGTGCTCTGCAACTGCACTACAAAGTGGCTTGATTTATTCAGGTATGTGGTGGGAAAGACTCCTCACAGTCCACTGATGGTGTTTAAAGCCACAATTGGGGGAGGGGAATGGCCAAGGCATCAATGGCCATTTATTGCCATTGAAAGCTTATTTCGGCCATGGAAATTCTCCTCCCCTAGTCACTGTCATGGCCGAGAAAACCCTTGGCCTTCTCCTAACTGATCAGGGGAGATGATTCCAGCAAGAAGAGAGGGGCTCTTGGCCTTCCAAGCCATGAATTGCCTTCTCTCTCATTTTCTCTCTCCTCCATTAAATAAAAATGGAGATTTTCTCTCTCCTAGTCACCGTGGCTGAAATTGGTGATTATTTCATCCTAAAGGCACCCCACTAACCCATATTATTCATGGAAATAAGGTTAACCTAAGGGGGATTGGGCTTGAGCTTGTTAGTTTGACCTATTTCAAGGATTGAGTTGACATTGGTCAAATTGACCTTTTGGGTTGACCCTAATGGGTTCTAGGTGGCCCATTGGCCTCTCATAAGGTCTAGGAATACTTGGATAGGGTCGGTTGGGCACCTTGGAGGTCACTTGACCCTTAGTTAGGGCACTTTGACCTTTTAGGGCTAGGGTTGACTTGGGTCAACTTAGCCTGTTTGGTTGACCCCAATGGGTCCTTGGTGACTCATTGGCCTCCCCTAGGGTTAGGGGTGCCATGGTGGGGTCAAATTGTCTAAGGGAAGGTCTATTGGTTCTAGATAGGTGTCTTTGACCATTTTAGGGTTAGGGTTGACTTTGGTCAACTTGACCTTTCTAGTTGCCCCCAATGGGTCCTTGGTGTCCCAATGAACTTTCTAAAGGGCTTGGGATGTTGTGATGGGGTCAAAGAGTCAAGGTGAGGCCCTAAAGTCAAACCCTAGGTTAGGTAATTGGAAAGTGTTATTTGTAGAGCATGGTGATCTCACCTTCATTCCTATGTTCACTTGGTCTCTTGGGCTTCCTAGGGTTTTGTCATGACCTAGTCATGACAAAACCACTCCTATGGGTCTAGTTGTTTGAGGGATGTTACAAATCCCAATAGATAAAAATAAAAATTTCGTCCCCGAAATTCAGGTTAGGCCTGCGGGGTTTCAAGTATGAGAAATAAAGTGTAACATCTCGAGAGGTTAAAGGGGATACCGGATGTGAAAAGTTCTAGGTACTTTTGCTACATCAAGTCTCGCGGCTCCCACGTGTGCTCCTCTTGTCCATGATACATCCATAATACCTTGACCAACAGAACCTTCTTGCGCCGTAAGACCCATATCCCAGTATTGTCTATCTAGATTGGCTCTAGGTGCACCGATCGATTTAAAGCTATAGGTCCATCTGTAGTCGTAATCTGCTGCTCTGGCCGAATTAGAGCTCTCCCGAGGGAGGATACGTGGAAGATGTCGTGCAAACCCACTAGCTCTAGCGGTAGCTCCAGTCTATAAGCCAAGGGACCGATCTGTTCCAAGATCCTGTAAGGCCCCATATTTCTTGGGTTGAGCTTCTTCCGACCACACACCCGCGAGACTCTATGCATCGGTCATATCTTCAGAAACACCCGATCTCCTACCTGAAATGCTACCTGACGATGTTGGGCATCGTAATACTTGTCCTCTTTGCTCTAGGCCTCCAATATCATGTCTCGAATCAACCGCACCTGAGAATCCATATCCTCGATGAACTCTGAGCCATGTGCATTCATATCCTCATCCTGGATCTAGGATAAAGGAGTCCTACATCTCTGCCCATATAAAGCCTCATAATGGGCCATGCCGATGCTGCACTGGTGGTGTTGATGTACGAGAATTCGATCAACGGTAGCTGCCTCTAGGAGAGGAACTTTGCCTAACGAATCCAGCCTCCACCAGCTCCTACAGCTGACTCCTGAACTCCACCAGCTCCTTCAGAGCAATTCGATAGGGAGTCCTAGACACTAGCTTAGCTCCCGGCACCAACTGGATCTGAAAGTCCTTCTCCCGGTGCGGCGACAATCCTGGTAGCTTCTCTGAAAACACATCCGCAAAGTCCCATACCACAGATATATTGATAACCATCGTCTTGACCTCGAACATCTCGATGAACACCTGATAGACGTCATCTCCCTACATGTGGGGCTTGACAGCCTGAGTAGAAGATAACATCCTATGGGCGACGGGAGTAATAGCTTCGAAGGTCGCGAAGCTGCCATCATAACTTAGTCAACCTTCCTTGCGGGGCAATCTATCTCGGCATGGTTCCAAGTAAGCCATGTCATGCCCAGAACCAGGTCGAAGTCCGACATCCTCAAGACCGTAGTCGGGGCCTCCAGTGTCAGACCATCAATAGTCACCATCAGGAGGCACTTAGCAGTAGCTAAGGCCTCCATCCCATTGGGGAGACGCACCCTCATGGCGACTCCCGAAAAATGTCTGACTCCCTCCTGTCCCTTTACGAACTCCTCATAGACGAAGTTGTGCGATTCCCCCTTATCCACCAAGGTATGGGAAGGTTTGTCGCAAACCATAACTATTCCTGTTTATTTAGATGTGGTTAAGTAACTAGGCCTATGGTTTCGTTTTTCTTCTACGCTACTGTTGTTTGTTGTTTCAAAAATTCCAAAAGTAAATAACAACATAAAATTACTAGCATACCTGCAATCACCCTACCCGGGTCCCGAGGTGGAGCCAAGTCCAGAGCATACACCTGCTCCATCTCTTGCCTCCAATCTCTGCCCTGGAAACCACGTCCTCTTCCACGACCTCGACCTGCAAACTGCTGAGCGGGCGGGGCAGCCTGTGGTGTCGGTAGAGGTGCCCCACTCATGGGGGAGTTCCTTCGGATGTGCCCTACCTGATGATATTTGTAGCACTCGGGAGGGTGGAGTGCCACACCTCTGAGCCTCTGTATCTCCCGCATCTGAAGAGGTTGAGGGGCCAATACCACCGGCTCCCTCTGCTTCTGTCTCACGTTTTGGCAGGGTTGGTCCTCTGCGCTTCTCTCATCAGCAAAGCGGCCCCTCCACTGATCATTCCTGCCTCCCCGACCCTGATCCTCAGTTGGCCTCCTCCGGCCTTGAGTCATGTGCCAATCAGCCTCCATCCTCTTTGCTATCTCCAGAATCCGAGGTATAGGCCAGTCGGATACAAACAGAATTGCCTGTCTCAGGTCCTCACGAAGGCCCTTGTAGAACCTCTTGGTATACCCCGCATCATCCAGCTGATAGGAGTCCGCAAACCGGGCTAAGTGAGGGAACTCCCGGTGGTACTCCAGAACTGTCCTGTTGCCCTGCCTCAGCTGTAGGAACCTATCTTCCAGCTTGTCTCTTGCCGACTGTGGGACTAAGTGTTCTAACATTGCGGCCCTGAACTCCTCCCAAGTGATATTTGCAATCTCTCGATCTGCAAACATTATATCCAGAAGTGTCTTCCACCACCTCTTGTCATGAGACTCCAAGCAGGAGACTACCAGAGGAACCCTCTCCTCCCACGGGCACTGTATCCCGGTCAGCATCTCGAACATGATATCAAGCCACTCTTCCGTTCGTACGGCCAACTCCATCCCAATGTAAGATAGGGGAGAGAGTCCTCAGAAGATGCTCAACCAATTGGCCCCCGGGTTCGGCTGTGGAGCCAGAGCCTGCTGGGCCCAAAAAGCCTCCAGAATGGCTGTTAGAGTCTGCCCCATCTCCAACTGTAGAAACGGAGTGGGAGTCGGTGGAGGTGGTGCAACATTCAGAGTTTGCTGAGTACCACCCTGCGGTGTAGGATGTGTCAGGTGCTACATAACAAAGGCCAATTGTAAGAAATTTTACTCAAACCTGGTTAAAAGTGGATAATTACACGTGATCCCCCATATGGGCACACCACAGCTTCCGATGTTTAGTTTGTACCCAAACTAAACTCGAGTGGGGGTGACCCAGGGTTAGTGGACTTCTACTCTTCCGATCGAGGTTTTGCCTCTGATACCAGTTTGTATGACCTCATTTTTTTTCAAATCCAATAGGGTCTTATGTCCAAAACCGTCGCTTTGAGGTGACACCAACAAGCCCGGAAAGGTCATCACTATAAAACGCCGATCCTGCCGGCCATACTGATTGGTGAAGAGAAGAGTAAGTACATGAGTAAAATGAAACTCAAATGCTGGTCCACCCGAAATCACATGAATATAAAATAAATCTCTACGAAGGGAGAGTCCACAGTAACCATAAATCAAAGTACTCATAAAAAGGGCTCCTGCCCGATACATCATGATCCTCACTACAAGTCACTCATCGCGGAAGAAAATAAATAGTAGCTACTAATGATTGGGAGTCACTGTCCATGGTGCGTGAAATCCCATGCTAAACTGTCCCGTCTCTAAATGCACTGACCTCTGGGGCTGCATCTCCTGGTTCAGCTCTAAGATCCCCTAAAATGATTTGGTCAATGAAAATTAGTCTAAAAGACTAAGTCCTATCATCCCCCACCTCTCCCCCATGGCTCCTATGCACCGAGCGGGGAGAAAGAAAGGGAAGGTATTTACGGTGGAGAGTAACAAAAATAAGCAGGTGACTGCGGAACTAGTCTATCATGAGTATATAATCACAACAAGTATAAGTAAGCAATATAAGAATACACATGATAAAAGTGAGCAAGGTACAAGAAGGTAAACTAATTAAGTAACCATGACCTATAGGAATGCCCATACAAACCTATAGACCAAGGGGTCATTTTGCAAGACCTATTATATAAAGAGTCTCATACCAATTTATACAATAAATGTCAAGTGTTATATGCAATGAAATTGCTACTACATGCAAGTATGCTATGATAAGAACATGCAAGTGAAACACACACACCTGACTCTGTGCACACAGACCTTTAGTTCCCCCTTACTGGAGCCTAACCACCTAGGATACCTCCGTAGTGGCAAAAAAAAGTGGTGAGTTGGGCCTCGCCCACCTCTAGACTGGTATCAGCACTACCAGTCAGACCTATAGTATACCTTAATTATGTTGCACTAAGCGGAGCTCCTGCGTACTCTTGTCGGCTGGTGCACTAGACTTTATTTGGCTAAGTGCTGAACCACACTTGTCGAGTAAACATATCGGTGTCGGTACGACGACCATCCAATACCGAAGACCCACAATCTTATACTTATGCACATGCAACATTAATGTATTTCCCACCGATCCAAAGCTCCCCGGAATATCCCGTCCGTCACAAATATCTACTGATCCATTGGCTCACCAGGGTAACCTGCCCATCACCAAACCACCTAGCCTACCGCTCGTGAGACCCAACCTAGCTCCTAAAACACTAGGGAGTGTGAGTGTAAGTGTATTCCTAGCGTATTTCTAATTACTCTTGTATTCCATTTAGTCATACGGTTTATGTTAACCTTGGACTGCTCAAGGCATTCCCTGTGAAGGGCTCTCGAGGGCACTAGGAACTACGATGGGCTGAAGCACAATGCTCACTTTCGCAAGGTACTTAATATTATTGCTATCTACCCATAATAAATCCCATTTAAAGTTATAATTAATCTAACCCTAGTGCATTTTGACTATTTTCTCTCTCCACAGGAAGGACGATGTTTCGTCGATCCCGAAAACCATTTAACACCAGTCAACCCAATACTTCCACATCATGTCTCCTAATGATGAACTCATTTTCACTTCACAACAAATCAGTAAACTATTAACCCTAACTCCCTATGTCCATTTCTCATGTTATCACAATTTCACAGTTTTACTATATGCAGACCAATATAAGCTATAAGATGTACATGATAGGAGGTACTCTAAATTTTCATCCAAAGGCCCTAATATAATTATTGTGGGTCTATCATGACACATTTAGCCTAAAACCAGAAACTTTTAATTTTCCTAATTAATTTGGCATTTATTAAAGTTTTCCAAATGTTAGGCCATGTGTAATTTTGAACATGAAGTACTAGATTTCCTTAAGTGATGGCCACCCAAAAATTATGAACACTATATGATAGCAAAATATCAATGAATTCCAAATTTCACAGATTTGTATAAATGTAATAACCACTAATTAATTAACTCAAGAGAATTGAAATAATTAAAGTTAATGAAAGGAGTACTATATATCTTAGTCCAAACAATATATAAAAATTACCAGATACTTATAATGATCATAAAACACTACTGCCTAAGTTTCATGCAATTTCAAAGTAAGTAAGCTATGTATAAAAATACTTAAAATAATTCGATTAAAATGCACTTGTGAAGGGACATTCTTATAAACTCATCCAAATAACATGTAATAATTTTCTAGGCTCTATTAGGCCCTAAAATTTTCTCTGACCAAGTAACACAATTTTCCAGCAAGACATAGTTTTCCTATATTATCAAAATAAGGAGCACTAGTTCACTTTATACATGAAGTACTAAGAGGAAATGCCCAAATAATCCAAATAATTTACTAGTGCATCTAAATGATATTTAATTAACCTTTCTAGAGTTTCATATCATTCTAATTTAATTTAACCACGGTTACTTCAAAATCATCACAAGGGGCCTAGGGAATAAGGTGCACAAGTATGAGCTACTATTTTCTAAACATCCTATAATAAATTTCAGAGGTCAATAGAACTATAAAATTACTCCTACCAAAATCACATGAAGATCCAAGATTATATGACCCTTCAATATTTTCATAAAATGTATAGGACTAAACAATCCCTAATTGGTTTAAGTTGTGTGTCTAAATCTAAATGTCATAAAATTCCTTCCTAGGGCTATTTACCATAATAGGATTACATGGACTAAACCGCAAGTCCATACATGGACATATCACACCATGTCCTTCACAAACCCCCAAAGTTCAACCTTAGGGTTTGAACTACGGTCCTAGGGAAAATCCATACTAATTCACCCTAAAATCCATGTGAGGGTGTTTAAACTAACCTTGGGGATCTGGATAAAGTCCCAACCCCTTTGGGTGAGAATTGCCCCCTCCATGCCCCAAGCTCACTCTTGCCCTAATTAACACCTTAAGGGCCATACTTTGATCTCACCAAAACCTATTCAAATCAAACCCAAATTTTCTAAAATTTTTATCATAGTCATGCCCCGACCATAAGAGACAGACACCAAGATTTTGGTATGTTTAGAGGTCATTAGTCCCCTTAAATAATTCATACATGGTTTATTAAATTTCTACAAAAACATTAGGAAACATATTTCCAAAAATTCCCATTTTTGGATATGTTATAAATTTAGGTTTTAATGGCTTATGGTCCAAATTTCAAGTAATTTGGAGGTCAGGATTGATTGGAGAACCCTAAATAATCTCTGATCAACCGTAAGTATAGACCTCACCAAAATGAGTGCTTTGGTCTGACCTGAACTACAAATTGGTTCAAATAAATTTTAAAATAACATAGATTCATAGGGCTACAGGTTTCATATTGATCACTTTTTCTGAATAGGCCTCTATGTATTTTTAATTTAAATTCAAAGGCAGGTGATATTATGTGATAGAAAATACATAAACTTAAATTTAATATATTAGATCTTGCACAAATCTTAAAGCAGATCGGATGACTCCTGGCTTTCTTCTTCCTTCAGCCAACGACATGGAACTTCCCGACCTGGGGAAAAGTCCAAGCGCAATTTCCGGCCCTCCGGCCACCTCCCCGGCCAACTACCGCCACCACCACCTCCGTTGAGGTGAGGGCTATCGGCCGGAGGTGGTTTGACTACCGGAGACGGAGGATTCCGGCTAACTCGACACTTCTTTTTTGTGAGAAAACTAGTGGAAAAATTCCACTAAATGGTGCTCAATTGAGCCCGATTCCAATCCCGAATGAATCCTAAGATCTAGCCCATGAAGGAGTAGAGGAGGACCTTAGTGGAGGGCTGGAGTCGGGCCGATCGCCGTGCCACCATAGCCGAAATTTGTGATTTCTGGTGATTTGCAACTGCTATACAAAGTGGCTCGATTTCTTCTGGTAAGTGGTGGGAAATATTCCTCACAGTCCACTGATGGTGTTTAATGGCACAGTTGGGGAGGGGAATGGCCAAGGCATCAATGGCCATTTATGTCCATTGAAAGCATATTTCAGTCATGACAATTCTCCTCCCCTAGTCACTACCATGGCCGGGAAAACCCTTTTCCTTATCCTAACTGACCAGGGTAGATGATTCCAACAAGAAGAGAGGGGCTCTTAGCCTTCCAAGACATGAATGGCATTCTCTCTCATTTTCTCTCTCCTCCATTAAAAAGAAAATGGAGAATTTCTCTCTCCTAGTCACCATGGCCGAAATTGGTGATTATTTCAGCCTAAAGGCACCCCACTAACCCATATTATTCATGGAAATAAGGTTAGCCTAAGGGGGATTGGGCTTGAGCTTGAGTTAGCCCATTTGAGCTAGTTAGACCTATTTCAAGGATTGAGTTGATCTTGGTCAAATAGACCTTTTGGGTTGACCCCAATGGGTTCTAGGTGGCCCATTGGCCTCCCCTAAAGTCTAGGAAGACTTGAGTTGGGTTGGTTGGGCACCTTGGAGGTCACTTGACCCTTAGTTAGGGCACTTTGACCTTTTTAGGTCTATTATTGACTTGTGTCAACTTAGCCTCTTTTGTTGACTCCAATGGGTCCTTGGTGAATCGTTGGCCTCCCCTAGGGTTAGGGGTGCCATGGTGTGGTCAAATTAGCTAAGGGAAGGTCCATTGTAGTCTCTTACCATAAAGATGGCTGCATGTACAGTAGCACCAACTATAAGAAATCCACCGATCCACTTGTGATGTGTGATCAACGAAAGTTGTGTACCATAGTCAATAGCTAAGTATGGATAGGGGCCATGGAATACATATGGTGAGCTACAACAATGGTTAAAGAACCTAATATAGCTAGGTTCAGAGATAATTGAGCATGCCATGACATTATTAGGATTTCATAGAGACCCTAATAGCCCTGGCCCGTAAATGGAACTTTATGAGCCTCTAAACTGTCTTTCAGGCCATGACCAATGGCGCAGTTAGTCCTATACATATGAACTGCAATTATGAACAAAATTGCAATAGCTAAATGATGGTGTGCAATATCACTCAACCAAAGACCCCCTGTTATTGGATCAAATCCTACACGAATATTCGAAAATTCCGCATATTTTTCCCAATTCAAGGTGAAAAAGGGGGTTGCTCCCTCGACAAAACTTGGATAAAGTTGAGCCAAAAGATCCCGATTCAAGATAAATTCATGAGGAAGTGGTATTTCTTTAGGATCAACTCCAGCATCGATAAATTGGTTATTCGGTAAAGATACATGGATTTGGTGTCCCGCCCAAGAAAGAGATCCAAGTCCTAATAATCCCGCTAAGTAGTGATTCAACATGTGGCCCTAGATAGGTCACTTTGAGCATTTTAGGGTTAGGGTTGACTTTGGTCAACTTGACCTTTTTAGTTGACCCCAATGGGTCCTTGGTGGCCCAATGAACCTTCTAAAGGGCTAGGGATGTTGTGATGGGGTCAAAGTGTAAAGGTGAGGACCTAAAGTCAAACCCTAGGTTAGGTAATTAGAAAGTGTTATTTGCAGACCATGGTGATCTCACCTTAATCCCTAGGTTCACTTGGTCTTCTTGTGCTTTCTTGGGTTTTTTCATGACCTAGTCATGACAAAACCACTCCTAGGGGTCTAGTTGTTTGAGGGATGTTACAAACTCTCTGAGTGTTTTGGCATTGATTGAAGTTTACTCACTCAACGCTCAATGATTGAAAACTTTTCTAAGTGTTTTGGCGTTGAGTGAAGGTTGCTCACTTAACGCCTAATGGCAGAGGAATTATTCTAAGTGTTTTAGCGTTGAGTGAATGTTGCTCACTCAATGCCCAATGATAGAAAATCTGTCAGTGTTTTAGAGTTGAGTGATGCTTACTCACTCAATGCATATACTAATGTTTGATTTTATCTAAGTCCATAGATGACTGACGTCAGCATGATTCAGCAAATGTCAACAAAGTCAACACAATTCGAATTCATTGCGGGCAAGATGGAGTAAGCCATTGATGGCGCCGGCGGCCAGCTTTTGCGTATTCTACAAATGGAAGGTGGCAAATAGGAAATTAAGGATGGGCCCCACAGCGCAAAGAGCCATTGATCAACGAGTAATAAAAGGGAAAGATTTGCTGAGTCACAACAAGCAATTATGGTTTTCTAAATACTCAAAGCAGCAGAACTTCATCTTCTCACTCGCCATTAACGTCGAACCTGAAGCACGCATTCTGATCAGTCAAACCAAAATCAAAAAATGATAGCTGCTGCAATATTCATCTGCGAATGCAAGGTTAGGACTGATTCCTAAAAGAGAAGAGGCAGAGATTTCTATAAGCTACTTCCAGCACAAGCAGCCCAGTACTGAAGACTTTGTCAACTTGTTGCTTTGAAGAAGATAGGGCTGAAATGTGCTCAGTCTATGAAGATAGACACAAAGCTTTTTCTATGGTGTCTAGTTGTTTCAAAACACTTATATTTTCTGTAGGATCCTTTAGTATCTGAGTTGTAGGCCTGATCTATAAAGGTTGAGTGGATAGGATTCTTGTGAGACTCTGAGTGGTAGGCCTGATTTATAAAGGTTGAGGTAGGATTCCTGTGAGACTCTGAGTGGTAGGCCTGATTTATAAAGGATGAGGTAGGATTCCTGAGAGAATATGAGTGGTAGACCTGATTTATAAAGGCTTAGGTAGGATTCCTGTAAGAATCTGAGTGGTAGGCCTGTGTTATAAAGGTTGAGGTAGGATCCAGTTGGGATGTGAGTGGTAGGGCATATTAACTGAGCTGTAAGTCTTGAAGAACACTAAGTGGTCCTGCATGATCGTGTTGTAAGCTCCTTGGAGACGAGTTTTGGGGGAAGAGCCATATCTAACACACTATTAGAAGGGCATAGAGGGACAGTGGACGTACCCAAACTCTGGGGAACCACTATAAAATATGTGTGTCGTCCGATTGATGTTCTTGAAAGCTTAACTTAATAAATCACCCAACACAGTAGATAAGGTATAGGTCTAGATAATAAAAAAAGACCTAAAACCTATTCACCCCCTCTAGGTGTTAGCTGACCTTGAAAACAAAGTCTTTCATGCGGCACATAGGCGTTGAGTGTGGCAAGTGCACTCAAAGCCATTCGATGAATCTGTCTTTTGGCATTAAGTGCGTTGAGTGTACTCAACGCCATTCGATGGTTCGTCGAGTATGGCACAGAAAGCGTTGAGAGCGTTGAGTCCACTCGATGCCTTCGCAGAGTCAAGCGGTGATTCACCTGAGGATGGCATTGAGTTCGTCATGTATCCCATGGATCCTCGACGATTCCTCGAGTATGCGATGATACTCGATGATTCGTCATGT
Organism: Platanthera guangdongensis; assembly: GCA_039583875.1. Classification (NCBI taxonomy): domain Eukaryota; kingdom Viridiplantae; phylum Streptophyta; class Magnoliopsida; order Asparagales; family Orchidaceae; genus Platanthera; species Platanthera guangdongensis. Next base: position 90,239,215 of record CM077155.1, on the reverse strand, counting down.
GTGCTATAGATACTCGACGATTCGTCGAGACAAGCGTTTTCTGGCCAAAATTTTGGATTTAAAGTCTGGGTCTTCCAATAGTGACAGGAACTGTTCTGTTTATTCCTTGGGTATAAATAAGATGTTTTAGGGTTTCTTCTTTATGCGTTGCCATATCTTTGTCAAGCACACAAGCCATACTGTGCGAAAAGACGGAAGCCCTAGAATCTGATGGAAGAATTCCGCCGATTCCATCGCTGTCGCCGATCCCGATCCTGGCGAGTGTCTCTGCCACCTCTCCTCTATTAGATCTTGTAGTCTGTGAAGATGCTGAGTGTCCTCTATCGACCTAGTGCTTGTTCGACATATGGCGACGGGTGTTGGAATAATATTACTGATTTGGGCTAGGATCACTATTATGTATTTAGGATGATTAGTGAAAGTGCAACTAGATCTGATATACTCTAGAGGGGGGTGAATAGAGTATATGGTGCTTTAAAAACTTTTACAAACTTTTACAACAATTATTGTAATATGTGTGAGCAGGAAAACAATAAAAAGTCTAATCACAGAACTAAGTTAAACAAAAACTAAGCATAGAAAAATCAAGGCCAGAAACAAACATAAACACAAGCAAAACCAGAAGACACAAGGAAATATAGTGGTTCCCCAAACTTGGGTACATCCACTCTTCTACCACCCTAGGTAGGAATCCACTGCAGGATGAGTTGATCAGGTGTCCTGGGCACCAATGAGCTTTTGATAAGGTGCTCAAAAAGCAAAGCAGATTTTTTTGATCAGGTGTCTTGCCACCAATGAGCTTTTGACAAGGTGCTCAAAAACCAGGTTCAAACTTTTGAAGGGAGTTTGAAAAACCCTTTACAGAGTGGGTGTGAGAGAGTGATGGAAGTCTTCTCTTTCTCAAACAACTGAGAAGACTATGTGGATTGATGTCAAAGCTCCCCCTGAATCCTTGAGATCTTCAGGAAGAAAAGCTTTGCTGAGGGTGATAGGCCTTCAAAGATTGAGCTCCAGCAAAAGATGATTTCAGCAATAGCTGAAATGTTGAATGTCTGGAGTCTTTGAAATGTGTTGGCCTTGAACACTTAGAAAACTACAGAGATCTGAATATATTGAGAAAGCTTGATCTCCTTGGATGAGTGTTCTTGAGAATTCTTTGTGACAGAAGATTTTTGAATATTTTTCTGTAATCAGTATTCTCTCTCTCTATTGTGTGTGTTCTTCTTCTTGTTCTTGTTAGAGATTCAAAAACATTCTATCTTTTATTCTCTGGTCCTGAATAGAATATCATTCTCTGTCAAGGATAGTCGTTGGTCTGCATTGATTGCATCCTTAATTGCATAAACTCTTCTGGAGGAAAGTCCACAGAGACATTCCTTTAAAAATCCCTTGAAACTTGGTCCAGAATTAAATGAAAACGGCTAGCAAATCTCTGAATTAATTGCAGAATAACTCCTAACTGATTTGAATTTGAATTCTGGAAGTTATCTGAAATCGTCGAACTGAGCTCTGCTATCGTCGAGCTGAGCTCAGCGATCTGGAAATACACAGCAGCAAAATATCGTCGATCTGAGCTCAAAGATCGTCGAACTGAGCTCAGAGATAAAGATCCAAGGCAGAGTCAAAGTCATCGATCTGAGCTCACCGATCGTCGAATGGAGTTCGACGATATTATGAACTTGAGCTAGACGATCGTCGACCGGAGTTCGACGAATCGTCGTGCTGAGCTCGACGATCAGACTTAGTCTCCAGACAGAAAAACTTGGTCTTCAGGGCAGCTTCCAAACCTAGACTTCTAACCCTTAGACTCAATTCTAATTGACCTTTTAAGCTATACAGGAGGTCAAGCAAAGGTTCCTAGAGACATAGTGATCCTGACCCAAATTGGTAATAGGGTGTTCCAACAATCTCCCCCTATTTGGGTTAGGATTACTATTTACAGACTTTGAAAAAAAAATTTAAATAACAACATACAAGTATTAAGCAGAAAAACAACAGCTAGACAAGCAGAAACACAGAGATATATATATATCATCCAGATAACAATCAGAATTCACAGAAACTGTCACCTTACAATGTCACTTCTTCTCTTTGCCTTTAACCATTTTAATTTCTCTGTTAGGGTTTAGGGCTTCTTTGTTGGACCCGGTGTCATCTGCTGCACCCAAATAAGTTTGTTTTGTAGGCCTGGGAACCACAAGTGCCTTGGATAAGTCTTCTGGGGGCTGGACAGCATTACTCTCTGGCAGATATCTAAAGAAGGCAGAATCAAAAGCAGATAGCAAAGACCTTAGGTCTATTGCAAGAACTGCAGTAGGAGGCTCAGCAGTAGCAGCAACAAGAGGAGCAGCAGAAGAAGCAGAAACAGCAGCAGCAACAGCAAGAAGGCTTTCTTCATGTGGCATCTCCCCCTGCCTAGATGCAGAGACATCTAGATCAAGGCACACTACTGTAGGTGCTGCCTGAGGGAAGAGGGAGGAGAGCCTGGTAGAAAGAGCTGCCACTGACAGGTGTAGAGGAGCCAAGGAGGTCTCCAATAGTAGAGAGAGCCTGGGGGAAATCAGCTCATACAGCCTGTCAGCTAGGGCTGAGAGATCTACTTGCTCAACAGCTGGAGCAGAGGTAGATGGAATGGAAGCAGCTGGGGATGCTGGAAGGGAAGGGCTGGAGAATTGGGGAATGGAGGGCTGAGGTGTTGGTAGGGTGGATATGGAGGATAAGGGGATGGATATGGAGGGAGTGAATGTTGGCTGGTCTATGATGTGGTGTAGGAGATTTTGGAATGAAGAGGAGGAGGTAGGGAAGTCAGGAGGATATGAGGGGGAATCATCCATAAAGGAATCATCCAGTAGGGTGAAGGATGGAATGGATGGTGAAGAGGTGATATCAGGTGGAGGGTAGGAGAACAGTGGTTGGAATTGGTCTGCTGGTGGAGATAGAATGGGTTCTAGAGATGGAGTTGATGTTGGAGATTGGCTAGATATGGTAATGGTGGATGGAGCTGGAATGGTGGAGGGAATTTGAGGAGGAGGAGAGGCAGCAACAGCAGCAGCCAGGTCATCTGCAGGGGCAGAGACCTGTGGAGGAGTAACTCTTTGAGTCCTGGTGCCTGAAGGAGCACTGGAGGAGGGCCTGCTAGGCTTGCTGATTTTCCTATCCCACTTGCCAAAGAGGGCACAGGTTAGTCTCTTGGAGGCATTTATGTGAACTCCAGAGGAGACCAGCAAGGCAGGGCACCTGGTCTGCAGGAAAACTCCAATAATTCTTCCAAAGTTAACAAAACTCTTGTTTATTTTCTTCTTGATTAGGTCAAAGAAGACCTCACCCCAGTTCAAATTTTTCTTATCCACCAGAGCTCCCATGAGACAGAGCTGATGTCTGGATATAGTATCATGGGCAGAGTGCTTTTCCAGCAGCACTTTCCCTACCACATCTTCCAGGAACCTGTATTCAACTGACAGGTTCCTTTTGAATAGCTTGCTAGGGTTTCCCTCTGGATGACACATCCAGGCAAGCAGTTCAGAAAAATCCTCTCCAGATAACTCAGCAGATTCTTCTCCATTTCTAAATCCAAAAACTTCTGTTAAAATTGTGGGGGTCAAGGGTACCTGATTTCCAGCAATAGACCCAACTATTGTGTTGTTATCTTGATTATGCGCAGTATAGACCCACACCTTGATCTCTTCTGAAGCCAGCTTGATCCTGGTGGTCATGAGGGCAGTTAGATTCTGATCCTTGAACAAACCCAGTATGTCTTGGAAAATCTGGTCAGTGGTGCTGAAAGATTCTATATCAATGTCAAAGCCTGCATCAAACTTCATTGCAGCTAGGACAGCAACTGACACAGCCATTGTACCTGCAAAAACTCAACAAATAAAACGACCAAGCGTAGAACTCTTTCGAGGGAAAGAAAATTCTTGTAGAGAAATCGAAAGCGCAAAAGAGAATGACGGCGAAAAATGAGTTTTATATTAGGGTTCGACGCAGAATTGGAAAGATCGTTGAGCTCAGTTCGACGATCGGGGCTTCTAAAGGAATCTGAAGAGTCTTCAATATCGTCGATCTCCGTTCGACGATCTTGGAGAGCGTCGAGCTCCGTTCGACGATCGTTCAGAGAACATAATCGTCGAGCGCCGTTCGACGATCGTTGACCGGAAGAGATAGTTCATACTATCTGAGAGGCGCTGAACTCAGTTCGACGATTTGGAAATCGTCGATCTCCGTTCGACGAACTTGGGGTAAATCGTCGAGCGCAGTTCAGAGATCAGAAAAGTTCTAGACACTAAGAAGAATCAGAATGTTTGCCTAGTATTGGTCAATTTTTAAGCTTTCAAAATCTTGGTAGATTATTTAAGACTTCCTCCATCTAACATTCCTAAATGATTTAGGAAGAAGGTGTATTTCTTTTCATCCAAGGGCTTGGTGAAAATATCTCCCCTTTGCAAATCAGTTGGGATATATTGTAATTCAATTTTATTCTTTTCAACATTATCCCTTAAGAAATGATGCTTAATCTCTATGTGTTTTGTCCTACTATGGAGGACTGGATTTTGAGCTATGGAAATAGCACTTGTGTTATCACAAAAGATTTTAGACTTCTCTAAGTTGTAACCATAGTCTAGGAGTTGATTTTGGATCCACAAGATTTGTGAACAACAACTGCCTGCAGCCATATATTCTGCTTCAGCAGTTGAAGTTGACACAGATGTTTGTTTCTTACAAAACCAGGAGACAAGTGTGTCACCAAGGAACTGACAAGTTCCACTGGTGCTTTTCCTGTCAATTCTGCATCCAGCATAATCAGCATCAGAGAATCCAGTTAACTCAAATGCTGAATCTTTTGGGTACTAGAGACCTAGATTTGGACAACTTTTAACATACCTGAGAATCCTCTTTACTAAAGTTAGGTGTGACTCTCTAGGGCTCACTTGGAACCTAGCACATATACATGTAGCAAACATGATATCTGGTCTACTAGCTATAAGATACAGTAAAGAGCCAATCATTGCTCTGTATGTTGTCTGATCAACAGGTTTCCCATGTTCATCAGCATCCAATACAGCATTGGTAGGCATGGGTGTTTTCATACAAGATGCCTCAGACATACCAAATTTCTTAACCAATTCATTTGCATATTTGGTTTGAGAAATGAAGTTGCCTTCAGCATGCTGTTTGACTTGCAATCCTAGGAAAAAGGATAGCTCACCCATGCTACTCATCTCAAATTTAGAATGCATCAGGTTAGAGAACCTTCCGCACAATTTTGAGTCAGTAGAACCAAAAATGATATCGTCTACATAAATTTGTACTAGTAGGGTATGAGACTTATGGGTTCTAATAAAAAGAGTTTGGTCTACTCTACCCCTTATAAAACCATTTTCCAAAAGAAAGCATGCTAGGGTCTCATACCATGCTCTAGGAGCTTGCTTGAGACCATATAATGCTTTGTTCAGTCTAAAAACATAATCAGGAAGAGTTGGAGAGATAAAACCTGGAGGTTGTTTGACATAAACTTCCTCTTTGATGTCTCCATTTAAGAAAGCACTTTTGACATCCATCTGATATACTTTGAAGCCTTTGTGAGCTGCATAAGCTAGAAATATTCTGATGGCTTCCAATCTTGCAACAGGCGCAAAGGTCTGGTCGTAGTCAATTCCTTCTTCTTGAGAGTATCCCTGAGCGACTAGCCTTGCCTTGTTCCTTATAATTACTCCTTGATCATCCAGTTTGTTTCTGAATACCCATTTTGTTCCAATAATGGAATGATCCTTAGGCTTGGGCACTAGTTCCCATACTTTGTTCCTCTCAAATTGATGCAACTCCTCTTGCATTGCAATGATCCAGTGTGGATCTTGCTCTGCATCTTGAATGGACTGAGGTTCAATTTGAGATAGGAAGCAGGTGTGCAACAGGTTTTGGTTGACCTGATTTCTGGTTTGCACACCAGCTGAGATTTCTCCAATTATTTGGGAAATTTGATGGTCTCTTAATGTTACTAAATCAACAGGGGGTGTTGATTGTTCACCAACCTGTGTTGTTGTTTCCTCTTGTGGTACAACAACTGCCTCTTCAGGTTGTTCTCCATTATGTTGAGCATTCCCTTCATCTTCACTGCTTTCATCCTCTTGAGCAACCTGTAACTTGTTCATATCTTCAACTAGAGAGTGTTCCTACAAAGGTTCTATGGTAGAAGAATTCTTCTCCTTGAAAGACATGTTAGTTTCATCAAATGAAATATGAACAGATTCCTCAATTTTCAAAGATGATTTATTATAGACCCTATAGGCCTTGCTGATCATGGAGTATCCCAGAAACACTCCTTCATCATCTTTGGCTTGAAATTTTGCTAGATGTTTCTTGTCATTATTGTGAATGTAGAAAATACAACCAAAAACTCTAAAATAGTCAACTTTAGGTTTCTTCCCTTTGAGTAATTCATAGGGAGTCTTTCCCTTTAGTTTATGTATCAGACTTCTGTTCAGCACATAGTTGGAGGTGTTCACTGCCTCTGCCCAAAAGGATAGAGGTAGATGAGCATCTGACAACAATGTAGTGGCAGATTCAATAAGGGTTCTATTTTTCCTTTCAACTACCCCATTTTGTTGAGGAGTTCTAGGAGCTGAGAAAGTATGCCTGATCCCTTCACTCTGACAGAACTCTTGCATAAGAAGAGAATCAAACTTTGTCCCATGATCACTTCTGATCAGGGCAATGTGAGTATTGAACTCAATCTGTATACATTTGAGAAACTCTGTCAGACACTTAAAGTTATCAGACTTCTTCCTTAGAAAGAACACCCAAGTGAATCTAGAGAAGTCATCTACAATTACTAAAGTGTAGGATTTCCCTCCTAGGCTTTGTACTGTGATGGGTCCAAAAAGATCCATGTGTAACATATACAATATCCTAGGTGAATCACTCTTATTAAGTGACTTAAAACTGTTTTTAGTTTGCTTGCCTAATTGACAAGCCTTGCAGAGTCCTTCCTTCTTGTAGAGGCCAGAAGGTAGTCCTCTAACAAGGTTGTCCTTGGATAGCCTACCAATAGTTCTAAGGTTTAGGTGTCCTAATCTCTTGTGCCATAAAACATTTGGTCTACAGACTGAATTAAACAAGCAGATATCTACATTAGTTGAAAGAAAGTCTACTAAGTAGATGTTACCTTTCCTTTTACCTGTCAACACAGTTGTGTTGTCCTCTGTCTTGATTTTGCATAAGGTTTTGCTGAAGGTCACCTGGTATCCTTCATCACATAGCTGACTGATGCTGATTAGGTTGTGCTTCAGTCCTTCCACATAAGCTACCTTCTTGAAAGTTACTGAACCAATCTGGACTGCACCATATCCTTTAGTTTGTCCAAAGTTGGAATCACCAAAGATAACTTTGGGTCCAAGCTTGGCTCTGAAGGATGTGAGGTTGTCCTTGTTCCCTGTCATGTGCTTAGAGCACCCACTATCCAAATACCATTGCTAGTTAGATGTTGGATAGGTCTTCACCTGCACATAAGGCAATTTATTTGTTTTTGACCCAGTTTACCTTGGGCCTAGGTTGATAACCTTTAAATTCAGAAATGAAAGACATCCCAGGTTGACTCTTATATCCTTCAGGATGATATCTCCTAGGAGGTAGAATCCATTCAGTATAAGGGTTATAGATTTGGGATGTAGGACCCTTAGGATTCAATTTTGATTTGCCTTTGAAAAGATTTCCAGAGCTCTGACCTCTGTTCGACGATCTTGGAGCTGCGTTCGACGATCATGGGTCAGATCGTCGAGCTCCGTTCGACGGTCGACTATGGCTGAGGTCAGGTATATGAGATCGTCGACCTGCGTTCGACGACTTTGGCTAAGATCGTCGATCTGCGTTCGATGATTTTTCCTGAGATCGTCGAGCTGCGTTCGGCGATCGTCGATCTTCATTCGGCGATCGTCGATCTACGTTCGAGGATTTCTGCTGTGACTTAGTTTTCTGAGGCAGATCAGAATTTTTCCTAGCAACCTCTACAACTCCCTTTCCCTTGTCAGAAATAAACTTGATGGGAGTTGTTAGAATAATAGGTTGGCTGGATGAGGCACCCAAGCCCAGTGTACTGTTAAATCTAGAGTTCACTGTGCTTGTGATGTCCATCAGCTTGATGCTTCTCCCATTAAGGGATTCTTCAAGCTTCTTGGCCTCAGAGAGCTCACTTTTCAGTGTAGCTATCTGTTCCCTACAGTTCTCCAACTCCTGAGAGAGTTTGAGGTTTTCTGACTTTAAAACATTGTGTTCAGATAATTGGTTTCTGAGAGAGATAATCTCTTTCTCAGACTTTAGCAGGTCTAAGCACAGTGCTTTAAATTCAGATTTAAAATCTTCTGAACTGAAATCAAAAGAACTAATTACCTGATCTTCTTCAGGTTGGGTCTCTGAGTCTGACTCTGACTCCTCTTCCTCTGAATTGTGTTGTGAGGCATTGATTGCCATCATGCAGAATTCCTTTTCTTCTGCATCATCCTCATCATCACTGGAGCTAGAAGAGACTTCTGACTCCTCTTCTGTCTCACTCCGGGATTCGGCAACAAACCCTTTTCTTGTATGCTTATTTTTGCTTGAAGAAGGTTTGCCATTTCCATTCCTTTTGGAGTCTTTCTCCTTCCTTCTTTCTTTCCTGTCCCTTCTGTCCTTGTTCTTGTTCTCTGGACAGTCAGGAACTATGTGCCCTGGTTTCCTGCAACCAAAGCAAATAATGTCTTTATTGTTGTTAATGGACTTATCATACCTTGGCTTGTCCTGCTCCTTGTATGATCTTCTTCTGAAGTCCTTTCTGGCCATCTTGTAGAATCTTTTGGCCAACAAGCTGAGTAGTTCATCATTGCCTGTAGCTTTATCTTCAGGCAGATCCTCAGTTGCCTTAAAGGCTATGGTCTTCTCTTTCCTTGTGGCTGGTGAAGCAGCCTTCTGTTCTTCCTCTCTATTCTTGATGAGTAGCTCATAAGATTTGAGATTACCCAGCAAAGCTTCAGTGGTGATCTCATTTAGACTTCTGGCATCCTTAATTGGCCAGATTCTTGAATCCCAAGTGCTGGGGAAGCACATTAGGATCTTGTCATTAAGTTCTGTTAGAGAGATCTCTTTGTCCAATGTCCTTAGCTCACTGACAATTAGACTTAGTCTGTTGTACATATCTCCCACTGACTCAGTCTCTCCCTTCTTGAAGTTCTCATATTGAGAGATGAGATGGGATCTTCTGTCCTTTCTCTCATCAGCTGAACCTGAGACTATTTCTGAGAGTCTATCCCAAATTTCCTTGGCTAAATTACATTCAGCTACCTTTTGAAATATGTCATCTGACATTGTCTGGGCTAGGATGTTCATAGCCTTAGCATCAGCTACCTTCCATTTTTTGATGTCAGCATCTGTTCCTGATGGAGGTGGAACAGCATTTGTACTTGTGTTCTCTAGGGTCTTGGACACACTATCAAAACAGAATTAAAGATGTCTTCGTCAATAGAATTCATGTAAAGTCTAATCCTTGCCTTCCAAAGTGCAAACTTGGATAGATTGCACACTGGAGGTCTGGTGCTAGCATAATCTTTATTTTGGGCCATGATTTGTGCAAACAAAATCTAATAATAAAATACAAAAGAAAGACAGATCTAGTTTGGGATCTTTGGGTTCAGGTGTTAGCCTGTACAACCAATCAGGTATGGTATGTTTAACCAACCTCGCTTTGATACCAATTGAAAGTGCAACTAGATCTGATATACTCTAGAGGGGGTGAATAGAGTATATGGTGCTTTAAAAACTTTTACAAACTTTTACAATAATTGTTGTAATATGTGTGAGCAGGAAAGCAATAAAAAGTCTAATCACAGAACTAAGTTAAACAAAAACAAAGCACAGAAAAATCAAGGCCAGAAACAAACATAAACACAATCAAAACAAGAAGACACAAGGAAATATAGTGGTTCCCCAAACTTGGGTACATCCACTCTTCTACCACCCTAGGTAGGAATCCACTGCAGGATGAGTTGATCAGGTGTCCTGGGCACCAATGAGCTTTTGATAAGGTGCTCAAAAACCAAAGCAGATTTTTTTGATCAGGTGTCTTGCCACCAATGAGCTTTTGACAAGGTGCTCAAAAACCAGGTTCAAACTTTTGAAGGGAGTTTGAAAAACCCTTTACAGAGTGGGGGTGAGAGAGTGATGGAAGTCTTCTCTTTCTCAAACAACTGAGAAGACTATGTGGATTGATGTCAAAGCTCCCCCTGAATCCTTGAGATCTTTAGGAAGAAAAGCTTTGCTGAGGGTGATAGGCCTTCAAAGATTGAGCTCCAGCAAAAGATGATTTCAGCAATAGCTGAAATGTTGAATGTCTGGAATCTTGGAAATGTGTTGGCCTTGAACACTTAGAAAACTACAGAGATCTGAAGATATTGAGAAATCTTGATCTCCTTGGATTAGTGTTCTTGAGAATTCTTTGTGACAGAAGATTTTTGAATATTTCTCTGTAATCAGTATTCTCTCTCTCTATTGTGTGTGTTCTTCTTCTTGTTCTTGTTAGAGATTCAAAAACATTCTATCTTTTATTCTCTGGTCCTGAATAGAATATCATTCTCTGTCAAGGATAGCCGTTGGTCTGCATTGATTGCATCCTTAATTGCATAAACTCTTCTGGAGGAAAGTCCACAGAGACATTCCTTTAAAAATCCCTTGAAACTTGGTCCAGAATTAAATGAAAACGGCTAGCAAATCTCTGAATTAATTGCAGAATAACTCCTAACTGATTTGAATTTGAATTCTGGAAGTTATCTGAAATCGTCGAACTGAGCTCTGCTATCGTCGAGCTGAGCTCAGCGATCTGGAAATATACAGCAGCAAAATATCGTCGATCTGAGCTCAAAGATCGTCGAACTGAGCTCAGAGATAAAGATCCAAGGCAGAGTCAAAGTCGTCGATCTGAACTCACCGATCGTCGAATGGAGTTCGACGATATTATGAACTTGAGCTAGACGATCGTCGACCGGAGTTCGACGAATCGTCGTGCTGAGGTCGACGATCAGACTTAGTCTCCAGACAGAAAAACTTGGTCTTCAGGGCAGCTTCCAAACCTAGACTTCTAACCCTTAGACTCAATTCTAATTGACCTTTTAAGCTATACAGGAGGTCAAGCAAAGGTACCTAGAGACATAGTGATCCTGACCCAAATTGTTAATAGGGTGTTCCAACTTAGGTTGACCCAATTTGTATAGTTTCGGGTCATGGGTATTTTTTCTAGGGTTGTTACTTCAGAAGAATTCCAGAGAAGTCTAGTTCGACAAACGTAGAATTCTGATCCACGAAAGTTGAGCTCTTTTCGACGAATGCCTAGCTCAGTTCGACAAACTCGGATTTTTAACTCTGATTTTAGCTCGACGAACTTTGGGCACCGTTCGACGAAAGATGATCACAACTCAGCAACTCAGCTCGACGAACTTCAGGCTCAGCTCGATGAATGCAGAGCTCAGCTAGACGAATATATTGCTTAGTTCATCCAAGCTCTGTTCGACGAAGGTCAAGCTTAGGTCGACGAATTTCTTACTCAGTTCGACGTTCAGGCAGTTTCTAATTTCAGAATGATTACTAAAGCTTAATTACATCTATTACAACTATGATATTTAATGGTAAATATTATGAATGAATATAGTCATTTTAAGCAGCATTAAATATGGATTTATCACAGATTTTAATTCTAATTTATTACACAGGGCATTTACAATTCCCAGAGATTCAACAGGCATTTCAGAATGTTTTTAATTTAAATGTTTGAATTTTTCTGAGAGATTATAAATTCAGAAGATGGCTGCTTCAAAGGGGTTACTGACTTAGAGACATAAAGATAAAAGAGAGATACCTTCATTCTGCTTCAGACTCTCCAAGAGATATCAAAATTTCATATATGTCTGAAATTTCTACTGGAGAGGAACAATACTCAAGAAGGCATACACCCTGAAGAAAAGCTCTTCTACCTTGATCACAAATTCTACTCAACTCAGGGGGAGTTTTTTACAACACCATTCCACTTAGTCTTCTCAGAGATATTTGAAATAGAAGACAACATCAACTTTTAGTTTACTTCCTAAACTATGTACAGGGTTATAACTCCCTTAAAAAGTTAAACCTCTTGTTTCCTAAGTCACCTGATCAAAAGACTTAAGCTTAGTTTTTGGGCACCTGATCAAAAGCTCAAAGGGTTGCTAGATCTCCCTTAGAAAATTCCTGGTGTCATCTGTGTTTTGATGCTTTTCTTTTTATTTGTGTGTTGTGACTTTTAATCTGTCTATGTATATCACTTAATTTTCTAAACTACTCTAAAAATAAATCAAAGTTTTTAATATACATTATTTCACCCCCCCCCCCACCCCTCTAGTGTAAAATAGATATATCCCTCACTTTCAATTGGTATCAGATGGAGGTTAATTATTTTACAGGATAACACCTGCACCAACAAGATCCCGATAGATCTTATTGTACCTAGAGTTTGAATTTGTCATGGTACAAAATAAAGAGTATGCAAGCACTAGACCTCCTATATGCAATCTTAATAAGTTTGCATTATGAAATGCAAGGATTAGACTTTATATTAATTCCATTGATGAAGATATCTAAAACTCTATTTTGACAGATCCACCTCCAACACTTGTAACAACAAGCACCATTGCAGTAGCGCCTCCATAATGGACTAAAGCCTAACAAAAGGATAAAATTGCTGATGTTAAGGCTATGAACACATTAGCCCAAACAATGTCTGATGACATTTTTTAGAAAGTTACTAAATGCACCTCAGCTAAAGACATCTGAGACTCCCTCACTGCAATGATTGCTAGAATTGCAGATGAGAGAAAAGACAGAAGATTTCACCTAATATCTCAATATGGGAATTTCAAAAAGGATGAAAGTGAATCTATTACAAATATGTACACAAGATTCAGTCTCATAATTAATGAGCTAAAATCTTTGGAAAAAGACATTAGATTGACAGAGGTCAATGATAAAATTCTCATGTGTTTTCTTAACACATGGGATTCAAGAATATTGCCTATCAGAGAAGCTAGAAGTGCAAATGAAATCTCAACAGAGACTTTGTTGGGCAAGCTCAAATATTATGAGCAGCTCATAAAAACCAGAGAAGGTAAACAAAAGACTTCACCCTCAGTGAAGAAGTAAAAGAACATTGTTTTTTAAGCAACTGAAGAGGAAGAACAACTTCCTGAGAATGAAGAGCTCATGATTTTACTGGCTAAGTGGTTCTACAAGATGGCCAGGAAAGACTTCGGGAAAAGATTTTCCAGGAATAAAGACAAACCAAGGTATGATAAAATACCAACTAAATAAACTGTATGTTATGGATGTAGGAAACCCGGACACATTATTCCAGAGTATCCTGAAAATCAAAAGAAGGACAAGATGAACGAGAAAGACTCAAAGAAGTATTCAAGCAAACCATCTAAACACAGATAGAAGGGGAAAAGATTTGTTGCTGAAACTTGGAGTGATATAGAAACTGAATCTTCATCAGGTACATGTGAAGATGAAGAAGAGACAAAAGCTAAAGAAGTATTCTTGATGGCAATCAATGCATCATGCAACAATTCTGATTCTGAATCTGAGTAAAAAGAGGACCGAGAAAAGAACTTTCCTACCACAGAGGAACAATGGTATTTGGATAGTGTATGTTCAGAACATATGACAGGAAGAAAATCTAACCTGAGTGACTTCAAAGCAAAGCTTAAACCTTAAGTCATATTTGGAGACTCGAATTGTGGACAGATAGAAGGTTATGGTAATGTCAAGGTTGGAGCAGTTACCTTCAGGAAGGTAGCCTATGTGAAAGGTCTCAAGTATAACCTTATTTCCATTAGTTAATTATGTGATGAAGGTTATCAGGTATCTTTTAATAAATTTTTATGTTTTATTACATCTTATAAAAATAAAATTGTCTTAACTGGGGTTAGATAGGGTAACATATATCTAGTTAATTTCAACTCTGCTAATTCTGAAATTTGCATGTTTAATCAGATTAGTAAAACAAATGAACTATGGCATAAAAGATTAGGATATATAAACCTTAGAACTATATCTAAATTATCTAATGATAACCATGTTAGAGGACTGCCTTCTAGTTCTTTCATTATGGAAGGATTTTACAGGGCTTGTCAGTTAGCCAAGCAAACCAAAAATAGTTTTAAATCCATTTCTAAAAGTGATTCACCTGAAATTTTGTATTTGCTACAAATCGACCTTTTTGGACCTATAGTAGTACAAATTTTGGGAGGAAAGTCTTACACTTTAGTGATTGTTGATGATTTATCTAGATTCACATAGGTGTTCTTTCTTAGAAACAAGTCAGATAACTTTAAAGTTCTTGTTGGGTACATTGGTTTAAATGTACCTGATTTGAAGAAGCCTCACCCAACTCAATGATATACATCAAAATGTATTTGATGTGTTTTTGAGTTACTTGTGCGGGTTAAGTATTTGCAGGACTGAAGCAAAAATTTCTAAGTCCATGTGTCGACACCCAGAGGGAAAGTGTCGACACTTAAGAAGACTTGTGTGGACACCCAGACAAGCAGTGTCGACACTTGGAGTCATTGTGTCGACACCTGGGATGCAGAGTCGACACCAGACAGAAAGTGTCGACACAAGGAGCTGTGTCGACACTCAGTGAAGAAAAGTGCAGTAAAGCTGTGTCGACACTTAACAGCAGTGTCGACACCCAGTGAAGCTGTGTCTACACCAGAAAGTGTCGACACTTGGAGCTGTGTCGACACTCAGCAAAAGTTAGCAGAGACTAAGTATAAGTGTCGACACTCAGAATAATGTGTCGACACTCAGCTGAAGACTCAACACTTGAAGAAAGTGTCGACACATGGAGCTGTGTCGACACTTAGCAAAGAACAGCAAGATCGACAAAATATTCTAAGTACAAGTGTCGACACTAAGGTAATGTGTCGACACTCAGCTGAAGTCTCAACAGAAGAATCAAGTGTCGACACAAGGAGCTGTGTCGACACTCAGCAAGTATCAACATAGAAGACTATGTGTCGACACCAAGAAGCAGTGTCGACACTTAACAGATTCAACACAAGAAGTTGTGTCGACACAAAGGAGATGTGTCGACACTTAGAAGAATTCAGCAAAAGATAGAAGATCAAGTACTTGTGTCGACACTCAATTTTAGTGTCGACACCTGAAGAAGAATCTGTGTCGAGACATAGTATCTACAACACAAGGAGTTGTGTCGACACCTTGTAGACTTGTGTCGACACTTACACAACTTGTGTCGACACTTAGTCTATAAGTGTCGATAGTTAAAGACAGAAAGTCTCGACACTTTCAGACAGTTAGAGAACTTTCAAGAATTGACTGGATGACTTGACAGCTGCCGTTCCAGCCGGTCTACAGCACCTGTCAAAGATGTCAGAATTCAGTTATGGATCGGACCAGCCGGTTATCATGAAGAAGGCCTATAAATAGGCTCATACAGTCTACAGAAACTGTTGTTGTTGTTCAGATTGTTGTTGAACAAGTTATTAAAGTGGTTCACAGAGTTATTGATCAAGTATCAAATCAAGAAGATCTAGCTGTCCAAGTGCAGATCTAAGAAGTTGGAGAGAGAGGGCTCCATCCAAGAAATTAGCCATTGGAACTAGGATGAGAAGAAGGATTCAGATTCATTCTGGATCTTAAGAAGCAGAGGTCAAGGATCAACTGCAGAAGGAATCAGTCTTATTCAGTTCTACTTTCAAGAAGCTTTGAAGAAAGCTAAGTCAGATTGAATCCAGCTGAGTTCTTCCAAGAACTCATCAAGAAACTCTCAACTCCCCTCTCTTGTTTCTGAGTTGCTGAGTTAGCATTTCTATAAACATTTTTATCTTGTAGGATCCTTTGGATCTGAGTGAATTGTAAGCCTGTAATTATAAAGGCTGAGGGTAGGGCTTGAGAGCCTGAGTGTAGGAGATTGAAATCTCTGAGTGTAGGCCTTGTTGGCTGAGTGTAGGCCTTGGTGGCTGAGTGTAGGCCTTTGTGGCTGAGTGTAGGCTTTGGGATAAAGCTGAGTTGTTGGGCCTTGGGCCTGAGGTGTAGGAACCAATTTGGGTTCTGAGACAGTGGTGGAGTTTGGCCGAATCTAGTACACTGCTAGATAGGCAAAGGGGGAAAGTGGATGTACCCAATGCTTGGGGAACCACTATAAAACTCTGTGTCTGTTGTGATTGTGCTGTGATTGTGAATGCTTGTGTGATTGCTGTGCAAAAGTAGTATAGATTCTGTGATATAACTGATTGCTGCCATTAAAGTTTTAAAAAGAATTTGGACACCTATTCACCCCCCCCCCTTTAGGTGTTCAGGTATTATATCTTTCAAGTGGTATCAGAGGCAGGTTCCTCAAAAAGGACTAACAGTCTGAGGAGATCCTGATTGGCAGATTCAGTTTAAGTGAATTACAGATTCAAGAAAATCAAGAAACATGGGTTCTTCTGAGAATCACAAGAAATTGGGTTCCATGAAATTACCTATATGCAGAAAGGAAATCTTTGGGATCTGGAAGGAAAGGGTAAGGCTGTTTATGGAGGCCTCAGACCCTAGAATCTACATCATAGTAAAGGAAGGGCCTTATATGCCCATGAAGATATCTGTTCTAGATGCAAATCAGAGAACCCCAAAGGATTTCTCTGAAATGACAAAGGATGAGATTGTCCTAGCCACCATGGACAAAAGGGCACAAAACATAATAGTGAGTGCCATAGATGATGCAACATTCCAGAATCTTATACACTGTAAGACAGCCAAAGAGATGTGGGACACTCTTATTGTGTATATGGAGGGTTCTGAAGAAGTTAGACAAGATAGAAAATCCTTGCTAAATCAGGAGTATGAAAGTTTTAGACAAGGAAAGAGTGATAGCATAACTGAGTGCTATAAGAAGTTCTACAGAATAGTGAATGAACTCATGTCTTATGGAAGAGAGTTCAGCAATTATGAATTAAATGACAAGTTCCTAAGGTCCCTAACTAAAGATTGGGACACAAAGATTTGTGCCATTAGAGAAATGGCTAAGTTGGGGGAAATTCCTCCACCTACACTGTTTGGCAAATTGTTGTCATATGAAATGCAATTGACAGTGAGGAAAGAGGAGGAGAAGTCAACAAGAACTGAACACAAGGAAAGATCAGTAGCCTTCAAGACATAAGCCTCCAGAAAGTGCAGGAATAAGTCACCAACTCCACCTCCAAAGGTAGTTGAATCAGAGTCAGATGAGTCAGCCAGTACAAAATCTGAAAGCAGTGAAAGTGATGAAGACTTTGCTGCCTTCACTAGACATTTTCAGAAATTCTTGAAGAAGAAACAGTGGAGGTCAAGGCCTTCTATTTCAAAAGGAAAAGAAGACCTATATCAGAATAAAAAGGCCTCAAAGAAGGACAGGAAGAAGACTAAATCTAGCAAGACAACTGTTTCTAAGATAGTGTGTTATTGCTGCAATGGACAAGGCCATATTATTGCAGATTGTCCTGAAAAGAGAAAAGAGTCTAGTGACAGGAAAAAGACTAATTTCAAAGGCAAGAAAGAAAAGTCATTTGTTGCCAAGAAGGAGAAGACTCTATCAGATATCTCTTCTTCAGAAACTGAGTCTGATGCTGAGGCATACATAGTGTTGTTTGCTGAAGAAGAAGAAGAAGAATTCATGCAGATAATGGAGTCTATTTATGAACAAGAAGACTGCCAGTGCCAAGGACTGATGGCATTGACTGAGAGTGACAAAATCCTGGAGCAGCCAGGACCCAGTAAGGTACAAAGTTCAACTCTAAGTTCAGTTTCTTGTTCTAGTACAGAATCAGATTCTTCATCATCAAGTGATGAGAATGTATCTGAGTCTGAGGATGATATTCATCATCTTATAGATGAATATAAAGTACTGTTGCAAGCTTATAAGAAAAGCAAGTTCCTAGCCAAAAGTCAGGCAAAGGAAATTACTGATCTAAAAGCTGCTGCAACATATTCTGAGAAGCAATTTGATCAAAAGCTTAATGAGATAGCCAGGCTAAAACACATAACAGTGATTCGGATGGGAACTATCACCTTTAAGAATGATCAAATCAAGAGTCTGGAGATCTATCTTCAGAAAGAGAGAGAGTTTGTTGCTAGGTTTTCTAAACCTAAGTTTGTGCTACCTTTAATTGATGAATTTGTTCATCATAAAGGCAAGGCTGGACTGGGTTTTACTAGACCTGCAAGGAATGAGCAGTCCAAGTCCAAGTCCAAAGGCAAAGCCCCAACATTCAACAAGTCTGCTGTAGATAAGACAGCAAAGACAGTACCTAAGCAAAGGTACAATAAGTTTGAATGTTGGTGCTGTGGCAAAGTTGGCTACTTTGCAGTGGACTGTTGGCACAATGCTAGTGCCAAAGTGAGTAACAAACTACCAGTTGGAAAGCCAATAGGTAGCTTTATCAAGTTGCAAACTAACAAGTACCAAGGACCCAAGAATTCTTTGGGTTCTAAGGTTCATTAATCTGTTTTGCAGGTGAGTCCAAGTGGCCATACCCCAACATGGTACTTGGACAGTGGATGTTCCAGACATATGACTGGAACTAGAGGATTACTAAAGGACTACATTCCAATAAAAGATGGTCCAAAAGTAACATTTGGTGGTTCTGAAAAAGGAATCATCAAAGGGTTTGGTAACATTTCTAGCAACTTAGTTACCATTACTCAAGTGGCTTATGTTAAAGGGTTGAAACACAACCTAATAAGTATAAGTCAATTAAGTGATATAGGGTATGACATCTCATTTGTTAAAAATGGTTGTCATATCAAGAGGTCAAGTGATCAAGAGATCATTTTGACAGGTTATAGGAAGAGGAATGTCTACTGCCTAGACATTATGGTTGAGAACAACGGTTCTCCAGTGTGTCTTGTAGCTGATGAGACAGTCTCTCATTGTGTCAAATGGCACAAGAGGCTTGCCCATCTTAACTACAAGACTATTAGCAAACTCTTTAGCAAAGAGTTAGTGAGGAATGGACCTCAAGTTAAGTGTGTTAAAGATGGTGTTTGCTCAGCTTGTCAAAAGGGCAAGCAGACTAAATCCATCTTTAGAAGCATAGAAAACAAAGATGCTGTGAGGTGTTTATACCTCTTGCATATGGATCTCTTTGGTCCAATGCCAGTTCACAGCTTAGGTAGGAAGGTCTATACCCTTGTAGTTGTAGATGACTACTCAAGGTTTTCCTGGGTGTTCTTCTTAAGACAAAAATCTGAAACACCTAGTGTCTTCCATAGCTTTGTCAAGCAAATTCAGAATGAACTAGACAGTACAGTGGTCAAGATTAGAAGTGACCATGGTACTGAATTTCAGTCTGATAGCATGACAAAACTATGTGAAGACTTTGGGATATTTCAAGAATTCTCTTCACCTAGAACACCTCAGCAAAATGGCATTGCTGAGCGGAAGAATATGACCTTGATAGAGGCTGGTAGGACCCTATTAAATGATACATCACTACCAGAGTATTTCTGGGCTGAAGCAGTTAACACTGTATGCCATGTTATAAATAGGGCTACCATCACTAAAGGCCTCAACAAGACCCCCTATGAAGTTGTGAAAGGCATGAAACCAAACCTATCCTATTTCAGGATCTTTGGTTGCAAATGCTTCATACTTAACAATGGGAAGTCTTACTTGACTAAGTTTGCTGCCAAGTCCCAAGAGGGAATTTTTTTTGGGTACAACAATAACAGTAAGGCTTATAGAGTCTACAACTTGACTACACAAGTTATAGAAGAATCTGTGCATGTAGTTTTTGATGAGACTAAACTTATTAACAATGAGTTGTCTAGTACTGTATGCAGCCCCACAGGTTTAACAAAGAAGATGGACAAGCTTACTATAGAAGAAGTACCTACTGCAAGACAGCAAGTAGAGGACAGTAGCTGTTGTCCAGGGGGAGAACTACATGTACCAATTGCTGATGAAGTTCAAGGTATATAGCATGATGGAGATGCTGAAGAGGTTCAACCAGAAGTTAGGATGCCTCCAGCCAACAGGCATCTTAGAGATCATCCAGTAGAGCAGATTATTGGAGATCCAAGACAAGGAGTACAAACCAGGAGCAGAAACATAAATGCAGCAATCTACTCCAGTTTTCTATCTCAAGTTGAACCTAAGAAGTTTGAAGAAGCAATACAAGATCCACAATGGACTGAAGCAATGGAAGAAGAGCTTAATCAGTTCAAGAGGTGCAAGGTCTGGGAACTTGTTCCTAAACCTAAAGACCACAATATAATAGGAACCAAGTGGATCTACAGGAATAAGATGAATGAACGAGGAGTCATCATTAAGAATAAAGCAAGATTGGTTGCTAAAGGATATAGGCAAGAAGACGGTATTGATTTTGATCAAACCTTTGCTCCAGTAGCCAGACTGGAAGCCATAAGGATGTTCTTGGCCTATGCAACCTATCAAGGATTCAAGGTTTACCAAATGGATGTCAAGTCAGCATTCCTAAATGGTAATCTTAAAGAAGAAGTCTATGTGGAACAGCCTTCAGGTTTTGTTGATCCAACTCTACCTCATCATGTCTATAGACTTATGAAAGCTTTATATGGGTTAAAGCAAGCCCCTAGGGCTTGGTATGAAACCCTATCTAGTTTCCTCATTGAGAACAAGTTCTCAAGGGGGAAAATAGATAAGACTCTATTCCTTAGGGAATCTAGAGGCAAAGTTATACTAGTCCAAATATATGTAGATGACATTATATTTGGGTCTACTAAAAGCAGCCTTTGCAAAAAGTTTGCAAAACTTATGCAAGGTCAATTTGAGATTAGTAGTATGGGAGAGCTGAAGTTTTTCTTGGGTCTCCAAGTTAAACAGACTGAAAGTGGTTTATCCATATGTCAGTCCAAGTTCACCCTAGAACTCATAAGGAAATATGGTATGGATTCATCCAGTACCATGAAGACTCCTATGGGGTCAAGTATGTCTCTTAGCAAGGATGATGCAGGGAAACCTGTGGATGAAACCTTGTATAGAGGGATAGTTGGCTCCCTATTATACTTGACTGCTAGTAGACCAGACATCATGTATGCTACATGTGTTTGTGCTAGGTATCAAGCCTGCCCTAAAGAGTCTCATTTGACAGCAGTCAAAAGAATTTTGAGATATCTAAAGGGCACTCCCTATCTAGGCCTCTGGTACCCTAGGAATGGAGATTTTGATCTAACATGTTATTCAGATGCAGACTTTGCAGGATGCAAAGAAGATAGAAAAAGCACTACTGGAACCTGTCAATTCCTAGGTGGGAGACTAATTTCATGGAGTAGCAAAAAGCAAACCAGTGTGGCTATCTCCACTGCAGAGTCAGAGTTTGTGGCTGCAGGAAGTTGCTGTGCACAACTTCTGTGGATACAACATCAGCTAGAGGACTATGGATTTCAGGTAAGTAGAACTCCACTCTTCTGTGATTCTACAAGTGTTATTTCAATAGCTAATAATCCTGTATCCCATAGTAGAACTAAACATATTGAAATTAAATATCATTTTCTTAGGGAGCATGTCGAAAGAGAAGATATTTTATTAGAATATGTTAAAACTGATAATCAAGTAGCTGATATGTATACTAAGCCCCTAGAAGAAGCTAAGTTCAATAGATTTAAAATTGAACTAGGAATGATAAACTTAGAGTAAGTTTACAGTATTGAAAATGGCCAAGTAAAAAGGTGTCGACACATAGACAAGTCTATGTCGAAACAGAATAGTTGGTGTCGACAATTCAGGAAATAGGTGTCGACACATCTAGGAAGTAGGTGTCGACACTTCAGAATGTTAGTGTCGACACATGTCAAGTAGGTGTCGACACATCCAATGTGGTGTCGACACTTAGTATTTACTCAGAATTTTCTAAGTAAAGTCTCGACAATGTGTCGAGTTATGTTGTGTCGACACATAAAATCTGTTGACTAAACTTGTGTCGACACATATGTGTCGAGACATTATAAGTCAGTGTCGACACATTTTAAGTTAGCTGTCCCTCCTGTTCATCTTCAAAATTAGAAAGGTATAAATATGGTTTTGTCTTTGTTTGTCGACACGCTTTCAAAGTTTCGAGACCAAAATTACTGTGTCGACACCTCTCTTCTCTCAAGACAAATTCTACAACCCCTAATGGCGCCTAAGCTAGAGGAGAACGTCAACGAAGGATATGAGCTAGTGCGCGGCTCTTTCACTGATGCTGATCAAGAAATCCAGGCGGTCGTAACCCTAGTTGCCAATTCTGGATTAGAATATATAGCTTCAGAACCTACTAAGATATGGAAGAAAGAAGTTCTTGAATTCCTAAATGGAGCTGAAGTGGATGACTCTGGATACAGAATCAAATCCAGAGTTCATGGAACAAAGGTTAAGATTTCACCAAAGAGCCTGAGGAAGATTCTCCAGCTACCAAGGACTCAAGAAGTAGATGAGATTACAGCTTCAAAGACCAGGGAAGCTCTAACTTGGTGTGGACTAGACTCTAAGATGAAGATTGGTTCTGTCTTCAATAGAAAAGGCATGAACAGCCAAGGCAAATTTCTTTCAGAAATTGTTGGTAAGGTCTTACTCAGCAAGCCAGGAGGGCATGACAGAGTGTCTGCCTATATGTTTGGAATAATGACAAGGATTATCTTCTCTCTAAAAACTGACTGGTCTATGGTAGTTTATGAGAAGATTAAGGAGAGCTTGAAGAAGCCCAACCTGGGCAGATTAATAAGTCTATACCTAGCTGGTGCCATACCAGAGGTAATGCAACAAGCTGCAGGAAGCAAGATAAATCATATGAGAAGGATGGATCTGAGGATCTTTTCTAGATGGGACAGGGTGTTGTCAAAGGAGATGCCAACCCCTGAGAAGACAGTTACTGAGAAGGAGATTCCTCCAAAGAAGAAAAGGAAGACTGCTCCAGTGGCTCAAGAGTCCACTAGCAGTTCTGAAAGTGAAGAACAAGTTGTCTTCACTCCAGATGAGCAAGAGGAAGAGCCTGCAGTGAAGACTCCTGCTCCTCAAGAGGTTGCTGAGATCCAGAGGGAGCTACCTCAAGCTAGCCCCATACACAAGGATCAAAGCCAGGGGGAGCTTCCAGTTGTAGAAGAACCCTCTACACTGGAAAGTGAACTAGCCACCAACACCATACTAGAGGTACTCACTGACCTAAATACTTTAGAATTTCTTATAGAAGATGCTGATTTGTCTGATGTTCATCAGCAAACTCAGCTGGATAGTCAAGTACCAGATGCTGTCATAGAAGACACATCTGCTGTTGCTCAAGATGTTACTGATTCAGTGGTTGAAGAACCTAGAATTCCTCCAGCTCCATCACCACAAGAATACACTATGGAGGATTTATTTTTAAATCTAGATCAACATGACTTTGACATGGACAAGGCTACTACTGATGAAGAGAATGCTGCTGCTGAGGGGGAGCAAGTGCAAGTTCATGAAGTGCCTATAAGGCAAGGAACTGAGAAGACACAAGATGTGCAAACTGAAAGGCCTCCAAGCCCTAAGGAGAGGGTGGATATAGCCAGCACCTCTGCCTCAGAAGATGAGGAAGCTGAAACGGCAAAGAAAAAGAAACTTTATGTCTTCAGGAGAAGAAGCCAGAGTTACAAGAAGGCTCTCCAAACAGTTGCACCACAGTCTATAGTTCAGCAAGCACCATCAGTTGATTATAGTGCACTGATGGTTGCAATGCAAATTAAACTGGATGAGCACAGGCAGGCAATAGAGAAGTATGTGGATGAAGGGCAGAAATCATTACAGTTTGATCTGGCCCAGGACATCAAGTCTATAAGGTTTGAGATGAATCTCAACAAGAAGGAGATGACTGACTGCTTCCACAAGGGTGGGAATGCAGTAGTCTATCTTGCAACTCACCAGGAAAAGATAAAGGCACAGGTGGATGACATAGCCTTGAAACAAGGTTATGTTCTTGAAAATCAGCTAAGGATGAATGACAACCTTACTGAATCTCACAATGCCATAGTTACAGAACTGAAGAATATTGCTGCAGGGCAGACTCCAGCTATAGCTAAGGCAGATTTTGACAAAGTATTTCTAGCAGAAATCACTGCTCTTAAGACTGCCATCCAAGATTCACAGAAGCTGATAACTCACAAACTCCACAGGTTAAAACCTTTCTTCAAAGATGGAGTGAATTACTTGGATAATCAGGTGAGATTTCAAAAGGATGATGTGAGAGATCATATTGAAAGAGAAGTCATAAAGGGGGAGAGAGTGTTAGTCAAGGCAAGTTCTGATCATGCAAAATGGATATCAAATTCAATCAGGGCTACACTGGGATACCCTCCTCTTTGTGATGATGACAATGTGGCAGAATCTGGAATTCAACCTGCATATCTAGGAGGGGAGCAAGCTGAAGTGGCTCAAGTCATATACCCTCCTCCAGATTTTGAAATGATTCATGCTGATGTCCAGACTATGTATAGCCCACTTGGGGGCAAGGACAATGTTATTATTGAAAAGGTTGTTCAGCCTATTTCTGAAGCTATGCAAGAGGCATTGCAGAAAGAGGAAGAGACAAGGCTGTCTAAGAAGAGGTTTAGGGAACAAGCAGAACAAAGGCCAGACTTTGAACAGTGGAGCCCTACCTCTAGGAACATTATACTAACTGTCTGGAAAGCTGCCAAGGATAACATTCAAGACAGGAACAAATGGTTCTCTGAAGCTGAATGGAGAAAACATGAAACCAGACAGGAGGCAATAGTCCAATACAGAAGGAAGGCAAAGATGGGAAAGCTACCTCCTACTGCTCAGGAGCCTAGCAAGTACTTTCCTAAGCCATACCATTATTTTGAGAGGCAGAAGATCAAAGCTGAAGAGCTTAAAAAGAAAGAGCTGAAAGGCAAGAAGCCTGCTGATGCTGAAACTGCTGATGCTGCTGTCCAAGCTAAAGTTCAAGCTGGCAAAGGCATAGTGATTAGGGAGCCAGAACAAAAATAGATTTAGAATTTTCTGGAAGTTAATTTTGTAATCTTTTGGATGTAAAACATTTAGTGATCTTCTGAAAATGTATAAGACAGATATTAGAACAATATATGATTAATATATTTCATGTTTGTTCTGTGAATATGTCTATGTCTATTTCTTATTTGTTCTGTAATGATGAATTTGTATACATGTGAAATTGATACATGTTTATGTTTACCCTGCTGTACATTATCCTACTTTACATCATTTTGAAATTTTAATTATGAATGGTGTATATCATTGACTAAGGGTTATGACTTCTCCAAATAGGGGGAGATTGTTGGGTACATTGGTTTAAATGTACCTGATTTGAAGAAGCCTCACCCAACTCAATGATATACATCAAAATGTATTTGATGTGTTTTTGAGTTACTTGTGCAGGTTAAGTATTTGCAGGACTGAAGCAAAAATTTCTAAGTCCATGTGTCGACACCCAGAGGGAAAGTGTCGACACTTAAGAAGACTTGTGTCGACACCCAGACTAGCAGTGTCGACACTTGGAGTCATTGTGTCGACACCTGGGATGCAGAGTCGACACCAGACAGAAAGTGACGACACAAGGAGCTGTGTCGACACTCAGTGAAGAAAAGTGCAGTAAAGCTATGTCGACACTTAACAGCAGTGTCGACACCCAGTGAAGCTGTGTCTACACCAGAAAGTGTCGACACTTGGAGCTGTGTCGACACTCAGCAAAAGTTAGCAGAGACTAAGTATAAGTGTCGACACTCAGAACAATGTGCCGACACTCAGCGGAAGACTCAACACTTGAAGAAAGTGTCGACACATGGAGCTGTGTCGACACTTAGCAAAGAACAGCAAGATCGACAAAATATTCTAAGTACAAGTGTCGACACTAAGGGAATGTGTCGACACTCAGCTGAAGTCTCAACAGAAGAATCAAGTGTCGACACAAGGAGCTGTGTCGACACTCAGCAATTATCAACATAGAAGACTATGTGTCGACACCAAGAAGCAGTGTCGACACTTAACAGATTCAACACAAGAAGTTGTGTCGACACAAAGGAGATGTGTCGACACTTAGAAGAATTCAGCAAAAGATAGAAGATCAAGTACTTGTGTCGACACTCAATTTTAGTGTCGACACCTGAAGAAGAATCTGTGTCGAGACATAATATCTATAACACAAGGAGTTGTGTCGACACCTTGTAGACTTGTGTCGACACTTACACAACTTGTGTCGACACTTAGTCTATAAGTGTCGACACTTAAAGACAGAAAGTCTCGACACTTTCAGACAGTTAGAGAACTTTCAAGAATTTACTGGATGACTTGACAGCTGCCGTTCCAGCCGGTTTACAGCACCTGTCAAAGATGTCAGAATTCAGTTATGGACCGGACCAGCCGGTTATCATGAAGAAGGCCTATAAATAGGCTCATACAGTCTACAGAAACTGTTGTTGTTGTTCAGATTGTTGTTGAACAAGTTATTAAAGTGGTTCACAGAGTTATTGATCAAGTATCAAATCAAGAAGATCTAGCTGTCCAAGTGCAGATCTAAGAAGTTGGAGAGAGAGGGCTCCATCCATGAAATCAGCCATTGGAACTAGGCTGAGAAGAAGGATTCAGATTCATTCTGGATCTTAAGAAGTAGAGGTCAAGGATCAACTGCAGAAGGAATCAGTCTTATTCAGTTCTACTTTCAAGAAGCTTTGAAGAAAGCTAAGTCAGATTGAATGCAGCTGAGTTCTTCCAAGAACTCATCAAGAAACTCTCAACTCCCCTCTCTTGTTTCTGAGTTGCTGAGTTAGCATTTCTATAAACATTTTTATCTTGTAGGATCATTTGGATCTGAGTGAATTGTAAGCCTGTAATTATAAAGGCTGAGGGTAGGGCTTGAGAGCCTGAGTGTAGGAGATTGAAATCTCTGAGTGTAGGCCTTGTTGGCTGAGTGTAGGCCTTGGTGGCTGAGTGTAGGCCTTTGTGGTTGAGTGTAGGCTTTGGGATAAAGCTGAGTTGTTGGGCCTTGGGCCTGAGGTGTAGGAACCAATTTGGGTTCTGAGACAGTGGTGGAGTTTGGCCGAATCTTGTACACTGCTAGATAGGCGAAGGGGGAAAGTGGATGTACCCAATGCTTGGGGAACCACTATAAAACACTGTGTCTGCTGTGATTGTGCTGTGATTGTGAATGCTTGTGTGATTACTGTGCAAAAGTAGTATAGATTCTGTGATATAACTGATTGCTGCCATTAAAGTTTTAAAAAGAATTTGGACACCTATTCACCCCCCCCCCCTCTAGGTGTTCAAGTACTATATCCTTCAGTTCTTACAGACTTTCTGTAGGATCAAGCGCATACCCAACTATTCCAAAAGCCCGGACTATTGGAAAGGGTACTACTTAATTTCTTAAATAAGTAGCAGGGCGCCACGGATCAAGTGAAGGAACGCCGGACCCAATAATCCCCCCTCAGCATCCAGCACAACACGTCGGCTCAGACGTGGGGTTACCACATGTCCAATATGGCTCAGAGGTGGGTTTACCATATGTCCAAGGCTGCCTGACCCGCCGGACCCACACAGGTAGAAGGGAAAAATCGAAATTTAATAGCCCCCCCGGTATTGAACCTGTGACCTCCTCTGATACCAAATGTAGGATCAAGGGCACACCCAACTATTCCAAAAGCCCGAACTATTGGAAAGGGTGCTACTTAATTTCTTAAATAAGTAGCAGAGCGACACAGATCAAGTGAAGGAACGCCGGACCCAACAATTTCATAGGAACATCAAGATTGAGTACTCTACTCAGATTGCATTGATCAGAAGTGATCATGACATTGAGTTTGAAACTCTTCTGATGAAAGAATTCTGTAAGAAAGAAGATATCGAGCATGTTTTTCTCCTCCTAGAACTCCTCAACAAAATGGGGTAGCTGAAAGGAAAAATAGAACCCTAATTGAATCTGCTGGAACATTACGTGTAGTTGCTTTTTACCCCTTTCCTTTTGGGCAGAGGCAGTAAGCATAGAAAACTTGTTCTTAACAGAAGTCTCATATATAAACTGAAGGGTAAGACTACCTATGAATTACTTAAAAATAAGAAACCTAAAGTTAATTACTTTAAATTTTTTGGATATAGATGTTACATACATAACGATGATAAGAAACACTTAAGGAAATTTGAAGCCAAAGCTGCAAAAGGAATATTTCTTGGATATTCCCTTGTTAGCAAGGCCTATAGGGTCATTAATAAATCTACCCTAAAGATAGAAGTTTCTGTACATGTCTCTTTTGATGAAATTAGCATGTTTTACAAGGAGAAAACACTTCTACCAGAGGCTCTTTTTAGGTACCAATTTTGTGTGAGAAGTTAGATGAATTAACCATGCACAAGAGGATATATTAGATCCTTCTCAATAGATTGCTGATGATGTCAGTGATAAAGAGGATTCAGAAATCTATGCTAAAAATATTGTGGCTAATGAAATTCCACTAGTGGAATTAGCACCACAAATAGTTGAATAACCAACTCCACCTGTTGACTTTATCACACTTAGAGATCACTATAGATCTCAAGTGATTGTAGACATATCAGCGGGTGTTCAAACAAGGCATCAATTGAATGAAGATCAGATGCATGCTGGTTTTATTTCAAAAATTGAACCTCAATCCATTAAAGATGCAGAACAAGATCCCCATTGGATCATTGTAATGTAAGAGGAACTCAATCAGTTTGAGAGATGTAGACTATTGGACTTAGTTCCAAGACCTAAAGACTATGCAGTCATTGCAACCAAATGGGTCTTCAAAAATAAGTTGGATGCTCAAGGAATTATTGTAAGAAATAAAGCTAGATTGGTAGCTCAAGGATACTCATAAGAGGAAGACATAGATTATGATCAGACTTTTGCTCCTATTGCAAGGTTAGAGGCTATCACGATATTTCTTGCATTTGTAGCATTGAAGAAGTTCTAAGTACATCTTATGGACGTGAAGAGTGCTTTTCTAAATGGAGAGCTCAAAGAGGAAGTTTATGTAAAACAACCACCAGGTTTTATCTCTCCAACTCATTCTTCTTATGTTTTTAAACTCAATAAAGCACTTTATGGTCTTAAACAAGCTTCAAGAGCTTGGTATGAGACTCTTGCTAGTTTTTTAGAAAATAAATTTAGTAGAGGCACGATAGATAAAACTTTATTTTTCAGACATCATAAAACAAAAACTATACTTGTACAAATATATGTTGATGATATAATTTTTGGTTCTACTAATTCCAAACTATGTAAAAGATTTTCTGATCTAATGCACTCTAAGTTTGAAATGAGTAGCATGAGTGAATTGTCCTACTTCCTTGGTTTACAAGTGAAGCAAACACCTGATGGAATTTTCATATCCCAATCTAAATTTGCTAAAGAGCTAATTAAAAGATTTGGGATGTCAGATGCCTCATCTATGAAAACATCTATGCCTACTAATGTTGTTGTTGATAATGATGAATAGGGCAAACCTATTGATCAAAAAATATATAGCACTACTATTGGGTCTTTATTATATTTAACAGCAAGTAGACCTGACATTATGTTTGCAACCTGTATTTATGCTATGTTCCAAGTTAATCCTAAAGAATCTCAGGTAATTTTAGTAACAAGAATTTTAAGATATATAAAGGGTTGCCCTAATATAGGATTCTGGTATCTTATTGAGTCAGGATTTGAATTAACTGGATTCTCAGATGCTGATTATGTTGGATGCAGAGTTGATAGAAGAAGCATATCAGGAACTTGTCAGTTCCTTGGTGATACGCTTGTGTCATGGTTTTGCAAAAAGCAAACATTTGTATCTACTTTAACTACTGAGGCTGAATATATTGCAGTAGATAGTTGTTGTTCATAGATTTTGTGGATACAAATCCAACTACTAGATTATGGTTATAACTTAAATAATTCAACTATTTTCTGTGATAATACTAGTGCAATATCAATTGCACAGAATTCAGTCCTTCATAGTAGGACTATGCATATAGAAATTAGACATCATTTTCTAAGAGATAATATAGCCAAAAATAAGATTAATCTTGTTTTTATTTTTACTGACTTTCAAAGAACTGATATTTTCATTAAACCTTTAGATGAAAAGAAACATATATTATTCTTAAATCAATTAGGAATGATAAATGGAGAATCATTAATTTGATTTTTGTGCTGAGATCGACGAATTGGACACCTTTCATCGAATGGAGATCGACGAACTATGAACTTTTCGTGAAACATTCGTTGAATAAAGATCGACAAACATTCTTTGAGAAACTTTCGTCGAATGGAGATCGACGGAATAGTTCTAGTACTTTTTGTCGAATGGAGCTAGACAAAATGTATTCGTTTTGTAAAACTTTCATCAAACGGAGATCGACGAAATGTATTTCTTTTGAGAAATTTTTCATAGAACAAAGTTCGATGTTTTGCTTTTCGTAGGACAGTGTTCTCCTTTTTGATTTCTAAAACTTATAATTGGGTTTTCATCGAACTCTATGGCGCATATTTCCATTTCCCTTTCACTTGATCTCTCTGTTTTGCAGGACAATGGTGATTTCTCAGGCGAGTCTCTCAGTAATGAAGTTTGATGCAGGATTTGATATATACATGGACTCCTTCTGCCACTCAGATCAAATCTTCCAACATATTTTGCAACTATTTGAGTCCCAGCAACTGTGTAACTTTATGACCACCAGGATCAAACTCCCCATCACAGAGATAAAAGAATGGGTTCATACAGCAAGGATCCTGATCTTACAACTATTACAGGATCTATCTCAGGCAATCAGGTTTCACTTACCCTAGCAATTTTATCTGAAATTTTTGGATTAATTAATGGAGAAGACGATATAGAATTGTCTAGTTCAAAAATAGATTTTATGCTTAATAAAATGTGACACATTCAAGGAAACCCTAATCACTTACTGAAGAAATTTTTTTTCTATAGAATATAAGTTATTAGCTGATGTGGTTGGAAATGTAATTCTCGGCAAACACTCTACCCATGATTATATAACCAGACATCAATTCCTTTTGATGTGTGACTTGGTTGATCAGAAATCTATAAACTAGGGATCAATTCTTTTCGATTCTATTAAGAAGAAGATCACCAACAAGTCTGGAGGTTATGATAGGATATTAAGCATTTTCCTACAGGAAAAGTGTCCAGAACTTTTGGTCTCTTTGACCATTCATATTAATGCTTCCAAGAGGCTGACCTCTACCTTGTTTGGAAAATGGGAGAGGGTTATCCCTAAGCCTCCAAGGGCTAATCCCTCTAGGGTTGCTTCTAAAAGCACCAGGGCTGTTTCAACCACTCTCTCAACCCCAAAAGAGGTCTCTGCTCGTCATGCTTCTTCTCCCCTACCATCTCCTCACCATTCACCTAGATCTTCCACTCCATCTTCTCTACAACATAGTTTATCTGAAGTTTTGCCATCAACATACTTCACTGCCAATTCCCCAGTTCCATAGTCACCTCATCAGTCACCACCTTCATCTCCACTTCTTTCATATCCACCTCACTTCTCTCCACTTAATTCATCTCCACCTCATTCATCTCCACAACAATTATATCCACATCACTCATCTATATAGGAGATAGTTCCTGATGTCATTCCACCTATCATCAATCTTTCTTCTATACCACAGTCATCTTCTCTATGTCCAAACTGTGCTAACAGCTCTGCTCCTTCTACTTTCATTACTTCTACTCAAATTCCATCCTCTGCATCTACTCAGCATCCTCCTAAGTATATGTATTTGGATTTCTCTTCCATTGCTTCTAAACTTCTTGACTTCATCACTCCCACACTTAAGAAGTTGTTAGAAGAATCCTTAGCTCCTATAATAGCTTCCATCTCAACACTCTACTCAAGGATTGACTCTCTTCAATCTATCCCTTCTTCTGGGGGCCTAGATTTAGGTCTCCTTGGATCTAGGCAGGGGGAGATGGTTTATGAATAAAATCCTAATACCGTAGTTCCAGTCACAGCAATTATAGAAGTAATAACAGCAACAACAGTAATTTTTGTTTCAGATTCAGAAATGATTTCAGTTGAGGATATGTTGGCTGCAGAACCAGAAGTTATTCCTGGTGGTGATGTGATTATTCATTCCATAGTTGACCTTCATTCTATATTATCAGTTTTTGATTCACTACATAGTCATGCTCCCAGCTTACTAGTTTTTGAAATACATCCTTCTAGAGCTATAGTATGTTAAACTACTCCTGTTAATACTTCTGTCTTAGAACAATTTTTACCAAACATTTCTACCAGTTTTGATTCTATCTCATAGCTTATGATAGTTGATGAACAGACCACTATACTAGAGGATATAATAAATTCCGGGCAGATTCATTCCCCTCAAACTTTTGCATGGGATGAATCCCCTATGCCAAATTTTGATGATCTTCTTAATGAAGATATAGGTGATGTTTATAAATAGTCTGCGGATCAGTTTGATGGTCATACTAATATATACATAGATAGATGATTTATATGATCTGCCAGCTGAAGAATCTGATGACAACTCAGAGTCAGATAATTCAAAATACTCTGTGTCTAAGAAAAGAAAGTTAAAGAAGAAGGCCCCAGTTATAGTTGCTCCTCAACCTTCATCAATTGCAGATATTACATACTACATTCTGCATGGAATTCCTCTAACTCTAGATCTTCCACATTGGATGAGGTATTCTATGAATGAGCAGAAAAATAGGAAGAAGATGAGGAGATATCATTCTCCACCTCAAAAGTCTTAGAGAGGACCTCCTCCTCCTCCTCCTCCTCTTCCACTAGTAGTAGGGTCAACTGGTAATGTTTCTTCCTCTCAAGTGCTTTCCACTCATCATAACTATAAATCTACTCAACATGATAGATCTTCAAGGCCTGATACTTATACTAGTCAATGCTGACAAAGCAGCAAGCAACATTCAAGACAAGAAAGGCCACCTTCTCATGTTTATGATCCAAAGTTGGATCCAGTTTTTAGAATGACAAGGTTTAGTAAGAAAGTTGTAATTTCTCAGATTAAGAAAGCAAGGGCAGAAGAAAAGGACACCTCACAATTTACTACTATGTCCTCTTACAGACAGCAGGAACTTGAAAGATATTAGAAGAAAAGTCTATTCAATGTTAATAAGTACATGAGTCTGCATCTAGAGGCAGATGTTCAAAGAACCACCTCCCTGAAAATTATAGGTTATCAAGACCTAACAATGAGTAAAAGGGAATCTGAAGATCCAAATAGAAAGCTGATTTTCACCAAATCTTCTCCAGATTCTCCATCAGCAGCTCCTCAGAAAGACTCTTAATTTTGAACTTTGTTGATGATTATGTACTCTCAAAGTACTTTCTTTATATCTGCTAAAAATTTTATAATTTTGTAAGATTATTTTTGCTTTGTATTTTTCTATTTTTGATAGTATTCTCACCCAAATAGGGGGAGATTGTTGGAACCTTATTATTGATTTGGGCTAGGATCACTATTATTTATTTAGGATAATTAGGTTACCCCAATTTGTACAGTTCCGGGTCATATGTTATTTTTCCAGGGTTGTTACCTCAGAAAATTTCTAGAGAAGTCCAGTTCGACGAATGTAGAATTCTGATCTACGATAGCTGAGCTCTATTCGACGAACACCGAGCTTAGTTCGACGAACTCGGATTTTTAACTCTGAGTTTAGCTCGACAAACTCTGGACTCCATTCAACGAACGCTAATCACAACTCAGTAGCTCAGCTCGACGAACTTCAGGCTCAGCTCGACGAAAGCAGAGCTTAGCTCGACAAATGTATTGCAAAGTTCATCCAAGCTCTGTTCGACGAAGGTCAAGCTCGGGTCGATGAATTCCATACTTAGTTCGACATTCAGGAAGTTTCTAATTTTAGAAGGCAGAATGATTACTAAAGCTTAATTACATCAGTTACGACTCTGATATTTACTGCTAAATATTCTAAATGAATATAGCTATTTCAGGCAGCATTAAATATGGATTTATCACAGCGTTTAATTCTAATTTATTACTTAGGGAAGTTATAATTCTCAGAGATTCTACAGGCATTTCCGAATGGGTTTAATTCAAATGTTTGAATTTTTCTCAGAGATTATAAATTCAGAAGATTGCTGCCTCAAAGGGGTTACTGACTCAGAGACACAAAGATAAAAAAGAGATACTTCATTCTGCTTCAGACTCTCCAAGAGACATCAAAATTTCATATTTGTCTGAAATTTCTACTGGAGAGGAACAATACTCAAGAAGGCCTACACCCTGAAGAAAAGCTCTTCTCCCTTGATGACAAATTCTACTCAACTCAGGGGGAGCTTTTTGCAACATCAATCCACTTAGTCTTCTCAGAGATATTTGAAAGAGAAGACAACATCAACTTTTAGTTTACTTCAAAACCTGTGTACAGGGTTATAACTCCATTCAAAAGTTAAACCTCTTGGTTCCTAAGTCACCTGATCAAAAGTCTTAAGCTTGATTTTTGGGCACCTGATCAAAAGCTCAAAGGGTTGTTAGATCTCCCTTAGAAAATAGATCTTCTAGTTGCAGGGCACCTAATTAAAGACCTGTAGTGGATTCCTACCAAGGTGGTAGAAGAGTAGACGTACCCAAATTTATTGGGGAACTACTATAAAAATTCCTTGCGTCGTCTGTGTTTTGATGCTTTTCTTTTTATTTGTATGCTGTGACTTTTAATCTGTCTATATATATATCACTTAATTTTCTAAACTATTCTAAAAACAAATAAAAGTTTTTAATATACACTATTCACCCTTCCCCCTCTAGTGTAAAATAGAACTATCCCTCACTTTCAGCGGGTTCTCCCTATCGTGTGGATTTCCTGTGGAGACGTGGATATACTTTCTGCCCACAAGACTCGAGCCACTAAGTGTCTGACTGATTTTCTGGATTATCTTGGTTGAGTATAGACTCAATCCCTCAAAAGTAATTTTATTTAACGCAAGCTTTACTTCTTGATTGATGAATTTTTCCAGATCCAAACACTTTGGGTTTTATTGTTCTCTATTTTCCACTGTGCGCACAAATGTTGTGTCGTCTAGTAAAACCCAACAAAAAATGGGGGGGGGGGTGCCCACCATCTTTAGGAAAAATTCAAAAATTGACTTTTTAGGATGGTTTGACCATAGTCAACCAAAGGGTGAGTTCCCCTTGCTGGTCAAAGTCAAAATAGCTCCATGACATTAGAAGTCAGGTCAAGGTTGGGGTATCGTGTCATAATTTGTGTGTGCACGCTTTTTGGTGCATAATTATGCTTGATTTGACCTCGGGTTGACCGCTTGTATTTGACATTGACTGGGACGAACTTCTTTGACTTTATATTGACCATAGGGGTCCAATGTCACTAAATGGGGTGTCACGACCCGTATTTTCTCTGCATTAAAGGATATATCATAATAAGGAGAAAACGCATGTCATGATGCCACGTCAGCAGGGGATAACTGTAGACTTTCAGGCGAGACCTCGACTAGACACCCTTTTTGAAAATTTATATGTTAGTTAAGATAAATCCAGTTTTAAGTTAAGCAGTTAGTCGTATCCCTCGGCTTAGTGGATCAACTAGTCCACGTATAAAAATATAGTTATACGTTGTGGAAAAAAATACTTTGATTAGGTTTATTTTAACATCCTACCTGAGTATAAACGTCCCCGAAGGACAACTCATGCTATACAAGACTCTAGATTTATAATAAGTATGGGAAAAAGTTTTTACGCTAACCAGAAAGTAGTGACTTGGTTTTGAAAGAGATGACAATTATGATATACTAATAATAAGGATTTATAAGTTAAAAATATCTAATATGCAGTCCAAGCATAAAACATCCCAGAGAGCTTGTAATCCAAGCAATCCGAAAGAAAAAAACTAGCAGCTAGCAAAGTGTCCAAAAATCAACAACCCTGTAGGTGTCAACAACCTGTCACGAACCCACATAACCAAAGTATGTCTGAACTAGGTAAAGCAAAACTAAAATGACAAAGTACCTCGCGACGGCGAGGTGGCCGCCACAGCCAGCACTGCTGCACATAAACTCCAAAGCAAGCTCCACTACCTGCTACTGCTCTGAACCTGAGGCATTCCAAAGACAGAACACCTCAGCAAGAAGGTACAAGTGATGGTAGAAAACTTAAACAAAAGGAAGCACCAGTCAAAAGGGGTGCCAACCCAAGACCAAAGGTATTGAAGTAAAGTACATCAATAAAGTACCAAAATAAGAAAGGAACACTTACATGAATCTTCACGTACATCAAAATATACCAGATGCACAAGGTTTTAAGGGGGGAAAATATGATTAAATCATAAGGAAGAATTTGCATAACTTTATTAGCCACATGTGGTCAATTCTACCTAAAAATACAGGCGAGATGGTCAATCATCCAGACACACCCTCACGGATAAATATTCGTCTAACTACGGTGGGAGAATCATTCACTCAACCATACCCCTACAGACGCCCAAACAACACCTAGTAGAGTTCCACAAGGTACTAATAAAGGAAACAAATATTGCGGAGGTGGTTTCATCCACAACTCCCGCAACCAAGAAAACCAATGATATATCTCAAGACTTGACACATCGGATTCTACGAAACATCGCTAGATTTTGGAAACGGTTGATCAACCTGTAGGAAAGATTCTAGACCTTAAATATACTCTAGCACGTCCTACGTGATGGTTAGGGGTGATTAAACTAATGATTTAAACACATCATCAAAATCATAACAACGCTACAAGGTTGGATTATCATAACAAGAACTTAATAATACAAGTGGATTTTGTGTAAAATATAAAGACATTACTATTAATCAGAAAGAAAATCATTATAACATCACTAAATAAAGAAGATGAGCAATTCCATCAAGATTGGAAGAGGAGGGAAGAGGGGAAAGAAAACCACCACTTGCCTTGGTTTTGCCAGAAAAACTCTCGAAATAACTTCTTGTCGTGGACCGGGGCTAAGGAAGACGGGAGATGTCGGAATCTAAACAAAAATGACTGAAATAGAGGTTAGGGCCAAAAACCCTTACGAGAAAAACTCAAGAAATGAGGAAAGTTTTACCACGATGACGTAGCCCTTGTTGTGAGCTTTCCAGATCTACTTTCAGTTAAGGATTTCGAGCACCGGAGCACCATCAGCGGCCACCGGAAGATTCATAAATAGACGTTCTATCTCTCGCCCTCGCTTCTCTGGTTCGGTGAATGAGGAGGAGTTTGGCTTAAAGGAGAAGAAGTTTATATATAATAATAATAATAATAATAATAATAAATATAATAATAAAATTATAACCCTTAAGAGAACGTACAGGAGTCGGCTGAACCGGAATTCTCGAAAAGAGACTTGGGTTTCGCGGGAGGGATAAGGGTTTCTCGAGAAATGAGGATGGATTTCTCGAGAAAGGATAAGGATTACTCAAGAAAGGTTGAGGAGAGATTTCTCGAGAGTAACATGGACCTCTCAAGACACTAAAAGAAAAACTACTTTTAGCAAAAAGCTAAATACCTTGCTTAATAGCTAAATACGTTGCTAATATTAATGAGGAACGAATTTAGAAATAAAATTTTTTTGTAGCAAATATGCTCGTAGTTAATTTTAGTAACGAAATTATTCGTGTCTATAATGCAAGGATTTTTTAGCAAGCAAATTATTCCTAGCTAAAATTTGCCATTTTATTTAATAATTTCATTAGATTAAAATAACTTTTATATACAATAAAAAAGATTCATTTATTTGTAACCACTGAGATTTAAACCTAAGACCTATCACAAACAATCCAACCATTATCACCAACTGATTTAAAGTATTTATCTGTATGTAAATGACAATATTTATACATATATAAACATTATATACATATTTAAGGATTTATTTAATTATAACATTTCTTTTGTCTCTAAAATTATAAAAACAAATATAAATCTATAATACATAAATATATATTTATACAATATATATATTTATAGTTTGTTATATAAATATATATATATATAATATATATAAATATATATTCCTTTATATTTATAATATATATTGTTCTCTATAATATATATTCTTTATTTAATTTATGTATATTTATAATAATTTTATTGAATATTAATAATTAATAAATATATATAAGTACTTAAATAATTTTTAAAAAAATAAATTATATAAAGAATTAAATATTTTTTTTGTTTTGTTAAATATATATAATTGATACTATTTTAAAAATATATATAGACATCTCGAGAACTAAAGGATGTATTTCTCGAGAACTTCAGGTCCTCTCGAGAATTAGGCAAGGGCATCTCGAGAAAGAAGCAAGGCTTTCGGGGAACAAATCCACACCTCTCGAGAAAGAATGTAAGATTTCTCGGGAACTCCCGGCTTCTCGAGA
This sequence comes from Platanthera guangdongensis, assembly GCA_039583875.1. Lineage (NCBI taxonomy): Eukaryota > Viridiplantae > Streptophyta > Magnoliopsida > Asparagales > Orchidaceae > Platanthera > Platanthera guangdongensis. Next base: position 90,200,787 of record CM077155.1, on the reverse strand, counting down.
ATAGGTCAAGGCTCTCACGAGAACAGAGCATCGCATTTTTCAGAAACTCAGATTTGTCTTCTATACCGGAATCAGTCAACGATACGGACCATCTAATAGCGAAGACAAAAAAACTAGAATCTGATGCACCATTCTCGAGACACAATCACCACATGCTCACAACAAGCATAAATATCACAAAACTTCAAATATGCGTCGAGACTCCAAAAATGCCCGGACCGTAACAAAACTGGACAAGCAAATCCAAAAACATAAACTCAATTCTTCCAACATGAAAACCTTCAATCTCGTCAAAAACCCCAAAATTTGGTCAAACAGACCTAACGGACGCGGAGACGCACTAACGGTGCAGCGCCGTCAACATGACATTAAAAAGTAACACTATTGTTGATGAGCGAAAACAGAGAGGAGAGGTTGTCACGGGCACCAGAAGCTAACAGGTGTATTCGTTCTCACGATCTAGTATGATTAAAGAAGAAGGTTGCGGGGATAATGAAGAGGTTGTTGAGGACGCAAGGAAAAGTTTCTGAGTGCTCGTGAGTGGAGCAAGCGCTTGATCAAAGGTTGCGGGGATGGAGAAAAGGAGGTTGTTGATCCGAGTGCGGAGATGGAAGGGAAGGTTGATCTGGAACTGTTGAGCAGACGGTTAATTTGATGGTTGGGTTTTCAGGTTGATGTTGAGAGAAGTGAGCTGAGAAGAAGAGGGTGCCGCTAGCAGCGATAACATCAGACTTCGCCCGCCGCGGCTTAAATGCCATTCTTGCGACGAGATTTCCTTTGATTAATATTCAGTTATTATAGCTTAAGTTGCACCTTTACATGGAAAGCAAATAAAGGGTACATTGGGGGAAGCTGGCAGCTAAGGAAAGAAGTTGCCAGAGGATGCTGCGCGGATTGAGCAAAGTGGTCGACGACCGCGCGGATAGCTGATCCCGCAGCCCGCTTGAGCAAGCCGCGCGGACTGCGCGATCAGGCAGAGAGGAAAACTGAGGTTGCGCAGACTGGGAAGTGGAGTCCGCAAGATCCGATGCCTTGACCTTGTTGTCATTTTCCCTCGTGTCTCCGTCCTATAAAATGAAAGGTATGGGGGCTATTTATAGGCTCGAGGAGGTTACGACTTTTGGTAACATCACCCCCGGTGAGTCGGTATATTGTGCGAGTAGAATGTGGAGTCCACCGGGTCCGCACCATGTTGTGCGGTCAGGGACTTGTCTTCTGCAGTTTATTCTGATGTTGGCAGACTGGGATGATTCCACCTCTTTTGTGCTGAGTGAACCCGCGCCAAGGTATGCGGGCTGAGGAGTTATACGCACGCTGCAGGGTAGAAGAGGGTGTTGGAAAGCTGAGTGGCGGACTACATAGTGAGTTTTCCTCTGCTGAAGGGAAGGGTACTGGTGAAAAGCTGGAGGGCTCAATGGCGGACTGGAAGAGTCCGCCCAGCCCGCGGCGGACGAGACGAGTCTACCTCTGCTGGAGGCTTATCGCTTGGTATGGTTGGCGACCTGGCGGACTGAATAGAGCGGGTCGCCTTCCTACTGAAGAAGTCTGTCTACTGCAAGCGGACTGAAGGGTTGAACGACATAACGAGTCTGCCTAGCCAGCGGCGGACGGGAAGAGTCGCCTGAATGTTGTATGGTTTAGCGGAGAGCTGGAGCAAGTCCACGCTCCTTTGGCTGACTGAGATCGAGTTCGTGAACTGCAAGCGGATGAGAGCTGGTCGATTGGGCGACCTGGCGGACTAAAGAAGCAGGTTGCCACCTTTGCTGAAGTCTGTCTCTCTGTTGGACGGACAGGCTTGCCGCCCCTGCTGGGCGGCCTAGAGGTTGTTGCCCTCTAGTGGGAGACCATGAGAGTTATCGCATTGTTGGGCGACCTGAGGCAGGTCGTCGGGCATGGAGCGACCTAGAGGCAGGTCTCCTAGTGAAGTGACAATTTGCTTTGCTTGTTGTACAACTTGCAGGAGTGGGCTGGTGAAGACCGTGACTCCTACAGAGCACGCGGCTACATGGCGGTCTGGCCGGATAGGAATCCGAGTCCGCCACTTGGATCATATCTATTGGGGCAAAGAGAATCTGTGCGGTTAGCTGATCAAACCACGCGGCCTGTAGGGGCGGCCGAGGAAGCAGCACACAACCACTGCAGAACAAGCGGGTGTTGCGCGACCTGGGCGGTCAGACCGGGTAGACCGCCCTAGCTGCGCGGCTTGAGCGGACAGAGAAGTCTCTCCTCCCTACTTAGACTGGTCGCGACCTCCAGGGAGAACCTGGAGCAGGCCGCAACTAGCAAGCTGGCTACCTTGGGAGGGATCACCGATTTCGACATGCTTTCCTTTGATTATTATTCAGTTATTACAGCTTGAGTTGCACCTTTACATGGAAAGCAAATAAAGGGTACATAGGGGGAAGCTGGCGGCTAAGGAAAAAAGTTGCCGGAGGAGGTCGTGCAGACTGTAACCCCCCTGTTTTTTTTTATATTTGGTTTAATTCATTATCAAGCGTGTTTATGACGACAGGGTCTTACGTTGACGTGTTTTCGACATTTGTCGTTGTTAGAGCGTGGTTTTAGCTCTTAGGTTTTTTCTGGGTGTGGCTGGGTTTACCCTATTTGCAAGATTTCCTAGCGAGTCGAGTCTGTTTTGGTGACTCGGTGGAACGTCTTTGGGAATTCTTGTGTTTTGGCTTCGGGAGGTGTATACCCGAGTTTGGTTCATCGAATCTTAATTTTGACTACAGCGTTGGGTTTGTAGCATCGGTATTTAGCTACAGTGCGATTTTCATAAAATTTCGGGCAAGTTTGGTTTTCGGGTCGTTTTGACATTTTATTTAATTAATTATATTTTCCTATAATAAAATAATCAAATAAAACCAGTATAAATAGAACCCATCGCTTCAAACCCTATTCATTTGTCTCTCTCGTGAAACGTTGGCTTGTTGCGGAAGAACGAGAGCGACAAACCTTCCTAAGCCTTTGGCCGCCGATTTTCTGGAGTTTTGGTGCTCGATTTCTTCTTTGGAGAGTAGATCCGGGTAGATCTCGCCTAGATCTACGTTTCTAAGGTAAGCTTTTCTAGTTTCTTGGATTTTTGAGGTATAGGTATGCTGTTTTGACCCATTTTCATCCTGAAAGGTTTCAGGAGGTGTTGCTCAGGAAGTTTCAGGACTTCTTCCCCTTGCCAAGATTGTATTTTCCTGTATATATTCCATACTATTCTTCCTGTATATCATTCAATGTATTTGTTTATTGGAGTAGTTGTCAGTTTGGAGTGGTCAGCGTTCGTCGAACTGAAGCCATTTCGTCGAACAGAGTTCGATGAACAGTGGAATTCGTGGAATGGAGTTCAACGAATAGAGGAATTTTGTCGAATGAAGTTCGTCGGGCCGAGCCATTTCGTCGAACGGAGTTCGCCGAGCTGAGCGATTTCATTAAATGGAGCAAGATTCGTTGAGTATAACTCTTAGGCGTTGAGTATATCCCTTAGGCATTGTGTGTAGCCTTGGCACTGAATCAAATTTCAATCCTAAGTCCAAAAGCATTGAGTGCGTTGAGTGCACTCAATACGGCGTTGATTGTGTTCATAACACTAAACACCTTACGGAGAGGTCTGTGGCGCTAAGTCAGAAAGCGTTGAGTGCGTTGACTGCACTAAATGCGGCGTTGAGTGTGCTGCATACACTCAACGCCATCAGAATTTGACTCTAAGTCAGAAGGCGTTGAGTGTGCTGCATACACTCAACTTTGCGTTGAGTGTGCTGTATACACTCGACGCCATCAGGAATCTTGGAGACTAAGTATAAAAGCATTGACAGCATTGAGTGAGCTTAACTCACTCAACGCCGTCACTTTTTCGGCAAGTTAAGTAAAAGCTTCGATAGCATTGAGCGAGATAAAATCACTCAACACCATCGCGCTGTGTTTAAGCGTTGTGTGAGCTGAACTCACTCAACGCCATCGTCTGTTCTTCCTAGTGTTCAAGCGTTGAGTGTGCTATGTTATGGCGTCGAGTGTGTCGACTGCACTCGACGCGGCGTCGAGTGTACTCGACGCTTTTTCCTTAGCTTTGTGTCTTTTCACCGATTTGACGTGTATCACTAAGGCTTAGCCTTACCAAGCCAGAATCGTCGGTTTTCTGCTGAAATTGTTGAGTTTAGGTTTATGGGTATTTGGATATGGGGTTGGTTTGTTTGGCTTAGTTTTGTGAATCATTACACCCGGGCATGTTTGGGCCTCGTTTTTGGGCTGTTGGGTTGTGTTGGATCAGATGGCCACCACCGCAGACCCGTTTTTGAGATGATTGGGCCTGTTAGTTCGGGTTTGACCGGTTTGGTCCTGACTTAGATCTGGTTGCATTACGGTGTTAATGATTCACGTGTTTATTGAGCCTTTGACCCGTTTTGGTTTCCTATTGTTAAACTTATGCTATTTCTGTCTTTCCTCGTAGATTGTTTTCGGAGTATAACTCCGTTCTCACTTGGTGCAAATTTCTTTGCCTTTTAACTTTATAAGTTAACTCTTCGTTCTAAATCTAGTTTGCTATGTTTTCTTTTGACAACTATTCAGGTTTGGGATTAGTAATCTTGCTACTCCCTTATTTAATGACAGTTTTGTTTGTCACTTGTATTTTTCTTGCTGATGTGTTCTCTCTTTGAATGTCTCAAGTTCTGAGCAGTAGCCAGTTGAGCGACTAGGTTTGGAGTTTGCTAGCAGATTGCTGTGTTTCTAGGGTTTCCTCTACCTTGAGAAGTAGTTCTTGTTGTTTTCTTATTAGTATAGACACTCATACTGACCAGTGGGATCATATCAGTTTGTTGACGCTCACTAATGGTTTTCTTTAGAATTGCTGAATACTTTGTTAAGCTGCTAGTTTTGCCATTTGCGGTTGTTTTTACTTGCTCTCTGCAAATGTTTTATGCTAGGTTGCATGTTAGGTATTTTAACTTATAAAAGCATTACTACTTGCACTTCATACATCTCATATTTCAAAAATTAAAATACTATTTTCTATCTAACATAAAGATTAATTTTATACTTATAATAAATCTAGAGTCTTGCATGCCATGAGTTGTCCTTTGGGGATGTTTATACTCATGTAGGGTGTTACTCAACATAACCAAAGTAATTTCCGCAGTGTATAACTATATTTTTACTCGTGGACTACTTGATCAACTGTACTGAGGGATACTGCCATCCAATTTAAACTGGTTTTTACTTAATAACTTATGGATTTCATAGAAATTGTAGAGTTTGGGGTTTTGCCTGGGCTCCTGCAGTTATCCCTTGCACGGCGTGGCAACACAACGCGTATTTTCTCTTACTCTGATATAACCTTAATGTTGAGAAAATGCGAGTTGTGACACGGACTGAGCAAAGAGGTCGGCAGACCGCGTGGATAGCTGATCCCACAACTCGCTTGAGTAAGATGTGCGGACTGCACGATCAGGCAAAGAGGACAGCTGAGGTTGCATAGATTGGGAAATAGAGTCTGCAAGATCCAATGCCTTGACATTGTCGACGGTTTACCTCATGTCTCCGTCCTCCAGAATGAGAGGTATGGGGGCTATTTATAGGCCCGAGGAGGTAACGACTTTTGGTAACGTCACTCCCAGTTAGTCGGTAAGTTGTGCGAGTAGAATGTGGAGTCCGCCGAGTCCACACCATGCCGTGCGGTATGGGACTTCTCTTTTGGAGTTGATTCTGATGTTGACGGACTGGGATGAGTACACCTCTTCTATGCTGAGTGAGCCCGTGCCAAGGTGTACGGGCTGAGGAGTTATCCGCCTGCTGTGGGGAAGAAGCGGGTTTTTGAAAACTGAGTGGCGGACTGCGTAGTGTGTCCGCCTCTACTGCAGGGAAGAGTGCTGGCGAAAAGCTGGAGGTCTCAGTGGCAGACTTGAAGAGTCTGCCCAACCCACGACAGATGAGACAAGTCCGCCTCTACTGGAGGCTTGTCGCTTGGTGAGGTTGGTGACCTAGCATACTGAATAGAACAGGTCACCTTCCTATTGAAGAAGTCTGTCTACTGCAGGCGAACTGAAGGGTTGAACGACATAACGACTCCGCCTAGACCGCAGCGGATGAGATGAGTTAGCTGAATGTTGTGCGGTTTGGCGGAGAGCTGGATCAAGTCCACACTCCTTTGGCGGACTGAGATCGAGTCTGTCAACTGCAAGCGGATGAGAGGTTGTCGACTAGGCTACCTGGTGGACTGAAGAAGCAGGTTGCCACCTTTGCTGAAGACCGCCTCTCTATTGGATGGACATGCTTGCCGCCCCTGCTGGGCGGCCTGGATGTTGTCTCCCTCTGGTGGGCGACCTTAAGAGTTGTCGTGTTGTTGGGCGACCTGGAGGCAGGTCGTCAGGCGTTGAGCAATCTGGAGGCAGGTCTCCTAGTGAAGTGGCGGTTTTCTTTGGTTGTTGTGCAACTTGCAGGAGTGGGCTGGTGAAGACTGTGAATCCTGCTGAGCACGCGACTACATGGAGGTCTGGGCTGATAGGAATTTGAGTCAGCCACTTGGATCACATCTGTTGGGGTAAAGAGAATCTGTGCGGTTAGATGATCAAACCGCGCGGCCTGCAGGGGAGGACCGAGGAAGCTGCCCTCAACCGCTGTAGAACAAGTAGGTGCTGTGCGAACTGGGCTGTCAGACCAGGGAGACCGCCCTAGCCGCGCGGCCTGAGCGGATAGAGAAGTCTTTGTAACACCCCCTATCCATCGCATAGCATATAGTAGTAGGTCCGGCCGGGGCCCGACGTCATATACCACAGACAGACCGGAAGGTTACGCAATGGAAACCATCCTGCCTATAACCGACGTCCTACACTGAGTACATTCTAGCGGAAGCAATTTAAAAGTTGTAAAATAAGAACCCAGCCAAAAGCATGAATGTCCACTACATAAACCCAACATGAATGAACGTACAAATACACAAGTACTTGGCCTTAAGGCCTTACAATTGTTTACTCAAATATAAGCATTTTCCAATCCTCGGCACGCATGCCGGTCACAAATGAGAAATAAAGTAAACACTCATAATTAGGCCTTCGAGGACCGGCTCAGCAACAAGGAATTTTGCCCGCTATTTACAACTCGGTTCCGCAGCACCTGCATGCAACAATCCACCGAGCGGTGGCAAACAAAAGCAATAGTCAGCTAAGTTGATTAAATTATAACAATCCCGCCGTAAACTCGGGCAGTGATGCTCCTTCCTTGCACTTTATTAACATAGCCATATAATAAAGAAATTTCACATCATCACAGGCGTAGGCTCGCACAGCCACACACCCCGTGCTCTCAGGGCACATTCTCGGTGAACCCGGTCGAAGTCCACGGTCTCACCACCGCCCCTTGGACGACAATTTCTCGTGAGCATTACGGTCTCTCTGGCCACTGCCTAAGACCCTCCATCTATGCCAACGGTGAGTACCACGTACTTTAGGTTTCTCTAACTGAACCACATAGAGCGGGTATGGTTCCGCCTAACCCGTTGCTTACAACGCAATGTGAATTTAATCCGTCTGCGCGGGTCAAGCTTCCCCGAGTCCCAATTCAATCACACACTTTACATAACCCGGTTATGTACAAGTTGGCTCCCATGCCACCAAGTTTGCAGAATCACGCCTCCGCCCAGTTTTTCGTGTGTACCTTGGCGTTAGTCCCAAGGGTCCCTGTTACAATCTACCATGTAGAAAACCTAAAAAACAATCAACTTCGCAGAGTCTTTGATGAGTCCACTTTATATACCTATTTTCGGACTCATCTGGGCTAGTTTTCACGCTGTTGCACTTCACTTTTAGTTCTTTATCGTTCCTATTTCATCTAATCTTTATTTCCATAGGAAGTGCGCATTTATGCCCGTGGTTGTGTATTTTGTTATTTTTATAGTTTGTACTCCCTTTTGTGATTGTCTGGAATGTCTGCACAGATTAGTGATTTGTTTTTCCTATCAGTACAGGGGTCGTGTGCGTGTTTCGGGATGGTTGTGAAACAGGAATACTGCGAACGATCATGGGATATAATGCGCACGACCACTGGTCGTGCGCCCCTGATCGTGCGCACTACTCTACATTTTCCAGGATCAGCCTAGGGTAAGCGCACGACCACTGGACATAATGCGCACGACCTCCGGACGTGCGCCACTGATCGTGTGCATTGATTCCTCTTTTTTGGAGTCCTATCTGGGGTAATCGAACGATCATTGGACTTAGTGTGCACGACCACTGGTCGTGCGCCACTACTCGTGCGCGTTATCCCAGTTCTTCTTCCTGATCTTCCATGCCAGTGCGCACGAGCACCGGACATAGTGCCCACGACCACTGGTCATGCGCCTGTGATCGTGCGCATTGTTCATTTTTGCTTTGTATAAATAGTGCAGGTCTCTCCCTAATTCAAGGGAGGATCCGGAGCTCGACATTTCTCCGCCGTTTTCCGCCTTCTCCGCCGTTCTCCTTCATATTCCACCCTAGGGAGGTGCTCCGGGCAAGCTTTCACCGACAAATCCAAGCCGGAGCTTCCTCTCGGCCTTCTCCTTCATCCGTGAGCTTCAAGTACGTTTGACGCCATAGCCATCAAGCAAAGGAAAGCTAGCAAACTTCATCCGCTATCATGAGATGAAAAGACGGGCCATTTGAAGGTGGTGACAGCCCTTCTATATCCCGGACGCAGTTGAGGACTGAGCTTGGACGCGGAATGACAACCCGACGATTCCAACCTTGAATCCTCAGCAAGGCTTCGGATTCGGTCGATCTCTTGACTTGTTCTTGCTTTATTATTGAATATTGGTGTTTAACTTTATTTATATTGATGAAGTGCACTTGTTTGTATATGTTATGTGTATCATGTCTATGTGATTCCTATTTCATTTTACTGCCTAAGTTGCTTGAGTTGCACCATATTCAATCCACCACCATCCACCCTTGCCGCACTAGCAATTGCTAGTGGCGTGCGTTGCGAAGAGGTGCTCAAGACCCTCATTCTGCCGTTATAACCACCTCATCCGCTAGCCTTCTCGTCCATTAGCCTAGTGATTTGGTGCATACCGGCCCGACTAGTCTTCCATCCCGCCTGGCGAAGCATCGCATAGCGGCGTTGCATAGGAGTAGTTGTTAGATTTTTTACTTTCTTTTTATCGCAACAATCCAAACCCCCCTTAGTTAGCTCCGACCTGAAGACTTCAATCTCAAGTCCTCCTCGAAACTAACTCCACCTTACTATGTTCCTTGTGAGATCGATACTCGGGAAAACACCCATTTTATATTACTTGTACGACCGGTTCACTGCCGTGATCTTAAGCATCAAGTTTTTGGCGCTGTTGTCGGGGAACACAGTCGTGTGAGTTTTTGGAGAGTGAGATAATAGATTGAAGCCCCTTTCCATTTGTGCATATCATTCTTTTTTCTTATTTGCTTTGGTTATTATAATTTTTATTTTGCTTTTTTCTTTTTACCCTTTTCTGATTTTTGATTTAGATAGCAGATCCGTGCTATTTTTTTTATTTTAGCTGCGTAGCACTTTTTCAGCAATTATTTTTGTTCGTGATGGATCCTGATGCTGAGTGCCGTATCCTTGACACTTTGCACCGATCCATCGATGCCATTGCTGTTATGAATGCTGAGCATTGCATTCCGTGTTTGTTATGTCAAGGTGTGGGCCTGAAAGATATGGTACCTAAACACCTAGAGGGGGGTGAATAGGTGACCTAATCCTTTTCTAACTTTATTGGCAGCAATCAGTTATATCACAGCAATCTAACTAGTTTATCACAGCAAACACAGCATACACAGCAACAATTTCAGCACAGTATAGCACACAATGATTTATAGTGGTTCCCCAAGATATGGGTACATCCACTTTCCCCCTTCGCCTATCTAGCAGTGTACTAGATTCGGCCAAACTGAGGTCAAATGGTCACTAAGGACACATTGGGGTCAGCCCTAGAGGCCAGGTTGACCCAAGTCAACTCAAGCCCTAACATGGTCAAAGTACCCTTACTAAGGGTATGTGACCTCCAAAGTACAGGGTAACCCTACATAACCCTACCTAGACCCTAAGGGAAGCCAATGAGTCACCTAGAACCCATAGGGGTCAACCCAATTAGTCATGTTGACCCAAGTCAACCCTCATTTAGGTCAAGTCAAACTTAACCCAAAAGGGCTAACCCAAGCCCAAGTCACTTCTCCCTTAGGCTAAACCCATTCCCATGACCATCATAATCAAGTGGGCTGCATTTAGTTTGTGAGGTTGACTAGTCAACCAGAGGTGACTAGGAGAGAGAAAGGAGCTCCTCTCCATGATAATGGAGGAGAGAGAAAATGAGGAAGAAGAAGGGGGAAGTGAGAGGCCGGCCAAGGGAGACTAACAGCCACCCATTATGGCTGCAATCAACTCCTCTAGGAGAGAGGAGTTGATTCCAGCCGTTTCCCGGCCACCAAGGGGTGGGTTCAGCCCCCCTCCACACAACCCGAGCCACACCTTTAATGGTGTTAATGGCCATTGAAGAACCAACCTCTCCTCTCCCCCATTTGCCATTTAAACACCTTCAGGGAGCCGAGGAGATCATTTTAGAGCGTTTACCTGGAGGAGACGAGCCATTCCACTGTGCAGTTGCAGAAGCCGAGCGCCGCCGCCGTCGTCAATGGCATCCCGCCGCTCCTCTCGCATCCAGGCCGCCAGGAAGGTCCTCCCCCTCTCCTTAACACATGGTTAGATCATAGCAATCGTTAGGACAAAGGTTCGGGCTCAATTGAGCCCGATCCAATTCGGTTTTCATGGATTTTTCTGAAGAAAACTCACCTCTCGGGATCGCCGGAAAAGGGGTTACCGGCGGCCAAGCCGCCGCCTGGGGATGGCCACCACCTCAACGGAGGTGGTGGAGCCGGTGGCCGGCCGGGGAGGTGGTCGGGTCGCCGGCAGTGGCGTTTGGAAGTGGCTCCAGGCGGGATGAATCCTGGCCGTCGGCTCAAGGAAGAAGATGAAGGGATTCCGTCCCTTTTGCTTCAAGATTCGTGCGGGCCCGATTTTAAACTATAGGAAATTAATGATATTTATTTCATTCTGTCACACTTTTGGCATTTAATGTTTTATATTTTTAAAAATAGTTATAGGCTCTGTATGAGAAAATGATCAACACATGATTTGTAGCCCTTCCTGTCTACTTTATTGTAAAATTGGTTTGAACCCATTTGGGCTTCTGGTTTGACCAGGGCACCCATTTTGGTGGGACATACCCTTAGGGCTAGGCAGTCACTAAATTGAGTGCCCACTCTTCACCCCTAGCCCAACTTAGCTGAAATTTTGGCAGAGAGTCTATCTTAGATATACCTAGGGCCTGCCCAAAAATGGGAATTTTTGGAGAAAATATTTCTATAGTTTTTGTAAATATTTAATAAGTATTAGATAAATTAAATAGGTGCCCTACACACCTCCAAACCCTCCCAAATTTTGGTGAGTGGTCCCTGGGTTCCAATTAGGTGCCTGTATAAAATTTCATTTAATTTGGATGTGTTTTGAATAGGTTTTGACCCAACCCTAACTATACCCTAAAAAGGGCATTTTGGTCAAAAGTTGCACTTTTGGTTTTGAGTGACCAAATCACCTCAACAGAGGCTGAAATTTGGGCCACTGGTTTGTTATAGCACTTATCACCTCCCCATGTAATATGGGGTAGGGAGGAATAGATTTTCCCTAAGTTCCTAGGTCAAACCCTAAGGAGGGACCTTTTGGCCTTGTGAAGGGTATGAGTCCTAAACACCTTGGATGAACTCCAAATTTTGCAAGGAGGTTCCTAGGATATATAGAACCCTCTGTTAAAAATATTAGCTAATTCTGAAAAGGATAGGGGCCCCAAAACCCTAACCCTAGCTTAGGTCCTAAAATTTGTAGTGTAGGTTTAGGTTAGCTAAACATCTTGAAACTTAACCAAATTTGGGTAGAGAGGGGATTAGGGTATTTTGAGCCTCTGATAATTTACTTGAGTAATTTTGGACAATATTTTTAGCACTTCATTAGTAATCAATGGTAATGCCCTAATAATTATTTTGGCTATTGTGGTCTCACTGCCCATCAAGAGGGTATGAAACATGGGCAGAGTTAGTTTTAGGTTATAATAATCTTGTATGAATTTTGTTAGAATTTTTGGATATCTATTTAGGGCATCTACTTCACAAGTGCTTTATTTTGATTACATATTAATAATTCTTGTCAGAGGCCATTACATACTGAAAAATCATGAAACTTCCTGCATAGTGTTTTTAGCTCAATGTTATCATATGGAAATTTTTGTGGAATTATTTGATGATTGATTAGCATACTTTGTTCATTAACCCTTAAATTAGAGAGTTCATAAGAAAATCAAATATAGCTTTATTTCCAAATGATAAATTATGAAACTTTTTCTAGGGTACTTGTAGTCCATCACAATCATCCCTGAATTTTCTCTGAATTTTTTGGAGGTGTTATTACTATAGAATCTTTTAATATGACTCTTTATGGGGCATCTTTGAAATTAAATTTAAAGGCCTAAACCTTGCTGAAAAATTGGGAGACTTAGGATTTAGAGTTGATTAGGCATTTTGTATTTATCATAAATTTAGTGGAATAATACCTTGTCTGATTATGGTACTTCATGTTTAAACCTGGGCCTTTTGGGACATTAGAATAAATAAATTAATTATCAGACAAATTAGAAAAATTATGAATTTCTGGATTTATGCTTCAAATGTTCTTTTAGACCTCCAATAATTATCATAAGGGTACTGGATGAGTATTTCATGTACTTCCCTTTTTACGGGTCATGTAGCTTAAGTGGTCTGCATATAGCAAAACTGCAGGATTTCATTTGGATGTGAATTAGGGCAAGAATGATGAGTCCTGATGGTTTGTTGTAAGGACAAGTGGAATGGGCTGCGTCTTTGAAAGATGTGGGAGCAAGGTGTGGTTCTGTCTAGGGTTATAGGCGTTCGGGTCCGACGAAAGATCGTCCTACCCAAGGAGAGTTGGAGTCAAATCACCCTAGGATTAGCATATCGAAACATGAGAAAATAAAGGGTAATGGAATCAACCAATAATAAAATAAGTACCTTGCGAAAGGGAACGCTGGGCGTAATCCCAACACAGTTCCTAGTGCCCCTTGAGAGCCCTTCACAGGGAATACCGGGGGCAGTCCTGGGTTAACGTAAACTGTTTTAACAAGCTGAAAAGAGTAACTTAGTAATTAGTGTTGCAGATTTCACAAGCACTGAGGGCACCGGAAGTCGGTTAGGAGCTTCGGCTCGGATGGTTAAAAGGCGGACTTTGGGTCCGGGGAGTTTCGGCTCGATTGTTTGAGTCGGACGTGTTGGTCCGGGGAGCTTCGACTCGATTCTTGTTTACGCTAAAATCTGCATGTGCATAACAGGAAAGGAAATTAAGGTGGTGGGTCTTCGGTATTGGAGGGTCGATGCACCGACGCCAATACGTTGACTCGGCAAGTGTGGTTAGCACTTCGCCAACAGAAGTCCGGTGCGCCAGCCGGCAAGAGTACGCAGGAGTCCGCTTCGTGCACCAAGCGTTGAGGCGTACGATAGGTCTGACCGGTAGTGCTTTACTGGTTTAGAGGTGGGCGAGGCCCAACCCACCGCTTCCGTCTGCCACTACGGAGGTATCCTGGGAGGTTACGGCTCCAGAAAGGGGGAACTAAAGGTCTGTGTGCACAGAGTCGGGTGTGTGTGTTGCACTTGCATGTCCATCATACCCACTTGCATGTCATAGCATAATCGTTACCTTAAACCTTGACACCTAAAGTATAAGTGGAATGGGACGCTTATACTTTAGGACCTGCAACACGACCCCTTGGTCTATAAGCTTGTGTGGGCAAGTTTATAAATTAAGGTTAAATTTGGATATATATATTTACTGCTGTTTGTTAACCGACACCCCAACGTATAAATCGGTATGGGACTTTTTATACGATGGGAGCCTTGCAAAAGACCCCTTGGCTTATGTGTTTTTCACATAAGTGAAGGTTACATTTCATATTACAGCTTATTGTCTTTATATGCTATAGAACTTGCTAGATTAGGACCGCTGCCATCTGCTTTTGATATTCTCCACCTTCAAGTCCTCCCATTTCTTCCTCTCCGCTCGGTGCCTAGGAGCCGTGGGGGAAGGGGTGGGGGATGATAGGACTTAGTCTTTTAGACTAACGGTTTTCGAATCGCATCATTTAGGGGATCGCGGAGACCAGCATGGAGGAGCAGCCCCAGAGACCGGTGCGCTTGGAGGTGGGGCAGTCTAGCTCCGGAGTTCACACAGCCGGGACCGTGAGTCTCGACCCTGAGCAGTTTTCTACTTTTGTTTCAGCTTGAGAGATCTTGTAGTGAGGATTTGATGTACTGGGCATAAACCCGTTTTGCTACTCTGATGTTATTTGCTGTGGACACTCCCTTCGTGGAGTTATATTTATTATGACATGTGATTCTCTGTGGACTGCAGTTTCCATTTACTTCACTATTATGCTACTTTTCTGTGATCGAAAACGGCCGGCAGAATCGGCGCTTTATGGTGATGACCCTTCAGGGCGTGAAGGAGTCACCGCAAAACGGCGGTTCTGGGCCTAAGACCCCGGTGTCGAAAAAGAAAAAAAAAAGGGGGTCTTACAAGTGGTATCAGAGGAGACCTCGATCGAAAAGTAGCCGTCCACAACCCTGGGTCACCCCCGCGCGGGTTTAGTTTGGGGACAAACTAAGCAGCGGAAGCAGTGGTATGCCCATATGGGGGGAATCACATGTAAATTGTCCACTTTCATTAGGCATTGAGTCGATTACCTACTGATGTAGTTCGTTTTGCAGCCCCCAGCTCAGCCCACCCCACAAGGTGGAGCTCAGCAGACTCCAGACATTGCACCACCTCCCATGGTCCCCACACCTTTCCTCCAGTCAGACATGGGGCAGACCCTTACAGCTATCCTTGAGGCCTTCCGGGCTCAGCAAGCTCCAGCCCAGCAGCCAAACCCAGGGGCCAACTGGATGAGCACCTTCCGAGGACTCTCTCCCCCATCATACTTAGGGACAGAGTCGGCAGTACGGACAGAGGAGTGGCTGGATGTTATGTACGAGATGTTGACCGGGATACGATGCCCTTGGGAGGAGAGGGTGGCCCTAGTGGTATCTTGCTTGGAGTCACATGCTAAGCGGTGGTGGAAGACGCTGTTGGACACGACATTTGCTGATAGGGAGATTGCAGAAATCACTTGGGAAGAATTCAGGGCCACGCTGCTGGAGCACTTTGTTCCTCAGTCGTCCAGGGACGAGTTGGAGGAGCGGTTCTTGCAGCTGAGGCAGGGCACCAGGACAGTGGTGGAGTACCACCGAGAGTTCGATCATTTGGCCCGATATGCGGGCTCCTATCAGCTGGACGAAGCAGGTTACGTCAAGAGGTTTTATAAGGGCCTAAAAGAGGAGTTGAGGGAGGCCTTGCTTTTTGTCTCTGACGGGCCCATCTCCCGGATTTTGGAGATGGCGAAGAGGATTGAGGCCGACTGGCACACCACTCGAGGCCGGAAACGGCAAGCGGAGGACCAGGGCCGGAGGGCCCGAAATGATCAGCGGCGAGGCACCATACCAGATGGAAGGAGGGCAGAGGAGCAGCCTCGTCAGGAGTTGAGGCAGGAGCCGAGAGAGCAGGTGGTTTTGGCCCCTCAACCTCTCCGGATCCAGGAAATGCAGAGACCCCGGGGTATGGCGTATCCCCCGCCGGAGTGCTTCCATTGTCACCAGGTGGGACATCTCCGGAGAGACTGCCCTATGAGGGGGGCACCACCTCCAGCACCACGGGGTGGCCCACCGGCCCAGCATTTCGGAGGCCGAGGACGTGGTTACCAGGGAGGCGACCGCAGGCAGAATGGGGAGCAGATTTACGCTTTGGACTTAGCACAGCCCCGGAACCCGGACAGGGTTATTGCAGGTATGAGAGTAATCTTAATTTTGGATTCATTCATTACTCATATTAAGTGTTAATAGAACTACTAAATGACCTAGGTTAGAAAACCTTACACCAGAGTTTCTTTCAAACTGATTTAGGAATGGTGATGGTGTGCGGCAAGCCTGCCCATACCCTGTTCGACACGGGGGCATCGCACAACTTTGTGTCGAAGGATTTCGTCAAGGACCTGGATCAGATTCGTTGTTATACGGGACTACCCAGGAGGGTGCGCCTCCCCAATGGGATGGAGATCCAGTCCACAGAAAAGTGCCTCCTGGAGGTTACCATAGACGGGTTGACACTCGAGGCCCCGGCGACGATCTTGAGGATGCCGGACTTCGACCTCGTCTTGGGCATGACATGGCTTGTCTGGAACCATGCCCAGATTGATTGCCCAGCAAGGAGGGTCGTGCTGAGCCACGGCGATACTTATGCGACATTCGAAGGTACTACACCGGTCTCTCGTCGCCTGCTTTCATCTATTCAGGCCGTTAAGGCTCATATGCAAGGGGATGAGGTATATCAAGTATTATTCGAGATGACTGAGGAGAAGGACCTGATTGCTAACATTCCGGTGGTTCGTGACTACGCTGATATTTTTCCGGATAAGCTGCCATGACTACCTCCGCATAGGGAGAAGGACTTCCAGATTCAGTTGGTACCGGGGGCTAAGCCGGTATCCAAGGCCCCTTATCGGATGGCCCCAAAGGAGTTGGCGGAGTTTCGGACACAGTTACAGGAGCTGGTGGAAGCAGGGTTTGTTAGGCCGAGCTCCTCATCATGGGGAGCTCCTGTCCTATTCGTGAAGAAGAAGGACGGCACTTTACGCCTGTGCATCGACAATCGAGCACTAAACAGGCTGACCGTCCGAAATACCTATCCGCTCCCCAGGATAGACGAGTTGTTCGATCAGCTGGAGGGAGCCCATTATTTTTCGAAGCTGGACTTGAGGTCAGGCTATTACCAGCTGCGGATCCAGGAGGAGGATATTTCGAAGACGGCCTTTAGTAGCCGATATGGATTGTATGAGTTCATCGTGATGCCCTTCGGGCTCACGAATGCTCCGTCGGCGTTTATGAGCCTCATGAACCGGGTCTTCGAGGCTTATTTGGATGTGTTCGTCATAGTGTTCATAGACGACATCCTTATCTATTCTAAGACGGAGGAGGAGCACACACGACATCTGGCACTGACCTTGGAGAGACTGCGGGAGCATCGCCTTTATGCGAAGTTCAGTAAGTGTCAGTTCTGGCTGAAGGAGGTGGCTTTCTTAGGCCACATTATCAGCGGAGCCGGGCTGGCAGTGGACCCGGCAAAGATTCAAGCTATTTCGGAGTGGCCGCAGCTGAAAACAGCCACTGACGTACGGAGTTTTCTAGGACTTGCCGGTTACTATCGGAAGTTCGTGGAGGGATTCTCTCGAATCGCCCTCCCACTCACATCCTTGACGAAGAAGGAGGCACCGTTCGTGTGGACCCCGCAGTGCCAGACAGCTTTCCAGGAGCTGAAGGATCGGCTGACCTCGGCTCCCATTCTTACTCTCCCCTCGGGGAGGGAGGGATTTCAGGTCTACACCGACGCATCATATCAGGGGATGGGAGCAGTACTGATGCAGAACGGACACGTCATAGCTTATGCTTCCCGCCAGCTGAAGACCCATGAGAAGAACTACCCAGTGCACGACCTGGAGATGGGAGCAGTTGTATTCGCACTAAAAATATGGCGGCACTACCTTTATGGAGTCCACTGTGACATATACTCCGATCATAAGAACCTTAAGTACGTGGACACGCAGAAGGAACTAAACATCAGGCAGAGGCGGTGGGTGGAGTTTCTATCTGACTATCAGTATGAGATGCACTATCACCCGAGGAAGGCGAACGTGGTAGCAGATGCACTGAGTCGGAGAGCCGCCACAGCAGGAGCAGAGCCCCAGTTGATGTCTATGGAGCTGCTGCAGAGACTAGAGGACATGCACATTACTCTGGTGTCGTCTGATGATCCTGAGCTCTATGAGGAGTACTTGGCCGCGATGGGCGTTACCGATGACATCAGAGACCGAGTCAGAGAAGGGCAGAGGCAGGATGCCAAGTTAGAGCCCATCTTCCAAGCTCTGGAGGCAGGCACTGCAGGAGACTACACACTGAGGGACGACCTGGTGTGCTTCAGGGGACGGGTGTACATACCGGAGGGAGGCCAGATCCGGGAAGATATTATGACGGAGGCGCACTGCAGCCGGTATTCTGTACACCCGGGGATCACAAAGATGACCGCTGATTTGAAGAAGACGATGTACTGGCCGGGCATGAAGAAGGATGTCTCACACTTCGTGACCCATTGTGAGGCATGTCAGCTAGTGAAGGTGGAGTGCAGGAACCCCGCAGGATTATTGCAGCCACTCCCGGTGCCGGAGTGGAAGTTTGACGACATAGCCATGGACTTCATACATGGGCTTCCCCGGTCTCGGACAGGGAATGACTCGATCTGGGTAATCGTTGATCGGTTGACCAAGGTTGCTTGATTTATACCGATCAGGAAGGATGATTCAGTAGGAGTACTGGTGCGGAAGTTTATGGAACAGTTCATTCGTTATCATGGCGTGCCCAGGACGATAGTGTCGGATCGGGATGGCCGGTTCACCTCCAGGGAGTGGAGATCCGTGCAAGCTTACTTAGGCACGCGATTGACCTTCAGCACTGCATTCCACCCTCAGACAGATGGGCAGACAGAACGCACCAACCGGACGCTGGAGGACCTCTTGAGGCTATGCATCTTGGACCGCGGGGAACCGTGGGAGAAACTCTTACCCCTTGTCGAGTTCTCCTATAACAACAGCCACCAGTCCAGCATCAGGATGGCGCCTTACGAAGCCTTGTACGGGAGGAGATGCCAGACCCCGCTTTCTTGGGTGCAGAACGAAGATCCGAAAGTGTTGGGGTCAGAGTTTGTTGAAGACACCGAGGCACAGGTGAGGCTGATCAGGGACAGGATGCTCGAGGCACAGAGTAGACAGGCTAAGTACTATGACGCCCGGCATCGGCAGGTGGAATTCCAGGTGGGGGACCAGGTGTTTCTGAAGATCCGGCCCATGCATGGAGTCTCGCGGGTGCGTGGTCGGAGGAAGAAGCTCAGCCCTAGGTACATGGGCCCTTACAGGATCCTGGAGCGGATCGGACCCCTAGCCTATCGGCTGGAGTTACCACCAGAGCTGGAAGCGCTGCACGACGTCTTCCACATTTCTTCTTTGAGGAGGGCTCTGCTACGCCCGGAGCAGCAGATTTTGACCACCGAAGGGCCGGTAGCTTCAGACCGGTGGGTTCGTTTGGAGCCTGTGAGGATCGACGACCGAGGAGTGCGGGTCTTGCGACGCAAGAAGGTCCCACTAGTCAAGGTCCTGTGGAGGAACCACGGCCAATAGGAGCATACCTGGGAGCCACAGGACCTGATGCGACAAAGATACCCCGAGCTATTCAGTCAGGTATACCTCTCGGATCCCTCAAGATGTTAACTTATTTTTCCTGCTTCTAGTATACTAAGGGCTGCTCTAGGCAGATAGAGGCTTATCTTTTGTTTATTGGGGGCTTATCCTTGTTTATTGGGATTTTGGTTTGCCAATTGGGCGAAAGGGTCTTAGATCTAAGTTTTACCGTAGAATCTAATTTAACAAACAAGGCGTCATAATGGGATGTTTCAAGACTCTTTCCTTCGGTAGTAAGACCCGTAGGCCCAACCTTGATTTCGAGGACGAAATCTTTGTTTTGTTTATTGGGATTTGTAACATCCCATTTCCAACTAGACCCCTAAGAGTGGTTTTGGCCATGACTAGGTCATGACAAACCCTAGAAAGCCAGAAATGGGCCAAGAGATAGGAGGCCAAGGTGAGGATCACCATGGTCTGCTAATAGTAGAATTTTGAACAATGGTTTAGAATGACAATGGGGCCTCACCATGGCCCCAAGACCCTACCACAACACTCCCAAACATTTTGGGAGCCCCATTAGAGCCAAAAGGACCCATTAGGGTCAACCCAAGAGGCCCAGTTGACCAAGGTCAACCCTAGCCCTAAATGGGTCAAACTAGCCTACTTAGGGCCAACTGACCTACTCCTAGCCTAAAGGACCCCTCCTATGCCCTCCTAACCCTAAAGTGAGGTCAAATGGTCACTAAGGACACATTGGGGTCAGCCCTAGAGGCCAGGTTGACCCAAGTCAACTCAAGCCCTAACCTGGTCAAAGTACCCTTACTAAGGGTATGTGACCTCCAAAGTACAGGGTAACCCTACATAACCCTACCTAGACCCTAAGGGAAGCCAATGGGTCACCTAGAACCCATAGGGGTCAACCCAATTAGTCATGTTGACCCAAGTCAACCCTCATTTAGGTCAAGTCAAACTTAACCCAAAAGGGCTAACCCAAGCCCAAGCCACTTCTCCCTTAGGCTAAACCCATTCCCATGACCATCATAATCAAGTGGGCTGCATTTAGTTTGTGAGGTTGACTAGTCAACCAGAGGTGACTAGGAGAGAGAAAGGAGCTCCTCTCCATGATAATGGAGGAGAGAGAAAATGAGGAAGAAGAAGGGGGAAGTGAGAGGCCGGCCAAGGGAGACTAACAGCCACCCATTATGGCTGCAATCAACTCCTCTAGGAGAGAGGAGTTGATTCCAGCCGTTTCCCGGCCACCAAGGGGTGGGTTCAGCCCCCCTCCACACAACCCGAGCCACACCTTTAATGGTGTTAATGGCCATTGAAGAACCAGCCTCTCCTCTCCCCCATTTGCCATTTAAACACCTTCAGGGAGCCGAGGAGATCATTTTAGAGCGTTTACCTGGAGGAGACGAGCCATTCCACTGTGCAGTTGTAGAAGCCGAGCGCCGCCGCCGTCGTCAATGGCATCCCGCCGCTCCTCTCGCATCCAGGCCGCCAGGAAGGTCCTCCCCCTCTCCTTAACCCATGGTTAGATCATAGCAATCGTTAGGACCAAGGTTCGGGCTCAATTGAGCCCGATCCAATTCGGTTTTCATGTATTTTTCTGAAGAAAACTCACCTCTCGGGATCGCCGGAAAAGGGGTTACCGGCGGCCAAGCCGCCGCCTGGGGATGGCCACCACCTCAACGGAGGTGGTGGAGCCGGTGGCCGGCCGGGGAGGTGGTCGGGTCGCCGGCAGTGGCGTTTGGAAGTGGCTCCAGGCGGGATGAATCCTGGCCGTCGGCTCAAGGAAGAAGATGAAGGGATTCCGTCCCTTTTGCTTCAAGATTCGTGCGGGCCCGATTTTAAACTATTGGAAATTAATGATATTTATTTCATTCTGTCACACTTTTGGCATTTAATGTTTTATATTTTTAAAAATAGTTAGAGGCTCTGTATGAGAAAATGATCAACACATGATTTGTAGCCCTTCCTGTCTACTTTATTTTAAAATTGGTTTGAACCCATTTGGGCTTTTGTTTTGACCAGGGCACCCATTTTCGTGGGACATACCCTTAGGGCTAGGCAGTCACTAAATTGAGTGCCCACTCTTTACCCCTAGCCCAAATTAGCTGAAATTTTGGCAGAGAGTCTATCTTAGATAAACCTAGGGCCTGCCCAAAAATGGAAATTTTTGGAGAAAATATTTCTATAGTTTTTGTAAATATTTAATAAGTACTAGATAAATTAAATAGGTGCCCTAAACACCTCCAAACCCTCCCAAATTTTGGTGAGTGGTCCCTGGGTTCCAATTAGGTACCTGTATAAAATTACATTTAATTTGGATGTGTTTTGAATAGGTTTTGACCCAACCCTAACTATACCCTAAAAAGGGCATTTTGGTCAAAAGTTGCACTTTTGGTTTTGAGTGACCAAATCACCTCAACAGAGGCTGAAATTTGGGCCACTGGGTTGTTATAGCACTTATCACCTCCCCATGGAATATGGGGTAGGGATGAATAGATTTGCCCTAAGTTCCTAGGTCAAACCCTAAGGAGGGACCTTTTGGCCTTGTGAAGGGTATGAGTCCTAAACACCTTGGATGAACTCCAAATTTTGCAAGAAGGTTCCTAGGATATATAGAACCCTCTGTTAAAAATATTAGCTAATTCTGAAAAGGATAGGGGCCCCAAAACCCTAACCCTAGCTTAGGTCCTAAAACTTGTAGTGTAGGTTTAGGTTAGCTAAACATCTTGCAACTTAACCAAATTTGGGTAGAGAGGGTATTAGGGTATTTTGAGCCTCTGATAATTTACTTGAGGAATTTTGGACAATATTTTTAGCACTTCATTAGTAATCAATGGTAATGCCCTAATAATTATTTTGGCTATTGTGGTCTCACTGCCCATCAAGAGGGTATGAAACATGGGCAGAGTTAGTTTTAGGTTATAATAATCTTGTATGAATTTTGTTAGAATTTTTGGATATCTATTTAGGGCATCTACTTCACAAGTGCTTTATTTTGATTACATATTAATAATTCTTGTCAGAGGCCATTACATACTGAAAAATCATGAAACTTCCTGCATAGTGTTTTTAGCTCAATGTTATCATATGGAAATTTTTGTGGAATTATTTGATGATTGATTAGCATACTTTGTTCATTAACCCTTAAATTAGAGAGTTCATAAGAAAATCAAATATAGCTTTATTTCCAAATGATAAATTATGAAACTTTTTCTAGGGTACTTGTAGTCCATCACAATCATCCCTGAATTTTCTCTGAATTTTTTGGAGGTGTTATTACAATAGAATCTTTTAATATGACTCTTTATGGGGCATCTTTGAAATTAAATTTAAAGGCATAAACCTTGCTGAAAAATTGGGAGACTTAGGATTTAGAGTTGATTAGGCATTTTGTATTTATCATAAATTTAGTGGAATAATACCTTGTCTGATTATGGCACTTCATGTTTAAACCTGGGCCTTTGGGACATTAGAATAAATAAATTAATTATCAGACAAATTAGGAAAATTATGGATTTCTGGATTTATGCTTCAAATGTCCTTTTAGACCTCCAATAATTATCATAAGGGTACTGGATGAGTATTTCATGTACTTCCCTTTTTACGGGTCATGTAGCTTAAGTGGTCTGCATATAGCAAAACTGCAGGATTTCATTTGGATGTGAATTAGGGCAAGAATGATGAGTCCTGATGGTTTGTTGTAAGGACAAGTGGAATGGGCTGCGTCTTTGAAAGATGAGGGAGCAAGGTGTGGTTCTGTCTAGGGTTATAGGCGTTCGGGTCCGACAAAAGATCGTCCTACCCAAGGAGAGTTGGAGTCAAATCACCCTAGGATTAGCATATCGAAACATGAGAAAATAAAGGGTAAGGGAATCAACCAATAATAAAATAAGTACCTTGCGAAAGGGAACGATGGGCGTAATCCCAACACAGTTCCTAGTGCCGCTTGAGAGCCCTTCACAGGGAATACCGGGGGCAGTCCTGGGTTAACGTAAACTGTTTTAACAAGCTGAAAAGAGTAACTTAGTAATTAGTGTTGCACATTTCACAAGCACTGAGGGCACCGGAAGTCGGTTAGGAGCTTCGGCTCGGATGGTTAAAAGGCGGACTTTGGGTCCGGGGAGCTTCGACTCGATTCTTGTTTACGCTAAAATTTGCATGTGTATAACAGGAAAGGAAATTAAGGTGGTGGGTCTTCGGTATTGGAGGGTCGATGCACCGACGCCAATACGTTGACTCGGCAAGTGTGGTTAGCACTTCGCCAACAGAAGTCCGGTGCGCCAGCCGGCAAGAGTACGCAGTAGTCCGCTTCGTGCACCAAGCGTTGAGGCGTACGATAGGTCTGACCGGTAGTGCTTTACTGGTTTAGAGGTGGGCGAGGCCCAACCCACCGCTTCCGTATGCCACTACGGAGGTATCCTGGGAGGTTACGGCTCCAGAAAGGAGGAACTAAAGGTCTGTGTGCACAGAGTCGGGTGTGTGTGTTGCACTTGCATGTCCATCATACCCACTTGCATGTCATAGCATAATCGTTACCTTAAACCTTGAAACCTAAAGTATAAGTGGAATGGGACGCTTATACTTTAGGACCTGCTACACGACCCCTTGGTCTATAAGCTTGTGTGGGCAAGTTTATAAATTAAGGTTAAATTTGGATATATATATTTACTGCTGTTTGTTAACCGACACCCCAACGTATAAATCGGTATGGGAATTTTTATACGATGGGAGCCTTGCAAAAGACCCCTTGGCTTATGTGTTTTTCACATAAGTGAAGGTTACATTTCATATTACAGCTTATTGTCTTTATATGCTATAGAACTTGCTAGATTAGGACCGCTGCCATCTGCTTTTGATATTCTCCACCTTCAAGTCCTCCCCTTTCTTCCTCTCCGCTCGGTGCCTAGGAGCCGTGGGGGAAGGGGTGGGGGATGATAGGACTTAGTCTTTTAGACTAACGGTTTTCGAACCGCATCATTTAGGGGATCGCGGAGACCAGCATGGAGGAGCAGCCCCAGAGACCGGTGCGCTTGGAGGTGGGGCAGTCTAGCTCCGGAGTTCACACAGCCGGGACCGTGAGTCTCGACCCTGAGCAGTTTTCTACTTTTGTTTCAGCTTGAGAGATCTTGTAGTGAGGATTTGATGTACTGGGCATAAGCCCGTTTTACTACTCTGATGTTATTTGCTGTGGACACTCCCTTCGTGGAGTTATATTTATTATGACATGTGATTCTCTGTGGACTGCAGTTTCCATTTACTTCACTATTATGCTACTTTTCTGTGATCGAAAACGGCCGGCAGAATCGGCGCTTTGTGGTGATGACCCTTCAGGGCGTGAAGGAGTCACCGCAAAACGGCGGTTCTGGGCCTAAGACCCCGGTGTCGAAAAAGAAAAAAAAAAGGGGGTCTTACAGAATCACAGTAATGTGTTTCAGCCTGGCTACCTCATTTAGTTTTTGATCAAATTGTTTCTCAAAATCTGTTGCAACAGCCTTGAGATCTGCAATCTCCTTTGCCTGACTTTTGGCTAGGGTCTTGCTTTTCTTGTAGGCTTGCAACAGTACTTTATATTCATCTATGAGCTGATGAATATCTTCCTCAGACTCAGATATATTCTCAGCACTTGATGAAGAAGAATCTGATTCTGAACTAGAACAAGAAACTGAATTTAAACTTGAACTTTGTACCTGACTAGGTCCTGCTTGCTCCAGGATTTTGGCACTGTCTGTCAAAGCCATTAGCCCTTGGCAATGACTGTCTTCTTGTTCATAAATTGACTCCAAGATCTGCATGAATTCTTCCTCTTCTTCTTCAGCAAACAGCCCTATGTAGGCTTCAGCCTCAGACTCAGTTTCTGAAGAAGAGATATCTGATAGAGTCTTCTCCTTCTTAGCAACAAAAGACTTTTCTTTCTTCCCTTTGAAGTGAGTCTTTTTCCTGTCACCAGATCCCTTTCTCTTCTCTGGACAATCTGCAATAACATGGCCCTGTCTATTGCAGCAATAGCAAACAATCTTTGAACCAGTTGCCATGCTTGATTTTGTCCTTTTCTTGTCATTCTTTGAAGACCTCTTTTTCTAATAAGAGTCTTCCTTTCCTTGTGATGTAGAAGGCCTTGAACTCCACTGTTTTTTTTTTCAAAAACTTCTGAAAGTGTCTAGTCAAAGTAGCAAAGTCTTCATCACTTTCACTGCTCTTAGACTTTGTGCTGTCAGACTCATCAGACTCTGATTCAACTACCTCTGGAGGTGGAGTTGAAGACTTATTCCTGCACTTTCTGGGAACTTCTGTCTTGAAAGCAACATTTCTTTCTTTGTGCTCAGTCCTTGTTGATTTCTCCTCCTCTTTTCTCACTGTTAACTGCATTTCATAAGACAATAGCTTGCCAAACAGTGTGGGAGGAGGAATTTCCCCCAACTTAGCCATTTCACTTATGGCACAGATCTTGGTGTCCCAATCTTTGGTTAGGGACCTTAAGAACTTGTCATTTAGTTCATAGTTAGTGAACTCTCTTCCATAAGACATGAGTTCATTAACTATTCTGTAAAATTTCTTATAGCACTCAGTGATGCTATCACTCTTTCCTTGCCTGAAGCTTTCATACTCCTGATTTAGCAAGGACTTCCTATCTTGCCTAACTTCTTCAGATCCTTCCATATAGACAATGAGAGTATCCCACATCTCTTTTGCTGTCTTACAGTGAATTAAGTTCTGAAAAGTGGCATCATCAATGGCACTCACTATTATGTTCTGTGCCCTCTTGTCCATGGTGGCTAGGACAATTTCATCCTTAGTCATCTCAGAGAAATCCTTTGGAGTCCTCTGATTTGCATCCAATACTGAAATCTTCATTGGCACATAAGGCCCTTCCTTAACTGTAATGTAGATCCTAGGGTCAGAGGCTTCCATAAATAGCCTTACCCTTTCTTTCCAGATCCCAAAGATCTCCTTCCTGCATATGGGTAATTTCATGGAACCCAATTCCTTGTGATTCTCATAGGAACCCATGTTTCTTGATTTTCTTGAATTTCTTGAATCTGTGTTTTCCCTTACACTGAATCTGCCAAACAGGATCTCCTCAGACTGTTAGTCCTTGTTTTGAGGAACCTCCCTCTGATACCACTTGAAAGATATGGTGCCTAAACACCTAGAGGGGGGGGGGTGAATAGGTGACCTAATCCTTTTCTAAATTTATTGGCAGCAATCAGTTATATCACAGCAATCTAACTAGTTTATCACAGCAAACACAGCATACACAGCAACAATTTCAGCACAGTACAACACACAGTGATTTATAGTGGTTCCCCAAGATATGGGTACATCCACTTTCCCCCTTCGCCTATCTAGCAGTGTACTAGATTCAGCCAAACTTCTGCACTGTCTTAGAACCCAAATTGGTTCCTACACCTCAGGCCCAAAGCCTTACAACTCAGCTTTATCCCAAAGCCTACACTCAGCCAATCAAGGCCTACACTCAGTCAATCCAAGGCCTACACTCAGCCAATCCAAGGCCTACACTCAGCCAACAAGGCCTACACTCAGAGATCTCTATCTCCTACACTCAGGCTAACAAGCCCTACCCTCAGCCTTTATAAATACAGGCTTACAATTCACTCAGATCCAATGGATCCTACAAGTTAAAAATGTAATACAAATAATATCTCTACAACTCAGAATTAAAGGAGGGGAGTTGAGAGTTTCTTGATGAGTTCTTGGAAGAACTCAGCTGGATTCACCCTGACTTAGCTTTCTTCAAAGCTTCTTGAGTAGAACTGAATAAGATTGAATCCTCTGCAGTTGTTCCTTGACCTCTGCTTCTTAAGAATCAGAATTGAATCTGAATCCTTCTTCTCAGCCTAGTTCCAGAGGCTGATTTCTTGGATGGAGCCCTCTCTCTCCAACTTCTTAGATCTGCACTTGGACTGCAAGATCTTCTTATGTTGATACTCTGTGTACCACTTTTCTGATTACTTGAATAATCTGTACCACTTGTTAATCACTTGATCAACTCTTTCAACAACCACACCAACAACAGTTTCTGTAAACTGTGGATGCCTATTTATAGGCCTTCTTCATGGTAACCGGCTGGTCCGGTTCATAACTGACTTCTGACATCTCTGACAGTTGCTGTAGACCGGCTGGATCGGTAGCTGTCATGTCAACCAGTCACTTCTTGAAAATCTCTAACAGTTTGTAAGTGTCGAGACTTTCTGTCTTTAAGTGTCGACACTTATAGTCCAAGTGTCGACACATGTTGTGTAAGTGTCGACATAAGTCTACAAGGTGTCGACACAACTCCTTGTATGTCTCGACACAGATTCTTCTGCATGTGTCGACACTGGAATTGAGTGTCGACACAAGTACTTGTTCTTCTAGCTTTTGCTGAATTCTTCTATGTGTCGACACATCTCCTTTGTGTCGACACATCTTCTTGTGTTGAATCTGTCAAGTGTCGACACTGCTTCTTGGTGTCGACACATAGTCTTCAATGTTGAATCTTGCTGAGTGTCGACACAGCTCCTTGTGTCGACACACCTTCTTGTTGTTGAGACTTCAGCTGAGTGTCGACACATTCCCATAGTGTCGACACTTGTGCTTAGAATAATTTGTTGTTCTTTCTGTTCTTTGCTAAGTGTCGACACAGCTCCATGTGTCGACACTTTCTTCAAGTGTTGAGTCTTCAGCTGTGTGTCGACACATTGTTCTGGGTGTCGACACATACTTCAAATGTTGACTCTTCTGTTGAGTGTCGACACATTGTGTTGAGTGTCGACACATTCTTCAAGTGCTGACTCTTCTGCTTAGTGTCGACACATTGTGTTGAGTGTCGACACTTGTACTTAGACTCTGCAGACTTTTGTTGAGTGTCGACACAGCTCCAAGTGTCGACACTTTCTGGTGTAGACACAGCTTCACTGGGTGTCGACACAGCTCCTTGTGTCGACACTTTCTGTCTGCACTTTTCTTCACTGAGTGTCGACACAGCTCCAAGTGTCGACACTTTCTGTCTGCACTTTTCTTCACTGAGTGTCGACACAGCTCCAAGTGTCGACACTTTCTGTCTGCACTTTTCTTCACTGAGTGTCGACACAGCTCCAATTGTCGACACTTTCTGTCTGGTGTCGACTCTGCATCCCAGGTGTCGACACAATGACTCCAAGTGTCGACACTGCTTGTCTGGGTGTCGACACAAGCTTTCTTAAGTGTCGACACTTTCCCTCTGGGTGTCGACACATGGACTTAGAAACTTTTTGCTTCAGTCCAGTACTTTCTTAACCTGCACAAGTAACTCAAACATACATCAAATACATTATGATGTATATCATTGAGTTGGGTGAGGCTTCTTCAAATCAGGTACATTTGACCAATGTACCCAACAGGGCCACATGTTGAAGGATTGCCCTCATTTGTGCAAGCCTTCTCCCTCTGAGGGCGTGTGCACAACAACCTCCCGTTCGCGGAAGACTGTTGTGGACAGGCCTACCAGGGTGTTGCCTGGCCCATACACTGATATAACGAACTTTGCTCATTCTTTACCCGTTGAGATTACTGAAGAATCTATGGCCGCATACAGCTCTTTCATGGGTCCCTCGATCCCTTTTTACGAGCTTCCCTTGAGTGATGATGATCACTCTGGTGTTAGCCAACAAAAAGAGGAGCAGGAACTCATGGGCGCTCCTGTATGGGACGATGAGATTGTTCCGGTCGTCGACGGGGTGGTGTCAGCGAATGATTTTGTGATGGGGACTGCTCATTCAGTGCTTGATTTTGAGAGCAGCCTTGCCCCTCCACAATTTTTGTCGGATTATGCTAGTCCATTTTTGTGTGAGTCGGTTGATGATGTCGTATTTGTTGATGATTCGGTGCCCGAGGTTGCGCTGAAGTGGGATGATGATTCCTCTATCTACGACGGAGAAGGTGGATCTTCGGAACACTTTTACGCACCCCGGTGGGATGAGGAATATCCCCTTTCCAATGTAGAGGTTTGCACCTCCTTATTGGATGAGGTCGTTCCTCTTACCACCGCAGACCTCGAGTTCTCGGATTCCCCTCGGTACGACTCGTATGATACCGATGATGATCTCTGCTT
Organism: Platanthera guangdongensis; assembly: GCA_039583875.1. Classification (NCBI taxonomy): domain Eukaryota; kingdom Viridiplantae; phylum Streptophyta; class Magnoliopsida; order Asparagales; family Orchidaceae; genus Platanthera; species Platanthera guangdongensis. Next base: position 90,171,313 of record CM077155.1, on the reverse strand, counting down.
GGATCCTGCTGAGAGTGACACCGGGATCACTCTCCCTATTTCTGATTATTTTATTTCTTCTTCTCCTTTATTTCTTTATCCTTCTTCTTTATCTAAGCCTGTGCAGGTTGAATCTCCACAGGCAAGTTGTGTTGACGTTGAGCCTTGTGCTCAGGCTGTCGACGAGTACATCCTCTTGTGTGGGGAGGTTCCTACCTCCTTCATAGTGGAAGCCCCTGCCGTCACCTTCGCCCCTAGCGAACTTGTGGTGGACGAAACCTTGCTAGGCAAGGATTTGTTATGTGGTGAGATGGGTGAGGACCAGGCCTCCTCCTCATCCTACTTCCTATTTCCTCTACCTGTGTTGGGCAGGTATTATTATTTAGGTAGAGGGGTAACTGTTCTATCGCCGTATCGGTACCCGTTACCGAAACGGATATTGGAACAGTTACCTGTGCATTTTTCTTTTTATAGGCCCAATAGCTAGAACTGTTTAGAATTTAATAAGTCGTGTTGGGATGACAAAAACCCCAGTACTTATCTTTCATTTTCCTGCATTTTTATTTTCATGTCTCTTTTAGTTTTAGCATTTATTTTTGTATATTTTGTTTTGTTTTTGCGGAGCTCACCCCTGCAGGTATTCATAGCAAATCGCATTGGCGGGGTTCTGATTTTTCATATGGCGGGCCTGCTTCGGTTTCCACGCATCTTCTGGTATGCTCACTAGCTGAGCATTGGGTAACCTCTTCCCTTAGCTCTTTATGATTTTAATTTCTCTATTATATGTTGTTTTGCTTTGTTTATGTCTGGGGGAGAGATCTATTACCTATTGCACGTGCACATCTCATGTGCATACTAGAAGCTTTTATTGTTTTATTTTGCTTAGTTCATTGCATCACCCACCATTGCACCCGCATGAGCGTGTGCTTAGCTTTTTGCGTGCTGCGAGTTAAACTCATTTCTTCGTTAGATTTGGGAAAATTATGGTGCTGACATAGGATTGTGAGACGAAGTAAAATGTTGACCTTGCTGTGCTCCTAGTCAACTGCTCTCGTCTCGTGTAGAAATTCGAGTAGATTTAATTTTTCTGTATGCTTATAGTTTTATATCTTTCTATTTGCGTAAAGACTTTTTATTCTACTTAAAAGTTGGTGAATCCGGTATGAATCAAACAGTAGCTTAGGGATGTGTGTAGACGGCCGTTAGTTTTGTATTGCTCGAGTCGGGAGGATGGATAGTCTTTCTCATTGGCTAAGAACTTGCCCCAAGCTATTCTTGAAGCATGGGTATAGGTTAGTCATGCATGAGCGTGATGTAGGCCATCATTTTGGCCCGGTTGAGCTTTGTACCATTCCTAACGTCTTATCCTCGCTATCCCTGTTGTGCCTACCCCTCCTTTTGATTCAGCTCCACCATGATTTCACCAAAGCCTCATAGCCAATCCTAGTCGCACACCCAAGTCGAGTTTAGTGTTTTATATTTTCATGTTGGGATGTGACATGGTGTTATTATTTGTGAAAATGTGCAAGGGTTCCCAAGTTTATTTCTGCTGAATTGTGAAAATAAAATGAAGAAAAAGAAAAAAAGAAAAAGAAAAATATTTGTAAAGAAATAGAAAAAAAAAGTGAAAAGAAAAAGTTTAAATTGAAAATCTTTTTGGGAAATGTGATTATATTTGGAGTAGGCGGTGCACACACCCATATGTTAAAAGTTAAGTCTGGGGGTGTGGTGTACCCGTATATATTTTGGTTAGCTGATGGATTCCTTTTATACTAGCTCATTTGGGTTAGATGCACAGCCTTCCTGTTTATCTTTGTTTACCTCACCGAAACCCAAGCCCCATCTCTTCACCTAAAGTCCTACTGATTCGTGTGTGAACAAAACCAGTGCCGTGGAGAGAATGCGAAAGGGCAAGCATATGGTCACCGACATTGGTGGATTCCTTTGGAGGTTATCCTGAGCCCTGATCTTTAGCAATGCTCGCCTAGCGATTAGTCTACTTTCTCCCTACGCATGACCGGATGATTCACCGTGATTCTATTTTTGAGTAATAATAAAATGTTGATACGCATTGTGAAAAGTATAAACTATTTTGTATACTTAGAAATTTCTTCTATTATATTTTTACACGCGCGAGCATACGACTTCGCATGGTACTTCGTATCGCAATTTCTTTGTTAACTAGTATTTTTCCCTATCTGCTTAGATTTTGTTTGCTCGGGACGCGCAAACAGTTAAGTCTGGGGGTATGATGAGTCCACTTTATATACCTATTTTCGGACTCATCTGGGCTAGTTTTCAGGCAGTTGCACTTCACTTTTAGTTCTTTATCGTTCCTATTTCATCTAATCTTTATTTCCATAGGAAGTGCTCATTTATGCCCGTGGTTGTGTATTTTGTTATTTGTATAGTTTGTACTCCCTTTTGTGATTATCTGGAATGTCTGCATAGATTAGTGATTTGTTTGTCCTATCGGTACAGGGGTCGTGTGCGTGTTCCGGGATGGTTGTGAAATAGGAATACTGCGCAAGATCATGGGATATAATGCGCACGACCACTGGTCGTGCGCCCCTGATCGTGCGCACTACTCTACGTTTTCCAGAATCAGCCTGGGGTAAGCGCACGACCACTGGACATAATGCGCACGACCTCCGGTCGTGCGCCACTGATCGTATGCATTGATTCCTCTTTTGTGGAGTCCTGGCTGGGGTAATCGCACGATTATTGTACTTAGTGAGCACGACCACTGGTCGTGCGCCACTACTCGTGCGCGTTATCCCAGTTCTTCTTCCTGATCTTACATGCCAGTGCGCACGAGCACCGGACATAGTGCGCACGACCACTGGTCGTGCGCCTATGATCGTGCGCATTGTTCATTTCTGCTTTGTATAAATAGTGCAGGTCTCGCCCTAATTCGAGGGAGGATCCGGAGCTCGACATTTCTTCGCCGTTTTCCACCTACTCCGCCGTTCTCCTTCATCTTCCACCCTAGGGAGGTGCTCCGGGCAAGCTTTCACTGCTAAATCCAAGCCGGAGCTTCCTCTCGGCCTTCTCCTTCATCCGTGAACTTCAAGTAGGGTTTGACGCCATAGCCATCAAGCAAAGTAAAGCTAGCAAACTTCGTCCTCTATCGTGAGACGAAGAAGACGGGCCATTGGAAGGTGGTGACATCCCTTCTCTATCCCGGACGCAGTTGAGGACCGAGCTTGGACGCGGAATGACAACCCGACGATTCCAACCGTGAATCCTCAGCAAGGCTTCGAATTCGGACGATCTCTTGACTTGTTCTTGCTTTATTGTTGAATATTGGTGTTTAACTTTATTTATATTGATGAAGTGCACTTTGGTTGTATATGTTATGTGTATCATGTCTATGTGATTCCTATTTCATTTTACTACCTAAGTTACTTGAGTTGCGCCATATTCCATCCACCACCATCCACCCTTGCCGCACAAGCATTTGCTAGTGGCGTGCGTTGCGAAGTGGTGCTCACGACCCTCATTCCGCCGTTATAACCACCTCATCCGCTAGCCTTCTCGTCCATCAGCGTAGTGATTCGGTGCATAGCGGCCCGACTAGTCTTCCATCCCGCCTGGCGAAGCATCGCATAGCGGCGTTGCATAGAAGTAGTTGTTAGATTTTTACTTTCTTTTTATCGTAACAATCCAAACCCCCCTTAGTTAGCTCCGACCTGAGGACTTCAATCTCAAGTCCTCCTCGAAACTAACTCCACCTTACTGTGTTCCTTGTGAGATCGATACTTGGGAAAACCCCCATTTTATATTACTTGTGCGATCGGTTCACTGCCGTGATCTTAAGCATAGGTCTTCCACGGCCATTCATGCAAAGCAACATCACCGATCCAGACCAACTTGTCCGGGTAGGCTTCACACATCATGTCTTTGTCCGTTTATCGATTACGGCTCTACATGTAAAACAACCGGGACTATTCATGTCTACCAAAAGAAATACCTCACACTCACCGCAAACTTGCGAGAGCGGGCTTCCTATGCAAGGGGAAAGAGGACTTCACATGTCCAAGATGAGAATTGTTACCCTAGCATTTGAAAGTGCAGCTAGATCTGATATACTCTAGAGGGGGGTGAATAGAGTATATGGTGCTTTGAAACTTTTTACAATAACTGTTGTAATAAGAGTGAGCAGGGAAGCAATAATAAATCTGATCACAGCACTAAGTTAAACAAAAGCTAAGCACAGAAAAATCAAGGCCAGAAACAAAAATGAAAACAAGCAAAACCAGAAGACACAAGAAAATATAGTGGTTCCCATAAACTTGGGTACATCCACTCTTCTACCACCCTAGGTAGGAATCCACTGCAGGATGAGTTGATCAGGTGTCCTGGGCACCAATGAGCTTTTGACAAGGTGCTCAAAAAACAAAGCAGATTTTTTGATCAGGTGTCTTTCCACCAATGAGCTTTTGACAAGGTGCTCAAAAACCAAGCTCAAACTTTTGAAGGCAGTTTGAGAAACCCTTTACAGAGAGCGGGTGAGAGAGTGATGGAAGTCTTCTCTTTCTCAAACAACTGAGAATACTATGTGGATTGTTGATGTCAAAGCTCCCCCTAAATCCTTGAGATCTTCAGGAAGAAAAGCTTTGCTGAGGGTGATAGGCCTTCAAAGATTGAACTCCAGCAATAGATGATTTCATCAATGACTGAAATGTTGAATGTCTGGAGTCTGGAAATATGTTGGCCTTGAACACTTTGAAACTAAGGAGATCTGAAGATTTCTGAAAAGATTTATCTCCTTGGATGAGTGTTCTTGAGAATTCTTTTAGACAGTATCTGATGTCTGACTGTGTGTCTGTCTCTGTATTGTGTGTTCTATGAGTGATTCAAAAATTCTTCTCTATTATTCTCTGATACAGAATAGAATAACATTCTCTTTCAAGTATAGCCATTGGCCTGCATTGATTGCATCCTTAATTGCACAATCTCTTCTGGAGGAAAGTCCACAGAAATATTCCTTGAAAAATCCCTTGAAACTTGGTCCAGAAATGAATGAAAACGGCTAAGAAATCTCTGAATTAATTGCAGAATAACTCCTTAACTGATTTGAATTTGAATTTAGAAACATCCTTGAAGTTATCTGAAATCGTCGAACTGAGCTCTGCTATCGTCGAGCTGAGCTCAGCGATCTGGAAATATACAGCAGCAAAATATCGTCGATCTGAGCTCAAAGATCGTCGAACTGAGCTCAGAGATAAAGATCCAAAGCAGAGTCAAAATCGTCGACCTGAGCTCACCGATCGTCGAACGGAGTTCGACGATATAATGAAGTTGAGCTCAGCGATCATCGAATGGAGTTCGACGATCTGTCGAAGTTGAGCTAGACGATCGTCGACCGGTGTTCGACGAATCGTCGTGCTGAGCTCGACGATATGACTTAGTCTCCAAACACAAAATCTTGGTCTTCAGGGCAGCTTCCACACCTAGACTTCTAACCCTTAGACTCAATTCTAATTGACCTATTGGGCTATACAGGAGGTCAAGCAAAGGTTCCTAGAGACATAGTGATCCTGACCCAACTTAGTAATAGGGTGTTCCAACAATCTCCCCCTATTTGGGTTAGGATTACTATTTACAGACTTTGGAAAAATTTAAATAACAACATACAATCAGCAAAATAGAAAAACAACAGCTAGACATTGCAGAATCACAGAGATATATAGCATCCAGATAGTAATCAGAAATCACAGAAATTATCACCTTACAATATCATTTCTTCTCCTTGCCCTTAACAAGTTTAATCTCTCTGTTAGGATTGAGGGCTTCTTTGTTTGATCTATTATCATCTGCTGCACCCAAATATGTTTGCTTTTTAGGCCTGGGAACTACAGCTTCAGGATGTAATTCCATATATCTGTCAGAATCAAAGAATTTACTTGATGCATATCTCTCTAGCTCTTTCTGTCTCTGTTCAGACATAGTTGAAATGTTGGAAGAATCTATTCCTTGCACTCTAGCCTTTTTAATCTGATCCAGTGCAGCTAGTTCTTTTAATCTGGCAGTCCAAGCAGCTGGATTGTTTTCAGGATCCTCAAAAGGTACAGGTGGTTCATATCTATTGGAGGGATTGTCTTGAGAAGGCCTGGCAGACACAGTTTCTTTCAGCTTATAAGGGAAAGGACCAGATGTTGTATCAGTTGAAATTTGTCTTTCCCTGGAATATGGGTGTTGCCTGGAGTACCCTTTGGAATAGACTTGAATATCTCTTTGATTTCCTCTATATCCTCCTCTCCTGGAATGAGAACCCCTGGATTGGCTTTCCCTATGGTAAGATATGGCATGAGGCTGATAGGGAGCCTGACTTCTGGCTGGGGGTTGAGCTGCAGAGCTTCCACCTACACCTGCATCAGGAGGAGGTGGTGGAGGAGGATGAGAGTGCTGGAATTGGGATGAACCCTTCTCATATTTTCTCTTCTTCTTCATTGCTTTCAGCTGGTTCTTGGAGTACTGCATCCAGTGCTCAGTAATAGGGCAGTCATGTAGAATGTAATATGGAATATCATTGTTATCCTTAACTTTGGCAGGAGGTACCCTCTTCATTGCTTTGCTCCTTGCCTTTCTTTTCCTAGCAATGGTAGCAGAAGAGTCATCAGAGTCTGTTCTAAATTCATCACTTTCAAAACTCTGGTCATCATAAAGAGCATCAATTTTCTTCATTAAGTCCTTCTTGAGCTGTACAGAAGCAGATGAGGCAGAGGTTGTAGCAGCAGGTGTTGAAATGGTAACAGCAGAGACAGGAACAGATATTGAAGCAGAAGTAGAAACAACAACAGCAGCAACAGTAGGCTCTGGACAGGTGATAGCAGCAACAACTTCACTAACAACAACAGAAACAGAAGGAATATCATCAAAGACTGCAAAAGGCTCAAATTCAGATGCCTCTGACATAAGAATTTCCTTGGAAATTGGTTCATCAATAATGACAGAAGCTTCAGCAGTAGTATCAATATTTGCAGCAGCAGCAGTATCAATATTCTCAGAAGCAACAACAATCCTTTCTTCAGAAGAAGCAGCAGCATCAACATTTTCAGCAGCAGCAAACACTGAATTGACAAAGGAAGTGATAATGCTTGGGTCACAGCAAGAAAATGGCATAAGTGCCTTGGATAGATCTTCTGGAGGCTGGACAGCATTGACGTCTGGCAGACAGCTGAAGTAAAACTGATCAAAATCTGATAGCAAAGACCTGAGGTCTATTGCAAGAACTGCAGTTAAAATCTGACTTTGTGCTTGAGGCACAGCAACAGCAACAGCAAGAGGAGGATCTGAAGGGGCAGCAAAGACAGTAGCAGTAGCAGACAGTCTCATAGAAGCAGTCACAGAAGCAGCAGCAGCAACAGCAGCAGCATGAAGACTCACTTCATATGGCATCTCCCCCTGCCTAGATGCAGACATGTCTGGATCAAGGCACACTGCTGTAGGTGCTTCCTGAGGGAAGAGGGAAGAGAGCCTGGCAGAGAGGGCTGCCACTGACAGGTGTAGTGGATCCAAGGAGGTCTCCAACAGCAGAGAGAGCCTGGGGGCAAGCAGCTCATACAGCCTGTCAACAAGGGCTGGGAGGTCTACTTGCTCAAGGGTTACTGGAGCAGAGGTAGAGAATGTAGGAGCAGCTGAGGGTTCTGGTAGAGGAGAGCTGGTGAATGGTGGAAGGGATGGCTGAGGTGTTGTAAAGGTGGATATGGAGGATAGAGGGATGGAGATAGATGGGGTAAATGTTGGTTGGTCAGTGATTTGGTGTAGAGGGTCTTGAAAGGAAGTGGAGGAAGAAGGTAACTCAGGAGGAGATGATGGGGAATCATCCATAAAGGAATCATCAAGTAGGGTGAAGGATGGAATGGAGGGTGATGAGGTGACATCTGGTGGAGGTTAGGAGAATAGTGGGTGGAATTGTTCTTCTGGTGGAGGTAGAATAGGTACTGGAGAAGGTGTGGATGTTGGAGATGGGCTGGATATGATGATGGTGGATGGAGCTGGAATGGTAGATGGTATGGGAAGGGATGGAATTGGAGGAGGAGGAGCAGAGGCAACAACAGCAGGCAAGTCATCTACAGGGGCAGAGACCTGTGGAGGAGTGACTCTTAGAGTCCTTGTGCCTGAAGGAGTACTGGAGGAGGGCCTGCTGGGCTTGCTGATTTGTCTGTCCCACTTTCCAAAGAGGGCACAAGACAGTCTCTTCGAGGCATTTATATGAATTCCAGAGGAGACCAGCAAGGCAGGGCACCTGTGCTGCAGAAACACTCCAATGATTCTCCCAAAGTTAACAAAACTTTTGTTGATTTTCTTTTTGATGAGGTCAAAGAAAACCTCTCCCCAATTCAGATTCTTCTTATCTACAAGAGCTCCCATGAGGCAGAGCTGATACCTTGAAATTGTATCATGGGCAGAGTGATTTGCCAGTAGCACTTTTCCAACAACATCTGCCATAAATCTGTACTCCACAGATAGGTTCCTTTTGAAGAGCTTGCTAGGGTTTCCCTCTGAATGACCCATTCTGGCAAGCAGTTCAGAATACTCATCTCCAGATAAATCAGCAGTATCTTCTCCATTTCTCAACTCAAAAACTTCTGATAGAATTGTTGGGGTCAAGGGTACCTGAGTTCCAGCTATAGACCCAACAATGGTAGAGTTATCTTGATTATGGGAAGTATAAACCCACTCCTTTATTTCATCAGATGCCAGCTTGATCCTGGTGGTCATTATGGCAGTCATGTTCTGGTCTTTGAATAATCCCAATATATCTTGAAAAATCTGGTCAGTTGTGCTGAATGATTCCATGTCGATGTCAAAACCAGCATCAAACTTCATAGCAACAAGAACAGCAACTGACACAGCCATGGGTACCTGCAAAAATTCAACAAACAAAACGACCAAGTGTAGAACTGTTTGGAGGGAAAGAAAATTCTTGCAGAGAAATCGAAAGCGCAAGGGAGAACGACGGCGAAAAAAGAGTTTTATATTAGGGTTCGACGCAGAAATGGAAAGATCGTTGAACTCAGTTCGACGATCGAGGCTACTAAAGGAATCTGAAGAGTCTTCAACATCGTCGATCTCCGTTCGACGATATTGGAGAGCGTCGAGCTCCGTTCGACGATCGTTCAGAGAACACAATCGTCGAGCGCCGTTCGAGCATCGTTGACCGGAAGTGATAGTTCATACTATCTGAGAGGCGCTGAACTCAGTTCGACGATTTTTGGAAATCGTCGATCTCCGTTCGACGATCTTGCGGCAAATCGTCGAGCGCAGTTCAGAGATCAGAAAAATTCTAGACACTAAGAAAAAAAATCAGAATGTTTTCCTAGTCTTGGTCAATTTTTAAGCTTTCAAAATCTTGGATATTATTTAAGACTTCCTCCATCTAACATTCCTAACTGATTTAGGAAGAAGGTGTGTTTCTTTTCATCCAAAGGCTTGGTGAAAATATCTCCCCTTTGTAAATCAGTTGGGGTATATTGTAATTCAATTTTATTGTTTTCAACATTATCCCTTAAGAAATGATGCCTAATCTCTATGTGTTTTGTCCTACTATGGAGGACTGGATTTTGAGCTATAGAAATAGCACTGGTGTTGTCACAAAAGATTTTAGACTTCTCTAAGTTGTAGCCATAGTCTAGGAGTTGGTTTTGAATCCACAAGATTTGTGAACAACAAATGTCTGCAGCCATATATTCAGCTTCAGCAGTTGAAGTTGACACAGATGTTTGTTTCTTACAAAACCAAGAGACAAGTCTGTCACAAAGGAACTGACAAGTTCCACTGGTGATTTTCCTGTCAATTCTGCATCCAGCATAATCAGCATCTGAGAATCCAGTTAAATCAAATGCTGAATCTTTTGGATACCAGAGACCTAGATTTGGACAACTTTTAACATACCTGAGAATCCTCTTTACTAATGTTAGGTTTGACTCTCTAGGGCTTACTTGGAACCTAGCACATATACATGTAGCAAACATTATATCTGGTCTACTAGCTGTAAGATACAGTAAAGAGCCAATCATTGCTCTATATGTTGTCTGATCAACAGGTTTCCCATGTTCATCAGCATCCAATACAGCATTAGTAGGCATGGGTGTTTTCATACAAGATGCCTCAGACATACCAAATTTCTTAACCAGTTCATTTACATATTTGGTTTGAGAAATAAAGATGCCTTCAGCATGTTGCTTGACTTGCAATCCTAGGAAGAAGGATAGCTCACCCATGCTACTCATCTCAAATTTAGAATGCATCAGGTTAGAAAACCTTCTGCACAATTTGGAGTCAGTAGAACCAAAAATAATATCGTCTACATAAATTTGTACTAGTAGGGTATGGGACTTATGGCTTCTAATGAAAAGAGTTTGGTCTACTCTACCCCTTATAAAACCATTTTCCAAGAGAAAGCATGCTAGGGTCTCATACCATGCTCTAGGAGCTTGCTTGAGACCATATAATGCTTTGTTCAGTCTAAAAACATAATCAGGAAAAGTTGGAGAAATAAAACCTGGAGGTTGTCTGACATAAACTTCCTTTTGATGTCTCCATTCAAGAAAGCACTTTTGACATCCATCTGATATACTTTGAAGCCTTTGTGTGCTGCATAAGCTAGAAATATTCTGATGGCTTCTAGTCTTGCAACTGGTGCAAAGGTCTGGTCGTAGTCTATTCCTTCTTCTTGAGAGTATCCCTGAGCAACTAGCCTTGCCTTGTTCCTTATAATTACTCCTTGATCATCCAATTTGTTTCTGAATATCCATTTTGTTCCAACAATTGAGTGATCCTTAGGCTTTGGCACTAGTTCCCATACTTTGTTCCTCTCAAATTGATGCAACTCCTCTTGCATTGCAATGATCCAGTGTGGATCTTGCTCTGCATCTTGAATGGACTGAGGTTCAATTTGAGATAGGAAGCAGGTGTGCAACAGGTTTTGGTTGACCTGATTTCTGGTTTTGCTTGTTTTCATTTTTGTTTCTGGCCTTGATTTCTCTGTGCTTAGCTTTTGTTTAACTTAGTGCTGTGATCAGATTTATTATTGCTTCCCTGCTCACTCTTATTACAACAGTTGTTGTAAAAAGTTTCAAAGCACCATATACTCTATTCACCCCCCTCTAGAGTATATCAGATCTAGCTGCACTTTCAATTGGTATCAGAGCCAGGTTCCGTAGTGTAGTGGTTAGCACTCCAGACTTTGAACCTGGCTCTGATACCAATTGAAAGTGCAGCTAGATCTGATATACTCAAGAGGGGGGTGAATAGAGTATATGGTGCTTTGAAACTTTTTACAACAACTGTTATAATAAGAGTGAGCAGGGAAGCAATAATAAATCTGATCACAGCACTAAGTTAAACAAAAGCTAAGCACAGAAAAATCAAGGCCAGAAACAAAAATGAAAACAAGCAAAACCAGAAGACACAAGGAAATATAGTGGTTCCCCTAAACTTGGGTACATCCACTCTTCTACCACCCTAGGTAGGAATCCACTGCAGGATGAGTTGATCAGGTGTCCTGGGCACCAACGAGCTTTTGACAAGGTGCTCAAAAACCAAAGCAGATTTTTTGATCAGGTGTCTTGCCACCAATGAGCTTTTGACAAGGTGCTCAAAAACCAAGCTCAAACTTTTGAAGGGAGTTTGAGAAATCCTTTACAGAGAGGGGGTGAGAGAGTGATGAAAATCTTCTCTTTCTCAAACAACTGAGAAGACTGTTGGGTACATTGGTCAAATGTACCTGATTTGAAGAAGCCTCACCCAACTCAATGATATACATCATAATGTATTTGATGTATGTTTGAGTTACTTGTGCAGGTTAAGAAATCACTGGACTGAAGCAAAAAGTTTCTAAGTCCTTGTGTCGACACCCAGAGGGAAAGTGTCGACACTTAAGAAAGCTTGTGTCGACACCCAGACAAGCAGTGTCGACACTTGGAGTCATTGTGTCGACACCTGGGATGCAGAGTCGACACCAGACAGAAAGTGTCGACACTTGGAGCTGTGTCGTCACTCAGTGAAGAAAAGTGCAGACAGAAAGTGTCGACACAAGGAGGTGTGTCGACACCCAGTGAAGCTGTGTCTACACCAGAAAGTGTCGACACTTGGAGCTGTGTCGACACTCAGCAAAAGTCTGCAGAGTCTAAGTACAAGTGTCGACACTCAACACAATGTGTCGACACTAAGCAGAAGAGTCAGCACTTGAAGCATGTGTCGACACTCAACACAATGTGTCGACACTCAACAGAAGAGTCAACATTGGAAGTATGTGTCGACACCCAGAACAATGTGTCGACACACAGCTGAAGACTCAACACTGGAAGAAAGTGTCGACACATGGAGCTATGTCGACACTTAGCAAAGAACAGAAAGAACAACAAATTATTCTAAGTACAAGTGTCGACACTATGGGAATGTGTCGACACTCAGCTGAAGTCTCAACAAACAAGAAGGTGTGTCGACACAAGGAGCTGTGTCGACACTCAGCAAGATTCAACATAGAAGACTATGTGTCGACACCAAGAAGCAATGTCGACACTTGACAGATTCAACACAAGAAGATGTGTCGACACAAAGGAGATGTGTCGACACATAGAAGAATTCAGCAAAAGCTAGAAGAACAAGTACTTGTGTCGACACTCAATTTCAGTGTCGACACATGCAGAAGAATCTGTGTCGAGACATACAAGGAATTGTGTCAACACCTTGTAGACTTGTGTCGACACTTACAAAACATGTGTCGACACTTGGACTATAAGTGTCGACACTTAAAGACAGAAAGTCTCGACACTTACAGACAGTTAGAGATTTTCAAGAAGTGACTGGATGATTTGACAGATGCCGTTCCAGCCGGTCTACAGCACCTGTCAGAGATATCAGAAGTCAGTTATGGACCGGACCAGCCGGTTACCATGAAGAAGGCCTATAAATAGACACCTACAGTTTACAGAAACTGTGGTTGGAAAGTTGTTCAAAGTTGTTGAAAGTGGTTAAGAGTTGTTGAAGTAATTATTGAAGTAATACAAAGAGTATCAACACAAGAAGATCTAGCAGTTAAAGTGCAGATCTAAGAAGTTGGAGAGAGAGGGCTCCATCCAAGAAATCAGCCTTTGGAACTAGGCTGAGAAGAAGGATTCAGATTCAGTCTGGATCTTAAGTGGCAGAGGTCAAGGAACAACTGCAGAGGATTCAGTCTTATTCAGTTCTACTCAAGAAGCTTTGAAGAAAGCTAAGTCAGGGTGAATCCAGCTGAGTTCTTCCAAGAACTCATCAAGAATCTCTCAACTCCCCTCCTTTAATTCTGAGTTGTAGAGTTATTATTTGTATTACATTTTTAACTTGTAGGATCCATTGGATCTGAGTGATTGTAAGCCTATATTTATAAAGGTTGAGGGTAGGGCTTGTTAGCCTGAGTGTAGGAGATAGAGATCTCTGAGTGTAGGCCTTGTTGGCTGAGTGTAGGCCTTGGTTGGCTGAGTGTAGGCCTTGATTGGCTGAGTGTAGGCTTTGGGATAAAGCTGAGTTATAAGGCTTTGGGCCTGAGGTGTAGGAACCAATTTGGGTTCTGAGACAGTGCAGGAGTTTGGCCGAATCTAGTACACTGCTAGATAGGCGAAGGGGGAAAGTGGATGTACCCATATCTTGGGGAACCACTATAAATCACTGTGTGCTGTACTGTGCTGAAATTGTTGCTGTGTATGCTGTGTTTGCTGTGATAAACTAGTTAGTTTGCTGTGATATAACTGATTGCTGCCAATAAAGTTAGAAAAGGATTAGGTCACCTATTCACCCCCCCCCTCTAGGTTTTTAGGTACCATATCTTTCAAGTGGTATCAAAGCCAGGTTCCTCAAAACAAGGACTAACAGTCTGAGGAGATCCTGTTTGGCAGATTCAGAGTAAGGCATTACACAGTTTCAAGAAAATCAAGAAAATCAAGAAACATGGGTTCTTATGAGAATCACAAGGAATTGGGTTCCATGAAATTACCCATATGCAGGAAGGAGATCTTTGGGATCTGGAACGAAAGGGTAAGGCTATTTATGGAAGCCTCTGACCCTAGAATCTACATCACAGTTAAGGAAGGGTCTTATGTACCAATGAAGATTTCAGTATTGGATGCAAATCAGAGAACTCCAAAGATTTCTCTGAGATGACTAAGGATGAAATTGTCCTGGCCACCATGGACAAGAGGGCACAGAACATAATAGTGAGTGCCATTGATGATGAAACTTTTCAGAACTTAATTCACTGTAAAACAGCAAAAGAGATGTGGGATACTCTCATTGTCTATATGGAAGGTTCTGAAGAAGTTAGGCAACATAGGAAGTCCTTACTAAATTAGGAGTATGAAAGCTTTAGGCAAGGAAAGGGTGATAGCATCACTGAGTGCTATAAGAAATTTTATAGAATAGTTAATGAACTCATGTCTTATGGAAGAGAGTTCAGTAACTATGAACTAAATGACAAGTTCTTAAGGTCCCTAACCAAAGATTGGGACACCAAGATCTGTGCCATAAGAGAAATGGCTAAGTTGGGGAAAATTCCTCCCCCTACACTGTTTGGCAAGCTATTGTCTTATGAAATGCAGTTAACAGTGAGAAAAGAGGAGGAGAAATCAACAAGGATTGAGCAGAAAGAAAGAACTGTTGCTTTCAAGACAGAAGTTCCCAGAAAGTGCAGGAATAAGTCTTCAACTCCACCTCCAGAGGTAGTTGAATCAGAGTCTGATGAGTCTGTCAGCACAAAGTCTAAGAGCAGTGAAAGTGATGAAGACTTTGCTGCTTTCACTAGACACTTTCAGAAGTTTTTGAAAAAGAAACAGTGGAGGTCAAGGCCTTCTACATCACAAGGAAAGGAAGACTCTTATCAGAAAAAGAGGTCTTCAAAGAATGACAAGAAAAGGACAAAATCAAGCAAGGCAACTGGTTCAAAGATTGTTTGCTATTGCTGCAATAGACAGGGCCATGTTATTGCAGATTGTCCAGAGAAGAGAAAGGAATCTGGTGATAGAAAAAAGACTCACTTCAAAGGGAAGAAAGAAAAGTCTTTTGTTGCTAAGAAGGAGAAGACTCTATCAGATATCTCTTCTTCAGAAACTGAGTCTGAGGCTGAAGCCTACATAGGGCTGTTTGCTGAAGAAGAAGAGGAAGAATTCATGCAGATCTTGGAGTCAATTTATGAACAAGAAGACAGTCATTGCCAAGGGCTAATGGCTTTGACAGAAAGTGCCAAAATCCTGGAGCAGCCAGGATCCAGTCATGTACAAAGTTCAAGTTTAAATTCAGTTTCTTGTTCTAGTTCAGATTCAGATTCTTCTTCATCAAGTGATGAGAATGTATCTGAGTCTGAGGATGATATTCATCAACTTATAGATGAATATAAAGTGGTGTTGCAATCTTACAAGAAAAGCAAGTCCCTTGCCAAAAGTCAGGCAAAGGAAATTGCTGATCTTAAAGCTGCTGCAATAGATTTTGAGAAACAATTTGATCAAAAACTGAATGAGATAGCCAGGCTGAAACACATAACAGTGATTCTGATGGGAACTATCACTTTTAAGAATGATCAAATTAAGTGTCTAGAGAACAATCTTCAGAAGGAGAAGGACTTGGTTGCTAGGTTTTCTAAACCTAAGTCAGTGTTACCCATAATTGATGAATTTGTTCATCACAAGGGTAAAGCTGGACTGGGCTTTATTA
The DNA here is from genome assembly GCA_039583875.1 of Platanthera guangdongensis. Taxonomy (NCBI): domain Eukaryota; kingdom Viridiplantae; phylum Streptophyta; class Magnoliopsida; order Asparagales; family Orchidaceae; genus Platanthera; species Platanthera guangdongensis. The sequence continues at coordinate 90,155,641 of CM077155.1, read as the reverse complement.
GACCTGCACGGACTGAGTAGTCCAAGTATAAGTCCAAGGGCAAAGCCCCAACATTCAACAAGCCTGCTGTAGTCAAGACAGCCAATGCAGTACCTAAGCAAAGGTACAATAAATTTGAATGTTGGTGCTGTGGCAAAGTTGGCCATTTTACAGTAGACTGTTGGCACAATGTGAGTGCCAAAGTGAGTTCCAAACTACCTGTTGGAAAGCCAGTAGGTAGGTTTGTCAAATTGCAAACTAACAATCACCAAGGACCCAAGAATACTTTGGGTTCTAAGGTTCATTAATTTGTTTTGCAGGTGAGTCCAAGTGGCCATACCCCTACATGGTACTTGGACAGTGGATGTTCCAGACATATGACTGGAACAAGGGGACTACTGAAGGACTACATTCCAATCAAAAATGGTCCTAAAGTGACCTTTGGTGGTTCTGAAAAAAGAATCATCAAAGGGTTTGGTAACATTTCTTCAAACTTAGTTACCATTACTCAAGTGGCTTATGTTAAAGGGTTGAAACACAACCTAATAAGTATAAGTCAATTAAGTGATGTAGTGTATGACATCTCATTTGTTAAAAATGGTTGTCATATCAAGAGGTCAAGTGATCAAGAGATCATTTTGACAGGATATAGGAAGAGGAATGTCTACTGCCTAGACATTATGATTGAGAACAATGGTTCTCCAGTTTGTCTTGTAGCAGATGAGACAGTCTCTCATTGTACCAAATGGCACAAGAGGCTAACTCATCTTAACTACAAGACAATTATCAAACTCTTTAGTAAAGAGTTAGTGAGGAATGGTCCTCAAGTTAAGTGTGTTAAAGATGGCATTTGCTCAGCTTGTCAAAAGGGCAAGCAGACTAAATCCACCTTTAAAAGCATAGAAAACAAAGATGCTGTGAGGTGTTTGTACCTCTTGCATTTGGATCTCTTTGGTCCAATGCCAGTTCACAGCTTAGGTAGGAAGGTCTATACCCTTGTAGTTGTAGATGACTACTCAAGGTTTTCCTGGGTGTTCTTCTTAAGACAGAAATCTGAAACACCTAGTGTCTTCTACAGCTTTGTCAAGCAAATTCAGAATGAACTAAATAGTACTGTGGTCAAAATTAGAAGTGACCATGGTACTGAGTTTCAGTCTGAAAGCATGACAAAACTATGTGAAGATTTTGGGTTATTTAAAGAATTCTCTTCACCTAGAACACCTCAGCAAAATGGCATTGCTGAGAGGAAGAATAGGACCTTGATAGAGGCTGGTAGAACCCTACTAAGTGATACATCACTGCCAGAGTATTTCTGGGCTGAAGAAGTTAACACTGCATGCCATGTTATAAATAGGGCTACCATCACTAAAGGGCTAAACAAGACCCCCTATGAAGTTGTGAAAGGCAGGAAACCAAACCTATCCTACTTCAGGATCTTTGGTTGTAAATGCTTCATACTTAACAATGGGAAGTCTTACTTAACTAAGTTTGCTGCCAAGTCCCAAGAGGGAATTTTTGTTGGGTACAGCAATAATAGTAAGACTTATAGAGTCTACAACTTGACTACACAAGTTGTAGAAGAATCAGTGCATGTAGTTTTTGATGAGACTAAACTTATTAATAATGAGTTGTCTAGCAATGTATGCAGCCCCACAGGTTTGACAAAGACAATGGACAAGCTTACTATAGAAGAGGTGCCTGCTGCAAGACAGCAAGGAGAGGAGAGTAGCTGCTGTCCAGGGGGAGAACTACATGTGCCAGTTGCTGAAGAAATCCAAGGTATACAGCATGATGCATGCTGAGTGGTTACTGAAGTGAGGATGCCCCCAGCCCACAGGCATCTTAGAGATCATCCAGTAGAGCTGATTATTGGAGATCCAAGACAAGGAGTTCAAACTAGGAGCAGAAATCAGGATGCTGTAATCTATTCCAGCTTTCTGTCACAAGTTGAACCTAAGAAATTTGAAGAAGCAATACAAGATCCACTATGGACTGAAGCAATGCAAGAAGAGCTTAATCAGTTCAAGAGGTGCAAGGTCTGGGAATTGGTTCCTAAACCTAAAGACCACAATGTAATAGGAGTTAAGTGGATCTACAGGAATAAGATGGATGAACAAGGGGTCATCATTAAGAATAAAGATAGACTGGTTGCTAAAGGATATAGGCAAGAAGAAGGTATTGACTTTGATCAAACCTTTGCTCCAGTAGCCAGACTGGAAGCCATAAGAATGTTCTTGGCCTATGCAACCTATCAAGGATTCAAGGTATACCAAATGGATGTCAAGTCAGCATTCCTAAATGGTAATTTGAAAGAAGAAGTCTATGTGGAGCAGCCTTCAGGTTTTGTTGATCCAACTCTACCTCATTATGTCTATAGACTTAGGAAAGCTTTATATGGGTTAAAGCAAGCCCCTAGGGCTTGGTATGAAACCCTATCTAGTTTCCTCATTGAGAACAAGTTCTCAAGGGGGAAAATAGATAAGACTCTATTCCTTAGGGAATCTAGAGGCAAAGTCATACTAGTCCAAATATATGTAGATGACATTATATTTGGGTCTACTGAAAGCAGCCTTTGCAAAAAGTTTGCAAAACTTATGCAAGGTCAGTTTGAAATGAGTAGTATGGGAGAGCTGAAGTTTTTCTTGGGTCTCCAAGTTAAACAGACTGAAAATGGTTTATCCATATGTCAGTCAAAGTTCACCCTAGAACTCATAAGGAAGTATGGTATGAATTCATCCAGTACCATGAAGACTCCTATGGGGTCAAGTATGTCTCTCAGCAAGGATGATGCAGGGAAACCTGTAGATGAAACCTTGTATAGAGGGATAGTTGGCTCCCTATTATACTTGACTGCTAGTAGACCAGACATCATGTATGCTACATGTGTTTGTGCAAGGTATCAAGCCTGCCCTAAAGAGTCTCACTTGACTGCAGTCAAGAGAATTTTGAGATATCTAAAGGGCACTCCCTATCTAGGCCTCTGGTACCCTAGGAATGGAGACTTTGATCTAACAGGTTATTCAGATGCAGACTTTGCAGGATGCAAAGAGGATAGAAAGAGTACTACTGGAACCTGTCAATTCCTAGGTGGGAGACTAATTTCATGGAGCAGCAAAAAGCAGACTAGTGTGGCTATCTCCATAGCTGAGTCAGAGTATGTGGCTGCAGGAAGTTGTTGTGCTCAACTTCTGTGGATTCAACATCAGCTAGAGGACTATGGATTTCAGGTAAGTAGAACTCCACTTTACTGTGATTCTACAAGTGCTATTTCAATAGCTAATAACCCTGTATCTCATAGTAGAACAAAACATGTTGAGATTAAATATCACTTTCTTAGAGAACATGTAGAAAGAGAAGATATTTCACTTGAATATGTTAAAACTGATAATCAGATAGCTGACATGTTTACTAAGCCACTAGAAGAAGCTAAGTTCAATAGATTTAAAATTGAACTAGGAATGATAAACTTAGACTAAGTTTACAGAATAGAAAAATGACTAAGTAAAAAGGTGTCGACACATAGACAAGTCTATGTCGACATAGAATAGTGGTGTCGACACTTCAGGAAAAAGGTGTCGACACATCTAGGAATGTGGTGTCGACACTTCAGAATGATAGTGTCGACACATGTCAAGTAGGTGTCGACACATCCAATATGGTGTCGACACTTAAGTTTTACTCAGAATTTTTCTAAGTAAAGTCTCGACAATGTGTCGAGTTATGTTGTGTCGACACATAACCATGTGTCGACACATAATATCTGTTGACTAAACTTGTGTCGACACATATGTGTCGAGACATTATAAGTCAGTGTCGACACTTATTGCCAGTGTCGACATATGTTAAGCTAGCTGTCCCGCCTGTTCATCTTCAAAATCAGAAAGGTATAAATAGGGTTCTGTCTTTGTTTGTCGACACGCTTTCAAAGTTTCGAGACCAAAACTACTGTGTCGACATCTCTCTTTTCTAAAGACTAATTCTCCAAACCCTAATGGCTCCTAAGCTTGAGGAGAATGTTAACGAGGGCTATGAGCTAGTGCGCGGCACATTCGATGAAGCTGATCAAGAAATCCAGTCGGTGGTAACCCTAGTCACCAATTCTGGACTAGAATACTTGGTTTCAGAACCAACAAAGATTTGGAAGAAGGAAGTTCTTGAATTCCTTAATGGAGCTGCTGTAGATGACTCTGGATATAGAATCAAATCCAGAGTTCATGGATCTAAAGTCAGATTTCACCAAAAAGTCTGAGGAAGGTACTCCAGCTACCTAAAACACAAGATGAAGAAGAAGTAACTGCATCCAAGACCAGGGAAGCCCTTACCTGGTGTGGACTTGATCCAAAGATGAAGATAGGATCTGTCTTTAACAGGAAAGGCATGAACAGTCAAGGAAAATTCATGTCTGAGATTGTGGGCAAGGTTATTCTCAGTAAGCCTGGAGGGCATGACAGGGTGTCTGCCTCTATGTTTGGAATTATGACTAGAATCATATTCACTCTGAAAATAGACTTGTCAATAGTGGTTTTTGACAAGATTAAGGAGAGCTTGAAGAAGCCCAATCTGGGCAGAATTATAAGTCTCTACCTAGCTGGTACAATACCAGAGGTAATGAGCAATGCTGCTGGAAGTAAGATCAATCACATAAGGAAGATGGATCAACGGATATTTTCCAGATGGGACAGGGTGTTGTCCAAGGAAATACCAACCCCAGAAAAGACAGTTGCTGAGAAGGAGATTCCTCCAAAGAAGAAGAGAAAAACTGCTGATGTGGCACAAGAGTCCTCAAGCAGTTCTGACAGTGAAGAACAAGTTGTTTTCACTCCTGATGACCAAGAGGAAGTGGCTGCAGAGAAGACCCCTGCTGCTCAAGATGTAGCTGAGATGCAGGGGGAGCTACCACAGGATAGCTCCATCCACAGGGATCAAAGCCAGGGGGAGCTTCTAGTAGTAGAAGAACCATCTACTCTGGACAGTGAGCAAGCCACCATCATCATCCAAGAGGTACTCACTGACCTAAAAACTATAGAATATCTTATAAAAGATGCTGATTTGTCTGATGTTCCTCAGCAAACTCAGCTGCCTAGCCAAGAACCAGATATTGTTATCAAAGACACATCTGTTGTCCTAGAAGTGGTTCCTGATCAAGTAGTTGAAGAACCAAGAACTTCTCCAGCTTCTTCACCTCAAGAGTTTACAATGGAAGATCTATTCCTAAATCTAGATCAAGAAGATTTTGATATGGACAAGGATGCTGCTGCTGAAGATAAGAGTGCTGCTGCTGAGGGGGAGCAAATGACAGTTCTGGAAGAGCCTTTAAGGCCAGAAACTGAGAAGGCACTTGATGTGCAAGCTGACAAACCTCCAAGCCCTAAGGAAAGGGTTGAAATAGCCAGCACTTCAGAATCTGAAGAAGATGAGGCTGCAAAGGCTAAGAAGAAGAAACTCTATGTCTTCAAGAGGAGAAGTCAGAGTTATAAGAAAGCCTTGCAATCCATTGCCCCACAGCCTATATTTCAACAAGCTCCAACTGTTGACTATAGTGCTTTACTGATTGCACTGCAGATAAAAATGGATGAACAAATGAAAGCCATAGAGGCTTATGTAGATGAAGGACAGAAGTCATTACAGTTTTATCTTGCTCAAGATATAAAGTCAATAAGGTTTGAGATGAACCAGAACAAGAAGGAGATGAATGAATGCTTCCACAAGGGTGGCAATGCAGTGGTGTATCTGGCAACACACCAAGAAAAGATCAAAGCACAGGTAGATGATATAGCATTGAAGCAAGGGTATGTACTGGAAAATCAGTTAAGGATGAATGATAACTTGACTGCTTCACACAATGCTATAGTCACTGAATTGAAGAATAAGACTGCTAAACCTTCAACATCTACTGCTGCTGCTAAGGCTGACTTTGATAAAGTATTTCAAGCTGAGATTACTTCTGTTAAGTCTGCTATTAAAGATTCCCAGAAAGTCATCTCTGAACAACTTACAAAGCTGAAACCATTCTTTAAAGAGGGAATCAGATACTTGGACAGTCAGATAAGGTTTCAAAAGGATGATGTCAGAGACCATATGGCCAGAGAAGTCATAAAGGGGGAGAGAGTATTAGTCAAAGCTAGCTCTGACCATGCTAAATGGATATCTAACTCCATCAGAGCTACACTGGGCTATCCTCCACTCTGTGATGATGATAATGTTGCTGAATCAGGGATTCAAACTGCATATCTTGGAGGTGAGCAACCAGAGGTAGCTCAAGTCATTTATCCACCTCCAGATTTTGAAATGATTCAAGCAGATGTCCAGACAATGTATAGCCCAACTGAAGGGAAGCCTAATGTTATTCTGGATAAAGTGGTTCAGCCTATTTCTGCAGCTATGCAAGAGGCATTAGAGAAAGAAGAAGAGGCAAGGTTGTCAAAGAAGAGGTTTAGGGAACAAGCAGAACAAAGGCCAGATTTTGAACAGTGGAGCCCTACCTCTAGAAATATAATTTTAACTGCCTGGAAAGCTGCCAAGGACAATGCTCATGAAAGGAACAAGTGGTTCTCTGAAGCAGAATGGAGGAAACATGAAATAAGATAGGAGGCCATTGTTCAATATAGAAGAAAGGCAAAGATGGGAAAGCTACCTCCTACTGCAGTGGAGCCTAGCAAGTACTTCCCCAAGCCATACCACTATTTTGAAAGGCAGAAAATCAAAGCAGAAGAGCTGAAGAAGGACTTAAAAGGCAAGAAGCCTGCTGTTGCTGAAACTGCTGAAGCCACTGTCAAAGCTCAAGTCCAATCTGACAAAGGCATTGTTATCAAAGAACCAGATCAGAAATAGATTAGGAATTGACTTGAAGATTGTTGTAATCTTTTGAATGAAAACATTTTTTGTAAATCATTGAAGATTGTTGTAATCTTTTGAATGAAAAACATTTTTGTAAATCATTGAAGATGTATTAGAAAAATGTTAGAACAATATATGATAAATATATTTCATGATTGTTCTGAGAATATGTCTATTTCTTGTTTGTTCTACAATGTTGAATGTGTATACATGTGTGAAATATTACATGTTTATGTTTACCTGCTGTTTATAATCTGCTTTACATCATTTTGTAATTTTAATTATGAATGGTGTATATCATTGACTAAGGGTTATGACTTCTCCAAATAGGGGGAGATTGTTGGGTACATTGGTCAAATGTACCTGATTTGAAGAAGCCTCACCCAACTCAATGATATACATCATAATGTATTTGATGTATGTTTGAGTTACTTGTGCAGGTTAAGAAATCACTGGACTGAAGCAAAAAGTTTCTAAGTCCATGTGTCGACACCCAGAGGGAAAGTGTCGACACTTAAGAAAGCTTGTGTCGACACCCAGACAAGCAGTGTCGACACTTGGAGTCATTGTGTCAACACCTGGGATGCAGAGTCGACACCAGACAAAAAGTGTCGACACTTGGAGCTGTGTCGACACTCAGTGAAGAAAAGTGCAGACAGAAAGTGTTGACACAAGGAGGTGTGTCGACACCCAGTGAAGCTGTGTCTACACCAGAAAGTGTCGACACTTGGAGCTGTGTCGACACTCAGCAAAAGTCTGCAGAGTCTAAGTACAAGTGTCGACACTCAACACAATGTGTCGACACTAAGCAGAAGAGTCAGCACTTGAAGCATGTGTCGACACTCAACACAATGTGTCGACACTCAACAGAAGAGTCAACATTGGAAGTATGTGTCGACACCCAGAACAATGTGTCGACACACAGCTGAAGACTCAACACTGGAAGAAAGTGTCGACATATGGAGCTGTGTCGACACTTAGCAAAGAACAGAAAGAACAACAAATTATTCTAAGTACAAGTGTCGACACTATGGGAATGTGTCGACACTCAGCTGAAGTCTCAACAAACAAGAAGGTGTGTCGACACAAGGAGTTGTGTCGACACTCAGCAAGATTCAACATAGAAGACTATGTGTCGACACCAAGAAGCAATGTCGACACTTGACAGATTCAACACAAGAAGATGTGTCGACACAAAGGAGATGTGTCGACACATAGAAGAATTCAGCAAAAGCTAGAAGAACAAGTACTTGTGTCGACACTCAATTTCAGTGTCGACACATGCAGAAGAATCTGTGTCGAGACATACAAGGAATTGTGTCGACACCTTGTAGACTTGTGTCGACACTTACACAACATGTGTCGACACTTGGACTATAAGTTTTGACACTTAAAGACAGAAAGTCTCGACACTTACAGACAGTTAGAGATTTTCAAGAAGTGACTGGATGATTTGACAGATGCCGTTCCAGCCGGTCTACAGCACCTGTCAGAGATATCAGAAGTCAGTTATGGACCGGACCAGCCGGTTACCATGAAGAAGGCCTATAAATAGACACCTACAGTTTACAGAAACTGTGGTTGGAAAGTTGTTCAAAGTTGTTGAAAGTGGTTAAGAGTTGTTGAAGTAATTATTGAAGTAATACAAAGAGTATCAACACAAGAAGATCTAGCAGTTAAAGTGCAGATCTAAGAAGTTGGAGAGAGAGGGCTCCATCCAAGAAATCAGCCTTTGGAACTAGGCTGAGAAGAAGGATTCAGATTCAGTCTGGATCTTAAGTGGCAGAGGTCAAGGAACAACTGCAGAGGATTCAGTCTTATTCAGTTCTACTCAAGAAGCTTTGAAGAAAGCTAAGTCAGGGTGAATCCAGCTGAGTTCTTCCAAGAACTCATCAAGAATCTCTCAACTCCCCTCCTTTAATTCTGAGTTGTAGAGTTATTATTTGTATTACATTTTTAACTTGTAGGATCCATTGGATCTGAGTGATTGTAAGCCTATATTTATAAAGGTTGAGGTAGGGCTTGTTAGCCTGAGTGTAGGAGATAGAGATCTCCGAGTGTAGGCCTTGTTGGCTGAGTGTAGGCCTTGGTTGGCTGAGTGTAGGCCTTGATTGGCTGAGTGTAGGCTTTGGGATAAAGCTGAGTTATAAGGCTTTGGGCCTGAGGTGTAGGAACCAATTTGGGTTCTGAGACAGTGCAGGAGTTTGGCCGAATCTAGTACACTGCTAGATAGGCGAAGGGGGAAAGTGGATGTACCCATATCTTGGGGAACCACTATAAATCACTGTGTGCTGTACTGTGCTGAAATTGTTGCTGTGTATGCTGTGTTTGCTGTGATAAACTAGTTAGTTTGCTGTGATATAACTGATTGCTGCCAATAAAGTTAGAAAAGGATTAGGTCACCTATTCACCCCCCCCCCTCTAGGTTTTTAGGTACCATATCTTTCAAGTGGTATCAAAGCCAGGTTCCTCAAAACAAGGAATAACAGTCTGAGGAGATCCTGTTTGGCAGATTCAGAGTAAGGCATTACACAGTTTCAAGAAAATCAAGAAAATCAAGAAACATGGGTTCTTATGAGAATCACAAGGAATTGGGTTCCATGAAATTACCATATGCAGGAAGGAGATCTTTGGGATCTGGAACGAAAGGGTAAGGCTATTTATGGAAGCCTCTGACCCTAGAATCTACATCACAGTTAAGGAAGGGCCTTATGTGCCAATGAAGATTTCAGTATTGGATGCAAATCAGAGAACTCCAAAGGATTTCTCTGAGATGACTAAGGATGAAATTGTCCTGGCCACCATGGACAAGAGGGCACAGAACATAATAGTGAGTGCCATTGATGATGAAACTTTTTAGAACTTAATTCACTGTAAAACAGCAAAAGAGATGTGGGATACTCTCATTGTCTATATGGAAGGTTCTGAAGAAGTTAGGCAACATAGGAAGTCCTTACTAAATTAGGAGTATGAAAGATTTAGGCAAGGAAAGGGTGATAGCATCACTGAGTGCTATAAGAAATTTTATAGAATAGTTAATGAACTCATGTCTTATGGAAGAGAGTTCAGTAACTATGAACTAAATGACAAGTTCTTAAGGTCCCTAACCAAAGATTGGGACACCAAGATCTGTGCCATAAGAGAAATGGCTAAGTTGGGGAAAATTCCTCCCCCTACACTATTTGGCAAGCTATTGTCTTATGAAATGCAGTTAACAGTGAGAAAAGAGGAGGAGAAATCAACAAGGATTGAGCAGAAAGAAAGAACTGTTGCTTTCAAGACAGAAGTTCCCAGAAAGTGCAGGAATAAGTCTTCAACTCCACCTCCAGAGGTAGTTGAATCAGAGTCTGATGAGTCTGTCAGCACAAAGTCTAAGAGCAGTGAAAGTGATGAAGACTTTGCTGCTTTCACTAGACACTTTCAGAAGTTTTTGAAAAAGAAACAGTGGAGGTCAAGGCCTTCTACATCACAAGGAAAGGAAGACTCTTATCAGAAAAAGAGGTCTTCAAAGAATGACAAGAAAAGGACAAAATCAAGCAAGGCAACTGGTTCAAAGATTGTTTGCTATTGCTGCAATAGACAGGGCCATGTTATTGCAGATTGTCCAGAGAAGAGAAAGGAATCTGGTGATAGGAAAAAGACTCACTTCAAAGGGAAGAAAGAAAAGTCTTTTGTTGCTAAGAAGGAGAAGACTCTATCAGATATCTCTTCTTCAGAAACTGAGTCTGAGGCTGAAGCCTACATAGGGCTGTTTGCTGAAGAAGAAGAGGAAGAATTCATGCAGATCTTGGAGTCAATTTATGAACAAGAAGACAGTCATTGCCAAGGGCTAATGGCTTTGACAGAAAGTGCCAAAATCCTGGAGCAGCCAGGATCCAGTCATGTACAAAGTTCAAGTTTAAATTCAGTTTCTTGTTCTAGTTCAGATTCAGATTCTTCTTCATCAAGTGATGAGAATGTATCTGAGTCTGAGGATGATATTCATCAACTTATAGATGAATATAAAGTGCTGTTGAAATCTTACAGAGAAAGCAAGTCCCTTGCCAAAAGTCAGGCAAAGGAAATTGCTGATCTTAAAGCTGCTGCAATAGATTTTGAGAAACAATTTGATCAAAAACTGAATGAGATAGCCAGGCTGAAACACATAACAGTGATTCTGATGGGAACTATCACTTTTAAGAATGATCAAATTAAGTGTCTAGAGAACAATCTTCAGAAGGAGAAGGACTTGGTTGCTAGGTTTTCTAAACCTAAGTCAGTGTTACCCATAATTGATGAATTTGTTCATCACAAGGGTAAAGCTGGACTGGGCTTTATTAGACCTGCACGGACTGAGTAGTCCAAGTATAAGTCCAAGGGCAAAGCCCCAACATTCAACAAGCCTGCTGTAGTCAAGACAGCCAATGCAGTACCTAAGCAAAGGTACAATAAATTTGAATGTTGGTGCTGTGGCAAAGTTGGCCATTTTGCAGTAGACTGTTGGCACAATGTGAGTGCCAAAGTGAGTTCCAAACTACCTGTTGGAAAGCCAGTAGGTAGGTTTGTCAAATTGCAAACTAACAATCACCAAGGACCCAAGAATACTTTGGGTTCTAAGGTTCATTAATTTGTTTTGCAGGTGAGTCCAAGTGGCCATACCCCTACATGGTACTTGGACAGTGGATGTTCCAGACATATGACTGGAACAAGGGGACTACTGAAGGACTACATTCCAATCAAAAATGGTCCTAAAGTGACCTTTGGTGGTTCTGAAAAAAGAATCATCAAAGGGTTTGGTAACATTTCTTCAAACTTAGTTACCATTACTCAAGTGGCTTATGTTAAAGGGTTGAAACACAACCTAATAAGTATAAGTCAATTAAGTGATGTAGGGTATGACATCTCATTTGTTAAAAATGGTTGTCATATCAAGAGGTCAAGTGATCAAGAGACTTGCGCTTCATCTCCAGTGGGTCCATGGGGTCACCCAGGTAGTCTTCAATCTCGCCTATGGGAGGAGGAGGCGAGACGTCGAGTCACCTAAATAACTCCTCAGCGGGCGAGTCAGCCTGAGAGCCTACGGAAGGAGTCGAGGGGCAGAGTGAGGGATGCTCTCGCAGGAGGGTGTGGGAGTAGCGAGCGGGACAGAGAAGAGAGGGAAGGTTTTTTACCAGGATGACGGGATGTCCAGGCGGCCTAAGAAGAATTGTTCTTCCTCTTGTTGGGAGGAGTAGATGGAGGAGTGGATGGATGTGGTGAGTCAGATTCTTCGTGGTAGGCAACAGTGTCATCCCGCAGACTTTCTGGTCGGCGTAGAGGCGCGGGGGATCCTGAAGAAGCAAATGGTAAATAAGCAGATAATGATGAAGAGGTAATAGAGACAAAAACGAGAACTCACCTCCTTCTCTCTAGGAGATGCGGGAGGAGGAGAGGGGAGGGTTTCCAGGGCAGCGCGAGATGGCTCCTCGGCCGATGAGGGAGGGCCTCCTGTAAGACCCCCCCCCCCCTTTTTTTTTCTTATCGACACCGGGGTCTTAGGCCCAGAACCGCCGTTTTGCGGTGACTCCTTCACGCCCTAAAGGGTCATCACCACAAAGCGCCGATTCTGCCGGCCGATTTCGATCACAGAAAAGTAGCATAAAGAAGTAATGGAAACTATCAGTCCACAGAAAATCACATATCATAGTAATAAATCTCCACCAAGGGAGTGTCCACAGAATAAAACATTAGAGTAGCAAAATACGGTCTTATGCCCGGTATATCATATCCTCACTACAAAATCACTCATGCGGAAACGAAAGCAGAAAACTACTCAAGGTCGAGACTCACGGTCCCGGAAGTATGAACTCCGGAGCTAGACTGCCCCACCTCCAAGCACACCGGTCTCTGGGGCTACTCCTCCATGCTGGACTCCACGATCCCCTAAATGATGCGGTTCGAAAATCGTTAGTCTAAAAGACTAAGTCGTATCATCCCCCGCCCCTTCCCCCACGGCTCCTAGGCACCGAGCAGAGAGGAAGAAAGGGGAGGACTTGAAGGTGGAGAATAATCAAAACAGGTGGCAGCGGACCTATACTAGCAATTCTACAATAGATATTGACAATAAGATTAAATAGGAAAAATAACCTTCACTTATGTGAGATCACATAAGCAAAGGGGTCTTTTGCAAGGCTCCCATCGTATAAAAAGTCCCATACTAATTTATACGTTGGGGTGTCGGTTATCAAACAGCAGTATATGTATTTATATATCAAAAATTGACCTTAACTTATAAACTTGCCCACACAAGCTTATAGACCAAGGGGTCGTTTTGCAGGGCCTAAAGTATAAGCGTCCCATTCCACTTATACTTTAGGTGTCAGGGTTGAATGAAACGATTATGCTATGACATGCAAGTGGGTATGATGGAACATGCAAGTGCAACACACACACCCGACTTTGTACACACAGACCTTTAGTTCCCCCTTTTTGGAGCCGTAACCTCCCAGGATACCTCCGTAGTGGCAGACGGAAGCGGTGGGTTGGGCCTCGCCCACCTCTAAACCAGTAAAGCACTACCGGTCAGACCTATCGTACGCCTCAACGCTTGATGCACGAAGCGGACTCCTACGTACTCTTGCCGGCTGGCGCACCGGACTTCTGTTGGCGAAGTGCTAACCACACTTGCCGAGTCAACGTATTGGCATCGGTGCATCGACCCTCCAATACCGAAGACCCACCACCTTAATTTTTCCTTCCTTTTATGCACATGCAAATTTAGCGTAATCAAAACCCGAACCGAAGCTCCCCGGACCAACATGTCCGTCTCAAACAATCGAGCCGAAGCTCCCCGGACCCAAAGTCCGTCTTTTAACCATCCGAGCCGAATCTCCCAGCTAACTTCCGGTGCTAATAGTGTTTGTGAAAGGTGCAACCCTAATTACTAAGTTACTCTTTTCAGCTTGTTAAAACAGTTTACGTTAACCCAGGACTGCCCCCGGTATTCCCTGTGAAGGGCTCTCAAGGGGCACTAGGAACTATGTTGGGATTACGCCCAGCGTTCCCTTTCGCAAGGTACTTATTTTATTATTGGTTGATTCCCTTATCCATTACTTCCTCATTTTACGATAGGCTAATCCTAAGGTGATTTGACTCCACTCACCTCGGGGAGGACGATCTTTCGTCGGACCCGAGCGCCTCTAAACCCTAGACAAAACAACACCCTACTCACTTATCTTCCAAAGATGCACCTAATTCTATTTATCCTTCAAGCAAACCAACAAGACCCATCACATGTGCTCTAATTCATATCCCGAATGATTTCCTGCAGTTTTACTAAATGCAGACCACTTAAGCTATATGACCCGTAAAAAGGGGAAGTATGCCAAATGATCATCCAGTGCTCATATAATAATTATTAGAGGTCTATACTGGCATATGCAGCCTGAATCCATAATTTCCTAATTTTCATAGTTTAACCGCTAATTTATTTATTTATTTTAAAAGCCAAAACTTCAAAGGTTGAACATGAAGTACAAGAGTTATGCAAGATAAAGCTCCACTAAAATTAAGATAAATGCAAAATGGGTAATCATCTAAAAATCCAGAATCTCCAAACTTTCCAGCAAGATTTAAGCCCTTAAATCTTATTTCAAATTTATTCCAAAATAAATCATTAAAAGGGGATGTACAATAAAAATACTTCCAAAAATTCAGAGAAACTTCCAGGATGATTGTAAGGGCGCATAAAACCTCTAAGTAAACTTTCATAATTTGTTTGAAAGAATTATTCCCTAAATTAATTAATTATCATATTCTCAAAAATATGCCTTGTAAAGAAAGTTCTGAAAACAGACCTCTAAAAATTATAAATAAATTTCTACAAGTACTTTTTGGCCTAAAAACATCAAAACCTAAGCCTCATGATTTTTCAACAGATATATCATCAATAATGAATTTTCTTTACCAAAGCCACTTTCTGAAATTAATGAAGGAAGTACCAAATAAAATTAATTAAGAATTGTGATAAAAATTCAGAGATGTTCAACTAGCCCTAGACTAACCTCTGACCAAGTTTCATCATATTTTAAAGCACATAATATCCACAAGAAAATCAAACATCATTTCGGGTCTTTTGGTAATTAACAAATGAAGTACCAAGAATAAAATCCATAAAATTCTACAAAACTTACCAGAGGTTCTAGGTGGCCTAAAACCTATTCTACCCAAGTTTCATAACATTTGAGGAAGGTTTAGTGGCTGAATCTTCAAATTTGTGCTCCTACCCTAAAACTAGGGTTAGGGTTTTGAGGTGTCTACCTTGCTCCAATTCTTCTAAAGTTCCTACCAGAGATCTTAGGTTAAATTACCCTCAATTCTACTGGGTTTCCAAGGCCATGCAAGGGCATTTGCCCCCATGTCCTTCACAACACTCAAAAGCCCTTCCTTAGGGTTTGAGGTTGAACCCTAGGGCAAATCAAGCCTGAATCATCCCATTTTACTCAAGAGGGTGACATTGTCCATGCCAAGTCAGTGTCCAAAACCGCTGCCTCTGTTGAGGGGAGGGGACCACCCTAAGTCCATAGTGCACTTGTAATCA
Organism: Platanthera guangdongensis; assembly: GCA_039583875.1. Lineage (NCBI taxonomy): Eukaryota > Viridiplantae > Streptophyta > Magnoliopsida > Asparagales > Orchidaceae > Platanthera > Platanthera guangdongensis. The sequence continues at coordinate 90,140,268 of CM077155.1, read as the reverse complement.
AAAATACCCTCATAGGGCCAAACTAGGGTTTGGTAATTCCCTAACCAAAACATATCCAAATGTGCTCAAATTTTGTACAGAACTAGGTCTTGATGCCAGGGACCACTCCCCAAAATTTGGGAGGGTTTGGAGGTCATTTGACCACTTAATTAAATTACCCTAGCTTTATTAAATAAAAGCAAAAACTTTAGGAAAAGTGTGTCCAAAAATTCTGAATTTTGGACAGGCCCTAGGTATAGCTAGGTAGGCTCCCTGTCAAAATTTCAATTGATTTGGACCAGGGATGAGATATGGGCACTCAGTTTAATGACTTCCTAGCCCTAAGTGTATGTCCCACCAAAATGGGTGCCATGGTCAGACCTTGCACCCAAATTGGTTCAAACCAATTTTAAAATAAAGTAGACACCAAAGACTACAACTTTTATGTTGGTGACTTTTTCTGCAGAGGGGCCTAAGTATTTTTAAAATTTAAAACCAATTATATCAAAATCTGTGACATAATTCACATTAATATAAAATAATATCCTATAGTTTAATCATTTAGCCGCACAGATCTTGAAGCAAAAGGGACGGGATCCCTTCATCTTCCTCCTTGAGCCGACGACCAGGATCCATCCTGCCTAGAGCCGCTTCCAAGCTCTGCCGCCGGCGATCCAGCCCCTTCCCCGGCCGGCCACCGCCACCACCACCTCCGTTGAGGTGGTGGCTATCGCCAGGCGGCGGCTCTGCCGCCGGAGGGGCATTTTCCCGCAGTTCTAGCAGGAAAATTTCTTGCCGAAAACCATGAAAAGCTTGGTTTTGATCGGGCTCAATTGAGCCCGAAACTTGAACCTAAGGAGACCTATGATCTACCCGTGAGTTAAGGGGAGGGGGAGGACCTTCCTGGCGGCCTGAATGCGGGAGGAGCGGCGGGATGCCATTGTTGACGGCAGCGGCGCTCGGCTTCTGCAACAGTACAGTGGGACGGCCTGTCTCCTCCAGGTAAAAGCTTGAAAATGTTCCCCTCTACCCACTGATGGTGTTTAAATGACAATGGGGAGGGGGGCGGCTGGTTCTTCAATGCCCATCAACACCATTTATGGTGTGGCTCGGGTTGAGTGGAGGGGGGCTGAATCCACCCCTTGGTGGCCGGGAAATGGCTGGAATCAACTCGTCTTCCCTAGAGGAGTTGATTGAAGCCATTAAAGGTGGACTGTTAGCCTCCCTTGGCCGGCTCCACTCTCCCCTTCCTCTCCCCCATCTTCTCTCTCCACCATTAACATGGAGGGAAGCTCCCTTCTCTCTCCTAGTCACCCCTAGTTGACTGGTCAACCCCATAGGCTAAGTGCAGCCCACTTAGTCATGATGATCATGAAAGTGAGGTTAGCCTAAGGAAGAAGTGGCTTGGGCTTGGGTTAGCCCCTTTGGGCTAGGTTTGACTTGGCTTAAATTAGGGTTGACCTGGGTCAATTTGATCATCTGGGTTGACCCCATGGGGTCTTTAGTGGCCCATTAGACTCCCTTAAGGTCTAGGAAGACTTGAATAGGGTTGGTTGGGCATCTTGGGGTCACATGTCCCTTGGTAAGGGCACTTTGACCATTTTAGGGCTAGAGTTGACTTGGGTCAACATAACAATTTGGGTTGACCCCATTGGATCCTTGGCGACCCATTGGCTTCCCCTAAGGTCTAGGTAGGGTTATGTAGGGTTACCTTGCACTTTGGAGGTCACATACCCTTAGTAAGGGTACTTTGACCAGATTAGGGGCTTAAGTTGACTTGGGTCAACCTGGCCTCTAGGGCTGACCCCAATATGTCCTTAGTGACCCATTGACCTCACTTTAGGGTTAGGAGGGCATAGGTGGGGTCCTCTAGGCTAGGAGTAGGTCAATTGACCCTAAGTAGGCTAGTTTGACCCATTTAGGGCTAGGGTTGACCTTGGTCAAATGAGCCTCTTTTGTTGACCTCAATGGGTCCTTAAGGCTCTAATGGGCCTCCCAAGGTATTAGGGGGTGTTGTGGTAGGGTCTTGGGGTCAAGGTGTATCCCATGGTCATCCTAAACCATTGTTCAGAGTTCTACTATTTGCAGACCATGATGATTTTCCACATTTTGTCTCCTATCTCTTGGCCCATTCCTGGCTTCCTACGGTTTGTCATGACCTAGTCATGGATAAAACCACTCCCAGGGGCGTAGTTGGAAATGGGATGTTACACCGCCTGTGTTTACCTTCTTCCGGCGAGGCGAAGAGTACGGTAAGGAGGGTGGGGCGCGAACCAGATCCTTGGTCAGAGTAGCCATGTTGGCCTTGTTCTGCTCGAGCACCATCGCAAGACGCTCGTGGAAACTCTGGCTGTGAGACACGATTGCAGTAGGGCCAAGGAAGGAGGAAGTGTAAAAGGGGGGATCTTCTATATGGAGTTGGAATCCTATATTTATAAGCTCCGATGGAGGGCCTCACCAAAGATTCCCTCATACACACGCCCATAAATACGCTTTAATGAAACGAGCCTCGGTTTGACTTTCTTTCCGAGCTTAAAATAACCTCGAAAAGAGCGGGGATTGTGTACAACCTCGGGCTCGTAGGAACAGTTTGGGCTAGAAGAGAGGGGAAGGTAAGGCAAGACGGACTCTTTGACACAAGCCTACTCACTGGCGATTGGGTCCCAGGAAAAGGGCTACTCGCCGGGTTAAGGCCGGCTCGCTAGGCGAGATGGCCCAGCGGTTCGGGTGAGAAGGGCCCAGCGGCTCAGGCGAGAGTCTTTCTAGGCGAGACGGACCTAGAGATAGGGCCCAGTAGCTCAGGCGAGAGCCTCGCTAGGCGAGACGAGCCCCATAGGTAGGAGCTCTCGCCCGCAAGATGGTGCTCTCACCGAGTACCGGTTCAGTTGGAAGGCGGTTCACCTTTTAGCCCTAGGTGATTTTACGCTTTTGCCCTGGGTGGTCTACATATAACCCTTCAGAACAATGGAGTTTATCTATTGGCAGACCCAACCAAAGGTATTTTGGTAATTTTAGGTCGGTTCAGTTTGGTTATTGACAGTTCAAACTCAGAGGCCTATAAATAGACCCATAGGGGTTCTTCAGAAGCACTTTGTTCCCGGAACTTTAAAAGAGTTTTCCTGTGCTTTCTGAGGAGAACCAAGCCTAGCTTTTGGCTTTGGAGGGGAAGCTCTTAGAGATCTTCCGGGTAAGCGATGGGACCTCCCTGCCGAGGCTTTGAGTCGGTTTCTGGTCCTTCACAACCAGTCGGAGGTCAGAGCCCGGGACAAGCAGGTGTTGGCTACGTCTCTGATTTCGAACTTTCGTTGAGGTCAAATTTTGGCTTCAACAACACTCATCACCAAGAATTGATGCCTTGTTATGTAGTCATGGGCTGAATGTTTGCCCAAGATGACTTTCCCAACGACATCAGCCAAGAACTTTTATTCAGTAGATAAGTTCTTCTTCAATAATTTTGTAGGGTTTCCCTGGGAGTGACCTATTACAACTAGCATATTTTCATACATGGTGCTAGTTAATTCAAAATCATCTTCACCATTAAAAAATCTAAAGATTTCAGTAATAATGGCTGGAGAAAGAGTGACCTGATGTCCAAAAATTGATTCAGAGATAGTGGTTTGGTCTGGAAAGACTGCTATGAAAACCCATTCTTTAATCTCCTGTACTGGTAATTTGATCCTGAGAGTCATAAACTGTTGTAACTGCGGTGCCTCAAACAACTGTAGTATATTCTGGAAGATTTGATCAGTGTGGCTGAAAGACTCGATGTCGATGCCGAATCCTGCATCAAAATTCATGCTGGAGAGGGTCGCTGCCGAAATCGACATGCCTGCAAAACAAAAGATCAAGTACACGAGAACTAGAAAGCACGGGATGGAGTTCGATGAAAACGCTAATATATATTTTCGGAATATGAAAAGGCAAACTCCGTCCAGTGAAAAACTAAAAACTTCGAGCTTAGGTCGACGAAAAAATTTCGTAAAGGAATAAAATCGTCGATCTAAGTTAGAAGAGGGGGAAAACAGATCGTTGTGCTCCGTTTGACAGGAAATTTACAGAAACAGAATTCGTTGATCTCCGTTCGATGAAAAGTTTCTCAAATAGATTTCGCCGATCTCCGTTCGACCAAAGATCTCAAGAAGAGTTCACAGATCGTCGCTCTCCGTTCAACAAAAGGTGACCGATTCTTCGAACTCAGACATAAATTAAGTTAAGCCTTCTTCATTGATCATACCTAGCTGATTTAAGAAGAACAGATGTTTCTTTTCATCCAATGGTTTGGTAAAGATGTCTGCTCTTTGTAAATTAATAGAGATAAAGATAAGTTTAATTTTATTTTTATCCATACAATATCTAATGAAATGATGTTCAATGTCTATATACTTAGTTTTACTATGCAGAACTGGATTTTTTGCAATGGATATTGCACTAGTATTGTCACAAAATATAGTTGAATTATTTAATTTGAGACCAAAATCCATGAGTTAGTTTTGAATCCACAAAATTTGTGAACAACAACTGTCGGCTGCTATATATTCAGCTTCAGTAGTTGAGGTTGACACAGAATTTTGGTTTCTTACAAAACCAAGACACAGTCTATCGCCAAGAAACTGTCATGTTCCTGATGTGCTTTTCCTGTCAACTCTACATCCAGCATAGTCAGAAACTGAGAATCTAGTTAAGCCAAATTCTGACTCTATTGGATAACAAAGTCCTAGATTTGGACAACCCTTTATATATCTCAAAATTCGTTTTAATAAAATTAGGTGAGATTCTTTAGGGTTCACTTGAAATCTAGCACAAAGACATGTAACAAATATTATATCTAGCCTACTAGCTGTGAGATACAACAAGGACGCAACAATAACCCTATATGTTTTTTGATCAACTAGCTTTCCCTGTTCATCAGAATCAATCACATCATTTTAGGACATGGGTGTTTTCTTGACTGAGGCATCTTACATGACAAATCTCTTAATTATCTCCTTAGCATATTTAGATTTGGAGATGAAAATGCCATCAGGGGATTTCTTCACTTGAAGACCAAGGAAGTAGGAAAGCTCACTCAGGCTACTCATTTCAAACTTGGAATGCATTAGATCAGAAATATTTTGCATAGTTTGGAATCAGTAATGCCAAAAATGATGTCATCAACATATATTTGCACTATCAAAATTTTATTTTTATGATGTATGGTAAACAAAGTCCTATCTATAATGCCCCTTATGAACATATGTTCTAAAAGAAAGCTATCTAGGGTCTCAAACCAAGCTCTTGGAGCTTGCGTTTGACCAAAAAGAGCTTTATGGAATTTAAAAACAAAGGAGAGACGAGTTGAAGAGATAAAACCTGGTGGTTGTTCAACATAAATTTCCTCTTTGAGTTCTCCATTCAGAAAGGCACTCTTTATATCCATCTGGTAGACTTTGAATTTCTTGTATGCTACATATGCAAGAAATAATCTGATAGCTTCCAGCCTTGCAACAGGAGTAATGGTCTAGTCATAATCTATGTCTTCCTCCCAAGAATAGCCTTGAGCCACCAATCTTGCTTTGTTCCTCACAATGATTCCTTGAGCATCCAATTTGTTCCTGAATACCCATTTAGTTCCAATGACTGGGTAGTCTTTGGGTCTTGGAACTAAATCTCAAACTCTTCATCTCTCAAATTGATTGAGCTCTTCTTACATTACAATAATCCAGTGGGGATCTTGCTCTAAATCTTTTGTGGTTTGAGGTTCAATCTGAGATATGAAGCAAGCATGCATCAAATCTTGGTTGAGTTATTGTCTTGTTTGCACACCAACTGATATGTCTTCAATCACTTGAGATACGAGATGATCTCTAAGTGTGACAAAATCAGTAGGAGGAGTAGGTTGATCAACAGCTAGGGGAATTAATTCCTCTTGTGGAATAATGTTAGCTATTGTTGTTTCAACTGTTCCAACAATTTCTTCTTCACTCTCTTCATCAACAATAATCTGTTGAGAAGGATGCGATATATCCTCTTGTGTTAGGATTAAATCATCCATTTTCTCACACAGATTTAGTACCTGCAAATTTTTTATGGTAGAGATGTCTCTCTCCTTGTAAGACATATTAGGTTCATCAAAAGTTATATGTACAGATTCTTACATTTTAAGGTTGATTTATTAAAAATCCTATAAGGCTTGCTAACTTGGGAATATCCAAGAAAAATTCCCTCTACAGCTTTGGCTTCAAACTTTTAAAGATGTTTCTTATTATTATTGTGAATATAACATATACAACCAAATAATTTAAAAAGTTCATTTTAGGTTTCTTTCCTTTAAGTAACTCATAGGGAGCATTACCCTTAAGTTTATGTATTAGAATTATATTCAAAACATAATTTCTTGTGCTAACTGCCTATGCCTAAAATGATAGGGGCAAATAAGCATCTGCAAATAATGTCCCTGCAAATTCAATCAGGGTTTTATTAATCCTTTCTGTTACCTCATTTTGTTGAGGAATTTTAGGAGCAGAGAAGCAATGTCTGATACCTTTCTTCTCACAGAATTCTTGCATGAGAAGAGATTCAAACAAGATGTCATGATAACTTTTGATCAATGCAACCAGAGTAGAGTACTCAATCTGTATGCTATTAAGAAAATCTGTAAGAACTTTAAAGTTATCAGACTTGTTTCTTAGAAAGAACACCCAAGTGAATATAGAGAAATTATCAACAATCACTACAATGTAAGATTTCCCACCGAGACTTTGTATAACATTGTGTCCAAAAAGATCCATGTGTAGCAAATAGAAGATTCTGGGTGAGTCACTTTTATTAATAGATTTAAATTATTTTTAGTTTGTTTGCATAACTGACAAGCCCTGCAGAGTCCTTCCTTCTTGTATGGGCCAGAAGGTAGTCCTCTAATAAAGTTATCCTTAGATAATTTAGATATATTCCTAAAGTTTACATGTAACATACCATTTCTAACTAGATCCCAAAGAGTGGTTTTGGCCATGACTAGGTCATGATAAAACCCTAGGAAGCTAAAAAGGGCCAAGTAATAGAAGGCCAAGGTGAGAATCACCTTGGTCTGCCTATGGCACATCCTCATTACAAAACCTAGGGTTTGACCTTAGGGCTTCACCATGACTCCATGACCCCACCATAATATCACTAACCTATTAGAGGGTCCACTAGAGCCTTAAGGGTCCATTGGAGTCAACCCAAAGTGGCCAATTTGACATAGGACCACCATAGGCCTAAATTGGGTAAGGTGCCCTAACAAAGGGGAGTTGGCCTTTAATGTGCCCAACCAACCCTGCTCAAGTCTTCCTAGACCTAAAGTGAGCTCAATGGGTCATTAAGGACACATTAGGTGCAGTCCTAAAGACCAAGTTGACCCAAGTCAAGTGACCTCCAAGGTGCCAAGTCAACCCTATCCAACCCTACATAGACCTTAGGGGAGGCCAATGAGTCACCAAGGACCCATTGGGGTCAACCCAAATGGTCATGTTGACCAAGGTCAACTCTACCTTAAGGTTAAGTCAAATTATCTCAAGCTATTCTTCTTTGCTTAGTTCACCTCCCCTAACAGCCCTAAGAAGATCAGGAGGCTTTCCAGGCTCTTCCACTGGCTGGATGCACTGAACCACCAAGGCCGAGAGGAAGCTTTCAAGGCCATTAATTTCCATTGATGATCCACCCTCTCCTCTCCTGATCTGAGGCTTTAAACACCTTCAGTGGGTCGAGAGGAGGATTTCCCAATCCTTACCTGAAGAAACCGAGCCTCCCCACTATGTATTTGCAGAAACCGAGCGCCGCCGCCTTCAAGGATGGTTTCTCGGCGATCTTCTCGACTTCAGGCCGCCGGCAAGGTCCTCCTCCTCCCCTTATCTCATGGTTAGATCGTAGCAACGTCTAGGTTCAAGGTTCGGGCTCAATTGAGCCCGAACCAATTTTGTATTTCTATGGCTTCGGGCCGATAATTGAACTTGGTAGAACTGCCAGAAAACGGCCCTCCGGCGACTGTGCCGCCTCCTGACGACAGCCACCACCCCAACGGAGGTGAGGGTGGCGGTGGCTGGCTGGGGCAGTGACTGGATGGCCGGCGACAGGCGCTTGAAGTTGGCCCAGGAAAATTGAATCCTGGCTGTCGGCTCAAGGTTGAAGATGAAGGGATTCCGTCTAGGGCACGCCAAGATTCGTGCCAGGGATGATATTGAACTATAGGAAATGCATTTTTGATTAATTAAATTTCTGTCATAGATTTTGTATTTAATGGTTTTAATTTTTACAAATGCCTAGGTGTTGTTTCATAAAATATGGTCAACATAACATTTTTAGCCTGGAGGGTCTACTTGATGTTAAAATTTATTTGGACCACTTTGGGTGACTGGTTTGACCAGGGCACTCATTTTGGTGAGGTCTATCCCTAGGGCTGTCCAGAGCAAAAAATGGATGCCCACTCCAATCCACACATCCAAATGATCTGAAATTTGTGGATTGGGCTACTCTAAACTATATCTAGGACACATCAAAAAATCAGAATTTTTGGAAAACATGTTTCTATAGTTTTTAGAAAAATTTAATAATTCATGAATAAATTAATTAGGTGTCCTAAATATCTCAAAACTCCCCCAAATTTGGGTGGGTTGTCTTAGAGGGCATTTAGGGTTCTGGTAAAATTTTCATCTCATTTGGAGATGTTTGGGTTAGGTATTGATCCAACCCTAGGTTGACCCTTTTAAGGTTAACTAGGTCAAGCACCCCCTTTGGGTTTTGAGTGGTCAAATCACCTCAACAGAGGATGATATTTTGGCCACTGACTCTCTATAGTATGACTCACCCTCCAATGGAATTTGGGGTGGTTAAGAGTAGGGTAGCCCTAGAGCCCTATGGTAGGTGTCTTAATGGGGATTTTTAGGGTTTGAAGGTCATGGGGTCAAATGACCTTGGAATGACTTGAAAATTTGTGGAGAGGACCATAGGATTAGTATGGTCCTCTGGTTAAAATTTTAGGGAATTTGGAAGCATTAAACCCCCTCAAAACCCTAACCATAGCTTAGGGCACAAACATTGTAGTGAAGGAAAAAGTCAGTAAAACTCATTGAAAAGTGCTGCGATTTGGGTTGAGTAGTTTTTAAAGATAGTACAAGCTCTGGAGATTTTATTATGAATTTAGGATTATTATTTTGGATACTTCATTAACAATTTAGTAATTTGTATTATTTACATAGAAATTTATTATGAAGTAACTACTTACTGGAAATTGATGAAATTTAGCTAGAGGACCTTTTATTATGTTTTAAAGCTCTGTAAATTTTTATGGGATTTTTGGAAGATTATTGCTAAGGGTTGCTTCATTAAGTATGGTTTCCCATGAAGATTTAATTAAATTTATTTTGGTATTTAGCAAGCCTGTAAAATTATGATTTTTGCACAATGACCCTTTCTGTACCATATTAAGATTCTGTAATTTTTATATAATTTTCTGATGAATAATTTTGGTACTTCCTTCTTTACATATGATTAAGAGAATTATTTTGGATAAATTAATTAGAGGTCAAATCTTTTCTGAAAAATTATGGAAATTACTCTCTAGTAATATATCTCTGTTATTTAGTGATCAAAAGTTTTGGGTGGCCATTACTTGAGTACATCATATAGTTCATGTTCAAAATTGCCCATGGCCAAACATATGGGAAAATTCAATAAATATCAAATTAATTAGAAAAATTATGAATCTCTGATTTTAGACTAAATTTGTTATGATAGACCTCTTGTAAAATTTATAGGAGATTTGGAAGAAAATCCGGAGTACCTCCTTTATACATCTCATATAGTATAGGGTGGTCTGCATATAGTAACTGCGGAAACTGATCTAGAGTGGGTAATGAATTTTGAAGAGTTGAATACTCAGTATGTTGAAACCGAGAAACGGTCTCCTGTGGAGTTCACCCTTGGGGAAGGGGTGGTCTCGCGTCTACTTCACTCCTGCAAGCAAAACAACAAAGAAAATAAGGAAAGACCGACCCAAGGGCTCGACGGGGAGGACCCACCACACACCCGGAAGATCTGAGAGCGCTTCCCCTCCTTAGCAAGAGGCCAAGCTAAGGTACCCTTAGAAAGCACTTGAAAATTGGAGCAGGAGAGCACAGGAAGCCTGCCTTCTGAGGTACCCCTTGGGTCCTATTTATAGTTTTTTGGAATCTAAACTGCCAATAACCAAATGAACTGACCTGAAATTACCAGACAACCCTTTGTTGGGTCTGCCAACAGCCAAACTCCGCTGTTTTGAAGGGCTATGGGCAGACCAGTGGGGGCAAAACAATAAAAAGTACCTCACACACCCAGGCGAGCTGGGGATCTTGATCACCTCGGAAGGTCCTGCTCGCCTGCTGTTGCCGAGCTTTGTTGCGAGGGCGCGAGCTAGGACGGTGAGCTCGCCCATCCATTGGTCGCCATTAGTTGACCTGAGCTTGATGATTCGTGGACTAGCTCGGCAAATGCCGAGCTCAGGGTCGACGAATGCCTGATCTTCATTCGACGAATGCCGATCTCCGGTCGATGAATGCCGATCTCCGGTCGACGAATGCCGATCTCCGGTCGACGAATGCCAATCTCCGGTCGACGAATGCCGAGCTCGGGCTCAACGTCTCTACTGCCGAGCTCACCCACTATCTTCAGCCCGATTTGTCTGGTTCCTGGCGACCTTGCTCGCCGGACACGGGGTTGTACATAATCCCCGCTCTTTTTGAGCTTGGCAAAGCTCGGAAAGAAACATCCAATCCCAAGTGTGCGGCGAGCGTGGGTTGGCGAGTTGGAGGGAATCTTTGGGTGGGGTCCACCTGCAGCTACATATATGCACCTGCTCACCTGCCTGACTCTTGTCATTCCCTTTGCTCTAACCCCTTGGGGAAGGGGTGGTCTCGCGCCTACTTCACTCCTACAAGCAAAACAACAAAGAAAACAAGGAAAGACCGACCCAAGGGATCGGCGGGGAGGACCCACCACACACCCAGAAGATCTGAGAGCGCTTCCCCTCCTTAGCCAGAGGCCGAGCTAATGTACCCTCAGAAAGCACTTGAAAACTAGAGCAGGAGAGTACAGGTAGCCTGCCTTCTGAGGTACCCCCTTGGGTCCTATTTATAGTTTTTTTGGAATCTGAACTGCCAATAACCAAATGAATTGACCTGAAATTACCAGACAACCCTTGGTTGGGTCTGCCAACTGCCAAACTCCGCTGTTTTGAAGGGCTATGGGCAGACCAGCGGGGGCAAAACAGAAAAAAGTACCTCACACACCCAGGCGAGCTGGGGAGCTTGATCACCTCGGCAGGTCCTGCTCGCCTGCGGTTGCCGAGCTCCGTTGCGAGGGCGCGAGCTGGGATGGTGAGCTCGCCCATCCATTGGTCGCCATCAGTTGACCTGATCTTGACGATTCTTGGACTAGATCAACGAATGCCAATCTCGGGGTCGACGAATGCCTGATCTTCGTTCGATAAATGCCAATCTCCGGTCGACGAATGCCGATCTCCGGTCGATGAATGCCGATCTCCGGTCGACGAATGCCGATCTCCGGTCGATGAATGCCGATCTCGGGCTCGGCTTCTCTACTGTCGAGCTCGCTCACTATCTTCAGCGCGATCTGTCTGGTTCCTGGAGACCTTGCTCGCCAGACACGGGGTTGTACATAATCCCCGCTCTTTTTGAGCTTGGCAAAGCTCGGAAAGAAACATCCAACCCCAAGTGTGTGGCAAGCGCGGGTTGGAGAGTTGGAGGGAATCTTTGGGTGGCGTCCACCTGTGGCTATATATATGCACCTGCTCACCTGCCTGACTCTTGTCATTCCCTTTGCTCTAACCCTGCCAAGATGCCGCTACGCAAGGAGATTTAAGAGCGTCTAGACCGAGCTCGCCAGGCTTCTGCAGCTCATATAGCTGCCCTGATGGAGGTCCCTGCCACTGTGACGCAGGGTGGCTCTGCCGAGCCGAGCTCCAAGAATATGAAACCATTCCCTTAGGCGGCCGAGCCCATCTACAATGACCTGAGGGCCACCTTGGAGCATGAAACCGGCTCCTCCACTCTACCTGCCTCTGAAAGAGGGAGGAATGTCGTCGAGGTCTGCTACGGCCCATACCGTCGCCCTGATGGTGCAAAAGACACCGTGTCGCGAGACGCCACCCCGCGAGCCAAGACCACTATTGGGGCTCGCGGTTCGTGACTCCGGAGAACCGCCACCAGGAGCCATTGATGCGTGTAAATCGGCAAGCGCACCGGTCGCACAAGTAATAAAGTTTGGGAATAAATTCCCGAGTGTCGGTCTCTTGAGGAATGCAATTAGCATAGAGCGGTAACAGTTCAGAAAATATTGTTATGAGAGTTATACTTAGAAAAAGAGTAAAAAAGGGACTTTAGAGATTGTGTTTGTTTGATCTAATAAACTAGTAAAAGCTATGTGGGTCGAAGGCACCGCTTCACAAGGTGAAGTGAGTGTTTCGGCCGCGATGCCGAACTTCGGTTTGGTGAGTGGACGGAAAGCTAATGAATGGAAGTGTTCTTGTGTGGAGTGCAATCGGGTGAGACACGGGTATGGAGTGGATGTGGAGTGAGTGAGGCGCATTCACAAACACTACTCACAAGCATAAGAAAACTACAAACATCCCATTAGATATAAAATAAAACTTGAAGTTCATTACAATGTTGAATCATTCCATACTACAGAGGAAGGGGAAGAGGAGTAAACCAAAAGAGAGTGAAGATCCACCGCAGGTCGTGGCCGGAATAGCTAGTTGTCAATCCGCTTCCGGGCTCAGTCCGAGGAGGCTTCCAGTACCAATGAGCTGTCACCTCGAAGGCCTTTGAGTCCGTTCTTTAGGTTGTCTTCTTCACCAACTCCGGTGGAAAGCTTGGAGTTGAAGTCATCAATGGCCGGGAGCTCGTCGGAGAGTTTGAAAAGCTTCGGAATAGCCGGCTATGGACTCCCGATGAAGGTGGAGGTGATGGAGAAGCTGGAGAAGTAAAATGGCGATTCCCGCGCACTCCCCGATTGCAACAAATGACGGGCATTGACCTATATCGTGGAGCAGGGCCTTAAATATGGAGGCAGCAAAAGCAGAGCGCACGATCAGTGGTGCACGACCAGTGGTCGTGCGCACTGTCGGTCGATGATCGTGCGCCATTTCCAATTAGACATGCAACCTGGATGGAAATATTAGCAAATATGCGCACGAGCAGTGGCGCACGACTAATGGTCGTGCGCACTACGGCCAGTGCTCGTGCGATTACCCGGGCAGAATTAGGAAAAATTAGAATGTAATGCGCACGATTGGTGGCGCACGACCAGTGGTCGTGCACAATAAGTCCAGTGGTCGTGCGCGCGCAATAAGATCGATGAACGGAGAAACGTTCTTGAGAATATCGTCGAACGGAGATCGACGAATGTAATGCGCACGACCGGTGGCGCACGACCAGTGGTCGTGCGCAATAAGTCCAGTGGTCGTGCGCAGTATTCCTGCATCGTCGGGGTCTCCCAAGCCGTTCCGGAGCACGAACACGAACCCTGCACCAGCAGAAGAGGCAGATAGGCCACCAAACGTGCACACCACATTCCCAATACAAGGCTAAAGAACAACAAAAACACAGAAACAAATAAAGCACACAAAAACGGGCCTATAGTGCACTTAATCGTGAAATAGGCACGTAAGCAAATATAAGCAGTTATGGCTCTCAAGTGTAGTGCTAAGACTATAAAACTGGCCCAGATGAGTCCAAAAATCAGTGTAAAATTTGGACTCATCACACCCTCAGACTTAACCAATTGCACATCCCGAGCAAATCATCACTCTATGGACTAGAAAATAGCTAGCTGGCTCAGAAATTTCAAAAAGAAGTAAGACAAGAAATCAAATACATCATGGGCATAGAAGATATAATAGAAAAACTTTTTAATTATACGACGTAGTTTAAACTATTCGACAGACGTAAATAAATATTGTAATTGCTCAAAATTAGAATTCTGGAGAATCTTGCGATCATGTGTAGGAAGAAAGTAGGCAGGCCACTAAGGTGAGCATTGCCAAAGATCGGGGCTCAGAATCACCTCCAAAGGAATCCACCAATGTCGGGGACGATACGCTTGCACGTTCACACTCTCTCCACGGCGCGGGTTAGACTCAAGCGTGAATTAGTAGGACTTGTAGGAGAGAATGAGGCATAGGCTAAGGTTTGGAAGTCAATGATAAACTTGAAGGCTACACGCAACCAAAGCGAGCGAATAAAAACCTAAACCAATACAGCCACTAGAAATGTATGGGTAACACACCTCCAGACTGAGCTTGAAAACCGGGCGTGTACACGGCCTAACCCGACCAAAATAAAAAAAATAGGATAGGGATAGAATTCTCAAGCAATTCTTTCAGATTTTTCTTTTTTTTTCTTTTTCGCTTTTCTTCTTTTTCTTTTCTGCGCTTGCAATCCCCAAACGTAGCAATCAAAACGTTTATGAATTCAGACCACATTAAACGATTTCCATATCACAACCTTGGAAAAATAGTAAATACAAACAAGCTCAAGCATTTGATTGCGATGGTGGGTTTAGCTTCAGGCCTTGGTGAATGTGAGTGGAGCTGGATCAAAGAAGGGGTAGGCACAAATTTGGCATGTAACGGTTAACGGGTAGGAAAGGCTAAACAAGGCTCAACCTAGCCAAAATGAGGGCCTACGTCATGCTCACGCTTGACTAATCGGGCACCAATGCTTCGAGAGTAGCTTAGGGCAAGTTCTTAGCAACCGAGAAAGAGGATCCTTCCTCCCGACTCGAGCAATACGAGTCTAGTGGCGGCTACACACATTCCTACAGTATCGTTTGATTACTCCGGATTTAGATTTTGAGTAGTATAAATAATATTTATGTATGCAGAAAAATATAAATCTACGAGCATAAAGAAAAATTAATTTCATCCTAGTTCTACACAAACCATGAGTACTCGATTAGGAGCACTGCATGAGTTTCAAACTACTCAATCCTAAAATCCTAAGCCAGCACCACTATTTTAAAGTTTATACAAAAACAAAACATTAGACTCGGGCTGTGCGCGTGGATAAGAGCGCACTCATGTGGGTGACTCAGTGTGTGCAACAGAGATCAAGAAATAACTAAACAAGAAACTGGTATGCAACAGAATGTCTTGTGTAGTGACCACAGGCATGTTGTCCCCCCCCCAGACTTAAATTCGACAACTAGTAAAAATAAGCATTCCAAATGGGATAAATAACTAGGGTAGGAAGTACCTATGCTCAAAATTGGGCATACCAGTCGTGCAACAAGATGTCCAAGTGTGGCCAAGTTGCCGCGCCTCAAAAATTCTTGCACCTGCGATTGAAATAGGCACGCCAAACAAAATATGGACATATATATATATATATATATATATATATATATATATATATATATATATATATATATATATATATGAATATATAAAAAGAACTCAAAACACAGCATAGGAGCAAACGGTCCAACATGGGTTGTCTCCCGAAAGCCCTTTTGTTTACTGTCCTTAAGGTGGACCAAATACTTGTATTAGCAGTTATAATAAAGATTTCTTTCGCAGTAAAAAAAGGAAAAAATAAAAGTAGAGCAACCCAGCGTTCAAAAAGTAGCGAGAAAATAGAAAGAGGAGGGAAAGTGGAATGATGGTGGTGCAATCAGCTATAAGTAGATTTATGGTAAGTCTCTCCGGTGGGATGCGAGAGGATAGTAGATTGTCTTTTTGCATTGGGGGTAGGCATTTTCCCTTTACTTCGATTGCACTCTTTCTCGCACAGGAAGGCAGCATAGCGCTCTTCGCGTAAACGCATTGCCTCTTTCAGTTTCTCCAACGTGGGAGACTTCCAATGGATGTAGGCTGCGGGGTTTCCTGGTGTCGTGGTTTGTGGCATCCTGTCTTGCACCGTGATGGCGACCAGATCTGCCAAAGCTACAGATCGCTTAACAGAGTTATCAGCAGTGTTATACAAATAAGTGTCTAGGGATTTCTCCCGAATAAAACTTGGTTCGCCATGCTCAACAACATAGTTGGCTGGAAGTAGAAAGGCAGCCGCGGCTTTGGTACACTCGATCTCTTCTTTGACCAGTAGCTCTTGATTCTCATCTACCTCCTGGGAAAGTCCTTTCTTTGTCTTCTCTTCCAGATGTGCTTCTTCCAATGTTGGGAGACCTGAATCTATCTTGGTATCTATGACACTCAGAAAATTGTTATTTTGGATGGGAGAGGAATGTATGGATGTGTTATCGAGGGTGGAATCTTCGGTCGGCCAAGTGACACGGCCTTTGGAAAAGTCGAGGGATGCGCGACTGGCTGTCATGAATGGGACTCCTAATATAGGAATAGAGTTATTTTCCCTTGCTCCCAAAACCTGGAAGTCAGTGGTTTTACTTTTGCCGTTAACCTCGATTTCAACTTCCCAAACACCTACCTCGGTGTCAACCAAATTGCAATTCGCTAAGATAAGCGACTTTCGATTTTCAATGTCGACCTGTAGGTGCATCTTCGCAACATCTTGCAAAGTGAGGATGTTGCTGGACGCACCGGAATCGCATAATGCTGGGGTTTCGATGTTGTTTATTTTACAATTGATGACGAGTTCATTGCGGTTTCCCAAATTTTCCTCCCCAAGGCTTTTACTGTTGGAGTTACCATTGTGATCTGGAAGTGATCAAGCATGTAATCTCACTGCCAACGCGATATGAGCCTGCAGGGTCGCACATAAGAGATGTGGAGAAGTTGGATGACTGACTGTGTTGGTAAAGGTTACCAATCACCGACCTGAATAGGGTTATGGGCAAAGTGTTGCCTTATAGGATCATCGGGTTGGGCAAATGTTGCCTTGAAGGGCTGGTTGGGATTGTCGTCCGAGGGTCGATGACATTAGTCGAGAATCGTCTTCTAATTCCCGCCGATCGGCGAGAATCGTCTCTCTGATTCTCGCCGATCGACGAGAATCGTCGAGAATCAATTGTTGATTCTCGACGATCGACTACTTCGACAATTGTCGTCGACCGCGGCTCGGCGATCGTCGAGTATCGTTGTGTATCGTCGAGCGCGGCTCGACGATCGGCGAGAATCGTCGAGTATTATACTCTGATTCTCGCCGATCCTGTATGATACTCGTCGACTGATTCTCGCCGAACCTGCTCAGTGATTCTCGCCGATTGTCGCCGATTCTCACCGATTGATACTCGCCGATTCTGAACCTTATTTTCGGGTGGTCTGCGGATAGCGATTTTCCTGGGTTTATTTATACCTTTGGTATAAATAGGACACTTAGGGTTTTCGGGATTGAGGGGCTCGCGATTTTCTCTTGTAGCGAATCGAACCCGACGGAAGCCGTTCCGCCTTTCGATCCGCCGATCCCGATCCCCGCCGCCGACAGAAGAGTTCCGCCGCCGCCGTGTTTGCTCCATCGACCGCCTCTTCTCCAGCGACTGTCGCTGGTGCTGCTCTTCCTGGCGCGGACCTAGCAGTCCGTGGAATAGCCGAGGTGCGGTCTTCTCCTTCCCGATCTTCCGTGCGACGGAAAGCTCGGCGTTCTCCCGCTCGTGTGGACTTCTGCTGAAACGTGGACACTATTCCACGTAGAACTCGCCACTAGAAAGCAGATAAAGTTTGGAGCATCTCCGTTGAGTTGTGACTCAACGCCACCGAGGTAATTTTTGCCTAGTTTTTGCTAACTTCTTGATTCAACGTTCATAGCCCGATCCACATCTCTTTGGGTTTTTCTTGATGTTTATTTTTCCGCTGCGTGCACAAGCGTTGTGCCATCCTCATAGAGAAACCCAACAGTGGTATCAGAGCCAGGTTCCGGCCATGATCGTTGTTTTGGAAGTTTGTTATTCCAGTGCGTGTAAACCTAGGGATTTAGAAGT
Source organism: Platanthera guangdongensis (assembly GCA_039583875.1). Taxonomy (NCBI): domain Eukaryota; kingdom Viridiplantae; phylum Streptophyta; class Magnoliopsida; order Asparagales; family Orchidaceae; genus Platanthera; species Platanthera guangdongensis. The sequence goes on along the minus strand of CM077155.1, from coordinate 90,122,388 downwards.
GTTCTAAATGTCTAGATTTAGTCTTGGTCTCCTCGCCAAGAACGATTGGAATTTCGGTGGATTTCTAAGTGTTAGAAATTGTGATCTCCTTAGCAGTAACCATCCCTCGATTTTGTTTTGGATTTTGAATCTAACAAAGAGAGATGAGCTTGTCTACTGCTTTAAGTTGAGCTGTCTTTGCCTTTGTCCAATGCATGTAAATCTGAGGATTTGGAAATTTCCAGATGTTCAGATTTAGCCCTTCTTCTATCAAATGTTGATGGTGTCAGGATGTACACATAAGGGATGCATGTGGTTTTAGAAGAATTGTTTTTCTTTGGATGTGCACGTCGATCAAATGTTGATCATGGTTAATTGTTAACCTATATTTGAAATCCCTTCATCAAATATTAAGTGTTCGGATGCCTTCCGATGGATGACACTCTTCCTGCCTCGATCGATGAAGTGTGGGCTTGCCAAAGCAAGGTGCATTAATCTATCTTGGTAAGGGTGCGAGAGGATAATTGTGATATCCCACTGTCGACATCTGGTCCAGCTTAACTAGGTGACCTCAAAGGTTGAGTGCCTAGAGGCATAGGGTTGGCATGCACCATATGATGGATGCGAATAAGGAGTTATTCACCAACCATACAAGAATTGCATGAGGATGCAATTGGCAAGCGTTGCCTACCTAAATAACCGCATCGTGAGAGGAACGCCAAAGCGGACTCATAGTGTTGGTGAAATACGGATCTTGTCCACTAAGAGAGTAGCTCGCTTGAACTCTCCGAATTGCTAGTGAGGGCTATCTTTTCGAATAAAATAGTGGGAGTATTTTAATTGAAGTCCTAATTAGAATAAATTGTAATTGAAATTTAGGTACTGATTTTATTCTGCATAAATTCTTGTAGAATTCCATGGCAAGCGTTGCGCACTCCACGTTGTCTCTGAGAGCCATCCTTGAGAAGGATAAGCTCAGTGGGACAAATTACATGGACTGGTATAGGAACCTGAGAATTGTTCTCAGGCAAGAGCGAAAGCTCTATGTCTTGGAAGAAGAAGCCCCCGAGGTGCCGACCGGGAACTCTTCCCGTGCTGAGAAAGATACTTATAAGAAGTATACTGACGATGCTTTGGATGTCGAGTGCCTTATGCTTGCCACCATGAACTCTGAGCTTCAGAAGCAACATGAGAACATGGGGTGCAAGGAGATTGACGAGCATCTCAAGAAAATGTTTCAAGGGCAGGCTCGTCAAGAGAGGTTCGACATCACGAAAGCGTTGTTTCAGTGCAAGATGGGAGTTCGAGACTCAGTAGGGACTCACGTACTCAAGATGATTGGGTATATAGAGAACCTTGAAAGGCTGGGTTTTCCTCTTGGTCAAGAGTTGGCCACGGATCTGATCCTGCAATCGTTGCCAGACAGTTATGAGCAGTTCGTCTTGAACTACAACATGAACGAGATAGACAAGACACTGCCCGAACTCCTAGGCATGTTGAGAACTGCCGAAATCAATATGAAGAAGGCCAAGCCTGCCAGCCCCATACTGATGGTGCATAAGGGCAAGGGCAAAGCCAAGGGCTCCAAGAAGACGAAGGTAGGACCTAAGTCATATCTTGAGCCCAAGTCTTCAGCACTGATGAAAAAGAAGAGCACGGTGAAGGATGGGAAATGCCACCACTGTGGCAAGGCTGGTCATTGGCAAAGGAATTGTCCTTCGTATATTGAGGGTCTGCAGAAATTGAGGGGAGGTATGACTTCCGCCTCTAATATCTACGTTATAGAGATAAACCTTTCTGCTCCTTCATCTTGGGTATTGGATACCGGATGTGGTTCTCACATTTGTACAAATGTGCAGGAACTGGGAAGGAGAAGATTGCTGAGTAAAGGGGAGGTGGACCTCCGCGTCGGCAATGGAGCAAGAGTTGCTGCTGTAGCCGTAGGAGTTTACCGTCTTTCTTTGCCCAGTGGGCTTGTAATAGAACTAGATAACTGTTATTTTGTTCCGGCGATAACTAGAAACATTATATCTATTTCATGTTTGGACATGATTGGATTTTCTTTTATAATAAAGAACAATTGTTGTTCTATATTTAAGAATGATGTTTGTTATGTTGTAGCCCAATTGTTTAATGGTCTTTACATTTTGAACTTGGACCATCTGATCTGTAATGTAAAAAACAATAAAAGACTAAGAACAAATGATTCGAACCCTACTTTTCTCTGGCATTGTCGTTTGGGCCATATCAACGAGAAGCGCATATCCAAGCTCCATAGAGATGGACTTTTGGACTCATTTGATTATGAATCATTTGAGCGATGCGAATCTTGTTTGTTAGGCAAGATGACTAAAGCTCCTTTCACTGGTTATACTGAGAGGGCTGAGGATCTCTTGGGTGTTGTACATAGTGATGTATGCGGACCCATGAGTTCCATGGCTAGAGGAGGGTATTTCTACTTTGTTACATTTACTGATGATTTCAGTAGATACGGATATGTGTATCTTATGAAGTGCAAATCCAAGACCTTTGAAAAGTTCAAAGAGTTCAAGAATGAAGTAGAAAACCAGTTGGGTAAAAGGGTTAAAGCACTCCGATCTGATCGAGGTGGCGAATACCTGAGTCATGAGTTCCGTGATCATCTGAAAGAGTGTGGTATTGTATCACAGCTCACTCCACCTAGAACACCACAACATAATGGTGTGTCTGAGAGGAGAAATCGTACTCTGTTAGACATGGTACGTTCGATGATGAGTCATGCAGACTTGCCTGTTTCCTTTTGGGGTTTTGCTTTAGAGACTGCTGCAATGACATTGAATCGCGCTCCAACTAAAACGGTTCTGAAGACACCATATGAGATATGGACTGGGAAGCGTCCTAGTATGTCGTTCATTAAAATTTGGGGCTGTGAGGCATACGTGAGACGTCAAATGCCTGACAAGCTGGAACCCAAATCGGATAAATGTTATCTGGTGGGATATCCTAAGGAAACGAAAGGATATTACTTTTACCTACCGTCTGAGGGCAAAGTGTTTGTCGCATGGACTAGTGTCTTCTTGGAGAAAGAGTTCTTATCAAGAAAGACTGAAAAGGTAGAGCTTGAAGAAATTCAAGAACCACATGTAGTGAATGAACCGGAATTGGATTCTGAGACAGGACTACAAGATGTTGTAGCTAGAGAACCTGCTCAGGGAACACAAGTCCTACGTAGATCTGGTAGACCGAGGTTTGAGCCTGAGAGATATGGATTTCTCGTGTCTCAAATAGGTAATGTGTTGCTCATGGATCATGATGATGAACCAGCAACCTACCAAGAGGCTATGAATGGACCGGACTCCGACAAATGGCTTGAGGCTATGAAATCCGAAATGGACTCCATGTATGCAAACCAAGTTTGGAACTTGGTGGAACCACCTGAAGGGGTACGACCCATAGGGTGCAAGTGGGTCTTCAAGAAGAAGACCGACATGGATGGGAATGTACAGACATTCAAAGGGCGACTAGTGGCTAAGGGTTTCAAGCAAATTCATGGTATTGACTATGATGAGACCTTTTCCCCTGTTGCCATGGTAAAGTCCATTAGGATATTGCTTGCTATTGCTGCGTATTATTACTACGAGATCTGGCAGATGGATGTCAAAACGGCTTTCCTTAATGGAAACCTCCTTGAGGAAGTGTATATGACACAACCCGAGGGTTTTGTATCCCCAGATGAAGCCACTAAAATATGCAAGCTGAATAAGTCCATTTATGGACTGAAACAGGCCTCTCGAAGTTGGAATCTTCGTTTTGATGAGAAAATCAAAGAGTTTGGTTTCATCAAGAATGAAGATGAGCCTTGTGTTTACAAGCGAATCAGTGGGAGCATTGTTGTCTTCCTGATATTGTATGTAGATGACATACTGTTGATCGGGAATGACATTCCTACCCTGAAAGTTGTTAAGAACAACCTAGGGAACTGCTTTTCAATGAAGGATTTGGGTGAAGCGACTTATATACTCGGTATTAAGATCTATAGAGATAGATCGAAGAAGTTGCTGGGTTTGACCCAGAGTACGTACATCGAAAAGGTGTTGAAGCGGTTCAACATGCTTGAGTCCAAGAAAGGATTTTTGCCCATGTCTCATGGTGTGAATCTCTCTAAGGACCAGTGTCCAAAGTCTTGTGAAGATAAGGACCGCATGAAGTTGATTCCGTATGCTTCGGCAATTGGATCAATTATGTACGCGATGTTATGTACTCGACCCGATGTCTCCTTTGCTTTGAGCATGACTAGCAGGTATCAGTCAGACCCCGGTGAGTGTCACTGGATTGCAGTCAAGAATATCCTGAAGTACTTGAGAAGGACTAAGGATGTGTTCTTGGTGTATGGTGGAGAGGAAGAGCTCGTTGTAAGTGGTTACACGGATGCTAGCTTCCAAACTGATCGAGACGACTCCAAGTCTCAGTCAGGTTTTGTGTTTTGCCTGAATGGAGGAGCTGTGAGCTGGAAGAGTTCCAAGCAAGAGACAGTTGCTGATTCTACAACAGAGGCCGAGTATATCGCAGCAGCTAATGCGGCGAAGGAGGCTGTATGGATTAGGAAATTCATCGGCGAGCTTGATGTAGTTCCTAGCATTGTTGGTCCCGTAGTTCTCTACTGTGATAACAATGGTGCAATTGCACAATCTAAGGAACCTAGATCTCATCAGCGCTCCAAGCACATACTCCGGCGTTTTCATCTTATTCGTGAGATTGTCGAACGAGGAGATGTAAACATTTGCAGAGTGCCGACTGAGGAAAATATTGCGGATCCGCTGACAAAGCCTCTCGCGCAGAGAAAGCATGATGGTCATACTAGATCGATGGGTATACGATACCTAAATGATCAACTCTAGCGAGAATCTTGTGGGTTGCATATAATCTTGTATTTTGTTGGCTGTTTGTTCATATGATGAACTGTGTACCTAGTTTTTCTTTTATAATTAATGGCAAATTCTTTTATTATGAATTTTTCTATATATATGATAGTTAAATGTTAACATAATAGATACCCTTAGAATGTTCGCTTCCATGGGACATCAAGTACGTGACTTGAATGTGAGAGCCCATGATTTATTTGAAGCTTCATTCTTAAAGGTCCCTGGTCGAGTATCATCATAGAAGCTAAGGGTGATGATGGTACATGAAGACTAGCACGTGTGTTGACTGATGACAGGTTCTCACAGGTCATGATATTGTGATATCAAGTCATCACGTGGGTACTTGTTAGTGAACAAGTTGTACTGGACAGACCCAACCTGAGACTACTCTGTGGATTGTCATCCAATCGTGTCACGAGTAGGTCTCAATTGACAATGGTGTTGTGATCCTTTGACCTGAAGTCACAGCATTCATCAAGTGAGGAAGAGCGTGCTTTGATGCCATCTAAAGTCTTCCTTGAGAAAGGTTGATGATAAGGGTGGTTGTTGGGCATGTTACGAATTATTTGGGTGTTTGTGTGTGAGCAGATATGGGATTTGTCCTCCTGTATGACAGGAGTTACATCCATGGGCCCCTTGATGGAACTGGACTGAGAAATGCATGGCCATGCTTGGTTGAGTCAATATGTGATATTGGACTCACCATTCTCTGGAAGTCCGTCCTGGATCAAGAAACTTGGATTGAGCTATTACGAGGGTGACACGGTCCATACCTCTAGTTCTTTCCGGATGTAAAGGACAAAGGGACAAAGACAACGCTGGTACATTGGTCATAAAGGCTTATGAGTTATAAACTCATATTGCTTGGGGAGCAATGATGCATTGCTAGATGCCGCTCATTGTTTGTGAGGTTTTTGGTATGATACTTTCGAGATCAAGTGGGAGTCTGTTGGAGTTACCATTGTGATCTGGAAGTGATCAAGCATGTAATCTCACTGCCAACGCGATATGAGCCTGCAGGGTCGCACATAAGAGATGTGGAGAAGTTGGATGACTGACTGTGTTGGTAAAGGTTACCAATCACCGACCTGAATAGGGTTATGGGCAAAGTGTTGCCTTATAGGATCATCGGGTTGGGCAAATGTTGCCTTGAAGGGCTGGTTGGGATTGTCGTCCGAGGGTCGATGACATTAGTCGAGAATCGTCTTCTGATTCCCGCCGATCGGCGAGAATCGTCTCTCTGATTCTCGCCGATCGACGAGAATCGTCGAGAATCAATTGTTGATTCTCGACGATCGACTACTTCGACAATTGTCGTCGACCGCGGCTCGACGATCGTCGAGTATCGTTGTGTATCGTCGAGCGCGGCTCGACGATCGGCGAGAATCGTCGAGTATTGTACTCTGATTCTCGCCGATCCTGTATGATACTCGTCGACTGATTCTCGCCGAACCTGCTCAGTGATTCTCGCCGATTGTCACCGATTCTCACCGATTGATACTCGCCGATTCTGAACCTTATTTTCGGGTGGTCTGCGGATAGCGATTTTCCTGGGTTTATTTATACCTTTGGTATAAATAGGACACTTAGGGTTTTCGGGATTGAGGGGCTCGCAATTTTCTCCTGTAGCGAATCGAACCCGACGGAAGCCGTTCCGCCTTTCGATCCGCCGATCCTGATCCCCTCCGCCGACAGAAGAGTTCCGCCGCCGCCGTGTTTGCTCCGTCGACCGCCTCTTCTCCAGCGACTGTCGCTGGTGCTGCTCTTCCTGGCGCGGACCTAGCAGTCCGTGGAATAGCCGAGGTGCGGTCTTCTCCTTCCCGATCTTCCGTGCGACGGAAAGCTCGGCGTTCTCCCACTCGTGTGGACTTCTGCTGAAACGTGGACACTATTCCACGTAGAACTCGCCACTAGAAAGCAGATAAAGTTTGGAGCATCTCCGTTGAGTTGTGACTCAACGCCACCGAGGTAATTTTTGCCTAGTTTTTGCTAACTTCTTGATTCAACGTTCATAGCCCGATCCACATCTCTTTGGGTTTTTCTTGATGTTTATTTTTCCGTTGCGTGCACAAGCGTTGTGCCATCCTCATAGAGAAACCCAACATTTACCTTGTTCATGGGGGTTCTTTTTGGTGTTACTAGGTAAGGTGCCTTGGGTGTGCTCGGAAACCACTTGGGCCAATTGGCCCAATTGTGCCTCCAGTTTGCGCATCGAGGCGGCTTGATTTGTCATGTTGGTTTGGGAAATTTCAACGAATTTCTCGAACATCTCTTCCAAAGAACTTTTTTTTTACGACGGGGGCCCTTGGGAATAATTCGGTTGAGGCGGCCGCGGTTGGCTTCCGGAGGCATACACATTGTTTTGATGCTGCCCCGGTTGCCATCTTTGGCCAGATGCGTTAGGATTCCAAGAAAAGTTGGGGTGGTTTCTCACCCCCGGGTTGTATGTGTTCCCGTAAGGCACTCCCCTGTTTTGATTGGCTACAAAATTAACTGACTCGTTCATAAAAGAAGATTCGTCTGGTACCTCAACTCCTAAGCATTTGAAGCTGTGGTGGTCGGTGCTTCAGCACCCTTGGCATGAGATTGCCATCACTGGTGCAGCGGCAGCAGGTTTGGGTATATCGACGACAAATACTCCACTTGTGCTCCGTGGGATGTTTCTTCCAGCGGTCCAGTGAGCGCTGTGGGTGGCGGTGTCTTGTAAGATTCTCAGAGCATCAACTGGAGCAAGATTCATGATTGTTCCTCCAAAGGCGGCATCGATCATAGCTCGATGGTGGGGATCATTAGCGAAGTAGAAACTTTCGACGAGATTCCACGTTTGGAATCCATGATTAGGGCACTTCCTCAGAAGCTCGTTGAAACGCTCCCAAACTTCGGCTAAACTTTCTTGATTGGCTTGCCGGAAGTTGGCTATTGCGTGCCTCATGCTCACGATCCGATCTACCAGATGGAACTTAGCTAGGAATTTTGTGGTCAAAGCCTCCCAGGTGGTGGCGGTTCCAGGTGGGAGGGAGTGAAGCCATGTCTTGGCTTTGTCCCTTAATGAAAAAGGGAAGAGTCGGAGCTTGACTGTTTCGTCTAGGATTCCAGCTTAGCGGAACGTGGCGCAGATTTCAGAGAATTCTTTAAGGTGAAGATGGGCGTCTTTAGTGGCCATTTCGGAGAACTGAGCATTGTTCCGAATGATATTTAGAATAGCTGGTTTAATCTTGAACTGTGGGTTGGTGATAGCATGTCCGAAACCGGGGTATATGCTCCCGACAGTAGGTGTAGTATAATCCCTCATCGTGTGGACCTGGGGAGGGTTCACTTTGTTGAAGCCAAAAATGACCTCTATGGAGTTCGGGGTCCCTAGAAATGGGTGACCTCACACCTATTACACCCGAAGGAACGTCACGGACCAAAGATCAAGAAGCTAGAAACAGATGCTCGGCTCTAGCGCGGAGGTCCCACCTTACACCCGGAAGGATACCTGAGCACTTCCCCTCCCTAGCCAATGCTTGAGCTTGGGTACCTTGAAGGAAGAAGAGAGAATAAAGAAGTGATCCAGTGATCTTCTCCAAGGCACCCCTAAGGGTCTATTTATAGTTTTCCAAATCTCATGGACCCAAATGAGCGAAATGTACCTAGGGTCAAAAGACTTTGGGCCAATAGAAAACAACCACGGCGGCGGGTAGAGGGGTAATTCCCCCACGAGGGCAAGACGTTAAAAGTAGGGGGGCAAGGGCGAGACCCCGGCCTCTGGCGGGTCTCGCCCCGCCAGGCAGCCAGGTAGGAAGGGGCAGGGGCGAGACCCCGACCCCCGGCCTGTCTCGCCCCGCTAGGCCGCCAGGCAGGAAGGGGCAGGGGCGAGACCCCGGCCCCCGGCCGGTCTCGCAGCGCCAGGCCGCCAAGTAGGAGAGGGCAGGGGTGATACCCCGGACCCCGGCTGGTCTCGCACCGCCAGGCCGCCAAGCAGGAGAGGGATGGGGCGAGACCCCGACCCCCAGCAGGTCTCGCCCCGCCAGGCCGCCAAGCAGGAGAGGGCAGGGGAGAGACCCCGCCCCCCGACCAGTCTCGCCCCGCGAGGCCGCCAGGCAGGAAGGGGCAGGGGCGAGACCCCGGCCCCCGGCCGGTCTCGCCCCGCCAGGCCGCCAAGCAGGAGAGGGCTAGGGCGAGACCCCGGCCCCCGGCCGGTCTCGCCCCGCCAGGCCGCCAAGCAGGAAGGGGCAGGTGCGAGACCCCGGCCCCCGGCCGGTCCCGCCGCTCCCACCTCGCACTTATCAGGACGGGGCGGGTGCTAGCCAACTTGTCGCACCCGGCCCCCAAAAGAGGGCCATTGGGGGGAGGCAGATTTTTCCTCCCCCTACTAGTATATTTTCAAGCTAGAGCCAAAATTGGCCACCGAGAGTGCCCATATGTCCAAAAATCTTAAAACTATATAGGGGCGAATACGGGGTTGTACACAATCCCCGCTCATTTCGAGGTTGGCACAAGCTCAGAATGAAACGTCCAACCCAACGTATTCGCTGAGTGTAAATTTCTTGCGCGGCACCCCGGGGAGTCAACCTGTCATGCCAGCTAATGGGAGCCTGGGTGACAAGACCACCTCCGGGTAAAAAATACTTCACCCTCCGGAGGGGTCAACCTACCATGCCAGCTATGGGAGCCTGGGTTGTGAGACCTTATCTGGGTGAAAAATACTTCACCCCCCGGAGGGGTCAACCTGCCATGCCAGCTATGGGAGTCTGGGTGGCGAGACATCCTCCGGGGAAAGGACTTGGCTTCCACGAGAGATCAACCAGTCTTGTCAGCTAGTGAGATCCTGACAGTAGAATCAATCTCGAGGTGAGACCTACCCACCCTCCGAGAGATCAACCTGCCCTGCCAGCTAGGTGTGAGCCTGGCAGCGGAATCCATCTCGAGCTGAGACCTACCCCACCCTCCAAGAGATCAACCTGCCCTGCTAGCTAGGTGAGAGCCTGACAGCGGAATCCATCTCAAGGTGAGACCTACCCACCCTCCGAGAGATCAACCTGCCCTGACAGCTAGGTGAGAGCCTGACAGCGGAATCCATCTCGAGGTGAGACCTACCCTACCCTCCGAGAGATCAACTTGCCCTGCCAGATAGGTGAGAGAATGATAGTGGAATCCATCTCGAGGTCAGACCTACCCACCCTCCGAGATATCAACCTGCCCTGCCAGCTAGGTGAGAGCTTGACAGCGGAATCCATCTCGAGGTGAGACCTACCCCACCCTCTAAGAGATCAACCTGCCCTGCCAGCTAGGTGAGAGCCTTGTAGTGGAATCCATCTCGAGTTGAGACCTACCCACCCTCCGAGAGATCAACCTGCCCTGCCAGCTAGGTGAGAGCCTGTCAGTAGAATCCATCTCGAGGTGAGTCCTACCCACCCTCCGAGAGATCAACCTGCCCTGCCAGCTAGGTGAGAGCCTGGCAGCGGAATCCATCTCGAGGTGAGACCTACCCACCCGCCTAGAGATCAACCTGCCCTGCCAGCTAGGTGAGAGCCTGGCAGCGGAATCCATCTCGAGGTGATACCTACCCCACCCTCTGAGAGATCAACCTGCCCTGCCAGCTAGGTGAGAGCCTGGCAGTAGAATCCATCTCGAGGTGAGACCTACCTCACCCTCCGAGAGATCAACCTGCCCTGCCAGCTAGGTGAGAGCCTGTCAGCGGAATCCATCTCGAGGTGAGACCTACCCACCCTCCGAGAGATCAACCTGCCCTGCCAGCTAGGTGAGAGCCTGACAGCGGAATCCATCTCGAGGTGAGACCTACCCACCCTCCGAGAGATCAACCTGCCCTGCCAGCTAGGTGAGAGCCTGGCAGTGGAATCCATCTCGAGGTGAGACCTACCCCATCCTCTGAGAGATCAACCTGCCCTGCCAGCTAGGTGAGATCCTGGCAGCGGAATCCATCTCGAGGTAAGACCTACCCCACCCTCCGAGAGATCAACCTGCCCTTCCAGCTAGGTGAGTGCCTGGCAACGGAATCCATCTCGAGGTGAGACGTACCCACCCTCCGAGAGATTAACCTGCCCTACCAGCTAGGTGAGACCCTGACAGCGGAATCCATCTCGAGGTGAGACCTACCCACCCTTCGAGAGATCAACCTGCCTTGCCAGCTAGGTGAGAACCTGACAGCGGAATCCATCTCAAGGTAAGACCTACCCAACATCCGAGAGATCAACCTGCCCTGCCAGCTAGGTGAGATCCTGGCAGCAGAATCCATCTCGAGGTGAGACCTACCCACCCTCCGAGAGATCAACCTATCCTACCAGCTAGGTGAGAGCCTGAAAGCGGAATCCATCTAGAGGTGAGACCTACCCCACCCTCCGAGATATCAACCTGCCCTGCCAGCTAGGTGAGAGCCTGGCAGCGGAATCCATCTCGAGGTGAGACCCACCCCACCCTCCGAGAGATCAACCTTCCCTGCCAGCTAGGTGAGAGCCTGGAAGCGGAATCCATCTCGAGGTGAGACCTACCCACCCTCCGAGAGATCAACCTGCCCTGCCAGCTAGGTGAGAGCCTGACAGCGGAATACATCTCGAGGTGAGACCTATCCACCATCCGAGAGATCAACCTGCCCTGCCAGCTAGGTGAGAGCCTGACAGCGGAATCCATCTCGAGGTGAGACCTACCCACCCTCCGAGAGATCAACCTGCCCTGCCAGCTAGGTGAGAGCCTGGAAGCGGAATCCATCTCGAGGTGAGACCTACCCCACCCTCCGAGAGATCAACCTGCCCTACCAGCTAGGTGAGAGCCTGGCAGCGAAATCCATCTCGAGGTGAGACCTCTAGGCATCCACGAGAGGTACCACCGACCCTACCCAGCTAGTGAGAGCCTGGGCAGCGGGACCGTCTCGAAGCAAAAGGACTAGACATCTCAATCATGCATTACTAAATCCTACATCCTCAAACGGGGAAAATTATGAGTTACATGGTCCCCTAACTCAGCTGGTCAGGGATAGCACTTGTTACAAGACAAGAAAAGGGAAAAAACTATCACAAGGCGAGGCACCCTCAGGGGGCCTGGGCATGATGGCCGTCTTCCGCTTCCTTCTCCTTGGACACTTCCATCTTGCTCAAGCTCTCCATGACCTTCTCCATCTCCTCTATCTTGGCCAACTAAGAGATGGTGTTGACGGCCATGACGTAGCACTGCCTTGCCATTCTGGAGTCTCCCTTGACTCTGACCTAGATCCCTCGGGAGCTAAACTTGAGGTATTGGTGGAAGGAAGATGGCACGCAACGGAAGGCGCTGATGTGGGGCCTTCCGAAGATGGCGTTGTAGCTGCTTGGAGAGTCAACAATGACGAACCGACAGTTCCTTGAAGCCCCTCCAAACTTTACATAGAGTCCTACTCCACCTTCCACTTCCTTCTTCTCCCCAGAAAATCCAAACAGGGGTCCGTCCAAGGCCAACACCCTCCTTGGCTCTACCTTCATCTCGTCAAACACCTTCTTGAAGACGATGTTGACGGAGCTTCCGTTGTCAACCAAGATTCGGGAGACGGTGTAGCCCTCGATGGCCGTCTGGATGACCAGCGCATCGCAAAATGGATCCTCATGATCTGGCAGGTCCTTCGCCGAGAAGGTGATCTTCTCCTCCTGGGGTGGTGTCTGGGAGGTTGAGGCGACGCTCCTTCAATACATGACATGGAGGCTTGCCTTCTGAGTGGCCTCAACCCCCACTCCACCGTGGATCACCGCTATACCGCCCCGGGGTCCGACATCGACCCGGTCCTCGTACACATCATCTCCCCCTTCTCTGGGCAGAACCTATTCAACACGCACTGGTGGTTGTGTCTGGGCAGGGCCTCTCGCCCCCCTCACCTCCAGGAACTCAGGGCAGGTAGCTGTGGCGTGCCACTCCACCTGGTGGAAGTCATAGTACAACAACTCTACCCTGACCATTCTCCTTCCCTGGCGGTTCCTCCTCTCCCTTCGACCAATCTCCATCGCTTGTTGTGGTGGGGGTAGGAGCTGCCTAGGGGCTTGCCTCTGGAAGTTGAACCTCCCTTGGCCCCCATGGAAGTTTCCCCCATCTTGGTTGTAACCTCTTCCCGGGCACAGAACGGGTCCTCCCTGCTACCTCCAACCTGGTTCCGGACCCTCCTGAGCTCTCCTCTCCTCTCTCCTTCTTCCTTCCTGAGGTCTCGAGCCACCTTCTCCTTTTTCTCCATCTCTGTTAGCTTTGCCAACTTCTTGACAAATGCCGGGTTGGCCGCCTCCATGGCAATCTCCTCTGCCGCCCTTTCCATCAGCTCCTCGAAGGAAAGGGCGGCCTTCCAGGTCAAGCTCATCTTGAAGAAGCCCTCCTTCAGCCCAACGGTGAAGGCCATCTGGAGAACATACCCTGGCATCTCCTAGACCTCCAAGATCTCCTCTTGGAACCTGTCTACGTAACGGGCCAGTGACTCCTCGGCTCCCTGCATTATCAGGAAGATTGACTCAGGACTCCTCTTCCTCTTCTTGGAGGTGGAGAAGCGGAGCTGAAAGCTCTGGCTCAAGTCCTCGAACCCATAGATCGACCTCGGAGGGAGTAGATGAAACCAGTCCCTCGCCTTCTCCTTCAATGTGATCGCAAAGAGGCGACACTTGAAGGCATCTGTCATTGGCCTGATGGAGACGGCATCCTCGAACCACTGCAGGTGTTGGACGGGGTCATCCTTCCCGGTATAGTAAGCCATGTTTGGCTCTATGAACCCATCGGGAACGGAGAGCTGAGATGATCAGCTCGCTGAAGGGTGACCCCCTAAAGGGTGGTCTCGCCACTTCTACTCGGGCAGCCTGCTCGCCTGGGAGGTTGGCACTTGCTGGGCTGGAGAACAACTCCCAGCCGGTGAGGTCTCGCTCGACCCCTTCTCCCATCCTCTCCTTCCCTGGCCTTCTTCCTGGTGCACTTCCTTGTCCCCCCACTGGGGTCATCTCGTCGAGAGGGGGGTCGGGGTGGAGCTTCCTCCCTGAGGAGCAATGCTTCGCAGCATCTCCATGATGCCTTGGATGGAGGCCATGAACTTTTGCCTCCCAACAAAGGGTCCTGGGTTAGGGAGCTCGCCGATATCAACACTACCTCCCTGGCCTCCAGTCATGACACTCACCCGAGATCTTCTGTGCTGGTCACTCTCCACGCTCACCGCACCAAAGGGTTGAAGCCAAAAATGACCTCTGTGGAATTCGGGGCCCCTAGAAAGGGGTGACCTCATAGCTACTGCACCCAGAGGAATGTCACGGACCAAATATCAAGAATCTAGAAACAGACCCTCGGCTCTAGCGCGGAGGTCCCACCTCACACCCGGAAGGCTACCTGAGCACTTTCCGTCCCTAGCCAATGCTTGAGCTAGGGTGCCTTGAAGGAAGAAGAGAGAATGAAGAAGTGATCCAGTGATCTTCTCCAAGGCACCCCTAAGGTTCTATTTATAGTTTTCCAAATCTCATGGACCCAAATGACCGAAATGCCCCTAGGGACAAAAGACTTTGGGCCAATAGAAAACATCCACGCCAGGGGGTGGAGGGGTAATTCTCCCCCTCCCCCCTCCCCCCCCCCCCCCCCCCCCCCCCCCGAGGGCAACACAGTAAAAGCAGGGGGGCAAGGGCGAGACCCCGGCCTCTGGCCCTAAACCCTAAACCCTAAACCCTAAACCCTAAACCCTAAACCCTAAACCCTAAACCCTAAACCCTAAACCCTAAACCGTAAACCCTAACCCTAAACCCTAAACCCTAAACCCTAAATCCTAAAACCATAAACCCTAAACCCTAAACCCTAAACCCTAAACCCTAAACCGTAAACCGTAAACCCTAAACCCTTAACCCTAAACCCTAAACCCTAAACCCTAAACCCTAAACCCTAAACCCTAAACCCTAAACCATAAACCCTAAACCCTAAACCCTAAACCCTAAACCCTAAACCCTAATCCCTAAACCCTAAACCCTAAACCCTAAACCCTAAACCCTAAACCCTAAACCCTAAACCCTAAACCCTAAACCCTAAACCCTAAACCCTAAACCCTAAACCCTAAACCCTAAACCCTAAAAACCTAAACCCTAAACCCTAAACCCTAAACCCTAAACCCTAAACCCTAAACCCTAAACCCTAAAAGCCGGGCGAGACCCCGGCCCCCGGCCGGTCTCGCCCCGCCAGGCCGCCAGGCAGGAAGGGGCAGGGGAGAGACCCCGGCCCCCGGCCGGTCTCGCCCCTCCAGGCCGCCAAACAGGAGAGGGCAGGGGCGAGACCCTGGCCCCCGTCCGGTCTCGCCCCGACAGGCCGCCAAGTAGGAGAGGGCTGGGGTGAGACCCCGGCCCCCGGCCATTCTCGCCCCACCAGGCCGCCAAGCAGGAGAGGGCAGGGGCGAGACCCCAGCCCCCGGCCGGTCTTGCCCCGCAAGGCCGCCAGGCAGGAAGGGGCAGGGGCGAGACCCCGGCCCCCGGCCGGTCTCGCCTCACCAGGTCGTCAAGCAGGAGAGGGCTGGGGCAAGACCCTGGCCCCCGGCCGGTCTCGCCCCGCCAGGCCGCCAAGCAGGAAGGGGCAGGGGCAAGACCCCGGCCCCCAGCCGGTCCCGCCGCTCCCACCTCGCACTTATCAGGACGGGGCGGGTGCTAGCCAACTTGTCGCACCCGCCCCCCAAAAGAGGGCCATTGGGGAGATGTAACGCCCCCAGTTTTCTTAGTTTTGTTTGATCTTGGATTGTCGTTACGATGACGCATTTCCAGCCCTTCGCCGTTGTAGAGCGTGATCTTAGCTCTTTAGGTTCCTGGTGTAGCCTGGTTGTAGCCTGTTGGCAAATTTCCCCAGCTAGCCGGAGTCTCTTTTGGTGACTCGATTGGGCCTCTTAGGGAAATGCTTGTGTTTTGGCTTTGGGAGGTGTTAGCCCGAGTGTGCGATCGTCGGATGTTGTTTTCGACCTCACCGTTGTTTTCATAGCTTAGGAGTTTAGCTACGGTGCGAGTTTTGGTCGAAATCCGGGATCGTTTGCTTTTGCGTCGTTTTGGCATTTGTTCTGTTAGCTATAATGTTTGTAATGTTTGTTGTGCTGTGTGTGCCTGATGTGGCTGAGCTAGTAGGCTGGTGCCTTGTCTCTTATTTGCTAGGTGTTAGCAGGTTTCCTTTTTTGTGTAAGTTTGGGTGACACGGCCTGGGTCACGCCCGTGACCCAGGGCGTGTCGTGCTCGGGTAGAGCTCCCGGTTCTCTGGTCGATGAATTTTTGGTCGACGGGGTTTTTGTAGGAACACGGCCTGTGACACGGGCGTGTCACAGGGCGTGTCCCCCTTCGTCGAGCTGCGCTCGATGGTCGTCAGGCGGAGTTTTAGTGAGAACACGGCCGTATCATGGGCGTGTCGTATCGGACATGGGCGTGACACGGGGCGTGTCTCTCCGTTCGACGATCGGCGCTCCACGATCATCGAGTGGTGTTGAGTTGGTACATGGCCTGTGACACGGGCATGTCACAGGGCGTGTCACCTATTTCGTCGAGCTGAGACCGACGGTCGTCGAGTGGGTAGGTGTGTGAGTACACGCCCCATGACACGGGCGTGTCGGGCCGTGTCACGGGCGTGTCGGGGGCGTGTCCCGTGTTTCGTCGAGTGGAGATCGATGTTCGTCGAGTTAGTACACGCCCCGTGACACGGGATTGTCGGACCGTGTCACGGGCGTGTCTTGGGCGTGTTCCGTACTTTTTCTCCTGAGAGCCTCTTTTGTTGCCGTGAACCGTTTTTCCTCCTCATTTTCATCATTCCCGAGTCTGGAGAGCTTCCAGCGAAAGTGTTTTGAGAGAAGGCAGTGGTTGTTTTGGCCGGCGATTACGGGAGGGTTAGAGCTCGTTTTTCTCGTGCGATAGTGGATTTGGCTTGCTCTCATCTAGATCTTCCCTTCCATGTAAATTTTTCTTGATTTAGGGTTGGATTCCAGGAATTGTAAATATCTGATTTCTTTTCTTTCCTCAAGTTTCAGCTTTGGTCTTCTAGGTGGCCGATCTTGCCGCCGGAGCCAAGCGGTGGTGTGGCTGTCGTTTTTCCGGAGAGGTAGAGGCAAGTGGCTCTCTTGCCCTTGCCAAATTATTTCTAACTCTTACTCTATTTTCATTTACTGTGCAATACTTCTGCATTCCTTATCTTTTTCCTCCTTAGAAAGTAGAGTAATAGGATGTCTTTTTCCTTCATTTCAGTCATGGGCTGTTTCATTGCTTTTTCTTACAATTAAATCAACGTTCTCTCTTTTGTCTGAGGTTTGGTGTACAGTGGGTAGCTAGAGTTAGGGTGAGGCTGCGGTTAGTCACAATTTAGGTTTAGTTGCGGTAGCCCCGTGTAGTTAGGATGGAACGGAGGGTCGGGATTAAATTTCCAACTCCTTATTTTCGCGCGTTGAGAGAGTTTAGGCTGCGGTTTGACTAAAACGTAGGTTTAGCCTAAGGGGAAAGTGCTGACAGCGTCGAGTGAGCCGAGTTCACTCAATGCCGTCACCCAGCGTAGGATTTGCGGCTAAGTATTTCGGCGCCAAGTAAGCGAAGCTTACTCAACGCCGCGTCGAGTGGGCTCGACAATTCTGTCTTGGGTTCGTGTATTTCCTTAGGATTGTTAGTGTGACTTTTCCCTTTCTTTAGGGGGTGGTATTGGGTGTTCGGCTAATTTTTGCTTGCCGACTCTTGGGTTGTGGCAGGTGGTTGAGTTTCGGTGGCCTCTAGAGGGGTGGTTTTATGTGGTGAGCTGTGGCCACCGCCTTTTGCCCCGGTTTGGGTTGGCGTGTGTGGGACCCTAGTGCTGCCACTGTTTGACCCCTTAGCCCTTTTTGGATCTGGTTTTGGTTATGTATTCAGATCCATGTTTTGACCACTGCCACTCACCCACGTGCTAGGACTGTTAGTCCCTTTCCCGTTTATGTTTTCTCTTTCTTTCGGCATATATGTATATGTCTTGTTGCTGTTGCAGACTCTTTGTAGGGCATGCTGCTTTTATTGCTCGCACTTGGTGTGCTTTGCTGTGCTTTAGACAGTACTCTTTTCTTACTGTCATGCCCTTTCTTTTGCTTATAGCAGTTTGTTGCCGGGTTGGTAAACCCTTTCTTTTGTTTGCTCATTAATCTAATGCTCTATTTACTTTTTGTTTATCTTCTTGCTGAGGTGTTCTTTTCTTGAATGCCTCAGGTCCAGGTTGTAGCCGGTTCAGCGGCTAGTTCTTTTGGAGGGGCTTGTTGATGGCCTCTCGGGTAGCTGAGATAGCCGATCCCCGATTTTGTGAGGTAGTTCTTTACCTTTCTGTATAGACATACATTCTCACCAGTGGGTTCGTGTCAGGTTGTTGGCGCCCATTGGTGGCTTCTTGCGATGCTGGGTATGAACTTAAACTGCTGTTTTTGCCTATTTGTGGTGGTTTACTTGATTCTGGGAAGGATTTATGCTAGGTTGCATGTTAGATATTTTTAAACCCTAAAAGCATTATTATATGTACATCATGCATAACATATTTATAAAACAAAGACACTATATTATATTCACGTAGAGTCGAGCGTACCATGAGTCGTCCCTCGGGGACACTTATGCTCATTTAGAGTGTCAATTTAATTGAACCAGAGTATTTTCTGCTGCGTATAAATATACTTTTTATTTATGGACTAGCTGATCCACCGTGCCGAGTGATACGACCTTTCAACATAACTGATTTTCTTTCATATTTAATCATCGATTTTCCTTAAAATCTAAGGTCTGGAGTTTTGCCTGAGCGTGTGCAGTTATCCCCTGCACGACGTGGCATCACGGCACGTGTTTTCTCTTGCTCTGATACGATTCTATCGTTAAGAAAATGCGGGTTGTGACAGTTGGTATAAGAGGGAGGTTGCTTGACAAATGGTCGGGCAACCTTTCCCTTGTTTGCATTAGTGGTTAGCGTCATACCATACACACACCGATATGTCATCAGCACGTCTTGGCTAAAGCACAAACACTACACTCATGAGCATAAAGAAGTATACGGGGCATATTATGTAGTATGAAATGCATAATATGTGTTCGTATATGGATCCACCATAGGAGGCAACATGTGAGGGTTATGTAGTATGGGATGCATAACCTCACCACATGAATGCGGCTAGCGCGTTTTCTTTTCTCGTTGCATGGGAATGTTATATAGTATGGGATGCATAACATTTTCATGTGTACGCCGCCCATGGCATGCATTAAGGCCTTTTTAGAATGCATAGCACATCATGCATAGCATAACATTTCATAAGCACAACGTGCCTAGTTAAAGATTTGCAAGATGACATATGTACACACATGGTTTTGAGTCAAAAAGAATACAAATACATGCATTCATGGTTTAGGCACATGAGTTAGTATGATGGTAGTGAACCATCTTAGGTTAAGCATAACATCATCATGGTAAAAACAACTCCCAGAGCAAGTTTTGCAGTTGAAGTTCATGTTTAAGTGTGTTTGTCTGTACCGGGTAGTTTTGTTCTAGCTGTTGCGCTAGGTTTTGTCTAAAGCTTGTGCGATTATAGGATGGCGAGACGTCCTGCGACGAGATCGACCCCGCAATCCGAGGGTGAGACGTCAAGAGTGCAGAGCGAGGCATTGGTAGAAAACTTGCGGTAGAGCAATGAGGCCTTATCGAGACAGGTGGTGGCTATGCAGGCTCAGATTCAGTCCCTTGTGGCAGTGGTGGCGGGGCAGGCTCCGAGAGTTCCGGACCCCGCTAAGGGGGTAGCGGTTCCTGCCCCTCCTGCTCCTCCCGTGCCTGTGGTTGTGGTGCCCCCGGAGATGGCGTTTATATCCCAGTTTCAGCGGCTGAGACCCCCTACTTATGATGGGCAAGCAGATTTTATGATTTTGGATGACTGGCTGATTACCATTGAGGAGATGTTCTCTTACTCAGGGATTACGGACGATCAGATAGTGATGCTCGCTGCCTACCAGCTCAAGGGCTTAGCAAAGAATTGGTGGCTGAGGGAGAAAGAAAGCTTGGTGGCAGGATGCTCTTGGGAGTCATTTAAGGTGATGTTGTTGAGTAAATTTCTGCCTTCAGTCGAGAGGGACCGGCTGATGAATGACTTTATCCATTTGAAGCAGAGGAAACTCACGGTTAGTGAGTATGAGATTGAGTTTAGTAAGTTGAGTCGGTTTGCCCCTGGTCTGGTGAGTGTTGAAGCAGACCGAGTTAAGCGATTCCTTGGTGGACTCAGAAGCGACATTCAGCAGTTAGCAAATGCCTACGGAGCAGTCAGTTATGCCATCGTGGTTGAAGCTTCCTTGAGAGTTGAGGCCATTGAGAATGCCAAGAATAGAGGCCAGCAGTTGAGGAAGGATAAGCGGAAGTCTGTTGGAGGGAAGAGCCCTCAGGAACCTGATGCTGTCTCGAGAAAGAGGAATAAAGAGGTTTGTAGTTTTTGTGGCCGGCCAGGCCACCCCGTTGAGAAGTGTTTCAAAAGGTTGGGAGCGCAGAAGAAGGAACAGGTGCATGCGATTCAGGGTGCTCCCAGAGGAGACTTGGTATGTGCCTTATGTGGAAGGAAGGGGCATGAGGCTGCCCGTTGCTTGTTAAAAGATAAGATCTTTTTTCAGTGCGGCCAGAAGGGCCATCTCAAGACAAAGTGCCCACAGTTCCAGCCTGTTCTGCAGCCAGTTCCCCTCCAGGCTTTGCCACCGCCTCAGCAATTGGATAGAGGAAAAGGGAAGCTGAATGTGCTTTCGGCAGACGAAGCGCAGACTTCGACTCAGGTTATTTCAGGTTCGACTCCTCCCCAGTCGTTTCGTTATGTTTCCCTTTTGGTTGTAGTTTCATTTTTGCGTTTGTTGCCTTAGATGCGTGCGCTATTTGTAGGACGATTTAAGGTAAATAACCGCTGGGCGCGCGTTCTCTTCGATTCCGGCGCTACCCACTCGTTTGTGGCTAGAGCCTTCGTGGAGCGGTTCAGTTTGGGCCTAGATCGTGTTGGTGGTGCCTTTTGCGTTAAGTTCCCCTCCGGTGACTCTGTGGTTACGGACCTGGGTGTTCTTGATTGTCCGAATTTGTTGGGGGATTTTCTAGCCAAGGCAGATCTGAAGGTGGTTGACCTGGAGGACTTCGATGTTATCTTGGGCATGGACTGGTTGTCAAGGTACGATGCTGTGATCCAGTGCAAGGGTAAGCGCTTGGACTTCGTCAAGGACAACGGTCAGCCAGGGAGAGTTTATGGGTATTCTCTCCAGGAGTCTCCAGTCATTTCTGCGGTGCGTGCTCGGAAGTTGCTTGATTCTGGCTGTTTTGCCTGTGTGGTCTCTCTGGTAGGGACAGTTGTTAGAGTGCCGCATTTGGAAGAGATTCCTGTGGTGTGTGACTTCTCTGATGTGTTTCCTGATGATCTTCCCGGTCTTCCACCCGATCGAGATGTCGAGTTTGTTATAGATTTGGAGCCAGGCATGCGTCCTATTGCAAAGGCGCCGTATGGGATGGCCCCGCGAGAGCTGGAAGAGTTGCGAATTCAGCTGGATGAGATGTTGGCAAAAGGTTTCACAAGGCCGTGTTCTTCACCTTGGGGTGCACCAGTGCTGTTCGTTAAAAAGAAAGATGGGTCGATGAGGCTATGCATCGACTATAGAGAGCTGAACAAGGTTACTATTAAGAACAGGTACCCTTTGCCTCGAATTGACGATCTGTTTGACCAACTGCGTGGTAGTGCCATGTTTTCCAAGATAGATCTTCATTCGGGCTATCACCAGTTGAGGATTCGGGAGTCAGATGTTCCGCGGACGGCGTTCCGCTCTCGTCATGGGCATTTCGAGTTTTTGGTTATGTCATTTGGTTTGACTAATACGCCTTCAGCTTTTATGGATCTGATGAACAGAGTTTTCAAGGACTTCCTGGATAAGTTTGTGATTGTCTTTATAGACGATGTTTTGGTGTATTTTAAAGATGCGGAGGAGCATGATCGGCATTTGCGACTGGTCTTGGCGACTCTGAGAGACCATAAGCTATACGCCAAGCTGAGCAAATGTGAATTTTGGTTGCCTCAAGTTTCTTTTCTCGGTCACATGGTGAATAAGGAGGGAATATAGGTGGACCCAGAAAAGATCGCTGCTGTTATGGAGTGGGCGAGGCCTGTTACTCCCAAAGAGATCAGAAGCTTCTTGGGCTTGGCTGGATATTATAGAAGATTTGTAGAGGGATTCTCTACTTTGTCTGCGCCATTGACCAGGTTTACGCAGAAGAATGCAGCCTTCATATGGGATGGCAAGTGTGAGGAGGCTTTTGAGGAATTAAAAAGAAGGTTATGTTCAGCTCCAATTTTGTCTTTGCCTACTGAAGATAGTGAGTATGATATATATGTGGATGCGTCGCTGTCGGACTGGGCTGCGTATTGATGCAGGGCGGGAAGGTGATTGAGTAAGGGTCGAGGCAGCTAAAGACTCACGAGAGGAATTACCCTACGCATGACCTGGAGTTTGCAGCTGTGATCTATGCGTTGAAATTGTGGAGGCATTTTGTAACACCTCCCCTGTAATGACCGTATAATATGGGTCCGGCCGGGGCCCCACAACATACGAACGCCACAGCTTTAGTATTATAAGTTGATATAACTACCCAAACTCAAAAACACTTGCACAACACAGCGGAAACAAAGCACAATTAGAAGTTATCCACTAACCAAAAGAGTTACAACTAAAGCCTTAAGGCCTACCACAAAAGTCCATACTCAAGTAAAATTACAATCATGAATGTGCATAGCACTCCTAGTCTACCTCGTCATGCAAGCCGGACAAAAGAGTCTCAAACAAACATCATCATAAATGTAGTGCTACAAAAGAGGGAAAAACACTTCATGGGGCTTAGGCCTTTCTGGCCGGCGTGCTAGCTCCTGCATGCGATCCTTGCCCTGTAAAAATTATTAGTAACGTGGGTCAGCAAAGGCTGACCTCAAACTGTGTAACAACACATCTCCTCCCAGCCGCCCCTAACGGACCCCGGGGAACCGTCCAACCTGCAGGTCAGCACTTCGTATGCAATATAAACATCTATAAATAGAAAATCATTAAAATAGTCTTGGATGTCTCAATCATCAAACACGTTCTCTACTGGTTGAGCATGTAATGAAAGGGCCTACTATGCAACATGTATGCAACACTCGGGCTTCGCCCAAGGCACCCTACTGCGTATGCATCTAGCACAACATCACAACATTTGGGTACTCACATTTCCACATTGGCATAAAGCCGCAAACACTAAGGGAGACACAACTCCCTCAAATGGCACACAGGCCGCCACATGGAATTCTTGCCAAGGCCCCACCCGCTCGAGGGCTTAGCCCCGGGCTTGCCTGCAAGCTCTGACATCTCATGTCAGGATTCCAACAAACACTGACTGACCGATTCTAAGAAGCCTTGCTGGACCCCACCCGCTCATGGCCTCATTGCCCGGGCTTGCCCCAAGCTTGGCATTCTCGTCAGTCTCATAGAAGGGGACTAGTCTCGCCGGGACACTCTCCACACATGACGCACATGTCACGGGATAGCCAGCCGACCACGGAGACATAGCCACGCCTTGGCACATCACAATCCAAGACTAAAATCACCATAATCCCTCATTTGTACTGCAGCGTTCCCGCACACTAAGGAAACCATCTCCAACTCGTGCGGAGCTAACCTTGTCCACCAAGGAAACCATCTACCACCACGAGGAGCTAACCTTGTCCGGTTCTGACTACACGTACTCTTTCAAACAAAAGGGAATCACCACCACATCACAAACGGCTTCTTGCCGCAACAGAATCTCTACGAATCCCTAAGTTCGTATGCAACATCACCGAGTCGGACTAACGGTCGCGACTACAGCTTCACCCACCATGCCTAATCCACTAGCGAAGCGGATCTCTTATACAAAATATGCCGGGGACGGACTCAATCGACCCGGAGGTTCCTCTTGAACCTTGGCAACCAAAACACCTCTCATTCGAGTGGTTGGTGCCCAAAATCTAGAATAAAACGATGCTAAAAACATGCATCCTAAAGACCGAGAGGAGAAGTGTCGTTACCTTCTGACTCCTCTTCCTTGCCATGGCAAAATAGCCGGATGAACACCTTCGCAATGTCCTAGCCTTCACAGATCTGGACTCGGCTCGCGCTTTGGAGCACCGAAACCTCTCCTACAGCCCAAGACTTTCTTCTCCTTCCTCCTTGCTCTAGCTTCTCTCTAGAACTTAGTAAGAGAAGACTTGGAAAACAATGAGGGTTTCCAACCCTAAAATCGGACTTATCTTCCTAAGAGATGTCCTGAACCGTTTGATCCCAAAACCAGAAAAAGAATGGCCACGATTCGCCTGGAAAATAAAAGACCTGGGCCGAACACGGCCTGGCACACACCCGTGTCCAGGGTCGTGTGCCTCATTCGCCGTCTCAAATCGACACGCCTGGAACAGCACACGGGCATCCGACACGCCCGTGTTCAAACCGACACGCCCGTGTTCCCAGTGACACGGCCGTGTGGCCAGCCGTGTGCCTCCATCGACACGGCCCCGAAACCAACCCGAGAGGTGACACGGCCTGGGACACACCCGTGTCCCAAGCCGTGTGCCAAGTCTCGACACCCGTCGACAGGCTTTGTGTCGACACCGCGGAAAAACATCGAGCGAAGATCGTCGACCACGCGGGACACGCCCTGTGACACGCCCGTGTCACAGGCCGTGTATCCCAGTCTCGACACTCGTCGAGCGAAAGTGTCGAGACTTGGGCCGAGTGTCGACACGGCCTCGACACGCCCTGCGACACGCCTGTGTCGCAGGCCGTGTGCCCTACACTCGACACACTGTCGAGCGAACGTGTCAACACTTGGGCCGAGTGTCGACACGGCCCCGACACGCCCTGCGACACGCCCGTGTCGCAGGCCGTGTACCCTACTCTCGACACATTGTCGAGCGAAAGTGTCGACACTTGGGTCGAGTGTCCACACAGCTTCGACACGCCCTGCGACACGCCCGTGTCGCAGGCCGTGTGCCTCCTGCCAGAAACCCAAAAATTTCCAGAACTGCAGACTGACCCTCTTGCAAAACTGGGGTGTTACAACTCTCCCCCACTTAACAGAATTTCGTCCCGAAATTTCAAATCAAAAGGGTACAAAACTTAAATTGTACCTGACAAGAAGAGTTCCAGATAATCTTATAGCATGGCCTGTTCTCGCTCCCAAGAGAACTCCTCACGACCGCAGTTGTCCCAACGAACTTTCACAAGTTTAACTTCTTTATTCCGCAACTGCCGAGTCTCCGAATCCTCTATAACAATTGGAAGTACTCGCGTCCTCAAGTCTTCCTCAATCGGCACCGATGCCGGCTCAATCACTACGCTAGCCTCCACCAAGGCTTTCCTCAACACGGAGACGTGGAAGACGTCATGCAATCCACTCAAATCCGCGGACAACGCCAACCGATAAGCTGCTTCTCCTACCCGCTCAACAACTTCAAAAGGCCCCAAAAACCTTGGACTCAACTTCTTGAGCCGGCGAATACGTGAGACGCCTTTGAATGACTTGATCTTCAAGTAGTCCCAATCGCCTACCGCGAACTCCACCTTCCGGTGAAGAGCATTAAAGTATTTAGCTTGACGGTCCTGCGCCACCTTCATACGTTCTTGGATGGTCCGTACCAACTCACAAGCGTCAACCACCACATCCTTTCCCAAAAGTTTGGTGTCCCCCGCCTCTGCCCAAGATATTGGTGTTCGACACCACCTCCCATACAAAGCTTCGTATGGCGCCATCTTTATACTAGCTTGAAAACTGTTATTGTACGCGAATTCTACCATGAAGAGGTGATCCTCCCACTTCTTGCCGAAATCAAGAACGCACATTCTCAACATATCCTCCATAGTACGGTTCATTCTCTCCGTTTGCCCATCAGTTTGAGGATGGAACGCCGTACTGAACTTTAGCTTCGTGCCCAAGCTCTTCTGAACCAATCTCCAGTCCTTAGACGTAAACCGTCCATCTCGATCACTGACTATGCTCTTAGGAATTCCGTGCAGTCGCACAATGTTGCGAACATACAACTCCACCAGCTTCTCCACGCTGTCCTCTTTCCGATTTGGGATGAAGTGAGCCACCTTGGTTAGGCGATCCACGATCACCCAAATAGCATCATTACCCTGCTGCGATCTAGGTAGACCATGCACAAAATCCATGGAGATGTCATCAAATTTCCATTCAGGGATTGGAAGGGGCTTCAGGAACCCGCCCGGCTTCTGACATTCGGCCTTCACCAAGGCGCAAGTTTGGCAACGATTCACATACAAGGCTACGTCTCGCTTCAACCCCGGCCACCAAAAGGATTTCTTCATATCCAAGTACATCTTTGTACTGCCCGGGTGAATGGAGTACTTTGAGAAGTGAGCCTCAAACATCAACTCCTCACGGAGTTTGCCGAACTGCGGTACACAAACCCTTCCATTCTTTCTCAAGATTCCATCAATCATCTCCCAGGCGCTGCCCTCGCCCTTTTGAGCCTCCAGCACAAAAGGTTGAAACTCCACATCCAACCGAGTCGCTTCCCGAATACGATCGGACAAGTCGTTTTGCACCTCAATCCAATTCAACCGAGCCACGCTGGACTCGCCTTTTGCAACACATTCCAAACCAAGGGACTCCCATTCCCGTACCAACCGCTCATCATGGGCTTGGATCCAATTCCCTTGCCCCGAGTACTTCCTACTCAAGGCATCCGCCACCACATTGGCTTTACCTGGCGTATACTGAATCGCCACCTCGTAGTCTCCAAGAAACTCAACCCACCTGCGTTGCTGCATGTTCAAGTCCTTTTGATCCAAGAGGTACTTCAGGCTTTTGTGATCCGTGAAGATCTCCACCTTTGCACCATAAACATAATGCCGCCATATTTTCAACGCAAAAATTACCGCCGCCAACTCCAAGTCATGGACGGGGTAATTCCTCTCGTGAGGCTTCAGCTGTCTAGACCCAAAAGCTATCACCTTCCCATGTTGCACCAAAACGCAACCCAAGCCGCATCCCGATGCGTCACTGAAGATCTGAAATCCCTCGGTCCCTTGCGGTAGACATAGGATTGGAGCCGCCATTAGTCTCTCCTTTAGTGCCTCAAATGCTTGGCTACACTCTTGAGTCCACACAAACTTATGATCTTTACATGTGAGTGAGGTGAGGGGTAGAGCTATCCGCGAAAAATTCTCCACGAACCTTCTGTAATACCCGGCTAGTCCAAGAAAACTTCGGACCTCCGCCACGGTCCTCAAAACCGGCCAATCTCTAATGGCTTCAACTTTTGTTGGGTCCACTGCCACCCCTTCCCCACTAATCACGTGACCAAAAAATGCCACCTTCTCCAACCAGAACTCGCATTTGGAGAATTTTGCAAACAACTCATTCTCCCTCAACACTTGCAGAACCACTCTCAAGTGGGTCTCATGCTCCACTTGCGATTTGGAATACACCAAAATGTCATCAATGAAGACAACCACAAAAGAATCCAAGTATTCCCGAAATACCCGATTCATAAGATCCATGAACACAGATGGTGCGTTCGTCAGCCCGAACGGCATCACCATAAACTCAAAGTGTCCATACCTTGTACCAAAGGCAGTCTTGGGTATGTCCTCATCCCGAATTCGCAACTGATAATAGCCTGACTTCAAGTCCAATTTTGAATACACCACTGACCCTACCAATTGGTCGAACAAGTCATCTATCCGAGAAATCAGATACTTATTCTTGACGGTCAATTTATTCAGCTCTCGGTAGTCAATGCATAGCCGCATGCTACCGTCTTTCTTCTTTACAAACAACACCGGCGCACTCCACAGTGAAGAACTGGGTCTGATATACCCTTGCTCCAACAATTCCTGCAACTATACTTTAAGTTCAGCCAACTCCTTTGGTGCCATCCTAAACGGAGGACGTGACACCGGCCTAGCCTCCGACACTAACTTGATCGAGAAATCGATCTCCCTCCGAGGAGGCGCTCCAGGAAGTTCTTCCGGAAACACATCCTTGAACTCTGCCACTACGGGCACTTCATCAATAGACAGTTGGGAGAGACGAACCTCCAATAACGCTACAAGCGCTACACCACCTGTAACGCCCCCGATTTTCCAGTGATTTTTTTAATTTCTTATTTGACGTATTATGACGTCAGAGCGTTATGTTAGCGCGTGTTGGTCATGTGACATTGTTAGAGCGTGCTCTTAGCTCTTTAGATTCCCTGCGTGGCTTGGTGATGCCTGGTAGCAAGATTCTCTAGCGAGCCGGAGTCTGTTTGGTGACTCGGTGGAGCCTCTTGGGGAATGCTTGTGTTTTGGCTTCGGGAGAAATTTGCCCGAGTTTTGTTCGTCGGATTTTGTTACCGACTTTGTCGTTAGTGCGTTTTGCGTTCGTTAGGTTTGACCGGCCAAATTTTGGGATTTGCGTCGGGAGTGGAAAATTTTACATTAGGAAATTAGATCGGCTAATTTTAGACTTGCTCGTCAAGTTTCGTCGCGTTCCGAGCATTCTTGGAGCCTCGGCGCGCGATTGAAGTTTGTATGTTTTCGCGTACGCCGTTAAATTTAGAAATTATTATCTCAAAAACGGTTCGTCGGAATTCGATTTCAACTTCGCCGTTGGATTCGTAGCGTCGTCATTCGCCTACGGTGCGAATTTCGTTCGATTCGGCGCGCGTTTGCCCTCCGTAACGATATAAGGTTATCATGTTATAATAATTATAAATATTATTTTTATATATATAGATATATAAAGAATTAATAAAATAAAAAAAGGGAAGATTCGGTGAGAATGATTCTCACCGAATCATGAATTCGGTGATAATGATTCTCACCGAATCATGTGTTCGGTGAGAATCATTCTCACCGAACAGTTTTGTTAGTATTTATTATAAAAAAATAAAAATAAATAAATAAATAAATAAAGTTTATATTTATATAAAATCAAAGAGAAACCTTTCTTCTTCCTCCGAGCCAGCAGCCCCTCCTGTGCGAAATATTAGGCGAGTGCGGATCATCGCGTTCGCGAATCTTCCGGCGGCCGCCACCGCCGATCCGGTGGACGGAATTTCGATCCGATCGCGGCGTTGGAAAGCTCTCGGCGAGAGCTTCGAGATCGCGGTAAGCTTTTCCCGTTTCGGTGACCGTTTCGCCTTAGATTTTTTCGGCCCTAACCCCGGTTGTCCGTTTTTTTCGTAGATCTCGTCTCCGCGTGCCCCCTTTTGGACGGATCTACGTGGTGGAGTATTTTGGGTGACGTTTTCAAGATCGATTTAAGGCAAGTGGATTTCTCCCCTCTTGCGTGCCTCCATGGGTTGTATTTCGCTTTATTAATTCTCCTTGTCGTAGAATACTGGAATAGTATAGGTGAGACTAGAAATATTCCTAGCTTAGGGCGTGCAGTCGGCCTAAACTAGGAAGTTTCGGAAGTTATTTTAAGTTGAATTCGGCGGGTAGGGGCAAATAATTTGGCGGGTAGGGGGAAATAATTCGGCGGGTAGGGGGAAATAATTCGGCGGATTTTGGTTGTAGAACTTGGTAGTTTCTAAGTGGTGTTGTCGGCTGGTTTTGGCGCCGAATCGTGGATCCTTAGCATGTGGTAGCTGGGTTTCTGAGGGAGTATGGTACCGGGGGAGTTCGAGCCGTGGCCACCACCATTCCCTCCTTTGGACATTTTGGGTTCCTGTAAGAGGTTGGAACTCTATGTGTGTGGACCCTGTGGCGGCCCCTTTAGTACTATTGAGACACCTGGACCTGGTTGTTCGGTTGTGACTGTTCTTAGTCTCTGACACAGGTTTGGGATTTGTGCCAGTGCTAACGATTTACAAGTTTAGGACTGTTAGTTCCTTTCATACTGTTCATTTGATGCATATTGGTTCCCTTTTTGTCTCTGCAGGCTTGAGCGGATTTTGATACGTTTTAGTACTTGATGCATTTCTCTCACTTTACTGATTGTTATACTTACATTTTGTCCCTTTTGGATTCTTTAGCTGAGATTTTCAGCATTTCTCTTGCAGGGTTGGTAACCCTTTTTCTTTCTGCTCTTTTCATTCGATTATTATCTGATGTTTCTTTGCCTCTTGTTTTATTATTTCTTGCTGAGGTGTTCTTCTTTTGAATGCCTCAGGTTCAGGTCTGTAGCCGGCCGAACGGCTAATTTCAGGAGTTTCCTTGTGGACTGCGTTGTGGCAGTGTTTTCCTCACTTGTTGAGGTAGTTCTTTAGCTTTGTAGTAGTACAGACATACATGCTCGCCAGCGAGTTCGTGTCAGGTTGTTGACGCTCGTTGGTGATTTTCCTTGTGATACTAAGTCTTTGCTTAGCTGCTAGTTTACCTGTTTTGTGGTAGTTTCACTTGCTCTCTGGGAATGTTTTATGCTAGGTTGCTAGTTATTTTAAAACCTATAAAAAAGGAACTACTATATGTATTGCATGATCAGCATGTTTTATAAAAGCTCAATCATTATTTTCCAAATGCGTAAAAAAAGATTGTTTTCTTTATAAATATTATAAATTGAAATCTAGGGTCTTGCATAGTGTAAGTTGTCCTCTTAGGACACTTATGCGCTCTTTTAGGATGTTAGCATAAATGAAGTATTTTTCCGCTACGTATAAAAATAGTTTTCAAACCGTGGACTATCTGATCCACTGAGCCGAGGGATACGACCAATCAATTTAAAAAAATCAGTTTTCTATTCATTTTAACTTATGATTTGAAGGATTAGAGTATTGCCTGAGCGTCAGCAGTTATCCCCTGCTTGACGTGGCATCACAGCTCGTAGTTATCTCGTGCTCTGATTTATTTATTAATGAGAAAAATGCGGGTTGTGACAGTTGGTATCAGAGGGAGGTTGCTTGACAAATTATCGGGCAACCTGTCCCTGTAAGTATTAGGTGTTTAGAGTCATATCATACACACACCGATATGTCATAAGCACGTCTTGGCTGAAGCACGAACACTACACTCATAGCATGACATGAAGTATACGAGGCATATTATGTAGTATGGGATGCATACTATGTGTTTGTATATGGATCCACCATAGGAGGCAACATGTGAGGGTTATGTAGTATGTGATGCATAACCTCACCACATGAATGCGACTAGCACATTTTCTTTTTTCGTTGCATGGAAATGTTATGTAGTATGGGATGCATAACATTTTCATGTGTACGCCGCTCATAACATGCATTAGGGCCTTTTTAGAATGCATAGCACAATCATGCATAACATAACATTGCATAAGCAAAACGTGCCAAGCTAAAGATTTGCAGGATGACATGTGTACACACATAATTTTTTTTAGTCAAAAAGAATATAAATTCATGCATTCCCGATCTAGGAACAAGAGTTAGTGTGATGATAGTGAATCATCGTAGGATAAACATAACATCATTATTGAAAACCCCAGAGCAAGTTAGCAGCATGAGCAAGTACTTAAGTATGTATTGTTTGTACTATGTTGTTTGGTTCTAGTAGGTGGGCTAGGTGTCTGATTAGTGTTTTGTTGTTCCATTAGAATGTCGAGGCGTCCTTCGACAAGGTTGACTCCCCAATCGGAGGGAGAATCTTCAGGTGCGTAGAGCAGCGCAATGATAGAAGGTCTGCGGCAAAGCAATGAAGCCTTGTCAAAGCAAGTGGTGGATTTGCAGTCTCAGGTCCAGTCCTTGTTAGCAGTTGTGGCAGGGCAGATTCCGAGAGTTCAGGACCCTGCTGTGGGTCAAGCTGTCCCTGTTCCCCCCTCTCCTCTGGTGCCTCCGGTCGTGGTGCCACCAGAGATGACCTTTATTTCTCAGTTTCAGTGACTTAGGCCTCCGACGTATGATGGCAAGGCAGATTACATGGTCTTAGACGATTGGATGATATCAATCGAGGAGATGTTCTCATACTCCGGGATCACTGATGATCAGAAAGTGATGTTAGCCGCATATCAGCTCAAAGGGTTGACAAAGGGGTGGTGGCTGAGGGAGAAAGAAGGTCTGAAGGACGGGTGTTCCTGGGAGTCCTTTAAGGAGCTACTTCTGAGCAAGGTTCTGCCATCGGTCGAGAGGGACCGTCTGATGAATGATTTCCTGCACTTAAAGTAGAGGCAGCTCACTGTTAGTGAGTACGAAATCGAGTTTAGTAAGCTAAGCCGATTAGCCCCAGACTTGGTGAGTTCCGATGAAAATAGAAGCAAGCGATTTCTGGCTGGGCTAAGGAGTGACGTCCAGCAATTAGCAAGTGCCTATGCGACATCAAGTTATGCTGGTATGGTGGAAGCTGCCTTAAAGGTAGAGGCAATTGATAACGCCAAGAATCGAGGTCAACAACTGAGAAAAGATAAAAGAAAGTCTGATGAGGGTAAGAGTACTCAGGTCCCTGACGCTGCTCCGAGGAAGAGAAACAAAGAGGTATGCAGTTTCTGTGGCCGACCGGGCCATCCATTGGAAAGGTGCTATCAAAGATTAGGAGCTCAGAAGAAAGAGCAGATTCATGCGATCCAAGGTATCCCAAAGAAAGACTTGCTTTGTTCTGTATGCAAGAAGCCGGGGCACGATGCTGCCCATTGCTGGAAGAAGGCGAGAAGTTGTTTCTTGTGCGGTCAAGAGGGTCATCTCAAGTATCAGTGCCCGCAAGCTCAGCTTACTCTGCAGCCAGTTCCTCTTCAGGCCTTGCCGCCGCCGCTGCAAGTGGACAAGGGAAAAGGAAAGTTGAACGTGATCTCTATGGAGGAAGCTCAGGCGTCCACGCAAGTGATATCAGGTTAGATTCTCCCCTAGTTTTAATGTTTAGCTTATAGTTATAGTTTTGAGCGTTCGCTTCCTTAGTCGCGTGTGCAATTTTATAGGACGATTTAAGGTAAAGAACCACTGGGCGCGTGTTCTGTTCGATTCCGGCGCTACCCACTCATTTGTGGCTAGGGCCTTCGTAGAGCGTTACCGTTTGGATCTCGATCGTGTTGGTGATGCGTTCTGTGTCAAGTTTCCTTCAGGCGAATCTGTAGTTTCGGATCAGGGTATTCAGAGTTGTCCGATTTTACTAGGCGATTTTCTCGCGATTGCTGATTTGAAGCTGTTGGATCTGGAAGACTTCGATGTGATCCTAGGCATGGACTGGTTGTCCAGAT
Organism: Platanthera guangdongensis; assembly: GCA_039583875.1. Taxonomy (NCBI): domain Eukaryota; kingdom Viridiplantae; phylum Streptophyta; class Magnoliopsida; order Asparagales; family Orchidaceae; genus Platanthera; species Platanthera guangdongensis. Next base: position 90,089,431 of record CM077155.1, on the reverse strand, counting down.
ATGATGCTGTGATCCAATGCAAGGGTAAACGCTTGGACTTCAGGATGGACAACGGTCAGCCCGGGAGTGTTTACGGTTATCCGCGCCAGGATTCTCCGACTATATCGGCGGTATGTGTTCGGAAGCTTGTAGATTCCGGATGTCTTGCTTGTTTGTTTTCGGTTTTAGAAACCAAGGTTAGTTTGCCGTGTTTGGAGGAGATCCCGGTGGTTCGTGATTTTTTTGATGTCTTTCCAGCTAACCTTCCTGGTCTCCCGCCTGATCGAGACGTGGAGTTTGTTATAGATTTGGAGCCGGGTACGCGTCCTATTGCCAAGGCGCCTTACCGGATGGCCCCACGCGAACTGGAGGAGTTGCGTATCCAGTTAGACGAGTTTCTTGAGAACGGATTTATAAGGCCGAGTTCTTCGCCTTGTGGTGCTCCCGTTTTGTTCGTCAAGAAAAAGGATGGATCGATGAGGTTGTGCATCGATTATAGAGAGCTAAATAAGGTAACGATCAAGAATAGGTATCTGTTGTCGAGGATAGATGATTTGTTTGATCAACTAGGAGGCAGTGTCGTGTTCTCTAAGATTGACCTTCGTTCGGGCTACCACCAGTTAAGGATCCGTGAATCAGATATCCCGCGGACTGCCTTCCGTTCCAGACATGGACATTTTGAATTTTTGGTGATGTTGTTTGGTTTGACCAACGCACCTTCTGCTTTTATGGACATGATGAACAGGGTTTTCAAGGACTTTCTGGACAAGTTTGTAGTCGTATTTATAGACGATGTGTTGGTGTATTCACGCAATGTTGAGGAGCATGACCAACATTTGCGTCTAGTTTTATCTGCCTTGAGGGACCATAGGTTGTTCGCCAAGCTAAGTAAATGCGAGTTCTGGTTGCCTCAGGTTTCTTTCCTGGGTCATGTGGTTAACAAGGACGGAATCTCTGTCGACCCAAAAAAGATAGTCGCAGTTATGGAATGGACGAGGCCTGCCACACCCAAAGAAATAAGAAGCTTCCTAGGGTTGGCTGGCTACTATAGAAGATTTGTAGAGGGTTTCTCTACATTATCTGCGCCATTGACCAAATTGACGCAGAAGAATGCAGCATTTGTGTGGAGCGATAAGTGCGAAGAAGCGTTCCAAGAGCTAAAGAATAGACTGTGCACTGCTCCGATATTGACATTGCCTACGGAAGGATTAGACTATGCCGTTTACGTGGACGCATCCCACATGGGTCTTGGTTGTGTGCTGATGCAAGAAGGAAAAATGATTGCGTATGGGTCAAGGCAGCTTAAGATTTATGAAAGGAACTACCCTACGCATGACTTGGAATTCGCAGCAGTTATTTATGCATTGAAATTATGGAGACACTTGTTGTATGGCGCGCAGTGCAAGATTTATACAGATCATAAGAGTTTGAAGTACGTCTTCACTCAAAAGGAGTTGAACTTGCGCTAGTACAGATGGTTAGAGTATGTGGCTGATTATGAAGTGGAGATCCTGTACCATCCGGGTAAGGCTAACGTGATAGCCGACGCCTTAAGCAGGAAGACAAGGAAAATTTTCAATCTCTCCACTGAGTTGTTAGTAGAAGAGTTCTTTTTAATGGATATTTCAGTTGGTAGATGTGACTCGCCAAGCAGTTTGGAACTGTCTGAGCCTTCATGGATTTCTCTTACGAGGCTTCATCAAAAGGACGATCCTGATCTACTGCACCTTCATAATAGAACTGAGAAGGGGGAGCTGCCTGACTTTTCGATCGATGACGCGGGTACTCTAAAGTACCGCGGTAGATTTTGCGTCCCCAATTTTCGAGATATTCGAGTTAAGTTGTGCAGTGAGGCACACGGTTCAAGTGTGTCCTACCATCCAGGGTCTACAAAAATGTATAAGGACTTGAAACAGATTTCCTGGTGGATTGGGATGAAGGGTGACATTGCAAGGTTTGTGTCAGAATGTTTTACGTGCAAAAGAGTTAAGGCTGATCATGGAAGGCCTGGTGGAAAATTAGCGCCTTTAGAGATTCCAACTTGGAAGTGGGAGAGTATCTCAATGGATTTCATTACTGGTTTGCCGAGATCTCCCCGAGGGAATGACTCTGTTTGGGTGATTGTTGACAGATTAACAAAGTGTGCGCACTTCGTACCCTTTCAGATTGGTTACTCGATGAAAAAGATAGCGAAACTATATTTGAATGAAGTTATCAGGTTACATGGAGTACCCATAAGTATAGTATCAGATCGAGACTCCAGGTTTACGTCTCGTTTCTGGAAGAGCCTTCAAGAAGGATTGGGAACTGACTTGAGATATTCTACCGCATATCATCCACAGAACAATGGTCAAACGGAGCGTGTTAATCAGATTGTGGAAGATATGATCCGTTGTTATATATTAGACCACAGAGGAGCGTGGGATGAATGCTTGAGGTTGATGGAGTTCGCATACAATAAAAGTTATCAAGAGAGTCTGCAAATGGCTCCTTTCGAAGCGTTATATGGAAGACGATGTAGAACTCCTCTATTTTGGGCTGAGGTTGGTGAGAGGCCGATGTTAGGTCCAGATGCCTTAGAAGAAATGGAAGTCTCTGTAAAGCTTATTCGAGAGAAGCTTCGGATAGCTCGAGAGCGATACGAGAAGAACGCCAATCGGCGTAGGTCCGTTTTGGAATTTTTTGTGGGGGACATGGTATTCCTTAAGGTTTCCCCGATGGTTGGAGTGAAGAGGTTCCGTAAGAACCATAAGTTGGACCCAAGGTATGTGGGACCATTTGAAATTGTGGAGCGGATTGGTGTGTCAGCCTACAAGTTGAAATTGCCCGCAAATTTTCCTGGCGTGCACAATGTTTTTCACGTGAGCCAACTGCGGAGGTGCGTGCTAAGTGACAGACAAGTTCTGGATGCAGTGCCCCAGTTGGAGCCTAACCTTTCCTACGTGGAAGTTCCTATTCGTGTTTTGGATGTGCAAGATCGAGTGTTGCGGAGAAAGACAATACCGATGGTAAAGATTCTGTGGAAAAACCAAGACGTGGAGAGCGCGACTTGGGAGTTGGAGTCAGCTATGAGGGAGGCGCATCCTCATTTGTTCTCCTAGCTGTGCTCGGTAAGCATTCGATAACCCTTGGTTATTTTCTTTTCCTTCTATGGTAGAAGTGTTTTATGCGTAAAGTTTCGGGACGAAACTTTCTTTTAGGGGGAGTGACTGTAACGCCCCCGATTTTCCAGTGATTTATTTAATTTCTTATTTGACGTATTATGACGTCAGAGCGTTATGTTAGCGCGTGTTGGTCATGTGAAATTGTTAGAGCGTGCTCTTAGCTCTTTAGATTCCCTGCGTGGCTTGGTGATGCCTGGTAGCAAGATTCCCTAGCGAGCCGGAGTCTGTTTGGTGACTCGGTGGAGCCTCTTGGGGAACGCTTGTGTTTTGGCTTCGGGAGAAATTTGCCCGAGTTTTGTTCGTCGGATTTTGTTACCGACTTTGTCGTTAGCGCGTTTTGCGTTCGTTAGGTTTGACCAGCCAAATTTTGGGATTTGCGTCGGGAGTGGAAAATTTTACATTAGGAAATTAGATCGGCTAATTTTAGACTTGCTCGTCAAGTTTCGTCGCGTTCCGAGCATTCTTGGAGTCTCGGCGCGCAATTGAAGTTTGTATGTTTTCGCGTACGCCGTTAACTTTAGAAATTATTATCTCGAAAACGGTGCGTCGGAATTCGATTTCGACTCCGCCGTTGGATTCGTAGCGTCGCCATTCGCCTACGGTGGGAATTTCATTCGATTCGGCGGGCGTTTGGCCCTCTGTAACGATATAAGGTTATCATGTTATAATAATTATAAATATTATTTTATATATATATATATATATAAAGAATTAATAAAAAAAAAGGAAGATTCGGTGAGAATGATTCTCACCGAATCATGAATTCGGTGAGAATGATTCTCACCGAATCATGTGTTCGGTGAGAATCATTCTCACCGAACAGTTTTGTTAGTATTTATTATAAAAAATAAATAAATAAATAAATAAATAAATAAAGTTTATATTTATATAAAATCAAAGAGAAACCTTTCTTCTTCCTCCGAGCCAGCAGCCCCTCCTGTGCGAAATATTAGGCGAGTGCGGATCCTCGCGTTCGCGAATCTTCCGGCGGCCGCCACCGCCGATCCGGTGGACGGAATTTCGATCCGATCGCGGCGTTGGAAAGCTCTCGGCGAGAGCTTCGAGATCGCGGTAAGCTTTTCCCGTTTCGGTGACCGTTTCGCCTTAGATTTTTTCGGCCCTAACCCCGGTTGTCCGTTTTTTTCGTAGATCTCGTCTCCGCGTGCCCCCTTTTGGACGGATCTACGTGATGGAGTATTTTGGGTGACGTTTTCAAGATCGATTTGAGGCAAGTGGATTTCTCCCCTCTTGCGTGCCTCCATGGGTTGTATTTCGCTTTATTAATTCTCCTTGTCGTAGAATACCGGAATAGTATAGGTGAGACTAGAAATATTCCTAGCTTAGGGCGTGTAGTCGGCCTAAACTAGGAAGTTTCGGAAGTTATTTTAAGTTGAATTCGGCGGGTAGGGGGAAATAATTCGGCGGGTAGGGGGAAATAATTCGGCGGGTAGGGGGAAATAATTCGGCGGGTTTTGGTTGTAGAACTTGGTAGTTTCTAAGTGGTGTTGTCGGCTGGTTTTGGCGCCGAATCGTGGATCCTTAGCATGTGGTAGCTGGGTTTCTGAGGGAGTATGGTACCGGGGGAGTTCGATCCGTGGCCACCACCATTCCCTCCTTTGGACATTTTGGGTTCCTGTAAGAGGTTGGAACTCTATGTGTGTGGACCCTGTGGCGGCCCCTTTAGTACTCTTGAGACACCTGGACCTGGTTGTTCGGTTGTGACTGTTCTTAGTCTCCGACACAGGTTTGGGATTTGTGCCAGTGCTAACGATTTACAAGTTTAGGACTGTTAGTTCCTTTAATACTGTTCATTTGATGCATATTGGTTCCCTTTTTGTCTCTGCAGGCTTGAGCAGAGTTTGGTACGTTTTAGTACTTGATGCATTTCTCTCACTTTACTGATTGTTATACTTACATTTTGTCCCTTTTTGGATTCTTTAGCTGAGATTTTCAGCATTTCTCTTGCAGGGTTGGTAACCCTTTTTCTTTCTGCTCTTTTCATTCGATTATTATCTGATGTTTCTTTGCCTCTTGTTTTATTATTTCTTGCTGAGGTGTTCTTCTTTTGAATGCCTCAGGTTCAGGTCTGTAGCCGGCCGAACGGCTAATTTCAGGAGTTTCCTTGTGGACTGCGTTGTGGCACTGTTTTCCTCACTTGTTGAGGTAGTTCTTTAGCTTTGTAGTAGTACAGACATACATGCTCGCCAGCGAGTTCGTGTCAGGTTGTTGACGCTCGTTGGTGATTTTCCTTGTGATACTAAGTCTTTGCTTAGCTGCTAGTTTACCTGTTTTGTGGTAGTTTCACTTGCTCTCTGGGAATGTTTTATGCTAGGTTGCTAGTTATTTTAAAACCTATAAAAAAAGGAACTACTATATGTATTGCATGATCAGCATGTTTTATAAAAGCTCAATCATTATTTTCCAAATGCGTAAAAAAAGATTGTTTTCTTTATAAATATTATAAATTGAAATCTAGGGTCTTGCATAGTGTAAGTTGTCCTCTTAGGACACTTATGCGCTCTTTTAGGATGTTAGCATAAATGAAGTATTTTCCGCTAAGTATAAAAATAGTTTTCAAACCGTGGACTATCTGATCCACTAAGCCGAGGGATACGGCCAATCAATTTAAAAAAATCAGTTTTCTATTCATTTTAACTTATGATTTGAAGGATTAGAGTGTTGCCTGAGCGTCAGCAGTTATCCCCTGCTTGACGTGGCATCACAGCTCGTAGTTATCTCGTGCTCTGATTTATTTATTAATGAGAAAAATGCGGGTTGTGACACCACCCTGGTTAACCGCCCGCACCAACTGCACGACCGAAATCAGGGAACAGGCCACTCCACCAAGGCCCTCAAATTTGACTTCTGTCTGCCCTTTCCTCCTTAAGGTCACCACCTTAGAAAGGCAATCAATACTGGCGCGCTGCTCTGCGAGCCAGTCCATGCCCAAGATGACATCGAACTCCACCAATGGCAAAACCGCCGCCACCAAAACAAAGCCAACTCCGTCTAGCTCCCAACAGATGCGCCCTTTGACCCCGGTGGTCATGGATGACCCATTGGGCATGCGCACTCTCAACTCCGCATCCGCCGAGAAAGACTCAACTCCTATTCTCCGGATGAAGCTCTCCGCAAGAAAGGAGTGCGATGCTCCCGTATCAAACAATACCCTAGCGGGGTATCCAGAAACTAACACGAAGCCTACAACATAGACATCACACAAAAGTCTAAAAGGATGAAGCACAAAATTTAAACTTAAATTTTCTTCATACCTGTCACCACATCAGTCTGGCGGATCGCTTCTTGCTGCCCAAGGTTGTAGGCCCTTGGTTGCACCGGTTGGAACCGAGAAGCGCTCGACTCCGCCATCTTTCCTTTCTCTGCAGCACTGGGGTCGGAGCGCACAGTCTGCTCCTGCTTTGCCTCTTGCCCCGCTCCTCCTTGGGGACAAACACGAGCTATGTGCCCCACCTTACCGCAGTTGTAGCACGTCGGCGGTCCCCTAGAGTGAGAACCCCCAGGTGTCCAATGGCTCTTCTCACCAGATCTGGAAGTGTGAGGCTTCTTCCTCCACCTACTCCCTTCAGACTTTCCATGAGATTGGGAAGGCTTCCCTTCCCCTTGCTTGGGAGTAAAACCCTTACGGCGTTGGGTTCGCTCCAAATCACTTTCCAAGATCCTGGCAGCCTCAACTAGTTCATTGAATCCGTCTCCCTTCATGGAGATGAGGGGTTGTCTCAAATTCTCCCTCAGCCCCTGGTAGAAGAGGTTATCCCTCTCTACATCATCCGCCATTGTCGTTCCCGCATAACGACCCAAATGGGTGAACTCTTGCACGTACGCATCCACTGTCTTGTCTCGCTTCATTAGATGCAGAAACTGCCTCTGCAGGGCCAACCGTGTTGAAACTGGAATATACTTCTTAAGAAAAGCGTCCCCAAACTCTTCCGCTGACGGGGTGCGTCCCGGGAACTGGCGGCCGCTAAGGCTCACCCACCACAACTTGGCGTCCCCTTCCAACATGAACGCCGCATACTCAGCTTTCTTTTCCTCTGGCGTCTCTGCCGCCCTTAGCAGTTCTTGAATGCGAACCCACCAGTCCTCTGCATCCGTTGGAGTACCAACTCCCTTGAATGACGGGGGATGGAGGCTCAGGAAATACTTCAGGTGCCGATCTCCATGTCCGACAACTACCCTCTCTACCAAAGGCTCCACTCGCCCGGCTTCTCCTCCTGGCACGGCCATTGCCGTATTTGGTGTGGCAGGGGTTGCCACCTGAGCCGCTGTTGCAGCTTGAGCTGCCACCATCGCTTCTACAAGCATGCGGCAGAAGTCGGCCGGGTTTACACCCGTGCCCAAAAGACCTGGAGCAGTAGCACTGCTCGCCGAGAGATCATCCCTTGCTCTTGAAGTGCCCGCCTCGTTGCTTACACTCTTCAGGAAGACAAGAAATAAGGGATTAGTCTCCAATCTCAAGACTAAAACATAAGGACACTCATGGTCCAGCGTTACTCTTATGTGGATAACTTCTCTACAAACCGACCTCGAATCAACCTGGCTCTGATACCAAATTGTAACACCTCCCCTGTAATGACGGTATAATATGGGTCCGGCCGGGGCCCCACAACATACGAACGCCACAGCTTTAGTATTATAAGTTGATATAGCTACCCAAACTCAAAAACACTTGCACAACACAGCGGAAACAAAGCACAACTAGAAGTTATCCACAAACCAAAAGAGTTACAACTAAAGCCTTAAGGCCTACCACAAAAGTCCATACTCAAGTAAAATTACAATCATGAATGTGCATAGCACTCCTAGTCTACCTCGGCATGCAAGCCGGACAAAAGAGTCTCAAACAAATATCATCATAAATGTAGTGCTACAAAAGAGGGAAAAACACTTCATGGGGCTTAGGCCTTTCTGGCCGGCGTGCTAGCTCCTGCATGCGATCCTTGCCCTGTAAAAATTATTAGTAACGTGGGTCAGCAAAGGCTGACCTCAAACTGTGTAACAACACATCTCCTCCCAGCCGCCCCTAACGGACCCCGGGGAACCCTCCAACCTGCACGTCAGCACTTCGTATGCAATATAAACATCTATAAATAGAAAAGCATTAAAACAGGCTTGGATGTCTCAATCATCAAACACGTTCTCTACTGGTTGAGCATGTAATGAAAGGGCCTACTATGCAACATGTATGCAACACTCGGGCTTCGCCCAAGGCACCCTACTGCGTATGCATCTAGCACAACATCACAACATTTGGGTACTCACATTTCCCCATTGGCATAAAGCCGCAAACACTAAGGGAGACACAACTCCCTCAAACGGCACACAGGCCGCCACATGGAATTCTTGCCAAGGCCCCACCCGCTCGAGGGCTTAGCCCCGGGCTTGCCTGCAAGCTCTGACGTCTCATGTCAGGATTCCAACAAACACAGACTGACCGATTCTAAGAAGCCTTGCTGGACCCCACCCGCTCATGGCCTCATTGCCCGGGCTTGCCCCAAGCTTGGCATTCTCGTCAGTCTCACAGAAGGGGACTAGTCTCGCCGGGACACTCTCCACACATGACGCACATGTCACGGGATAGCCAGCCGACCACGGAGACATAGCCACGCCTTGGCACATCACAATCCAAGACTAAAATCACCATAATCCCTCATTTGTACTGCAGCATTCCCGCACACCAAGGAAACCATCTCCAACTCGTGCGGAGCTAACCTTGTCCACCAAGGAAACCATCTACCGCCACGAGGAGCTAACCTTGTCCGGTTCCGACTACACGTACTCTTTCAAACAAAAGGGAATCACCACCACATCACAAACGGCTTCTTGCCGCAACAGAATCTCTACGAATCCCTAAGTTCGTATGCAACATCACCGAGTCGGACTAATGGTCGCGACTACGGCTTCACCCACCATGCCTAATCCACTAGCGAAGCGGATCTCTTATGCAAAATATGCCTGGGACGGACTCAATCGACCCGGAGGTTCCTCTTGAACCTTGGCAACCAAAACACCTCTCATTCGAGTGGTTGGTGCCCAAAATCTAGAAGAAAACGATGCGAAAAACATGCATCCTAAAAACCGAGAGGAGAAGTGTCGTTACCTTCCGACTCCTCTTCCTTGCCATGGCAAAATAGCCGGATGAACACCTTTGCAATGTCCTAGCCTTCACAGATCTGGACTCGGCTCGCGCTTTGGAGCACCGAAACCTCTCCTACAGCCCAAGACTTTCTTCTCCTTCCTCCTTGCTCTAGCTTCTCTCTAGAACTTAGTAAGAGAAGACTTGGAAAACAATGAGGGTTTCCAACCCTAAAATCGGACTTATCTTCCCAAGAGATGGCCTGAACCGTTTGATCCCAAAACCAGAAAAAGAATGGCCACGATTCGCCTGGAAAATAAAATACCTGGGCCGAACACGGCCTTGCACACGCCCGTGTCCAGGGCCGTGTGCCTCATTCGCCGTCTCAAATCGACGCACCTGGAACAGCACACGGGCATCCGACACGCCCGTGTTCAAACCGACACGCCCGTGTTCCCAGTGATACGGCCGTGTGCCTCCATCGACACGGCACCAAAACCAACCCGAGAGGTGACACGGCCTGGGACACGCCCGTGTCCCAAGCCGTGTGCCAAGTCTTGACACCCGTCGACAGGCTTTGTGTCGACACCGCGGAAAAACGTCGAGCGAAGATCGTCGACCACGCGGGACACGCCCTGTGACACGCCCGTGTCACAGGCCGTGTATCCCAGTCTCGACACTCGTCGAGCGAAAGTGTCGACACTTGGGCCGAGTGTCGACACGGCCTCGACACGCCCTGCGACACGCCCGTGTCGCAGGCCGTGTGCCCTACTCTCGACACACTGTCGAGCGAAAGTGTCGACACTTGGGCCGAGTGTCGACACGGCCCCGACACGCCCTGCGACATGCCCGTGTCGCAGGCCGTGTACCCTACTCTCGACACATTATCGAGCGAAAGTGTCGACACTTGGGCCGAGTGTTGACACGGCTTCGACACGCCCTGCGACACGCCCGTGTCGCAGGTCGTGTGCCTCCTTCCAGAAACCCAAAAATTTCCAGAACTGCAGACTGACCCTCTTGCAAAACTGGGGTGTTACACATTTGCTATACGGCGCGCAGTGCAAGATTTTCACGGATCATAAGAGTCTGAAGTATGTCTTCACTCAGAAAGAATTGAATCTTCGCCAGCGGTGGTGGTTGGAGTACGTGGCTTACTATGATGTTGAAATCCAGTACCATCCGGGTAAAGCGAATGTGGTGGCAGATGCCCCGAGTCGGAAGTCAGGTAAGATTTTCAATCTCTCCGCCGAGCGTCTAGTGGAAGAGTTTCTTTTGATGGACATTTCTGTGGGAAGCTGCGATTCGCAAAGTAGCTTGGCAGTGGCTGAACCTTCGTGGATTGCACGTACGATACTGTATCAGAAGGATGATCCCGATCTTCTGCATTTGTATCTTCGAGCTGAAAAAGGTGAATTACCAGATTTCTCTATAGATGATGCGGGTACCTTGAAGTATCGTGGCAGGTTTTGCATTCCCGCAGTTGGAGATATTCGGGATATGGTGTGCAGAGAAGCCCACGGATCTAGTGTTGCTTACCATCCAGGGTCTACCAAGATGTATCATGATTTAAGGTAGATTGCCTGGTGGTGTGGGATGAAGAAGGACATAAACAGATTTGTTTCAGAGTGTTTCACTTGCAGGCGTGTGAAAGCCGACCATGGGAGGCCTGGTGGCAAGCTGACTCCCTTGGAGATTCCAATGTGGAAGTGGGAGAGTATCTCGATGGATTTCATTACAGGCTTACCGAGATCTCCTAAAGGGCATGATTCAGTTTGGGTGATCGTAGACAGATTGACGAAGTGTGCTCACTTCGTACCATTTAAGATCGATTATCCGATGAGGACGATAGCCGAGCTGTATCTGGATGAGGTTATTAGATTGCATGGTGTGCCCGTGAGTATTATATCAGATCGAGACTCCAGGTTTACGTCTCGTTTTTGGAAGAGCCTTCAAGAAGGGTTGGGTACAGATTTGAGATATTCCACGGCTTATCATCAGTAGACCAATGGTCAGACGGAGCGGGTAAATCAGATTGTGGAAGATATGATCCGATGCTATGTTCTGGACCACGGAGGAGCCTGGGATGAGCGCTTGCGGCTTATGGAATTTGCGTATAACAACAGTTATCAAGAAAGCTTGCAAATGGCTCCTTTTGAAGCTTTGTACGGGAGGCGCTGCAGGACTCCCTTGTTTTGGGCTGAGGTTGGCGAGAGACCTTTGTTGGGTCCAGAAGCGCTCGAGGAGATCGAAACCGCTGTGAAGCTTATACGGGAAAAGCTTCGGATAGCCCAGGAGAGATATGAGAAAAACGACAATCGGCGTAGATCAGACTTGGAATTTGTGGTGGGGGACTCAGTGTTCTTAAAGGTCTCCCCGTTGATCGGAGTCAAGCGGTTTGGCAAGAACAGGAAGTTGGACCCGAGGTACGTGGGGCTATTTTCGATTGTTGAGCGGATTGGGATATCAGCTTATAGGCTGGGGTTGCCCGCAAATTTCCCTGGCGTGCATGATGTCTTCCACGTCAGTCAGCTATGGAAATGTGTGATGAATGACAGGCAGGTTTTGGATTCTGTGCCTCAGTTGGAGCCAAATCTTTCCTATGTGGAGGTGCCTGTCCGCATTCTGGATTCTCAGGTTCGTGCGTTGCAGAAGAAGTCTATTCCTATGGTTAAAGTTTTATGGAGGAATCAGGATGTAGAAAGCGCAACGTGGGAATTGGAGTCGGCTATGAGGGAGGCTCACCCTCATCTGTTTCCCTGATCTTGTGCCTGGTATGTTCTGCTTTATTTATTTATATATAGCCCTTTCCTGGCTCTTTCTCTCTCCTTCTTCATAGGAGTGTTGTGAGTAAAGTTTCGAGGCGAAACTTTCTTTTAGGGGGAGTGGCTGTAACGCCCCCGGTTTTCTTGGTTTTGTTTGATCTTAGATTGGCATTACGATGACGCATTTCCGGCACTTCGCCGTTGTAGAGCGTGGTCTTAGCTCTTTAGGTTCCAGGTGTAGCCTGGTTGTAGCCTGTTGGCAAATTTCCCCAGCTAGCCGGAGTCTCTTTTGGTGACTCGGTTGGGCCTCTTAGGGAAATGCTTGTGTTTTGGCTTCGGGAGGTGTTAGCCCGAGTGTGCGATCATCGGATGTTGTTTTTGACCTCACCGTTGTTTTCGTAGCTTGGGAGTTTATCTACTGTGCGAGTTTTGGTCGAAATCTGGGATCGTTTGCTTTCGCGTCGTTTCGGCGTTTGTTCTGTTAGCTGCAATGTTTGTAATGTTTGTTGTGCTGTGCGTGCCTGATGTGGCCGAGCTAGTAGACTGGTGCCTTGTCTCTTGTTTGCTAGGTGTTAGCAGGTTTCCTTTTCTGGGTGACACAGTCTGGGTCATGCCCGTGACCCAGGGCGTGTCGTGCTCGGGTAGAGCTCCCGGTTCTCTGGTCGACGAATTTTTGCTCGATGGGGTTTTTGTAGGAACACGGCCTATGACACGGGCGTGTCACAAGGCGTGTCCCCCTTCGTTGAGCTGCGCTCGATGGTCGTTAGGCAGAGTTTTAGTGAGAACACGGCCATATCACGGGCGTGTCGTATCGGACACGGGCGTGACATGGGGCGTGTCTCTCCATTCGACGATCGGCGCTCCACGATCGTCGAGTGGTGTTGAGTTGGTACACGGCCTGTGACACGGGCGTGTCACAGGGCGTGTCACCTGTTTCGTCGAGCTGAGACTGACGGTCGTCGAGTGGGTAGGTGTGTGAGTACACACCCCGTGACACGGGCGTGTCGGGCCGTGTCACGGGAGTGTCGGGGGCGTGTCCCGTGTTTCGTCGAGTGGAGATCGACGTTCGTCGAGTTAGTACACGCCCCGTGACACGGGCGTGTCGGACCGTGTCACGGGCGTGTCTTGGGCGTGTTCCGTACTTTTTCTCCTGAGAGCCTCTTTTGTTGCCGTGAACCGTTTTTCCTCCTCATTTTCATCGTTCCCGAGTCTGGAGAGCTTCCAGCGAAAGGGTTTTGAGAGGAGGCGGTGGTTGTTTTGGCCTGCAATTGCGGGAGGGTTAGAGCTCATTTTTCTCGTGCGATAGCGGATTTGGCTTGCTCTCGTCTAGATCTTCCATTCCATGTAAGTTTTTCTTGATTTAGGGTTGGATTCCAGGAATTGTAAATATCTGATTTCTTTTCTTTCCTCAAGTTTCAGCTTTGGTCTTCTAGGTGGCCGATCTTGCCGCCGGAGCCAAGCGGTGGTGTGGCTGTCGTTTTTCCGGAGAGGTAGAGGCAAGTGGCTCCCTTGCCCTTGCCAAATTATTTCTAACTCTTACTCTATTTTCATTTACTGTGCAATACTTCTGCATTCCTTATCTTTTTCCTCGTTAGAAAGTAGAGTAATAGGATGTCTTTTTCCTTCATTTCAGTCATGGGCTGTTTCATTGCTTTTTCTTACAATTAAGTCAACGTTCTCTCTTTTGTCTGAGGTTTGGTGTACAGTTGGTAGCTAGAGTTAGGGTGAGGCTGCGGTTAGTCATAATTTAGGTTTAGTTGTGGTAGCCCCGTGTAGTTAGGATGGAACAGAGGGTCGGGATTAAATTTCCAACTCCTTGTTTTCGCGCGTTGAGAGAGTTTAAGCTGTAGTTTGACTAAAACGTACGTTTACCCTAAGTGGAAAGCACTGATAGCGTCGAGTGAGCCGAGTTCACTCAATGCCGTCACCCAGCGTAGGATTTGTGGCTAAGTATTTCGGCGCCAAGTAAGCGGAGCTTACTCAACGCTGCGTTGAGTGGGCTCGACAGTTCTGTCTTGGGTTCGTGTATTTCCTTAGGATTGTTAGTGTGACTTTTCCCTTTCTCTAGGGGGTGGTATTGGGTGTTCGGCTAATTTTTGCTTGCCGACTCTTGGGTTGTGGCAGGTGGTGGAGTTTCGGTGGCCTCTGGAGGGGTGGTTTTATATGGTGAGCTGTGGCCACCGCCTTTTGCCCCGGTTTGGGTTGGCGTGTGTGGGACCCTAGTGCTGCCACTATTTGACCCCTTAGCCCTTTTTGGATTTGGTTTTGGTTACGTATTCAGATCCATGTTTTGACCACTGCCACTCACCCACGTGCTAGGACTGTTAGTCCCTTTCCTGTTTATGTTTTCTCTTTCTTTCGGCATATATGTATATGTCTTGTTGCTGTTGCAGACTCTTTGTAGGGCATGCTGCTTTTATTGCTCGCACTTGGTGTGCTTTGCTGTGCTTTAGAAAGTACTCTTTTCTTACAGTCATGCCCTTTCTTTTGCTTATAGCAGTTTGTTGCCGGGTTGGTAAACCCTTTATTTTGTTTGCTCATTAATCTAATGCTCTATTTACTTTTTGTTTATCTTCTTGCTGAGGTGTTCTTTTCTTGAATGCCTCAGGTCCAGGTTGTAGCCGGTTCTGCGGCTAGTTCTTTTGGAGGGGCTTGTTGGTGGCGTCTTGGGTAGCTGAGATAGCCGATCCCCGATTTTGTGAGGTAGTTCTTTACCTTTCTGTATAGACATACATTCTCACCAGTGGGTTCGTGTCAGGTTGTTGGCGTCCACTGGTGGCTTCTTGCGATGCTGGGTATGAACTTAAACTGTTGTTTTTGCCTATTTGTGGTGGTTTACTTGCTTCTGGGAAGTATTTATGCTAGGTTGCATGTTAGATATTTTTAAACCCTAAAAGCATTATTATATGTACATCATGCATAACATATTTATAAAACAAACACACTATATTTCCTTAGCGTAAAAAGACTATCTTTTATATATATATTATATTCACGTTAGAGTCGAGCGTACCATGAGTCGTCCCTCGGGGACACTTATGCTCATTTAGAGTGTCAATTTAATTGAACCAGAGTATTTTCTGCTGCGTATAAATATACTTTTTATTTGTGGACTAGCTGATCCATCGTGCCGAAGGATACGACCTTTCAACATAACTGATTTTCTTTCATATTTAATCAACGATTTTCCTTAAAATCTAAGGTCTGGAGTTTTGCCTGAGCGTGTGCAGTTATCCCCTGCACGACGTGGCATCACGGCACGTGTTTTCTCTTGCTCTGATACGATTCTATCGTTGAGAAAATGCTGGTTGTGACAGGGGAGGCAGATTTTTCCTTCCCCTACTAGTATATTTCCAAGCTAGAGCCAAAACTGGCCACCGAGAGTGCCCATATGTCCAAAAAGCTTAAAACTATATAGGGGCCGAATACGGGGTTGTACACATTTCATTTTCGTCGCCATGAGGTATCCCTCCAACTCGGTTGCCTGCATCAATATTCAGCTGGTCTCCCATTGGGACAAAAGTGATGGCTGCGGCGCGTCTTCGCGCTAGGATAGTACGTTCGATCTCTGGGTCGTAGGCGACAAAATCTCTTATAGCTTGGCCCTGCATTCACTGCGGCAAACACAATAGAAGGAAACAGCTGTCAAAAAAAAACACTAACTCTTATAACAATATTTTCAGTCATCCTGAGTCGCTCTACAGTTGCATTCCCCGACAACGGCGCCAAAAACTTGATGCGTGTAAATCAGCAAGCACACCAGTCGCACAAGTAATAAAGTTCGGGAATAAATCCCCGAGTGTCGGTCTCTTGAGGAATGCAATTAGCATAGAGCGGCAACAGTTCAGAAAATATTGTTATGAGAGTTATACTTCGAAAAAGAGTAAAGAGGGGACTTGAGAGATTGTGGTTGTTTGATCTAATAAACTAGTAAAAGCTATGCGGGTCGAAGGCACTGCTTCACAAGGTGAAGTGAGTGTATCGGCCGCGATGCCGAACTTCGGTTGGGCGAGTGGACGGAAAGCAAATGGATGGAAGTGTTCTTGTGTGGAGTGCAATCGGGTGAGACACGGGTATGGAGTGGATGTGGAGTGAGTGAGGCACATTCACAAACACTACTCACAAGCATAAGAAAACTACAAACATCCCATTAGATATAGAATAAAACTTGATGTTCATTGCAATGTTGAATCATTCCATACTACAGAGGAAGGGGAAGAGGAGTAAACCAAAAGAGAGTGAAGATCCACCGCAGGTCGTGGCCGGAATAGCGAGTTCTCAATCCGCTTCTGTGCTTAGTCCGAGTAGGCTTCCGGTACCAACGAGCTGTCACCTCGAAGGCCTTTGAGTCCTTTCTCTAGGTTGTCTTCTTCACCAACTCCGGTGGAAAGCTTGGAGTTGAAGTTGCCAATGGCCGGGAGCTCGCCAGAGAGTTTGAAAAGCTTTGGAATAGCTGGCTATGGACTCCCGATGAAGGTGGACGTGATGGAGCAGCTGGAGAAGTAAAATGGCGATTCCCGCGCACTCCCCGATCGCAGCAAATGACGGGCGTTGACCTAAATCGCGGACCACGTCCTTAAATATGGAGGCAGCAAAAGCAGAGCGCACGATCAGTGGCGCACGACCAGTGGTCATGCGCCCTATCGGTCGATGATCGTGCGCCATTTCCAATTAGACCTGCAACCTGGATGGAAACATCAGCAAATATGCGCACGAGCAGTGGCGCACGACCAGTGGTCATGCGCACTACGGCCAATGCTCGTGCGATTACCCGGGCAAAATTAGGAAAAATGAGAATGTAATGCGCACGATCGGTGGCGCACGACTAGTGGTCGTGCGCAATAAGTCTAGTGGTCGTGCGCGTACAATAAGATCGACGAACGGAGAAACGTTCTTGAGAATATCGTCGAACAGAGATCGACGAATGTATTGCGCACGACCGGTGGAGCACGACCTGTGCTCGTGCGCAATAAGTCTAGTGGTCGTGCGCCGTATTCCTTCATCTTCGGGGTCTCCCGAGCAGTTCCGGAGCACGCATACGAGCCCTGTACCAGCAGAAGAGGCATATAGGCCACCAAACGTGCACACCACATTCACAAGTCAAGGCTAAAGAACAACAAAAGCACAGAAACAAATAAAGCACACAGAAACGAGCCTATAGTGCACTTAATCGTAAAATAGGCATGTAAGAAAATATTAGCAGTTATGGCTCTCAAGTGTAGTGCTAAGATGATAAAACTGGCCCAGATGAGTCCAAACATTAGTGTAAAATTTGGACTCATCAGCCGTACCCTCCCTTTGGGACCTTAGGGTTGCGCTCGCAGAGGCCGGGCTCGCCGGTACCCGCCCCCTCTCCTCGGCGAACTGACGTGGCCGCGTGGGCGTTTCTGGGGACCATCCCCACCCTGTGGTTCGAGCTTTTCTCGCCGGGGACTCACGGCCCAGGTCGCGGGAAGGATCTGAGGTTCCTCCCTCCTCGCATCTCCTTCGAGCTGCCGAGCTCGTCAGGTCAATTTTGCTTGGATTCTTGCCCCATGAGCTTTTCCTGCATTCCTCTTCTCACTGACATTTGTCTTCACAGCTCCCCCCAGCCAATCCGCTGCAGAGGAATCTTCGCGGGCAACCCACTATTCTCCCCTCCCTTCCCCGAGCTCGCTGGACTCTTACCTGGGCCCTGAAGTGGATCAAGGCGAGCTGACGAGGAGGGAGGTCAAGCTTCTCAAGAAGCTGGTGTGCGAGCTGCGCGAGGTGCAGGGGGTCAACGAGACGCTACAACGCGACTACGCGCGTCTTGCCGATGAGGTGCGAAGCGGCCGGGCTGGCGAGCTGATGTCCCCCTCCTGACTTCTGGATGAGATAGATGATGGCCTCTCAGTGGCGCAGAGGAATTCGGGGAGGATCCGCAAGCTGCTGCACATGTGGCAGTCTGGGGGACGGGAGCCGCGAGGCCGGGGTAGGTAAGTGGGCGGCTCCTTTGCCGAGACGACCGGTACTTGCTTCCTGATGCTCCCCCTGCTCGCAAGCCCCGCTTTTTATTCCTGAACTTGGTCTCTGTAATAAGTAGTTTTAGAATATTCTTGGACACGCATTATTCAAATAATATATTGCGATGTTTGACTTAGCCTTGGTTGGGACGCGCCGGAAGTTGGCGAGCTGGGGTGGCGAGTTGGTTTGGCGAGTTGGGGTGGCGAGCTGGGGTGGCGAGCTGGGGAGGCGAGCTGAGCCGACTGGACGGCCTGACCCCAGATTTCGTTTCCTATAAATAGTCCCCCCCCCCTCACCAACCACCATACTGTGCTTTTATTACTGTCTTTCCCTCTGTTCCTGCGCTTTTCTCCTTTTCTGCTCGCGCTCTGCTTCTTCCTCTGCGAACATGGGAAAGGCCAACCCTGATGCAGATGGCCGCTCCAAGTGTGCGCAGCACTTCACTAACTATTGCTTCTTCGAGGGGCACACCAGTGAGGGGGAGCTCGCGGAGTTCAAGGCTGAGTATGTGTCGCCGGGCTTCGAGGCGCGTAGGCCGAGGCAGGGGGAGGCCACCAACACTTTCTACGAGGACGAGCTCACCTTCCCCATCTCGCATTTTGAGGTGGGGTTGCACATCCCCCTCTGGCCGGAGAACCGACAAATCCTGAAGTACTATGGCGCAGTACTCGCACAGTTAAACTCCAACGCGTCGCCATGATGGTGGCGTTCGCGAGCTACCTTCTGCGGGAGAGGATTGAGTTCAACCTGACAGTGTTCAAGAAACTATTCTCCTATAAGGTGACTCCGGATGGGGTCGCCTACTTCAGTGGCTTGCTGATCAAGGTTTGCGAGATTGCGAACAAGTATTACACTTGGATGACCAAGATCGCCTTCATCAAGGGTGATCTCGGCAACATCCCCTACTCGCCCCAGCAGAAGGGCGAGGAGGTCTACCGCCCCACTGCCGTGTCCGGCAATGATGCCGAACTCCATTAGTATTTCCTCCACAAGGACTTCGAGGTCGCCTTCCTACGAAGGGGCCTCGACTCGCATCTCCCCGTCCCACCAGACGAAGGTTTTGTTCTCTCCTCATCCTGTCGAGCTCACCCGATTGCCGAGCTCGCCATATTGCTGCTGAATTTCTTCAAACTTTTTCCAAGTATTTTCTTGCAAGGGAGCGGATAATTCCCACAAACCCGCCATTTGCGTACTCGGAGTCGGACCCGAACCTTCTTGCTTGCGAGAAGGCGGCGGCGGCGGCCTGCCGAGATGAGGCGGCCCTCTCCCAACCGTCTTCTAGCAAGAGGTGGCCTGAGGATGCGGGGTAAACCCGCCACACCGCCAGCGACTGCCAAAAAATATGCGGAGAGCCCTGTTGTCTTCGCGGGGGAAACAACAACAACATCACTCCAGCCCCAAATACATTAGCTCGTTTAAGACCCCTCCCGACGCGTCGCCGAAGAGCCCGCTAAAGGAGATCACCAGCAAAATACGGAAGGGCGGCGAGGCTCCTTCTTCTACGGCGGCGATCTCCCCACCCCCTTCGGCGAAGACGGCGGCTCGCGAGCGCGGGTCGCCGAAACAACATCCCCTCTTTAACTTCGGGGGGGGGGGGGGGGGGCAGTGGAGGGACTCGGCGGGCGAGCCCATGGTGTAGTGGAATGAGCTGGCCCATCGGGTCTCCATCTCCACTCTGCATCCATCCTGGCATGACCGCGAGCCCGCCACCGGCCATGCTTACACCCTCGGCTTCGACCTCTATGGTCGCGAGGATGCCGAGGCCTACAAGAACATGACCCTCCGACAGCTCGGCCATGAGGGTCTGCAGGCCCACCTGCGGACCATGGAGCTCCACCACATGCTGACCCGCCGCAGCTTTGCCCTCAGCAATCAACTCCTAAAAGCCGAGCAGGCCCGCGAGGTCGCCAAGGACAAGGTTGCTGATCAGGCGAAGCAGCTCGGCATCGCTGAGGGCCTCCTTGCCTAGGCCGCCGGCGGACTGGTAAGTGTCAAGTTCTCCTCTGCTCTTTTACTTAGAAAATTTTGCGCTGCTGCTAACCGGGTTTTCTCTTTACCAGGATGCCAAGGGCGCAGGGAAGCTTCGGGCTCGCAATGCCGAGCAAGGGGAGGAGATTAGCCAGCTGCGAGCCCGCCTTGCTGAGCTGGAGGGGGAGAACGCGAAGCTAAAGGAGGAGAATCAGCACCTCAACCGCGAGGTCCGCCGCCAGGCGGAGATCTTCTTCCCGGACAGCGGCTCTGATCCTTCCCTCCCCTACAAGAGGCCGCGGATCTTTGGCGTGGGAGATCTCGCCGAGAGGCTGCGAATTAACTCCATCCAGGCTGCCGAATGCACCCTCCAAATGATGAAGGATACGGGGGTGCTGGTGCAGGGGTGCGAGGAGATCTCTGCTAGGGACCTGATGCCGAGCTTATTCCCGGCGACGCCACCCAGCGAGAAGGAAGATAGCCTGGACGCAATGTTCGGGAAGGGCTTCCCGGACCAGCAGGGTGAAGGGGAGGATCAGTCCGGCGGGGGGGGGGGGGGGGAGGCCTGAATTTGTATACTCTTCTTTTTGGTTTACTCGCCGAGGCGATCCCCTGTAAACATCTTTTGTGAACACTTTTTATTTAATGAAAGAAAGGTTTTTGATCATACCCCTGCCACTTCTTTTTTTTGTTTTCTATTTGTTTTGCTCTGTACATCCGCGAGTACTTCCCCAGACGACCTCGCATAGACAGGTACTGCGAGTAGGATAGTCATTAGTACACGCCCGTGAGAGGGTATGTTTTGAGTGCTTGCCAAGCTTCAGACGATTCGGGAGCGGGCTGCTCTCTGCCCTTGTCACGCCACCTCAGCTCACCCGCGAGCCATCCAGGTTGAACTCAAAAAATCTTCTAAGTAAAACAGACGGGGTGAAGTGCCCTGGCCTGGCTCGCCTTCCTTCAGCGAGGCCCTGAGACCTGGTTTGCTACCCCTTTGCTGATGCCGAGCTGGGTTTGGCGAGTCCAAACTCGCCTGTGCAGAACCTCTCCCCCCTTATTCCTTGGCATTCGAAACTCCTTGGTCTTTACCTGGCGAATTCAAGGTCGATACTATCAAGTGACTTCCTGCCCTGTCAGATAGGTGAGAGCCTGACAGCGGGATCTACTCGAGGCTAAGGATGACACCGAGTGACTTCCAGCCCTGACAGTTAGGTGAGAGCCTGACAACGATATCTGCTCGGGGTCCACTACTAACACCATCGAGTGACTTCCAGCCATGCCAGCTAGGTGAGATCCTGACAGCAGGATCTGTTCGAGGCCAAGGATGACACCGAGTGACTTCCAGCCCTGCCAACTAGGTGAGAGCCTGGCAGCGGGATCTGCTCGGGGTCCACTACTAACACCATCGAGTGACTTCAAGCCCTACCAGCTAGGTGAGAGCCTGACAGCGGGATCTGCTCGAGGCCAAGGATGACACCGAGTGACTTCCAGCCCTGCCAGCTAGGTGAGAGCCTGATGGTAGGATCTGCTCGGGGTCCACTACTAACACCATCGAGTGACTTCCAGCCCTGTCAGCTAGGTGAGAGCCTGACAGCTGGATCTGCTCGAGGCCAAGGATGACACCGAGTGACTTCCAGCCCTGCCAGCTAGGTGAGAGCCTAACAGCGAGATCTGCTCGGGGTACACTACTAACACCATCAAGTGACTTCCAGCCCTGCCAGCTAGGTAAGAGCCTGACAGCGGGATCTGCTCGAGGCCAAGGATGACACCAAGTGACTTCCAGCCCTGTCAGCTAGGTGAGAGCCTGATAATGGGATCTGCTCGGGGTTCACTACTAACACCATCGAGTGACTTCCAGCCTGCCATCTAGGTGAGAGCCTGACAGCGGGATCTGCTCGAGGCCAAGGATGACACCGAGTGACTTCCAGCCCTGCCAGCTAGGTGAGAGCCTGATAGTGGGATCTGCTCGGGGTCCACTACTAACACCATCGAGTGACTTCCAACCCTGCCAGCTAGGTGAGAACCTGACAGCGGGATCTGCTCGAGGCTAAGGATGACACCGAGTGACTTCCATCCCTGCCAGCTAGGTGAGAGCCTGACAGCGGGATCTGCTTGGGGTCCACTACTAACCCCATCGAGTGACTTCCAGCCATGCCAGCTAGGTGAGAGCCTGACAGCGGGATCTGCTCGAGACCAAGGGTGACACCGAGTGACTTCCAGCCCTGTCAGCTTTGTGAGAGCCTGACAGCGGGATCTTCTCGGGGTCCAAGTTCACTTCATTCCTTCATGCGAACTCACAGCGACAATATTGGCATACTAAAGAGTTTTCATTAAAAATCAAGGCACAACTTACAAGCTTCAAGGAAAACAGCATTTTAAGTCATCACCACTCCAGGTGAGACTTAGGGTCTCGCCCTCCACATTTTGGAGTCGATAACCTCCCGATTTTAAAGCCTCCTTTACAATAAACGGTCCTTCCCAGCTGGCGTTGAGTTTCCATACGGATGCCGACCTCCCTGCTGCATCCACCTTCTTTAGTACCAAGTCCCCTTCCACAAACCGTTTGACTCTGACATGCTTGTCAAAGTACTTGGCCATTCTCCTTTTCACCTCTTCCTGTCGGATGGCAGAAAGGTCCCTCAGCTCTTCCACCATGTCAAGGGAGAGCCACAGTTCCTCCTCGTTCTCTGCCTGCCATTATTCTCTACCTTCCTTGGCGGTAACGACTCGAGGAGTTTGGACTTCAAATTCCACGGGGAGCACTGCCTCGCACTCATGAGAGAGTTTGAAGGGAGTCTCTCTGATAGCTGTGTTGGGGGTGGTTCTCAGGGCCCAGAGAATCGCAGGAAGCTGCTCCACCCAGCTCCCCTTCAAACTCTCCACTTTCTTCTTGAGGAGGTTGACGATGATCTTGTTCGCGGCTTCCACCTGTCCGTTGCTCCTGGGGTGATGGAACGAGGCAAACCTGAGTTCGATTCCAAGCTGCTCGCAAAAACTGGTGAACTCAGCGCTGGAGAACTGGGGCCCGTTGTCCGTGACAATGTCCTGGGGCAGCCCGTGGCGGCAGATGATCTCTCCCCAGACGAAGTTTCTGATAATCTGGGAGGTCACCATGGCCAGCGCCTTCACCTCCAACCACTTGGAGAAGTAGTCGATCATTACTAGGAGGAACCTCCTCTGCCCACTGGCCTAGGGGAATGGCCCAACCAAATCCATTCCCCAAATGGCGAAGGGCCAGGCGGTCGTGATACTTTTTAGTCGCTGGGCCGGCTGTAGCTGGAGGGGGGCAAACAGCTAGCATTTATGACACCTTCTTGCGAATTCCGTTGCATCATGGCACAGGGTGGGCCAGAAGTACCGCTGCCTGATAATTCTTCCTTCCAGGGTCCGCCTCCCGGAGTGGCTCCCACACTCTCCGGAGTGGACTTCCTCCAAGATTTTTTGTACCTCCTCCTTGGCCATGCAACGAGCCAACATCCCCGAGAGTGTCTTCCTGTACAACTTCCCGTCCTGGAGGAGGTAGTACGCTGACTTACGCCTCAGCTTCTTCTTATCTACCCCCTCCGGATACTCTCCTGTGGAAAGGAAAGTTACAACTTGGTCCATCCATGAAGTCCGTTGATCTATCTTCATGAGCCCCCCTCTTCGATGGAGGGGTGGAATAGGTCAGTGATGGTACCTCCCACCCGAGGACCGTGCTTTGCGAGCTGATCGACCTGCTCACTTTCCTCCTGGGGCATGTGCTAGATGGAGAAAGTTTGGAACGTGCCAATGACCCCCTTTACTTTGGCTAAGTACAAACACAGGGTAGGCTCCCTTGTCTCAAACTCCCCGTTGATCTGGGAAGCTACCACCATGGTGTCGGTAAGGACCTCCATGTCCAACACCCACAGATCCCTGGCTAGCCGCATCCCTGCTATCACGGCTTCATACTCGGCTTGATTGTTAGTGATGGGAAAGTGCACCACCACCGTCTGCTCAATCCTTGTCCCTTGAGGGCTCTCCAAGATCACCCCTACTCCTAGGGAATGCCTCCCCGAGGCGCCATCCACCTTTACCTTCCAAGGGGTCGGACAAGTAAGCTCTTCCTCCGCCACCTCAATCACATAATCAGCCAAGAAGTCGGCCATTGCTTGAGCTTTGATCGAGAGACGGGGGACAAAGGAATCGTCAAACTCACTCAACTCTACCGAACATTTGGCCAGCCTGCCAGAATGCTCCACCCCCTAAAAGATGTTGCGGAGGGGATGGTCAGTCACCACTCGGATTAAGTGTGCCTGGAAATAAGGTCGTAGCCTTCGGGCTGAGATGATCAGGGCAAAGGCCAGCTTCTCCAAAATTGGATACCGGAGCTCGGCCTTCCTCAGAACCCGACACACGTAGTAAATAGGGAGCTGCTTCTTCCCCTCCTCCCGAACTAGGACGGAGCTCAAGGCCTCTGCCCCGACCCCGAGATACAAAAACAGATCTTCCCCCTCCTCGGGCCCTTGGATCAGCGGAGCCTGGGTCAGCTGCATCTTGAGGGCTTAGAATGCCTCCTCGCACTCCTTGGTCCATTCGAACCTTTGACCGCCCCTTAGCATTTTGAAGAAGGGGGAGCACTTTTCCCCAGCCCGGGAAAGGAACCTACTCAGCCCTGCCAGTTTCCCTATCAGGAGCTGTACTTCCTTGGTATTCCGTGGCGACCCTAGCTCCATGATAGCCTTGACCTTGTCAGGATTAGGCTCGACCCCCGCAGGGGTGAGGAGATGCCCTAAGAACTTTCCCCTGCTAGCCCCGAAGACGCATTTCAGAGGGTTCAACCGCATCTTGTACTTACGCAGGGTAGCAAAGGTCTCCTCTAAGTCCTGGAGGTGGGATCCCACATCCCAACTCTTGATCATGAGGTCATCCACGTACACCTCCAGATTTCTCCCCTTTTTTCTCTTTGAAGTCCCTATCCATCATCTTTTGGTAGGTCGCCCCTGCATTCTTCAGCCCGAAGGGCATCATCTTGTAATAGTAACATCCATCCCCCGTGATGAACGAGACATCCTTGATGTCCGGGGGGTGCATCCTGATTTGATGAAAACCTGAAAAAGCATCTAGAAAACTCATTACAGAAAAACCAACGGCTGAGTCAACCAGCGCGTCGATCCGAGGCAAAGCATAACAGTCCTTAGGACAAGCTTTATTAAGTAAAGAAAAATCGATACACATCCTCCACCGGCCATCTCCCTTTTTGACCATGACCACATTGGAGACCCAGCCTGGGTATTGGATCTCAGACACTAAGTCAGCCTTGAGGAGCTTTGCCACCTACTCTCTGATGGGTTCTGCCAGCTTGTCCGCAGTGGACCTCTTCTTTTGTTGGACGGGGCGTGTTCCCGGGTCCAGGTTGAGGCGGTGGCAGACCACATCCGCGTCAACCCCCAGCATCTCCGCGGCGTTCCATGCGAAGATTTCACGTTCTTCTGGATGCACTCCAGCATCCTGCCTTGGTCTTCCGGGGTCAGCCCACGCTGATGCAGACCTTCTCCACCCTGCCACCATGGGTGAGAATCTCCAACTCCACCACTTCCTCTGCAGCCTCCAACCTGGACTACTCTCCCCAACCTTCAGCATCCCTCTCCTCCGGGACTGGGATCTCCACCTCCACCTCTTCTTCCACGGCCATCACCTCGGCCATCTCCTCCTGATCTCTTCCTGCCGCCTCCTTCTCAGCGCAGCTCTCCACCTCCAGCTCCTCCCTGCCAACTTCCTCCTCAGCCTCCTCCATTCTTCGCCCCATCTCCTCGGCTCCCTCCTGCCAAGAGATGGACTTCACAGCGGTGACATAGCATTGCTGCGCCACCTTGGGGTCTCCCCTGACCCTGACCTGAATCCTCTCAGCGTTGAACTTTAATCATTAGTGGAAAGATGAGGGGACGCAGCTGAAGGCGCTGATAAGGGGCCTCCCGAAGATGGCACTGTAGCTGCTGGGGGCATACACAATGACGAACCTGCAGTTTCTGGACTGCCCCCCCCAGGGTGACATGGAGGCCGACTCATCCCTCCACTTCCTTCCTCTCCCCTGAAAACCTGAACAAGGGTCCGTCCGAGGCCAGCACCCTCTTCGCCTCCACCTTCATCGCGTCAAACGCCTTTTTAAAGACGACGTTGACGGAGCTTCCATTGTCAACGAGGATCCGGGAGACGGTAAAAATTTCGATGGCTGCCTTGATGACCAGCGCATCACAGAATGGATCCTCGTGATCTGCCATGTCATTTATGGTGAAGGTGATCCTCTCCTCTGGGGGTGGGGTCTGGGATGTGGAGGCAATGCTCCAATGGTACATGGTGTGGGGGCTCACCTTGCGGGAAGCCTCTACCCCCACCCCCTGTGGATCACTCTGATCCCTCCTCGGGTACCAACATCCACCCGGTCTTCACAACGGTCCTCCTTTGCTCGAGGCAGGACCTCCTCGATCCTTACTTCCTCGCGCCCCTACTGCTGCTACTGCTGCTCCCTATTCCCTCTCATTTCAAGGAACTCCGAGCACGTGGCTGTGGCGTGCCCCTCCTCTTGATGGAAGTCGCAATAGGGAAACTCCACCCTAACTTCTCTCCTCCTTATCCTTGCTACTCTCCTCCTCTCCCCCAAGGCTATGGCCATAGTCTCTTCCTGATCGGGGAGTCGGGGCCTCTGGGCCTACCTCTAGCCCGGGGGGTGGAGTTGGTCTTGCTCCCCTTGATAGTGATCCCTTCCTTGGTATCCTCTTTGTGGCCCCTGCCCTTGCCACTCAGGTCTCCAGCCCAGCCGACGGTCGTGCTCCTGACGCCCCCACCTCGGATGCTGCTGCCCCTGGAGCTGCCTCTGCTCCCTCTGCCAGGGCTCTCCTCTCCTCCTGTCCTCTTCCTCTTCTCGACTCCTTCTCCTCCTCCGTGGACCACCTGGCCAGCTTCCGCGCAAACTCCGGGTTTGACGCCTCCCCATCAACTTCTCTTGCTGCCCTCTCCATCAGCTCCTCGTTGGAGAGGGAGGGAACTCTCTTCAGCTCCATCCTGAAGAACCCCTGCTGCAGGCCCAGGGTAAAGGCCATCATCAAACTATGGCCCGACATCTCCTAGACCTGAGTAACCTCCTCCTGGCACCGATCCACGTAGCTCCCCAGGGTCTCATTCACCCCCTGCTTGATTTGGAATAGAGATTCTGACTCCTTCTTCCTCCTCTTCGAGGTAGTGAACCTCAGGATGAACCCCCGGCACAGGTCCTCAAAGCAGTAGATGGAGATGGCCGGTTGCTGATGGAACCACTCCCTTGCCTTCTCCCTGAGGGTGGTAGCGAAGAGTCGGCACTTGAACCCGTCCGACATCTGTCGGATGGAGACTACATCCTCGAACTATTGAACATGCTGGACCGGGTCTCCCTTCCCGGTGTAGTAGGACATCTCGGGTTCCTTGAACCGATCTGGAACTGGAGCTGAAGAGACCAACTCACTGAAGGGGCTTCCTCCCCCTGCTGGTCGAGCTGGCGAATATCGCGAGCCTAGCTCGCCGAACCGGCCTCGACCTGCCGAGCCGGGGAAGAGCTCGCGCCCGGGGAGCTAGCACCACGGCCTTTCTCGGCCACCTCCTTCCCAGCTCGCCTGCCTGGGGCATCCTCGCCCAAAGAGGGGGCGACTGCGATCTGGACTGCTGGAGTCGTGCACTCGGCCCGCGTGCCGTGTGCGAACTTGATGAGGTTCAGCACCTCATTCCTGAAATCCTAGAACATCACCACCGTGGCGAGAGGCGGGGGGGGGGGGGGGGGGGGGCGTTGAGTCCGGCCTGTCAGATCCCTTCCTCCCGTCATCGAACACGCTGAAGCTTTTCTGTACTGACCACGCTCCACGCTCACCGCACCAAACTTTTTTAACCGAGAAACGGTCTCCTATGGAGTTCACCCTTGGGGAAGGGGTGGTCTCATGGATACTTCACTCCTGCAAGAAAAATAACAAAGAAAACAAGGAAAGACCTACCCAAGGGCTCGGCGGGGAGGACTCACCACACACCCGGAAGATCTGAGAGCGCTTCCCCTCCTTAGCCAGAGGCCGAGCTAAGGTACCCTCAGAAAGCACTTGAAAACTGGAGCAGGAGAGCACAAGAAACCTGCCTTCTGAGGTACCCCTTGGGTCCTATTTATAGTTTTTTTTAATCTAAACTGCCAATAACCAAATGAACTGACCTGAAATTACCATACAACCCTTGGTTGGGTCTGCCAACAGCCAAACTCCGCTGTTTTGAAGGGCTATGGGCAGACCAGCTAGAGCAAAACAGTAAAAAGTACCTCACACACCCAGGCGAGCTGGGGAGCTTGATCACCTCTGCAGGTCCTGCTCACCTGTTGTTGTCGAGCTCCGTTGCGAGGGCGCGAGCTGGGACGGTGAGCTCGCCCATCCATTGGTCGCCATCAGTTGACCTGAGCTTGACGATTCTTGGACTAGCTCGGCGAATGCCAAGCTCGGGGTCGACGAATGCCTGAACTTCGTTCGACGAATGCCGATCTCCGGTCGACGAATGCCGATCTACGGTCGACGAATGCCGATCTCCGGTCGACGAATGCCGATCTCCGGTTGACGAATGCCGAGCTCGGGCTCGGCTTCTCTACGACCAAGCTCGCCCACTATCTTCAACCCGATCTGTCTGGTTCCTGGTGGCCTTGCTCGCTGGAGATGGGGTTATACACAGTAGGTTGCTGGTTTGGTTAAATAAAGGAGTTCATCATTGGAAGACATGATTAGTAGAGTGAGAGGTTGACTAGTGTTAGGTGGTGCTCGGGGATCAGCGAAAGATCATCCTTCCCGTAGGGAGGAAGTGTTTAATGCACTGGGGCTAGATTCAGTAAAATTAATTAATGGTTGAGAAATCAGGTAGCAACCAATAATAATAAGTGCCTTGCGAAACGGAGCTTTGGGCGTAATCCCATCATAGCTCCTAGTGCCTTCGAGAGCTCTTCACGGGGTATACCTTGGGCAGTCCTGGCTAACCTAAATAGTAGGTAAAACTGAATTACAAGAGTAACTAGAAGTAATCTAGGATTGCACACACACTCCCCGGAGTTGTGGGGGTTAGGTTGGGTCACACGGGCAGTAGGCTCGATGGATTTGGTGATGGGCAGGTTGGACCGACGAGCTCTGGCTCGGTTGTTGTTGTGATGAGCAGGATGACCCGGCGAGCTTTGGCTCGGTGGATGTTTGTGACGGACGGGATGGTCAGGGGAGCTTTGGCTCGGTGCTGATACATAAGGTTGCATGTGCATAAAGTAAAGGT
Source organism: Platanthera guangdongensis (assembly GCA_039583875.1). Classification (NCBI taxonomy): domain Eukaryota; kingdom Viridiplantae; phylum Streptophyta; class Magnoliopsida; order Asparagales; family Orchidaceae; genus Platanthera; species Platanthera guangdongensis. The sequence continues at coordinate 90,060,212 of CM077155.1, read as the reverse complement.
GGTGGGTCTTCGGTATTGCAGTGTCGATGCACCGACGCCAATACACTGACTCGACAAGTGTGGCTAGCACTTCTTCAACAGAAGTCCGGTGCGCCAGCCGGCAAGAGTACACAGGAGCTCTGCTTAGTGCACCAGCATTGAGACGTACGATATGTCTGACCGGCAGTGCTTTACTGGTTTAGAGGTGGACGAGGCCCAACCCACCGCTTCCGTCTGCAACTACGTAGGTATCCTAGGAGGTTCGGCTCCAGAAAGGGGGAACTACAGGTCTGTGTGCACAGAGTCGGGTTGGTGAGTTGCACTTGAATGATCTCATCATAACCCACTTGCATGTCATAGCATAATCATAGCATAAAACCCCTGTCACCTATTGTATAAGTGGTATGGGACGCTTATACAATAGGCCCTACAAAACGACCCCTTGGTCTATAAGCTTGTGTGGGCAAGTTTATAAATTAAGGTTAAATTCTTTATATATATATTGCTGTTAATAACCGACACCCCAATGTATAAATTGGTATGGAACTCTTTATACGATGGGAGCCCTGTAGAAGATCTCTTGCTTGTTTTCGTATATGTTAAGGTTACTTTTCATACTTTACTGCCACATGTACTATAAAATTGCTAGTATAGGTCCGCTGCCATCTGTTTCTTGATTACTGTCCACCTTCAAGTCCTCCCCTTTCTTCCTCTCTGCTCGATGCCTAGGGGCCATGGGGGAAGGGGTGGGGATGATAGGACTTAGTGGTATAGACTAACGGTTTCCGGACCACATCATTAAAGGGATCGTGGAGCCCAGCATGGAGGAGCAGCCCCATAGGTCGGCATGCTTGGAGATGGGGTAGTCTAGCACCGGAGTTCAGACGGTGGGGACTGTGAGCCTCTGACCTTAGTAGTGTTTGATTTTGCTTCCGCTTGAGTGACTATGTAGTGAGGATTTGGTGTATCGGGCTTAAGCCCTTATGTTCAGTACATTTATATATTTTGTGGACTCTCCCTTCGTGGAGATATTATTACTCTGATGTGATTTTATTGTGGACATTTGGTTAGAGTTTTTACCTCACTTGTGTTTACTCTACTTTTGTTGCTTTTCTGCGATCGAATCGACCAACAGAATCGGCGTTTTACGGTGATAACCCTTCAGGGCGTGAAGGTGTCACCGCAAAGTGGCGGTTCTGGGCCTAAGACCCCGGTGTTAAAAAAAGGGGGGGGGTGGGGTCTTACAAGTTGTATCAGAGCAAACCTCGATCGAAAAGTAGCAGTCCACAACCGCTAGGTCACCCCCGCGCGAGTTTAGTTTGGGGACAAACTAAGCAGCGGAAGCAGTGGTGTGCCCATATGGGGGATCACATGTAAATTGTCCACTTTTCATTAGGTATTGATGTAGAACGACACGTAATAGACTACGCCTCCCGACAGCTGAAGTTACATGAGAAGAACTATCCGGTGCATGATCTGGAGATGGGTGCAGTGATCTTTGCACTGAAGATTTGGCGACACTACCTCTACGGGGTCACTGTGACATCTTCTCAAATCACAAGAATTTGAAATACGTGGACACATAGAAGGAACTCAACATCAGACAGAGACGTTGGGTGGAGTTCCTGTCAGATTACCAGTACACCATGCACTACCACCCCAGGAAGGCGAACGTCATGGCAGATGCTCTGAGCCATAGAGGAGATACCTCAGGGAAGGGACCACAACTGATGTCCATGGAGCTAGTCCGGTCTTTCAGAGATATGCAGATATCCCTAGGGTCCGAGAATGATCCAGAGCTGTACATGGAGTATCTAGCATCGATGGTTGCCAAAGATGATATTCAGGACCGCATCCGGGATGGACATAAGACAGATGCATGGGCAGAACCGATATTCCATGCCTTGGAGGAGGGTTCGACGGGAGATTATTCACTGAGAGATGGATTGCTATATTTCAGAGGCAGGGTCTACATACCCGCAAGAGGTCAGATTCGGGAGGACATCATGGCGGAAGCACATTGTAGCAGATATTCTATACACCCGGGGATCACCAAGATGACGGCAGACTTGAAGAAGACGATGTTCTGGCCGGGGATGAAGAAGGACATTACATACTTCGTGACTCATTGCGAGGCATGCCAGCTAGTGAAGGCGGAGTGCAGAAACCCCGCAGGATTACTACAGCCACTTCCGGTGCCAGAGTGGAAATTTGAGGACATCGCGATGGATTTCATTCATGGCCTTCCCCGATCACGGACGGGAAACGATTCGATTTGGGTCATCATCGATCGGCTGACAAAGGTGGCCAGATTCATTCCGATCAGAAAAGATGACTCGGTTGGGGTACTAGTATGGAGATTCGTAGAGCAGTTCATTAGTTACCATGGGGTGCCCCGGATGATCGCGTCTGATCGGGATGGTCGGTTCACATCCAGGGAGTGGATATCCATGCAGGCTTACTTAGGCGCGCGGATGACCTTCAGCACAATATTTCATCCCCAGACGGATGGGCAGACTGAACGCACCAACCGGACATTGGAGGACCTCCTAAGGCTATGCATTCTGGATCAAAACGAACCTTGGGAGAAGCTTTTACCACTGGTCGAGTTCTCCTATAACAACAGCTACCATTCCAGCATAGGGATGGCTCCTTATGAAGCCTTGTACGGAAGGAGATGTAGGACTCCACTTCCATGGATACAGGATGAGGATCTGAAGGCGTTGGGATTGTATTTTGTCGAAGACTTTGAGACTCAGGTGAAACAGATACGGGACAGAATGCTGGAAGCGCTGAGTCGACATGCTAAGTATTACGACGAACGACACCGTCAGGTGGAGTTTCTGGTGGGAGACCGGGTTTTATTGAAGATCCGGCCCATGCACGGAGTTTCACGGGTGCGTGGTCGGAAGAAGAAACACAGCATTAGGTATATGGGCCCTTACAGGATCTTGGAGCGGATCGGGCCCCTAGCTTACAAGCTGGAATTGCCACCGGAACTGACAGGTTTACAAGACGTGTTCCATATTTCTTCACTTAGGAGGGCTCTACTACGCCCGGAGCAGCAGATTTCGACCATAGATGGACCGGTAGCTTCAAACCGGTCAGTTCACTTGGAGCCAGTTCGGATCGATGACAGAGGAGTACGGATCTTGCATCGCAAGAAGGTTCCTTTAGTCAAAGTTCTATGGAGAAACCATGACCAGGAGGAGCATACCTGGGAACCGCAGGATCTGATGCGACAAAATTATCCAGAGCTGTTCAGTCAGGTATACCTCACAACCTCTCAATATGTCCAATTTACTTTCCTGTTTTAAACTAGTAGGGCTGCTATAGGAAGAGTAGAGGCTAATCTTTTGTTTATTGGGATCTTGGCTTTGCCAATTGGGCGAATTGGTCATAGATTTAGGTTTCCCTTTAAACCCCACTTAGCAAACATGACGTCGGGATGTAATCTTTCACTTATTAAGGGATGTTACAAGTTTCCTTTTTTTCGATAGAAATTCCCGTAGGCTTAACCTTGATTTCAGGGACGAAATATTTGTTTTGTTTATTGGGATTTGTCTCATTTCCAACTATACCCCTAAGAGTGATTTTGGCCATGACTAGGTCATGACAAAACCCTAAGAAGCTAAAAAGGGCCAAGTAATAGAATACCAAAGTGAGAATCACCTTGGTCTGCCTATGGCACAGCCTCATCATAAAACCTAGGGTTTGACCTTAGGGCTCCACCATGACTCCATGACCCCACCACAACATCACTAACCTATTAGAGGGTCCACTAGAGCCTTAAGGGTCCATTGGAGTCAACCCAAAGTGGCTAATTTGACATAGGACCTCCATGAGCCTAAATTGGGCAAGGTGCCCTAACAAAGGGGAGTTGGCCTTTAATGTGCCCAACCAACCTTTCCCAGGTCTTCCTAGACCTAAAGTCAGCTCAATGGGTCACTAAGGACACATTGGGTGCAGTCCTAGAGACCAAGTTGACCCAAGTCAATTCTTGCCCCAAAGTGGTCAAACTGCCCTCACCAAGGGTCAAGTGACCTCCAAGGTGCCAAGTCAACCCTACCCAACCCTACATAGACCTTAGGGGAGGCCAATGAGTCACCGAGGACCCATTGGGTTCAACCCAAATGGTCATGTTGACCAAGGTCAACCCTACCTTAAGGTTAAGTCAAATTAGCCCAAATGGGCTAATACAGGCTCAAGCCCATTTTCCCCCCACTTGGGCTAACTTTATTTTAATTAATAATAATGATTTTATGAGCTGCCAATAAGCTAGAGTGATGAACAAATTTGGCCATGAGGGGCAGGAGAGAGAAAAGTCAAACTTCCCTTTAATGGAGGAGAGAGAAAATTTAATAAAGGCCATTCATGTCATGTGGAAGCCAAGAGCCATTCTTCTTTGCTTGGTTCACCTCCCCTAACAGCCCTGGGAAGATCAGGAGGCTTTCCAGGCTCTTCCACTGGCTGGATGCACTAAACCACAAAGGCCGAGAGGAAGTGTTCAAGGCCATTAATGGCCATTGATGATCCAGCCTCTCTTCTCCGCATTTGAGGCTTTAAACACCTTCAGTGGGCCGAGAGGAGGATTTCCCAATCCTTACCTGAAGAAACCGAGCCTCCCCACTATGTAGTTGCATAAACCGAGCGGCGCCGCCTTCAAGGATGGTTTCCTGGCGATCTTCTCGACTTCAGGCTGCCGGCAAGGTACTCCTCCTCCCCTTACATCATGGTTAGATCGTAGCAACGTCTAGGTTCAAGGTTCGTGCCCAATTAAGCCCGAACCAATTTTGTATTTCCATGGCTTTGGGCTGATAATTGAACTTGGTAGAACCGCCGAAAAACGGCCCTCCGGCGGCTGTGCCGCCACCTGACGACAGCCACAACCTCAACGGAGGTGAGGGTAGCGGTGGCCGACCGGTGCAGCGACTGGATGGACTGCGACAGGCGCTTGAAGTTGGCCCAGGAAAATTGAATCCTAGTCATTGGCTCAAGGTTGAAGATGAAGGGATTCCGTGCAGGGCGCGCCAATATTCGTGCAAGGGATGATATTAAACTATAGGAAATGCATTTCTGATTAATTAAATTTCTGTCACAGATTTTATATTTAATGGTTTTAATTTTTAAAACTACCTAGGTGTTGTTTCATAAAAAGTGGTCAACTTTAAATTTGTAGCGTGGAGGGTCTAATTTATGTTAAAATTTATTTGGACCACTTTGGGTGCCTTGTTTGACTAGGGCACTCATTTTGGTGAGGTCTATCCCTAGGGCTGTCCAGAGCATAAAATGGACGCCCACTCCAAACCAGACATCCAAATGATCTGAAATTAGGGGATTGGGCTACTCCAAACAATATCTAGGAAAATTCAAAAAATCAGAATTTTTGGAAAAAAATTTTCTATAGTTTTTAGAAAAATTTAATAATCCATTAATAAATTAATTAGGTGTCCTAAACATCTCAAAACTCCCCCAAATTTGGGTGGGTGGTCTTAGAGGGCATATTAGGGCTTTGGTAAAAATTTCATCTCATTTGGAGATGTTTGGGTCAGGTATTGATCCAACCCTAGGTTGACCCTATTAAGGTTAACTAGGTCAACCACCGCCTTTGGATTTTGAGTGGTCAAATCACCTCAACAGAGGCTGATATTTTGGCCACTGACTCTCTATAGTATGACTCACCCTCCAATGGAATTTGGGGTGTTTAATAGTAGGGTAGCCCTAGAGCCCTAGTGTAGGTCCCTTAGTGGGGAGTTTTAGGGTTTGAAGGTCATGGGGTCAAATGACCTTGGAATGACTTGAAAATTTGTGGAGAGGACCATAAGATTATTATGGTCCTCTGGTTAAAATTTTAGGGAATTTGGAAGCCTTACACCCCCTCAAAACCCTAACCCTAGCTTAGGACACAAACATTGTAGTGAACGAAAAAGTCACTAAAACTCATTGAAAAGTGATGAGATTTGGGTTTAGTAGTTTTTAAAGATATTACAAGCTCTGGAGATTTTAATATGAATTTAGGATTATTATTTTGGATACTTCATTAACAATTTAGTAATTTGTATTATTTACTTAGAAATTTATTATGAAGTAACTACTTGCTGGAAATTGATGAAATTTAGCCAGAGGACCTTTTATTATGTTTTAAAGCTTTGTAAAGTTTTATGGAAGTTTTGGAAGATTATTTATAAGGGTTGCTTCATTAAGTATGGTTTTCCATGAAAATTTAATTAAATTTATTTTGGTGTTTAGCAAACCTATAAAATTATGATTTTTGCACAATGACCCTTTTTGAACCATATTAAGATTCTGTAATTTTTATATAATTTTCGGATGAATAAGTTTGGTACTTCCTTCTTTACATATGATTAAGGGAATTATTTTGGATAAATTAATTAGAGTTCAAATATTTTCTGAAAAATTATGGAAATTAGTCTCCAGTAATATATCTCTGTTATTTAGTGATCAAAAGTTTTGGGTGGTCATTACTTGAGTAGATCATATAGTTCATGTTCAAAATTGCCCATGGCCAAACATCTTGGAAAATTCAATAAATATCAAATTAATTAGAAAAATTATGAATCTCTGATTTTAGACTAAATTTGTTATGATAGACCTTTGGTAAAGTTTATAGGAGATTTTAAAGATAATCCGGAGTACCTCCTTTATACATCTCATATAGTATAGGGTGGTCTGCATATAGTAACTGCGGAAACTGATCTAGAGTGGGTAATGAATTTTGAAGAGTTGAATCCTCAGTAGGTTGCTAGTTTGGGTAAATAAAGGAGTTCATCATTGGAAGACATGATTAGTAGAGTGAGAGGTTTACTAGTGTTAGATGGTGCTCGGGATCGGCGAAAGATCGTCCTTCCCGTAGGGAGGAAGTGTTTAATGCACTAGGGCTAGATTCAGTAAAATTAATTAAGGGTTGGGAAATCGGGTAGCAACCAATAATAGTAAGTGCCTTGTGAAAGGGAGCTTTCGACATAATCCCAACGTAGCTCCTAGTGCCTTCGAGAGCCCTTCATAAGGTATACCTTGGGCAGTCCTGGGCTAACCTAAATGGTAGTTAAAACTGAATTGCAAGAGTAACTAGAAGTAATCTAGGATTGCACACACACTCCCCGGAGTTGTGGGGGTTAGTTTGGGTCACACGGGTAGTAGGCTCGGTGGATTTGGTGATGGGCAAGTTGGCCCGGCGAGCTCTGGCTCGGTTGTTGTTGTGATGAGCAGGATGGCCCGGCGAACTTTGGCTCGGTGGATATTTGTGATGGACGGGATGGTCCGGGGAGCTTTGGCTCGGTGCTGATACATAAGGTTGCATGTTCATAAAGTAAAGGTGGTGGGTCTTCATTATTGGAGTGTCGATGCACCGACGCCAATACGTTGACTCGGCAAGTGTGGCTAGCACTTCGCCAATAGAAGTCCGGTGCGCCAGCCTACAAGAGTACACAGGAGCTCCGCTTAGTGCACCATTGTTGAGGCGTACGATAGGTCTGTCCGGTAGTGCTTTACTGGTTTAGAGGTGGGCGAGGCCCAACCCACCGCTTCTGTCTGCCACTACAGAGGTATCCTGGGAGGTTCGGCTCCAGAAAGGGGGAACTAAAGGTCTGTGTGCACAGAGTCGGGTGGGTGAGTTGCACTTGCATGATCGCATCATAACCTACTTGCATGTCATAGCGTAATCATAGCATAAAACCCCTGTCACCTATTGTATAAGTGGTATGGGATGCTTATACAATAGGACCTGCAAAACGACCCCTTAGTCTATAAGCTTGTGTGGGCAAGTTTATAAATTAAGGTTAAATGCTTTATATATATATATTGCTGTTAATAACTGACACCCTAATGTATAAATTGGTATGAGACTCTTTATACGATGGGAGCCCTATAGAAGATCCCTTGCTTATATGTTTCCATATAAGTTAAGGCTACTTTTCGTACTTTACTCTACTGTCACATGTACTATAAAATTACTAGTATAGGTCCACTAGCATCTATTTCATGATTACTCTCAACCTTCAAGTCCTCCCCTTTCTTCCTCTCCGCTCGGTGCCTAGGGGCCATGGGGGAAGGGGTGGGGGATGATAGGACTTAGTCTTATAGACTAACGATTTTCGGACAACATCATTTAGGGGATCGTGGAGCCCAGCATGGAGGAGCAGCCTCGCAGGTCGGCACGCTTGGCGATGGGGCAGTCTAGCACCGGAGTTCAGACGGTGGGGACTGTGAGCCCCTGACCTTAGTAGTGTTTTATTTTGATTCCGCTTGAGTGACTATATAGTGAGGATTTGGTGTATCGGGCTTAAGCCCTTATTTTCAGTACATTTATATATTTTGTGGACTCTCCCTTCGTGGAGATATTATTACTCTGATGTGATTTTATTGTGGACATTTGGTTAGAGTTTTTACCTCACTTATGTTTACTCTACTTTTGTTGCCTTTCTGCGATCGAATCGGCTGGCAGAATCGGCGTTTCGTGGTGATGACCATTCAGGGCTTGAAGTTGTCACCGCAAAGCGGTGGTTCTAGGCCTAAGACCCCGGTGTTAAAAAGAAAATAAATGGGGTCTTACATTACATGACCTAATCTCTTATGTCATAATTCATTAATATTACTAATCTGGTTAAATAAGCAAATTTCTGATTTAGCTGAATTGAAATTAACTAAGTATATGTTACCTTGTCTAATATTAGTTAGAACAATTTTGTTTTTATCAGAGATAATAGAGCATAAAGATTTGTTAAAAGATACCTGATAACCTTCATCACATAATTGACTTATGGAGATGAGGTTATGCTTCAGACCATTCACATATGCAACTTTCTTGAATGTCACTGCTTCAACTTTGACATTTCCATAGCCTTCTGTTTGTCCATAATTGGAGTCTCCAAAGATCACCTTGGGTCCAAGCTTTGCCTTAAAATCACTGAGGTTGGCCTTTGAACCTGTCATGTATTTTGAGAAACCACTATCCAAGTACCATTGTTGCTTTTTGTAGGATAGTTCTTTATCTGGAAGAAATCAAGTTAAGAGTTTTTGACCCATGTTACCTTTGGTCCTTGATTTCTTTCATAAGAATAACTGGAAATATAAGAATAATTTGGTTGATCCTCATGGCCTAATTGTTGATATTTTCTAGGTGAAATTATCCATTTGTTAAAAGGATTGTTAAAGATTTTAGTTTTCTTAAAGTTCTGAAAATGATTTAAGTTTCTGTTGCAATTTTTTGGGTTTGACTAATTGCAGCAAGTTCGTCGACCTGCATTCGATGAATAGAGATGAGTTCATCGAACTCCGGACAGAGAATGAGAATATTCATTTTCTGCGCCCCAATTTCATCGATCGTGGTTCGATGAACCCTATTGATTTCGTCGATCGCAGTTAGAAGAATAATTATATAAAGAGTCTGTGTTCATAGTTCGTCGATTTGAGTTCGACGAACTATATACATTTCGTCGATCTTAGTTCGACGAAAAATGTTGAACATTGTTTTTATTAAAATTTTTCTTGTTCTTTTTCTTAGGTTTATTATTAACCTCTACTTTCTCTTTGCCCTCTTCTGATACAAAATTGATGAGGGTAGATAAAATATTTTTCTGTAAAATAGGAGGCTGTCTTGATGAAGCTCCCAAACTCAGCTTGCCATTAAGTCTGGCATAGACTGTATTTGTGATGTCCATCTACTTGATGCTTCTCCCATTAAGGGATTCTTTAAATTTCTTAGCCTCATTTAATTTAATTTATAAAGAAGAAATTTGTATTATTTGCAGTTTTTAATTCTTCTTTAAGTTGTAAGTTTTTTGAAGAAATATTTTCAAAATCAATCAATTTCTCTGAGAAGTTTGATTTCCTTCTCAGACTTTATTAGATCAATGCATAATAATTTATATTCAATTTTAAATTGTTTTGAGGTAAAATCAAATGAGGAGATTACCTGATCCTCTTTTGGTTCAGATTCTGCTTCTGAATCTTTAGCTTCTGAGTGGCTGCAAGTGGCATTGAATGTCATCAAGCATATCTCTCTAGCTTTTGCTTCTTCTTCATCCTCACTGGAACTGGATGAAGAGTCTGAATCTGAGTCAATGCATGTCTCAGCTACAAATCCACTCTCTTTCTTCTGTATTTGTTGGAAGGGGATTTCTTGGAGTGTTTTCTAGAGTCTATCTCCTTCTTCGTTTCTTTCTTCTTTTCAGGACATTCTAGCAAAATAAGTCCAAGTTTCCTGCATCCATAATAACCAATTTCTTTAGTGGGGGTTTTGTCATACCTTGGTTTGTCTTCATGTCTGGATGATCTTCTTGTGAAGTCCTTGGCCATTTTATAGAATCTTTTGGCTAGAAGGTTCATGAGGTCTTCATTTGCAGGAATAGCTTCTTCTTCAACTGTAGCCTGGAAAGCAATGCTCTTTTCTTTCCTGGGTCATGGTGAAGCTATTTTCTCAGCTTCCCTTGTCTTGATAAGTTGCTCGTAAGACTTGAGCTTTCCCAATAAGGTCATGTTGAGATCTCATTCAAGCTTCTGACTTCCTTGATTGGTCAGATCCTGGAGTCCCATGTGCTCGGGAAGCACATAAGGATCTTGTCATTTATCTATGTTAAAGAGATGTCCTTGTCAAGAGTTTTCAGCTCATTGATGATGAGAATGAGTCTGGTGTATATGTCAGCAACTTATTCTAATTCACCCTTCTTGAAGTTCTCATATTGAGAAATCAAGTGGGACCTTCTATATTTTCTTTCATCTGCTGAGCCAGCAACCATTGCATTTAGGAAATCACAGATATCTTTGGCTGAAGAGCATTCAGCTATTTTCTGGAAAATATCATCAGACATTGTTTGAGCTAAGATGTTCATAGCTTTTGTATCAGCTATCTTCAACTTCTTTTGATCCTCTATCCATTCAGGTGGTGGTACTGCTGAGGTGCTTGTTGTTTCCACTGGTTGTAGGGGAACTGTCAAGATAGAATTGTATATGTCTTCATCAATATAATTCATATATAATCTAATCCTTGTCTTCCAAAGAGCAAACTTATTTAAGTTGCACACTGGAGGTCCGGTGCTGTAGTACTCTTTGTTTTGTTCCATAAGAAAAGAAACAAACTAGAATAATTAAGATCTATTTAGGATCTTTTGGTTCAGGTGTTAACATGTACAACTAATTAACCTAACCTCCTCTGATACCAATTAAAAGTGATATCAGATATGTTATGATACCAACGAAAAGTGAAGGATAGATTTTATGTTTACACTAACGGTAGGGATAGAGTATTAAAAAATTTATTCACTGGTTTTTATTGTGTATTAAAAGTATGGAGATATATATGTATACAAGAAAAGAAATCACAGCACACAAATAGAAAAGTAAATGCAATCCAGACGACACAAGGAAATTATAGTGGTTCCCCTAAAACTTGGGTACATCCACTCTTCTACTACCCTGGTAGGAATCTACTATAGGTTTTTGATCAGGTGCCCTGTCACCACATGTTTTTGTTTAGGTGCCCTATCACCACAAGATCATTTTTTAAGGGAGATCTAGCAACCCTTTGAGCTTTTGATCAAGTGACCAAAAACCAAACTAAGTCTTTTGATCAGGAGACTTAACAATCAAAGGGGCTAACTTTTGAAGGGAGTTAAAACTCTGTACACAGTTGGAAATAAAAGAATGATGATGTTCTTCTCTGTTAACAATCTGAGAGAAGACTAGTGGATTGATATATTGTCAAAGCTCCCCCTGAGTTATAGATTTGATCAGGAGAATGAAAGCTTTGCTCATGGTGTAGGTCTTCAATGATGAACTTCTCCTTCCAGTATATGTATCTGAGTGATTGAACTTTTGGTCTCAGATTGGTGATTGTATGCTGGAGGAAAAGCTTGAGGAAGAAGAATATGATGAACAAGAAGTTCTTTCTCTATTTCTTATTCTCTGATTGAGATATTCTCTTTCTTTTTCTTCTTGACTTAGTAAAATTTCTTTGTAACTCTTGTGTGTGTATTCTGTATGTGTGTGTTCACAATCTTTTGAATTTATCCTTTATATATGACTGCAGATTTGAAATTCAAATTCCTTTTGCATATTCTCTAGGAAATGAAACGACTGTATTTTATCTTCAATGAATTTCCTCAACTGTCCTAGTAATTATGCCAAGTAATAACTCTGTGAAATCCTAATTAATGCTGTCAGGAACGACTATATTATTGGGAACATTAAGCATTAATTATCAGAGTATTACGTTCTTAATACCTGAAATCAATTTTGCTTAGTCGATCTGAGAATCTGCAGAGAAGATAGTCGAACAATATCTGGATGGAGTTAGTCGAACTCAGGAAAGAATTCGTTGACCTGAGCTCTAGGATCGTCGAGCTGATAGATCTTCTTCGTCGAGCTAAACTCCAAGATCATCGAGCTGAAAATTTACTTTCCAAACTGAGCATCAAGTTCGTCGAGCTGAGAAGGCACATCATTGAGCTGAGATCCTGATATAAGCTCACAGTTCATCGAATTGAGCTAGACTTTCATCGAGCTTAACTCAGAGAAAGAATTCTGAGTTCGTCAATTTGAGATCGACGATCATCGAGCTGAGTTCAGCTATCGTCGAACGACTAATTCTATTATCTTTAAAACTTCTTTGTATCTTAAGTCTTGAATCTCTGAAGTCTTCTGAAGTCTTCTGAAGGTAGGTTCAGTATTCTGACCTAAGTGATTGACCTAAAAAAAACCGGAACTAACAAATGACCCTACACTATACATGATGGGTCATCAATCCTAATAATGAACCTAACCCAAATCACAAGTAGGGTTCTAACACGGCGAAACTATAAAAGTAATATGCAGCGAAAATAAGCCCACTGGCGGGCGAGAGGTCTCAAATAATTACAAACAAGAGTTCAATGTATGGGTGGCCCTATTACGCGAGTTGGTCATGTGTATGTGTGCGGCCCGGACCTGGTGATTGGTAGCGGAAAAGAGGCGGGTGGCTCAGTACTGGATCCACTTCCACCTGCCCCGCCCCCACATCCCGTATCCCCTCCCTCGAACCCTTCGGGCGTGCTCGCATTTCTGCGGACACCGGAATCGTTCAGCTACTAATAGCAAGGAAGGTTATGGAATGTTAGAAATGAACAAAAACAAGCCGGAAGAGGAACAAAAATAAACCTGAAGTGTTTTTAACAGAAACTTTATTATCTAAAAAAGGTATCTATTACAAAGATATGACCTCCCTTATATAGAATGGAGGAGAGAAGAGAGAATACAAATAAGAGATGTGGGACTAAAAATTTACATGACACAAGCGGACTATACAGACGCAAACCACACAAGCCGCACGGTTAGACAGACGGGCTAACCGCTCGGCTACTGCTAGAGAGAGAGATCGCCATGGGAGACCACTAGACCGCCCGATCACCAATTCGCCATAGTCAAACCGCCAGACCGCTTGGACCTCAGACAATAACCCATAGCAACCAAGCCGCTGAAGGGTAACTACAAAACCGCGCGGTCATCAACCCGCCAAGCCAGACCGCTAGACCGCCCGATCACCAACTTCAACACTGTAAGACCCCCCTCCCCCTTACCAAGAAGGGCTACCGGATCTTATGCCCAGAACCGCCGTCTTACGGTGGCACTAACTCACGGGTTAGTCGACACCGCAACACGCCGATTCTGCCGGCTAGTACGATCATTTAACCTGTAGGCCAATATGAGAAGAAAGAAGTAAAACTGTATATAAAACCATTAGTCCACAAGTCACATGGTACAATCATGTAAATGAAATGAAAAGTACATCACTATAGTCCACAGAAGAGTACAAATGAAAGAGTAAAAAGGGCTTATGCCCAGTATATCAAAATCACTCTCTCACAAAATAATAAATGCGGAAGCTAAACTAGAACATCAGATCTCGTCCCACCTGAGGACGCACAGTAGTGGTAGTAGCCTGCTGAAGCGGTATCTGCTCCTCATGTCCTGCCTCCTCGACGTGCTGGTGCTCCATCTCCACGGGCTCCTAAAAATAGTTGGTCACCGACCATTAGTCAAAAAGACTAAGTCATTTCCTCCGCACCTCGCCCCTTAGCTCCTGGGCACCGAGCGGGAGGACGAAGCGGAGGACAACAAAAGGGGTAGCAAAGTGGAAGCAGGTGACAGTATCTAACTAGAGTTGTAATAAGTAATGTAGTTCTACTCTAGCAGTTCTAAATACGGTACAAGTAATAAGTAAGAGCAGTGCGGTAAAGGAAAGTAAAGAACAGTAATATGAACAAGTAAATAAACTAAACTACCACTATGTTATCATCACAAACGTACCCTAACTTATATAAATGCCCATACAAATATATAAGTTAGGGTTTCCAGAAATTTAACTTATCATATAAAAGAGCCCATACTAATTTATATGATAAGGATCTATGAAGCGTATGACCTAATATAAATGAATGATATGATGCAATTTTATGTGCAGGCAAGTGCAACTCACACACAACGACTCTGTGATCACAGACCTTTAGTTCCCACTTTTTGAGAGCTAGCATCACTCTCGGGTACCACCGATGTGGCTACGGCAGCAGCGGAGCGGGCGTCTCCGCTTCTAGACCGGTATGCACACTACCAAGCCTTAGACCCCTCTCATACGCCTCTGTACACGTCCAAGATGCACTCTAGAGTCTCGCGTACGTACTTTGCTGACAAACCCGTCAGTCTTGTTGGGTCGGATGTGTGTTATCGGGGATCGTCCTCCAGACCACAGTGTAAAACAACCCACTGGCGCCTCTAACTCCCACAACCGCCTGGTGCACTGTACTGCCATCGGTGTGACGAACGACCAGTACAGCATGCCCCGCCATGATATTTATGCACATGCAAGTATTTCATTCCGAGCCTCCCGCTCGCAGGACCAAACCCGTCCTGAATCCCTCAAACCCAAACCCGGGTGAGCATGCACATTAGTGCCTTTATACCAACTCCCTCAAACCCCAAAACGGGTGAGATCGCACATTAGTGCCTTTATACCAACTCCCTCAAACCCAAAATGGGTGAGCATATATCATGAATCTCTCCAACCCTTCACGGGCGAGAAGGTACAACAATTGTCCTAACCTATTAGACTACTTTTGTCTACGGGTTATTATACTTAGAGATTTAAGGTTAATCCCAGGACTGCCCCCGGTATTCCCTGTGAAGGGCTCTCAAGGGGCACTAGGAACTGTGTTGGGATTACGCCCAGCGTTCCCTTTCGCAAGGATATTTAATTTAGTTGATGGCTACCCATGTATCTCCCCAGCTCTCCTTATTGCTCTAGTACAACCCTAGTGACTTAAGGTGTTACCGGGAAACCGACGGTCTTCCGCCGACCCCCACTCCATTTGCTAACTAAGACTTGCACTTTTGATCCCTCACTAAGACAACTCTACCCACCAGGGTTACTCATGTTGAACTCTCTTATTTCTGCCGATAATCAATCCCCTAGTAACCCCTAAGGCAAGACCTATTTATGTTATATGCAGACCATGTCCTATGATTACCCTAAAAATGTGATCTTCCAAATCTTAAGGCATCTTGCCTCTAAATATTTATCCTAGGGTGGTATGGACTAAGGGAACTACCCTATGAATTCTCATAATTTTTCTTGGCCAAATAGTCCTTTAATTAAATCTTTTAATTTAAACACTATGTCACTTTACACATGAAGTAGTATGATTAAATATCCACTGACCTAGGAAATTTTTCTTGAGATGTATATTGATAGAATATTGCTGCCTACAGAGTTTCATAATTTTCCTTTAATTATTTGTTCCCATTTCTTATTTAATATCAAATTCACACAAATTCCATTTTCCAAATGAAGTATAGGCATCATGTAATCAAAAATTCCAGGAAAATTACAGAACTTTTAGAACACTAATTTATGACTATTGGCAGAGTATCATCAACATTTATTATGTGATGGCCTATAAAATTCCATTATAACATATTTACCAAAAATGCCATTGTATTAATTTAACAACTAATAATGCATCCATTAATTCTGAGAAATTCATGCAAAACTAATAATACCATTTTATAGCAGTATAATAAATTCCAAATTTTGCTGAGGTACATATCCATCATTTCAAGAATTAATAAGATTTGGGTAAAATGGGCAATTTAAGATAACTACTCCAAAAGTTCTTCAAAACAGAGGGATCATATTTTTCCTAAGTCAAATGTAACATTATCTATGCCTTGGCAAAAGTTTAGGATTTGTACTTGAGGAAAACCTATTTTCCAATTTTATTTCCAAAATAGCTATATTTAAAATAAATTCCAATAAATGGAATTTTTGATTCCAAAAATTCCATGATTAATTTGAGGGATGCAATTTACCCTAATGAACCACTGTAATTAGTTCCAAGATCTTTACATGTCACCATTGGGCTAAATACACCATATTTGAGTTTTTGCTATTTGCACACCAAGGCAAAACATGAGCTAACACATGCAAGTAGATTCTCCATCATGCAGTGAACCCAAGGTGCTGGACTTTTTATCATGCACCAAGTATGCCCCCATTGACCTACCACCAAGATTTGGGACCATGGGGAGGTGTAAAACTCCATATATTTCATTTATTTGTATTTTGATATTTTGGCAAAAACTATAGGAAAATATTGTCTACAAATTCCTACTTTTTGGCAGGGGCTAAGTATGCCCTAATCATGCATGTGCCCAAAATTTGGGGCCATGGTGACTAATGGTTTGACCTGGGCATCCAATTTAATTTATGCCCTACTCTAGGACCAGTCCTAGGAGAAATGTCCTACAGGACTATACACTACACCAAATCACATGTTTAAGGTGGAAACGTAAAGATAAGACCCTCAGCTACAATATTCATTGAGATACTAAGTTCTAGAAATGTCTCTAAGAGGCCTAAAATTAACATGCAAAGTGGCTGTAATAATGTGACAGAATCTACACTATTCATCATATATTAATTAAATCATTTAAATATATTGCACGAATCTTAAAGCCTGAAACCGACGGGATCGGTTCATCATCCCCAATGGTTTGACGGCTACGATTTCATTTTCCTGGATGATGTTGGCTGGCATTTTCCGGCCAGCTGAGCCACCACCACCGCCAGCGGATATCGCCACCACCTTCGTTAAGGTGGGGGCTAGCGTTTCCCGGCGGTGGGGCCGCCGGAGTTGGCTCCTCCGGCGAACCCGAGCAAGAAGAGAAAGCTCGGTTTTCTCCATTTTCCTCTCATGGTATCGGGCTCGATTGAGCCCGATATATCCCTAAATAGATCTAGAAATCTAGTACAGGAAGAGGTGAGGTGAAACGCACCTGAATTGGGGCTTGGCTGCGGGTCAGGCGGCGGTTTGCCGTGGTGGTGGTGCGCCGGCGAGCTCCACCCCGAAAACTCGATTCTCCACCATTCTCCATGATCCAGCACTCGATTTCCACTACCTTCTACCTCCTGAAGCTGTTGGTGAGGTCTGTTTGGACTGAGGTGGAGTATATGGGGAGGTATTTCCTATATGAGCTCGGTTTGAGCTTTGTTTGCTCCGCCCAGCTGCCAAGTGGCACACAGCCCTGGTTTTCTGCTGGAAATGAAGAGAGGAGGTCGGCCACCTGGTTTTGGGCAGTTAAAACCATCTGATGGGGTGGCCATGTGGCCACCATTTCCACTCTTCCCATTTTCTCTCTCCTCCTACCCATAAAATCCCACTTTTACCCCCTTGCATGTATTCTCTCTTCTGATTTAGAGGGGTAGGACTGGTCTTGTTCACTTGGGCTGGCCATGGGCCAATTTTGGTGGGCTTGGTCCAAGGGAAAATGGCTTGGTCTTCATTTCACTCCTTTAGGTCAAGTTGTTGACTTGTTGACTTGGGGAGTTGACTTGGTCAACCATGGTGGGTGGGCTAACCCCACTTGGTGGAAATGGGTCTAGTGGCACCACCCAACTTGGGTTGGGTCAAGGAGGTGCCCTACTTAGGCTAATTGGGCTTATGAGTGTGGGTTTGACCAAATTAAGCCCAAGGTTGACTTTGGTCAATTTAGGTCAAAGTGTTGACCTAGTGATATGCCCTAAGGTCCACTTAGATTGTCTTTAGGGTTAGGGCAATGTGGTGGGGTCATGGTGTGGCTAGAGTCCCCACTTAGGCTAGTTTGACCTAGTTTGACTGTGGTCCTATAGTGGGCCCCACATGGCTACCACCCACTACCTAGGGTCAAACATAGTTGGTCTTCCTTAAATCTCACCCATGCCTAACCCAATCTAAGTTGAGGGGTCCAGAAGTAACATGGGATGTTACAAGTTCCAATAAACAAGAAAATAATTTCGTCCCCGAAATTTAAGTTCGGGTCTACGGGGTTCTATTTGCAAGAATTTTTAAGAAATTAAAAAAAAACATAACTTGAAGGTACCTGATGCGAATAGCTCCGGGTGCTGCTCCAGCATCAGATCCCTCGGCTCCCAAGTGTGCTCCTCCCGTCCATGGTTGGACCACAGCACCTTCACAAGAGGGACCTTCTTCTTCCGCAACACTCGGATGACTGTATCGTCAATCCGGATCGGCTCCAATCTCACTGATCTGTCAGGCTCTACCGGTCCGGCTGTAGTAGTAATGTGCTGCTCCGACCGAAGGAGAGCTCTTCGCAAGGAAGAGACATGGAAGACGTCATGTAATGCACCCAACTCCGGTGGCAGCTGCAGTCGGTAAGCCAAGGGGCCGATCCGCTCCAGGATCAGGTATGGCCCCATGTATCGTGGACTGAGCTTCTTGTGCCTCCGCACCCGAGAGACACTGTGTACTGGACGTATCTTCAAGAATACTCTGTCTCCAACCTGGAACTCCACCTTCCGGTGCCGAGCATCATAATATTTTGCCTGCCTGCTCTGGGCCTCTAGTAGCCGATCTCTGATCAATCGAATCTGAGCCTCAGTGTCCTCTATATAATCAGATCCAAGAGCCCTGGTATCCACATCCTGAACCCATGATAGCGGTGTCCGGCATCTCCTCCCATAAAGTGCCTCGTATGGAGCCATCCTGATGCTAGCCTGGTGGCTGTTATTATACGAGAACTCAATCAATGGCAGCAGCCTCTCCCAAGGCTTCCCCGTATCCAATATGCATAGTCTGAGCAGGTCCTCCATGGTCCGGATGGTCCGTTCGGTCTGTCCGTCGGTCTGTGGATGGAAGGCGGTACTAAAAGTAAGCCGAGATCCCAAGTAAGCATGCACGGCCCTCCACTCGCTCGAAGTGAACCGACCATCACGGTCCGAAACAATAGTCCTGGGGATGCCATGATATCTGACGTACTGCTCCACAAATAATCTCACCAGAACTGCAACTGGGGCATCCTTTCGAACTAGAATAAACCGCGCTACCTTGGTCAATCTATCCACTATAACCCATATAGAATCATGCCCAGAGTGGGAGCGAGGCAATCCGTGTACAAAGTCCATAGCAATGTCCTCGAACTTCCACTCTGGAACTGGCAGTGGCTGTAGTAAACCTCCCGAGCTCTTGCATTCTGTCTTCACACGCTGGCAGGTCTCGCAATGGGTCACAAAATCCGTGATCTCCCTCTTCATCCCGGGCCAATACATAGACCTCCGCAAATCTGCCCACATCTTGGTGATGCCGGGGTGCCCTGAATATCTCAAGCAATGTGCCTCTCTGAGTATTTCCTCCCGGATACTGCCCCCTGCTGGTATGTAGATGCGCCCCCGGAACCGAAGAAGATCATCCTGTAGCGTGTAGTCCTCGACCTTGCCCCTCTCTAGGGCACTGAAAATCGGCTGTAACGCAGCATCCAGCCTCTGATGTGCTCGGATGCGCTCCTGTATATCATCGCCACTGATCACTGAGCTCAAATACTCTCTATATACTACTGGCTCGGACTCGGACACCATGGTAATGTGCATGTCCACCATCATCTGTAGCAGCTCTATAGACATCAATCGGGGCTCCGGTCCAGAAGTGCCGGCCCTCCTGCTCAAAGCATCTGCTACCGTGTTCGCTTTCCCCGGATGATAGTGGATCTTGTAATCATAATCACAGAGGAACTTCAGCCACCTCCTATGTCTCAGGTTTAGGTCCTTCTGCGTATCGATATACTTGAGATTCTTGTGATCTGAAAAGATGTCACAATGAATCCCGTATAAGTAATGCCTCCATATCTTTAGGGCGAAAACCACAGCCGCGAGCTCTAGGTCATGTACTGGATAGTTATGCTCATGCTTCTTCAACTGTCTCGAAGCATAAGCAATAACGTGTCCATGCTGCATCAGGACTACACCCATCCCCTGATAAGAGGCGTCCGTGTAGATCTGGAATCCTTCGCTCCCGGATGGAAGCGCAAGAATGGGGGATGAGATGAGTCGGTCCTTCAGCTCCTGAAAAGCCGTCTCACACCGCTCTGACCAAACAAAATCTGTGTCCTTCTTCGTCAAGGACGTGAGGGGGAGTGCTATCCTCGAGAACCCCTCCACGAACTTGCGATAATACCCTGCTAGTCCCAAGAAACTGCGGATAACAGATGCGGTCTTCGGCCGTGGCCAATCCCTCACTGTCTCTATCTTGGCTGGGTCCACTGCTAACCCAGCCCCACTGATCGTGTGCCCCAGGAAAGCCACCTACTGCAACCAGAACTGGCACTTTGAAAATTTTGCGTACATCTGGGTCTCCCTCAGCCTCTGCAAGACCTGCGCCAGGTGCTCCGTATGCTCCTCCTGAGTCCGAGAATATATAAGGATGTCGTCGATGAATACAATCACGAAGCGGTCTAAGAAAGGCTCGAATACACGGTTCATTAGACTCATGAATGCGGCAGGAGCATTCGTGAGCCCAAAAGGCATCACCGTGAACTCATATAATCCATAGCGTGAACTGAATGTCGTCTTCGGTATGTCCTCTTCCCTGATACGGAGCTGATAGTAACCGGATCGCAAATCTAGCTTGGAGAACCAGAAGGCTCCCTGTAGCTGGTCAAATAACTCATCTATCCGAGGCAGAGGATAGGTATTGCGGACCGTTAACCGGTTCAGCTCCCGGTAATCTATACATAATCGCAGTGATCCGTCCTTCTTCTTCACAAAGAGAACTGGCGCTCCCCATGGCGATGAACTGGGCCGCACAAATCCTGACTCGCCTAGCTCCTGCAGTTGAGTCCTGAACTCTGCTAACTCCCTGGGAGCCATCCTGTAGGGTTCCCGGGACACCGGCCTCGCTCCCGGTACTAGCTGAATCCTGAAATCCAAGTCTCTAGTAGGTGGTAGCCCGGGCAATTTCTCCGGGAATACGTCGGAGAAATCCCGGACCACCGGAATATCTGAGATAGTCGCCTCCGTTCCCACCATCTCGAAGCAGACAAGATAAACTTCTTCACCCTGCTCATGGGCCTTCACAGCCTGTACAGAAGATAACAGTAGGTGGAAGATAGGCTGGATACCTTCAACGATAACATGAGAGTCGCCATGCCTTAGCGTGATCCTCCTGGACGGACAATCTATCTGGGCATGGTTCCGATGCAACCAGGCCATGCCCAAGATCAAGTCAAAGTCCTGCAGCTTCAGAATAGTTGCTGGCGCCTCAAATGCCTTGCCGCCAATCTCGGCCTCCATATCACAATGTGCAGTGGTCCGCAGCTCCGACCCATCGGGTAGACGCACCCTCATCTCTAGTCCAGGAAACCTCTCCACACCTTCGAGTCCGTCGATGAAGGCCTCGGATACGAACGAGTGCAAAGCACCCGTGTCGAAGAGAGTATGAGCGGGCTTGCCGCTGATCATAACTATGCCTGAGGTTTGTTTATGTGAAAGTTAATTGTTATCCTATAGTTCCAGGTACTATATACATATCATTGAAAATTCAAGAAAATCCATAATTAACTTTAAGTACCTGTGATAACCTCCTCGGGATTCCTCGGCTCTGTGAGGTCCAAGGCGTATATCTGCTCCTGCTCGCGTCTCCTGCCGTGATATCCCCGGCCTCGGCCTCGTCCTCGGCCCCGTCCTCGGCCCTACTGTACTGGGGCCACTGGAGGTGGAGGAGGAGGAGGGGGATGGAATCGGTGCTGGCACTCCGACCTGATGTGCCCGGGCTGGCGGCATCCGTAACAAACCACTTGTCGGTGGCCTCGGTCGTCCTGTCTCCTCGGATCATGCATCTGTAGAGGTGGGGGAGTCAATGCTGGAGGATGCCCCTGCTCCTGCCTGAAGTTGGGACGACGACGCCCCCCACCCTTCCTGTATCCGATAGTCCTGCCTCTCTGAGAGCCCCTACTGCTCTCTCCTGATGTCGACCAATCAAATGGTCTCTTCCCTCCGGCTCGCACCATCAGCTGGTCAGCCTCCAGCTTCTTCGCCATCTCGATGATCTACCTAGATGTGCCATGAGAAATGAATAGCAAGTCCTGCCTCAAATCGTCCCTGAGGCCCCGGTAGAACCTCTTGGCATACCTCCTATCATCGGTATCCTGAATCCCTGCGAACCTGGCCAAATGGGAGAACTCTCTCGGATACTCTATCACCGATCTAGTCCCCTGCTTGAGGTTCAAAAAACTCTCCTCCAAGGCATCTCTGTCCGTAGCAGAGACGAAGTGCTCCAGAAACACATCGCCAAACTCCTCCCATGATATCTCTGACAGCTCAAAGTCCGCATATGTAGACTCCCGGACTGATTTCCACCATCTCTTCGCATGGGCCTCTAGCAAAGAGGTGGCTAGGGGTACTGCCTCGCTGACTGGGCAGCTGATGCCTGCTAAGATCTCGTGTATGGCCTCCAGCCATTCTTCCATCTTCACTGCATCCTCTGTCCCACGGTACGTCGGTGGGGACAGGCTCTTGAATGCACTCAGCCAGCTCGACCCTGGATTTGGCTGTGGAGTCGGGACTTGCTGGGATCTGAAGGCATCCAGAATCGCCGTCAAGGTCTGCCCCATCTCCGTATGTAGGAATGGAGTGGCAGCTGGAGGGGGAGGAGCCACATTTTGCGGCGCGGCGACCTGTGGAAATTGCATAAGGTAAGGTTAAAAACAAAACTGGCCTAACTCATTGTACATTGTGGACCATTTATGTGACTTTACACATGGGCACACCACTGCTTCCGCTGCATACTTTGTCCGCAAACTAATGCTCGGGCGGGGGTGGTCCCATGTTGTGGACTTCTTTCTCATATGATCGTTGTTCAAGTGATACCAGTTTGTAAGACCCCCCTCCCCCTTACCAAGGAGGGCTACCGGATCTTATGCCCAGAACCGCCGTCTTACGGTGGCACTAACTCACGGGTTAGTCGACACCGCAACACGCCGATTCTGCCGGCTAGTACGATCATTTAACCTGTAGGCCAATATGAGAAGAAAGAAGTAAAACTGTATATAAAACCATCAGTCCACAAGTCACATGGTACAATCATGTAAATGAAATGAAAAATACATCACTATAGTCCACAGAAGAGTACAAATGAAAGAGTAAAAGGGCTTATGCCCAGTACATCAAAATCACTCTCTCACAAAATAATAAATGCGGAAGCTAAACTAGAACATCAGATCTCGTCCCACCTGAGGACGCACAGTAGTGGTAGTAGCCTGCTGAAGCGGTATCTGCTCCTCATGTCCTGCCTCCTCGACGTATTGGTGCTCCATCTCCACGGGCTCCTAAAAATAGTTGGTCACCGACCATTAGTCAAAAAGACTAAGTCGTTTCCTCCGCACCTCGCCCCGCAGCTCCTAGGCACCGAGCGGGAGGACGAAGCGGAGGACAACAAAAGGGGTAGCAAAGTGGAAGCAAGTGACAGTATCTAACTAGAGTTGTAATAAGTAATGTAGTTCTACTATAGCAGTTCTAAGTACGGTACAAGTAATAAGTAAGAGCAGTGCGGTAAAGGAAAGTAAAGAACAGTAATATGAACAAGTAAATAAACTAAACTACCACTATGCTATCATCACAAACGTACCCTAACTTATATAAATGCCCATACAAATATATAAGTTAGGGTTTCCAGAAATTTAACTTATCATATAAAAGAGCCCATACTAATTTATATGATAAGGATCTATGAAGAGTATGACCTCATATGAATGAATGATACGATGCAATTTTATGCGCAGGCAAGTGCAACTCACACACAACGACTCTGTGATCACAGACCTTTAGTTCCCACTTTTTGAGAGCTAACATCACTCTCGGGTACCACCGTTGTGGCTACGGCAGCAGCGGAGCGGGCGTCTCCGCTTCTAGACCAGTATGCACACTACCAAGCCTTAGACCCCTCTCATACGCCTCTGTACACGTCCAAGGTGCACTCTAGAGTCTCTCGTACGTACTTTGCTGACAAACCCGTCAGTCTTGTTGGGTCGGATATGTGTTATCAGGGATCGTCCTCCAGACCGCAGTGTAAAACAACCCACTGGCCCCTCTAACTCCCACAACCGCCTGGTGCACCGTACTGCCATCGGTGTGACGAACGGCCAGTACCGCATGCCCCGCCACGATATTTATGCACATGCAAGTATTTTATTCCGAGCCTCCCGCTCGCAGGACCAAACCCGTCCTGAATCCCTCAAACCCAAACCCGAGTGAGCATGCACATTAGTGCCTTTATACCAACTCCCTCAAACCCCAAAACGGGTGAGATCGCACATTAGTGCCTTTATACCAACTCCCTCAAACCCAAAACGGGTCAGCATATATCATGAATCTCTCCAACCCTTCACGGGCGAGAAGGTACAACAATGTCCTAACCTATTAGACTACTTTTGTCTACGGGTTATTATACTTAGAGATTTAAGGTTAATCCCAGGACTGCCCCCGGTATTCCCTGTGAAGGGCTCTCAAGGGGCACTAGGAACTGTGTTGGGATTACGCCCAGCGTTCCCTTTCGCAAGGATATTTAATTTAGTTGATGGCTACCCATGTATCTCCCCAGCTCTCCTTATTGCTCTAGTACAACCCTAGTGACTTAAGGTGTTACCGGGAAACCGACGGTCTTCCGCCGACCCCCACTCCAGTTGCTAACTAAGACTTGCACTTTTGATCCCTCACTAAGACAACTCTACCCACCAGGGTTACTCATGTTGAACTCTCTTATTTCTGCCGATAATCAATCCCCTGGTAACCCCTAAGGCAAGACTTATTTGTGTTATATGCAGACCATGTCCTATGATTACCCTAAAAATGTGATCTTCCAAATCTTAAGGCATCTTACCTCTAAATATTTATCCTAGGGTGGTATGGACTAAGGGAACTACCCTATGAATTCTCATAATTTTTCTTGGCCAAATAGTCCTTTAATTAAATCTTTTAATTTAAACACTAGGTCACTTTACACATGAAGTAGTATGATTAAATATCCACTGACCTAGGAAATTTTTCCTGAGATGTATATTGATAAAATATTGCTGCCTACAGAGTTTCATAATTTTCCTTTAATTATTTATTCTCATTTCCTATTTAATATCAAATTCACACAAATTCCATTTTCCAAATGAATTATAGGCATCATGTAATCAAAACTTCCAGGAAAATTACAGAACTTTTAGAACACTAATGTATGACTATTGACAGAGTATCATCAACATTTATTGTGTGATGGCCTATAAAATTCCATTATAACATATTTACCAAAAATGCCATTGTATTAATTTAACAACTAACAATGCAGCCATTAATTCTGAGAAATTCATGCAAAACTAATAATACCATTTTATAATAGTAGCATAAATTTCAAATTTTTCTGAGGTACATATCCATCATTTCAAGAATTAATAAGATAAGGGTAAAATGGGCAATTTAAGATATCTACTGCAAAAGTTCTTCAAAACAGAGGGATCATATTTTTCCTAACTCAAATGTAACATTATCTATGCCTTGGCAAAATTTTAGGATTTGTACTTAAGGAAAACCTATTTTCCAATTTTATTTCCAAAATAGCTATATTTAAAATAAATTCCAATAAATGGAATTTTTGATTCCAAAAATTCCATGATTAATTTGAGGGATGAAATTTACCCTAATGAACCACTATAATTAGTTCCAAGATATTTACATGTCACCATTGGGCTAAATACACCATATTTGAGTTTTTGCTATTTGCACACCAAGGCAAAACATGAGCTAACACATGCAAGTGGATTCTCCATCATGCAGTGAACCCAAGGTGCTGGAATTTTCATCATGCACAAAGTATGCCCCCATTGACCTATCACCAAGATTTGGGACCATGGGGAGGTGTAAAACTCCATATATTTCATTTATTTGTATTTTGATATTTTGGCAAAAACTATAGGAAAATATTCTCTACAAATTCCTAATTTTTGGCAGGGGCTAAGTATGCCCTAATCATGCATGTGCCCAACATTTGGGGCCATGGTGACTAATGGTTTGACCTGGGCATCCAATTTAATTTCTGCCCTACTCTAGGACCAGTCCTAGGAGAAATGTCCTACAGGACTGTACACTACACCACAACACATGTTTAAGGTGGCAAATTAAAGATAAGACCCTCAGCTACAATATTCATTCAGAGACTAAGTTCTGGAAATGCCTCTAAGAGGCCTAAACTTAACATGCAAAGTGGCTGTAATAATGTGACAGAATCTACACTATTCATCATATATTAATTAAATCATTTAAATATATTGCACGAATCTTAAAGCCTGAAACCGACGGGATCGGTTCATCGTCCCCAATGGTTTGACGGCTACGATTTCATTTTCCTGGACGATGTTGGCTGGCGTTTTCCGGCCAGCTGAGCCACCACCACCGCCGGCGGATATCGCCACCACCTTCGTTAAGGTGGGGGCTAGCGTTTCCGGCGGTGGGGCCTCCGGAGTTGGCTCCTCCGGCGAACCCGAGCAAGAAGAGAAAGCTCGGTTTTCTCCATTTTCCTCTCATGGTATCGGGCTCGATTGAGCCCGATATCTCCCTAAATAGATCTAGAAATCTAGTACAGGAAGAGGTGAGGTGAAACGCACCTGAATTGGGGCTTGGCTGCGGGTCAGGCGGCAGTTTGCCGTGGTGGTGGTGCGCCGGCGAGCTCCACCCCGAAAACTCGATTCTCCACCATTCTCCATGATCCAGCACTCGATTTCCACTCCCTTCTACCTCCTGAAGCTGTTGGTGAGGTCTGTTTGGACTGAGGTGGAGTATATGGGGAGGTATTTCCTATGTGAGCTCGATTTGAGCTTTGTTTGCTCCGCCCAGCTGCCAAGTGGCACACAGCCCTGGTTTTCTGCTAGAAATAAAGAGAGGAGGTCGGCCACCTGGTTTTGGGCAGTTAAAACCATCTGATGGGGTGGCCATGTGGCCACCATTTCCCCCTCTTTCCATTTTCTCTCTCCTGCTACCCTTAAAATCCCACGTTTACCCCCTTGCATGTATTCTCTCTCCTAATTTAGAGGGGTAGGATTGGTCTTGTTCACTTGGGCTGGCCATGGGCCAATTTTGGTGGGCTTGGTCCAAGGGAAAATGGCTTGGTCTTCATTTCACTCCTTTAGGTCAATTTGTTGACTTGTTGACTTGGGGAGTTGACTTGGTTAACCATGGTGTGTGGGCTGACCCCACTTGGTGGAAATGGGTCTAGTGGCACCACCCAACTTGGGTTGGGTCAAGGGGGTTCCCTACGTAGGCTAATTGGGCTTATGAGTGTGGGTTTGACCAAATTAAGCCCAAGGTTGACTTTGGTCAATTTAGGTCAAAGTGTTGACCTAGTGATATGCCCTAGGGTCTACTTAGATTGTCTTTAGGGTTAGGGCAATGTGGTGGGGTCATGGTGTGGCTAGAGTCCCCACTTAGGCTAGTTTGACCTAGTTTGACTATGGTCCTATAGTGGGCCCCACATGGCTACCACCCACTACCTAGGGTCAAACATAGTTGGTCTTCCTTAAATCTCACCCATGCCTAACCCAATCTAAGTTGAGGGGTCCAGAAGTAACATGGGATGTTACAAACACTCCCCCTCAAGCTGGAGCATATATATCGATCATGCCCAGCTTGTCACAAATATGAAGAAATGAGGCAGAAACTGGCTTGGTGAAGATGTAAGCCAGCTCTTTATCAGAAGTGACGAAGGGAGTGCAAATTTGTTCCTTAAGAATCTCTTCTCGAATGAAATGACAGTCGACCTCAATGTGCTTGGTTCTTTCATGGAAGACCGGATTTTTGGAGATGTATATGGTAGCCTTGTTATCACAGAACATAGGTAGAGGATGGTTGTACACCTCTCCTAAATCCAGCAGGAGAGCCCGTAGCCACTATAACTCACAAGTGGTCAATGCCATACTACGATATTCTGCTTCAGCACTGGACCTGGAAACAACCGACTGCTTCTTGCTCTTCCAGCTCACCAGATTTCCCCCAACAAAGGTGCGTTTACTCCTCCCAACAAAATGGAGTGGCGGAACTCAAAGACCGTCACCTCCTTGATATCGCTCGCACTCTGCTTACGCAAATGCATGTCCCTCACTCCTACTGGGGCTATGCTGTTCTCATCGCTTGCTATCTCATCAATCGCATTCCCTCCACCGTTCTCCATGGTCAAACTCCTTTCTCTATTCTCTATCCGGGCAAAGAACCCTTTCCTCTTCCTCTCCGTATCTTTGGATGCACCGCATTTGTGCATGCTCCCTCTACCACCCGCGACAAACTCTCCCCTCGGTCCACCAAATGTAACTTTCTAGGCTACTCTCCCACTCAGAAAGGTTATTGTTGCATTGACCCCGTCACCCGCAAACAATTTGTCTCTGCGGATGTTACTTTCTTTGAAAATGCTTCTTACTTCTCTTCCGCTTCTTCCTCTACTCCTGCTACTCCTCCTCTCACCAACCCCCATATTCCCTCGCCTCCTACTACTATTCCGCCTTCTCCACCATCTCCACCATCTCCACTATCTCCACCATCTTACCCCGCTTCGCCTTCTCCACCTTCCTCCTCGTCGATGTCGTCGCTCTCTTCTCCCGGGCCAGCTTTCTCCACCATGGATGCTCCGGATACTGGGGTACCTGCTGACCTGGACCTCCCCATTGCACTTCGCAAAGGGGTTCGGGCTTGTACCCAGCATCCTCTTGCTGCTGTTGTTTCCTATGATCGTCTGACGCCTGCTCGCAGGGACTTTGCTCTGGCTATCTCTTTTACTTCCACCCCCCGTTCCTATCAGGAATCTCTTACCCTTCTGCATTGGAAAGCTGCCATGGATGAAGACATCGCTACTCTCACTGAACGGGGTACCTGGACTCTTGTTCCTCCTCCTGTTGGCATAAATGTTGTTGGTTGTCGCTGGGTTTTTGTGGTGAAATTCCTCCCCGATAGCAGTGTGGATCGCTACAAAGCCCGCCTGGTGGCTAAAGGATTCACTCAGACCTATGATGTTGATTATTTCGATACATTCTCTCCCGTTGCTCGTCTCAGCACCATACGAGTCCTTCTCTCTGTGGCTGTCAACCGGGACTGGCCAATTTCACAACTAGATGTTAAGAATGCTTTCCTCTATGGTGATCTACAGGAAGATGTTTATATGGAGCAACCTCCGGGGTATGTTTCTCAGGGGGAGACACGTGTATGCCGATTGAAGAAGGCTATTTATGGCCTCAAGCAAAGTCCGCATTCCTGGTTTGACAAGTTTAACGACATTGTTGCGGCCATTAGTTTTACAAGAAGCTCGGCCGATCACTCCTTATTTGTTCGGAAAACCGCCTCTGGTATGGTTGTTCTTGCTGTTTATGTCGATGACATTCTTCTTACTGGCGATGACCAGGAGGGGGTAACGTTGACAAAGAAACACCTCCGTCAACACCTGGTCACAAAGGATATGGGATCTCCAAAGTACTTTCTGGGGATTGAAATCTCAAGAAATCCCAACTCCATGGTTCTTTCCCAAAGGAAGTATGCCCTTGATCTTTTAAAGGAGGCAGGATTGACAGGTGCTAAACCTGCCCGTTGTCCTATGACTACTGGAGAAGACAAAACTTGGACAGATGACTCGCCTCTTCTATCCGATATTTCGAGATACCGGCGTCTGGTGGGAAAACTCATTTATCTCACGGTAACCAGACCCGACATCTCCTATGCTGTTGGCAAGGTGAGCCAGTTTATGCAAGCTCCTCGGGAGTGTCATCTTCAATCTGCCTTGCGGATCTTGGAATATTTCAAAGCAGCGCCTGGGAAAGGATTACTCTTTCAGAGGAATGGTCATCTGAGGGTTGAAGCATACTCAGATGCAAGTTACACTGATGACAAAGGGGATCGCAAGTCAACCTCGGGGTTTTGGGAAGATGTGTGGTGACGGGCTAACCGCTCGGCTACTGCCAGAGAGAGAGAGATCGCCATGGGAGACCGCTAGACCGCCCGGTCTCCAATTCGCCATAGTCAAACCGCCAGACCGCTTGGACTTCAGACAGCAACCCACAACAACCAAACCGCTGAAGGGTAACTGCAAAACTGCGCGGTCATCAACCTGCCAAGCCAGACCGCCAGACCGCCAGACCGCCTGGTCACCAACTTCAACAGGGAAAGAAGATGGGATTTTTTCCCATAGGCTCAATGACATATTTATAAAACATGGGTGGGGCCCACCGAAAGATTCTCGCCAGCTCAGCGAAACACTCAACGAACACGTGGGGTTGGATGATTCTTTCTGATCTTTACCAAGCTTAAAAAGAGCGGGGATTGTGTACAACCCCGTGTTCGCCTAGGGGGCCCACCCGGCTAGGCGAGCGAGCCAAGGCGGTCGGCCTGCGTCAGTATAGTAGGCGGGCGAGTCCAGAGGGCCTGCTCGCTCTCGTAAAGGCCAGGCGGGCGAGCTGTGTGACCCAGCCCACCCAGCCCGCTCTCGCCTAGGCGACCTTGTCGCCAGCCTGGCTTCGAATAGTGCAGACGTGTCATGGCGACTCAGCTTGCGCTCGCCTAAGGGTAGAAGGCGAGCTGCGAGAGCCAGGCCGCATCCACCCAGTAGGGTGGAGAGCTGACCAGATGACCAGGAAACTCACCCCCGTGGGGTTCAGAGGCAAAATTACCTGTATGCCCCTGTTGGGGGGTGCAAATAACTTTTGAGAACAACGGAGTTACGCTATTGGCAGACCTAGTTGGGCTGCACATAGCTGCTCAGGACAGCGGAGGTTCGCTATTTGCAGGCCATTTTCATAAATTTATAAATAAACTCAAGGGTGTACCTCAGAAGGCACGCTTTCTAGTGCTCAGGTCTTCTTCTATTTTCTGGTTATCCTTAGCTCGACATTTGGCTA
Organism: Platanthera guangdongensis; assembly: GCA_039583875.1. Lineage (NCBI taxonomy): Eukaryota > Viridiplantae > Streptophyta > Magnoliopsida > Asparagales > Orchidaceae > Platanthera > Platanthera guangdongensis. The sequence goes on along the minus strand of CM077155.1, from coordinate 90,029,012 downwards.
TGGAGGGGAAGCGCTCTAAGATCTTTCGGGTATGTGGTGGGACCTCCACATCGAGCACTTGGGTCTGTTCCCTGTTCTTTTTCCTTTATTGTTTGGCTCGTAGGAGAGAAGTAAGTGTGTGATCACCCTGAAAGATATGGTACCTAAACACCTAGAGGGGGGGGGGGTGAATAGGTGACCTAATCCTTTTCTAACTTTGTTGGCAGTCAAACAGTTATATCACAGATTTCTAACTAGTTCATTACAGCAATCAGCAATAATCAAACAAACACAGATCATCCACAGCACAAACACAGCACAACACACAGTGTTTTATAGTGGTTCCCCAAGTTATGGGTACATCCACTTTCCCCCTTCGCCTATCTAGCAGTGTACTAGATTCGGCCTAACTTCTCCACTGTCTCAGAACCCAAATTGGTTCCTACCTCAGGCCCAAAGCCTTACACTCAGCTTTATCCCAAAGCCTACACTCAGCCAATCAAGGCCTACACTCAGCCAACTAAGGCCTACACTCAGAGATCTATATCTCCTACACTCAGGCTAACAAGCCCTACCCTCAGCCTTTATAAATATAGGCTTACAATCACTCAGATCCAATGGATCCTACAAGTTACAAATGTAATAGAAATAATAACTCTACAACTCAGATTTACAGGAGGGGAGTTGAGAGATTCTTGATGAGTTCTTGGAAGAACTTAGCTGGATTCACCCTGACTTAGCTTTCTTCAAAGCTTCTTGAGTAGAACTGAATAAGGCTGAATCCTCTGCAGTTGTTCCTTGACCTCTGCTACTTAAGATCCAGAATTGATTCTGAATCCTTCTTCTCAGCCTAGTTCCTGAGGCTGATTTCTTGGAAGGGGCCCTCTCTCTCCAACTTCTTAGATCTGCAGTTGGAATGCAAGATCTTCTTGTGTTTATACTCTGTGTACCACTTTACAGATTACTTGAATAATCTGATCAATTACTTTGATTATTCTCCCTACAGTTTCTGTAAACTGTGGGTGCCTATTTATAGGCTTTCTTCATGGTAACCGGCTGGTCCGGTTCATAACTGACTTCTGACATCTCTGACAGTTGCTGTAGACCGGCTGGATCGGCAGCTGTCATATCAACCAGTCACTTCTTGAAAATCTCTAACTGTTTATAAGTGTCGAGACTTTCTGTCTTTAAGTGTTGACACTTATAGTCCAAGTGTCGACACATGTTGTATAAGTGTCGACACAAGTCTACAAGGTGTCGACACAATTCCTTGTATGTCTCGACACAGATTCTTCTGCATGTGTCGACACTAAAATTGAGTGTCGACACAAATACTTGTTCTTTTAGCTTTTGCTGAATTCTTCTATGTGTCGACACATCTCCTTTGTGTCGACACAACTTCTTGTGTTGAATCTGTCAAGTGTCGACACTGCTTCTTGGTGTCGACACATAGTCTTCTATCTTGAATCTTGTTGAGTGTCGACACAGCTCCTTGTGTCGACACACCTTCTTGTTGTTGAGACTTCAGCTGAGTGTCGACACATTCCTTTAGTGTCGACACTTGTACTTAGAATAATTTGCTACTCTTTCTGCTCTTTGCTAAGTGTCGACACAGCTCCTTGTGTCGACACTTTCTTCAAGTGTTGAGTCTTTAGCTAAGTGTCGACACATTGTGCTGGGTGTCGACACTTACTTCAAGTGTTGACTCTTCTGATAGTGTGTCGACACATTGTGCTGAGTGTCGACACATTCTTCAAATGCTGACTCTTCAGCATAGTGTCGACACATTGTGTTGAGTGTCGACACATGTACTTAGACTCTGCAGACTTTTGCTGAGTGTCGACACAGCTCCAAGTGTCGACACTTTCTGGTGTAGACACTGCTTCACTGGGTGTCGACACAGCTCCTTGTGTCGACACTTTCTGTCTGCACTTTTCTTCACTGAGTGTCGACACAGCTCCAAGTGTCGACACTTTCTGTCTGGTGTCGACTCTGCATCCCAGGTGTCGACACAATGTCTCCAAGTGTCGACACTGCTTGTCTGGGTGTCGACACAGGCTTTCTTAAGTGTCGACACTTTCCCTCTGGGTGTCGACACATGGACTTAGAAACTTTTTGCTTCAGTCCAGTGATTTCTTAACCTGCACAAGTAACTCAAACATACATCAAATACATTATGATGTATATCATTGAGATGGGTGAGGCTTCTTCAAATCAGGTACATTTGACCAATGTACCCAACAATCTCCCCCTATTTGGAGAAGTCATAACCCTTAGTCAATGATATACACCATTCATAATTAAAAATTACAAAATGATGTAAATCAGATTATAATCAGCAGGGTTAACATGAACATGTAAAACTTCACACATATACACATTCAACATTGCAGAATGAACAAGAAATAGACACATACTCAGAACAATCATGAAAATATATTTATCATAAATTGTTCTAACATTTTTCTAATACATCTTTAATGATTTACAAAAATGTTTCTCATACAAAAGATTACAACAATCTTCAAATTAATTCCTAATCTATTTCTGATCAGGTTCTTTGATAACAATTCCTTTGCCAGATTTGACTTTAGCCTTGACAGCAGCAGCAGCAGTAGGCTCAGCATCAGCAGGCTTCTTGCCTTTTGAGTCCTTCTTCTTTTGTTCTTCAGCCTTGATTTTCTGTCTCTCAAAATAGTGGTATGGCTTGGGGAAGTACTTGCTAGGCTCCACAGCTGTAGGAGGTAGCTTTCCCATCTTAGCCTTCCTTCTGTGCTGAACAATGGCTTCTTGCCTGATCTCATGCTTCCTCCATTCTGCTTCAGAGAACCACTTGTTTCTATCAGTAGTGTTGTCTTTAGCAGCTTTCCAGGCAGTTAGAATTATGTTTCTAGAGGTAGGGCTCCATTGTTCAAAGTCTGGCTTTAGTTCAGCTTGTTCCCTAAACCTCTTCTTTGACAACCTTGCCTCTTCTTCTTTGTCTAAGGCCTCTTGCATAGCTGCTGTGATAGGTTGAACAACCTTTTCTAAATGGACATTGTCCTTGACCTCAGATGGGCTATACATTGTGCTCACCTCTGCTTGAATCATTTCAAAATTTGGAGGTGGATAAATGACTTGAGCTACTTCTTGTGGCTCACCTCCAAAATATGCAGGGTTCAGTCCAGATTCAGCAACTTCATTGTCATCACACAGGGGAAGATATCCAAGTGTAGCCCTGATGGAATTGGATATCCACTTAGCATGTTCAAAACTGGCCTTGACTAACACTCTCTCCCCCTTTATGACTTCTTGAGCAACATGATCTCTTACATCATCCTTCTGGAATCGGATTTGACCATCCAAGTACCTGATTCCATCTTTAAAGTAAGGTCTAAGCTTTGTAAGTTGTTCAGAGATTGCTTTCTGGGAATCTTGTATGGCAGTCTTGACAGCAGTAATCTCAGCTTGAAAGATTGTATCAAAATCAGCCTTAACTGCAGCAGCAGATGTAGAAGGTTCAGCAGTCTTATTCTTTAATTCAGTGACTATAGCATTGTGGGAGGCAGTCAAATTATCATTCATTCTTAACTGATTCTCCAGCACATATCCTTGTTTTAATGCTATATCATCTACCTGAGTCTTGATCTTCTCCTGGTGAGTTGCCAAATAGACTACTGCATTCCCACCTTTGTGGAAGCAGTCAGTCATTTCTTTCTTGTTCAGGTTCATCTCAAACCTTATTGATTTTATATCTTGAGCTAAATCAAATTGTAAAGACTTTTGTCCTTCATCAATATACGTCTCTATGGCTTTCCTGTGCTCATCCAGCTTGATTTGCATGGCTACCATTAAGGCACTGTAATCAGGTGATGGAGCTTGTGTGACTAAGGATTGTTGAGCAACAGTTTGTAGAGCCTTCTTGTAGCTCTGACTTCTTCTTTTGAATACAAACAATTTCTTCTTCTTGGCCCTAGCACTTTCCTCATCTTCAGAGGCAGAGGTGCTGGCAATATCAACTCTATTCTTAGGGCTCTCAGGCTTCTCAATTTGCACAGCTGGTGCTTGCTCAGTTTCCAGCCTAATAGGCTCTTCCAGAACTTCCATGTGCTCCCCCTCAGCAGCAGCACTCTTATCTTCAGCAACAGCATCCTTGTCCATATCAAAATCCTCTTGATCTAGATTTAAGAATAAATCCTCCATTGTATATTCAGGTGGAGATGAGGCTGGAGACAGTCTTTGCTCTTCAACCACTGATTCAGGTACCACTACTTGTTCAGCAGATTTGTCTTCTAAAACAACATCTGGTACTTGACTGTTTAGCTGAGTTTGCTGATGGACATCAGACAAATTAGCATCTTCTATAATATAGTCTAAAGTTTTTAAGTCAGTGAGTACCTCTTGGATAATGATGGTGGCTTGCTCACTGTCCAGAGTAGATGGTTCTTCTACTACTGGAAGCTCCCCCTGGCTGTGATCCCTATGGATGGGTCTAGCTTGAGGCAGCTCCCCCTGGATCTCAGCTACATCTTGAGCAGCAGGGGTCTTTACTACTGTCTCTTCCTCTTGCTCATCAGGTGTGAACACCACCTGTTCTTCACTCTCAGAATTGCTTGAGGACTCTTGTGCCACTTGCACAGTCTTTCTCTTCTTCTTTGGAGGAATTTATTTTGCAGATACTGGCTTTTCTGGGGTTGCTACTTCCTTGGACAATACCCTGTCCCTTCTGGAGAATATTCTTGAATCCATCTTCCTCATGTGATTGATCTTACTTCCAGCAGCATTGCTCATCACCTCTGGTATTGTACCAGCAAGGTAGAGACTTAGTATTCTGCCCAGGTTGGGCTTCTTCAAGCTCTCCTTGATTTTCTCATACACCACTTGAGACCAATCTGTTTTCAGGGTGAATATGATTCTAGTCATAATTTCAAACATGGAGGCAGACACCCTGTCATGCCCTCCAGTCTTGCTGAGAATAACCTTGCCTACTATCTCAGACATGAATTTCCCTTGATTATTCATGCCTTTCCTGTTAAAGACTGATCCGATCTTCATTTTTGGATCCAGTCCACACCAAGTAAGAGCTTCCCTGGTCTTTGAAGCAGTTACTTCCTCTTCATCATGAGCTTTAGGTAGCTGGAGTACCTTTCTCAGATTCTTTGGTGAAACTTTGACCTTAGTCCCATGAACTCTGGATTTGATCCTGAATCCAGAGTCATCTACAGCAGCTCCATGCAGGAATTCAAGAACTTCCTTTTTCCAAATCTTCGTTGGTTCTGAAGCCAAGTATTCCAATCCAGAATCGGCGACTAGGGTTACTACCGCCTTGAGTTCTTGATCAGCTTCATCGAACGCACCTCGCACTAGCTCATAGCCCTCGTTCACGTTCTCCTCAAGCTTTGGAGCCATTAGGGTTTGGAGAATTTGTCTTAAGAAAAGAGAGGTGTCGACACAGGAGTTTTGGTCTCGAAACTTTGAAAGCGTGTCGACAATCACAGACAGAACCCTATTTATACCTGTCTAATTTTGAAGATGAACAGGCGGGATATCAAGCTTAACATGTGTCGACACTGGCAATAAGTGTCGACACTGACTTATAATGTCTCGACACATATGTGTCGACACATGTTTAGTCAACAGATTTTATGTGTCGACACATGGTTATGTGTCGACACAACATAACTCGACACATTGTCGAGACTTTACTTAGAAAAATTCTGAGTAAAACATAAGTGTCGACACCGTATTGGATGTGTCGACACCTACTTGACATGTGTCGATACTAACATTCTGAAGTGTCCACACCAACATCCTAGATGTGTCGACACCTTTTTCCTGAAGTGTCGACACTACTATTCTGTGTCGACATAGACTTGTCTATGTGTCGACACCTTTTTACTTAGTCAATTTTCTAGTTCTGTAAACTTAGTCTAAGTTGATCATTCCTTGTTCAATTTTGAATCTATTGAACTTAGCTTCTTCTAGTGGCTTAGTAAACATATCAGCTATTTGTTCATCTGTTTTAACATATTCAAGTACAATATCATTTCTTTCTACATGTTCCCTAAGAAAGTGATATTTAATTTCAATATGTTTTGTCCTACTATGAGATACAGGGTTATTAGCTATTGAAATAGCACTAGTAGAATCACAGAAAAGTGGAGTTCTACTTACCTGAAATCCATAGTCCTCTAGCTGATGTTTAATCCATAGAAGTTGAGCACAGCAACTTCCTGCAGCTACATATTCTTACTCAGCTATGGAGATAGCCACACTGGTTTGCTTCTTGCTGCTCCATGAAATTAGTCTCCCACCTAGGAATTGACAGGTTCCAGTAGTACTCTTTCTATCCTCTTTGCATCCTGCAAAGTCTGCATCTGAATAACCTGTTAGATCAAAATCTCCATTCCTAGGGTACCAGAGGCCTAGATAGGGAGTGCCCTTTAGATATCTCAAAATTCTCTTGACTGCAGTCAAGTGAGACTCTTTAGGGCAGGCTTGATACCTGGCACAAACACATGTAGCATACATAATGTCAGGCCTACTTGCAGTCAAGTATAGTAGGGAGCCAACTATCCCTCTATACAAGGTTTCATCTACAGGTTTCCCTGCATCATCCTTGCTAAGAGACATACTTGACCCCATAGGAGTCTTCATGGTACTGGAAGAATCCATACCATATTTCCATATGAGTTCTAGGGTGAACTTGGACTGACATATGGATAAACTATTTTCAGTCTGTTTAACTTGGAGACCCAAGAAAAACTTCAGCTCTCCCATACTACTCATCTCAAACTGACTTTGCATAAGCTTTGCAAACTTTCTGCAAAGGCTGCTTTCAGTAGACCCAAATATAATGTCATCTACATATATTTGGACTAGTATGACATTGCCTCTAGATTCCCTAAGGAATAGAGTCTTATATATTTTCCCCCTTGAGAACTTGTTCTCAATGAGGAAACTAGATAGGGTTTCATACCAAGCTCTAGGGGCCTGTTTTAACCCATATAATGCTTTCCTAAGTCTATAGACATAATGAGGTTGAGTTGGATCAACAAAACCTGAAGGCTGCTCCACATAGACTTCTTCTTAGAGATTACCATTTAAGAATGCTGACTTGACATCCATCTGGTAAACCTTGAATCCTTGATAGGTTGCATAGGCCAAGAACATCCTTATGGCCTCCAGTCTGGCTACTGGGGCAAAGGTTTGATCAAAATCAATACCTTCTTCTTGCCTATATCCTTTTGCAACCAGTCTTGCTTTATTCTTTATGATGACCCCTTGTTTATCCATCTTATTTCTGTAGATCCACTTAGTTCCTATTACATTGTGGTCTTTAGGCTTTGGAACCAGCTCCCAAACCTTGCACCTTTTGAACTGATTAAGCTCTTCTTGCATAGCTTCAGTCCATTGTGGATCTTGTATAGCTTCTTCAAATTTCTTAGGTTCAACTTGAGACAAAAAGCTGGAGTAGATTGCTGCATTCATGTATCTGCTCCTGGTTTGAACTCCTTGTCTTGGATCTCCAATAATCAGCTCTACTGGATGATCTCTAAGATGCCTGTGGGCTGGAGGCATCCTAGCTTCAGGTTGAACCTCTTCAGCATCTGCATCATGCTGTATACCTTGGATTTCTTCAGCTATTGGCACATGTAGTTCTCCCCCTGGACAACAGCTACTCTCCTCAACTTGCTGTCTTGCAGCTGGTACTTCTTCTATAGTAAGCTTGTCCAATTTCTTTGTCAAACCTGTGGGGCTGCATACATTGCTAGACAACTCATTGTTAATTAGTTTTGTCTCATCAAAAACTATATGCACTGATTCTTCTACAACTTGTGTAGTCAAGTTGTAGACTCTATAAGCCTTACTATTATTGCTGTACCCAACAAATATTCCCTCTTGGGACTTGACAGCAAACTTTGTTAAGTAAGACTTCCCATTGTTAAGTATGAAGCATTTACAACCAAAGATCCTAAAATAGGATAGATTTGGTTTCCTGCCTTTCACTACTTCATAGGGGGTCTTGTTTAGCCTTTTAGTGATGGTAGCCCTATTTATCACATGGCATGCAGTGTTAACTGCTTCAGCCCAGAAATACTCTGGCAGTGATGTATCACTAAGTAGGGTTCTACCAGCCTCTATCAAGGTCCTATTCTTCCTTTCAGCAATGCCATTTTGCTGAGGTGTTCTAGGTGAAGAGAATTCTTGAAATATCCCAAAGTCTTCACATAGTTTTGTCATGCTTTCAGACTGAAACTCAGTACCATGGTCACTTCTAATTTTGACCACAGTACTATTTAGTTCATTCTGAATTTGCTTGACAAAGCTGTAGAAGACACTAGGTGTTTCAGATTTCTGCCTTAAGAAGAACACCCAGGAAAACCTTGAGTAGTCATCAACAACTACAAAGGTATAGACCTTCCTACCTAAGCTGTGAACTGGCATTGGACCAAAGAGATCCATATGCAAGAGGTATAAACACCTCACAGCATCTTTGTTATCTATGCTCCTAAAAGTGGATTTAGTCTGCTTGCCCTTTTGACAAGCTGAGCAAATGCCATCTTTAACACACTTAACTTGAGGACCATTCCTCACTAACTCTTTGCTAAAGAGTTTGCTAATAGTCTTGTAGTTAAGATGAGCTAGCCTCTTGTGCCACTTGACATAATGAGAGACTGTCTCATCAGCTACAAGACAAACAGGAGAACCATTATTCTCAATCATAATGTCTAGACAGTAGACATTCCTCTTTCTATATCCTGTCAAAATGATCTCTTGATCACTTGACCTCTTGATATGACAACCATTTTTAACAAATGAGATGTCATACCCTACATCACTTAACAGACTTATACTTATAAGGTTGTGTTTCAACCCTTTAACATAAGCCACTTGAGTAATGGTAACAAGGTTTGAAGAAATGTTACCAAACCCTTTGATGATTCCTTTTTCAGAACCACCAAAGCTCACTTTAGGACCATTTTTGATTGGAATGTAGTCCTTCAGTAGTCCCCTAGTTCCAGTCATATGTCTGGAACATCCACTGTCCAAGTACCATGTAGGGGTATGGCCACTTGGACTCACCTGCAAAATAGATTAATGGACCTTAGAACCCAAAGCAATCTTGGGTCCTTGGTACTTGTTAGTCTGTAACTTGACAAAGCTACCTACTGGCTTTCCACCAGGTAACTTGCTACTCACCTTGGCACTGGCATTGTGCTAACAGTCCATTGCAAAATGGCCAATCTTGCCACAGCACCAGCATTCAAACTTGTTGTACCTTTGCTTAGGTACAACCTTTGCAGTCTTGACTACAGCAGGCTTGTTGAATGTTGGGGCTTTGCCCTTGGACTTAAACTTGGACTGCTCAGTCCCTGCAGGTCTAACAAAACCCAGTCCAGCCTTGCCTTTTTGATGAACAAATTCATCAATTAAAGGTAGTACTGATTTAGGTTTTGAAAACCTAGTAACAAGCTCTCTCTCTTTCTGAAGAATGATCTCCAGTCTCTTAATTTGATCATTCTTATAAGTGATAGTTCCCATCTGAATCACAGTAATGTGTTTCAGCCTGGCTACCTCATTCAGTTTTTGATCAAATTGTTTCTCAAAATCTGTTGCAACAGCCTTGAGATCAGCAATCTCCTTTGCCTGACTTTTGGCTAGGGTCTTGCATTTCTTGTAGGCTTGCAACAGCACCTTATATTCATCTATAAGCTGATGAATATCTTCCTCAGACTCAGATACATTCTCATCACTTGATGAAGAAGAATCTGATTCTGAACTAGAACAAGAATCTGAATTTAAACTTGAACTTTGTACCTGACTGGGTCCTGGCTGCTCCAGGATTTTGGTACTCTCAGTCAATGCCATTAGTCCTTGGCACTGGCAGTCTTCTTGTTCATAAATTGACTCCAAGATCTGCATAAATTCTTCTTCTTCTTCTTCAGCAAATAGCCCTATGTAGGCTTCAGCATCAGTATCAGTGTCTGAAGAAGAAATATCTGAAAGAGTCTTCTCATTCTTGGCAACAAAAGACTTCTCTTTCTTCCCTTTGAAGTGAGTCTTTTTCCTGTCACTGGATTCTTTTCTTTTCTCAGGACAATCTGCAATAACATGACCCTGTCTATTGCAGCAGTAACACACAATCTTTGATCCAGTTGCCTTGCTTGTCTTTGTCTTTTTCCTGTCCTTCTTTGAAGGCTTTTTCTCCTGATACAAGACTTCTTTTCCCTTGTAAGTAGATGGTCTGGACCTCCACTGTTTCTTCTTCAGGAATTTCTGAAAGTGTCTAGTGAAGGCAGCAAAGTCTTCATCACTTTCACTGCTTGTAGACTTTGTACTGACAGACTCTTCTGACTCAGATTCAACTACCTCTGGAGGTGGAGTTGATGACTTAGTCCTGCATTTTCTGGGAACTTCTGTCTTGAAAGCAACAGTCCTTTCCTTGTGCTCAGTCCTTGTAGATTTCTCCTCCTCTTTCCTCACTGTCAGCTGCATCTCATATGACAATAACTTGCCAAATAGTGTAGGAGGAGGAATTTCTCCCAACTTTGTCATTTCTCTTATGGCACAGATCTTGGTGTCCCAATCTTTGGTTAGGGACCTTAGGAATTTGTCATTCAGTTCATAGTTGCTGAACTCTCTTCCATAAGACATGAGTTCATTAACTATTGTATAGAACTTCTTGTAGCATTCAGTGATGCTATCTCCCTTTCCTTGTCTAAAGCTCTCATACTCTTGATTAAGCAAGGACTTTCTATCTTGCCTAACTTCTTCAGATCCTTCCATATACACTATAAGAGTGTCCCACATCTCTTTTGCTGTCTTATAGTGAATTAAGTTCTGAAAAGTGGCATCATCAATGGCACTCACTATTATGTTCTGTGCCCTCTTGTCCATGGTGGCTAGGACAATTTCATCCTTAGTCATCTCAGAGAAATCCTTTGGAGTTCTCTGATTTGCATCTAGAACTGAAATCTTCATGGGCACATAGGGCCCTTCCTTAACTGTGATGTAGATTCTTGGGTCTGAGGCCTCCATAAATAGCCTTACCCTTTCTTTCCAGATCCCAAAAATTTCCTTTCTGCAAATAGGTAATTTCATGGAACCCAATTCTTTATGATTTTCAAAGGAACCCATGGTTCTTGATTTTCTTGAAGCTGTTTTCTGACTTAGACTGTTTCTGCCAAACAGGATCTCCTTAGACTGTTAGTCCTTGTTTTGAGGAACCTCGCTTTGATATCACTTGAAAGATATGGTACCTAAACACCTAGAGGGGGGGGGGGGTGAATAGGTGACCTAATCCTTTTCTAACTTTGTTGGCAGTCAAACAGTTATATCACAGATTTCTAACTAGTTCATTACAGCAATCAGCAATAATCAAATAAACACAGATCATCCACAGCACAAACACAGCACAACACACAGTGTTTTATAGTGGTTCCCCAAGTTATGGGTACATCCACTTTCCCCCTTCGCCTATCTAGCAGTGTACTAGATTCGGCCTAACTTCTCCACTGTCTCAGAACCCAAATTGGTTCCTACCTCAGTCCCAAAGCCTTACACTCAGCTTTATCCCAAAGCCTACACTCAGCCAATCAAGGCCTACACTCAGCCAACCAAGGCCTACACTCAGAGATCTATATCTCCTACACTCAGGCTAACAAGCCCTACCCTCAGCCTTTATAAATATAGGCTTACAATCACTCAGATCCAATGGATCCTACAAGTTACAAATGTAATAGAAATAATAACTCTACAACTCAGATTTACAGGAGGGGAGTTGAGAGATTCTTGATGAGTTCTTGGAAGAACTCAGCTGGATTCACCCTGACTTAGCTTTCTTCAAAGCTTCTTGAGTAGAACTGAATAAGGCTGAATCCTCTGCAGTTGTTCCTTGACCTCTGCTACTTAAGATCCAGAATTGATTCTGAATCCTTCTTCTCAGCCTAGTTCCTGAGGCTGATTTCTTGGAAGGAGCCCTCTCTCTCCAACTTCTTAGATCTGCAGTTGGAATGCAAGATCTTCTTGTGTTTATACTCTGTGTACCACTTTACAGATTACTTGAATAATCTGATCAATTACTTTGATTATTCTCCCTACAGTTTCTGTAAACTGTGGGTGCCTATTTATAGGCTTTCTTCATGGTAACCGGCTGGTCCGGTTCATAACTGACTTCTGACATCTCTGACAGTTGCTGTAGACCGGCTGGATCGGCAGCTGTCATGTCAACCAGTCACTTCTTGAAAATCTCTAACTGTTTATAAGTGTCGAGACTTTCTGTCTTTAAGTGTTGACACTTATAGTCCAAGTGTCGACACATGTTGTATAAGTGTCGACACAAGTCTACAAGGTGTCGACACAATTCCTTGTATGTCTCGACACAGATTCTTCTGCATGTGTCGACACTAAAATTGAGTGTCGACACAAATACTTGTTCTTTTAGCTTTTGCTGAATTCTTCTATGTGTCGACACATCTCCTTTGTGTCGACACAACTTCTTGTGTTGAATCTGTCAAGTGTCGACACTGCTTCTTGGTGTCGACACATAGTCTTCTATCTTGAATCTTGCTGAGTGTCGACACAGCTCCTTGTGTCGACACACCTTCTTGTTGTTGAGACTTCAGCTGAGTGTCGACACATTCCTTTAGTGTCGACACTTGTACTTAGAATAATTTGCTGCTCTTTCTGCTCTTTGCTAAGTGTCGACACAGCTCCTTGTGTCGACACTTTCTTCAAGTGTTGAGTCTTTAGCTAAGTGTCGACACATTGTGCTGGGTGTCGACACTTACTTCAAGTGTTGACTCTTCTGATAGTGTGTCGACACATTGTGCTGAGTGTCGACACATTCTTCAAATGCTGACTCTTTAGCATAGTGTCGACACATTGTGTTGAGTGTCGACACATGTACTTAGACTCTGCAGACTTTTGCTGAGTGTCGACACAGCTCCAAGTGTCGACACTTTCTGGTGTAGACACTGCTTCACTGGGTGTCGACACAGCTCCTTGTGTCGACACTTTCTGTCTGCACTTTTCTTCACTGAGTGTCGACACAGCTCCAAGTGTCGACACTTTCTGTCTGGTGTCGACTCTGCATCCCAGGTGTCGACACAATGTCTCCAAGTGTCGACACTGCTTGTCTGGGTGTCGACACAGGCTTTCTTAAGTGTCGACACTTTCCCTCTGGGTGTCGACACATGGACTTAGAAACTTTTTGCTTCAGTCCAGTGATTTCTTAACCTGCACAAGTAACTCAAACATACATCAAATACATTATGATGTATATCATTGAGATGGGTGAGGCTTCTTCAAATCAGGTACATTTGACCAATGTACCCAACACACCCCTTCCCCAAGAGTGAACTCCACAGCGACCAAGTTTTTGGTTTCAACAGCTAGTACTTGTTGGAGCATGCGTTCTACGCTTCTTGGTTTGCTAATAATAAATCTTATTTGTATTTGATCATAGTGTGTTTACGATTTTCAGATATAATAGGTCTAACACTCTAATCATTTTGGTTTGGATTCAGGATTGAAAAGAGAAGTTGAGGTGATATCATCTAGCAATGTCCAGTATCGCCACTTATGTGATAGCTCAAAGGATAGTTACCGCATGATCTCCATGGCATACATTTACATATGATATCGCCCGACGATATCGATATCGCCCAGGCAATAGCTCAAAATTGTTCATAATCGGATCATCCCGCAGAAGCCTCAAAATCATGGGACACGTGGTAGCCGAATATGATATCATTGGTAGGCGATAGTCAGTATTGTCGGCGATAGCTTTAAATTATAAATTTGGCCCATTTTCTTAGGAGATTACGACATTCATAATCTGGAGTATTCTTTCCCATGCATCTTGTCCAGAGAGCTCCAACATCCAGAAAACTACATGTAACGCCCCCTATCCGTCGCATAGCATATAACAGTAGGTCCGGCCGGAGCCCGACGTCATATACCACAGACAGACTGGGTGGTTACTCAATGGAAACCATTTAACCAATCATAACGTCCTACACAGAGCATTCTAGCGGAAGCAGTTTTATAAGTTGCAATTAAAAGAACCCAGCACCAAGCATGAATGTCCACTAATACACCAAATAGGAATGTAGTGTAAGACCCCCCTTTTTTTTATTTTTCAACACCCGGGTCTTAGGCCCAGAACCGCCGTTTTGCGGTGACTCCTTCACGCCCTAAAGGGGCATCACCACAAAGCGCCGATTCTGCCAGCCGTTTCGATCACAGAAAAGTAGCATAAAGAAGTAAATGGAAACTATCAGTCCATAGAAAATCATATATCAGTAAATAAGTCTCCACAAAGGGAGTGTCCACAGAATAAAACATCAGAGTAGCAAAATACGGGCTTAAGCCCGGTACATCAAATCCTCACTACAAAATCACTCATGCGGAAGCAAAAGCAGAAAAACTACTCAGGGTCGAGACTCACGGTCCCGGCTGTATGAACTCCGGAGCTAGACTGCCCCGCCTCAAGGCGCACCGGTCTCTGGGGCTGCTCCTCCATGCTGGTCTCCACGATCCCCTAAATGATGCAGTTCGAAAACCGTTAGTCTAAAAGACTAAGTCCTATCATCCACCGCCCCTTCCCCCACGGCTCCTAAGCACCGAGCGGAGAGGAAGAAAGGGGAGGACTTGAAGGTGGAGAATATCAAAAACAGATGGCAGCGGACATATACTAGCAATTCTATAACAGGTATAGGCAATAAGCTGAAATATGAAAGGTAACCTTCACTTATGTGAGAACACATAAGCCAAGGGGTCTTCTACAAGACTCCCATCGTATAAAAAGTCCCATACCAATTTATACGTTGGGGTGTCGGTTATCACACAGCAGTAATTATATATGTCAAAATTAACCTTAATTTATAAACTTGCCCACACAAGCTTATAGACCAAGGGGTCGTTTTGCAGGTCCTAATGTATAAGCGTCCCATTCCACTTATAAATTAGGTGTCAGGGGTTAAATGATTCGATTATGCTATGACATGCAAGTGGGTATGATGGACATGCAAGTGCAACACACACACCCGACTCTATGCACACAGACCTTTAGTTCCCACTTTCTGGAGCCGTAACCTCCCAGGATACCTCCGTAGTGGCAGACGGAAGCGGTGGGTTGTGCCTCGCCCACCTCTAAACCAGTAAAGCACTACCGGTCAGACCTATCGTACGCCTCAACGCTTGGTGCACGAAGAGGACTCCTGCGTACTCTTGCCGGCTGGCGCACCGGACTTCTGTTGGCGAAGTGCTAACCACACTTGCCGAGTCAACGTATTGGCGTCGGTGCATCGACCCTCCAATACCGAAGACCCACCACCTTAATTTCCTTTCCTTTTATGCACATGCAAATTTAGCGTAATCAAGAACCGAGCCGAAGCTCCCCGGACAAACACGTCCGTCTCAAACAATCGAGCCGAAGCTCCCCGGACCCAAAGTCCGCCTTTTAACCATCCGAGCCGAAGCTCTCAGCTATCTTCCGGTGCTACCTGTGTTTGTGAAATGTGCAACCCTAATTACTAAGTTACTCTTTTCAGCTTGTTAAAACAGTTTACGTTAACTCAGGACTGCCCCCGGTATTCCCTGTGAAGGGCTCTCAAGGGGCACTAGGAACTATGTTGGGATTACGCCCAGCGTTCCCTTTCGCAAGGTACTTATTTTTGTTATTGGTTGATTCCCTTACCCATTACTTTCTCATGTTCCGATAGGCTAATCATAGGGTGATTTGACTTCAACTCTCCTTGGGTAGGACGATCTTTCGTCGGACCCGAACGCCTCTAAACCCTAGACAAAACAACACCCTACCCACTTATATTTCATAGATGCACCTAATTCTACTTATCCTTCCAGCAAACCAACCAGACCCATCTCACGTGCTCTAATTCATATCCAAAATGATTTCCTGCAGTTTTGCTAAATGCAGACCACTTAAGCTATACGACTCGTAAAATGGGAGGTACATGAAATACTCATCCAGTACCCCGATGATAATTATTAGAGGGATAAAATGACATTTGTAGCATAAATCCAGAAATTCATAATTTTCCTAATTTGTCTGATAATTTATTTATTTATTCTAGTATCCAAAAAACCCAAGTTTGAACATGAAGTACCAATTTCAGACAAGATAATAATCCACTAAATTTATGTTAATTACAAAATGCATAATCAACTCTAAAGCCTAAGTCTTCAAATTTTTCAGCAAGGTTTAGGTCCTTAAAGTTAATTTCAAATATATCTCATAATAAGTCATTTTAAAAGATTTTACTGCAATAATACCTCCAAAATTTCAGAGAAATTTCAGGGATGGTTATGATGGCATACAAATACCCTAGATAAAGTTTGATAATTTATAATTCAATAATAAGGCTATACTTGATTTTCTCATGAAATTTCAAGTTTATGTGTTAATGAACAAAGTATACTAATTATCCATCAAAAATTTCCACATAAATTCCCACATGATAATAATGAACTAGGAACACTATGTATCAAGTTTCATAATTTTTCAACAAGTATTGAGCTCTTATAAGAATTATTTAGTATGTAACCGAAGTAATGCACTTGTGAAGTAGATGCCCTAATTATGTATCCAAAAATTCTATTAAAATTCATATATGATCAGTATGGTCTAAAACTACCTCTGCGAATGTTTCATGACCTTTCAATGGGCAGTGAGATCACAATAGTCAAATTATTAATTAGGGCAATCCTATTGGTTACAAATGAAGTGCTACCAATATTGATCAAAACTTCCCAAATAAATTACCAGAGGCTCAAAATATCCTTATTCCCACACTACCCACATTTGATTATATTTCAAGAAGTTTAGCTAACCTAAACTAGCACTACAAGTTTTATGACCTAAGCTAGGGTTAGGGTTTTGTGGATCCTACCTTTTTCAAAATTATTTAATATTTTTACCAGAGGGTTTTATATACCCTAGGACCCTCCATGCAAAATTTGATATTCATCCAAGGTGTTTAAGACTCATGCCCTTCACAAGGCACAAAGGTCCTTCCTTAGGGTTTGGCCTAGGAACTTAGGGCAAATCAATTCCACTCTACCCCACATTCCATGTGGAGGTGATAAATTCCAAAGCAAGTAAGTGTCCCAAACTTCAGCCTCTGTTGAGGTGATTTGGTCACTCAAAATCAAAAGTGCACTTTTTGAACAAAAACACCACCTTAGGGCCACACTAGGGTTTGGTGATTCCCTAACCAAAACCTATCCAAATGTGCACAAATTTTGTACAGAACTAGGTGTGGAAGCCAGGGACCACGCCCCAAAATTTGGGAAGGTTTGGAGGTCATTTGGCCACTTAATTAAATTACCCTAACTTTATTAAATAAAATCAAAAACTTTAGGAAAAGTGTGTCCAAAAATTCTGAGTTTTGGGCAAGCCCTAGGTATAGCTAGGTTAGGCTCCCTGCCAAAATGTCAATTAATTTTGGCTAGGGATGAAGTGTGGGCACTAAGTTTAATGACTGCCTAGCCCTAAGGGTATGTCCCACCAAAATGGGTGCCCTGGTCGGACCATGCACCCAAATGGGTTCAAACAAATTTTAAAATAAATTAGACTCAGAGGGATACAACTTTCATGTTGGATGTTTCCCACCAGGTGGGCCTAGGTATTTTAAAAATTAAAACCAAATAACACTAAAACTGTGACATAAATCAGAATATCAAAATTTAATATCCTATAGTTTAGAATCAGGAGTAGCGCGAATCTTGACGCAGAATCGACGGAATCCAGTCATCTTCTTCATTGAGCCAACGACCAGGATCCATCCCGCCTGGAGCCGTTTCCAAGTCTTGTCGCCGGCGATCCAGCCCATTCCCCGGCCGGCCACCGCCACCACCACCTCCGTTGAGGTGGTGGCTATCGCCAGGCGGCGGCTCTGCCGCCGGAGAGGCGTTTTTCAGCGGTTTATAACAAGAAAATTTCTTGCCGAAACCATGAAAAATCCTGGATTTGATCGGGCTCAATTGATCCCGAATCTTGAGCCTAAGGAGTCCTATGATCTACCCGAGAGTTAAGGAGAGGGGGAGGACCTTCCTGACGACCTGGATGCGGGAAGTGCGGCGGGATGCCATTGTTGACGGCGGCGGCGCTCGGCTTCTGCAACAGTACAGTGGGATGGCCCGTCTCCTCCAGGTAAACGCTCGAAAATGTTCCCCTTTGCCCACTGATGGTGTTTAAATGGCAATTGGGGAAGGGGGGTGGCTGGTTCTTCAATGGCCATCAACACCATTTATGGTGTGGCTCGGGTAGAGTGGAGGGGGGCTGAATCCACCCCTTGGTGGCCGGGAAATGGCTGGAATCAACTCCTCTTCCCTAGAGGAGTTGATTGAAGCCATTAAAGGTGGCTGTTAGCCTGCCTTGGCCGGCTCCACTCTCTCCCTTCCTCTCCCCCATCTTCTCTCTCCTCCATTAACATGGAGGGAAGCTTCCTTCTCTCTCCTAGTCACCCCTGGTTGACTGGTCAACCCCATAAGCTAAGTGCAGCCCACTTGGTTATGATGAACATGGAAATGGGGTTAGCCTAAGGAAGAAGTGGCTTGGGCTTGGGTTAGCCCTTTTGGGCTAGGTTTGACTTGGCTTAAATGAGTGTTGACCTGAGCCAATTTGACCATCTGGGTTGACCCCATTGGGTTTTTAGTGACCCATTGGACTCCCTTAAGGTCTAGGATTACTTTAATAGGGTTGGTTGGGCATCTTGGTTGTCACATGTCCCTTGGTAAGGGCACTTTGACTATTTTAGGGCTAGAGTTGACTTGGGTCAACATGACTAATTGGGTTGACCCCTATGGGTCCTTGGTGACCCATTGGCTTCCCCTAAGGTCTAGGTAGGGTTATGTAGGGTTACCAAGCACTTTAGAGGTCACATACCCTTAGTAAGGGTACTTTGACCAGATTAGGAGCTTGAGTTGACTTGGGTCAACCTGGCCTCTAGGGCTGGCCCCAATGTGTCCTTAGTGACCCATTGACCTCACTTTAGGGTTAGGAGGGCATAAGTGAGGTCCTCTAGGCTAGGAGTAGGTCAATTGACCCTAAGTAGGCTAGTTTGACCCATTTAGGGCTAGAGTTGACCTTGGTCAACTAAGCCTCTTTGGTTGGCCCCAATGAGTCCTTATGGCTCTAATGGGCCTCCCAAGGTATTAGGGGTGTTGTGGTAGGGTCTTGGGGTTAAGGTGTAGCCCATGGTCATTCAAAACCATTGTTCAGAGTTCTACTATTTGCAGACCATGATGATTTTCTACATTTTGTCCCCTATCTCTTGGCCCATTTCTGGCTTCCTAGGGTTTTGTCATGACCTAGTCATGGCCAAAACCACTCTTAGGGGTCTAGTTGAAAATGGGATGTTACAAATCCAAATAAACAAAACAAAGATTTCGTCCCCGAAATCAAGGTTGAGCCTACGGGACTTTCTACCAAAGAAAAGAAACTTGTAACATCCCATCATGACGCCATGTTTGCTAAATTAGGTTTAAAGGGAAACCTAGATCTATGACCATTTCGCCCAATTGGCAAACCAAGATCCCAATAAACAATAGATAAGCCACCAATAAACAAAAGATAAGCATCTACCTGCCTAAAGCAGCCCTTACTAGTTAAAGTAGGAAAAAAATTAAAACATCTTGAGGGGTTTGTGAGGTATACCTGACTGAACAGCTCTGGTTATCTTTGTCGCATCAGGTCCTGCGGCTCCCAGGTATGCTCCTCCTGGCCGTGGTTCCTCCACAGGACCTTGACTAGTGGGACCTTCTTGCGTCGCAAGACCCGTACTCCTCAGTCGTCGATCCTAACCGGCTCCAAATGAACTGACCGGTCTGAAGCTACCGGCCCTTCGATGGTCAAAATCTGCTGCTCCGGGCGTAGCAGAGCCCTCCTCAGCAAAGAAATATGGAAGACGTCGTGCAGCGCTTCCAGCTCTGGTGGTAACTCCAGCCTGTAGGCTAGGGGTCCGATCCGCTCCAGGATCCTGTAAGGGCCCATGTACCTAGGGCTGAGCTTCTTCCTCCGACCACGCACCCGCGAGACTCCATGCATGGGCCGGATCTTCAAAAACACCCGGTCTCCCACCTAGAACTCCACCTGCCGATGCCGGGCGTCATAGTACTTAGCCTGTCTACTCTGCGCCTCTAGCATCCTGTCTCTGATCAGCCTCACCTGAGCCTCAGTGTCTTCAACAAACTCTGATCCCAACACCTTCGGATCTTCGTCCTGAACCCAAGAAAGCGGGGTCCGGCATCTCCTTCCGTACAAGGCTTCATAAGGCGCCATCCTGATGCTGGACTGGTAGCTGTTGTTATAGGAGAACTCGACCAGGGGTAAGAGTTTCTCCCACGGTTCCCCGCGGTCCAAAATGCATAGCCTCAAAAGGTCTTTCAGCGTCCGGTTGGTGCGTTCTGTCTGCCCGTCCGTCTGGGGATGAAATGCAGTGCTGAAGGTCAATCGCGTGCCTAAGTAAGCTTGCACGGATCTCCACTCCCTGGAAGTGAACCGGCCATCCCAATCCGACACGATCGTCTTGGGCACCCCGTGATATCGAATGAACTGCTCCACAAATCTCCGTACTAATACTCCCACAGCGTCGTCCTTCCTGATCGGAATGAACCTGGCTACCTTAATCAACCGATCGACGATGACCCAAATTGAGTCATTCCCTGTTCGTGATCGGGGAAGTCCGTGAATAAAATCCATCGCGATGTCTTCGAACTTCCACTCTGGTACCGGGAGTGTTTGCAACAACCCCGCAGGGTTTTTGCACTCTGCCTTCACTAGCTGGCAAGCTTCGCAGTGGGTCACAAACCGAGTGATATCCTTCTTCATGCCAGGCCAGTACATAGTATTCTTCAAATCCGCAGTCATCTTCGTGATGCCCGGGTGCACCGAGTATCTGCTGTGGTGGGCCTCTTACATAATATCTTCCCGGACCTGGCCTCCTTCCGGTATATAAGTCCGACCCCTAAAGCATACCATGCCATCCCTCATCGAGTAATCTCCTGCTGTACCGTTCTCCAAGGCCCAGAATATCGGCTCCAAATTGACATCTCGCCTCTGTCCCTCTCTAACTCTGTCCCGGATATCGTCTGTAGCACTCACCGCTGCTAAATACTCCGTGTAAAGCTCAGGGTCCTCGGATGACACCAGTGTGATGTGCATATCCTCCAATCTCCTCACCAGCTCCATTGACATAACCTGGGGCCCGACCTCGGAAGTGGCAGCTCTCCGACTCAATGCGTCCGCCACCACGTTTGCCTTCCCTGGATGGTAGTGCATCTCATACTGATAATCTGCAAGGAACTCCACCCAGCGCCTCTGCCTGATGTTCAGTTCCTTCTGCGTGTCCACGTATTTCAGGTTCTTGTGGTCGGAATAGATATCGCAGTGGACTCCATAAAGATAATGGCGCCAGACCTTCAAAGCAAAAATGACCGCCCCCATCTCAAGGTCGTGCACCGAATAGTTCTGCTCGTGCTTCTTCAACTGGCGAGATGCATATGCAATCACATGGCCCTTCTGCATCAGTACAGCTCCCATACCCTGGTAGGAAGCATCAGTGTAGACCTGAAATCCTTCCCTCCCCGAGGGGAGAGTAAGAATGGGAGCCGAGGTTAGCCGATCCTTCAGCTCCTGGAAAGCTGTCTGGCACTGCGGGGTCCACACGAACGGTACCTCCTTCTTTGTCAAGGATTTGAGCGGGAGGGCGATTCGAGAGAATCCCTCCACGAACTTCCGGTAGTAACCGGCAAGTCATAGAAAACTCCGTACGTCGGTGGCTGTCTTCAGCTGCGGCCAATCCCGAATAGCCTGAATCTTTGCCGGGTCCACTGCCAATCCGGCTCCACTGATAATATGGCCTAAGAAGCCCACCTCCTTCAGCCAGAACTGACATTTACTAAACTTCGCATATAGATAATTCTCCCGCAGTCTCTGCAGGGTCAGTGTTAGATGGCGAGTGTGCTCCTCCTCCGTCCTCGAGTAAATGAGGATGTCATCGATGAACACAATGACAAACACATCAAGATATTCCTTGAAGACTTGGTTCATGAGGGTCATGAATGCTGATGGTGCATTGGTGAGTCTAAAGGGCATCACCGTAAACTCGTATAAACCATATCTGCTACTAAAAGCAGTCTTTTGAATGTCCTCCTCCCGAATCCGAAGCTGGTAGTATCCCGACCTCAAATCTAATTTCGAAAAGAACTGCGCTCCCTGCAGCTGGTCGAACAGCTCGTCTATCCTTGGCAGTGGATAGGTGTTCCGGACCGTTAGCCGATTTAGTGCTCGGTAGTCGATGCACAATCTGAGGGTCCCGTCTTTCTTCTTGACGAACAATACCGGGCCTCCCCAAGGTGAAGAGCTTGGACGGATAAATCCGGCTTCCACTAACTCCTGAAGCTGGCTCCGGAACTCTGTCAACTCCTTTGGGGCCATCCGGTAAGGTGCCTTGGACGCTGGCTTGGCCCCTAGCACCAGCTGTATCTGGAAGTCCTGCTCCCTGCGCGGGGGTAATCCGGGTAATTTCTCTGGAAAGACGTCCTCAAACTCCCGCACCACCGGAATATTCGATATAGAACTCGTGGCCTCCGCCATCTCAAACAACACCTCGTAGACCTCCTCCCCCTGTAAATAGGCCTTGACGGCCTGTACTGAAGATAAGGGTATACGTGAGGCAGGTCTTATACCTTCGATGATGATGGTTGAGTCCCCGTGCCTCACGGCGATCCTCTTCGCTTGACAATCAACCTGGGCATGATTCCACTGCAACCAAGTCATGCCCAGGATCAGCTCGAAGACTGGCGTCCTCAGGACCGTTGCCGGAACTTCGAACGACTTCCCTCTAATCTCCGCCTCCATACTGCAGTGGGCTGAGGTGAGTATCTCCGATCCGTCGGGTAGACGCACCCTACTCATCCGGCCTGTGAACCGTTCCACTCCTTCCAGCCCTTCCAGAAAGGCCTCCGACATAAACGAGTGTGAGGCACCCGTGTCAAACAGAGTATAGGCGGGCTTCCCGCTGATGAAGACTATACCTGTGATGATTAAAGGTCTTAGTATTTCATAACACGTTTTCTTTCCTATTTATTCTACCTAGGGTAGTTCTACTTGTTGAGCAATTGAGAATGGGAATTTAGTTTAAACGGTTTAAAACATCTTAGCTTACATGCGATGACCCGCTCTGGATTTCGAGGCTGTGCCAGATCCAAGGCATATGCCTGCTCCCTTTCCTGTCTTCGGTCTCCTCCCTGGTAACCACGTCCTCGGCCGCGTCCTCGGCCTCCGAAATGCTGGGCAGGTGGGCCACCCTGTGGTACTGGAGGTGGTGCCCCCCTCATGGGGCAGTTTCTCTGGAGGTGCCCCACCTGATGACAATGGAAGCACTCCGGCGGGGGATACGCCATACCCCCGGGTCTCGGCATCTCCTGTATCCGAAGAGGTTGTGGGGCCAAAACCATCTGCTCTCTCGGCTCCTGCCTCACCTCCTGACGAGGCTGCTTCTCTGCCCTTCTCCCATCTGGTATGGTGCCTCGCCGCTGATCATTTCGGGCCCTCCGGCCCTGATCCTCCGCTTACCGCTTCCGGCCCCGAGTGGTGTGCCAATCGGCCTCAATCCTCTTCGCCATCTCCAAAATCCGGGAGATAGGCCCGTCAGATACAAACAACAGGGCCTCCCTCAACTCCTCTTTTAGGCCCTTATAGAATCTCTTGACGTATCCTGCTTCGTCCAGCTGGTAAGAACCCGCATATCGGGCCAAATGGTCGAACTCTCGGTGGTACTCCACTACCATCCTAGTGCCCTGCCTCAGCTGCAAGAACCGCTCCTCCAACTTGTCCCTGGCCGACTGCGGAACAAAGTGCTCCAGCAGCATGGCCCTGAATTCCTCCCAAGTAATTTCTACAATCTCCCTATCGGCAAACGTCGTGTGCAACAGGGTCTTCCACCACCTCTTGGCATGGGACTCCAAGCAAGATACCACCAAGGACACCCTCTCCTCCCAAGGGCATCGTATCCCAGTCAACATCTCGTACATAACATCCAGCCACTCCTCTGTCCGCACTGCCGACTCTGTCCCCAAGTATGACGGGGGAGAGAGTCCTCGGAAGGTGCTCATCCAGTTGGCCCCTGGGTTTGGCTGCTAAGCCGGAGCCTACTGAGCCCGGAAGGCCTCAAGGATAGCTGTAAGAGTTTGCCCCATGTCTGACTGAAGGAAAGGTGTGGGGACCATGGGAGGTGGTGCAATGTTTGGAGTCTGTTGAGCTCCACCTTGTGGGGTGGGCTGAGCTGGGGGCTGCAAAAACGAGCTACATTAGTAGGTAATCGACTCAATACCTAATAAAAAGTGTACAATTTACATGTGATCCCTCATATGGGCACACCACTGCTTCCGCTGCTTAGTTTGTCCCCAAACTAAAACTCGCGCGGGGGTGACCCAGGGTTGTGGACTTGCTACTTTTCGATCGAGGTCTGCTTTGATACCACTTGTAAGACCCCCTTTTTTTTCTTTTTCAACATCGGGGTCTTAGGCCCAGAACCGCCGTTTTGCGGTGACTCCTTCACGCCCTGAAGGGGCATCACCACAAAGCACCGATTCTGCCGGCCGTTTCGATCACAGAAAAGTAGCATAAAGAAGTAAATGGAAACTATCAGTCCACAAAAAATCACATATCAGTAAATAAGTCTCCACAAAGGGAGTGTCCACAGAATAAAACATGAGAGTAGCAAAATACGGGCTTAAGCCCGGTACATCATATCCTCACTACAAAATCACTCATGCGGAAGCAAAAGCAGAAAAACTACTCAGGGTCGAGACTCACGGTCCCGGCTGTATGAACTCCGGAGCTAGACTGCCCCGCCTCCAAGCGCACCGATCTCTGGGGCTGCTCCTCCATGCTGGTCTCCACGATCCCCTAAATGATGCGTTTCGAAAACCGTTAGTCTAAAAGACTAAGTCCTATCATCCGCCGCCCCTTCCCCCACGGCTCCTAAGCACCGAGCGGAGAGGAAGAAAGGGGAGGACTTGAAGGTGGAGAATATCAAAAACAGATGACAGTGGACCTATACTAGCAATTCTATAACAGGTATAGGCAATAAGCTAAAATATGAAAGGTAACCTTCACTTATGTGAGAACACATAAGCCAAGGGGTCTTCTGCAAGGCTCCCATCGTATAAAAAGTCCCATACCAATTTATACGTTGGGGTGTCGGTTATCACACAGCAGTAAATATATATGTCAAAATTAACCTTAATTTATAAACTTGCCCACACATGCTCATAGACCAAGGGGTCATTTTGCAGGTCCTAATGTATAAGCGTCCCATTCCACTTATACATTAGGTGTCAGGGGTTAAATGATTCGATTATGCTATGACATGCAAGTGGGTATGATGGACATGCAAGTGCAACGCACACACACGACTCTGTGCACACAGACCTTTAGTTCCCCCTTTCTGGAGCCGTAACCTCCCAGGATACCTCCGTAGTGGCAGACGGAAGCGGTGGGTTGGGCCTCGCCCACCTCTAAACCAGTAAAGCACTACCGGTCAGACCTATCGTACGCCTCAACGCTTGGTGCACGAAGCGGACTCCTGCGTACTCTTGCCGGCTGGCGCACCGGACTTCTGTTGGCGAAGTGCTAACCACACTTGCCAAGTCAACGTATTGGCGTCGGTGCATCGACCCTCCAATACCGAAGACCCACCACCTTAATTTCCTTTCCTTTTATGCACATGCAAATTTAGCGTAATCAAGAACCGAGCCGAAGCTCCCCGGACAAACACGTCCATCTCAAACAATCGAGCCGAAGCTCCCCGGACCCAAAGTCCGCCTTTTAACCATCCGAGCAGAAGCTCCCAGCTATCTTCCGGTGCTACCTGTGTTTGTGAAATGTGCAACCCTAATTACTAAGTTACTCTTTTCAGCTTGTTAAAACAGTTTACGTTAACCCAGGACTGCCCCCGGTATTCCCTGTGAAGGGCTCTCAAGGGGCACTAGGAACTATGTTGGGATTACGCCCATCGTTCCCTTTCGCAAGGTACTTATTTTTGTTATTGGTTGATTCCCTTACCCATTACTTTCTCATGTTCCGATAGGCTAATCCTAGGGTGATTTGACTCCAACTCTCCTTGGGTAGGACGATCTTTCGTCGGACCCGAACGCCTCTAAACCCTAGACAAAAAAACACCCTACCCACTTATCTTCCATAGATGCACCTAATTCTACTTATCCTTCCAGCAAACCAACCAGACCCATCACACGTGCTCTAATTCATATCCAAAATGATTTCCTGCAGTTTTGCTAAATGCAGACCACTTAAGCTATACGACTCGTAAAATGGGAGGTACATGAAATACTCATCCAGTACCCCGATGATAATTATTAGAGGGATAAAATGACATTTGTAGCATAAATCCAGAAATTCATAATTTTCCTAATTTGTCTGATAATTTATTTATTTATTCTAGTATCCAAAAAACCCAAGTTTGAACATGAAGTACCAATTTCAGACAAGATAATAATCCACTAAATTTATGTTAATTACAAAATGCATAATCAACTCTAAAGCCTAAGTCTTCAAATTTTTCAGCAAGGTTTAGGTCCTTAAAGTTAATTTCAAATATATCTCATAATAAGTCATTTTAAAAGATTTTACAGCAATAATACCTCCAAAATTTCAGAGAAAATTCAGGGATGGTTATGATGGCATACAAATACCCTAGATAAAGTTTGATAATTTATAATTCAATAATAAGGCTATACTTGATTTTCTCATGAAATTTCAAGTTTATGTGTTAATGAACAAAGTATACTAATTATCTATCAAAAATTTCCACATAAATTCCCACATGATAATAATGAACTAGGAACAATATGTATCAAGTTTCATAATTTTTCAACAAGTATTGAGCACTTGTAAGAATTATTTAGTATGTAACTGAAGTAATGCACTTGTGAAGTAGATGCCATAATTATGTATCCAAAAATTCTATTAAAAATCATATATGATCAGTATGGTCTAAAACTACCTCTGCGAATGTTTCATGACCTTTCAATGGGCAGTGAGATCACAATAGTCAAATTATTAATTAGGGCAATCCTATTGGTTACAAATGAAGTGCTACCAATATTGATCAAAACTTCCCAAATAAATTACCAAAGGCTCAAAATATCCTTATTCCCACACTACCCACATTTGATTATATTTCAAGGAGTTTAGCTAACCTAAACTAGCACTACAAGTTTTATGACCTAAGCTTGGGTTAGGGTTTTGTGGACCCTACCCTTTTCAAAATTATTTAATATTTTTACCAGAGGGTTTTATATACCCTAGGACCCTCCATACAAAATTTGATGTTCATCCAAGGTGTTTAGGACTCATGCCCTTCACAAGGCACAAAGGTCCTTCCTTAGGGTTTGGCCTAGGAACTTAGTGTTGAAGTTGGTGACCGGGCGGTCTGGCGGTTTGTCTTGGAGGGTTCCAGACCGCGCGGTCTGGCGGTTTGTCTCAGTCGGCTTGGAGACCGGGCGGTCTGGCGGTCTACCCTGACAGTCTCTCTTCCTCTCTGGTGGTAGCCGTGCGGTTAGCCCTGCTGTCTAACCGCGCGGCTTGTGCGGGTTGTTTTGTACAGTCCGCTTGTCCTGTAAATTTTAGTCCCACATCTCTTATTTGTATTCTCTCATCTCTCCTCCATTCTATATAAAGGAGGGCATACCTTTGTAATAGATATCTTTTTTGGATAATAAAATTTCGATTATTCAAAAGTTTATTCGGCTTGTTCTCTTCTTTTCGCTTCCTTTCTCTACTTTCTAACATGGTATCAGAGGACACGGTCATTTCCTCCTGATTCTGTGCGCCCTCTGTTGTTCGCGACCTGTTTTCCGCATTCTGCGACTTGGTTCGCGGCTTGCCCTCTCTTCTATCCGCGCGGCTTGTTTCTATCCGCGCGGCTTGTTTCTGTCCGCCGCCCAGTTCGCGCGACTTGCTTCCTCTTGATTCTCTTCTCCTACTACTCTTTGTCGCCGCGACCTGTTTCGTTGTCGCCGCGCTCCTTGTTCTTTCTTGCCTCTCCGACTTCCTAGTCGTTGCGGTCTGTCTCTGTCCGCGTGTCTTGTCTCTATACTCGCGGTTTGCTGCTGTGATCTGCCTGACCGTGCGGGTTGTTCCTTTTTCACCCGCATCTTGGTCGCGGTCACCTGCTCTTCTCTTCTCTTCTGTTCGCTCGGTCTTCTCAGTCCGCGCGACCTCTTCCCCGCTGGACCTTTGCCTGCTTTTTCGCCGCTTCCTTCTTGTTGCCTTCTACCCGCTCCTGCTTGCTAGTCGCCTCGGCCTCATCTTTGGCCGTGCGACTTGTTCTCCTCTGTTCGCCCGACTTTTTCAGGTCGTGCGACTTCTTCCCCTCTGCTTTGCTCGACTTCTTGGAAGCGGCCTTTCTAGCCGCCCGACCTATTTTCTGGTCGCCCGGCTTGGTGCTCTATTCTCTTCTCGCGGCTTGTTCTTCTCGTCGCGGTTTGCTACTCTCTTGCTTCCATGGCTTTCTCCTCCAGCCTGTCCGCCTCCGTGGTCACCTCTTCTGGTAGTGCTCATGTTGTGACTCGCGGAGGATGGCTCATCGACTCTGGTGCAACAAGTCATATGACCGGCAACTCTCAATGTTTCTCTCTACTTGACACACAGGCTCAGTTGCCCCCGGTCATTGTCGCTGATGGATCTCCCTCCCCGGTCCATGGGACGGGCATGGTTCAAGTCACTCCATCTCTCTGCTTGGCTGATACCCTCTATGTGCCCAAGTTTCCGTGCAATTTATTATCGGTTACTTCTTTATGCAAGCAACTACGGTGTTCTGTCACATTCACCCCTACCTCTTGTGTTTTTCAGGATCCGGACTCCCAACGGACGATTGCTACCGGGACTGAGAGTGGTGGCCTCTACTTCCTCGACAACGTTTCTGCTCTATCCGTCTTCTCCTCCTCCTCTACAGATCTTCTCCAATGGCATCTTCGCCTTGGACATGCTCCTCCCCGCATTCTACGTCAGCTCCTGCCACACCTCCCTCCTCATCATCCTCCTCTAAACTGTGATGCATGTCAACTTGGCAAACATCACCGCTCCTCCTTCCCACCAACGCAAAGTCGGGGCTCTTCCCAACCGTTCGACCTCGTTCACTCTGACATATGGGGTCCCGCTCCTACCCTCACCATCGGTCGGGGCAGTTCCTATTTTGTCACCTTCATTGATGATTTCTCTCGGGCTACGTGGGTCTATCTTCTTAAAGATCGCTCCGAGTTGTTCTCTGTTTGGACCTCCTTTTATTCGATGGTTAAAACTCAGTTTGCTACGTCTATTAAAATCCTTCGTCCTGACAATGCCAAGGAGTATCTTAGCCACGACTTCTCCTCCTTTTGCACTCACCATGGTGTTATTCGTCAAACCAGCTGTGTCTACACTTCCCAACAAAATGGGGTGGCAGAACGCAAAAACCGTCACCTCCTTGATGTCGCTCGCACTATGATGAATCAAATGCATGTTCCTCGCTCCTATTGGGGCTATGCTGTCCTTCTCTCCTGCTATCTCATCAATCGCCTTCCCTCCACCGTTCTCCACGGTGCTACCCCCTTCTCCATTCTTTATCCGGACAAGGATCCCTTTCCTCTTCCTCTACACATCTTTGGGTGCACCGCTTTTGTGCACTCTCCCGCTGCCACCCGTGATAAACTCTCACCCCGTGCCACCAAATGTGTCTTTCTGGGCTACTCTCCCACTCAGAAAGGCTATTGTTGCTTTGACCCTGTTACCCGCAAGCAATTTGTCTCTGCGGATGTCACCTTCTTTGCCAATGCATCTTACTTCTCTCCCGCTTCCTCTTCTCCTCCTCCTGCTCCTCCTTCTCATACCAACCCATCCCTTCCCTCTGCTCCCACTGCGGTTCCGTCCTCTCCACCCACTCCACCGCCTTCCCCATCCTCCTCATCTCCACCCTCTACTCCGCTTTCTCCCTCCACTCCGCTGCCATCTCTCTCTAATCCCGGGCCAGCTCTCTCCACCACGGATACTCCGGATACTGAGGCTCCTGCGGACCTGGATCTCCCGATTGCTCTTCGCAAAGGGGTTCGGGCTTGTACCCACCATCCTCTTGCTGCGGTTGTTTCCTACGATCGCCTTACCCCTGCTCGCCGAGCCTTTGCCCTGGCTATCTCGGCCACTACCACCCCCGTTCCTACCAGGAGGCCCTTACTATTCCTCACTGGAAAGTTGCCATGGATGAGGAGATTGCTACTCTCACTGAACGGGGTACCTGGACCCTTGTTCCGCCTCCTTTCGGCACCGATGTTGTTGGTTGTCGCTGGGTCTTCGTGGTGAAGTTTCTCCCGGATGGCAGTGTGGATCGTTATAAGGCTCGCCTGGTTGCCAAGGGTTTTACCCAAACTTATGGGGTTGATTACTTTGACACTTTCTCGCCCGTAGCTCGCCTCAGCACTATTCGGGTTCTTCTCTCTGTAGCTGTCAACAGGGATTGGCCCATCTCGCAGCTAGATGTTAAGAATGCCTTCCTCTATGGAGATCTGCAGGAAGCTGTTTACATGGAGCAACCTCCTGGGTATGTTGCTCAGGGGGAGACACGGGTATGCCGGCTAAAGAAGGCTATCTATGGCCTCAAGCAGAGTCCTCGTGCCTGGTTTGACAAGTTCAGTGGCATTGTTGCGGCCATTGGTTTTACACGAAGCTCAGCAGATCACTCCTTGTTTGTTCGGAAAACCGCCTCTGGTCTTGTTGTTCTTGCGGTTTATGTTGATGACATTCTTCTTACTGGCGATGACCAGGATGGGATACTGATGACCAAGAAACACCTTCGTCAACATCTGGTTACAAAGGATATGGGCTCCCCGAAATACTTTCTGGGGATTGAAATCTCTAGAAAGCCCAACTCCATGGTCCTTTCACAACGGAAGTATGCTCTTGATCTTTTAAAGGATGCAGGACTCACTGGTGCTAAACCTGCACGTTGTCCTATGGCTGCTGGAGAAGACAAAACTTGGACAGATGACTCACCTCTTCTCTCTGATCTTACGAGATACCGGCGTCTGGTGGGCAAGCTCATATATCTCACGGTAACCAGACCCGACATCTCCTATGCTGTTGGCAAGGTGAGCCAGTTCATGCAAGCTCCGAGGGAGTGTCATCTACAATCTGCTCTGAGGATATTAGAGTATATTAAAGCTGCTCCAGGGAAAGGACTCCTATTTCAGAAGAATAGTCACCTAAGGGTTGAAGCTTACTCTGATTCAAGCTATGCGGATGACAAAGGGGACCGCAAATCGACTTCAGGTTTCTGCACATTTGTTGGAGGCAATCTTGTGAGTTGGAAGAGCAAGAAACAGTCTGTCGTTTCCAGGTCTAGTGCAGAGGCTGAATATCGTAGCATGACATCGACTACATGTGAGTTGAAGTGGTTGCGGGCTCTCATGCTTGACTTAGGAGAGGTTTACAACTATCCTCTTCCTATGTTCTGTGACAATAAGGCCGCGATACACATTTCCAAAAATCCGGTCTTTCATGAGAGAACAAAACACATAGAAGTCGACTGTCATTTTATTCGAGAAGAAATATTGAAGAAACAGATTTGCACTCCATTTGTCACGTCCGACAACGAGTTGGCAGACGTCTTCACCAAGCCAGTGTCCGCTTCCTTTTTCCACATCTGTGACAAGCTGGGCATGATCGATATATATGCTCCAGCTTGAGGGGGAGTGTTGAAGTTGGTGACCGGGCGGTCTGGCGGTTTGTCTTGGCGGGTTCCAGACCGCGCGGTCTGGCGGTTTGTCTCAGTCGGCTTGGAGACCGGGCGGTCTGGCGGTCTACCCTGACAGTCTCTCTTCCTCTCTGGTGGTAGCCGTGCGGTTAGCCCTGCTGTCTAACCGCGCGGCTTGTGCGGGTTGTTTTGTACAGTCCGCTTGTCCTGTAAATTTTAGTCCCACATCTCTTATTTGTATTCTCTCATCTCTCCTCCATTCTATATAAAGGAGGGCATACCTTTGTAATAGATATCTTTTTTGGATAATAAAATTTCGATTATTCAAAAGTTTATTCGGCTTGTTCTCTTCTTTTCGCTTCCTTTCTCTACTTTCTAACACTTAGGGCAAATCAATTCCACTCTACCCCACATTCCATGGGGAGGTGATAAATGCCAAAGCAAGTAAGTGTCCCAAACTTCAGCCTCTGTTGAGGTGATTTGGTCACTCAAAATCAAAAGTGCACTTTTTGAACAAAAACACCACCTTAGGGCCACACTAGGGTTTGCCACACTAGGGTTTGGTGATTCCCTAACCAAAACCTATCCAAATGTGCTCAAATATTGTATAGAACTAGGTTTGGTAGCTAGGGACCACTCCCCAAAATTTGGGAGGGTTTGGAGGTCATTTGACTACTTAATTAAATTACCCTAGCTTTATTAAATAAAATCAAAAACGTTAGGAAAAGTGTGTCCAAAAATTCTGAGTTTTGGGCAGGCCCTAGGTATAGCTAGGTTAGGCTCCCTGCCAAAATTTCAATTGATTTGGGCTAGGGATGAAGTGTGGGCACTCAGTTTAATGACTGCCTAGCCCTAAGGGTATGCCCCACCAAAATGGGTGCCCTCGTCAGACCATGCACCCAAATGGGTTCAAGAAAATTTTAAAATAAATTAGACTCAGAGGGCTACAACTTTCATGTTGGATGTTTTCCCACCAGGTGGGCCTAGGTATTTTTAAAAATTAAAACCAAATAACACTAAAACTGTGACATAAATCAGAATATCAAAATTTAATATCCTATAGTTTAGAATCAGGAGTAGCGCGAATCTTGACGCAGAATCGACGGAATCCCGTCATCTTCTTCATTGAGCCAACGGCCAGGATCCATCCCGCCTGGAGCCATTTCCAAGCCTTGTCGCCGGCGATCCAGCCCCTTCCCTGGCCGGCCACCGCCACCACCACCTCCGTTGAGGTGGTGGCTATCGCCAGGCGGCGGCTCTGCCGCCGGAGAGGCGTTTTCCGGCGGTTTATAGCAAGAAAATTTCTTGACGAAACCATGAAAAATCTTGGATTTGATCGGGCTCAATTGAGCCCGAATCTTAAGCCTAAGGAGTCCCATGATCTACCCGAGAGTTAAGGAGAGGGGGAGGACCTTCCTGGCGACCTGGATGCGGGAAGAGCGGCGGGATGCCATTGTTGACGGCGGTGGTGCTCGGCTTCTACAACAGTACAGTGGGATGGCCCGTCTCCTCCAGGTAAACGCTCGAAAATGTTCCCCTTTGCCCACTGATGGTGTTTAAATGGCAATTTGGGAAGGGGGGTGGCTGGTTCTTCAATGGCCATCAACACCATTTATGGTGTGGCTCAGGTAGAGTGGAGGGGGCCTGAATCCACCCCTTGGTGGCCGGGAAACGGCTGGAATCAACTCCTCTTCCCTAGAGGAGTTGATTGAAGCCATTAAAGGTGGCTGTTAGCCTCCCTTGGTCGCCTCCACTCTCTCCCTTCCTCTCCCCCATCTTCTCTCTCCTCCATTAACATGGAGGGAAGCTTCCTTCTCTCTCCTAGTCACCCCTGGTTGACTGGTCAACCCCATAAGCTAAGTGCAGCCCACTTGGTTATGATGAACATGGAAATGGGGTTAGCCTAAGGAAGAAGTGGCTTGGGCTTGGGTTAGTCCATTTGGGCTAGGTTTGACTTGGCTTAAATGAGGGTTGACCTGGGCCAATTTGACCATCTGGGTTGACCCCATTGGGTTTTTAGTGACCCATTGGACTCCCTTAAGGTCTAGGATTACTTGAATAGGGTTGGTTGGGCATCTTGGTGGTCACATGTCCCTTGGTAAGGGCACTTTGACCATTTTAGGGCTAGAGTTGACTTCGGTGAACATGACCAATTGGGTTGACCCCTATGGGTCCTTGGTGACCCATTGGCTTCCCCTAAGGTCTAGGTAGGGTTATGTAGGGTTACCCTGCACTTTGGAGGTCACATACCCTTAGTAAGGGTACTTTGACCAGATTAGGAGCTTGAGTTGACTTGGGCCAACCTGGCCTCTAGGGCTGGCCCCAATGTGTCCTTAGTGACCCATTGACCTCACGTTAGGGTTAGTAGGGCATAAGTGAGGTCCTCTAGGCTAGGCGTAGGTCAATTGACCCTAAGTAGGCTAGTTTGACCCATTTAGGGCTAGGGTTGACCTTGGTCAACTGAGCCTCTTTGGTTGGCCCTAATGGGTCCTTATGGCTCTAATGGGCCTCCCAAAGTATTAGGGGTGTTGTGGTAGGGTCTTAGGATTAAGGTGTACCCCATGGTCATCCGAAACCATTGTTGAGAGTTCTACTATTTGCAGACCATGATGATTTTCCACATTTTGTCCCCTATCTCTTGGCCCATTTCTGGCTTCCTAGGGTTTTGTCATGACCTAGTCATGGCCAAAACCACTCTTAGGGGTCTAGTTGAAAATGAGATGTTACATGTAGTACATACACAAGTACTGGCCTTAAGGCCTTACAAATGGTTTACTCTTAATACATGTTTTCCATATAACGGCACGCAGGCCGGTCATATATGAACAAAAGTAAGTAAACACTTCAATTAGGCCTTTGAGGGCCGGCTTCGCATTTTGGGCTTTAGCCCGCTATTGACCGCTTGGTTCAGCAGCACCTGCAAGCAACAAACCACCGCACGATGGCAAACAAAGGCAACGGTCAGCAATGCTGACCAAATTATAACGATCCTGCCACCAATTCGGGGCGGCGATGCTCCTTCCCTGTATTTTATTAGCATAGCCAAACAGTAAATAAATACATAGCATCACAGGCGTTGGAACGCATGGTCACACGTCCTGTGCTCTCAGGGCACATTCTCGGTGATCACAGTCTAAGACTGCCGACTCACCACCGTCCCCGGGACGACAATCTCTCGTGAGCATTTGGTCTTTCTGGCCACTGCCTAAGACCCTCCATCTATGCCAACGGTAAGTGTCAAGTAACTTTAGGTCTCTTTATCCGAACGACATAGAGCGCGTACGGTTCCACCTGACTCGTTGCTCACACCGCAACGTTAATTTAAAACATATACGCGGGTCAAACTTTCCCGAGTCCCAAATCGTTTACACACAACACATAACCTAGTTATGGTCAAATTGGCTCCCAGGCCACCAAGTTGGCAAGATCTCGCATCCGCCCAGTTTTCCGGGTGCACCTTAGGGTTAATCACCAAGGCTCCCTGTTTCAATCTACCACGTAGACAACCCGAAAAACAAAACATTCGCACGGAGTCTTCTCCGGCATTTATGCAATGCAACATCACCGATCCAGACCAACTTATCCGGGTAGGCTTCACACATCATGCTTATGTCCGTTCTCGAATACATACTCTAAACAAAGGGGACTTTACATATCTACCCGAAGGAAAGCCTCCAACTCACCGCAAACTCGCGAGAGTTGGCTTCCTATGCAAAGAAGGAGAGCTTCACATGCTCAAGTAGAGAATCGTTACCCTAGTGTTCTTCCTTGGCGCCATGGAAATGTAAGCGGATGAAAAGCACCACACTCTCTTTGCCTCCGTAGTTCCGAAGTCGGTTCGCTATTTGGAGCTCTGAAGATCCTCCAAAGACCGCATCTAAGCTTCTTCTTCCTCCTTTGCTCCCCTCTCTCTCTATACTTTAGAAAGAGAACCTCTCAAGTGAAATGAGGGTTTCAATGGTCCAATCCCGGGTATATCCCATCAGGAACAACCCCCAGCCGTTGGATCCCAAATTAAAGAAACGAACGGCCTAGATTCGGGCCTGAAATGCGAAAACTGGGCCGAACACGGTGTAACAACCCCATCCGTTCATATGATATATTCTAGAAGGTCCGGCCGGGGCCCCACAGGATATACCACAAAACAGTCGGTGAAGGTACAGGATGATACCAGAGTAGCGCATCGCACCTATCACAAGCATTCTAGCGGAAGCCTAAACTACTTGAACTCCTCATGAATGTCCAAACATAAAACTCCACATTTTATATACATATAGGAATGTCTTACAACATGTCAAAAGAGTTGGCCTTATGGCCTTACATGACTTTCAAACAGTGGCCTAAACAGATTGGCGCGCAGGCCGGCCACAAGAAAAGAAAACACACAAAAGAACACACTTAGCCTTCGAGGGCTAACAGCAGCAGCAGCAACACCAGCAGGAACATCAACCTCGACGCGTCCCGCTCGGCTCTCTAGCACCTGTGAAAGGACAATCCACCCATCGGTGGCAAACAAAAGCAACGGTCAGCGTTCAGCTGACCAAATTATAACGACCCTACACCTTCTCTCGGGGCAGCGGTATTTTTCCCTGCAGGCATATCATATCACAAGTATGGCAAGCTATATCATCAAAAGGTGCTTTCACGCACACAAGCCATCACAACCGTTCGCCGCCCGGCCCAACGGTCCGTGCACTCAGGGCACATTCTTGGTGTTCTGGCAACCTCTTGCCCACCACCGTATCAGGGTTATCACCCAACGGTAAATCTCTTGAGCATTTACTCCATGGCGTGCAGCCGGAGTTAGTCCTCGGACACCGGGATGGACCGTAGCCCCCCATTGTGTCATGGCGCGCAGGCCGAAGACTCTTGCTATGCGCTCCAACAGACCGCACTTTTGGTCTCACGTCGGACGGACATAGCGCAGGTCGGATCCTCCACCCCCCGTTGCTCAAATCGCCTTGCCTTCTCCGAGTACAGCGTACTCATGGCTATATCAAAGGTGCGGGTCGGTCTCACCAATCCTGTTCTTGGCATTCAAGCCTAGGTATTTCACTATACCCATTTCCTTACAGCAACATTGGGTCTTTCCTGGGCACACCAGTACTTCCTGTGACTCTCTCCACAGGTGGACACCGCACAAGCACAAATGTCAGGGGTCTTTCCTGGGCACACCTGTACTTCCTGTGACTCGCTTCACAGGTGGACACCCTATGACACCAAGTATCACAAAAAGGGCCTTTCCTGGTCCCACCAGTACTACCTGTGCCTCATTCACAGGTTGGACCCAAAACCATCACATGGCTATTTTCCTGGGCTACCACCCCAGTACTTCCTGCTACTCCTTTTCGCAGGCATAACCCGTAGACTCCGTACACTACACATTTATCACGGAGTCTTCTCCGGTTCGTATGCAACATCACCAATCCAGACCAACCTGTCCAGATGGGCTTCACACAGCATGCCTATTCCGTACTCCATTTCCGGATCTATATGCACAACAAAGGGGATTTCAAGAATCACCCAAACGATTCCCAAAAGCAGCCACCTCTTGGTGGGGGAATCAAAAGATATGCCAAAACGGAAGCCTTCACATGGTTAGGAAGAAAAGTCGTTACCCTTGACGATCGCTTCGGTGCCATGGCCTCCAAGCTAGCTTGCAAGACTCGCAAGAGCGTCTCCTCCGCAACGCCGGCTTCGGATCTCTCGTCGGTAAACCGCAGCACCACCAGCAGCAGCCCCCTTTCCTTCTTCCTCCTCCTTTCTCTCTCTCTTTCTCTCTCTTGAAGAAAGATGAAGGCCAAAGTAAAATGACTAATCCTTCTCTGATTTCGGCCTTGAAGGAAAAAGAGGAAGAGGCTTCAGCCCTTGGATCCAGAATGAAGGAATGGACGGCCACGATTCTGCCAAAAACACATATTTTGACCTGACACGGCCTCGAACACGGTCGTGTGCCAGGCCGTCTGCCTCAAGCGGTGGTCAACCGACTTATCCAAACCAGTGACACGCCCACGGGACACGCCCGTGTCATGGGCCGTGTCACCAACACGCCTTCAGACACGCCCGTGTCTGTGGCCGTGTACCTGGGGAAAAAATCCCAAATCATCCCGAGACTTCACACGGCCTATGACACGCCCGTGTCCCAAGCCGTGTGCCCAGACACGGCACAAAGACACGCCCTGTCGAAATCCTTCGGCGGGCTGAGTTCGTCGCCTGATTTGACACGCCCTATGACACGCCCGTGTCACAGGCCGTGTTCAACACTCGACACGCACTTCTCGACACTCGACGATCGTCGAGAAAAACTCGTCGAGAATGCGACACGGCCTTGGACACGCCCGTGTCCTGGGCCGTGTGCCTCCTCTCGACGGATCGTCGAGAGCAAAAATTGTCGAGACAAAGCCCAATCGTCTACACAGCGTCGACACGCCCTGCGACACGCCCATGTCGCAGGCCGTGTCACCTGACACGCCCTGGGACACGCCCGTGTCCCAAGCCGTGTCACCCAAAAATTCCTGTTTCTGCACTTTGGGCTGTTACACACGGCCTGTGACATGC
This sequence comes from Platanthera guangdongensis, assembly GCA_039583875.1. Taxonomy (NCBI): domain Eukaryota; kingdom Viridiplantae; phylum Streptophyta; class Magnoliopsida; order Asparagales; family Orchidaceae; genus Platanthera; species Platanthera guangdongensis. Next base: position 89,990,715 of record CM077155.1, on the reverse strand, counting down.
CCGTGTCCAGGGCCGTGTCCCTCATTCGCCGTCAAAATCGACGCGTCTGGAAAAACACACGGGCATCCGACATACCCGTGTTTGACCTGACATGACCGTGTTCCAACTAACACGGCCGTGTGGTCGGCTGTGTGCCCCCATCGACACAGCCCCGAAAACAACCCGAGACTCACATGGTTCTTGGACACGCCCGTGTCCTATTTGACATGCCTGTTTCAAACCCGAACATGCCTGGGCTCCAGGCCGTGTTCACTATCTCGACATTTCGTGGAGCGAAGTTCGTCGACCACATGATACGGCCTTGGACACGCCCGTGTCCTAGGCCGTGTTCCCTGTCTCGACACATCGTCGAGTGAAAATGTCGACCCTCGGGCCGATCGTCGACACGGGCTCGACATGCCCTGAGACACGCCCGTATCCTAGGCCGTGTTCCCTGCTCGACAATCGTCGACCCAAATTCGTCGACCTCGCGGCGAAAACGTCGACTCGAGCCTGACACGCCCGTGTCCCAGGCCGTGTGCCCCCTTCCAAATACAAGATTTGGCCCAAAATGCCTCCTGTCACTCTTTTGAGTTTCGGGGCGTTACAAATCTCCCCCTCTTAAAAGAATTTCGTCCACGAAATTACATAAAGGAAAGACAAGTACCAAAATTAAATTGTACCTGAGCGGAACAACTCCGGATATTCGTCAAGCATAGTCTGCTCTCGCTCCCAAGAGAGCTCCTCGTGACAGCAATTGTCCCATCGGACCTTGACCATCCTGATCTCTTTATTGCGTAGCCGCTTGACCTCCGAGTCCTCAATCCGCACGGGCTTGACTTTTGTCGTCAACCCACTATCAATCGGCACTTAATCGACCGCGATCACTTGCGTAGGCTCTTGCACCGCCTTCCGTAGCACCGATATATGGAATACATCATGTAAACCACTAAGCTCCACTAAAAGCTTCAACTAATAGGCTGCTTCACCAACCCGCTCCAGAACCTCAAACGGCCCAAGATACCTCGGGCTTAGCTTTTTCAATCGCCGCACCCGTGAGACACCCTTGAACGGCTTGATCTTTAAGTACACCCAGTCGCCCACAACGAACTCCACGTTCCCGTGCTTGGCATTATAGTACTTCGCTTGCCGATCCTGAGCGATAAGCAACCTATCCCAAACGGTTCTCACTAAAGAAGTAGCATCCTCCACCTCTTGACGCTTATACAACTTTGACTCACCCGTTTCCAACCAGGACAACGGCGTGCGACATCTTCTACCATATAGGGCCTCGAAGGGCGCCATTTGAATACTCGCCTTATAGCTATTGTTGTACGCAAATTCCACCAAATAAAGATGGTCTTCCAATTGCTTTCCAAAGTCCAAGACAAACATGCGAAGCATGTCTTCCATAGTTCTATTGACCCTCTCGGTCTGCCCATCCGTTTGTGGATGGAAGGATGTGCTGAATTTTAACTTTGTTCCCAACATTTGCTGCACTAGCCTCCGATCATTAGACGTGAACCGCCCATCTCGGTCACTCACGATGTTGCGGGGCACACCGTGAAGCCGTACTATATTATCCACATATAACTTTGCCAACTTTTCCACCGGATCATCCTTCCTATGCGGAACGAAATGTGACACCTTCGTTAGCCGATCTATGACCACCCAGATGGCGTTGTTCCCCTTTTGCGACCGTGGCAAACCGTGCACAAAGTCCATAGAGATGTCGTCGAATTTCCACTCTGGAATAGGCAAGGACTTCAAAAATCCTCCCGGCTTTTAGCACTCTGCCTTCACCAACGCGCAAGTTTGGCACTTCGTCACATAGAGCGCCACATCCTTCTTCAAACCCGGCCACCAAAACAGTTTCTTAACATCGCGGTACATCTTTGTGCTCCCCGGGTGAATCGAGTACTTGGTATGGTGTGCCTCGTACAATAAATACACCTGCAAACTGCCCACGCTTGGGACGCAAAGGCCACCATCTTTCCAGAGCAATCCGTCCTCCACAACAAATTGGGAATTTGACCCATCCAGAGCCTCTACCATGAACTGCTTCATATGGTCATCCAAATCCAAATCCTGCTGAATCCGATCAGCCAGGTCATATTGGACTTCAGTCCAATTCAGTACTGCTTCAGTAATTGATTGCTTATCTACACAAACAATCTCCAACGCCTCCAACTCCCGAACCAACCGCTCGTCATGGATCGACAGCCAATTGGCTTGAGCTGGGGCCCGGCGTCTCAACGCGTCCGTAACCGCATTACCTTTACCAGGAACGTAGTGGATCTTGAATGTATAGTCTCCCAGGAACTCCATCCATCTACGCTATCGCATATTCAAATCTTTCTGATCAATCAAATACTTCAGGCTCTTATGATCGGTGTAGATATCAATCTTCACACCGTACAAATAATGCCTCCACAGCTTCAAGGCAAAAATCACGGCCGCTAACTCCAAGTCATGGACCGGATAATTCCTCTCGTGCACTTTCAGCTGTCTCGAGCCATAAGCTATCACACTTCCATGTTGCTGTAGCACGCAACCCAAACTGCTGCCCGAAGCATCACTATAAATCTCATAACCTTCGGTCCCACTCGGCGAACTCAGCACAGGCGCCGTGGTCAACCGACATTTCAACTCCTCAAAAGCTCGCGCGTACTCCGGCATCTAAACGAACTTCTACTCCTTCCTCGTCAAAGTAGTGAGAGGTAACGCTATCCGCGAGAAGTTCTCTACGAAGCGCCTATAATATCCGGCAAGCCCGAGAAAGCTCCGGACTTCCACTACTGTAGAAAGCTCAGGCCACTCCTGTATCGCAACAATCTTCGCCGGATCCACTGCAATACCTTCTCCACTCACTACATGACCGAGAAACGCCACTGAGGACAACCAAAACTCGCACTTCGCGAACTTGGCGTACAATTGATTCCTCCTTGGCGTCTCCAAAACCAAATGAAGAAGCTTGAAGTGATCTTCCTCACTCTACAAGTACACCAAAATATCGTCGATGAAGACGATCATAAAATGGTCCAAGTACTCCCTGAAGGTCCTGTTCATTAAATCTATGAACACTGACGGTGCATTAGTCAGCCCAAACAGCATGACCGTAAACTCGTAATGCCCGTATCTCGTACTGAATGCTGTCTTCAGGATATCACTCTCCCTTATTCGCAGCTGATAGTACCCGGACTTGAGATACAACTTCGAGTACACCGTCGACCCGACCAACTGATCACAAAGATCATCGATCCGGGGGATCAGGTACTTGTTCTTTTCCGTCAACTTGTTGAGCTCCCGATAATCAATACATAGCCTCAAGCTTCCGTCCTTCTTCTTAACAAAGAGGACTGGCGCGCTACAAAGCGAAGAACTTGGATGCACATACCCTTGCTCCAACAACTCTTGCAGTTGAACCTTCAGCTCCGCCATTTCCTTAGGCGCTAGCCGATATGGAGAGCATGACACAGGCTTTGCACCTGGTACGGGCTCTATCGTAAAATCTATCTCCTACTGCGGCGGGGCTCCAGGAAGATCTCTAGGGAACACATCAGGGTACTCTGATACCACTGAAATAGTATCCAATGCGGGCTTCAGCTTTGCAACCTCCACTAGTGTAAAGAACAGTTCTGCACCGGCACGAACCACCTTCACCACCTGAAGAGCAGACATCAACATCTTGCTCGACCCCTTCAAGCCCGTAAAAGTTGTCTCACGACTTGCTCCCAACTTGACTTCCTTGCGACCGCAATCAATATAGGCTTGCTGCTCCGAGAGCCAGTCCATTCCAAATATAACGTCGAACTCCACCAACGGAAGTAACGACGCTTGCAGATCGAACTCCTGATTCCCAATGCGAATCTTAACACCGCAGATTCTATCCGCGCGCATCGAACACCCATTGGGCAACAACATATCCAACTTATCCTTCGCCATCGAAGAAGGTACTCCGATGCGTGATATAAATTCTTCAGACAAAAAGGAATGTGAAGCTCCCGTGTCAAAGAGTGCTCTTGCCAGATTTTCACAAATCAAAACAAATCCTAAACAAGCAGTGGTAAGGTAACATGTGCATAACAAGTCTTTAAAAAAATTAACTTGCTATAAATTAAACCGTACCTGTCACCACATCCGCCTGTTTGATGGCCTCCTGTTGGCCAAGATTATACACCCCTTGTTGGGCCGGAGCATAATGGGACGCGGTTGACTCCACCGCCTTGCCCTTCTCTTCATATGTCGCTCTCGGCTTCCTTTCGGACTTGCGACGTCCGCTCCAACAGTCACAGGCAAAGTGCCCCGGCTTCCCGCAAGTAAAGCATGCACCCGGGGTCCGATCCGTAGTCACCCCAGATGCACCAGAAGGAACTAGACCCGAAGTCCTAGCCTTCTTAAAGAATTTTTGATAGCCGGACTTTGAAGTAGTCGGCACTTTGAACCCAGACTTCTTATCACCAATGCTCTTCTTCGCTTGAACATTTTTCATGTCCTTCTCCAAGGACCGGGCCGTGTTGACCAAGGTCAAGAAACCCTGCATCATCGGCCCCGAGAGTAGTAGCCTCAACTCATCACTCAACCCTTCGTAGAATCGATTCGTCTTGCGCTCCTCATCCGCGATGGTGGAGCTAGCATACCGACTCAATCGAGTAAACTCGTGGAGATATTCATCCACGCTACTGTCTCCTTGAACCAACTTCAGGAACTTGTTCTCCAACACTATCCTCTGCGCCGAAGGGAGGTATCTAGCCAAGAACAGTCTCGAAAACTCCTCCATCGAGACATCTATAAGTTGCCTACCTCTCAAAAGGTGCAGCTCCAAACCTTCCCACCACAATCTCGCTTCACCGTCCAGAAGGAACGTAGCAATTGTGGTCATTTTCCACTCCTCCATCTCCGTTGCTGTCAAGACTCTCTTCACCCTGGAGATCCAGTCTTCAGCTTGAGATGGGGTTCCCAACCCCGAGAATACCGGAGGATTAAATCTCATGACATATTTGAGCTGTCTCTCAGTTGCCCTCCTTGGCACCAACGGCTCCACTACTACATGTTCCACCGCAGGAGCGGGCTGCTGGATTTGCCTTGCAGGCTGCGCATTGATCATGGCAAGCACTCCTTCGGCCACCAATCGTATGGTCTCAGCCGATGGAGGTGTTGCAGGAGCATCATTAGGTGCACTGCTAGCCTCAGAAACTCGACGTTCTGACTGCCCAGCACCACGTCTGGTCACCTATAGTGGTACAAAACACTGTTAAGTGACCAAATAAAATTGCAAACAGCAATTATAGGAACACACACGTTCCCCAAACACGTGTATTTTCATTCCTAAGTGGACATTCATTGGTTATTTTACTGTTATAACGATGACGCACACACATGTGCTCACCACCCCTTAAAAAGAATTCATCCACAAATTCATCTTAAGCCCGACCAAAACCAGTAGCTCTGATACCAAATTGTAACGCCCCTTATCCATCGCATAGCATATAGCAGTAGGTCCGGCCGGAGCCCGACGCCATATACCACAGACAGACCGGGTGGTTACTCAATGGAAACCATTCAACCAATCATAACGTCCTACACAGAGCATTCTAGCGGAAGCAGTTTTATAAGTTGCAATTCAAAGAACCCAGCACCAAGCATGAATGTCCACTAATACACCAAATAGGAATTTAGTATATACACAAGTACTGGCCTTAAGGCCTTGCAAATGGTTTACTCTTAATACATGTTTTCCATACCACGGCACGCAGGCCGGTCATACATGAACAAAAGTAAGTAAACACTTCAATTAGGCCTTCGAGGGCCGGCTTCGTATTTTGGGCTTTAGCCCGCTATTGACCGCTTGGTCCAGCAGCACCTGCAAGCAACAAACCACCGCACGGTGGCAAACAAAGGCAATGGTCAGCAATGCTGACCAAATTATAACGATCCCGCACCCATTTCGGGGCGGCGATGCTCCTTCCCTGCATTTTATTAGCACAGCTAAGCAGTAAATAAATTCATTGCATCACAGGAGTTGGCACGCACGGCCACACGCCCCGTGCTCTCAGGGCACATTCTCGATGATCACAGTCTAAGTCTGCCGACTCACCACCGTCCCCGGGACGGCAATCTCTCGTGAGCATTTGGTCTTTCTGACCACTGCCTAAGACCCTCCATCTATGCCAATGGAAAGTGCCAAGTAACTTTAGGTCTCTTTAACCGAACGATATAGAGCGGGTACGGTTCCGCCTGACCGGTTGCTCACACCGCAACGTTAATTTAAAACCTATGCGCGGGTCAAACTTTCCTGAGTCCCAAATCGTTTACACACAACACATAACCCAGTTATGGTCAAATTGGCTCCCAGGACACCAATTTGGCAAGATCTCGCATCCGCCCAGTTTTTCGGGTGCACCTTAGGGTTAATCCCCAAGGCTCCCTGTTGCAATCTACCACGTAGACAACCCGAAAAACAAAACATTCGCACTGAGTCTTCTTCGGCATTTATGCAATGCAACATCACCGATCCAGACCAACTTGTCCGGGTAGGCTTCACACATCATGCCTATGTCTGTTCTCGAATACAGACTCTAAACAACGGGGACTTTACATATCTACCCAAAGGAACGCCTCCAACTCACCGCAAACTCGCGAGAGCGGGCTTCCTATGCAAAGAAGGAGAGCTTCACATGCTCAAGTAGAGAATCATTACCCTAGCATTCTTCCTTGGCACCATGGAAATGTAAGCGGATGAAAAGCACCGCACTCTCTTTGCCTCCGTAGATCCGAAGTCGGTTCTCGATTTGGAGCTCCGAAGCTCCTCTAAAGACCGGATCTAAGCTTCTTCTTCCTTCTTTGCTCTCCTCTCTCTCTCTCTCTATACTTTAGAAAGAGAACCTCTCAAGTGAAATGAGGGTTTGAAGGGTCCAATCCCTGGTATATCCCATCAGGAACAACCCCCAGCCGTTGGATCCCAAATTAAAGAAACGAACGGCCTTGATTCGGGCCTGAAATGCTAAAACTGGGCCGAACACGGCTTGTGACACGCCCGTGTCCCGGGCTATGTCCCTCATTCACCTTAAAAATCGACGCGTCTGGAAAAACACACAGGCATCTGACACTCCCATGTTTGACCTTACATGCCCGTGTTCCAACTGACGCGGCCGTGTGGTCGGTCGTGTGCCCCATCGACACAGCCCCGAAGACAACCGGAGCCTCATACGTGTCTTGGACATGCCCGTGTCCTATTTGACATGCCCGTGTCAAACCCGAACACGCCTGGGCTCCAGGCCGTGTTCACTATTTAGACACTTCGTCGAGCGAAGTTCGTCGACCACATGACAAGGCCTTGGACACGCCCGTATCCTAGGCTGTGTTCCCTGTCTCGACACATCGTCGAGCGAAAATGTCGACCCCCGGGCCGATCATCGACACGGGCTCGACACGCCCTGAGACACGCCCGTGTCCTAGGCCGTGTTCCCTGATCGACGATCGTCGAACCAAATTCATCGACCTCGCGGGCAAAACGTCGACTCGAGCCTGACACGCCCTGGGACACGCCCGTGTCCCAGGCCGTGTGCCCCCTGCCAAATACCAGATTTGTCCCAAAACGCCTCCCGTCGCTCTTTTGAGTTTCGGGGCGTTACACTACATCATGCCAAGAAGGCTCAAGAGCAAAAACGTGACAACTCATACGCAGTATCTCAAACAACCTTTGCGAGGATTCGTTTTTATCTTCAACACTTTATTTAGAGGGAGTTTATATTCTGAAAGTTATTCTTTGTAATTCTTCATTTTATCAATGTAATCATTAGAGGAAATCTCCGTCTTGTGCGTGCCGTCTAAGTCCTTGTGTGGCTTAGGAGAAAATCATTGCCTTGTGTGAGGCATTTAGGTCCTTAGATGACTTAGGGAGTTTTCACCGCCTTGTATACAATGACTAGATCATGGAGAGATCTAGGGGGAGTCTAGTAGCAAGATCTAAGGAGATACACTATAGCCTGCCGGTTGTGGGTAGAAGGATCGGTGAAATCAAAATGAAAGTTATTAAGTAGAGGTTAGCTAGTCACCTAGAGGGGGGGGGGGTGAATATGTCTTTAAGATTTCTTAAGTCTTTTTATTTTTTTCTTACTATGTAATTTAGAGCTTGTTCTTTGTACCTGCAATATAAGAGAAGAACAAGGAACACAACAAAGCACACAGATATTTATAGTGGTTCCCCAATTGGGTACATCCACTTTCCCTCACACCTTTTTAACTTGTGTTAGACAAGGCGTAAAGTCCTCCAAAGTTCTCCTCAGAGCATACAACGCAGACCCTCAGCCTTACACTCAGGTTCTCTTCAGAACCCTACCTCAGAACCACAAAGGTTCCTACCTCAGAGACCTGTAGTGCTCCTACAACTCAGTGGTCCAAAAACCACCTACCTCAGCCTTATCTCTAAGGTCTACAGCTCAGGCTTTTTAGCCCTACAACTTCAAGCACAAGGCCCTACTCTCAGAGTGCTGCAACACTCCTACAGCTCAGTACCCTTCCAGATACCTACCTCAGTGCCCTTCCAGGCAACTGCAGCTCAGGATCCTCCAAGGCCTACAACTCAGTGACACACTTGTCACCTATAGATCAGTGACTCAACAGTCACCTTCCTCAAGAACTAGGCCCTAATACTCAGGCTGGGAGGATAGCCCAACTCTCGGATGCACACTTGGACCCTACCTTAGTACCCCAGCAGTACACTTTCCTCAGTGACTAATTAGTCACCTATAACTCAGGCACAAAAGGCCCTATAGCTCAGATTCAGACAGCCTGAATCCTCCAGGAATTTAATCAAGAAGTTGAAATAAATTTAAAGTACTGACTCAGAGATAAATCTCTGAGTCTACCTTGCTAGACTGAGCAGATATCAGTCCAGCCTTCTTGTTGTAGAAGGAATTATTCTTCTTCTACAGCTAACTGCTTCTCTGCTGCACTAAAGAACAGCAATCTGCTGTTGAAGGCTGACACCCTTTCACATAGCTATCCCTCCTTGTTGATTAGATGAATCAGCCACAAAGAACAAACTTGTTGGACTGGACAGGCTTCAGCTATCTTTCTCTGCCTTGCTGGCTTGCACTGCTGGATTTGGATTTCAAGCTCATCGGAGAAGATGAAGTCCAGGCTCCTCTATTTTTTGTTTTCTTTTGTTTGTTCTTCGTAACACTAATCCCCCTTTCTTTCTTCTTTTTTTATCTGTTGATCTGAATCAACGGCATAATTTTAGTGTGGGCCCAACCAAGGATGGTGAGCGCCACGTCCCTCAGAAGAGGACAAATAGTAGCTTCCAGCGCTACTGCAGCTTTCCCTCAATGGCACAAACTACTTTGACTTTGTAGACTTCTGGTGACGTTAGCAGTGGTCATCCGATGATGATATAGTTTTCCCGCAACGACACGAAATACTTTGACTTGTTGACTTCTGGTAACGTCATCAGTGGTCATCACTTTATGTACTTAGAAAAATTCGAGAACTCATTAAGCGTTGTGTGATGTTAAGTAACTCAACGTATGCTGTCTTGGCTCTTCTTCAGAAGCATTGAGTGAACCTGCTTCACTCAATTCTTCTAGACTTACAGAATTTCTGCTGGCTTTGTCTCAACAGTTCTTTCTCAACTATCTCAGCGGTTTCTTATTCACAGCTGAGACTATCTCCTGTCTTAGCAGTTTCTTCTCAACTATCTCAATGCACTCTTCTTCACAGCTGAGACTATCTCCTGTCTTAGTGGATTTGCTGAGACCAACACTTCTCTCAATGATTTGCATTGAGCTTCTCAACTGTCTCAGCGATTATGTTGAGACATTCTTCTCAGCTATCTCAGTTGTCTCAGCAGTCTCAAGGTTTTTGCCTTAGTCAAATTATCTGACATCCAGCATACTCTTTTTGTTCACCTATCCAATCAAGGACAACCTGCATGCATGAACTAAAGCACACATCAAATACAACTATGTGTGTATGTCATTGACCAGTTTGACTTCTTACAAATCTGGGACATTGAGATCAATAGACCCAACAATCTCCCAATATTTGAAGAAGCCAAAACTTTGCATGATCAATAATACAAGTCATTGACATACACAACTTATCCAACATAAAAACTAAAACTTGTGTAACATCATTAGAGTTTGTAAATGTTACCATATTTCTCCAGCCTATGGAGAATTACTTACTCCCCCTAGCATGCTGCCAGTCTCAAGCTGCATTTCTCCTGGGTGAGCCGCCCTTACTATTCTAGTGCTGAAGAAACTAAAACACCACCTGGCTTTGAACATCATGCATCATGGCTTGGTCAAATCTTGGTCAGGTCTTGATCACGTCTATTCTTCTTTCCCCCTGACTACTCGTCCCCTTTTTGACTTCTGCAATAGGCAAATTCTTGCGGAGTTTTTCTCCCCCTATCTATCTGGGGTTGATCTCCCCACATTGACTGAATCCCATTGCAGCTGTTGGGCTTGCTCCCCCTCAAGAGTTGCACACTAGCTTCATTATCTTAAGGAAGGACTTGTACTACCTGCAAAATAGACAGTACTAAATATGGTAGAGGAGAGAATTGAAGTTACATAAGATTCAACATACCCAATTCAAATTTGAATGTGTCGAACTTGGCTTCATCTAGTGGCTTAGTGAAGATATCAGCCACTTACTTGTCTATGGAGACATACTCAAGGCTGATGTCTTCCCTTTCCACATGTTCTCTAATGAAATGATACCTAATTTCTATATGCTTAGTCTGCTATGGGAGACAGGATTCCTAGCTATAGAAATTGCACTAGTAGAATCACAAAAGAGTGGAGTTCTACTTATCTGAATATTGTAGTCCTGAAGTTGACGTTGGATCCAAAGCAACTGAGCACAACAGCTCCTAGCTAAAATATACAGTGACTCAGCAGTTGAGATTGCAACACTTGTTTGCTTCGTGCTGCTCCAGTAGACAAGCCTTCTACCTAGAAATTTACAGGAGCTAGAAGAGCTCTTCATGTCCTCCTTGCAGCCTACAAAATCTACATCTGAATAGCTTATTAGTTCAAACTCCCCATTCCTAGGATACCATAGGCCAAGCTCTGGGGTGCCCTTAAGATATCTCAAGATTCTTTTCACAGCAGTGTAGTGAGACTCTTTAGGGCAGGCCTGATACATAACACAGACACATATTACATACATAATGTCAAGCCTACTTGCAGTGAGGCAGTGAAGGGACCCAACTATACCTCTATAAAAAGTTGGATCAACAGGTTTCCCTGGATCATATTTGCCTATGGGCATACTTGAGCTCTTGAGAGTTCTTATGGTGGAAGTAATCTCCATACCATATTTTTTGACTAACTCCCTAGTTAACTTTGACTGGGATATGGATAGACCATCATCAGTCTATATTACTTGGAGTCCTAAGAAGAACTTCAGTTCACTCATACTGCTCATCTCAAACTACCCCTGCATAAGTTTTGCAAACTTCCGGTAGAGGTTGTCATCAGTAGAGCGAAATATTATGTCATAAACATAAATCTGGATTAGGATGATCTTGCCCTTAGATTCCCTTAGGAATAGGGTCTTGTCTATCTTACCCCTTGAGAATTTGTTCTCAATGAGAAAGATAGATAATGTCTCATACCATGCTCTAGGGGCTTATTTGAGCCCATATAGAGCTTTCCTAAGTCTATACACAGTAGTAGGAGAGTTAGAATCTACAAAACTTGGATACTGCTCTACGTTGACCTCTTCTTTCAAGTCTCTATTTAGGAAGGCTGACTTCACCTCCATCTGGAAGACTTTGAATCCTTGGAAGGCTGCAAATGCAAGGAACAGTTTGATGGCTTTCAACCTGTTAAGTCACTCAACGCATGATGACTTGGTTCTTCTTTAGAATCGTTGAGTGAACCTGCCTCACTCAATGCTTCTGGACTTAGAGAATTTCTGTTGCCTTTTTCTCAGCGGTTCCTTATCAACTGTCTAAGCGGTTTCTTCTTCACAGCTGAGACTATCTCCTGTCTCAGCGATTTCTTCTCAACTGTCTCAACGCTTTCTTCCTTACAGCTGAGACTATCTCCTGTCTCAGCAATATTGTTGAGACCAACACTTTTCTCATCGCTTTGCATTGAGCTTCTTAGATGTCTCAGCGGTTATGCTGAGATATTCTTCTCAGCTGTCTCAGCTGTCTCAGCGGTCTTAACCCTTTTGCCTTAGTAAAATTATCTGACTTCCAGCAAACTCTTTTTGTTCACCTGTCCAATCAAGGACAACCTGCATGCATCAACTAAAGCACACATCAAATACAACTATGTGTGTATATCATTGACCAGTTTGACTTCTTAAAAATCTGGGACATTGGGATCAATAGACCAAACACAAAAGAAGTTTATATTTTTCATAGCCTTTATCTCTAGCTTTATAGAGATTCATTGTATTTTGTTTTTAACACTTATGAAATAAAATATAACCATTTGTATTATTATGATTTTATAAGTGTTTATCTTTGGTTATGAAAAATTAGATTTTATTTCTGTAATTATTTCTATAAATAGATTTGATTAAGGACTAAATTTTATTTACCCTTATTCACCACCCCCCTCTCTAAGGGCTCCTCACGATCCAACACTTGGTATCAGAGCAAAGTTACTCCAAATTGGTTTTACCACTAAGAGTTAAGGCGCAACGTAATCATGCTTTTGTAAATGTTCAAGGCATTAGTAGACCACTACTTTTCACAGGCACGGACTACAACTATTAGAAAATATGGACGTGTTATTTTGTAATAGCATTAGACATCGATGTATGGAACATGGTAGAACTAAGTTACACTCCACTGACAATAATCGTTGGTAGCATAACCATGGAAAAACCAAAAGACAAGTGGTATGAGAATAACAAACTTAAATATAAAAATAATGCTAAGGAAATGAATGCATTATTCTGTGCATTAGATAGAATTGGGTTTAATCGAGTTTGTGCTTGGGAAATAGCTTTTGAAATTTGGAATTTATTATAAGTCTTCGCAGGTAAAAGATTCAAAGCTATTCCAACAGTAGTTATAATTTGAAAAGTTCAGAAAGGAAGTGGATGAAGACATTGACACAATGTACACACAATTTATGAAGATTGTAATTGTTTCAAAAGTCATTAGAAAGACTTTTTCCACTAGTGATTTATTAAGGAAAATTTTGAGATCACTTCCCCCAAAGTTCAATCCTATGTTGACCGCCATTTCGGAATCTCATGATCTTAAAACATTACAAATTGATAGCCGCATTGGGAATCTCAAAACTCATGAGGTGGAGTTAAAAATTCAACATCAAGAATACAACTTGGAACAAAAGAAGATGACTTTGGCGTTAAAATCAAAGGAAGAAGTGGAAAGCAATAATGATAAAGATGATGAAGAGAATGAAGAAAATTTATTTGTAAGGAAGTTTACGAGATTCATGAGGAATCCGGAGAGGAGAACCTTCTTCAAGAAATATTTTAACAAAAAGGATTTCTCTTACAAGAAAGGTAAAAGAAATGGATAAGTTGAGGATGATGATGAGTGTCCGCTACTGGAGTTCTATAATTGCAGAAAGAAAGGACATATAAGAAGCAAATGCCCGAAAAATATGAAAGAGCAGAAAGAAAAATAGGCAAGACAAGAGGAGCAAGAAGAAGGTCTTGAAGGCAAAGATTTGGGACCATACCTCATCTGGAGGTATGAGTGATTCAGATTCAGAAGAAAATGAGGAATCCAACATGTGCTTGATGGGAAAGAGCGTTTCACCATTAGAAGATAAATATAGTATCCAGAGCGACACTGAGGTAACTCCTCTAACTTATGATGAATTCTATACTGAATTTTTATGCACTTGCAAATTTTTTAAAAAGAATCTTGAAGATATTGATCTTTTGAAATTTGAGGACAAAATATTATTAAAAGAAAATAAAAAATTAACTAAGGAGTTAAAAGTTCTTAGAAAGGAGAAGATCTCTTGTCAAGAGTGGAATCACTTTTCGACAAGAGTGAAAGAATTAGAAAACACTCTCACCAAAAATGACTTGAAAATTGATACTCTTGCCAAAGAGAAAAAGGACTTAGAGAGAGCGTTAAAATATTCTTAATCTCAAGTACAAAATGGCAAGAAGGCATTCTCAAAACGGTGTGTCATGTTGGTAACAGAGAACACTGCTTTGAATCCAAAGATAATTATCTAAATATGGCAATTAAAAAGTTTGGAGTTGGCCAAAAATCCATGGATATGATATTAGCCAACCAGTGTCATGGATCTGCTAAGTTTGGACTTGGATACATCACTGGAAGCTATCATTCAACGATATCCACTATCATCTGCGATTACAAAAATTCTCAAAAAGTGAATATTAACAAAAAATTGTTGGGTCCATTGTTCCCAATGTCCAAAATTTGAAGAAGGCCTACAAGACAATGGTATACACATATTTGTATTTGATGCATACCTTAAGTTCCATGTATGCAGGTGGTTACTTGTTACACTGATTAAACAGGTTGTCTAAGTAACAATGACAGGTGGACATATGGAAGAATGTTGACAAGACAGAAATCTGTCTAAGTCCACAGGCATTGAGTGAAGCCAGTTCACTCAATGCCAGATAGCCAAAAGCGTTGAATAATGACAAGACAGTCAAAGCCTCAGCATTGGCAAGACATGTTGGGTATTGTATCCACATTAACCCAGATTTGATGAAGTCACCCTTGAACTAAGATGAATTAAGTTTTATTTGATGCTTTGGTTGAGTTATGTGTTTGCAGGATTCTAATGCCAAGTGTAGAACAATGTCAGTCTACAATGGGTCACTAAACACAGGACCATACAATGTACTCCCTCATTGTGTGATCCAAGGTGTTGACTCATGTATAGCCTCTTTATTAGGATACACTTCATGCTCAAGCCCTAGGACTAATTGGAAAAGACTTGATGCTGGTTTCACCAAAGAGGAAGAGATTTTTATTAAGAGAATTTACTAAGTATTTTACTCGAGTAAATATATATCTACTTAAGTGAATTTCTTAGATTATACTCGAGTAATAATCGTTATACTCGAGTAAGGAAGTTAGAACTCGAGTAGTCAAGTAATAGCTCTCGAGTAGCTAAGTTAACTACTCGAGTAGATTCTGTCTCATTCTCAAATTTACAGAATTTCTTCTCCAGATATTTTCTAAGTAAAGTACTCGAGTAGTCATATAAGTACTCGAGTAGTTTGAACCTTTTATGTCGAGTTACAGAAATCTAGGTCACATGTATTTTTCTCCTCACTCGAGTAGTCTAAGTCATGTACTCGAGTAGTTCATCTACTACTCGAGTAGTCTATGTTTTATACTCGAGTAACTATGTTTTCTTCCCTCAGAATTTTTCTAAGTCTATTACTTGAGTAGCTATTTCCATATACTCGAGTAGTTCTTATTCACTCGAGTAGTTCAGTTCACCTACTTGAGTGACCCAGGATTCTATTCCAGAAATTATTCTAAGTCCCTATAAGACCCCCTTTTTAACATTTGTGAATGAAGTACTAGATTTACTCAACTAAAAATTATACAAAAATTCAGGAGCAACCATTATGAGCTAAAACACTTACTACCAAGATTTCATGGGGTTTCAATGAACAGAAAGATCTAAATAATTAAAATGTCAGTGAGGGCTATAACAAACTTTACAAATGAAGTGCTACAAATAAACATCATAAAATTCCAGTACAATTGCTATAGGTTCTGCCCATTCCAAAACTCACTCTACCCGAGTTTCAAAGCTTTTAAATAATGATTAGTGACTGATTTTTCTCATTTGAGATTTTATCCTAAAACAAAGGTTAGGGTTTTGAGGTCTCTACCTATCTTCAAATCCTCCGAGATTCCATCCAGATGATTTATATTATGCTAACGTCAACTCTACTGAGTTTCAAGACAATACGAGGGCATTTGCCCCCATGTCCTTCACAACCCTCAAAACCCTCCCTTTAGGGTTTGAGTTTGGATCCTAGGGTAAATCAACCCTGAACCACACCATTTTTCTCCAAGTGGGTTATAATAACCCTTCTAAGTCAGTGGTCAAAATATCAGCCTCTGTTGAGGTGATTTGACCGTTCCAAACTCTTAGTGCACTTGTTACTCAAAAACGCCTCATTAATGCCTAGTTAAGGATAGGTGATTTCCTACACAAAACTCATCCAAATGAGTTTGAATTTTGTACAGAGCTAGGTTTTATAGCCAGGGACCACTCACCAAAATTTGGGAGGGTTTGGAGGTCATTTGACCACTTAAATAAATTACTCTAACTTTACTAAATTAAAACAAAAACGTTACGCAAAGTGTCTCCAAAAATCCCTATTTTTGGGCAACCTCTAGGTATGGCTAAGCGCAACCCTCTGCCCAAATTTCAGGTCATTTGGACAAGTGACGAAGAGTGGGCATTCATTTTAGTTTCTGCCCAACTCTAGGTACATCCCCCACTAAAATGGGTGTTGCGGTCAAAGTACTTATCCAAATGAGTAGAAATTAATTTTAAATTAATTAAACTCGAAGGGCTACAACCTTCGTGACTGGCCATTTGTCCTAAATCGGCCTCTAAGTGCCTCTATTTGCAGCATCAAAATGTGTCCATTTAATGTATCTTTTCCTTATATATTATATACATAATTTTTATATTATAAAAAAATGTTTTTACTGTTCATCTTCTACAGAACCCGAAAACCTGAACTCAGAAAACTTATATTTCCTGTAGCTCTTCCGCGATCCGTAGCCGGCCGTCCGGTCACTTCCCTGGCCAGCCACCACCACCACCACCTCCGTCGAGGCGATGGCTATCGGTCTGCGGTTGTTTGGCCGCCGGAGGTGGTGGTTTCCGGCGAACCCGAAAATATATTTTTCATGGTTTTTTTCATGAAAACGTGAGATAGGTCCGGCTCTGTTGAGCACGAACTTCCTTTCTAAGATCCTAAGATCTACCCATAAAAGAAGAAGTAGAGGAGGACCTTGTTCTCGGTTTGGAGGCGAGATGAACGTCGGGTTGTCATGGCGCGGTAGTGGCGTTGCCAAACTTCTCCTATAGCAAGAACAACAACTCTAATCCATTTGGTCAAGAGTGTAAACTTCTCATCTTTCTCTAAGGGGGCTTTTATAGATCACCAAGTGGGGAGGGGAAAGGGTAAAGCATTTATGGCCATGAATGCTCTCCTCTTAATAGTATTTCGGTTATGGTGGAGGGAGAGGAAAAGGTGGAAGATGAAAAGATGTGTCCAGGTGGCGATTTCCCATTGGGCCAACACTTCCTCATTTTATTAAGTAATTAGAGAAGGAAACGGCCCATAAATACTCCTGGTGTAACTTCCCATAATCAGAGTTAATTATGGAATGTGTTAAAGTAATTTCCAGCCTGGCTGACGTTTCGGACTTTGTTACGGGCGTGACACGTAGGTCACGGGCGTGATATTAGTCCATTCGTCATTCTCGAGTCGACGACCGATTTTTCTGGATCGTTTCATGGGTCACCCCCCCATGTCACGGGCGTGGCACGTTTGTCATGGGCGTGACAGGTGTTCTTCAGTCGACGTTCGTCGAGCTGAGGTCGACGGTCGGTGGGGCGTCACGCCCAAGGTCACGGGCATGACGAACTTGTCATGGGCGTGACCAACCCGTGACACGAGTTCTGAGCTCGGCGATCAGCTTCCTGATTTCGTCGACCATCGAAGGAAGTCACGGGCGTGACGGGCCGATCACGGGCGTGACCAACCCGTGACTCGGGATTTCGGTCGAGGTTCGTCGAGCTGAGGTCGACGGTCGGTGGGGCGTCATTCCCTAGGTCACGGGCGTGACGAACCTGTCATGGGCGTGACCAACCCGCGACATGAGTTCTGAGCTCGGCGATCATCTTCCTGATTTCGTCGACCATCGAAGGAAGTCACGGGCGTGACGGGCCGAACACGATCGTGACCAACCCGTGACTCGAGATTTCGGTCGACGGACTTTGGAGGATTGCGTCTTCGGCTAGCCGTCGTGCCTGAACCTATTTTTAGATCGGTTAGCCATCAATTTCTGGGGTTTACGGGGGTTCTGTCACGTCAGACCGACTCGAGTAGTTCCTCTACATCTCGAGTTGTCAATTTCTTTTCACTCGAGTAAAATTTATTGTACTCGAGTAGTTCAACTCCACGTCTCGTGTAACTGTTTTAGCACTCGAGTATGTCTCATTGTACTTGAGTAGATGCTCTTCATTTCCAGATTTTCTCCAAGTATTTACTCGAGTAGTTATCTTCTGTTCACTCGAGTATTTACATATAGTACTCGAGTAGTTGCTTCTTCACTCGAGTATATCAGCTTCATTGTTTTCCTGAAATTTCGTTAAGTCCAGATTGACAGATTTCTTAATGAACCTTGATGTGATAGGTCCATGTATACCTCATTAAGATCTAATTATGGCAGTTATCGCAGATACTATATAAGGTCTTGTCAAACCGACAAACCCTAAGAATCAGAAGTTTTGCAGCCGATTATTTTCTAGGTTCTCTGAATCTCTTTCTCTCTCCAAGAAGCGAAATCTGCCGCCGTCGATCATCATCGCTCTCATCTGGCTAGGGTTTTAGATTTCAGAGGATTCAGATCAAGAAGGCTTACAGATCGAGATTGCCGCTCATTTCATCATCTTCTATCTGATCGTGTGAAGCCAAGAAAGTCCAGATCTGCTTTGCCGAGATTTTCTTCACCTCTCTGATAAAGCCGCAAAGTCTACAAGAGGAAGATCAAGGCTGATTGTTTGCAGATCTGAAAAGGATTCACTGTTTGTAATTTTTACATTCGTTCTATTTCATTATTGTAGGAGAATTTTCTCTGAGTGTAGGAGCTTCTGTCTACGAGATTTTAGGAAGTTTTACCTTCTAAGTGTAGATCCATTTTGTGGATCGAGATTGTAGGAACTTTGTTCTGAGGCGTGGGATTAGGTTTCAATCCGAGATAATGGAGTAGCCGAGTCTAGTTTATTGCTAGATCGGTGAGGGAAATTGGATGTACCCAAGGTTGGGAACCACTATAAATCTTGCTTCGTCTGTGATTGATTGGTAGATAGTTCCGTGCATAGTTCTTAAATTTTTATTCTGTAAAAGACGCACATCTCACCTATTCATCCCCATCTAGGTGATTTAGGTAGGCAACGAAACACTTTCAATTAGTATCAGAGCCAGGTTGATCAATAAAAGGTTAACACCTTGATCAGATTTTATTAGTTATTTTTTGAGATCTACCAATCATAGACAAGGGTAAAGCTTTTGCCAAGCATCCTTTGTGCACCAAGAACAACTTTCCCATGTGGAAATAGAGAATCAAATTTTTCATGGAAGCTGTGAATCTGAGGATCTTCATGATAGTTGAAGAAGGTCCTTATATTCCCATGACAATCTCCACAATAGATCCAACTAAGAAAGTTTCGAAGAAATTAATGGATCTAGACAAAGACGATATTGCACTTGTATCCTTAGATAAGAAGGCCAAAAACAAAATAGCAAGTGCAGTCGATGACTCCATGCCACATAACCTGATCCACTGCTAGTCTGCAAAAGAGATGTAGCAGTCTCTAGTTACCTTGATGGAAGGTACAGAAGAAATCAGGGATGATAGAAGATCACTTCTAAATCACAAGTATGAAGCTTTCCGTCAAGGAAACAAGGACACCATTGCTGACACATTTGAGAATTTCTTCAAGATAGTAAATGGCCTAAGGGTCTATGACAGAGTCTTCACAAACGAAGAATTGAATGACAAGTTCTTGAGATCCCTAACTAAGGAATGGGATAACAAGGTCCGTGCCATCATGGAGTTTGGAAAACTAGCCGAGACAGACCCACAGAATCTCTTCGGGAAGCTTATGTCATATGAACTTCAACTCAACACCAGAAAGGCTGAAGAAGAGAAGAGCAGGTCTGTATTCAAAGATAAGTCTGTTGCTTTAAAGGCAGAAACCTCAAAGAAGTCAAAGGTTGTTCCTCCAGCTCCAGCACAAGAAGTGAGTGAAGAAGAAACTTCGGAGCCAAGTACCTCAGGCTCTGAGCTATCTGAAGGAGAGTTCTCACTACTCTCACGTCAGTTCAAGAAATTCTTGAACAAAAAGAAGCACTGGAAAGACAAGGATGCTTCTTATAGAAGATCACGACGTGATGGTGATCGTCAAAGAAAAGTCTCAAGTAGCCTCGACATGTATACTCATAAACAGAATAAACATATTTCTTCTGACATCATTTTCTACTGCTGTAATAAGCCAGGACACGTCATTGCTGACTGCCCTCATAAGAAGGAGGGTGGAAGAAGAGAGGAAAAGAAGTCCTCATACAACAAGAAAAGGACAGAGAAGAGCCTAATAGCCAAAAATGGCAATACTCTTAGTGAATCTGACTCATCTGAGTCGAGTGAAGAAGAGGAAGCCTACTTTAGGCTTATGGCTCAGACAGATGACGAACAAGAGCCCCAGTTCACTAGGAAGGTAAACTCTCACACTCATCTTTCAGAATCTGAAGCTTCTGAGCATGATCGTGAGGACAGGTCTTCTGACGATGATTCTGAACTCATGGCCCAGTACAAGGAGTTGATCCTGCCTTATGACAAATGTCGCCGAGTCGTGAAAACTCAGGCTAAAGAGATAAAGTCTCTAAAAGCTGAAGAGAGCGTCTTGAGAGAAGAAGTCGCTAAGACTGACTCACTAAAAGAGAACTTCAATAATGCTATTGAAGAATACAACAAAGCACTTGAGCACCATGACCTAAAAGAGAAAATCATCAAAGAGTTGGAAGAACAACTCGCTGCTGAGAGGAAACTTGTTGAAAGTTTCTCGAAGCCTAAGACCGTTCTTCCATTCGTTGCTGAATTTTTAGCGAAGGCCAATGGTGCTAGATTAGGTCATGAAGAAGCTCCTAGTAAATCTTCTAGGAGTAACAAGTCTCAAAGAAAGAATAACGCCACCAAGAAGGCCTTGGCCAAAGAGAAGGGGAAAGCCCCTCAAGATCAGACCTCGTTCAAAAAGGCCATATTTCCAACAAACGAGTTTGATCTTGACTCATCCTACTATCACTTGACCAGGCCTACCTATGTAGAGCCCAAGTCTCATTACCAAGGATGGACTCGCCCCAGAAACGTTTGTGAGAGTGTCTTTAAGACACCTTATGAAGAAGTCATTCTTCAGAGCTATGGCCCTTTCAATCATGGTCATAACTTCAAGAAAGCACCAAAGGTAAAGCCTGTTGTGGAAAAGCCATAGAAGGAGAAGAAATCATGTGATTGCCATCATCATGAAGCTTCTTCCTCCAAAAATGCTGCCCCTGATATACCATAACCTCAAAAGGCCACTCAGGAGAACATAGGGCAAAGATACAACATGTTTGACTGTTGATGCTATGGCAGAATTGGTCACTTTGCCATCGAATGATGGTTTAATCCCAGAAATGCTGCAACTCCTCATGTTGGTAATATGAGAAAGACTGCTCATAATGCTAACACTCGTATGGGGAGTGTTCTAACCCGAGACCAAAGACCCAAACATATTTGGGTTCCTAAGAAAAACTGATTATGATTGCAGGTATGTCCAAAGACCACCAAAACGCCAATTTGGTATTTGGACAGTGGATGCACTCGGCATATGATCGGGACAAGAAGCCTACTTCATAACTTCTCTCCAGTCTTAAACAGACCAAAGGTCATCTTTGGAGGTTCGGACCGAGGAATCACTAAAGGCTATGCTATGATCACTAACGGTAGTGTATCTTTCTCAGATGTAGCTTATGTTGAAGGATTGGAACACAATCTTATAAGCATAAGCCATCTCTACGATAAAGGATACATAGTTGAGTTTCACGCTGATAAGTGCTTGATAAAATCTGTTGACAATATGGAAATGATTCTCTCCGGCACTCGAAGCAAAAACATATTTTGTTTGAATTTCATTTGTATTGACTCTTCTACACCAGTGTGCTTTTTAACAAAAGATAGTGCATCACTTGGTGACCAATGGCACAAGAGACTAGCACATATTAACTCCAAAACTATTAATAAATTATTTTCAATGAACTTAGTATATGTTGATCCAAATGTAAAGTACGTCAAAGAAAGACCTTGTCATGCATTTGTAAAAGGCAAGAAAACAAGGGCTACCTTTAAAAGCGTTATCTGCTGCCTCCAAGACTGGCGGTGATGGTCGGTCCAACCAGAGCACAATGGACAACCTCCAAAGGTGCTTTACATCTAGATTGTGCCTTATCAACCATAAAGCGATAATCTTCACTTTGCTGACATCCCACACACCCCTGACCATCGCCATAGGATGACAATCTAGGCAAACCTCTTACGAGTCTTCTTTCCGCAATTGCTTTCAGCTTGTCCATCCCTACATGCCCTAGTATTTCATGCCAGATAGCTGCACTATCACTGGCCTTCATCCGATCAGCACCAGAACTTGTTGAAGACCCAACAAAGTTCTTCTCCTTGCCTCCAACATGACCTATGTGAAAGAAATTGTACCTAATCACCTAGAGGGGGGGGGGGTGAATATGTGACTTTAATCTTTTTAAACTTTTAGGCAGAATCACAGAATTATAAACAATTCTTCACAGCAATACAGCACAGCAATCACAGAATAAAGCACACACAGAGAACACACAGATTTTATAGTGGTTCCCCAAGGTCTTGGTACATAAACTTTCCCCCTTCGCCTATCTAGTAGTGTACTAGATTCGACCAAACTTCTCCACTATTCCTCAGATCCTCAGATCTTACACTCAGAACCCCAACCAGGTTCCTACAACTCAGGCTCAAATACCTACCACTCAGTCTTCACCAAGACCTACACTCAGCCTTCAACAAGGCCTACACTCAGCCCTCAACAAGGACTACACTCAGGGAAATAAATCTCCTACACTCAGGCACACAGGCCCTACCACTCAGCCTTTATAATTTCAGGCTTACAACTCAGATCCCTATGGATCCTATAAGAAATTAAAGTTACAATGTATATACCCACAACTCAGAATAAGAGAGAAGAGTTGACAGGTTTCTTGATGAGTTCTTGGAAGAACTTTGCTGAGATCAACCTCCCTTAGCTTTCTTCAAAGCTTCTTGAATTTAGAACACAATAGGGTTGAGTCTCTATGCAGCTGATCTTCAATCACTACTAACTTAAGAATCAGATCTCAATCTGAAACTTGTCTTTACAGCCTGGTTCAACAGCTGTCTTCTTGGAAGGAGCTCTCTCTCTCTCCAACTTCTTAGATCTTCATTTGAAGGTCTTCTTCTAGTTGTATTGTTCTTAACTTTGTTGATTTCCAACAACTTGTCATCTATTGAATGTATAAGCCTTTATATAGACTTTCTTCATGGTGACCGGCTGATCCGGTTCCTAACAACTTTCTGACATCTCTGACAGTTGCAGTAGACCGGCTGGAATGGCAGCTGTCAAGTCATCCAGTCACTTCTTGAATTTTCTGTAACTGTCTGAAAGTGTCGAGACAGTCAGTCTTTAAGTGTCGACATTGATAGACTAAGTGTCGACACAAGTTGACTAAGTGTCGACACTAGCCTTCATGGTGTCGACACAACTCCTTGTCTTGTAGAATCTGCTTCTCGACACTGCTTCTTCAACATGTGTCGACACTGATCCTGTGTGTCGACACAAGTCCTTCTTCTTTGATACTTAGTTGATTTCTTGTAAGTGTCGACACAACTCCTTTGTGTCGACACATCTTCTTGTGTTGATACTTGCTAAGTGTCGACACATCTTCTTGGTGTCGACACATACCTTCTGTGTTGATACTTTTACTGAGTGTCGACACATCTCCTTTGTGTCGACACATTCTTCATGTGTTGAGACTTTGGGTGAGTGTCGACACATCTCCTTTGTGTCGACACTTGTACTTAGTCTTTGTTGAAATTTGCTGAGTGTCGACACAGCCTCCTAGTGTCGACACTTGTACTTGAGCTTTGTTGAACTTTTGCTGAGTGTCGACATAGCATCCTAGTTTCGACACTTTCTGATGTCGACAAAGTTCCTCTGGGTGTCGACACTGCTTTTAAGTGTTGACACAGCTTCTCTGGACATTTCTTCATTGAGTGTCGACACAGCCTGTATGTGTCGACACTTTCCTTCTGGTGTCGACTCTGCATTCCTGGTGTCGACAAAATTACTCCAAGTGTCAACACTGCTTCTCTGGGTGTCGACACAAGTCTTCTTAAGTGTCGACACTTTTCTTCTGGGTGTCGACACATGGATTTAGAAACTTTTCAGCTTTCCCTGCAAATACTTAACCTATACAACTAAACTCAAAACACATCAAATACATTTGGATGTATATCATTGAGTAGGGTGAGGCTTCTTCAAATCAGGTACATATTTTCCAATGTACCCAACAATCTCCCCCTATTTGGAGAAGTCATAACCCTTAGTCAATGATATACACCATACATAACAAATTCACAGTATGATGTAAAACAGGATTATATAACAGGGTGAGTACATAAACATGTATAAACAAAACATGTATACACAAATATCTCAGAACATTAATGTAATATATTTTACATATATCACATTGTTCTAACAACTTTAACATATTCATTATTCAAAAGTTTACAAAAAGTTGAATGCAACTGATTACACATAGTAAACTTAAGAAAAATTCTTCCCTATTGCTGCTCAGGCTCGTTGATCACAATGCCCTTTCCTGATTGTATCTTTGCTTGGACTGGGGCTTCAGTGTCTTCAGCAGCAGCAGGCTTCTTTCCTTTAAAATCCTTCTTTTTCAATTCTTCAGCTTTGATCTTCTGCCTTTCAAAGTAATGATAAGGTTTTGGAAAGTACTTGTTGGGCTCCTATGCAGTAGGAGGTAGCTTTCCCATCTTAGCCTTTGTTCTGTACTGCACAATGGCCTCTTGCCTGTTCTCATGCTTCCTCCACTCCAGTTCAGAATACCACTTGTTTCTATCCTGGATATTGTCCTTGGCAGCCTTCCATGCAGTCAAGATGATATTCCTGGAAGTGGGGCTCCATTGTTCAAAATCTGGCCTAAGTTCAGCTTACTCTCTGAACCTTTTCTTAGACAATTGAGTCTCTTATTCTTTTAGCAAAGCTTCTTGTTCTTTCAGTATTGCCTCTGGCACAGGTTGAACCACTTTCTCAAGGATGACATTCTGAATTCCCTCAGGAGGACTGTACATAGTCTGGATCTCTTGATGTATCATGTCAAAGTCTGCTGGAGGGTATATTACCTGAGCTACTTCAACTTGCTCTCCTCCAAGATATGCTGGATTAATACCAGACTCTGTAACATTGTCATCATCACATAATGGAGGATATCCAAGGGTGGCTCTGATGGAATTTGAAATCCACTTTGCATGATCAGAGCCTACTTTGACTAACACCCTCTCCCCCTTTATGACTTCTCTTGCAATGTGATCTCTTAGATCATCTTTCTGGAATCTTATCTGGGCATTCAGATAGTTTACTCCATCTTTATAGAAAGGTTTCAACCTTTGGAGTTTTTCAGTGATTAGCTTCTAAGAATCCTGAAGTGCAGAAGTAACAGCAGTGATACCTTCTTGTAAGGCTTTATCAAATTCTGCCTTGGCTGTAGTCAGAGCTGCAGTTTGACCAGAAGCTATATTCTTCATTTTTGTGACTATGGTAGTATGTGAAGCTGTTAAATTATCATTCATTCTTAGCTGATTCTCCAGGACATAGCCTTGCTTCACTGCAATATCATCTACTTGTGTTTTGATATTCTCCTGATGAGTGGCCAGATAGACTACTGCATTCCCTCCCTTATGGAAGCAGTCTGTCATTTTTTTCTTATTCAGATTCATTTCAAATCTGATTGACTTAATGTCTTGGGCCAGATTAAATTATAGTGACTTATGCCCCTCATCCACATACTTTTCTATAGCTTGTCTGTGCTCATCCAGCTTTATCTGCAATGCCACCATCAGTGAACTGTAGTCAGTAGATGGGGCAGGCTGTGGTGCAATTGTTTGCAGTGCCTTTTTATATGTCTGGCTCCTCCTCTTGAAGACTTGAAATTTCCTCTTCTTGGCTCTTGCAGCCTCTTCATCCTCTGAAGCAGATGTGCTGGCTATCTCAACTCTTTCCTTTGGGCTAGGAGGTAAATCCTTGTCAGTCCTAGGAACCTGCTCAGCATCCTTGGGCTTCTCTGTCTCTGTGCCTACAGTTCTCTCTATATTCTCCACTTGCTCCCCTCAATAATTACTTTCTCCCCCTCAGAAGCAACTTTTTCTCTCTCAAAGTTAGTTTGTAGAAGATCTGGGAATAGCTCTTCTAGGGTAAATTCCTGTTGAGTATGAGATGGAGAAACTCTTATCTCATCAACAACTTGATCAGCAACAAATGTGTCCTCCATGACAACATTTTGGGGTTGGCTATGTGTCTGTGTTTGCTGATTAACATTAGGTAATGAATCAGACAAAACATCATCCTCAATAGGGAAATCTAAGTTATTAATTTCAGTTATTACCTCAAGTATTGTTTGAGTAGCTTGTTCACTCTCTAGTGGAGTTGGCTCTTCCACAAGTAGAGGCTCCCCCTGGATTGAATCCTGGTGAATTGGACTTGCTGAGGGTAGCTCCCCCCGTCTCTCTGCATCTTCTTGTCTTGCTGGATATTGTCCAGCATTTCCAGTGTCTTCCACATCAGGAGTAAAAACAACTTGCTCTTCAGAGCTGCTAGAGGATTCATGAGCCACAGGGGCTGTCATCTTCTTCTTCTTCAGGGGTGTGTCCTTTACTGGAGTTGGCATTTCTTTGGTCAGTACTCTATCCCACCTAGAGAAGATCCTCAAATCCATTCTCCTCATGTGGTTAATCTTAGATCCATCTACTTGATGCATCACTTCTGGTATACTACCAGCTAGGTATAGACTTAGTATTCTACCCAGATTTGGCTTCTTCATACTTTCTTTAATCTTATCAAACATAACTGTAGCCCAATCAGTATTTATTTTGAATATTATCCTTGTCATGAGGCTAAACATGTGAGCTGAGATTCTGTCATGGCCTCCAGGCTTGCTCAGGATGACTTTGCCCACAATCTCAGATAGAAACTTGCCTTGCATATTCTTTCCCTTTCTGTTGAAAACAGATCCAATTTTCATTTTGGAGTCCAGTCCACACCATGTTAATGCTTCTCTAGTCTTAGATGTAGAAACATCTTCTTCTTCCTTAGTCCTTGGTAGTTGTAGTACCTTTCTCAGACTCTTAGGAGAGACCTTCACCTTTGCCCCATGAACTCTTGACTTAATCTTGAGTCCTGATTCATCTAGTTTTGCTGCATTCAGAAACTCAAGGACTTCCTTCTTCCAGATCTTAATTGGTTCTGAAACAAGAAATTCTAACCCAGTCTCTGCTATTAGGGTTATCATGCCTTTGATCTCGGGTTCCGCGTCCTCAAATGCGTGTCGCACGAGTTCATATCCTTCATTCACATTCTCTTCTAGCTTGGGCGCCATTAGGGTTTGAAGAAATTTGAATTTAGAGAAGAGAGGTGTCGACACACAAGTTTGGTCTCGAAACATTGGTGAGCATGTCGACAGACAATGGCGAAAACCTATTTATACCTTTCTAGAATCGAAGATGAAAGGGCACGTCAAAATACTTAAATTGTGTCAACACTGTTGAAAAGTGTCGACACAGACTTATAATGTCTCGACAACTATGTGTCGACACAAGTATAGTCGACAGAATATATGTGTCGACACTAGTATATGTGTCGACACCACTTAGCTCGACACTTAGTTGAGACTTTACTAGACTAATTCTGTATAAATCTTAAGTGTCGACACCACCTTGGATGTGTCGACACCTACACTGCATGTGTCGACACAAATTCTCTGAAGTGTCGACACTGACTTCCTAGATGTGTCGACACCATTTCTCTGAAATGTCGACACCACTTCTATGTGTCGACACAGACTACTCTGTGTGTCGACACCATTTTACTTAGCCAATATTTTGTAAACTATTCTAAGTTTATCATACCTAATTCAATTTTGAACCTATTGAATTTGGTTTCATCTAAGGGCTTAGTATACATGTCAGCTAGTTGATTATCTGTATTAATGTACTCTAGGGAAATATATCCTTTTTCCACATGTTCTCTTAGAAAGTGGTATTTTATTTCTATGTGCTTAGTCCTACTATGGGAGACAGGATTGTTTGCAATAGAAATAGCACTAGTAGAATCACAAAATAGAGGTGTTCTACTTACTTGTATACCATAGTCTTCTAGCTGATGTTGAATCCATAGAAGTTGAGCACAACAACTTCCTCCAGCAACACATTCTGATTCTGCTGTGGAGATAGCCACACTTGTATATTTCTTGCTACTCCATGATATCAGCCTTCCACCTAGGAATTGACAGGTACATGTTGTACTTTTCCTATCTTCCTTACAGCCTGCAAAATCTGCATCTGAATAACCTGTCAGTTCAAAGTCTCCATTCCTAGGGTACCAAAGGCCTAGATAAGGAGTGCCCTTAAGATATCTCAGAATTCTTTTGACTGCTGTCAAATGAGATTCTTTAGGGCATGCTTGGTACCTAGCACAGACACATATAACATACATGATATCTGGTCTACTTGCAGTCAAATACAATAGGGAGCCAACTATCCCTCTATACAAAGTCTCATCTATAGGTTTACCTGCATCATCTTTGCTAAGAGACATACTTGACCCCATCGGAGTTTTCATGGTACTGGATGATTCCATACCATACTTCCTTATCAATTCTAGGGTGAACTTAGACTGGCATATGGATAAACCATTCTCAGTCTGTCTAACTTGGAGAACCAAGAAGAACTTAAGTTCCCCCATACTGCTCATTTCAAATTGTCCTTGCATTAGTTTTGCCAACTTTTTGCAAAGACTACTTTCAGTATACCCAAATATGACGTGATCTACATATATTTGGACAAGAATGATCTTGCCTCTGGATTCCCTAAGGAATAGAGTCTTGTCTATTTTCCCCCTTGTGAATTTACTCTCAATGAGGAAACTAGACAGGGTTTCATACCAAGCCCTAGGGGCTTGTTTTAACCCATACAAAGCCTTCCTAAGTCTATAAACATAATCAGATTTAGTTGAATCAACAAAACCTGATGGCTGTTCCACATAAACTTCTTCCTTCAAATTTCCATTCAGAAAGGCTGACTTAACATCCATTTGGTATACTTTAAACCCTTAATAGGTTGCATAGGCTAAGAACATCCTTATAGCTTCCAGTATGGCTACTGGAGCAAAGGTTTGATCAAAGTCAATACCTTCTTCCTGCCTATAACCATTTGCAACCAGTCTTGCTTTGTTCTTTATAATAACTCCATGTTCATCCAGCTTGTTCCTGAAGATCCACTTAGTTCCAATTATGTTGTGGTTTTTTGGTTTAGGAACAAGCTCCCAGACTTTGCATCTTTTGAACTGGTTCAGCTCTTCTTGCATTGCCTCAATCCAATGACGGTCTAGGATGGCTTCTTCAAATTTCTTTGGCTTTACTTGGGATAAAAAGATGGAGTAGAGTACTAAACTTAGATTTCTGCTCCTTGTTTGTACCCCTTGTCTGAGATCATCAATAATTTGATTGGCTGGATGATCTTTTAGATGTCTATTTGCTGGAGGCAGCCTGTCTTCAGGTTGTACTCCTTCAGCTTCTTCAACTTGCTGCACCCCTTGGTCTTCTTCTGCATCAGGTGCACCTAGTACTCCCCCTGGACAACATCCACTATCATCTACTTGCTGACTTGTGTAGAACCTTCTTCAATAGTGAGCTTGTCCATCTTCTCAGTCACACCTGTAGAGCTGCAAACACTTCTAGACAATTAATTATTAATGAGTCTATCTTCATCAAACACTACATGTACTGACTCTTCTACAACTTGAGTAGTCAAGTTGTAGACCCTATAAGCCTTACTGTTGTTGCTGTACCCAACAAAGATCCCCTCTTGGGATTTGGCAGCAAACTTGGTTAAGTAAGACTTACCATTGTTAAGTATATAACATTTATAACCAAAGATCCTGAAATAGGATAGATTTGGTTTTCTGTCCTTCACAATCTCATAGGGGGTCTTATTGTGACTCTTGGTGATAGTAGCCCTATTAATCACATGACATGCAGTATTAACTGCCTCAGCCCAAAAATATTCAGGGAGAGATGTGTCACTTAATAGGGTTCTACCAGCCTCAATCAAGGTTCTATTTTTCCTTTCAGCAATGCCATTTTGCTGAGGTGTTCTTGGTGAAGAAAATTCCTGAAATATCCCAAATTCTTCTCATAGCTTTGTCATACTGTCAGACTGGAATTCAGTACCATGGTCACTTCTTATTTTGACCACTGTACTGTCTAACTCATTCTGAATTTGTTTGACAAAACTATAAAAGATACTAGGAGTTTCAGATTTCTGTCTAAGGAAGAACACCCAGGAAAACCTTGAGTAGTCATCTACGACTACAAATGTGTAGACCTTCCTACCTAGGTTGTGAACTGGCATAGGGCCAAAAAGATCCATATGCAAGAGGTATAAGCACCTCACAGCATCTTTGTTTTCATTGCTATTAAAGGTGGATCTAGTCTGCTTGCCCTTTTGACAAGCTGAGCATATCCCATCTTTAATACACTTAACCTGAGGACCATTCCTCACTAACTCTTTGCTATAGAGTTGGCCAATTGTCTTGTAGTTAATATGGGCTAGCCTCGTGCGCCATTTGACACAATGAGAGACTTTCTCATCAGCTACAAGACACACAGGAGAAACATTGTTCTCACACATAATGTCTAGACAATAGACATTTCTCTTCCTACAACCAGTCAGAATGATCTCTTGATCATTTGATCTCCTGATATGACAACCATCTTTGATAAATGAGATGTCATATCCTAAATCACTCAGCTGACTTATACTAGTGAGGTTGTGTTTCAAACCTTTAACATAAGTCACTTGAGTAATTGTTATAAGGTTGCTAGAAATATTACCAAAGACTTTGATGATTCATTTTTCAGAACCACCAAAGGTGACTTTAGGACCATCCATGATTGGTGTATAGTCCTTCAGCAATCCCCTAGTTCAAGTCATGTGCCTGGAACATCCACTGTCCAAGTACCATATCGGGGCATGGCAACTTGGACTCACCTGCAAAATAGATTAGTTAACCTTAGAACCCAAAGAATTCTTGGGACCTTGGTACTGGTTAGTTTGCCTCTTAACAAAACTACCTGTAGCTTTTCTAGCAGGCAGATTCCTACTCACCTTGGCACTTGAGTTGTGCCAACAGTATATGGCAAAGTGGCCTACCTTGCCACAACACCAGCACTCAAATCTGTTGTACCTTTGTTTAGGTACAACCCTGGCTGTTTTGTCTACAGCAGGTTTCTTGTTGAGTACTGGGGCTTTTCCCTTAGACTTGGACTTTACAGTCCTGGCAGGTTTTGTAAACCCCAATCCAGTTTTACCCTTTTGAGAAATGAACTCATCTATCAAAGGTAGAACAGACTTTGGTTTAGAAAACCTTGCTACTATATCTCTCTCCTTCTGAAGACTAATCTCCAGATTTCTGATTTGATCATTCTTGAATGTTATAGTCCCCATCTGAATAACAGTAATGTTCTTCAGCCTGGCTATTTCATTTAGTATCTGATCAAGCAACTTATCAAAATCTGTTGCAGCCACTTTCAGACTTGCAATCTCCTTAGCCTGACTCTTGGCCCAGGATTTGCTTTTCTTCAAAGCTTGCAACACTACTCTATATTCATCAATCAACTGATGAATATCTCCTTCAGATTCAGATCCACTAACATCACTTGATGCTGATGTATCTGAATCTGACTCAGTACTAAAAATTGAACTAACAGAACAATTTTGTACCTGACATGGTCCAGGTTGATTCTGGATGTTGTCTCCTTCTGATAAGGCCATCAGTCCATGGCACTGACTGTGCTCATGCTCATATATTGAGTTCATTAACTGGATGAACTCCTCTTCCTCTTCTTCAGCAAACAGTCCAATATAAGCTTCAGCTTCTGAATCAGTTTCTGAAGATGATATATCAGACAGACTTTTGTCCTTCTTAGCAACAAAGGACCTTTCCTTTTTGCCCTTGATCTGAGTCTTCTTCTTATCAGTTGACTCTTTCCTTTTCTCTGGACAGTCAGCAACAACATGTCCCTGTCTGTTACAACAATAACAAACTATCTTTGAAGATGTAGTTTTACTTGACTTAGGCTTTCTCCTGTCATTCTTTGATGACTTCTGTGAAGTGGATGGCTTAGTCCTCCAATGTTTCTTCTTTAGAAACTTCTGAAAATATCTTGTGAAAGCTGCAAAGTCCTCATCACTCTCACTACTTTCAAAATTCTTGCTTTCTGACTCATCTGTCTCAGTCTCAGCAACTTTTGGAGGTGGAGATGGAGACTTACTTTTATATTTCCTAGTGGCTTCTGTCTTGAAAGCCACAGCTCTTTCTTTGTGCTCAACTCTGGTAGTCTTTTCTTCCACCTTCCTAACCATTAGCTGCATTTCATAGGATAACAGCTTTCCAAACAATATTGGAGGAGGAATATCTACTAACTTGGCCATTTCTCTTATGGCATAAATCTTAGTATCCCAGTCTTTAGTTAGGGATCTCAAGAACTTATCATTCAGCTTATAATTGCTGAATTCTCTTCCATAAGATATCAACTCATTGACAATCCTATAGAATTTCTTGTAGCACTCAGTTATGCTATCAGACCTTCCTTGTCTGAAGCTCTCATACTCTTGGTTTAATAAAGACTTTCTGTCCTGTCTAACTTCTTCAGAGCCCTCCATGTACACTATCAGTGTGTCCCACATTTCCTTTGATGTTTTACAGTGTATCAAATTCTGAAATGTGGCATCATCTATTGCACTTACAATTATATTCTGAGCCCTCTTGTCCATGGTGGCCAGAATAATCTCATCTTTAGTCATCTCTGAAATGTCCTTAGGAGTTCTCTGGTTTGCATCTAGAACTGATACTTTCATTGGCACATATGACCCTTCTTTGACTGTGATATAGATTTTAGGGTCAGAGGCTTCCATAAATAGTCTAAACCTTTCTTTCCAGATGCCAAAAATATC
Source organism: Platanthera guangdongensis (assembly GCA_039583875.1). Taxonomy (NCBI): domain Eukaryota; kingdom Viridiplantae; phylum Streptophyta; class Magnoliopsida; order Asparagales; family Orchidaceae; genus Platanthera; species Platanthera guangdongensis. The sequence continues at coordinate 89,957,606 of CM077155.1, read as the reverse complement.
CTTTCTCCCTTGGCTTTCTTCAAAGATTCTTGAATTTATAACACAATAGGGCTGAGTCTCTATGCAGCTTATCTTCAATCACTGCTAACTTAAGAATCAGATCTCAATCTGAAACTTGTCTTTATAGCCTGATTCAACAGCTGTCTTCTTGGAAGGAGATCTCTCTCTCCAACTTCTTAGATCTTCACTTGAAGGTCTTCTTCTAGTTGTATTGTTCTTCACTTTGTTGATTTCCAACAACTTGTCATCTGTTGAATGTATAAGCCTTTATATAGACTTTCTTCATGGTGACCGGCTGATCCGATTCCTAACAACTTTCTGACATCTCTAACAGTTGCAGTAGACCGGCTGGAATGGCAGCTGTCAAGTCATCCAGTCACTTCTTGAATTTTCTGTAACTGTCTGAAAGTGTCGAGACAGTCAGTCTTTAATTGTCGACACTGATAGACTAAGTGTCGACACAAGTTGACTAAGTGTCGACACTAGCCTTCATGGTGTCGACACAACTCCTTGTATTGTAGAATCTGCTTCTCGATACTGCTTCTTCAACATGTGTCGACACTGATAATGTGTGTCGACACAAGTCCTTCTTCTTTGATACTTAGTTGATTTCTTGTAAGTGTCGACACAACTTCTTGTGTTGATACTTGCTAAGTGTCGACACATCTTTTTGGTGTCGACACATACCTTCTGTGTTGATACTTTTACTGAGTGTCGACACATCTCCTTTGTGTCGACACATTCTTCATGTGTTGAGAGTTTGGGTGAGTGTCGACACATCTCCTTTGTGTCGACACTTGTACTTAGTCTTTGTTGAAATTTGCTGAGTGTCGACACAGCCTCCTAGTGTCGACACTTGTACTTGAGCTTTGTTGAACTTTTGATGAGTGTCGACACAGCCTCCTAGTGTCGACACTTTCTGATGTCGACAAAGTTCCTCTGGGTGTCGACACTGCTTTTAAGTGTCGACACAGCTTCTATGGACATTGCTTCATTGAGTGTCGACACAGCCTGTATGTGTCGATACTTTCCTTCTGGTGTCGACTCTGCATTCTTGGTGTCGACACAATTACTCCAAGTGTCGACACTGCTTCTCTGGGTGTCGACACAAGTCTTCTTAAGTGTCGACACTTTTCTTCTGGGTGTCGACACATGGACTTAGAAACTTTTCAGCTTTCCTGCAAATACTTAACCTGCACAACTAAACTCAAAACACATCAAATACATTTTGATGTATATCATTGAGTAGGGTGAGGCTTCTTCAAATCAGGTACATATTTTCCAATGTACCCAACACTATGTTCACCGAGAGAAAGACAACCTTGCACTCTTTTCTGAGATGACCATGCTTCTTGCATTTATAGCACCTTGGTTCTTCCTTCCTCTTCCCATCCTTTCTAGGAGAACCACTCCTTTTTTGCTGATATGAAGTAGAAGGACCATCCTCTGCAGCAACCTTCACTTTCTTCCTGAATAACCCATCAAGAGAAGTCCAAACCTCCACAGCTGACTGACATCCACTGATGTGGTCCAAGAGCTCCGATGAGATCACCTGCTTGAGAATAGACTCTGATTTCACATTTGTCTCCTTCTAAGCTCTCATCTCTTCAGGATTGCCAGCAGTAGCCTCTTGTCTTTATGCTCCACATACAACCTCCCAAAGGTCCTCGCCAAGAAGAAAGCTCTCCATAAAAGACTTCCACCTATAAAAGTTCATCTATGTAAGGAGATCAATTACAAGACAACTTGCATCTTCCACTGCAATGGTTCTACCACTGGTTCCCTCTTCAAAGAGTAACAACCACTTCAGTTGATCACTGCTTATCCACTTCAGTCCAGCTCTCAAACCATGTTAAAACTCAACACCCATGCACTTCTACCACGTTGAATTTTCTTCAGGTGGTCAACGAGATAGCCTGACGCAAATTTAATATTCTCAGGACTATCAAGATCACACCTTGATCACGCGAAAAATATCCCTCGAACCTGGAGTGAGCAGGGGTTATCTCCACAAAAGCCAGTCAACCAATAAACACATACAACACAAGAGTCTTTATTGATTCACAGCATTCTTCTCTACACAACGAGACATACATGGCGAGACATGCTTCACCAAACAACCACCCAAGGGAAAGCAGAGAACTACAAAAAACAAGACAAGAGAAACAAGCCGCGGGGACTCAACACTAAGCCTCCGGTCTACTGCTGTGGAGTCCACTCAGTCCGCCAGGTCGCCAGACCACAACCCAAGCCACGCAGATTACCCCTTATTCTAATGCTAGCTCTAGTCGCCGATCTGCAAGCTTCCTGACCGCGAGGTCGCCTAGCCGCCAGACCGCACAAGCTGCGATGCCGAATAGAACAGTCCACCTAAAGCAGACGACTTATTGAACCCCGAACCAAGTTAACAAAGAGAAGACCATCTGGTCACTGTCCGCAACCTGCTGTTTTCTACCTGTTGCTTAACCGCAGAGTCTGCACTATCCCTGACCGCAATCAGAGCCAAGTACTGGCTTTCTAGCGCTATCTGCACAACCTGCACATCACAACCCGGTCAACTAACCAAACCGCATAGACACCAAAAGGCAGTCCGCAGCAACCTATGCGGACTCAAGTTACTGTTCACTTACTTCGGTTGGTTCTAATTTCTGATGTGACATGGGTCCTATTTATAAGCACGATGATGAGTGTGGTAACCACCCTAACCGATAGGATTACCTTCATATCCCGCAGCAAGACATCTCCGCAGTCCTTGGATATATTCTAGTCCGCCACGCTTGTGCATGATAGCTAGCCTGTCTAGCTTCTCCAAGGCCAGACACAATCGCCAGTCTGCCTTGTTGCCAAAGGCCAAACCGCCAAGACATCACCAAGGTCGGACAGCAACACCAGTCCGCCATGTCGCCGAGGGCCAAGCCAGGACCGCCACAGCCGGACTCCGCAGCAACAGTTCGCCATTCTGCGGACACAGTACCAGCCTTCTTATCCCGAGCCCGCCTCCTCGCCACCAAGGCACCTGCCGGACTCAGCGGACACCCGGCTTCAGTCCGCAAATCCTGAGCAAACAGCTTTGCCACAAAGGCACCTGCCGGACTTAGTAGACACACAGCTTCAGTCCGCTCATACTACAGACAGCTCTAGCCTGCATATCCCTGCAGACATTCCAGTCTGCATACCTTGTAGACTTCTCCAGTCCACATATCCCATAGACTACACCAGTCCGCATATCCCAAGTCCATAGCCTCGTCACCAAGACACTTACCAGACTCAGCGGACTCCAGCTCCAGTCCGGACGTAGTGGCAGACACAATCTTTAGTCCGCTTCTCCCAAACTCGCAACCAAGGCACACAGTACTTCTGCTGAGCTTGGCGGACTGAGACATAGTACGCACTCCACTATGCAATCTCCCCGGACTGAGCCAAACATGGACTTGGTTCAGAACCAAGCAAGTCCACACCACTAGCCATAAGGGCCAGTCCGCACTTACTGGCGGACACTGGATCCAGTCTGCCTGTCCCAGTGAACTCCAGTATCAGTCCGCACTGACTGGCGGTCTTTAGGCTTCCACTTACCGATGCACCAGAGCAAGACCAAGGCAACTGCCAAACCGGTCTGTCGAGCTCCAGTTCTTCAGTACGCTTTATGCCGGACTCCACGACTAGCATTTCTATCCACCCGGTTACTTCCTGGGATCTAACTGCATGCTGAGCAAAAGCCAGCCTGGCTAACCACCGCTGCTTTCCATGGAGTCCGCACGAACAGACCGCCCATGCCAGTACAGAATAAATCGTCTGCAACATCCCTGCCGACCTAGCAGTCCGCCAACCCTATCCGCGTAGTCTGAGCGGATAGGTCCAAGTGCTCCATTCACCCACTTTCACTTCACAAATTTCAACACATATAGGTTATTAGAGTTACTGAACATGTCCCTCGATTGGGTGGATCACTAATCCATAGGTGAGAAAACAGATAAGTTTTACGCGGCAGAAAATACTTAGTTGATTCATTTATTGTCCTATATGAGAATGAAGGTCTAGCATATTAAATGATGATGTGACATCTACATTTAATACATATATAAAAAAAGACTTTTATAGCACTTATAATTAGTAGATTTTGTAGTGTTAAAGAGAGACCATGTCACTCATGCCAAATGGGTAAGCAGACAAGGGCTACCTTTAAGAGCATCGTTGACAAAGATTCTACCAGATGTTTATATCTGCTCCATATGGACTCATTTGGTCCCTTGTAAGTTTGTAGTTTAGGAGATAAAGCGTATGCATTTGCTATCATTAATGATTACGCATGGTTTACATGGGTATTCTTTCTGAAACACAAGTCAGATACATATGATTCCTTCACCAATTTTGTTAGGCAAATTCAGAACGAATTGAACTGCTCTATGGTTAAAATCAGAAGTGACCATGGAACAAAATTTGAATCTGGTGTCATGAAAACATTCTGTGAAAGTCTAAGCATATTTCATGAGTTTTCCTCTCATCGCACTCTACATCAAAATATTGTTGCTGAGAGAAAGAACAGAACTCTCATAGATACATGCAGAACTATGTTGAATGATTCTTCTTTACCAGAATATTTATGAGCAGAAGCCATCAATACTGTTTGCCACGTGCAAAATAGAGTGCTCATAAACAAGAACCACCATAAGACACCTTCTGAACTATTGAAGGGAAAGAAACCAACTGTGTCTTATTTTAGAATTTTTGGCAGCAAATGCTTTGTACTTAGTAATAAGAAATATTACAAAACTTTGTTTAGTGAAAAAAATTTTGAATGTATTTTCGTAGGCTATAGTATCCATAGTAAGGCATATAAGATTTTTAACAAGAAAACCCTAGTGGTAGAAGAAATCCTTAATGTTGTATTTGATGAGACGAACATGCTTCATATTAGCTCTTCTAGTGTATTTGTTGAAGATGTAGATACAAAGTTAAAAGAGCAAAGCTTAGAAGAAAATGAAAAATAAAATGCTCCAAGATCAATCAAAGTCAACATTCCAACCCTGGTGGAAGAAGAACCTCCGGATGAAGAGCTCCATCAAATTGAAGAAGATGCACCAGAAGTAGCAGAACCTCCTTATGGCCTAGAGGATGTGAGGAATCTAGTGATCAGACACTCAAGAGATAATCTAGTTGATCAGATTATTGGAGCCCTTGTTATGGAGTAAGAGTCAGGAGAGGTACAAATAACAAAATTTTGCACTTAAGTTTTCTCTTGCAGATTGAGCCAAAGAAGTTTGAAGAAGCAAATAGAGACGCTTTATGGATCATTGAAATGGAAGAAGAACTCAATCAATTCAAAAGGTGCAATGTTTGGGAGCTAATACCAAGACCCAAAGGACACAATGTGATCGGGATGAAATGGGTTTTCAGAAACAAGCTGGATGAAGATGCTGTAATCACAAAAAACAAAGCCAGACTTGTAGTCAAAGGGTACAAACAAGAAGAAGGGATCCACTTCGATCAAACTTTTGCTCTAGTGGCCATAATCGAGGCGATCAGGTTGTTCCTCACATACGCTGCTGACAAAGGGTTCAATGTTTATCAACTGGATGTGAATTCAGCCTTCCTTAATGGTAATTTAAAAGAAGAAGTATACATGTGAACAACCCCCAAGTTTTCTAGATTCTTCATTCCCTGATTATGTTTACTTCCTTCATAAGTCTTTATATTGTCTTAAACAAGCTCCTCGAGCTTGGTATGAGACACTTTCTTGCTTTTTCTTGAGAACAAGTTCACAAGGGGAAGGTAGATAAGACATTATTTTTTAGGGAAGTTAAAGGCAAGATTTTGCTAGCGTAAATCCATGTCGATGACATTATCTTTGGATATACAGAAGACAACCTTTGCAAAAAGTTTTCTAACTTGATGCAAGTGTAGTTTGAAATGAGCAGTGTGGGAGAGCTGAAGTATTTCTTAGTACTTCAAGTGAAGCATTCTGAAGATGGAATTTTCATCTCTCAAACGAAGTTCACTAAAGAGTTAATTACGAAATTTGGAATGGAGATTGCAACCTCTGTGAGGACTCTAATGGGTTCAACTATGAGTTTGGACAAGGATTGGAAAGAGAAACTTTTTGATGAAACCATGTACAGAAGCACAATTGGATCTTTGTTCTACCTTACTGCTAGTAGACCAGACATAATGTTTTCAACATGTATATGTCCTAGATTCTATGTGAACTCTAAGGAATCTTACTTTACCACTATAAAGAGGATTTTGAGATACCTTAAAGACACACCATATATTGGCTTATGGTACCCAAGAATTAATGACTGTGAACTAATTTGTTGTTCAGATGCTGACTTTATAGGAAAAGAACTTCTGGGACGTGTCAGTTCCTAGGAAGAAGATTTATTTCTTGGAGCAGTAAGAAGCAAAATTGTGTTACAATCTCAACTGCTGAGTCAGATTATATCTCTGCAGGCCGTTGTTGCGCACAACTACTATGGATAAGAAATTGGCTTGCAGACTATAACTTGATGCTGAAGGAGATTCCCATGTTTTGCGAATCATCCAACACAATAGCAATTACTCACAATACGGTCTCTCACAGCCAGACAAAGCACATAGAGATAAGGTGCCATTTCATCCGGAAGCGTGTGGAGAGTAGGGACATCAATCTCTGTTATGTCCCGATGGATAAGCAAGTTACCGATATATTCCCAAAGCCGCTGGACGAGGCCAAGTTCAATTTCTTAAAGATTGAGCTTGGTATGCTCAATAAGGAGTCATAAAGAGTCAAGTAATCAGCCAAAAGTACAGGAATTCATAATCTTAGAAAATCTAAGTAAAATTCGTCGAGTATACCCATGTAATTTCAACAAATTTGTCGAGACTTCCCGTGAAATTAGGACTTCTGCTCGAGTCATTTTGACGTAATAGCCTATCTTACACAAGTCATTTCAACGAATTTATCAAAATCTCTTGAGACATTTCACCGAATCTGTTGTAGGTCAAATTTTTTTTAAGTTTTCTGTATTGAACCTGAATAGTCTTTTCCAACTAGGTACTTGCCTCTCTCTCTCTCCTCAAAAATTTAAAACTATATAAGTAAGACTTAAAGGCATTCAGTTTTCACACATTTCGTTAAGACCTCTCAAAACCTTCCGTCCATTCAACTCCCGACAGAGAGTCTTCGCCGCCGATTCACCTCCATCAGTGCAGGACTTCATCGTCGATTTCTTTAAAGGCCGTTCTCATTGACTTTGTCTCAAGATGTGTCATCGTTCATCTCCAAAAATTATTGTCCTTTCCCGACTGTTACTGTTCGATCCTCAGAGATGGCACCAAGAGGCAGTGGAAACCTCCAGGTTGGTGGTGAACTTGTGCATGTAGGGTTTACTACAGCCTCTGATGAGTTCAGGAATGTCATCTTGATGCTCGAGATGGCATGGCTGACTTTTCTTTTGGAACAACCTTGTTGAGTTCTTAACCGAGACAACCAAGAATTCTATCAGAATTCTAAGCTAAGGCGGGAAGGAACTGTAATCAAGAGAAAAGTTAGCAACTCTTCTGTGAAGGTGAAGTCAAGTTCTCTGAACCAATTGTTGTGTCTATTGTCAATGGTTAAGGAAGATTTGCTGGAAGAGACAGATATTCAGAGAGCGCTTCTTTTCTATGGATTGCCAAGAAGGACTACCTCAATCCGATGGAAAGGGATATACGAGGAAGGAAAGCTATCGACAGATATCATGGGAAAGGTCCTATTGTGCAAGGTTGGATCCCATGATTATGTCTCTAGTGAAATGTTCAAGCTCCTCGCAGCTGTGGTTTGCAGGAAAAGGATTGACTGGGGAAGTGTTCTTTTTGAGAAGATCAAGAAATGTTTAAATGTGCCAAATTTTGGAATGATTCTCACACTGTATCTAAATCAAATGGCCAAAAACTATTTTGATATGTCTTCAAGAGTGCCAATTCATCACCTGAAGAAGATTGACTCCTCTATCTTTAGTAGATGGGAGGGGAGCATTCCCAAGTAAGGTGGGATAAGAGATATAGTAGAGGAAGAGGAACTCTTTGAGGAGGAGAGAATTCCAACCCCTACCCCCTATAAAGCATCTGAGAGTTTTGGTGTAGTTGCTGAGGGGGAGACACTACCTTCAGTGGATAGTAAAGATGTTCCCATCCCTTCTAAGCCAACTCAAGTCATTATAGAGATTATAAAGATTACAGAGCTTACATAGCTTACAGAGACGGTGATTACAAAGACTTTGGTTGTAGAGACAGTTGTTCTAGATGAGGATGCTACTAAGAAACATGATAATGTCGATGCTGATGTTCATGCTAAGGTCAATGATGTTAATATTGCTGATTTTGATGGTGATGCTGAGGTACATGATGATGTTGGTGATGAAGATGTTGCTAATGCTGATTTGGTAGTCAGTTTGTCAAAAGATCTTCCAGTTATGGCTGAGGGGGAGATGAACCGGCCATCTAATTCTCTTTAAGACCAAAATGATAAGTTTATACATGATCTTAAGAAAAGGATTGCACAAATCCTAGGTGGACCTATAGTTGAGGGGGAAAACATCCTTGAGATTTCTGATAAGGAAGGAGAAGCAGAGGTGCTTCCTCTTGTCCTAAAGGTTGTAGATCCCACTCTTCATCTGAATGCTCATATCTCTCCCATGGCTCACCCTTCTAGTGACTCTGAGAATGTTGTAGAAATTCCTTCACCTCCAAGACCTCAAGATGAGGACATTCCCAATTCCAGTTCTGATAATTCTCTGCTTAAATCCATTGAAGCGATGCTTGCTAAACAAAGAGAATTCTTTGATCATTCTCTGAAGAAAGTACTTAACAAGGTAGAAGAGGTTGAAAGAGATATGAATAATGGACTTACTGAAGTCATCGTCAATTGTGAGAAGCTGGAATCAACCTTGGATAAATGGCTAGTTCAAGGTGGCAAAGCAATTTTTCATAGGATAAAAGGACTTAGTAGTAATCTTGAGGATATAAGGCATGTACATAACACATCAAAGACAATTATTGATGCACCATTTTGATGAACAAATTGTCTACGTTAGGGATACTATTGTCAGTGCCCTCACTTTAGAAGTCAGAAAGGGGGGACTTCAGAGCAAGGTGAATGCACTAGAAGCTGTAATGCATCAAGAGATCCGTGGTGTCAACACATACTACTATAGAAACTTTAAGTGCCTGCATGGAGAGTTCTTTGGAGCACAAGTAAATACTGAAGCAAGAATGCCAAAACCACTATATAATGTTGTTTAACCACTGATGACTAGTTTAAGTCATCGTTTTTTGGGCTAGTTTAGTTTAAATTTTCCTAGGTTTAAGTATTATTTTTATATTTTATGTATGCTATGTTTGATAATATGTTTTATGTTTGTATTTGTTTGTTTGATATGTTTTTATTATTTTAGTTTTTATGTTTTGTTATTTTATGTTTGTTGTTTTAGTTATTTTATCCTAAAGCATAAACTAATGCATATTCTATTTGTTTGTAGGTGCAACCCTCCTTCAAGTGATATCTGAGCCCATGGTGCAGCCCGAGCCAAGATATTGGTGCATCCCGAGCCCTCTTCAAGTGTTGTTCGTCCAGCCAACATGCAAGCAGCCAGCCCACATGCAAGCATGCAACCCGATCCCATGTAAGCAGCCCATATGATGCAGCCCACTCTACCATGTAGCCACCACCTTGCATGACATGCATGCACCTCCCCATCAATGTGCATGGTCGTCCACTCCTCCCCTCTCTCTTCTTTATTCCTCATGCATCCCCTCATTCATTCCCTCTCTCTTCCCTTTATTATTTTCTCCTCTTTATTCCTCCTTCAACACCCCCCCCTTCTATTTTCTATTCTTTCTATTTTTATTCCCTTAAATAAAAAACATTGAACCTCCCTCCCTCTCTCCCCCTCATTAAATTCAATTCATGCATCTTTCACCATGCATGGTCGACCCCCCCCCCCTTCATATCCACTTCCCTCTAGAACCTTCCCCCTCATCTATAAAAGGATCCCTTGCCTCAAGCTTTGAAGAGTTGGATTTTGGGGAGAGCAAGTGAGAGTGCTAGTTCAAGAGAGAGTTCTTTTCTTACTTGTTCTTAAGTCTTTTTTATTAGTGTAACTATTTTCTTGTTAGTGTAATCCCTTTTTTTGGTAGCATAATTTTGTCTCTATTATTAGTTTGTACTCATCTTTCTATCATCAATGAAAATGAATTCTCTTTCTCTTATTTTTGTGGTTTCTTTCTTAACTATGCGTAGCTAATTTGCCGTTAACATTCGATCATGAGGATCCATGAAATGAGATGAGATTTCCTTTTACTTCTTAGTTTTATTTTTGTCAAAATTATTCTCGATCCTTCTTTGATTTTTCTCGCGTCGACTCCGTATTTCCGATATACGGTAGTAGGCAATTTGATTTCATTTCATAGTAGTCGAGAGACTCGTTGATTTGAAAGATCACTCAAAGAATGAAGGAGTTGCACGCAATCCTAGGGATAGGATGACTCCAATCCTCCGGATTGGAGTCAAATCCAATAGCGCGGATCACTTCGATAATGCAACTTTAGGCCTTTTTGATTTGCAAAGAGATTTCGGTCAAAACGTCTATAAGTTAGGATATTTAATGCTCTAACGAGATTATTTCTTATTTTCAGATCCATCACGGTCGAGTTTTATTTACAATCATAAAACTATATTTTTATCCTTCTTATCTTCTTTTCATGGTGAATCATTGATCGAATGCTATCTATTTATCCGAAGTTTTCATTTTAATATTATATTTAGTTTAATTTTAAATTCTCAAACAACCAACAATCGTACGGTAGGATAATAGTAGAAGCGTGAGTAAGAATACTTGACAACCCCGAGTTTTAATACGACCTTGGTACTACATTTCGATAGGTACACTTGACTTTTCGGGTTGATAGTGAATTCAACACACCAACCAACTCAAGACTACACTCAGTACTGGGCAGATACTTAGGAATGAACAAATAATCAAGAATTGACAAAAACTACTAAAACTTCTGTTACTGAAGCTGAGGTAGAAATTGTTGATAAACCATCTCAACCATCTCTCAAGCGAAGAAGATATGGAGAAGGCTCCTCAGCTCGTTGGTCTAACCCAAATTGAGAACCTGTTGAAGTATGGAGCCCAATTTCAAAAGGGATTATCCTAGACACATTCACACTAGTTGACATGCCAAATGAAGACAGATGGTTGCACTATAGCAAAGAAGAATTATAAAAGCATGATGTGGCTAATACAAAGAGGAGGATACACTTCAGGAAGTATAGGAAAGATGATCCAGATGCTCCTCCTCCTCCTCCAAAGTATTTCCCAAAGCCAAAATCATACTTTGACAGGAAATATGAGAAGACCAAGGGAAAGACAGCTTAATTTTCATATTCTATATCTGTGATTGTGTGTGAATTTCGGAATGCCATTAAGAATTGTTTATATAACATTATTGTTTTGTTGACATTTTTGCTAGTTTTACTTTATTTCATTTCCTTCTATGTTATTGTTTAAAATTATTCTATGTCCAGTTCACCATAATGTATAGGGTTCTGACTTCTTCAAATAGGGGGAGATTGTTGGGTAATGCTTCCACAATAACCCTAATTTTAAGAAGTCCCCCTTGAACTAAGATGAATTGAGAAGGTATTTGACATTACATTCGAGTTATGTACTTGCAGAATTTAATTACTAAGTACACACTAATGTTAGATTACAATGAGTCATGTAATCCCTCATTATGAAGGACATGGTGTTGACTCATGTGTAATCTCTCTATGGGGGTGTACTTTATTTTCAAGTGCATAGGAATCAAGGGAAAAGAAGGTTGCTGCGTTCAAGAAGAATCAGAAATTTTCCCGGGTAAAATTTGTCGAGCATACACGTGAAGTCTCGTTTCATTTATCGAGATGTCACGTGAATACTCATGGAATTCATCGAGTGTGATAGTTTCTCAAAACTTCTTCAGAAACAATAAAGTTAAATTCTTTGAGTATACACATGAATTCTCGTGTCATTCGTTGAGATGTCACATGAATACTCATGGAATTTGTCGAATATACTCGAGTGGTCAAGTGACTGTTTGCAGGAAATTTTCTTGTGGTCCCATTTTTGACTAAATTCGTCGAATGGTCTAAGTAATTTGTCGAGTTCTTTTGTGTAATTTGTCGAATGCTCTTGTGTAATCTAAGTAATTCATCGAGTGGTCTGAGTATTACACGAGTCATCTCGTTGAATGGACTTAATAATTTTTCTGGTTCGACTTTTCTGACGGGTTCTATTTCAAATGACGGTCATGTACAGTGCACATGTAAGCTTATTTTGGGAAGGAAATTTCTAGCCGTTGGAGATGGATTCTATATAATTACTAAGGATTCATTTTATAAATATAGATCGCAATTAACAACAATAATCACAAATTCTCTAGACATAATTTTCAAGATTGTGAATGGACAAAAAACTTCTCTTCTGATCTTCTATTCTCGGAAAAGCAACCCGACGACTTTGAAGTTCACGATCAGCGATTCTTCTCAAAGATAAATTCGATAAGATCCTTGCTTTTAGATTCATCAAAGGTGGTTTCGATCTAGTCAGATTTCAAGATATCAGATCAAGGTTTTCATAATTTCAAGTCTTCTCCTTCAATTTCATTTCAAGTTCTAATCTCCTAGAAGGAAGTAGATTGAACTACCACCTCAGAAAATCAAATTACCATAATCAAACTCCGTAGATGATGCTTTGATCAGGAAGGTACTAGAATCGAACCCCGAACTACCACCCCAGAAAATCAAACTCCATAGCTGATGCTTTGATCAGGAAGGTACAAGAATCAAACCCTGAGTCTCGGTTGATGAAAATTGCATGTTACGTCGAATAAAAACTTAAATTTTTAATTCTTTTGGAGGGTAATCCTAGAAATATTTTTAATGAAAATTACATGTTCTATTGGTAATAAAATCATTTATTGAGCTTTATGAAGCATGCCCAAAACACTGATTAAATATTTGAATTTGATTTCATCAAGAGGCTTTGTGAAAATATCTTCCCTTTAATTTTCAGAAAACACATTCTAGGGAAAATTTTCCCTTTTTCCACATTGTCTCTAAGAAAGTGAATGCTTATTTTTATATGTTTTTTTCCTACTGGGCAAGACAGGATTTGAGATAATTAAGATTATACTTGAGCTATCAAAGAATATTGTTAAATTATTCTACATCCACGGTATTTGTGAACAACAACTTCCAGCAACAATATACTCAGCTTCTACTGTAGAAGTGGGGACTGATGTTTGCATTTTACTAAACCAAGATATAAGTCTAGCACCTAGGAATTGACATGTTTTAAGGTACTTTTCCTACCCAATATGCATTCAGCATAATCAGCATCAGAATATGAACATAATTCAAACTCTGAATCTATTTGATACCATAATAAAATTTCAGGTGTACCCTTAAGATGTAAGACCCCTCCCCCTTACCAAGGAGGCTCCCAGTCTTATGCTCATAACTGCCACCTTACGTTGACACTAACTCACGGGTTAGTCGACACCGCAAGATGTCGATCCTGCCGGCTAGTACAATAATATAACCTGTTCGGCCAATTGAGAAATAGATGTATAAAAGCAGTGTATAAAACAGCTAGTCTACAAGTCACATCACTATCATCTATAATGAAAATGATAGCACAATAGAGTCCATAATGAGTACAACAAAAGAGAAAAGGGCTTATGCACTGTACATGATATCAAATCTCTCTCTCTCAAAATGATAACAAAGCGAAAGCTAAACTATCATCAGAAAACACATTCCACCTGACGATGGGCTATAGTAGTAGTAGTAGGTGGTGGTGGTATCAGCTCCTCACGTCCCGCCACCTCGTCCTGCTGGTCGTGTTGGTAATCCATCTCCTCGAGCTCCTAAAATGATTTGGTCACAACCGACCGTTAGTCATAAAGACTAAACCGTTTCCTCCACACCTCACCCCCACAACTCCTAGGCACCGAGCGGGAGGACGAAGTGGAGGACAGCAAGGGGTATAAAAAGAAGCAGGTGACAGTGGAGCTATACTAACAAGTATATATAGTATCAATCTATTTTTACTCTAGCAGTTCTATATATATATATATATATATCACATGTAAGGTATGATGAACTGTAAAAAAAGTAAGTAAGGTACTGTAAGTAAACAAGGTACTGTAAGTAAAAGAGAGTAAAGAACGGCAAGTAGAATATGCTACTACTAAATTACCATCACAGAAGTACCTTAAGTAATATTAATGCCCTTACAAACTTATAAGTTAAGGTTTCTAAATATAACTTATCATATAAAAGAGCTCATACTAATTTATATGATAACGCTCCATGGTGCGTATGATCTAAATATGTATGTATGTTATGTATGCAGGTTATGCTTCATGCAAGTGTAACTCACGCACACGACTCTGTGATCACAGACCTTTAGTTCCCACTTTTTGGAGCTAGCATCACTCTCTGGTACCACCACTGTGGCTACGGCAGCAGTAGAGCGGGCATCTCCACTCTTAGGCGTGTATACACACTACCGGGCCTAGGCCTCCTATACGCCTCTATACACGTCCTAGGTGCACTCTAGAGTCTCTGTGTAACGACCCTAGACGATCCAACGTGACAACATCACGTCTCCGCTCTAGGCATCGCTACCGGGCTGCAGCCCAAGCACCCCAACCCCTCTCCCTCCACGGGCGGGTTGTTGGTGGCCACAGCCTCCCTTTGATGAGGTAAACTCGATAGTCAAGCCCGCACTACGGGGACTTCCCAGGAGGTCACACATCCCAGTACTACTCCAGCCCGAGCACGCTTAACTATGGAGTTCTTTCAACTCTCATCACCAATTGTGCAGCTCAATTGGTGATGAGAGTTGAAAGAACTCCATAGTTAAGCGTGCTCGGGCTGGAGTAGTACTGGGATGTGTGACCTCCTGGGAAGTCCCCGTAGTGCGGGCTTGACTATCGAGTTTACCTCATCAAAGGGAGGTTGTGGCCACCAACAACCCGCCCGTGGAGGGAGAGGGGTTGGGGTGCTTGGGCTGCAGCCCGGTAGCGATGCCTAGAGCGGAGACGTGATGTTGTCACGTTGGATCGGCTAGGGTCGTTACAATAAAAAGTGCACTTTTATTGTAACGTCCCCGAGCCCCAGCGTGTACTCTTATTTCCACCTGGTCCGATTCCAGTTACCGGGCTGCAGCCCAAGCACCCCAACCCCTCTCCAGGCCACTAGTGGGTTGTTGGAAGCCATAGCCTCTCTTTGATGAGCGAACTCGACAGTTAAGCTGGGCCGTACGGGGACTTCCCAGGAGGTCTCCCATCCCAGTACTACTCTCTCCCAAGCACGCTTAACTATGGAGTTCTTCCAACTCTCATCACCAATTGAAGTGAAGGAACTTCATAGTTAAGCGAGCTTGGGCGAGAGTAGTACTGGGATGGGTGACCTCCTGGGAAGACCCCGTACGACCCAGCTTAACTGTCGGGTTCGCTCATCAAAGGGAGGCTGTGGCCACCAACAACCTGCCGGTGGGCTGGAGAGGGGTTGGGGTGCTTGGGCTGCAGCCCGGTAGTGACGCCTAGAGCGGAGGCGTGACATTGTCATGTTGTATCGGCTAGGGGCGTTACAATAAAAAGTGCAGCCCAAGCACCCCAACCCCTCTCCAGCCCACCGGCGGGTTGTTGGTCGCCACAACCTCCCTTTGATGACCGAACTCGACAGTTAAGCTGGGCCGTACGGGGACTTCCAAGGAGGTCACCCATCCCAGTACTACTCTCATCCAAGCATGCTTAATTGGTGATGAGAAGTGAAGGAACTCCATAGTTAATTGTGCTTGGGAGAGAGTAGTACTGGGATGGGTGACCTCCTGGGAAGTCCCCGTACGGCCCAGCTTAACTGTTAGGTTAGCTCGTCAAAGGGAGGCTGTGGCCACCAACAACCCACTAGTGGGCTGGAGAGGGGTTGGGGTGCTTGGGCTGCCACCTGGTAGCATCGCCTAGAGCGGAGCCGTGAAACTGTCATGTTGTATCGGCTAGAAGCGTTACACTCTGCGTACTATTTGCTGGCTACCTATCGGACTTTTTGGTCGAGTGTTCGTTTTTGGGGATCGTCCTCCAGACCGCAGTGTGAAACAACCCACTGCCCGCTCAAACCATCACACCTCGCCATAGTCACTGTACTGCCATCGGTATGACGATTGGCCCAGTACTACATCACCTGTCACAAGTTTATTTTTATGCACATGCAAGATATTCCAACCCGATCCTCCAGCTCGCAGGACCTACCCGTCATGAAACCCTCCAACCCATCACGGGTGAGATTGCATATCAATACCTTAGTTCTGAATCCCTCCAACCCTTCACGAGTGAGATTGCACATCAATGCCTTAGTTCTGATTCTCTCCAACCCTTTACGAGTGAGAATTTTATCATGGTCTCTTAGCATATTAGACTACTCTTGTCTAATGTTTGTTATACATAGCAATTTATGGTTAATCCTAGGACTGCCCAGGGCATACCCGGTGAAGGGCTCTCGGGGGCACTAGGAACTACGATGGGTTGAAGCCCAAAGCTCCCTTTCTCAAGGATATTTACTATTATTAATGTCTACCCATGATTCATACCAGCTCTTATTGTTACTTTGGGACAAACCTAATAATTTAGAATGTTATCAGGAGAGCGGCGGTCTTCCGCCGATCTCTGTTTTAGCCACTATCCTTGGGATTTTGTACTCTACCACTCGTTATCAAGAAATGACCTATTGGACACCAACCAGGGTTCATATTCCCAACATAGATTCCATCTCAACCGACAACCTTATTCCCTGAGGGTCCTAATAATATGTGCTATTTTTACTAAGCGCACCCATGACCTAATGTTGACCCATATGACGTGTCTTCCAAACTCTTAGGCCAACTGCCCCTAATTATTTATCTCAGATTGCTTTGATGTATGATGTTGACCGTCCTAGGTTTCACTATTTTTCTAAAGATTTAAGGGCCTAAATTAATTCTTTTAATTGAGTGACATAGGTCAACTTGCACATGATGTACTATCTATAATGGTCTAGCCTACCTACGAAA
Source organism: Platanthera guangdongensis (assembly GCA_039583875.1). Lineage (NCBI taxonomy): Eukaryota > Viridiplantae > Streptophyta > Magnoliopsida > Asparagales > Orchidaceae > Platanthera > Platanthera guangdongensis. The sequence continues at coordinate 89,940,492 of CM077155.1, read as the reverse complement.
TTTATCAGGTGTTCCATGAGGTTAAATATGACTTCCTACCAAGTTTCATTATTTTCCCATCTGAAATTCTATTTAATATCTATTTAATAATAAACCACAAATTGACTACTTTCCAAATGAAGTACAATATTTATACAATCTAATATTCTAAGAAAATTACTGAGAATCCATGTTGATATAGTAAAGCTAAATGCAGAATTTCAAAATCCTAAACAGTGATTTTACCTAACTTATATCCATATGAACAATATTACCAAAATGTCATTATTAGGGTTTTCAACATATAGAGACATCTAAAAAATTCTCAAATATTTTAACAGGGATTTAATCGCAGAGATAAACTACTGTAAATTTTTACATAACATTTAAACAACAATTTTCCTTATTTTTAATTAATTTTCATAATGGGCAAAATGGTAAATTCTACTTAAACTCCAAGTTAACATTACCTAACAGTCCTACAGATTTTTCCAGAGGTGAGCTATGTCCTATAAAGCTTGTCTCAAAATTTCAGAATTTAATAAATTCATATGTCCTAGATTCTAATTTATTTCCTAACTAGGCATATTTTCCAATAATTCCAAATATTGGGATTTTTGATCCCAAAAATCCCAACCTTCCCATTGGGAGGTGTATTCCATCCCCATAAGCCACTGCCTAGAGTATCATGGACATGCAAGGGTCCAAATGGGATAAATTCCCATTTTCCTATTTTTGCTGTAGGCACCCTAAATTTGAACATACTTATCTCATGCATGTGAGATTTCCCAAACATATAGAAGTCAAAATGACTAAATATTTCTACCATGGATTTATATTGACCAAATGGACATGCCACCAAAATGTTGCGGCATTTGGAGTCATATATTCCCAAAAATACACTAAATTTAAATATTAGTATTTCACCAAATACTATAGCAAAAGTCTGACCAAAAATTCTCATTTTTGGTCAGAGCCTAGGTATAACCTAATCACAAGCTTGACAAAAATTTAGCTCATGAGAACTTATAGTTTGGCTTGGGCATTTATTTTAAGATCTGCCCTAGCCTAGGACAAGTCATGGTAGAGTGGTCCTACAGGGAGTTCTACTTTACCAAATCCTAACTTTAGGGTGTCATTTTAAAAAGAAGGTCAAGGCATACATTTTTTATGCTGATAGCTACCTCTTAATATGCCACTAACATGCCTAAAATCAACATGCGAGAACACTTTAAAAGTGTGACAGTAATAACACAGTTCATAATATAATGAAATATCAAATAAATTCATCAGATCTGACGGCTCCTGGCCATCATCACCAATCATCCAACGGCTGAGATAGAGCCATCCTGGGCTAAGTTTGCTGGCATATTCCGGCCACCTGGGCCGGCGCCACCATCGGCAATTCACGCCACCACCTCCGTTGAGGTGGTGGATAGCATTTCCCGGCGGTGAGGCTGCCGGTGGCGACCCCTCTGGCGATCCCGAGCTTGAAGAAAAGCTCGAAAAAATGCGCACAATCTCTCATGGTATCAGGTTAAATTGAGCCATATGTCTCGCCTAATTGATCTAGAAAACTAGTACGGGGTGAGGTGAGGAGAAACGAACCTGTAGTCGGGCTTGGCGGCGTGTGTGGTGGTGTTGTGCCATGGCTGATGATCTCTCCGGCGATCTAGCCTGATCCTTCATTTCTCCAGCAAAATCCTTGCTCTAGGTATCAAACTCCACTCATCTAAGCTCTCTAAGAGTGATGGTGGGCATAGATTTGACTAGGAGTGGTTGTGTGAGGAGTTTTTATTAAGGGGGTGGCCGGCCATGAGCATAGGATGCTCCTCCTTGCTGCCAAGTGTCCACCAGCCCCTCAATCCTTCTGAAAAGAGCCTTGGGAGCTCAGCCATGAGCTTGGGCAGAGGGAAGGAGGGCCACATGGCGTCCATCCCCTCTTTCCCTCTCTCCTCTCTCCTCATTCTCTCCAAAATTCCTAAGCTACCCCCATGCATGTATTCTCTCTCCTAATATTAGCGGTTAGGGGTTGCCATTTACCTCTTGGGCTGGTCATGGGGCTTGAGCCATGGGCTTAGTCCATTAGGAATGGGCTTGGCTCATATCATTTCCTCTCTTTAAGCCCTAAGTTGACTTGTTGACTTTTTAGGTTGACTTTGTCAATATCATGAGTGGGCTAGCCCCACTTGATGGTCATAGACCCAATGGTACCACCCAACTTGGGTTGGGCCATGCTGGTGCCCCACTTGGACTAATTGGTCCTTTAGGTGTGGGTTTGACCAAATTAAGGTTAGGGTTGACTTGGGTCAACTTGGGTCAATAGGCGACCCAATGACATGGCTAAAGGTTCACTTAGATTGTTATTAGGGTTAGGGTATAGTGGTGGGGCCAATGTGTAGCTAAGACCACAATTTGGCTAGTTTGACTTGTGTTAATTTGGGTCCTATAGTTCGTCCTATGTGACTACACCCTAACTCCCTGGGTCAAACCTAGCCTAAACCCATGCCCCCACCACATGTCCTAACCCAATCTCAGTTAAGGCGATCTAATTGAAAATGAGATTTTACAAATCCCAATAAACAAAAAAAAACAATTTTGTCCCCAAAATTTAAGTTCGGGTCTTCGAGGTTTTTGAACATAAGAATTTAAGAACTTTAAACAAAATTAAAGTATTACCTAAGGTAGAAAGCTCTGAGTGTCGCTCTAGCATCAGATCCCTCGGCTCCCAAGTGTGCTCCCGTCCATGGTTGGACCACAACACCTTCACTAGGGGAACCTTCTTCTTCTACAGCACTCGGACCGCAGTATCATCGATCCGGACTGGCTCTAAACGAACTGATCTATCAGGTACTATCGGGCCTGTTGTAGTGCAAATATACTGCTCCGACCAAAGGAGAGCTCTCCATAGTGAAGAGACATAGAAGACGTCACGCAAGGTCCCTAACTATGACGACAACTCCAGCATGTAATCCAAGGGGCCAATCCGCTCCAGGATCAAATATGGCCCCATATATCGATGGCTGAGCTTCTTGTTCCTCCGCACCCGAGAAACACCATACACGGGACGTATGTTCAAGAACACTCTATCCCCAACCTGGAATTCCACATTCTGATGTCGCGCATCATAGTATTTATCATGCTTACTCTGAGCCTCCAGCATTCAATCCCTAATCAATCGTATCTGAGCATATGTATCCCCTATGTATTCCGATCCAAGTGCCCTGGGGTCCTCATCCTGAACCTAAGATAGCGTTGTCCGACACTTCCTCCCATATAGAGCCTCATAAGGTGCCATCCCAATGCTCGCCTGGTGACTGTTATTGTAGGAGAACTCAATCAGTGGCAACAGTCTCTCTTAGGGCTTCCCCGTATCCAGTATACACAAATGTAGCAGATCCGCCATAGTCCTGATGGTCCGCTCTGTCTGGCCATCGGTCTGTGTGGATGGAAAGAGGTGCTAAAAGCAAGCTGAGAACCCAAGTATGCCTGCACTGCTCTCCACTCCCTAGAACTGAACCGACCATCACGATCCGAGACAATCATCCTGGGGACCCCGTGGTACCTGACGAACTGCTCCACAAATAACCTCACCAAAGCAGCAACTGAGTTGTCCTTCCTGATCGGTATAAACCGGTCCACCTTGGTCAGTCTATCGATAATGACCCAAAATAGAATCGTGCCCTGAGTAGGAGCGAGGCAGTCCATGCATGAAGTCCATAGGGATATCTTCAAACTTCCACTCTGGCGCCGTCAGTGACTGTAGTAACCCTCCTGGGCTCTTGCACTCTACCTTTACCCGCTGACATGTCTCGCAAAGTGTCATATAGTAGATGATCTCTCTCTTCATTCCCGGCCAATACATGCTCCTCCACAGATCCGTTGTCATCTTGGTGATATCGGGGTGCACTGAGTACTGAGAACAGTATGCCTCCCTGAGTATATCCTCCCGGATACCACCTCCTGCTGGTATATAAACATGACCACAAAAATGAATGAGGTCATCACACAATGAATAATCCTTTATCTTGCCCCCTTCCAGGGCCCTGAATACCGGATCCAAATCTGCATCTAGCCTCTGATGTGTCCTGATGCGGTCCCGTATATCGCACTTCATGATCAAGGAACTCAGGTACTCTCGATATTTCTCTGGCTCGGACTTGGAAACCATAGTAATATGCATATCCTCCAGCATCTGTATCAGCTCCATAGACATCACCCGAGGCTCTGGTCCTGTGGTGCTGGCTCTCCTACTCAAGGCATCTGCCACGGTGTTCGCCTTCCCCGGGTGATAAAGCATGGTGTAATCATAGTCACACAAAAATTCAAGTCATCTTCTCTGGCGCAGGTTCAGGTCCTTCTGCATGTCAACATACTTGAGGTTCTTGTGATCCAAGAAGATGTCACAATGAACCCCATATAGTTAATGCCTCCAAATCTTCAATGTAAATACCACCACGCCGAGCTCTAAATCATATATGGGGTAGTTCTGTTTGTGCTTCTTCAACTGTATCGAAGCATAAGCGATGACATGTCTGTGCTACATCAGGACCGCACCCATCCCCTAATATGAGGCGTCAGTATAAATGTGAAATCCTTCCTTCCTAGATGGAAGTGCAAGGATGGGGGAAGAGGTGACCCTATCCTTTAGCTCCTGAAATGCTGCCTCGCACTTCTCCGTCCAAGTAAAAGCTGTCTCCTTGTTCGTCAAGGACATGAGGGGGAGTGTTATCCTCGAGAACCCCTCCACGAACTTGTGATAATATTCCACGAGTCCTAGAAAATTGCATATGTCTGAAGCTTACTTTGGCCGCGACCAATCTCTAACTGCATGCACCTTGGCTAGGTCCACATCCAACCTGACCCCACTGATAGTATGCCCAAAGAATGCAACCTCTTGCAGCTAGAACTGGCACTTGGAGAACTTGGCATACATCTGGTACTCTCTCAGCTTCCCCAAAACTAATGCTAAATGTTGAGTGTGGTCCACCTGTGTCCGGGAGTAGATCAGAATATAATTGATGAAGACTATGACAAATCTATCCAGGTAGGGCTCTAAGACACGGTTCATAAAACTCATGAATGCAGAAGGCGCATTCGTGAGCCCGAAGGGCATCACCGTGAACTCGTACAATCCATAGCGGGAACTGAAAGCCGTCTTCACAATGTCCTCCTCCTGGATCCGCAGCTGATAGTATCCGGATCTCAAAGCCAACTTGGAGAACCAGAAGGCTCCCTGAAGCTGATCAAAAAATTCGTCGATCCGGGGCAGTAGATATGTGTTCCGGACTGTTAACTGGTTTAACTCCCGGTAGTCGATGCAGAGACGCAGCAACCCATCCTTCTTCTTAACAAATAACACCGGTGCTCCCCACGGTGATGAGCTCGGTCGGACAAATCCTGACTCCACCAGCTCCTGTAGCTGCGTCCTGAACAACACTAGCTCCTTTGGGGCCATCCTGTATGGTGCCCGAGATATGGGCCTCTCTCCCGTCACCAACTGAATCCGGATGTCCATGTCCCAGGACGGTGTCAATCCGGGCAATTTCTCCGGTAATATGTTGGAGAAATCCCAAACCACGGGGATGTCAACAATAAAAGCTTCTGTTCCTGCCATCTCGAAGCAGATAATGTATACTTCCTCTTCCTGCTTGAGGGCTTTGACAGCCTGTACGGATGATAATAAAAGGTGGGAAACAAGTCTAATAATTTCGACGATGATGTAGGAGTCCCCGTGCCTCAATGTGATCCTCTTCGACGGGCAATTGATCTGGGCATGGTTCTAATGCAACCATGTCATGCCTATGATCAGGTCGTAGTCTGGTATCCTTAGGATCATTGCAGGTGCTTCAAATGTATTTCTGCTAATTTCTGCCTCCATGTTCCATTTGGCAAAGGATAATAGATCTGATCCATTAGGTAGCCGCAACCTCATCGTCGAGCCCGTGAATCGTTCCAAGTCATCCAGTCCTTCCACAAAGGCTTCTGATATGAACGAGTGCGAAGCACCCGTATCGAACACTGTATGGGCGAGATTGCCGCTGATAAAGACTATGCCTGAGGTTGATTTGTGTTGGGTACATTGGAATATATGTACCTGATTTGAAGAAGCCTCACCCTACTCAATGATATACATCAAGGTGTATTTGATGTCCTTTGAGTTTATGTGTGCAGGTTAAGTAATTGCAGGAAAAGCATAAAAGTTTCTAAGTCCATGTGTCGACACCTAGAGGAGAAGTGTCGAAACTTAAGAAGGCTTGTGTCGACACCTAGAGAAGATGTGTCGACCCTTGGAGTAATTGTGTCGACACCAGGAAGGCAGAGTCGACACCAGAAGAAAAGTGTCGACACATACAGGCTGTGTCGACACACTGTGAAGAATTGTCAATATTATCTGTGTCGACACTTAGAGGCAGTGTCGACACCTAGAGAAACTTTGTCGACATCAAAAGTGTCGACACCAGGAGGCTGTGTCGACACTCAGCAAACTTCAACAAAGTTAAAGTACATGTGTCAACAAAAAGGAGATGTGTCGACACTCAGTAAAGTTTCAACACATGAAGGCATGTGTCGACATAAAGAAGATGTGTCGGCACTTAGCAAGTTTCATCACAAGAATTTGTGTCGACATAAAGGAGTTGTGTCGACACACAGCAGAAATCAACTAAGTATTGAAGAAGAAGTACTTGTGTCGACACACAGAATCAGTGTCGACACATTCAACATAAGGCTTGTGTCGACACACAGAATCAGTGTCGACACATTCTGAAGAAGCAGTGTCGAGAAGCTGTTACAACAACACAAGGAGTTGTGTCGACACCATGAAGCCTAGTGTCGACACTTAGTCTACTTGTGTCGACACTTAGTCTATTTGTGTCGACACATAAAGACTATATGTCACAACACTTTCAGATAGTGACAGAGATTTTAAGAAGTGACTGGATGACTTGTCAGCTGCCATTTCAACCGGTCAACTGCAACTGTCAGAGCCATCAGAAAGTTGTTAGAAACCGAATCAGTCGGTTACCTTGGAGGAAGACTATTTAAAGATCTTTCTCTGTCGACAGAAATAATGAAGTAATCAATTGAAAAACAACACAAAAAGAAGAAGACCTTCAAGAGAAGATCCAAGAAGTTGGAGAGAGAGAGCTCCTTCTAAGAAGAACAGCTGTTGAACCAGGCTGATAAGTAAGATTCAGATTGAGATCTGATTCACAAGACAGAAGTTGATTGAAGATCATCTTCAGGAGATTCAACCCTACTGTGTTCTAATTCAAGAAGCTTTGAAGAAAGACAAGGGAGGTTGATGTCTGCAAAGTTCTTTCAATAACTCATCAAGAAGCCAGTCAACTCATCTCTCTCTTTCAGAGTTGTGGTTATTTACCTTGTAAACTTTCTTTTCGGTAGTATCCTAAGGGATATGAGTTGTAAGCCTATTTTATAAAGGCTGAGTGTAGGAGACTGTGTGCTCTGAGTGTAGGTCTTGTTGAAGACTGAGGTGGGCCTTGTGCATGAGTTGTAGGAGACTTTGCTCTCTGAGGTGGGTCTTGTTGAAGACTGAGTGGTAGGGCTTTGTGCCTGAGTTGTAGGAGTGGGGGCACTCTGAGTTGTAGGAAACTGTTTGTGGTTCTGAGTTATAAGATCTGAGGATCTGAGAATATGTGGAGAAGTTAGGCAGAATCTAGTACACTACTAGATAGGCGAAGGGGGAAAGTGGATGTACCCAGACCTTGGGCAACCACTATAAATCCTGTGTGCACTCTGTGTATGTTTGATTGTATGGTTGCTGTGTTGTGATAATTATAGAATAACATTTGCAGTACAGTATTTCTGCCTTTAAAGTCAAAAATAAAAAGAACACCTATTCACCCCCCGCCCCGTCTAGGTGGTTAGGCACTATTTCTTTCAAGTGGTATCAAAGGCAGGTTGCTCAAAAAGGACATAACAGTATGAGTAAGATCCTGTAGGCAGAAACAGAATAAACAAAAATCAAGAAAATGGGTTCTAGTGAGAATCACAAAGAGCTGGGGTCCATGAAATTGCCAATCTGTAGAAAAGAGATTTTTGACATATGGAAAGAGAGGGTTAGACTCTTTATGGAAGCATCTGACCCAAGAATATACATCACAGTCAAAGAAGGGCCATATGTGCCAATGAAGATATCCATTCTAGATGCAAATCAGAAAAGTCCTAAGGACTATTCAGAAATGTCCAAAGATGAAATCATTCTGGCCACTATAGACAAGAGGGCAAAGAATATTATTGTTAGTGCAATTGATGATGCAACATTTCAGAATTTAATTCACTGTAAAACTTCTAAATAAATGTGGGACACATTAATAGTCTATATGGAGGGATCAGAAGAAGTAAGACAAGACAGAAAGTCTTTGTTAAATCAGGAATATGAAAGCTTCAGACAAGCAAAGTCTGATAGCATTACTGAATGCTACAAGAAATTCTATAGGATAGTAAATGAATTGATGTCCTATGGAAGAGAATTCAGGAACTATGAGCTGAATGACAAGTTCTTAAGATCCCTGACTAAGGACTGGGATACCAAGATTTGTGTCATTAGGGAAATGGCCAAATTAGCTGATATACCTCCTCCAACTTTGTTTGGAAAACTGTTATCTTATGAGATGCAGTTAATGGTTAGAAAGGAGGAAGAGAAGACTACTAGAGTGGAGCACAAGGAAAGATCTGTGGCCTTCAAGACTGAAGCCACTAGGAATTATAGAAGCAAGTCTCCATCTCCACCTCAAATAGTTGCTGAGGCTGTGATAGATAATTCAGAAAGCAAGAATTCAGATAACAGTGAAAGTGATGAAGATTTTGCAGCATTCACGAGGCATTTTCAAAAGTTTCTGAAGAAGAAGCAGTGGAGGTCTAAGTCTTCCACTTTTCAGCCAAAAGATGACTATTATCAGAAAAGAAAGACATCAAGGAATGACAGAAGCAGATCCAAGCCAAGCAAAGCTACATCTTCAAAGATTGTGTGCTATTTCTGCAATAGACAAGGACATGTAGTGGCTGACTGTCCTGAAAACAGGAAGGAGTCAACTGACAGAAAGAAGACACAGTTTAAGGGCAAAAAGGAAAAGTCCTTTATTGCCAAGAAAGACAAAAGTTTGACTGATCAGTCATCTTCAGAAACAGATTCAGAAGCTGAAGCCTATATTGGATTGTTTGCTGAAGAGGAGGAAGATGAGTTTATGCAGTTGATGAATTCAATTTATGAGCATGAGGATAATCAGTGCAAAGGGCTGATGGCCTTATCTGGAGGAGACAAAATCCAAGATCAGCCTGGACCAAGTAAGGTACAAAGTTATTCTTCCAGTTCAATTTCTAGTACTGAGTCATAATCAGATATATCTGCATCAAGTGATGTGGGTGGGTCTGAATCTGAAGGAGATATTCATCAGTTAAATGATGAATATAGGGACTTGTTGCAGGCCTTGAAGAAAAGCAAAACCTTAGCCAAAACTCAGGCAAAGGAGATTGCTAGTCTTAAATTGGCTGCTGCTGATTCAGACAAGTTATTTGATCATAAACTGAATGAAATAGCCAGGCTGAAGAACATTACTATTATTCAGATGAGTACTATTACATTTAAGAATGATCAAATTAGAAATCTGGAGGCTAGACTTCAGAAGGAGAGAGAGATTGTAGCAAGTTTTTCTAAACCAAAATCTGTTTTACCTTTGATAGATGAGTTTGTACCTCATAAGGGTAAAACTAGATTGGGGTTTACAAAACCTGCCTGGACAGTAAAGTCCAAATCTAAGGGCAAACTCTAGCACTAAACAAGAAGGCTGCAGTAGAAAATCTAGCCAGGGTTGTACCTAAACAAAGGTACAACAGGTTTGAGTGCTGGTGTTGTGGCAAGATAGGCCACTTTGCCATAGATTGTTGGCACAATTCAAGTGTCAAGGAGAGTAGCAAACTACCTGCTAGAAGAGCTACATGTAGTTTTGTTAAAAGTCAAACTAACTTGCACCAAGGACCTAAGAATTATTTGGGTTCTAAGGTTAAGTAATCTGTTTTGCAGGTGAGTCCAAGTGGACATGCCCCTATATGGTACATGGACAGTGGATGTTCCAGGCACGTGACTGGAACTAGGGGGTTGCTGAAGGACTATACACCAATCAAGGATGGCCCTAAAGTTACCTTTGGTGGTTCAGAAAAGGGAATCATCAAAGCTTTGGTAACATTTCTAGTAACCAAATTACAATTACTCAAGTGACTTATGTAAAGGGTTTGAAACATAACCTCATTAGCATAAGTCAGCTGAGTGATTTAGGATATGACATCTCATTTGTTAAGGATGGTTGTCATATCAAAAGGTAAACTGATCAAAAGATCATTCTAACAGGATATAAGAAGAGAAATTTCTATTGTCTTGACTTTGCATGTGAGAACAATGTTTCTCCTATTTGTCTTGTAGCTGATGAGAAAGTCTCACATTGTGTTAAATGGCACAAAAGGCTGGCTCATCTTAACTATAAGACAATTGTCCAACTCTTTAGCAAAGAGTTAGTGAGGAATGGTCCTCAGGTTAAGTGTATAAAGGGTGGGATATGCTCAGCTTGTCAGAAAGGCAAGCAGACCAAATCCACCTTTCATAGTCTTGAGAACAAAGATGCTGTGAGGTGTCTATACCTCTTGCATATGGATCTTTTTGGTCCTATGCCAGTTCACAGCCTAGGTAGGAAGGTCTACACATTTGTTATTGTAGATGACTATTCAAGGTTTTCCTGGGTGTTCTTCCTTAGAAAAAAATCTGAAACCCCAAGTATCTTATATAGTTTTGTTAAACAAATTCAGAATGAATTGGACAGTACAGTGGTCAAAATCAGTAGTGACCATGGTATTGAATTTCAGTCTGAAAGTATGACAAAACTGTGTGAAAAATTTGGAATTTTTCAGGAATTTTCCTCACCAAGAACACCTCAGCAAAATGGTATTGCTGAAAGGAAAAATAGAACCTTGATAGAGGCTGGTAGAACCCTATTGAGTGACACATCTCTCCCAGAATATTTCTGGGCTGAGGCAGTAAACACTGCTTGTCATGTGATCAATAGGGCTACTATCACCAAGAGCCACAAGAAGACCCCCTATGAGATTGTGAAGGGCAGAAAACCAAATTTATCCTATTTCAGGATCTTTGGTTGCAAGTGCTATATCCTTAACAATGGTAAGTCTTATCTAACCAAGTTTGCTGCCAAATCCCATGAGGGGATCTTTGTTGGGTACATCAATAATAGTAAGGCTTATAGTGACTACAACCTGATTACTCAAGTTGTAGACGAGGCTGTTCATGTAGTTTTTGATGAAGCTAGACTCATTAACAATGAATTGCCAAGAAGTGTTTGCAGCTCTACAGGTGTAACTGAGAAGATGGACAAGCTTACCTTAACAAAAGGTTCTTTTGCAAGTCAGCAAGTGGAAGATGGTTGCTGTTGTCCAGGGGGATTACAAGATACTCCTGATGCTGAAGAAGACAAAGAAATGCAGCTAAATGAAGAGCCTGAAGGTGTACAACCTGAAGACAGGCTGCCTCCAGCAAATAGGTACTTAAAGGATCATCCAGCTAATCAAATAATTGGAGATCCTAGACAGGGGGTGCAAACAAGGAGCACGAATCTAAGTACAGTTCTTTACTCCAGTTTTCTATCCCAAGTAGAGCCAAAGAAGTTTGAAGAAGCAATCCTAGACCCTCATTGGATTGAGGCCATGCAAGAGGAGCTAAATCAATTCAAAAGATGCATGGTCTGGGAGCTAGTTCCTAAACCCAAGGACCATAACATTATTAGAACTAAGTGGATCTTTAGGAACAAGTTGGATGAGAATGGAATCATCATAAAGAATAAAGCTAGACTTGTTGCAAAGGGATATAGGCAGGACGAAGGTATTGATTTTGATCAAACCTTTGCTTCAGTAGCAAGACTGGAAGCAATAAGGATGTTCCTTGCCTATGCAACATATCAAAGATTTAAGGTATATCAAATGGATGTTAAGTCAGCTTTTCTGAATGGAAATCTGAAGGAAGAAGTCTATGTAGAGCAGCCATCAGGTTTTGTTGATTCTATTAAACCTGATTATGTTTATAGACTTAAGAAGGCTTTGTATGGGTTAAAACAAGTCCCAAGGGCTTGGTATGAAACCCTGTCTAGTTTCCTCATTGAGAATAAATTCTCAAGGGGGAAAATAGACAAGACTCTATTTCTTAGGGAATTCAGAGGCAAGATTATCTTAGTCCAAATATATGTAGATGACATAATTTTGGGTCTACAGAAAGTAGTCTTTGCAGGAAGTTTGAAAAACTTATGCAAGGATAATTTGAAATGAGCAGTATGGGGGAACTTAAGTTCTTCTTGGGTCTCCATGTTAGACAGACTGAAGATGGATTGTCCATATGTAAGTCTAAGTTCACCCTAGAGTTGATATGAAAGTATGGTATGGAATCTTCCACTACCATGAGAACTCCTATGGGGTCAAGCATGTATCTAAGCAAAGATGATGCAGGGAAACTTGTAGATGAAACTTTGTATAGAGGGATAGTTGGCTCTCTACTGTATTTAACTGCTAGTAGACCAGATATCATGTATGCTACATGTGTCTGTGCTAGGTACCAGGCTTGCCCTAAAGAATCTCATTTGACAGCAGTCAAAAGAATTTTGAGATATCTTAAGGGCACACCTTATCTAGGCCTTTGGTACTCTAGGAATGGAGATTTTGAACTGACAGGTTATTCAGATGCAGATTTTGCAGGCTGCAAGGAAGATAGGAAGAGTACAACAGGAACCTGTCAATTTCTAGGTGGAAGGCTGGTGTCATGGAGTATCAAGAAACAAACCAGTGTGGCTATCTCCACAGCAGAGTCAGAGTATGTGGCTGCAGGAAGTTGTTGTGCTCAACTTCTATGGATTCAACATCAGCTAGAAGATTATGGTATTCAAGTAAGTAGGACACCTTTATTTTGTGATTCTACTAGTGCCATTTCTATTGCAAATAATCCTGTCTCCCATAGTAGGACTAAGCATAGAGAAATTAAATACCATTTTCTAAGAGAACATGTAGAAAAAGAAGACATTTCCCTAGAGTATGTTAAGACAGATAATCAGTTAGCTGATAGGTTTACTAAGCCCTTAGATTAAACCAAATTCAATAAGTTTAACATTGAATTAGGTATGATAAACTTAGAATAGTTTACAAAAATTGGCTAAGTAAAATAGTGTCGACACACAGAGTTGTCTGTGTCGACACATAGAAGTGGTGTCGACATTTCAGAGAAATGGTGTCGACACATCTAGGAAGTCTGTGTCGACACTTCAGAGAATTAGTGTCGACACATGCAGAGTAGGTGTCAAGACATCCGGGGTGTTGTCGACACTTAGGATTTACACAAAATTCGTTGAGTAGAGTCTCGACTAAGTGTCCAGCTGAGATGTATAAGTGTCGACACATATATTCTGTCGACTATATTTGTGTCGACACATAGTTGTCGAGACATTAGAAGTCAGTGTCGACACTTATCAACAGTGTCGACACATTTCAAGTAATCTGACGCGCCTTTTCACCTTCAATTATAGAAAGGTATAAATAGGTTTTCACCATTGTTTGTCGACACGCTCACCATAGTTTTGAGACAAAACTTGTGTGTCAACATCTCTCTTCTCTAAATTCAAAATTTCTTCAAACCCTAATGGCGACCAAGCTAGAAGAGAACATTAATGAAGGATATGAGCTCGTGCGACACGCCTTTGATGACGCGGAACCAGAAATCCAAGGTGTGATAACCCTAATTGCAGAGACTGGATTAGAGTATCTTGTATCAGAACCAATCAAGATCTAGAAGAAGGAGGTCCTTGAATTCTTGAGTGCAGTTACTCTTGATGAATCTGGACTCAAGATTAAGTCCAAAGTTCATGGGGCAAAAGTCAAGATTACCCTGAAAAGTCTAAGGTAGATTCTACATCTCCCTAGAAATACGGAAGAGGAAGATATACCTGCATCAAAGACAAGGGAGGCACTGGAATGGTGTGGACTTAATTCAAGCCTGAAAATTGGATCAGTTTTCAATAGAAAAGGCATGAACATGCAGGGCAAGTTTTTATCTGAGATAGTTGGCAAGGTAATACTGAGCAAGCCAGGTGGGCATGATAGAATTTCAGCTCACATGTTCAGTTTGATGACAAGGATTATTTTCAAACTTAATACTGATTGGTCAGCAGTAATGTTTGATAAGATAAAAGAGAGTTTGAAGAAACCCAATCTGGGTAGAATTCTGAGTTTATACTTAGCTGGAAGTAACCCTGAAGTGATGAACCAAGCTGCTGGTTCTAAGATAAATCATATGAGGAGAATGGATGTAAGAATTATTTCAAGATGGGATAGAGTGCTGACAAAGGAACTGCCAACTCCAAAAAAGGAAACACCTCAGAAGAAGAAGAAGAAGACAGCCATTGTGGCTCAAGAATCCTCAAGTGGCTCAGAGGAGCAAGTGATTTTTAGTTCTGATGATGAAGAGGGAAGAAATGCTGGACAGTCACTAACAAGACAAGAAGATGCTCAGAGGCAGGGGAGCTATCATCAGCTAGCCCTATTCACCTAGATCCACTCCAGGGGGAGCCTCTACATGTGGATGAGCCAACTAAATTAGAGAGTTAAAGGGCTACCCAAACCATTCTAGAGGTAATCACTGAAGTTAATCAATTAGATTTCACTATTGAGGATGAAGTTTTGACTTAATCATTACTTGATGTTAATCAGCAAACACAGATACATAGTCAACCCTAGGATGTGGTCATGGAGGACATATCAGTTGCTGATAAAGAGGTATTAGATGCTCCTGAGCACAGAGATTCACCAGTCCATCCTCAACAGGAGTATACACTAGAAGAGCTGTTCCCTGATCTTTTACAGACTGACTTTGAGGGAGACAAAACAGCTATTGAGGGGGAGAAGGTCAATCTTGAGGGGGAGCATGTAGAGGAGACTGCTAGATAAGAGACTGAGGAGCAAAGGCATGCTGAGGAACTACCAAGGACTGAGATGGAGTTACCTCCTAGTACTAAGGATAGAGTAGACATTGCCAGTACTTCTGCATCAGAGGATGAAGAGGCTGCTAGAGCCAAGAAAAGAAAGTTCCAGGTTTTCAAGAGAAGAAGCCAGAACTACAAGAAAGAACTGCAGACAATTGCTCCACAGCCTGCCCCAACTACTGATTATAGTTCTCTGTTGGTGGCTTTGCAAATCAAGATGGATGAGCAAAGGAAAGCTCTAGAAAAGTATATGGATGAAGGCCATAAATCACTTCAATTTGATATAGCTCAAGACATAAAATCTATAAGATTTGAAGTGAATCAAAACAAGAAGGAAATGACTGATTGTTTCCATAAAGGAGGGAATGCAGTGGTCTATCTGGCTACTCATCAAGAGACCCTAAAGAAACTGATTGATGACTTGACATTAAAACAAGGACATGTCCTGGAAAATCAGCTTTGAATGAATGATAATCTGACTGCTTCTCATAATGCCATTGTCACTGAAATGAAAAATATAGCTACTGCCCAGACTACTGTAACTGCTACTGCCAAAGAAGCCTTTAATAAGCAACTACAAGAGAGCCTAACTGCTGTTAAAACTGCCATTAAAGATTCTCAGAAGGCAATTACTGACAAGCTATTTTATGCACATTAATTTAGTCATTTTCATTTATTTTCGTCGTTTTTACTTATTTTTGTTCAATAAAATGTTAGCCTATTCTTGTAAATTTTTCTCCTAACTTGTTTTATTTTATTTTGCAGAAAAATTCCAGAATCTGCCAAATTTTGGGAGTACACGCCCTGACACATGGGTCACGCCCGTGACCAAGCCGTGCCTGCGCATTTCCCGTGAAATCGGAAAATTTCTGAAGAAGAGGGCTTGACACTCCTGGCGACACGCCCGTGTCACCCGACACGGGGCGTGACCCAAGCCCGTGTCCGCTCCTCTCGACGAATTCCACTCGACGATCGTCGAGTGTCGACACCAACTGTCACGCCCGTGTCACGCCCGTGACCTGGGGCGTGACCCAATTTCAGCTAACGATTTCGACTCGACACATTTCCGCTCGACATTCGTCGAGTGTCGACCCGACTGTCACGCCCCTAGTCACGCCCGTGACATGGGGCGTGACCTTTCCAGCTGGCCCGACAAGACGCTGCCGAGGACATTTGACGCAACCCGCGCCCGTTCTACCTCCCCGACACGCCCTAGGTCACGCCCGTGACCTGGGCGTGACTGCTGCGAACTCAGCCCGAAGTCAACTTTGCTGTCCAATCGCCAGCCGCCTTCATGAATAGTACGTCACGCCCCCATGTCACGCCCGTGACCGAGGCGTGTTACTTAGAATTTTTTTTCCTATAAATAGCCCAGTTCTGTAAGGTCCAAGGGTTCAGATTTTTGGGCCAAGTTAGTGTCTTTTTGTGGGCTATCCGTGGATACTAGTGCTATGTAAGGAGATTTCTCCCTTTTTATTTCATGTTTTGTTTTGCTTTATCTTTTAGCTTTGTAATAGCTTGAAAATTTTAATAAAAATGTAGATTTTTCTCTCTTTATTTGGCATGAAAAGTTCATTTGGATGCCTCACCTCTTTCCCTTTTTATCCTTGTTTTTTCATCCTTGTTTCTTCACTTGTTCTTCATTTATGAAGTGTGTGTGTGTGTGTATGAGTGTAACATGCTTATATTCATGTTTTTTTTACTTGTTTTCATGCTTAGGAATGTTAGGTTTTCCCCTTTTTTCTCCATGTCTTTTCCTTAACTAGTCTTCATGCTTAGGATTTTGATTTTCATTCTTATGATTTTTTGAAAGAGATTTAAAATAGTGATTTGTTCTTTTTTTTTTACTTAGTTTTCTTTTAGGATTGTAAAACTTTTTCTTGTTCTTTTCAACTTCTTTTTCACTTTTTTATCACTTTCAACATCATAAGAATGAAAATGTTGGTATTTTAATTTTCAAAAAACTTTGATTTTTGATTTACTTTGAAAAACTTTTGTCTTCAAAAAATTGAATTTTCTCTTTTTATTCATTTTTTGGCAAAACCTAAGCATGAAAAAGTTAAATTAATTTTTGAGCACCTTTGATTTGACTTTATTTTGTAAAACTTTTTGCTCATTCTCTTTTTGTTTGTTCTTTTTATGTGTTTTGGGTAAGTTTTAGGAGTAGAAATCTTGTTATTTTCATTTTTAGGTAACTTTAATTTTTCTTTGTTATTAGGTGTGTGAGTGTATGAGCCTAAATTTCTTTTGTTCTTCTTATATTTTCATGAAGTGTGTGTGAGTGTAGGTGTATAACTTTTATGCTTTAATTTAAATTGTGTAGAGTGTGTGAGTGTAGGTGTTAATTTTCATGTTTTCTTTTATGCTTTTTCATTATGTAGAGTGTGTGAGTGTAGGTGTATAATTTTATCGCTTTCTTGAATTTCATATGGAGTGTGTGTGTTTGTGTGCATTTATTTCCGCCTACTCGTTAAGAGTTAAATGGCGCATCGTTTTCATTTTCAGTCCTACTCGTTGAGTAGGACTTGTAATTTTTCTTTCTTTATTTTTCCGCCTACTCACTTGAGTTTAAATGGCCGGACTTTTTTCAGTTCTACTCGTTTGAGTAGGACTTGCAATTTTTCTTTCTTTATTTTTTCCGCCTACTCACTTGAGTTAAATGGCCGGACTTTTAGCCCTGTAATCGCATTTATTTTCTCCTACTCATTTGAGTAGGACTCGCTTTCATTTCAGTCCTACTCGTTTGAGTAGGACTTGCAATTTTCAGCCTTTATTTACCGCCCCCACTCGTTTGAGTGGGACTCGCAAATTTAAATTATGCAATTTTCATTCATGTGTAACTTAGTTTTTTTTTATAATTTGGAGTGTGCGTGAGTTCTCGTTTAGTTAACTTTTTAGCTTTCTAAATGTTGTTATTTTTCTTTTGTCCCCTTCTTATAATCGTTTAGCATTTAATTTCGAACTCGCGCCTCACTAAATTATAAGCCGTCCCATACCGATGTGTGGCTAATCGCTATTAGCCTCGGCATCGAAGAGCATTGGGACATTAAAATGATTTATAATAATTAAAGCTCTTCATTTTCATTTTAATTTAAGCACTTAGGGTTTACCCCGGTTTTACGACGCGTAGGACCACATAATCGATGTGTGGGCCCTATTTCCGTAGTCCATATGCTAGCTAGCCGAGAGGCCGTGCATATGGACCGATCACCCCTGGGTAAATAGAGTTGCGTGCACCCTCTGAGAGGACAGCGTAATTCTACCGGATTGGGTTCCCCACCCAATAGCGGGGTTCTTAGCGTAAAGCGGGCGTTAAGAGGAATCCTTCGTCGGACTAACGTTCGGTCGAATAGTCTTAACGTTTAGGTGAGCGATATCCCTATAGCTAGGTGAGCTCACATTTGTGGAACCTCCACGGCCAAGTTGCCTTATTATTAATTTGAAAACTAAGTCTTTTTATATTAAAAATTGTTTTAGTCTTAATCCGATTCGATGCCGAGCGTTAACCCTTCATCGAATATTTTCTAAATCGTTTTTTCGCTCCTTTGTTTTTCCGTTTTTTATTTAAAAAAAAAATCCACCTTATTTTCAGTAAAATAATAGTCCTCCCGGAGGAGTAAGAATAGTCAACGCGACCCCGAGAACAATACGACCTCGGTATTCCCCCGAATATCGAGTACTACTTGCGATAGGTGCACTTGCCTACCCGACGAGCCCGCGGCGATCGACTCACCGAACCAACCACAGTAAGAGTCTGTTCGCGGGCCCATCAAGTTTTTGGCGCCGTTGCCGGGGATTCTCTTTTCGAGTTGCTATTTCGAATTCCGGAGTCTATTAATTTTACTTATTTTCTAAAAAACAAAAAACTAAAAACTTTATTTTAAAAAAAAAAACAAAAAAAAAAAGTTATTTTTTGTTTTATTTTTGTTTGGGTGTATGACCCGAGGACAACCCTCAGAGTCTGAAGATTTAGACTTCGACCCTGAGATCGAACGCTCTCTTGCGCGTATCCGATCTCATCGCCGAAATCCTTCTTTAGATCCCGAGGAATCTATCGGAGAACCCACTGTTGTAGTTATGGCCGCCCCTAACCTTCCCCCGGCGGCCGAGCGTACTATGTCTTATTACGCCCGCCTAACCTGGATGATTCAGGGTCGAGTATTGTTCGCCCTGCGGTGGCCAATAATAATTTTGAAATAAAGTCA
The DNA here is from genome assembly GCA_039583875.1 of Platanthera guangdongensis. Taxonomy (NCBI): domain Eukaryota; kingdom Viridiplantae; phylum Streptophyta; class Magnoliopsida; order Asparagales; family Orchidaceae; genus Platanthera; species Platanthera guangdongensis. The sequence continues at coordinate 89,921,264 of CM077155.1, read as the reverse complement.
AGTGTCATTCAAATGGTCCAAAACGCCGTGCAGTTCGATGGACTGCCGGATGAGGACCCGAATGTCCACTTGTCCAATTTCTTGGAGATATGCGACACCTTCAAGATCAATGGCGTCACTGATGACGCCATTCGTTTGCGCTTATTTCCTTTTTCCCTTAAGTCCAAAGCCAAGGCGTGGTTGAATGCCCTCCCGCGAGGATGTATCACCACGTGGGCTGAGTTGACGGAACGGTTCCTAACGAAGTACTTTCCGCCCGCCAAAACTGCAAAGTTGCGGGCGGACATTTCTTCGTTTGTGCAGAACGATCCCGAGTCTCTATACGAGACTTGGGAACGATTTAAGGAATTCCTCCGCCGTTGCCCGCACCACGCGCTGCCAACGTGGTTGCAAGTTCAAATTTTTTATAATGGGCTGAATTTTCAGACGCGTCAAATGATTGACGCGGCTGCCGGGGTACGCTTAACAACAAAACCCCCGAGGCCGCCCAGGCTTTATTCGAAGAGATGGCTATGAACGCCTATCAATGGAACGTCCCGCGGGACGGCCAAAGCCGGCGGCTGGTCTTTTTGAAGTGGATGCCACTGCTCTCTTGACCCTTCAAGTTGAAAGGTTAACAAAGCAGGTGGCGGAGATGTCTGCTGCCTCCTCCACTCCGCCTTGTTTTTATTCCCCCTAACGTCTGCGTAGCTGAAGAGTTCGTGGACTTCATGGGAAATTCGGGTCGTCCTCCCTTCAACCCCAACAACAACCCTTATAGTAATAACTATAATCCGGGTTGGAGGAATCACCCCAACTTCTCGTGGAGCAACCCGAATAATGCTCAGCGTCCCCCTATTTTTATGCGCCCGGATTTCTTCCTCCCCCTCCTCTTCCGAAACCCTCCCCGATGGAGGAAATTTTTCGAAGTATATTGCGTCCAACGAGTCAAATATCCGGAACATCACCGGATCGCTAAAACACTCGAACAACAGGTTGGACAGCTGGCGAGGATGATGTCCGAGCGCGCGCTCGGGGCACTGCCGGGAAACACGGAGCCCAATCCGCGGGAAAACGCCAACGCTATAACCCTCCGTAGCGGAAAGGAGGTGGTCGATCCAAAACGGACCGACCCTCAGGTACATATTTCACCTCCGACCCCTCTTCCTCTTTCTTCGCTCACGCCACCTTTACCTATTATAAAAGAAAAAATTATTTTAAACAAGGCTCTCCTCCGTATCCGCATAAGTTAGAAAACGAGCGTAAGGACGCGCAATATGAAAAATTTATTTTATTATTAAAAACAAATTCACATTAATGTTCCTTTTTGCGAGGCTATCTCGCAAATGCCCAAATATGCGAAATTTTTAAAAGAACTACTTTCTAATAAACGCAAATTAGAGGATATTTCGCATGTATCTCTCAACGCTGTCTGCTCGGCGGCCCCTTACTAATAAATTGCCCGCAAAACAAACGACCCGGGACGGTTTTCCATCCCGTGCCTTTTTGGCGATATATTAGTAAAGTACGCCTTAGCTGATTTAGGGGCTAGCATTAATCTGATGCCGTTCTCGCTCTTTTCGCGTTTAGGTTTGGGTACTCCTAGTCCTACGAATATGCGCATCCAATTAGCGGATCGCTCGTTAAGTTCCCTATCGGGGTAGTGGAGGACGTCCTTGTCCGAGTCGACAAGTTTACCTTCCCGGTAGACTTCGTCATCTTAGATATCGAGGAGGACGCCGAGGTACCAATAATACTCGGTCGCCCTTTTCTCGCCACCTCCCGCGCACTAATAGATGTTAGTAATGGTAGCCTTCTCCTCCGAGTAGGCGATGACCAAGTTACTTTCTCTATTAATCCCTCGATGGACAATTTGTCATCGAGCGACGATTTCTGCTATTCTTTAGATACCTTTTTCGGAGATCGTTCTTCTCCCATTTTCGAGTCCGTATTTTTAAATGACGATATTTATGCGCTCTGAAAATTTTAACTGCGATGAGGATACGTCTATAGACTTGCCTTTCGAACCAATTGGTAAAGAAAGATAGGAATTAAAACCTCCCTAGAAGAACCGCCCATCCTAGACCTCAAACCCTTACCCGCCTCGCTCAAGTACGCTTTTTTGGGAAAAGGTGATACGCTCCCCGTTATCATTTCTTCGGACTTGAGTGATTCGGAGACTTCCGATTTATTGGAAGTTTTATTTAAACATCGCCACGCAATTGCGTGGCAAATCTCTGACCTAAAGGGGATTAGCCCCTCCTTTTGCACCCATAAGATTTTCCTAAACGATAATTGCCGCAAAACGATCAGCCGCAGCGTCGTCTTAACCCAAACATGAAAGACGTCGTTAAAGCCGAAATCATTAAGTTATTAGATGCGGGGATTATCTACCCTATTTCGGACAGTGCATGGGTTAGTCCCGTGCATGTCGTGCCCAAGAAGGCGGTCTTACCGTAGTGGCGAATGAGCATAACGAGCTTGTCCCAACTCGTACTGTTACGGGTTGGCGAGTGTGCATCGACTATAGGAAACTTAACGACGCCACCCGCAAGGACCATTTCCCTCTGCCATTTCTAGACCAGATTCTAGAGCGTTTATCCGTCATCCGTATTATTGTTTTCTTGATGGTTTATCGGGGTTTTTCCAAATCCCCATTTCCCCCGATGATCAAGAGAAAACAACTTTTACTTGCCCGTTCGGCACCTTCGCATATCGAAGAATGCCATTTGGCCTCTGCAACGCGCCAGCTACATTCCAAAGATGTATGCTAGCGATCTTTGGCGAGCTAGTAGAAGACATTATGGAAGTCTTTATGGATGACTTCTCTCTTTTTCGGACGCTCTTTTCCCCGATTGCCTTAACAATTTAGATCGTGTCCTTCAACGGTGCGAGGACACAAGCCTTGTTTTAAATTGGGAAAAATGCAACTTTATGGTTCGAGGAGGTTTGGTCCTCGGCCATATGATTTCGTCTAAGGGATAGAGGTGGATAAGGCCAAGATAGAAATTATAGAAAAACTTCCGCATCCAACAAACGTAAAATCTATTAGGAGTTTCTTAGGCCATGCGGGCTTTTATCGACGCTTTATTCAAGATTTTTCAAAAATAACAAAGCCGCTAACTCACCTCTTGGAAAAGGAATCACGCTTCATCTTTTTAGCGAATGCGAGTCCGCCTTTAATTTGATAAAACAAAAACTTATCTCTTCACCAATTTTAGTGGCCCCTAATTGGTCCCTTCCGTTCGAAATAATGTGCGACGCTAGTGATATTGCCTTAGGTGCCGTTCTTGGCCAACGCGTAGAAAAACATTTTTCATCCTATTTATTACGCTAGCAAGACGCTCACTTCCGCACAAGTAAATTACACGACAACGGAAAAGGAACTCTTAGCCGTCGTTTTCGCTTTCGATAAGTTTCGCTCGTATATAACGCTATCTAAAGTTATCGTTTTTTACCGATCACTCCGCGCTTAAATATTTATTAGCTAAAAATGATGCGAAGCCCCGCCTTCTTCGATGGATTCTCCTCCTACAAGAGTTTGATTTGGAGATCCGAGATAAGCGGGGAGCGGAAAATCTAGCGGCGACCACCTCTCCCGTTTAGAAAATCCGGGTGCGGAAGCGCTCGTCGAATCTGAAATAAATGACAGATTCCCCGAGGAACGCCTTCTTGCCATTAATAAATCTTCGTCATCTTCGCCTTGGTTCGCAGATTTTGCAAATTTTTTAGTAGCGCGGGTCCTTCCAAAAGATTTTCCGGTCACCAAAAGAAGAAATTCTTTTCTGACTTGAAAAATTTCTTTTGGGAGGACCCATTTCTTTTTCGTATCTGCGCGGACCAAGCGGTCCGAAGATGCGTTGCGGGTGTGGAGTGCTTGCAAATTCTTAAGCACTGCCACGAGGGTCCAGCCGGTGGGCATTATCAAGCCAACCGGACCGCTCGGAGGCGCGCTAGAGGCGGGCTACTTTTGGCCCACTCTCTTCAAAGACGCGCATAATTTTGTGCGCGCATGCGATAGCTGTCAGCGGTCGGGTAACATCTCTCGTCGCGACGAGATGCCCCAAAACATGTTTTTAGAGTGCGAAGTCTTCGATTTGTGGGGCATAGATTTTGTTGGCCCCCTACCTCCGTCTTTCAAAAATATGTATATTTAGTGGCGGTCGACTACGTATCGAGGTGGGCGGAAGCGCAAGCTCTCCCCACCAACGATGCGCGAGTCGTCGTTACATTTCTTAAAAAATTATTTTCTCGCTTCGGCACGCCTCGCGCAATTGTTAGTGATAGGGGAACGCATTTCTGTAACGCTCTTATGGCTAAGACGTTAGCTAAATACGGAGTCACGCACAAGCTTGCCACCCCCTACCACCCGCAAACAAGTGGCCAAGTCGAGGTAGTAAATCGAGAGATTAAGCGAATTTTAGAAAAAACCGTTTCGCTAAATAGGAAAGATTGGTCCGTTAAACTCGACGATGCGTTGTGGGCGTATCGGACGGCATACAAAACCGCTATTGGATGTACGCCGTTCCGGTTAGTCTACGGCAAAGCGTGCCATTTACCCGTAGAATTAGAACATCGCGCACTTTGGGCTTTAAAACTCTTAAACCTCGACTCCAACTTAGCCGCTCAGAATAGAAAACTGCAACTAAACGAGCTCGATGAATGGCGTGCGAACGCTTACGAGAGCAATAAATTCTATAAGGAGCGCTCTAAGTTATATCACGATCGAAAAATCAAGTCCCAAAAATTTTTTCTCCGGGCGATCTTGTCCTTCTTTACAATTCACGCCTTAGGCTTTTTCCAGGTAAATTAAAATCTAGATGGTCCGGTCCCTTCTTAGTTGAAGAAGTTTTTCCTTATGGAACCGTACTCGTCTCCCACCCGGACAAAGGCTCTTTTAAAGTAAACGGTCATCGGTTAAAGTCTTACATCGCGGGCGACCCAGTGATCGGTTTTAGCGAAACCATAACTTTCCTCCACATTATAAACCCGCCAAAATAGTCAAGCTACACGACTATAAACAAAGCGCTCCTGGGAGGCACCCCTCGCTTATCTTTTTCGCTCTTTCCTTATTATCTTTGTTATTTTTTTCTAATAAACGCAGGGTTTCTGATCGGCCTCCCCCCTCCGCGTTTCAGGGAAGCTTCTACCCCCTTCCCTTTCTTTTCGTTGTACATATTGTCTTTCATTTCTGTTCCGCATACTTACGATACAACATTGGGGACAATGTTGGACTTAAGTATGGGGGTATTTTCGTGCTTTACTTTCTGCACTTCAATTTTTTCTGCATCTCAAAAAAAAGAGAAAAATACAAAAAATACATATAACAACAAAACAAAAACAAAAAAATTTAAAAACAACATCTTAAAATGAAACAAAATGTTTTTTTTTTAAAAAAATGAAAAAAACAAAAAAAAAATTTTTTATGAAAAAAAAAAAACAAAATCCAAAAAAATTTTTTCTCTTTGTAAATATTTTTTTTTTTCTCTCTCCCCCTTCCTCATTCTTGTACAAACATTTTTCTTTTTCTCCCTTATTTTTGTACATATTATGAAAATTCTCTTAAAAATACAAAAAAAAAAAAGAAAGATATATTCAAAAAATTTTCAAAAAAAATTGAGAAAAACAAAATACAAAAAAAAAAGATAATAAATGAAAAACACAAAAAAAATGTTTACAAAAAAAAAAAAACTATAAAAAAACAAAAAATGTTTTGCAACAAATAAATTAAATATTCCATACTTAACTTTTCTGCTATCCAAAAATTCTGTTTTGAGTTTATTTATATGTGAATACTATTAATTCTCTGTTTACTACCCGTTTGTTAATTATCGATTGAAACATTTAAATAGCCGGGGTTAAGTTTTAAAGAATTCTTTATGCTTTGTTAAAAACTAGCGAACTCGTTTTAGGCACTACTTCTAATTTTTCATTAATAGGAGCACGTATATTATGTTAGGAAATAACGACTATAGAATTCAATTATACTTACTTTTAGCTTTCTGAAAAATTGGAACGTACAAATTATTAAGGTTGCTCTCAAAAATTTTTAGGATTACAATCTAGTTTTCCTTTCTCCCCTCACTTTTCATGACCTACTTGGCATGAAAAATTTTATCCTTAAAAGATCTTATGTCAATGGGAACAAGATTTCGTTCCGTAAACATAGGCACCCAATAATTTTAAAAGATTATATAGGGAGTAAGAGGATAAAATTCATTACTCCTACAAATATACATTGGGTTAATTTTATTATTATGAAGTTGAAAAACAAAAATCATATTAGGAAAATAAGATTTCGTTTTCCTAATAATCCAAAAGAAAAAAAATGGAGGTTCGAGAAAAAATTACCTCACCTCAAATATCAAAACCCTCTTCATAAACCACACTACCCCCTTAGCCAATTACACGATTCTAGAATTAATTCAAAAATCTTTTTGAGAGCATAATTAGTAAATTGTATTATTTCCGGTAGCACTCGTATAAGCTAGAATTCTTATAATTCCAAACTATTTTCGTTAATCTAACCATTACAAATGTTGCCTTCTATTTGATTACATCAAGAAGTCTTTTGGCCAAAACTTTTGCGCTATTTAAATCATCTACATAATTTTAGGACTTAACTCTTACACCCCGTATATTTATTTCGATCTCTCTTAAATTGATTAAGCGATAGCCAAAACTTAGAGTTTTTTTTATTCCTTATAGATTCACCTCAAACTTTTGCTCTGGAATAGCAAAAGCCTAAGTATGGGGGTATTTGATGAACTGTAAATATGCGTATTTTATGCACATTAATTTAGTCATTTTCATTTATTTTCGTCGTTTTTACTTATTTTTGTTCAATAAAATGTTCCTATTCTTGTAAATTTTCTCCTAACTTGTTTTATTTTATTTTGCAGAAAAATTCCAAAATCTGCCAAAATTTGGGAAGTACACGCCCGTGACACATGGGTCACGCCCGTGACCGAGCCGTGACTGCGCATTTCCCGTGAAATCGGAAAATTTCTGAAGAAGAGGCTTGACACGCCTGGCGACACGCCCGTGTCACCCGACACGGGGCGTGACCCAAGCCCGTGTCCTCTCCTCTCGACGAATTCCACTCGACGATCGTCGAGTGTCGACACCAACTGTCACGCCCAGTGTCACGCCCGTGACCTGGGGCGTGACCCAATTTCAGCTCAACGATTTCGACTCGACACTTTCCGCTCGACATTCGTCGAGTGTCGACCCAACTGTCACGCCCATAGTCACGCCCGTGACATGGGGCGTGACCTTTCCAGCTGGCCCGACAAGATGCTGCCGAGGACATTTGACGCAACCCGCGCCCGGTCTACCTCCCCGACACGCCTAGGTCACGCCCGTGACCAGGGGCGTGACTGCTGCGAACTCAGCCCGAAGTCAACTTTGCTGTCCAATCGCCAGCCGCCTTCATGAATAGTACTGTCACGCCCCCATGTCACGCCGTGACCGAGGGCGTGTACTTAGAATTTTTTTCCTATAAATAGCCCAGTTCTGTAAGGTCCAAGGGTTCAGATTTTTGGGCCAAGTTAGTGTCTTTTTGTGGGCTTAATCCGTGGATACTAGTGCTATGTAAGGAGATTTCTCCCTTTTTATTTCATGTTTTGTTTTGCTTTATCTTTTAGCTTTGTAATAGCTTGAAAATTTTAATAAAATGTTAGATTTTCTCTCTTTATTTGGCATGAAAAGTTCATTTGGATGGCTCACCTCTTTCCTTTTTTTATCCTTGGTTTTCATCCTTGTCTTCACTTGTTCTTCATTTATGAAGTGTGTGTGTGTGTGTATGAGTGTAACATGCTTAATATTCATGTTTTTTACTTGTTTTCATGCTTAGGAATGTTAGTTTTCCCCCTTTTTCTCCATGTCTTTTTCCTTTAACTAGTCTTCATGCTTAGGATTTTGATTTCATTCTTATGATTTTTTTGAAAGAGATTTTAAAATAGTGATTTTGTTCTTTTTTTTTACTTAGTTTTCTTTTAGGATTGTAAAACTTTTTTCTTGTTCTTTTCAACTTCTTTTTCACCTTTTTTATCACTTTCATAACATCATAAGAATGAAAATGTTGGTATTTTAATTTTCCAAAAACTTTGATTTTGATTTACTTTGAAAAACTTTTGTCTTCAAAAAATTGAAATTTTCTCTTTTATTCATTTTTGGCAAAACCTAAGCATGAAAAAGTTAAATTTTTATTTTTGAGCACCTTTGATTTTGACTTTATTTTGTAAAACTTTTTGCTCATTCTCTTTTTGTTTGTTCTTTTTATGTGTTTTGGGTAAGTTTAGGAGTAGAAATCTTTTTATTTTCATTTTTAGTAACTTTAATTTTCTTTGTTATTAGTGTGTGTGAGTGTATGAGCCTAAATTTCTTTTTGTTCTTCTATATTTTCATGAGTGTGTGTGAGTGTAGGTGTATTAACTTTTATGCTTTAATTTAAATTGTGTAGAGTGTGTGAGTGTAGGTGTATAATTTTCATGTTTTCTTTTAATGCTTTGTTCAATTATGTAGAGTGTGTGAGTGTAGGTGTATAATTTTATTGCTTTCTTGAATTTCATATGGAGTGTGTGTGTTTGTGTGCATTTATTTCCGCCTACTCGTTAAGAGTTAAATGGCGCATCGTTTTCATTTTCAGTCCTACTCATTTGAGTAGGACTTGTAATTTTTCTTTCTTTATTTTTTCGCCTACTCACTTGAGTTTAAATGGCCGGACTTTTTTCAGTCTACTCGTTTGAGTAGGACTTGCAATTTTTCTTTCTTTATTTTTTCCGCCTACTCACTTGAGTTAAATGGCCGGACTTTTTAGCCCTGTAATCGCATTTATTTTCTCCTACTCATTTGAGTAGGACTCGCTTTCATTTCAGTCCTACTCGTTTGAGTAGGACTTGCAATTTTCAGCCTTTATTTACCGCCCCCACTCGTTTGAGTGGGACTCGCAAATTAAATTATGCAAATTTCTTTCATGTGTAACTTAGTTTTTTTTTTATAATTTGGAGTGTGCGTGAGTTCTCGTTTAGTTAACTTTTAGCTTTCTAAATGTTGTTATTTTTCTTTTGTCCCTTCTTATAAACGTTTAGCATTTAATTTCGAACTCGCGCCTCACTAAATTATAAGCCGTCCCCATACCGATGTGTGGCTAATCGCTATTAGCCTCGGCATCGAAGAGCATTGGGACATTTAAAATGATTTATAATAATTAAAGCTCTTTATTTTCATTTTAATTTAAGCACTTAGGGTTTACCCCGGTTTACGACGCGTAGGACCACATAATCGATGTGTGGGCCCTATTTCCGTAGTCCATATGCTAGCTAGCCGAGAGGCCGTGCATATGGACCGATCACCCCTGGGTAAATAGAGTTGCGTGCACCCCCTCGAGAGAGGACTAGCGTAATTCTACCGGATTGGGTCCCCCACCCAATAGCGGGTTCTTAGCGTAAACGGCGTTAAAGGAAATCCTTCGTCGGACTAACGTTCGGTCGAATTAGTCTTAACGTTTAGGTGAGCGATATCCCTATAGCTAGGTGAGCTCACATTTGTGGAACCTCCACGGCCAAGTTGCCTTATTATTAATTTGAAAACTAAGTCTTTTTATTATTAAAAATTGTTTTAGTCTTAATCCGATTCGATGCCGAGCGTTAACCCTTCATCGAATATTTTCTAAATCGTTTTTTCGCTCCTTTGTTTTTCCGTTTTTTGTTTTAAAAAAAAATCCACCTTATTTCAGTAAAATAATAGTCTATCTGGCTACTCATCAAGAGACCCTAAAGAAACTGATTGATGACTTGACATTAAAACAAGGACATGTCCTGGAAAATCAGCTTTGAATGAATGATAATCTGACTGCTTCTCATAATGCCATTGTCACTGAAATGAAAAATATAGCTACTGCCCAGACTACTGTAACTGCTACTGCCAAAGAAGCCTTTAATAAGCAACTACAAGAGAGCCTAACTACTGTTAAAACTGCCATTAAAGATTCTCAGAAGGCAATTACTGACAAGCTACAAAGGTTAAAACCTTTTTACAAAGATGGAATTAACTATTTGAATGCTCAAATTAGATTCCAGAAAGATGATTTTAGGGATCATATAGAAAGAGAAGTCATAAAGGGGAAGAGGGTGTTAGTCAAAGCAGGCTCTGATCATGCAAAATGGATTTCAAACTCCATCAGAGCTACCCTTGGATATCCACCCTTGTGTGATGATGATAATGTGGCAGAGTCTGGAATTAATCCTGCATATTTTGGAGGAGAACAAGCTGAAGTGGCTCAAGTGATATATCCTCCTGCAGATTTTAACATGATACATCAGGAGGTACAGTCTATGTATAGTCCTCCTGAGGGTAATCAGAATGTTATTCTTGAGAAGGTAGTACAGCCTGTGTCAGAGGAAATATTAAAAGAGCAAGATGCTTTATTAAAGGAGCAAGAAGCTTAATTATCTAAGAAGAGGTTCAGAGAACAAGCTGAATTAAGGCCAGACTTTGAGCAATGGAGCCCAACCTCTACGAATATCATATTAACTGCTTGGAAGGCACCTAAGGATAATTTCCTAGAGAGGGGCAAATGGTATTCTGACCAGGAATGGAAAAAGCATGAAGCTAGGCAAGAGGCCATTGTACAATACAGAAGGAAGGCTAAATTAGGGAAGCTACCTCCTAATGCACAGGAGCCTAGCAAGTATTTCCCTAAGCCTTATCACTATTTTGAGAGATAGAAGATAAGAGCTGAAGAACAGAAAAAGAAAGATCTTAAAGGGAAGAAGCCTGCTGATGACAATGATGCTCCAGTTCAAGCAAAGATTCAATCTGGAAAGGGCAATGTTATCAAGGAGCCAGAGCAGCCATAGGATAGAATTTTTCTTATGTTTACAATCTTGTAATCTTTTATATTAAACTCCATGTAAACTTCTGATTAATAAAACTTTTTGAAGTTGTAAGAACAATGTTTTATGTTTAGTCTATTACATTATTGTTCTGAGATAATTATTTATACATGTTCTGTTTATACATGTTTAGTTCTTACCCTGTCACATAATACTGTTTTACATCATACTGAGAATTTGTTATGTATGGTGTATATCATTGACTAAGGGTTATGACTTCTCCAAATAGGGCGAGATTGTTAGGTACATTGGAATATATGTACCTGATTTGAAGAAGCCTCACCCTACTCAATGATATACATCAAGGTGTATTTGATGTCCTTTGAGTTTATGTGTGCAGGTTAAGTAATTGCAGGAAAAGCATAAAAGTTTCTAAGTCCCTATGTCGACACATAGAGGAGAAGTGTCGACACTTAAGAAGGCTTGTGTCGACACCTAGAGAAGCTGTGTCGACACTTGGAGTAATTGTGTCGACACCAGGAAGGCAGAGTCGACACCAGAAGAAAAGTGTCGACACATACAGGCTGTGTCGACACAATGTGAAGAATTGTCAACATTATCTGTGTCGACACTTAGAGGCAGTGTCGACACCCAGAGAAACTTTGTCGACATCAAAAGTGTCGACACCAGGAGGCTGTGTTGACACTCAGCAAACTTCAACAAAGTTAAAGTACATGTGTCGACACAAAGGAGATGTGTCGACACTCAGCAGAGTTTCAACACATGAAGGCATGTGTCGACATAAAGAAGATGTGTCGACAATTAGCAAGTTTCAACACAAGAAGTTGTGTCGACACAAAGGATTTGTGTCGACACACATCAGAAATCAACTAAGTATTGAAGACGAAGTACTTGTGTCGACACACAGAATCAGTGTCGACACATTCAACAGAAGGCTTGTGTCGACACACAGAATCAGTGTCGACACATTCTGAAGAAGCAGTGTCGAGAAGCTGTTACAACAACATAAGGAGTTGTGTCGACACCATGAAGGCTAGTGTCGACACTTAGTCTACTTGTGTCAACACTTAGTCTATTTGTGTCGACACATAAAGACTATCTGTCTCGACACTTTCAGACAGTGACAGAGATTTCAAGAAGTGACTGGATGACTTGACAGCTGCCATTTCAACCGGTCAACTGCAACTGTCAGAGCCATCAGAAAGTTGTTAGAAACCGGATCAGTCGGTTATCTTGGAGGAAGACTATTTAAAGACCTTTCTCCTTCGACAGAAATAATGAAGTAATCAATTGAAAAACCACACAAAAAGAAGAAGACCTTCAAGAGAAGATCTAAGAAGTTGGAGAGAGAGCTCCTTCTAAGAAGAACAGCTGTTGAACCAGGCTGATAAGTAAGATTCAGATTGAGATTTGATTTAAAGACAGAAGTTGATTGAAGATCATCTTCAGGAGATTCAACCCTACTGTGTTCTAATTCAAGAAGCTTTGAAAAAAGCCAAGGGAGGTTGATCTCTGTAAAGTTCTTTCAAGAACTCATCAAGAAGCCAGTCAAATCATCTCTCTCTTTCAGAGTTGTGGTTATTTATCTTGTAAACTTTATTTTTTGTAGGATCCTAAGGGATCTGAGTTGTAAGACTATTTTATAAAGGCTGAGTGTAGGAGACTGTGTGCTCTAAGTGTAGGTCTTGTTGAAGACTGAGGTAGGGCCTTGTGCCTGAGTTGTAGGATACTTTGCTCTCTGAGTGTAGGTCTTGTTGAAGACTGAGTGGTAGGGCTTTGTGCCTGAGTTGTAGGAGTGGGGGCACTCTGAGTTGTGGGAACCTGTTTGTGGTTCTGAGTTGTAAGATCTGAGGATCTGAGAAGAAGTGGAGAAGTTAGGCCGAATCTAGTACACTACTAGATAGGCGAAGGGGGAAAGTGGATGTACCCAGACCTTGGGGAACCACTATAAATCCTGTGTGCACTCTGTGTATGTTTGATTGTATGGTTGTTGTGTTGTGATAATTGTAGAATTGCATTTACAGTACAGTATTTCTACCTTTAAAGTCAAAAAGAAAAAAACACCTATTCACCCCCCCTCTAGGTGGTTAGGCACTATTTCTTTCAATTTGAGTTTCAAATTCGTTGTTATTCTACAGGGTCAAGTACTATATATTTAAAAATGTTAAATTCATAATACAATTTAAGTACCTGTGATGACGTCCTCATGATTCCTTGGCTCGGCAAGGTCTAATGCGTACATCTGCTCTTGCCCTCTACCTTGTCCATAAGGTCCTCTGCCTCGGCCTCAACCTCATCCTCGGCCTCGGTCTCGGCCTCGGCACTGCTGTACTGGAGGGGCCTCTAGGGGTGGAGGAGGTGGAGGAGGAAACAGACGAAACTGATGCGGGCACTTAGGTCTAATGTGACCCGGCTGGTGGCACCCATAACAATCTACCGGTCACTGGCCATGATCATCCTACCTCATCTTGTCATGTGTCTGTAGTGGTGGAGGAACTAGTGCTGCCGAAGGCCTCTGCTCTTTCCTAAAGTTAGGACGATAGCGTCCCCCACCCCTCTTGTGCCTCATAACCCTGCCTCTCTGTGAGCCCCGAATACTCTCCCCGAAGGACGGCCCATCCAGCGGTCTCTTTCCCCTGCTCTGCACCATTAGCTGGTCTGCCTCCAGCTTCTTCGCCATCTCTATGATCTGATCTGAAGTGCCATGAGAGATGAATAGTAGTGTCTGTCCAAATAATCTCTAAGGCCCCGATAAATTCTCTTTGCGTGCCTCCTATCGTCCAAATCATGTATCCCCGCAAACCTGGCCAGATGGGAAAACTCCCTCTAGTACTCGATCACTGACTTGGTCCCTTGTTTGAGATTCAAAAACATCTCTTCTAGCTCGTCCATGTCCGTGGTGGACACAAAATGCTCCAAGAATGCCTCGTTGAACTCCTCCCAATAAATATCTGACAGTGCCCTATCTGCATAGGTGGAGTGCAGCATGGACTTGCACCACCTCTTTGGATGGACATCCAGTGCAGAAGATGCCAAAGGGACTGCCTAGCTGATAGGGTAGCTGATGCCTGCTAGCATCTCCTGTATGTCCTCGAGCCATTCCTCAGTCTTTACTGTATTCTCCGTCCCACGGTACATAGGAGGGGAAAAGCTCCTAAATGCACTCAACCAGTTCGATCCCAGATTTGGCAGCTATGCCGGGTCCTGCTGGGCTCTAAAGGCCTTAAGATTAGCCGTCAGGGTTTGCCCCATCTCCCTCTGCTGAAAAGGAATGGTAGTCGGAGGGTGAGGAACCACATTCTACGGTATGGCGACCTATGGAGGCTGCATAAAGGTAAGGTTTATATTAGAATTGGCCTAACTCATTGCTTAGGTGGACTGTTTTATTTGACTTTTTTACACAAGGGCACAACATTGCTTCTCATGCATTGGTCATACGCACCATGAAGCCTTATCATATAAATTAGTATGAGCTCTTTTATATGATAAGTTATATTTGGAAATCTTAACTTATAAGTTTGTATGAGCATTCATATAAGTTAAGGTACTTCTGTGATGGTAATTTAGTAGTAGCATATTCTACTTGTCATTCTTTACTCTGTTTTACTTACAGTACCTTGTTTACTTATAGTACCTTTCTTTCTATACAGTTCATCATACCTTACATGTGATATATATATAGAACTGCTAGAGTAGAAATAGATTGATACTATATATACTTGTTAGTATAACCCCACTGTCACCTGCTTCTTTTTATACCCCTTGTTGTCCTCCGCTTCGTCCTCTCGCTCGTTGCCTAGGAGTTGCGGGGGCGAGGTGTGGAGGAAACGACTTAGTCATTATGAATAACGGTCGGTTGTGACCAAATCATTTTAGGAGCTTGAGGAGATGGAGTACCGGCACAACCACCAGGACGAGGTGGCAGGACGTGAGGAGCTGATAACACCACCACCTACTACTACTACTACAACCCGTCGTCAGGTGGGATGAGTTTTCTGATGATAATTTAGCTTTCGCTTTGTTGTCTCTTTGAGAGAGAGAGAGAGATTTGATATCATGTACAGGGCATAAGCACGTTTTTCTTTTGTTGTACTCATTTTGGACTCTATTGTGCTTTCGTTTTCTTTATAGATGATAGTGTTGTGACTTGTGGACTAGCTGCTTTATACACTGCTTTTATACATCCATTTCTACATTGGCTGAACAGGTTATATGATCGTACTAGCCGGCAGGATCGGCGTCTTGCGGTGTCGATTAACCCGTGAGTTAGTGTCACCGTAAGGCGGCAATTCTGGGCATAAGATCAGGAGCCTCCTTAATAAGGGGGAGGTGTCTTACAAACTGGTATCAGACGTGAGCTATGTCCTCTAAAGCTTGTGACAAAATATCAGAATTTAATAAATTCATATGGCCTAGATTCAAATTTATTTCCTAACTAGGCATATTTTCCAATAATTCCACATATTGGGATTTTTGATCCCAAAAATCTCAACCTTCCCATGGGAGGTGTATTCCATCCCCATAAGCCACTGTCCAGAGTTTCATGGACATGCAAGGGTCCAAATTGGCTAAATTCCCATTTTCCAATTTTTACTCTAGGCACCCCAAATTTGAACATACCTATCTCATGCATGTGGGATTTCCCAAATATACAGAGGTCAAAATGACTTGAAATTTTTACCATGGATTTATATTGACACAATGGACATGCCACCAAAATTTTGTGGCATTTGGAGTCATATATTTGCAAAAAATACACTTAATTTTAATATTAGTATTTCATCAGATACTATAGCAAAAGTCTGACCAAAAATTTTCATTTTTGGTCAGAGAATAGGTTTAACCTAATAACAAGCATCACCAAAATTTTATGTCATGAGGACTTATGGTTTGGCTTGGGAATTTATTTTAAGATCTGCGCTAGCCTAGGACCAGTCATGGTAGAATAGTCCTACAGGGAGTTCTACTATACCAAATCCTAACTTTAGGGTGTCATTTTAAAGGTAAGGTCAAGGCATACATTTTTAATGTTGATAGAAACCTTTTAATGTGCCTCTAATAGGCATAACATCAACATGCAAGAACACTATAAAATGTGACAATAATAACACTGTTCATAATATAATGAAATATCAAATTAATTCATCAGATCTGATGGCTCCTGGCCATCGTTCCCAATCAGCCAATGGCTGAGATAGAGCCATCCTGAGCCAATTTTGCTGGCTTATTCCAGCCACATGGGCCGGCGCCACCGCCGGCAATTATTGCTACCACCTCCATTGAGGTGGTAGCTAGCATTTCCAGACGGTGAGGATGCCAAAGGAGGATGCTCCGGTGATGCCGAGCTAGAAGAAAAGCTCGGAAAAATAAACACAATATCTCATGGTATCGGGCTCAATTGAGCCCGATATCTCGCCTAATTAATCTAGAAAGCTAGTACGGGGTGAGGTGAGGTGAAACGAGCCTGTAGCAAGGCTTGGCGGAATGTGTGGTGGTGGTGTGCCTTGGCCAACGATCTCTCCGGCGATCTAGCCTGATCCTTCGTTTCTCCAGCAAAATGCTTGCTCCAAGCATCAAACTCCACTTGTTTGAGCTCTCTGAGAGTGATGGTGGGCTTAGATTTGACTGGGAGTGGCTGTGTGAGTAGTTTTGATTAAGGGGGTGGCCAGCCATGAGCATATCATGCTTCTTCTTGCTTCCAAGTGTCCACCAGCCCCTCAATCCTGCTGAAAAGAGCCTTGGGAGCTCAGCCATGATCTTGGGCAGATGGAAGGAGTGCCACATGGCCTTTATCCCCTCTTTCTCTCTCTCCTCTCTCCTCATTTTCTCCAAAATTCCTAAGCTACTCTGATGTATGTATTCTCTCTCCTAATTTTGGGGGTTAGGGGCTGTCATTGACCTCTTGGGCTGGTTATGGGCCTTGAGACATGAGCTTAGTCAATTAGGAATGGGCTTGGCTCATATCATTTCCTCTCTTTAAGACCTAAGTTGACTTGTTGACTTTTTAGGTTGACTTGGTCAACATGATGAGTGGTATGGCCCCACTTGATATTCATAGACCAAATGGTACCACCCAACTTGGGTTGGGCCAAGGTGGTGCCCCGCTTGGACTAATTGTTCCTTTAGTTGTGGGTTTGACCAAATTAAGGTTAGGGTTGACTTGGGTCAACTTGGGTCAATAAGTGACCCAATGACATGTCTTATGGTTCACTTAGATTGTTATTAGGGTTAGGGTATAGTGGTGGGGCCAATGTGTAGCTAAGACCCCAATTTGGCTTGTTTGACTTGAGTTAATTTGTGTCCTATAGTGGGTCCTATGTGACTACACCCTAACTCCCTGGGTCAAACCTAGCCTAAACCCATGCCCCCCCACCACATGTCCTTACCCAATCTCAGTTAAGGGAGTCTAATTAGAAATGAGATGTTACATAAGATATCTCAAAATTCTTTTTACATAACTAAAATGAGATTCCTTAGGATCTACTTGAAATCTTGCACAGAAACCTGTGATAAACATTATTTGGGCTACTAGTTGTAAGAAAAAGAAGAGATCCAATAGTTGTTCTATTTGTTTTTTGATCAACATGATTACCAGAAATATCTTTATCTAGAACAACATTAGTAGCAATATGAGTTTTCATGTTAGAGGTAAGTTCTATACTAAATCACTTTATCAATTCCTTTGTATACTTGGATTGTGAAATTAAAATGTCTTCATCTCTTTGCTTCACTTGAAATCCTAGGAATAAACATAATTCTCTCATGCTACTCATTTCAAACATGAATTGCATTAAGTTAGCAAACATTTTGCAAAGTCCAGAGTTTGTTGATCCAAAAATAATATCATCCACATAAATTTGGACAATTATCAGCTTTTCCTTATTGTTTTATCCACCTTTCCTCCCGTGAAAGAGTGATCTAAGAGAAAAGTGAATAAGGTCTCATACCAAGTTCTTAGAGCTTACTTTAAACCATAAAGTATTTTTATTTAGTTTATAAACATATGATTGGTAAGTTGGATTGACAAAACCTGGTGGTTGTTTAACATAGACTTCCTTTCACTTCTCTCTCTCTTTCTCTCTATCCTCCTACTTTATGACAAGAACTAGAGCTTCGAAAACCCCGCAATGGAGTGCATTTTTGCGCTAGTCGATGATGGTTTTACGTTGATCGCCACCGACTCGTCTGCTGTCAACACCATCCTCGTCCATAAATCTAATGAGTGTTTGATCTGGTGGCCAACTTTAGAGGAGGGGTGAATAAGGTTCATAAGTAAATGCAAAATTAAGAAGAATTTTATCAATAGAGCATGGTCTGGAAACTACCGCAAGCGGTAGGCTATCGCTTGGCAGTAGGTCACAGAGCCACTTTTCTTCGTAAAATTTTGATGTCCAAATTTTCACACAACAATCAATGCCCTAGCAACATGAAACCACGATTTTGCGATAAAATAAAAACGAAATATAGTTTTATTTAAAATTAAGAATAAGGATTTATAATCAATATAACTGGATCTCTGTGACATCAGAGATCATAGGAGATGAAACAAACAACTCTCTTTTGGTTTCTATACAGATTCTCAACTAGGACTGATTGTCTCTCTATCTTCTTCCCAAGAAGATCGATAAGCCGACTCTTCACCTTTCTCCCAGGAGGGGTCTTTGAACCCACTAGATCTCCCAGATCTATACATCCTCCAAGGATGATTTCACGTAGATACCTCCCAGAAATCTGACGACCTCGCAGGTCGATTTTCCTCTCACATAGAATAAATAGAAAAGAGAACATACATATAAAATTAAGAGTTCGAAATTATTGCTCCCTCAAAAGAATAAATATTTCATAGAATGATACGTGGTTGATGTTTCTTAGTGTCGTTCCTTTTGCACTCGATCAATCGTTGATGGTCCTTGGAGACTTCGCTCTTCAGAGTTCTTTGATCACAAACAGGAGTCAAAAATTTTGCTTTTCCTTAATGGAGATGCTGGTTCTTACAAATAGTGGCAACATCCAAACCCTCGACATATAATACTCCTCCATGTTGTCGTGGTTGTCTCCTCAGAAAAATAAACACATGTTTTTATACTCGTCTTTAAAAAGGGTACTGCCGGTGGTAGAGCTATCGCCCGACGGTAGGTCTCTTCACACGGTGTTGACAGTTGTCCAATAAAATAGTAAAAATATCCAAAAATATTCTTTTTCTGAATAAGACTACTGCGGCACGTTAGGCTTACGCCCGACAGTATGTCTTATCATACGGTGTCTCCAGCTCTCCATTATATTAGGGAAATATCCCAATAAATATTCGCGCCACTTTTGAATACCGCAGTACGATAATGCTAGCTCCCAGAGGCAATGCTCTCTCCATGATGCAGTCGAATTGGTTAACACCCAGAGGTAGTAGCTAAAGCCCGGTGTTAATAGTTTCTCCATGATGCAGTCGAATTGTCTAGCGCCCGTGGTAGAGCTAACACCTAGCGGTATCGATGCAGTCGAATTGGCTGGACTATTCATTTGACTACATAAACAGAGCCCAGTAGTAGCTCTAGCACTTGGCGGTAAGTTAGACAGAGAGAAACCATTGTGCTTGACTTTAATCCTGCGCCTCTAGCCCCAGTGGTAGAGATAACGCCCTTCCGGGAGTTTTTCAACGATGATCGGGCAGGGAAACCATCGATTATGGCCCTCCCCATGAGACCCTAAAACTGGGATTCATGAGGAAGGATCACCGTTGGCGGTGGACCTGCCCGGTCACCGCCAGACAACCCCTGGCGGGGTTTGGCAAACTCACTAGTGTGCTCCAGACAATTTGCTGTCAAATCTGGCTAACCTGTGAGAAACCTAGAATTTTTTAGTCCCACATCGTTGGATTGGCTTTTCTTTTGGTGTTTAAATAATAGGATAACCTATTTAGTTTGAAATATAAGACAACAGGCGCGCTAATCACAGTGGTCGTGCTAACTTTCAATCTCACGAGCGTAATAATATCAGTGTTGGTTGCGCCTAAACTGTGAGAAACCTTAATTTTTTTTAAAATTTTTGTTCTTTAGACCCATGTCGTGGGAGATTTACTTTGCTTTCGTTATTTAAATAATATGAGAGTACTGCTTTGTTTGATATGTAAGACAACTGACAGGCTAACCGTAGCGGGCCAGTTAACCTTCAATTTAACATAAGTAGTTTTAGTGATGGCCAGTCACATTCTCATTCAGATTGTTTTCAGAGTTAGGAGGGTAAAATTGTAATTTCACATTATAGGTTGGAGCCTTATTAAATTCCTTGGTTTAGGACACCCGTCTATGATAGGTTTAGGTGCCCTATAAAAATTTAGACGGATGACCCTATTGATTGAATGGTATCTCAATGATCGAACGACTGAGGTGTTCTGATCTAATCAGATTAGTTGGTCAGAATTGATTGGATGGTATGCTATAGTTACACAAGATATGTCGTGAAAATATTATATATCTCTACCATATATAAAGAAATAAGAAATCAATTAATTATAAACCCTTTGGAGTGATTCAGACTGTCGGATCTGACTCACGATTTCTACGGCCATCTGCCTGGATACGGTCGCAGGCTGCCCAGGAGCATCGATCATGGGCATAGCATGTGTGTAGATGCTCATGTTTGTGTGTGTGTGTTTATATATATAGGTAAAGAATTGGTTTTCTCCTGCTTAGGGAGAAAATCGTCCAAATTTATCTTATTTTAAAAAATGATCAACATAAAAGTTGTAGATCTCGTATAGCTCTACAACTATGATGTCAATCAAAGCACGGTTTAACCATAACGAGGTGTGGTCTCCTCACCCAGTCCCGAGCTCCAAGTGTACCTGCGGCATCCATGCTCCTCCTCCCAATCTTAGCATCCAATAAAACATCTCTCTCCCTCTTACTTCCACACTCTCTCTCTCTCTCCAACTTTAATATAAGAACTAGAGCTTCAAACTCCCTGCGATGGAGTGCATTTTTGGGATAGTTGGCGAGGGTTTCAGGTTGATCGCCACCGACCTTAGAGGGGGAGGGGGGGGGGGTGAATACGGTTTTTAAGTAAATTCAAAATTAAAAAGAATTTTACCAAGATAACTTGATCTAGAAGCTTCTGCGGGTAGAAGTCTACCGCGTGGCGGTAGGTCACAGGGCCACTTTTCATCGTAAAATTTTGCTTTCTTATTTTTCACACAACCCTCAATGTCGTAGAAACATGCAACCACGATTTCGAGATGAAATAAATAGGAAATATAATTTTATTAAAAATTAAGAACATGGATTTACAATCAATAAACTTATCTCCATGACGCCGGAGTTCGTAGGGGATGATTCAAACAACTCCCTTTTGGCTTTTATACTGACCCTCAACTATGACTGGTTGGCTCTCCCTCTCTCTTCTTCCCAAGAAGATTGATGAGACGACACTTCACCTTCCTCCCAAGAAGGATCTTAGAGCCCAACTGAACTCCTAGATATAGACGTCCTCCCAGGACGATTTCCCATAAATTTCTTCTAGAAATCTAACAACCTCCCTAGTCAATTTCCCACAAATTCCTCCCGAAAATTTGACAACCTCCTAGTTCGATTTTCCTCTCACACATAACAAATAGAAAAGAGAAAATACGAATAAAATTAAGAGTTTGAAATTGTTGTGCCTTCAGAGGAAGAAATCCTCCATAGAACGATGTGCGATCGATGGTTTTGAGCTCGATCAACTGTTGATGGTTGTTGCGGACTTTGCTCTTCAAAGTTCTACGATCACAAACAGGAGGGAGAAATTTCACTTTTCATTCTTGGATACGGTGGTTCGTACCAATAGTGGCTGCAGCCGAACCCTAGACGTGTAATATTCCTCCTTATTGTAGGGGTTGTCACCTCAGGAAAAGAAACTCACACGTTTTTACTCGAATTTAAAAAAGCTACTGCTTATGGTAGTGCTAGCGCCCGGCGATAAGTCATTTCACTCGGTGTTGACAGATTTCCAATAAATTATGAAAAATATCCATAAATATTCTTTTTCCGAATATGGATATCGCGACGTGTTAGGCTAGTGCCCGACGATATGTTTTGTCACACAGTGTCACCAACTGTCCATTAGACTAGGTAAAATATCCCAACAAATATTCGCCCTACTTTTGGATACCGTGGCACGGTAATGCTAGTTCTCGATGGTAGTTCTTTATCTACGATCAGTCGAATTGGTTAATGTCCGGTGGTAGCGGATAAATCCTAGCGGTAGTAGTTTCTCCATGATGCTGTCGAATTATCTAGTACTCATGGTACAACTAACGCCTGACGATATCGATGCAGTTGAATTGTCTGGACTATTTGTTTGACTACATAGCTAGTTCATGACGGTAGTGCTAGCGCTTGGCGGTAAGTCACAGAGAGAGAAATCATTACACTTGGCTTTAGTCCTGTGCCGCTAGTGCCAACGATAAAGAGATAACGCCCTTGTAGGATTTGTCTAACGGTGACCAGGAAGGGCCATCGTTGGCAATGGCCCTCCCTGTGAGACCCTAAAACTGGAATTCACGGGGCAGGGCCACAGTCGGTGGTGTCCTTTCTCGGTCACCGCCGGACAATCCCTGGCGGGGTTCGATGAACTCACTAATGTGCTCCGGGAAATTCCCCAGCAACTCCGCCTAACCAATGATAAATCTTGGATTTTTAATTGTTTAGTCCCACATCACTGGATTGACTTTTCTTTTGTGTTTAAACAATAGGAGAAACCAGTTTAGCTTGAAATGAAAGACAACGGGCGGGCTAATCACATCGGGTGGGCTAACTTTCAATCTAATCAGATCAGTCTGTCAGAATTGATTGGATGTATGCCAGTGTTACACACGATATATCATGAAAGTAATATATATCTCTACCATATATAAAGAAATATGAAATCAATGAATTATAAACTCATTGGAGTGATTCAGACCATCAGATCTGTCTCACGATTTTTGCAGCCATACGCCTGGATGCGGCCCTAGGCCGCCCGAGAGAATCGAGCATGGGCATAGACCGTGCATAGATGCTCGTATGTGTGTGTGTGTGTGTCTATAATATATATGAGGAGTTATAGGGAGTGAATCGGTTTTCTGCCCCTTTGGGAGAATGCCGTCCAAATGTATCTTATTTTAAAAAATGATCAACATGAAAGTTGTAGATCTCATGTAGATCTACAACTTTCATGTCGATCAGAGCACAGTTTAACCAGAACGAGGTGCGGTCTCCTCTCCCGGACCCGAGATCCATGCACACCTGCAGCATCCACGCTCCTCCTCCAGATCTTGGCATCCAAGAGAACATCCCAATCTCCCTCTCGCTTCTCTCTCTTTCTCTTTCTCTCCTCTGACTTTATGACAAGAACAAGATCTTAGAAATCCCCATAATGGAGTTCGTTTTTGGGCTAGTCGGCGATTTTTTCGCGTTGATCGCCCCCGACTCGTCCGCAATCAACAACATCCTCGTCCACAAATCTAACGATTATTTGATCTAGTGTCCAACTTTAAAGGGTTTGAATATGGTTTTTAAGTGAATTCAAAATTAAAAGGAATTTTACCAAGACATCCTAATATGGAAGCTACCGTGGGCGGTAGGCTACCATGTCGTGGTAGGTCACAGAGTCGCTTTTCTTCGTAAAATTTTGCTTTTCGATTTTTCACACAATCCTCAATGCCCTAGCAACATGCAAACACAATTTTGAGATGAAATATATGAAATATAATTTTATTCAAAATAAATAATAAGGATTTACATTCAATACAACTTGATCTCCGTGACGCTGGAGATCGTAGACAATGAATCAAACTCTCATTTGGTTTCTATACTGACCCTTAACTAAGACCGGTTGGATCTCTCTCTTCTTCCAAAGAAGATCAGTGAGCCAACTCTTCACCTTCCTCCTAGGATGGGTCTTAGAGCCCCACTAGGTCTCCAAGATCAAGATGTTCTCCCAGGATGATTTCCCACAAATTGCTACCAGAAATCTGACGACCTCCCAGGTCGATTTCCCACAGATTCCTCCCAAAAATCTGACGACCTCCCAGATCGATTCCCCTCTCACACAAAATAAATAGGAAAGAGCAAATATAAATAAAATTATGAGTTTGAAATTATTGCTCCCTCAAAAGAATAAATCCTCCATAGAATGGTGCGTGATCGATCCTTCTGAGTGGTTTTCTTTTTGCACTCGATCATCCGCTAATGGTTGTTAGAGACTTTTCTCTTCGGAGTTCTTCGATCACAAACAGGAGGGAGAAATTTCACTTTTCCTTCTTGGATATGGTGGTTCATACCAACAGAGGTAGCAATCGAATCCTAGACGTATAATACTCCTCCTTGTTGTCGTGGTTGTCTCGTCATGAAAAGAAACGCGAGATTTTATAATCGCTGCTGTTAAAGTTGGAGACCGGGCGGTCTGTCTTGGCGGGTTGAGACAACCGGGCGGTCTAGCGATCTTCATCGGCGACCTATCTGCTTCTCTTATGGTAAGCCGTGCGGTTAGCCCTTCTGTCTAACCGCGCGGTTTGTGCGGTTTTACCTTGTACAGTCCGCTTAACTTGTATTTTTTAGTCCCACATCTCTTATTTGTATTCTCTCTTCTCTCCTCCATTCTATATAAGGGAGGGCATACCTCATTTTTGGATAATAAAATTTCAATTATTCAAAAGTTATTCTGCTTGTTCTCTCTTTTTACTGCTTTCTAACATGGTATCAGAGGACTCGACTCCTCCTGATTCTATGTCTTGCTGTCTGCCCGGCTTGTTGTGCCGGTTTGCTTTTTATTCGCGCGGCCTATTCTCTAGCCGTTCGCCTTCTTCTGCTCGCCCGGCTGTTCTCCACCTTCTTCTGCTCGCCCGGCCTGTTCTCTACTGTTCGCACGGCCTGTCCTCTAGCCGTTCGCCCTCTTCCCCTCTGCTTGTGTCTGCAGCTAGGTCGTGGCCTTTCTGGCCGCTGGATTTAGTCCCTCTGCAGCTTTTCTTCCTATCCGTGCGGGTTGTATCCTAACCGCCCGGCTTCCTTGTTTCCAGCTGCTATGGCTTTTTCTGATGCCTCTACTCACCCCTGTTGCCAATCCGGCTCCTCCTCTTCCCCTACTCCTTCCGGGAACCTTGGGACCGTTTCCGATTGGAGCGTCTCTTTCACCTTTCTTCTTCGCTCACAACGCAAACGCCACCACCTCGTTGATGACCCACCTCCTATCACTTCACCTCTCTTTGATGACTGGGATGCCAGTGACGCGCTTGTGCGTACTTGGCTTGCGAACAGTCTTTCTGATGAGTGCCTTCCCGTCATACGTCATGATGAGACGGTCAAGGCCGCTTGGCTTCATCTTGCCGCTTTGTCCAAGGGGCTCAGACTTCCCGCATCTATACGTTGTAGACCTCTTTGCCCGTCCCACCTTGTCTCCTGCTGCTGCCTACCAACAGTCCAGGCTCTTGGGGCTGAGATTCTTCAGAATCGTCCCTTTTCTGCGGATTTGGCTCAACAACACACGCACTTCCAGGAGCTTCTGGTCGTGTGTTATCTGCTCCGGCTTCCCGATACTTATGACATGATCCGCCAGCAAATTTTGGGTGAGGCTGAATCTCCCACTTTGGATGCCACCGCTGCTCGCATCGCTGTTGTTACCTCTCTCCTTCAGCTTTCCCCCCGCTCCACCAAATGTGTCTTTCTGGGGTACTCCACCACTCAGAAAGGCTATTGTTGCTTTAACCCTTCTTCGTCAGCAGTTCGTCTCTGCTGACGTTACCTTCTTCGAGAATGCCTCCTACTTCTCGGCTCCCTCCTCCTCTCCTTCCCCACCTTCTGACTCTCCTACTATTCCCTTCGTTCCCTTATCTCCTAGATACCCCCTCCTCCTCCCTCTCCGTCTCCTCCTCTCGTACGCCGCCGTCGCTCTCTTCTCCCGGGCCAGCTCTCTCTGCCACGGACGCTCCGGATCTGACCTGGATCTCCCTGTGGCGCTTTGCGGACATGAAAGTCTTACACCTTCTCGCAGGGCCTTTGCGCTGGCTATCTCTGCTACTGCCACGCCTCGTTCCTATCAGGAAGCCCTTGCGATTCATTGGAAGCTGGCCATGGATGAGGAAATGGCGTACATGGACTCTTGCCTCCCACGATGTCGCTGGGAACGGCAATCGCAACTGGGCTCCTCTTATGGGGTTGATTACCATCAGCACTAGGTCCTTCTCTCTGTGGCCGTCAATCGAGATTGGCCGATCTCTCAGCTGGACGTCGAATTATGGTGACCTTCACGAGGCCGATGGAACAACCTCCTGGGTATGTTGCTCAGGGGGAGACACGGGTACCAATTTAAAGCAGATCTTGGTTTGACAAGTTCATTCTCTTGTGCGAAGCTCTGCTGATCACTCTCTCTTTATTCTCCTTCAATGTCGATGCGGTGATAAATAGACAAAGCGACAGGGTCCTGGGGATTCTCTAAGTTCTCTCTCAGCGTAAGAGGCAGGATTGACTGGAGTAATGGCTAAGGACAAAACCTGGACAGATGATTTCCTCTTAGATAGTTTGCGGTAGGCGTCTGGTAAGCTCATATACCTCACAGTCGCATTTCTATCGTAGGTAAGGTGATCAGTTCATGCAAGCGCTAGGGAGTCGTCATCTACAGTCCGCCTTGCGGATCTATGTCAAAGCAGCGCCAAACTACTTTTTCAGAAGAAATCTGAGGATTGAAACTATAATTTTATTCAAAATAAGTCAATCAGGATTTTACATTCAAGCTCTGTTGTCTCTCCAGTGAAGCTGGAGTATCGCAGTACAATGAATAAAACTCTCATTTGTGTTTCTATACTGATAACAAGGCCGGTTATACTCTCCTCCTTCCAAAGAAGATCAGTGAGCCAATTTCATTCTGAAGAGATTTTAGAGCACTCCTTTTGTCACGTCTGATAAAGAGCTGGCTGACATCTCCAAGCCAGTTCTCCGCCCGGCATGTTTCCCACAAATTGCTCCCAGAAAGTCTGGACGACCGGGCTCCCAGGTCTTGACTCTTTGGCTTTTAACCGGGCGGTCAGCAGATCTCCTCCCATCTGACGACCTCCCAGATCGATTCCCCTCTTATGGTAAGCCGTGCGGTTAGCCCTTCTGTCTAACGCGCGGTTTGTGCGGTTTTACCTTGTAAGTCCGCTATAAATAAAATTATGAGTTTTTATTGCTCCTTCTCTCCTCCATTCTATAGAAGCGTGATCGATCCTTCTGTAAGTGGTTTTCTTTTTGCACTCGATAATAAAATCATTCCGCTGCTTGTTAGAGACTTTTAACATCTTCGGAGTTCTTCGATCACAAACAGGAGGGAGAAATTTCACTTTTCCTTCTTGGATATGGTGGTTCATACCAACAGAGGTAGCAATCGAATCCTAGACGTATAATACTCCTCCTTGTTGTCGTGGTTGTCTCGTCATGAAAAGAAACGCGAGATTTTATAATCGTCTTTAAAAAATCTAGCACAAGTTGTAGAGCTAGTGCCCGACAGTAGGTCTCTACATGTGGTGTTGACAGCTGTCCAATAAATTAGGAAAAATATCCTAAAATATATTTTTTCCGAATATGGATATCGCGGCACGTTAGGCTAGCTCCTGGTGGTATGTCTTGACACGCGGTGTCGCCAGCTGTCCATTAGATTAGCGAAAATATTCCAAAAAATATTCGCACCACTTTTGCATATTGCTGCGCCGTAATGCTAGTTCTCAGCTGTAGTGCTTTATACACAACGCAGTCGAATTGTTTAACGCCTAGCGGTAGTGGCTAAAGCCCTGCGGTAGTTGTTTCTCCATAATGAAGTCGAACTGTCTAGCGCCCATGGTAGAGCTAATGCCTAGCGGTATTGATGCAGTTGAAATTGCTGGATTTTTGATTTGATTACATAGTTAGTACTCGTTGGTTGCGCTAGCGCTTGGTAGTATGTTACAGAGAGAGAAATCATTGCGCTTGACTTTAATCCTGCGCCGCTAGCGCCAGCAGTAGAGATAACACCCTGTCGGGGGTTGTCCGATGGCGAATGGGCAGGGCCGCCGCCGACAGTGGCCCTCCTAGTGAGGCCATAAAATTGAGATTCAAGGCATAGGGTCACCGCCGGACAACCCGTGGTGGGGTCTTGCGAGCTCGCTAGTATGCTTCTGGTAATTCGCCGGCGACTCCTCCTAACATGTGAGAAACCAAGGATTTTTTTAATTTTTTGGTCGCATATCATGGGATTGGCTTTTCTTTTGGTGTTTAAAGAATTGGAGATAACAGTTTAGTTTGAATTATAAGGTAACAGGCAGGCTAATCACACCAGGCGCACTAACTTTCAATCTCACGTGCATAATAATATCAGCGTTGGTTCCGCCTAACCCATGAGAAACCTGGGATTTTTTAATCGTTTGTTTTTCAGTCCGTCATCGTGGAAGATTGGCTTTGCTTTCGGTGTTTAAATAATATGAGAGTGCTGCTTTGTTTGAAATGTAAGATAACTGACATGCTAACCGCATCGGGCAAGTTAACCTTTAATCTAAGACACTTTGTTTTAGTGAGGGCTAGTCGCGTTCTCATTAAGTTTTTTTGAGAGTTAGGATGTTAAAATTGTAATTTCATATTGTAGGTAGGATCCTTATTAATTTCCTTGGTTAAGGACACCCTACTATGATAGGTTAAGGTGCCCAATTAAAATTTAGACGGATGACCCTATTTATTGAATGGTATGTCAACGATCGAACGACTGAGATGTTCTGATCTAATCAAATCAGCCGACCAGCATTGATTGGATGGTATGCCAGACTTACACACAATATGTCATGAAAATATTATATATCTCTACCATATATAAAAAAATTTGAAATCAATGAATTATAAACTCATTGGAGTGATTCAGATCGTCGGATCTGTCTCACGATTTTTGCAGTCGTCTCCCTGGATGGGGTCGCAGACCGCTCGAGTGCATTGAGCACATGTATAGCCCGTGCGTAGATGCTCGTGTGTGTGTATGTGTGTGTGTGTGTGGAGACATTGGGAGAGAACCAGTTTTCTCATGCTTAGGGAGAAAATCGTCCACATGTATCCTATTTAAAAAAATGATCAACATAAAAATTGTAGATCTCATTTAAATCTACGACTTTCATGTCAATCAGAGCACAATTTAACTAGGATGAGGTACGGTGTCCTCCCCCAGTACCGAGCTCCATGGGCACCTGCGGCATCCACGCTCCTCCACCTGATCTTGGCATCCAAGAGAACATCTCTATCTCCCTCTTGCTTCTCTCCCTTTCTGGCGTTCTCCATGATGGAGCGTGTTTTTGGCTAGCCAGTGATGGTTTTGCGTTGATTTCCACTAACTTGTCCATTATCAACAGCATCCTCGTCCACAAATCTAAAGAGTGTTGGATCTGGTGACCAACTTTAGAGGGGGGTGAATAAGGTTTCTAAGTAAATTACAAATTAAAAAGAACTTTACTAAGAAAGCTTGATCTGGAAGCTATCGCGGGGGTGGGCTACAACGTGGCGGTTGGTCACAGAGCTACTTTTCTTCATATAATTTTGCTTTTCGATTTTTCAAACAACCCTCAATGTCATAGCCACATATAACCACAATTTTGAGGTGAAATAAATATGAAATATAATTTTATTTAAAATTAAGAATAAGGATTTACAGTCATTACAATTTGATCAGTGTGACGTTGGAGATAGTATGCAATGAATCAAATAACTTTCTTTTTGTTTCTATACCGACCATCAATTAGGACCAGTTGGCTCACTCTCTTCTTCTTAAGAAGATCGACAAGCCGACTCTTCACCTTCCTCCCAGGAAGAGCCTTAGAGCCCCACTAGATCCCCCAGATCTAGATATCCTCCCAGGATGATTTCTAACAAGTTCTTCCCAAAAATCTGACGACCTTTCAGTTCGATTTTGCACAGATTCCTCCCAGAAATATAACGACAACCCATGTCAATTTATCTCTCGCATGAAATAAATAAAAAAGAGAAAATACAAACAAAATTAAGAGTTTGAAAGTTAAAAAGGGGGGAGAAGTATACAAGTGGTATTAGAACTATGATAAGGATATGATCAATTTGATCAAGACCAGGTAGCAGCAATTAAGGGGGAGCAGGAGCAGGTGTGCTCTGCAGGAAAGAATGTATGGTAACTATAACTTCTCTTGTTATATGCTTTCCAAGTTGATATTTTATTGTTGCATTTGCTAGAGTTTATAATTGACTCACTTTATTGAGGTCTTTGACTTATTCAAATAGGGGGAGATTGTTGGGTCCATTTCCCACAATATCCTAGATTTGAAGAAGTCAATCATATTAATGACATACACAAATTTGTATTTGATTTGTGATTAAGTTCATGTATGCAAGTTGTCTTTGAAACATTGATAGGATATGTATTCCAAGTGATGTGACAAGTGTGGTCACAAAGTTCAGGATAAGTGTCGAGACAAGTCACGAGAGGTGTCTAGACAATTCAGGAGAAGTGTCGAGATAATTCAGGAGAAGTGTCGAGACAATTCAGGAGAAGTGTCGAGACAATTCAGACTATAGTGTCGTAACAACTCAACTATCTCGACAGAGTGAAGATCTAAAAAGCAGCTAAGTTCACAGTGGTTGATTTAAGTCCATTCACTCAATGCCAGGTAAAAAAATCATTGAGTATAGCTTGGTTGTCTATGCCTAACTATTGGCTAGACTTAAAAGTGGCTAAGTCCACAAGTATTGAGTGTAGCTTACTCACTCAATGCCATATAACAAAAAGCTATGAGACAGGCAAAGACAGTTAAAGCCAAAGATGAAATAGGCTGGAATGTGGCGAAGTCCACAGTCGTTGAGTGAAGCTTACTCACTCAATGCCATAGAGCATAAATCATTGAGTCTAGATCAGTCAGTCAAAGCCACAGAAAATGTGTGTAAATATTTGACTAATTCCATAGACATTGTGTGTAGCTTACTCACTCAACGCCATGTGACAAAAAGCGTTGATTGATTTTCATCCAGTTAGAGCTTGTGTTTTCAGACACAGAAAATTGGCTAAGTATAAAAACGTTGAGTGAAGCTTACTCACTGATCGCTCTCAACTCCATGAGATAGAAAGCATTGAGTGAGGTCAGCTCACTCAACGCCTTCAGACAGAAGGAGTTTTGGCTAAGTATAAAAGAGTTGACTGAATCTTATTCACTCAACGCTTTCAACGCCAATTAGTGATATGACGTTGAGTCAAACTTACTCACTCAACGCCAAGTGGTAGAACTCCATCTAAGCAGATTGGCGTTGAGTGAAGCTTAATCACACAAGCCTAGAGACAGAGAAGTTTTTTTAAGTGTTTTGGCACTAGGTGAAGGTTGCTCACTCAACACATGATGACAGAAAAACTTTCTAAGTGTTTTGGCGTTGAGTGAAGGTTGACCACTCAACGCCTAATGGCTGAGATAAACAGAATTTTGTCCAAGTGTTTTGGCATTGAGTGATGCTTACTCACTCAATATTTATACTACTGATGCTTGATTTTGGGTAAGTCCACAGATGGTGATGTCAGCAAAAGTCAACATGGTTCAAAATACTTGCGAGAAAGCTACGGAAAGCTACAGAATACCATAACTAGCGCCAAAGAGCTACTATACATCTTGTTCCGTTAAAGCAAGTTGCAGAAGCCAACTGCGTGTGGTCCCTACTGCTTCTTGGATCCGTTAATCGGCGGAAGATAAAATGGATAGCTTCAGAAGGAAGAGGAGGACTTTTAGGGTTTTATTCAACAAGAGAAAAAGCGGCTGGACTTCATCTTCCTCGCCATTGCTGCCGAGAAAAAGCTTGAAGTCTTACAACAAGAACCAAAAAAAGTTCAGTTAGCTGTTGCAGTTTCTTCTGCTCCAGCAAGATTAGAAAGACTTCTCAAAAAGAAAGAAAGAAGAGCCATCATTCTTTTGCAGGGTCAGCTAACTGATTGAAGAACTCAAGACCTAGCTATTCTTTTGTCTTCTTCAGCAAGATCAAAATTTACATTCTGAAACACTTCCAGCAAAGGAAGAATTTCTTACTACTTCTGTGAAGTAAGATAGAGCTAAGATAATTCAGCCCTAGTTGATGACACATAGAAATTTTTTTGTGTCAAATTTAATCAAAACACTGTTTTTCTTATAGGATCATTTTGGATCTAAGCTATAGGGCCTTTAGACTGAGGTAGGTAAAATTTGCTTGAGCCGTAGGAGAGTGTTACTCTCTGAGTGTAGGATCTAGTTTGGATCTGAGGTAGGTGATCTTTTGATCACTGAGCTGTAGGGCCTTTGGCTCGAGGTGGGGCTTAAAAGCCTGAGGTAGGTGAGTCATTCTCACTGAGTTGTAACATACTTGTGCCTGAGCTATAGGATCCTTTGGATCTGAGGTAGGGCTTAACAGCCAGAGGTAGGAGAGAAATTCTCTCTGAGGTAGGATCCTTTGTGAATATGAGGTAGGGTTGTCCTCCCAGCCTGAGTTATAGGGCTTAACTGCCTGAGGTAGGTGATCTGTTGATCACTGAGTTGTAGGGCACTTGTGCTTGAGTTGAAGGTCTAAGAGGAGACCGAGTGGTCCTGTGGGATCGTGGTGTTATCTCTTTGAGCTGAGTTTTGGAGAAGTGTCTTGTCTAACTGAAAGCTAGAAAGGTGGGAGGAGAGTGGATGTACCCATAATCTGGGGAACTACTATAAATTTCTGTGTGCCCTTTTTTGTGTTGTTTTCTTTGTTCAGGTCCTTGAAAGATAATCAACTGCCAACACACTAAGTACTAAAGGAAGAAATTAAAAGATAGTCACAAAATTTAAATAAACCTATTCAGTCGCCATATAGGTTGCACTATACCTTGAAAACAAAGACTTTCATAAGTAACAGTAGAGTCTGCAATGGAAGGCGGTTATGCAAGAGGTCTTGGAATCGAACTGCTTACACCGCCTAACTACAAGAAGTGGAAGTCATGCATGCAGAGTAATCTATTGGGCGAGGACCTTTGGGAAGTTGTCAGAGGAGACAAAAAGAAGGATATTATTGTTGTTGTGGGTGTGGGTGTTGATGTGGTGAAAGCCAGGAGGAAGAATAATGCTAAAGTTGAGTTTGCTCTCAAGCAGGCTATTTCACCAGAAGTCTTTGACCACATCATTTTATGTGGGTCTGCTATGAAAATTTGGACTTCCCTTGATGAGTTATTCAACCGAAAGAATGTAGCTCGGCTACAGTTTCTGGAGAATGAGTTGGTGAAGTCCACTCAAAGTGATCTGCCATTTCAACATTCTTCCTAAAAATGAAGATCCTGTGCACTGAGATTTCAGCGCTGGACCCTAATGAGCCTATTTCTGAGGCAAAGCTAAAGAGCCACATAATCCATGACTTGCAGAAGGAGTTTGTGGCCTTCATCACTTCAGTTCAAAGCTGGGCTACTCAACCATCTTTGTTGGAGCTTAAGAACTGCTGGCTTAGCAGGAGAGTTTGTCCAGACAGATGGCTGGGGTCACTACCTCTAAAGGAGATAGTGAGGTGCTCTTCTCTGGTAAGAAGAAGAAATTGGAGGAGAAGAAGAAGAAGTCTGATGCTGGTGAGGGACCTTCTACTTCATATCAGCAAGAGGGGAGCACTGCTTCGAAGCGAGATTGGAAGAAGGTGTGGCTTAAGTGCTACAGATGCGACCAGCCAGGAGACTTCAAGAGAGACTGCCAGGTCAAACTGCAGCTTGGGCATGTTACAAACAAGGTGAAGGCTGAGTCCAGTGCTGAGCAAGCTAGATGGGGAAGTGCTTTCATGACGGGAACCTGTGTCTGTGCCTTATCCACCATCGACTACCGAGATGACTGGATCGTGGACTCAGGTTGTAATACCCCAAAATGAAACAGTCAAAGAGTTGGCCTGACTGGGCGAGAAAATCATCAAGCGGTGCTCGACGAAATCGTCAAGCGGAGCTCGGCGAAGTTGGCCCATTTGATGAATTTCATTCGACGAAATTTGTCCCGTTCGACGAATTGTCGAAAATATGGATATGGCCGAGTGGTTTCTTGTGTCAGGTGGTTGGTGTGCGGCCACTGAGCGGTGGTTGACGTTTCATCTTCAATCACGAACCATTGATGTATTTTGAGGGGAAGAAATCGTGAGGCTGGAAGATAACTGATGCCTTATATATAGAGAATTGAAATTGGAAATCATTATTCCCGTTTTCTATTCTCTTTATTCCCGAGTTCAGGAGTAGGCCCTATCGGCTAATATGGTTTGAGTGCTCTGGTTTTGCTGCTAAAGGAGGATTTGGGGCTGGAATTTGAAGCCAAGCGAGATCTGCGAAGAGTAAAGTGTAACGATCATTTCCTTCCAAGTAGAAATGCTTTGCCATGGATCCAAAGAGATCTTCAAGGGAAACGATCTTTCTTCTTGGACAAGTGAAGTCCTTCTTTTGGCATATGCATGGAATCCCCCACCAAAAGATGGAAAGTCGAGGGCATTCCTTTGGGTTGATTCATGAAATCCCTAGTTAGTCTTGCATATAGATCCAGAAATGTGTAGTACGGAATAAGCATACTGTGTGAAGCCCATCTGGACAGGTTGGTCTGCATTGGTGTTGTTTTATTTTGCGCACTGGAGAAGACTCCGTGTATAAACGAGTATTTTGTGGAGTCGGTGGGTTGTGCATGTGAAGGGTAGTATCAGGAAGTACTGGAGTGGAATTCCAGGAAAATACCCGCAAAGTTCATGTGCTCTATGCTATGAAAGACCAGTGTATCTAACACAGTAGGTTGCTGCAGGTATTTCTGGATGGTTGGTCCAGATAAGGTTAGTGCTGGAGACGGAAAGAGAGTTCTGTCGTTAACGTTGGGCAATAGTGAGTGTTGTTGGCGATGGCTCCAGGAAACCTGTGATTGTGAAGCCAGTCGTTTGGGGACAGTGTGGCTATTGTGAGATATGTGAGCTCTTAAAAAGGCTTCGTGCCGAACGGATAAGGGGATGCTGACCCGCATCAGTCTAGTGATTGAACTGACAATTTGAGAAACGGGCAGGGGCTGAACTGTATCTGCATTATAGTTGTCTGACATGAGTGCTTGCGATATTAGGGTTCGTCAGGTTCATATAATGAGAGTCTTAGGCCTGCGCGCCAATAAGGCTAAAGTCTCCGATTGTAGGCCGCGGAACGAAATGCTCAAGTTTGCCATTGGGAATGGTGGTGGGACCCTGGTTTTCCGGTACACCGAGAATGTGCCCTAAGTGCACAAAACGTCGGGTCGTTTGGTCGATGTTTGTGATATATTGGGGGTGCGTGAGTGCACATCTTGTGATATATCTGCTTGTGAAATGTTATGCCTGCAAGGAATGAATACTGCTACCCTGTATGAGGGATAGGGTGGTTATAAATTGGTCAGCTGAATGCTGACCGTTTCCTTGTTTACCACCGTTGCGGTGGATTGTCCCCATGTAGGTGATGGAGAGTCTAGTGGAAAATAGTGGGCTGAAGCCCTTATTGCTGCTGCAACCATCCGTAGTAAAGTTTTTTCGGAGGGATACAACTTTTGTGTTCAGCCAAAGATCCAGAAATACTCGGATCATGGCTTAAATCGAGAATTAATCCTGCTGTGTACAGAAATCAGATTTCTGCACGCAACGTAAAGTCGAACGAATGACATCAGATCATCTTCTCCCTCTAGACAATCATAAAAAGTTGCATTCAGCTCTTCCCCCTCCCTTATTCACCCTAAATAGACAACCATTCTTCACAAAACCAAGTCCACCGTCTTTCTAATGAAGAGAGAACAGTTTAAAGGCAACAAAACTCTCGGACAAAGGTCCTAGCGTGGTCTCTACCTAGGAGATCTTCATTACACACTAAGTCAAGTTCTCTTGAGAGGACAAATCTCCTATAATATATCTAAATATCTAGCAACAATGGAGAGGCTAGGAAGTTAACTTCATTTCCGGGCATATATCTCATTCTTCTTCTTGCCGGCATGGCGGTGTTTGACTCCTCTTCGGATCGCTCTCAAGAGGCCATGAGAAACTTCCTCAAGGAGCTTGAATCCCCTCCAGGAAGTACAACACCGGCTCTCTTCATCGTCCTTCCTGGAAATTCACCATCGTCAACCTTCTCTGTTTGCATCACGCTCGGTATGTCTCGACAAGGAAGAATGAAGACTGCTAGGGTTTTTGATCGTTCCTTTTTATAAGAAAGCACTAGGGTAAAATTTACTTCGCCACGTGTCACTTCCTCATTGCAACGCCCAATATTACATTAAACAAGTTTTATTGAAAAGACCGGTCATAAAGCGTCGTTCAGTATAAGTCCCGAACCCGGTTCAGCCTGTAAATATTTATCAGCATATACAACCTAGGCAAAAATCTTCTAAGTCAAATTTGTCATATATACATATACATACTCGACGAATCGTAGCAATCCTCTAGCCATCTCGACAAATCGTCTAAACCTTCTAGGAAAATCTGACGAATTTGTCGAGTCCAACTGGAATAATTCGTCGAGTATCTATGACAAGTTTCGACAAATTGCCTTACTTTTGATGAGTTTCTCTCATACGGCCGAACAAGTTTGAAAGAACACCAAGTCCCATTAGACGTATTCGTTGAGTATCATTCGACGACATAGGATATCCGCGACTACATCCGACGAATAAAACTTGTTCCACAGAATCGTCCAAGTCATTCTCGATGAATTCGTCGAGTATGACTCAACCAATTTGTCAGATATATCCGACAAAATACTGCGAAATCCCAGTACCGAAAATCCTCTAAGTCAAAGCGTCATCTACGTCATGTAGCACTCGATGCTTCTCGAATCCAATTGACATACTCAATGCTCGTCGAATGGCATCATGAGCACTCAATTCCTGCCCACTAGTCGACGCATTCGATGCCTGATTCAACTCTATTGACTAAAAAACGCATGCAAGAGGTCTAGCACGAATCGAGACGTTACATGTTATTTCGTTGGTGATGAATGGTGCTTAAATTGCACATTCGTATTTCACTATATATATTTTTGTTACTTAACTATAGGGAAGGAGTACCACCGCCCCGAGCATGGGGTGGGTTCGTAATAAATTGGTCAGCTAAAGCTGATCGTTACTTTGTTTACCACATCTTGGTAGATTTTCCTATGCCGGTTTGGAGAGCAAAGCAGGAAATAGCGGTTTTAAGCCCCTTTGTGCTATGCAGGCCCTGAAAGGCCCGACAAAGTGTTTACTTATTTTCATGTGTGGTCGGCCTACGTGCCGAAGTGTGTAAGCCAACTGGTGCTTAACATTTTATTTGTTTTAGGCCTCAAGGCCAGACTTTGAAATGACTATCATTTCTGTTATCTTTTATAGTGCACATTCCTTGTTATGGGTTCTTCTTACTTAAAAGCTTTCGCTAGAATGTAACTCTGAGTTAGGATACGTATATGTTTTGGTTTCAATGCATAACTCCCCCGACTGCCGGTAGAATATGGCGTGGAGCCCCATGCATACCTTATGTTATATTCTTCATGACAGATGGGGGTGTTACAATTTAGTATTAGCTTCTATTGTCAGTCTTTCTTATTCGATTTTATGGTAAAATTCTTTTATGGGGTGGTGAGCACGTGTATGTCCGTTACAGTTAAATCATGAAAGATCCAATGAATGTCCACTTAGAAATGAAAAAACACATGTTTGCGGAACCTGCATGTTCCTATGATTGTTGTTTTGCAATATGACTAGTCTCTTAATTGTGTGTTTCACGATTATATGTGACTAAAAGTGGTGCATGGCAGTCTCAGCCCCGATGCTTGGTGGAAAGTAGTGCACCAACTAAGGTGCCTACACCTCCCCTGTTAGCAGAAATGGTTTGGTTGATAGCTGGTGTTATGTTTGAAATGATCAATGCCTGACCCGGAAGGCATGTGTAGCCTCTTATTTCTGCAGTGGTTTTGATGTCAGTTGGTGTAGTTATGAAGATTGCAATAAGAAGAGCCTCTGATCAGCAGTTGAACTTGTTGTTGGTATATTGAGCGCATGTGGTTGATGAGTACTTACATGCATTTGTCATTCTAAGGCGCTATGCGAGTTTTTTGTTGGAGGATGAGGATACCAAGGTCAATAGATTTTATAATGTTCTACGCGATGATCTATAACTTTTATTGGTGGGTCTAATGTTATTTAGATTTCGTGTATTGGTGGAGTGAGCTAGATCTTTGGAGATAGATTTGGCAAAAGTCCACTAGATGCCATAGTTCAAGGTACCAAGCTGTACAAAATATGTGATGTCTGAGTACCGCAATAGGTGGAAATAAAAGTTTAGAGCAACTACTAGCCAAGATCCACATATTTGATATGTTTGTGGGAAGAAAGGACACTTTGCCCGAGATTGTCGTAGTGGTCCTTCGAGGATGGCAAAAATGACGTGTGCATCGTATGATGAAAAAGGGAAAGCTTTGGATCCAACTACAGGTATGAATTAGTATATAGTTATTATAAGCTTTTGAAACTTTATACCTTATGAACAAAGAAATGTTTTGTGTGGTTATAATTAGGCTAAGTCTTAATACTTTTCTGCTTAGCAAGGGTTCCCTTTGACCTGGAACATTACACCCTAATTAAGAACTCTATAAGTAATAATGGAGTTTTTTTGAACATGTTACCGCTTGGATAGAGTTTATTATGTTAAGGTACAGATAGGAAGTCATGACTTTGGATTGGAAGCATCTGTACTTTCAATATTCGAGTTCGATGTGATCTTTGGCATGAACTGGCTCTTGGAACAACATTCCTACATTGATAGAAACTCGAAGTAAGTCACACTAGGGCAGAACACCAAATGCGAGACTAAGTTCGCCGGTATGAAAGGATTGAGCACGATACTTATGTCTGCTCTCCAAGTGGTCAAGGCGGTTCAGAAGGGTGCAGAGTTATTCTTCACGCAATTGGAATCTATACAGCAAAAGCCCAGTATGTGTGACATTCATATTGTATCGAAATTTGCAGATGTGTTTCCTAAAGATCTACCGGGAATTTCACATCAGCGAGAGATCAACTTCACTATTGAGTTGTTGTCAGGTGCAAAACCTGTGTCACGTTCACCGCACTGAGTAGTGCCAAAGGAGATAGAAGAACTGAAGGTTCAATTACAGGAGTTGATAGGTAAGGCTATAGACGTCCGTTGGGTATTGTATCCACAATAATCTTGATTTGAAGAATTATCCCTTGAACTAAGATGAATTGACTTTGTATTTGATATTGTTTCTTTAGTCGTGTGGTTGTAGGGCTCTGTTGCTCTGTACAAACCAATGTCAGGTTACAGTGGGTCATGAAACATATGACTATACAATGTAATCCCTCATTGTGTAGGCCAAAGTGTCGACTCATTTGTAATCTCTCAATTGGATTTGTTGGGCATTGTATCTACAATAACCCTGATTTGAAGAAGGATCCCATTAAGCTAAGATGAATTGAGATTGTATTTGATGTTGTGTTTTAGTTATGTGCTTGCAGGACTATATTGTTAAGTAAAACCCAATGTCATGTTATAGTGGGTCATGAAACACATGACTATACAATGTAATCCTTCATTGTGTAGGCCAATGTGTTGACTCACGTGTAATCTCTCTATTGGGGTGTACTTTTATATCAAGTGTATTAGACAGATCAAGGAAGGACAAGGAGTGTAAATCAGAAGAACATGAATTTTACCTAAGTAGTATTCGTCGAGTATCATAAGGGATATTCGTCGAATTTGTCGAGCGTATCAGCCGATTCTCATCGAATTTATTGTGTATACCTGCTGGCACTCATTGAATTCATCATATTTTACTTGGGATAAAATCTCTGACAGTTGGAAAATCGGTTAAGTAAAAATCGTCGAGTATCATCAAGTGTACTCGTCGAATTTGTCGAGTGTATCTTTCGATACCCGTCGAATTCATCGGTTATACAAGTCGATACACTCCGAATTCGTCAAGATTCATAGGGTATATCTTTGAATCTCCGAATTTACTTTTCTAGAATTTTTTAATTCAGATTCGTCGAATATAGCTTAGCTCATGCGTCAAATGCGTCGAGTGTATGAGCTGATACTCGTCAAATTCGTCGAGTATATCAGCTGATACTCGTCGAATTCATCGAGTATGACTTCTGATAAACATTGATTTATAATTTCGACTGGACTGAAATTTCTTCAATTACTTTTTGTCGAGATTCATATGCAGTTCGACGAGTATACTCGGCTATACTCAACGACACTGGGTGAATTAGATTCAGGTTTATTTTCTTCTTGATTTCAAAATTCTTGTTCGTTCTTGCCGAACGCCATGTACAGTAAGTTACGCATTTCTCGGTATGGAAATATTTTTCTATCCGTTATAGAATGAAGATTCCTATATATATTTAGGGTGGATTTTTGTTCAACCCTAATCGTGCTCAAATCAAGAATATTCCAAAATGAAGAACTCACGTCGGCTCCCATACAAAACTCGTGAATCCCGCTCGGCCTATGACAGTGTTGCAAGATTCGTTCATCTTCAAGCAAATCGACTGGATCGTTGTTCTCCAAAGTTTTTGATTCTCTCAAATCTAGTTTATCCGTGATCAAAGTCTTCAAAGCTTTCAGATTTTTCGTGTTCTCCATGATATTCAAGATCAACATATTCGAAGAATGACGGAGTGAGGACTTAGATATAAATAGTATTACTTATAATCTTTATTTTATTGGGTAAATCATTATTTACATTTGTAGGAGGCTTTCCCTCTGAGTTGTTGATCCATGTGTGGATCGAGTTATAGATCCTTGTTTGGATCGAGTTATACGAGTGGTTGTTATCTGAGTGGTAGGAGCATTATCTCTGAGTTGTAGGAGTTGGGGCTCCGAGGTGTAAGATTTGTTGAAATCTGAGAAAGGTGAAGTAGCCGAATCTAGCCCTTCATGGTAGATAGGCGAGGCGGGATAGTGAACATACCCAACTCGGGGAACAACTATAGATCTCTGTGTTGTGTGCTTTAATTTTTAAGTTGTTTTTATTCCGTGAAAAGACACATACATCACTTATTCACCCCCTCTAGGTGATTTAGGTAAACACTATATACATTCAATTAGTATTAGAGTGGTGTTGTTTGATATAAGGTTAACACCTTGAACAAAATCTCTCATCTAGTTTTCTAGAGATCCCGCCCAGTTGCTATGGATAGAAGCAAGGACATGTCTTCTATGAAGTTACCTGTGTGCACAAAAGAGAACTTTCCTATATGGAAAGAAAGAGTCAGGTTTTTCATGGAAGCGGAAGATCCCAGGATATTTCATATTATCGAAGATGGAACTCATATTCCTACACAACCGTCTGCTCTAAATCCGAATGTCATGATTCCAAAGAAGATGATGGATCTGACTAAGGATAAAATTGATTTGGTCTTGTTGGATAAGAAGGCGAAGAATATTATAGTCAGTGCAGTGGATGATTCGATGCTTCAAAATTTATTCCACTGCAAATCTGCAAAGGAGATGTGGTTGTGCTCATGGAAGGAACTGATGAAGTTAGAGACGATCACAGATCTTTGCTGAATCAAGAATACGAAGCATTCAAGCAAGGTGAAAATGACACTATAGCTAACATCTTCGAGAAATTCTTCAAGAACGTAGATGGGCTCAGAAACTACGTATGCACCTTCACTAATGGTGAACTAAACGACAAATTCCTCAGATCCTTGATAAAGGACTGAGATACCAAATTTGTAGCCATTAGGGACTTTGGCAAGATACTGGAGATTGACCCCCAGAACCTCTTCGAAAAGCTGCTCTCCGACGAACTTCAGATGAACACCAGAAAGAAAGAGGACAAAAGGAGCAGTACTTCAAGCTGAGAGAAGTCAGTTGCCTGAAAAGATGAAGGTTTGAGAAAATCTAAAGCTATGTCACTAGTAAGGACACAAGCTCCAGATACTCCATAAGACTCTGAGCCAAGCACGTCAGGCTCTGAATTGTATGGTGGAGAGTTCTCCCTCATCTTCAAGAAGTTCAAAAGATTGCTCAACACGAGGAGGAAAATGAAAGATTAGTCCTTCTCCTCTTATTTTAGAAGATCACATCGTGAAGATGATCGTTCCAAGAATAGCTACAACCAAGAGGACACATATAAATCTAAAACGAATAAACATTCTTTCTCTGATGTTGTTTGCTATTGTTGTAATAAGCTAGGACACATGATTATGGAGTGTCCTTACAAGAAGACGAAATTTCCAAGAAGGAAGAAAAGAGATCCTTCAAAGGTAAAAGAAAGGAAGAGAAGAGCTTCATTGCAAAGAAGTCCAAGACTCTCAGCGATAGTGACTCAAGTGAGTCAAGTTCAGAAAATGAAGAAGCTTATTTCGGGCTCACTACTCAATTAGAAGAGGAAGTGGGCGACTCTCAATTCCTTGGGAAGGTAAACTCTCATACAAACACTACAAGAAAACTGATCTTTAGTGACAAAAAATTTGCGAAGAAATATATATCATCACTAAAGGTGTGTCTTTTGTGACAAAATACATTCCGTCACTAAAGAAATGTCATAAGTGACAAAATATAAGCTTGGTCACTAAAGACATGTCATTAGTGATAAAATGTAACCACGGTCACTAAAGACATTCCTTTAGTGATAAAATATAAACTCGGTCACTAAAGGCATGCTTTTAGTGAACAAACATAAGCCGGGTCACAAAAAAACATGTTTTTAGTGACAACATTATGACAAAAAAATTTCGTCACTAAAAGTATTTTATTGTGGCGAAATTAATTTCGTCACTAAAGACATGCCTTTAATGATGAAATATAACCTTGTTCACTAAAGACACGTATTTCATGACAGAATATAAGTCTGGTCACTAAAAGAATGTCCTTAGTGATACAATATAACTTCGGTCACTATAACTAATTTTTAGTGATAAAAACTAATATGGTCACTACTCATTAATATTAGAACTTTTCCTCCTATATAAAAAATATTTTTATAATAGAATCACTAGACATATTAGAAAATTTAATTATTTGGGCTAGGTTACTAATATAAATACTTAAATAATTTAATTACTAAATCATTCTTTATAGTGTTAAAATAAATCTTAGTTAGTGATAGAGTTATGTTCTAAAAATTCTTTTAAATGACGAGAATAATTTTACATACAACAATTTTTTGGGGTTCCTCCTACCAACCATATTTCATTCCCATATCAAATTTATGTTATGAAGATCCACTACAACAAAATCGGGAAAAGGACGTTTTTACTGCGGCATTTTCTGCAGCGTGGCAGTATAATTTGACATTCAACGGATTTTATAAAAGCGTGGTCATATAATTCAGTATTCACGCAGCAAAAACCCTTACTTTGGCCATGTTTCCATTAAAATTCCTCCATAGCCTATCAAATAAGTTTTTAATGGTCAGGCGCCCACGATTAATAACCTAG
Source organism: Platanthera guangdongensis (assembly GCA_039583875.1). Classification (NCBI taxonomy): domain Eukaryota; kingdom Viridiplantae; phylum Streptophyta; class Magnoliopsida; order Asparagales; family Orchidaceae; genus Platanthera; species Platanthera guangdongensis. The sequence continues at coordinate 89,878,040 of CM077155.1, read as the reverse complement.
AAATTGATGTAGGGGGGTCCAGAATCGGAGATCTCCACGAAGCTAACGCTCTATCTACGCACTGCATGTCGTAGATCTACCGCACCTACACAACACCTATCGCCCACTATAGTTCTCGTCGCAAGAACGCAACACAAATAACAAAGGAGGAATGGTCGACTCGAAAACAATGATCGGAAATTTGAGTCGGAATATTCCCCAAGAAAACACAAAGGTTGTCACTCCTTTTTGAGAGCAAGACCAAGGCTATAGGCCAAGATCCGCTCAGGCAAACAGGATCCACCCGATCCGGAATTAAAAAGCCTAGCAACGGCGATTTCGATTCAAAACGTGCAGCGATTAAATTAATTTTTTCGGAGAAAACGAGTGCGAAACCACCACAACTAAAGAAGAGAATCACACAATGGAGAGGGAAGAGATTACCCAACTGGAAAGCTTTTCACATAAGATAATTGTGGGAGAATGACTCTCTCCACGGATCCACCGGCGTCACACCGAAGGGTTTGCAACCTTCTTCCAAGGAGTCGCATCGATGGAAGCCGCACCAAACAGATGGAAGGAGCAAGGGGGGGGGGGGGGGGGGGGGGCGACGACTTCACACCACAAGCTAGGGGGCGGCTGCTTGGAGAGGTCTCCTCTTGGGCGAAATTTCTCAAGGAGAAAATTAGGTTTCAATCTTTCTAATTATCTCATAAGGAAGCCTCCTTATATAGGAGTTACAAACAAGCCTTAACCATTCATGATGGAGATGTAATCTCATCCATACGAATGGCTAAATGCACAACAACATTAAAATTATTCAAAATTAAAAATAACAAAACATGCAATGAATATAAAATTATCACTTAAACATATGATAATTTTATATTCCAAATATAAAATAGAGTTCAAGAAAATGAAATAAATAATGCTAATTCTTTGCAGTGGCTGTAGAACGCCGCGGGCGGAAGTTGTAGCGTAGCCTTTCGTTAGCGTCATCGTGCTGCCTCACGTCCTTGAGATGTATTGCCTTATCAACCGGATCATCATCATCATCGTCAGCATCGTCTTCAAATGGTGGAGGAGGGGGCACGCCATCAATCCTCCCCTGCTCAAATGCACGCATCTCCATTGCATGGTCCAAGCGATAGCGGTGAAGGAGAGCGGCATCCAAACTTTGCAGCTCCATCTCGAGTACCCAAGAGTCATCCGAAGGGGGCCGATGACGCCAACGGATGAGAAAACGGTGGGTGTCGCCATCAGCAGTGGTAACAAGCTCAGCATCAAGTATCATCTCTAGAGTGGAAAACGTGCGTGGAAACCTGGGGAACATATTAGCAATAGGCAGGAAGGAAGGCAACTTACCATCCGATGATATACCTGTGGGGACCGAAAGAGAGAGATCATCCGTACTACCACTCCCCAACCCATGAGAATTTAGAGTGGGAGAAGAAGACGACAAAGAAATCAACTCTTGTGGTGGTGACACAAACATCGTTAAATCCGAAACATTAAAAATGGGGGAGATACCCCAATCAGCAGGCAAGTCCAAAATGAAAGCGTTGTCACCTAACTTCCTAATAACCCGAAAAGGGCCGGCGTGCTTTGGTTCTAACTTTTTAACGGTGCCAGTTGGCAAGCGTTCGGGAACCAAACAGACTAAAACTAGATCGCCAATTTTGAAGTCTGATACTCTCCTATGTAAATTAGCGTGCGCTTGATTAGAGTCGTATTGCGTATTCAAGGTGGCCCGTATACGTGCATGTAAATCATGGTTGTGTTGGGCGAAGGATTGTGCAAACTGACTTGCCTTGTACGTTGGGGGCAACGTCACCAAGTCAAGCGGCATAGGAGCCTTATACCCGTGGACAATCTCATTTGGAGACAGAGCCGTAGAACTATTCTTAGAATTATTGTAGGCTAATTGGGCATGGGTAAGGAGAAGATCCCAAGTGCTCTTGTGATCACTCACAAGGCATCGTAACAAATTTCCTAAGCTCCGATTAACCACTTCTGTTGGGTATTGTATCCACAATGTACCTGATTTGAAGAATCCCCTGGACAAGCTAAGGTCAATAGACAATGTATTTGATAAAATCTTTCAAGTTGTACTTGCAGCTATTCCACGCTAAGTGCACACCAATGTCAGGGTGCAGTAGGTCAATATACACGGGTCTGCACGACGTAATCCCTCGTTGAGCAGATCAGTGTGTTGGCCTACGTGTACTCTCTCTATTGGAGTGCACTTTCTTTCAAGTACAGGGCCGTGCTTATGCAAGAGAAGACAAGGAGCAAGGATGGGTCAAGGAGCAGCTCTTGGGTGGAAAGACGAAAATTCGTCTAAGTACAATTCGACGAGAATCACCAAGTGATTCTCGCCGATTCGGCGAGAATCACTCCGAATCGTCGAGAATCATTAGTGATTCTCGCCGATTCTTTCCGGCTACCTCAAAACGGTGCCAAGTAAGATTCGGCGAGAATCATTAGTGATTCTCGACGAATCGTCGAGAATCACTAACTGATTCTCGCCGATTCGTCGAGAATCACCTGCAATTCTCGCCGATTTTTTACTTAGCGATTTCTCTGGAAGCTGCTGGACCGGATTCTGCCGCTGGACTATTTTGAACCAGATTTCGGGATTCTTCTTGTGAGTCCCACAACGGTCAAATTAGTAGTATCTACAGTATTTATATATACGGGTATTTTGAACAGTAGAGCAACACAGAAAAGAAGCCGAGCACGATCAAACCCTAAGATCGCGAAACTGCTCCGCCGCCGCCGTCGCCGCTCGCGCTAGTCGGTCGCCGCTGTTGATCGTGTTTCTTCCCGATCTCCGGCGACAGAAGCTTAGCCAAGCTTTGAGTCTCACGTGTCTATCCAGAGATCTCTTGTCTCTCGATTTGGTGATCGGAAAAAACTTCCCCGTCCGAATCGATCGAGACGACCGATCCTCGTGTGACCGTTGGAAGACCAAGCTAGCTTCGCTACGAAGATTGTATCTCTAAGTTCAGCAGCCGCTCATCATCATAGCCGTCGATCTCGAAGCAAGCCGCCGCTCGTCTTGCCGCCGCCGGTTCCGGGGAGATCCTTTCCAAGAGAGACCAAGGTTGTAGACTCTTCGTTGACTTCACGAACACGTCGTCGAACGAAGAGGAACACCGTAGTCTCCAAACGAAGTTTGTATCTCGTGTACATTCTATTTTAATTTTGTTGTAAAGGAACGATTGTTCCGTGTTGTAAGGGTTGGGTGCAACCCGGTTTGTGGGAGTGTTGACTCCTACGTGTGGAAGGGTTCCTTCCGATAGTGCAAGGATTGGATTTCAATCCTGTTGGAGAAGTGACCGAGTCGTCCCTTGTTGGGAGATAGGTCGAAGGGGGAAAGTGGATGTACCCAAGTCGGGGAACCACTATAAATTGCCTGTGTATTCTGTGTGCTGTGCTGTTTGTTTTTATTGTGCAGGTACTATTATAAATTCCGCAAAAGCGCTATACGTCACCTATCCCCCCCCATAGGTGCACATAGTTGACACTAGGTGGACTTTCAAGTGGTATCAGAGGGAGGTTACTCATCAAAAAGGTTAACACCTTGAGTTGAATCCTGCCACTAGTGTCAAGAAGGAGGCAAACATCTACTATGGACGGGCTCAAGTTCTCCGGGAAGATCCCAGTGTGCACCAGGCTCAACTTTCCTATCTGGAAGGAAAGGATCAGGTTCTACATGGAAGCAGTGGATCCTCGACTCTTCATGGTCGTGCAGGAGGGACCTTATGTCCCCACTAAGGCTCCACTATTGATCCCACCAAGAAAGTGCCGAAGACACTTTCTGAAATGGACAAGGACGAGATGGTGCTAGTGGGACTTGACATGAAGGCACGGAACATTTTGGTCAGCGCAGTTGATGACTCTATGATGCAAAACTTCAGCAACTGCAGGACAGCACAGGAGATCTGGCAGTGCCTGATCATCCTAATGGAGGGCACGGATGAAGTGAGGGATGATCGGAGATCCCTCCTGAACCAGAAATATGAGGCCTTCAGACAAGGGCCTAAGGAAGAGATCGGAGTCACCTACGAGAACTTCCTCAAGATTGTCAACGCCCTCAAAGGCTACGGAAGAGTGTCCACTAATGGTGAACTCAATGATAAATTCCTTAGGTCCCTTACTAAGGAATGGGACACAAAGATCTACGCCATCAGAGAGTTTGGCAGACTAGCTGAAACTGATCCACAAATTCTGTTTGGAAAGCTGATGTCCTATGAGCTTCAGCGAAACACCAGGAAAGCAGAGGAAGAAGCAGAGAAGGCTGCTGCAAAAGAAAAGACTGTGGCTCTAAAAGCCAGTTACTCCAGAAAAGGCAAGGGTGCGGTGTCATACCGTGCCAGGAATAAGGAAGAGGAGGAGGACTCCGAGCCATGCTCCTCCAGCTCAGAGCTGTCGGAGGAGGATTTCTCCCTCATCACCCGAGAGTTCAAGAAGTTCCTCAAGATGAGGAATCAAAGAAAGAAAGACGGCTCCTCCTCCAGGCATCAGAAGAAAAATTATTCTTCTGACAGGTATGCTTCTAAATCTAACAAACATCGCTCTTCTGACATTATTTGCTTTGGATGCAATAAGCCAGGACACGTCGTGGCCGACTGCTATCAAGGCAAGAGAGAAAAAGGGAAAGGAGAGGAGCACAAATCCTCCAGAGATAAGAAGAAGGAACGGAGCTACATCGCCAAAAGGCCAAAGACACTAAGTGAGTCTGATTCCTCGGACTCCAGTGATGATGAGGAAGCCTACTTCGGGCTAGTGGGTCGCTCCGACTCAGAAGGAGAATGTCCCCCATTTACTGGGAAGGTAAAAGCTCACACCCCTCTCTCCGACTCTGACTCTGATCCTGAGTCTCAGGATGATGAACCTGAGGATAGCCTTTCGGCCCGTGAAGCGGAGCTCCTCGAGAAATATGAGCTTCTGCTCAACACTTTCGAGGAGTGCCGTAAGAGATTGAAGGCTGAGAAGAAGGAAGTGAAATTCCTTAAGGGTGAGTGTGTATCCCTAAGGGAAGAGGTCACTAGCTTGATTTCTCTTCGACAGGAGCACCTTGACCTGACTTCAAAGCATTCAGAGTCTTTGAAGCTCCTTGATCTTAAGCAGGAGGAAGTCGACAAGTTGGAAGAACTACTTGCAGCAGAAAGGAAGATCGTCAAGAGAATCTCTATGCCAAAAACAGTTCTTCCAGTCATTGATACCTTCTCTGCTCAGGCCAAAGGAGCTGGCTTGGGGCATGTAGGGGAATCTGGTTCCTCATCCAGGAGAAACAGGAACCAGAGGAAGAATAAGGCCACCAAGAAGGCCTCTGCTGATGAAAAGGGAAAGGTTTCGCTTAGTCCTGTTGCGTTCAGAAAGCCTGGCTTTCCTTGCAACCAACATGACTTTGAGTCAACATTTGGCCATCATTTCCGGCCCTCGGTTGCAAAGCCAAAGAGCCGGTATGACGGTTGGACCTTTCCCCGGAACTTCGGTGAGAGTGCCTTCAAGGCACCTTATGAGGAAATCCACATGAGAAATTTTGGTCCGTTCTCTAGCGGCCATAATGGAAAACAGGCACCAAAAGCCAAGCCTGTTATACAGAAGGTGACGAAGTCATGTGACTGTTGTCACCATGAGGCCTCCACCTCCAGATCCAAGGCCCCAGCTGTACCCACCGTTCCCAGGGTAAGGCAGGAGCCTAGGAAGAGGTACAACAAATTCGACTGTTAGTGCTGTGGCAAAGTTGGTCACTTTGCCGTGGATTGTTGGTTTAATCCAAGGTATTACGAGACTCCCTATGTTAGCACTGCGAGGCCGACCACTCGTAGGGTTAACCAACCGAGGGGGAGTGTGCTAACCAGGAATCTAGGACCCAAGTTCGATTGGGTTCCTAAGGCGAGTTAATTTTGTTTTGCAGGAATGTCCAAAGGCCACCAAAATGCCGATCTGGTATTTGGACAGTGGATGCTCCCGGCATATGACTAGGACAAGAAGCCTGCTGCGTGATTACACTCCAGTCGAGAATGGACCCAAAGTCATCTTTGGAGGGTCAGATCGAGGAGTCACCAGAGGTTACGGTATGATTTCCAACGGTATAATCTCTATTACCGACGTGGCTTATGTTGAAGGGTTAAACCATAACCTGATCAGTGTAAGTCAGTTATGTGATAAAGGTTATGACGTTATGTTCTGCAAGGATAAATGTCTGATAATTTCACGTACTCTTCTGAGACGGTATTATCAGGCATTAGGAGCAGAAATATCTTCTGCTTAGATTTTCTCAGTTTAGATTCATCTACCCCCGTATGCCTTGTGGCAACAGGCAGTGCATCTCTGTGTGAACAATGACACAAGAGATTGACACATATTAATTTCAAGACAATTAGTATGCTGTTTTCTAAGAACTTAGTAAGGGATGCTCCCAGTATCAAGTGCATCAAAGATAGCCTCTGTCCTGCATGCCAGATGGGCAAACAGACTCGGGCTACCTTTAAGAGCATTGCAGACAAAGACTCTTCCCGATGTCTTTACCTTTTACATATGGACTTGTTTGGTCCAATGCAAGTTCATAGCTTGGGAGGCAAGTCCTATACGCTAGTGATAGTTGATGATCATTCTCGGTTTACATGGGTGTTCTTTTTGAAACGAAAGTCAGATACGTTTGACATCTTCACTAGTTTTGTCAAGCAGGTTCAGAACGAATTTAACTGCTCTGTGGTCAAAATCAGAAGTGACCATGGAACAGAATTCGAATCTGGTGCTATGACAGAGTTTTGTGAAGAACAAGGTATCTTTCATGAGTTTTCCTCCCCGCGCACTCGTCAGCAAAATGGAGTTGCGGAGAGGAGAAATAGAACTCTCATTGAAGCCTGCACGACAATGTTGAAAGACGCTTCTCTCCCGGAATACTTCTGGGCAGAGGCTGTCAATACAGCTTGTCATGTACAAAACCGAGCATTGATCAACAAGCATCATCGTAAGACGCCTTACGAGCTACTGAAAGGCAGGAAACCAACCATGTCCTACTTGAGGATTTTTGGTTGCAGATGCTATGTACTGAATAATGGGAAGTACCCGCGTACTAAATTTTGTGAAAAATGCTTCGAAGGCATATTCATGGGCTATAGTTCCCACAGTCCGGCATATAGGGTCTTCAATAAGAAAACCCTAGTGGTAGAAGAATCAATAAATGTTGTATTTGATGAAGGAAGTTTGCTTAACAGCAACTCTTCCAGTGGTATTCTTGAAGATGCAGGTGCACGACTGGAACAGCTGAGTCTGGATGAGACCGCTAAAGATGACACTCCTAAGTACGTCAAAGTCTCCACCTCCACGTCATCTGAAAATGTTGAAGATCAAAATGGAACAAATCTCTTGGAAGAAAGAGAAGCCCAAGAAGTAGTTGAAGCTCCAGACGCCAGACTTCTAGAGCTCCGGCACGTGAGGGATCATCCTAGAGATCAGATCATCGGGGATCCTCGTGTCGGTGTCAGAACTCGAAGAGGTACTATTAACGAAGTATTGCATCTTAGCTTCCTGTCATAGGTTGAGCCAAAGAAGTTCGACGAGGCGAACAAGGATGCGGCATGGATTCTGGCCATGCAAGATGAATTACATCAATTCGAACGTTGCAACGTTTGGACGCTAGTTCCCAGACCATACAAGCAGAATATGATTGGCACCAAGTGGATCTTCAGAAACAAGCTGGATGAACATGGTGTCATCATAAGGAACAAGGCAAGGCTGGTGGCTCAAGGTTACAGACAGGAGGAGGGGATTGACTTCGACCAGACCTTCGCACCAGTAGCAAGGCTCGAGGCAATCAGATTGTTCCTGGCGTATGCTTCACACAAAGGATTCACAGTCTATCAAATGGATGTGAAATCAGCATTCTTGAACGGAGACCTGAAAGAGGAAGTATACGTCGCTCAACCCCCAGGTTTTGTCGATCCTACTTATCCTAATCATGTTTATTTTCTTAATAAAGCCTTATATGGGTTGAAATAAGCTCCACGAGCTTGGTATGAGACTTTATCTAGTTTTCTTCTTGAGAACAAGTTCTCTAGAGGTAAAATAGATAAAACATTGTTTCTCAGGAAAGTCAAAGGCAAGATTTTGCTGGTGCAAATCTATGTCGATGACATAATATTCGGCTCAACGGACAACAATCTTTGCAAAAAGTTTTCTAAACTTATGCAAGGAAAGTTTGAAATGAGCAGTATGAGAGAGCTCAAGTATTTCTTAGGACTTCAAGTGAAATAGTCTGAGGATGGAATCTTCATCTCTCAGACGAAGTTCACAAATGAACTCCTTAAGAAATTCGGTATGGAGAGTGCAACCTCTATGAGGACTCCAATGGGATCCACCAAGTCTCTGGATAAGGATGAGAAAGGTAAACCTTTCGATGAAACCAAATACAGAAGCATCATTGGATCCCTGCTCTACCTTACTGCTAGTAGACCGGATATCATGTTCTCCACATGTGTCTATGCCAGATATCAGGTGAACACTAAGGAATCTCACTATGTCGCTGCAAAGCGAATTCTAAGATACCTTAAAGGTACTCCCAATCTTAGCTTGTGGTACCCGAGAAACAATGATGTCGAGCTAATAGGTTTTTCAGATGCTGATTTTGCAGGAAGTAGGGATGACAGGAAAAGCACCTCCGGGACGTGTCAATTCCTCGGCAGGAGGCTTATCTCTTGGAACAGCAAGAAACAGAATTGTGTTGCAACCTCCACAGCAGAGTCTGAGTACATCTCGGCAGGCAGCTGTTGCGCACAACTCCTATGGATCAGAAACCAGTTAGCCGACTACGACCTTCAGTTCAAAGACATACCAATGTACTGTGACTCCTCCAGTGCAATTGCCATTGCCAACAATCCGGTCTCGCACAGCAGAACGAAGCATATTGAAGTGCGCTACCACTTCATTCGGGAGCACGTGGAAAACAAGGACATCTCTCTCTGTTATGTCCCCACGGACAAGCAGATTGCTGATATATTCACAAAGCCCTTAGACGAGGCCAAGTTCAATCTTTTCAAGACTGAATTGGGGATGCTCAATTATGAGGAATGAAGACTACAGAAGCTCCAGGCTCGTGCACGATCTGAGGGGGAGCAAGGAACTCAAGTGTGAGCACAGACGCAAGAACTGAGGGGGAGCAAGGGGTCAAATGCTCCGACCCCGATTTGCAGAAGCCGAAAAGGGGGAGATTACCCTCTCGGCTAAGGCTAAGGTGGCTCCAAGCTTGCTCCCAAGAAATTGGTATTGGTAATGGCACTCACTCAACTCAACTTTAAGTTTATGGCTTTCATTCCCATATGCTCTATTCACCTTAGCTTGTAGGGTTTAGGCTTCTTCAAATAGGGGGAGATTGTTGGGTATTGTATCCACAATGTACCTGATTTGAAGAAGCCCCTGGACAAGCTAAGGTCAATAGACAATGTATTTGATAAAATCTTTCAAGTTGTACTTGCAGCTATTCCACGCTAAGTGCACACCAATGTCAGGGTGCAGTAGGTCAATATACACGGGTCTGCACGACGTAATCCCTCGTTGAGCAGATCAGTGTGTTGGCCTACGTGTACTCTCTCTATTGGAGTCCACTTGCTTTTAAGTATAGGGCCGTGCTTATGCAAGAGAAGACAAGGAGCAAGGATGGGTCAAGGAGCAGCTCTTAGGTGGAAAGACAAAAATTCGTCTAAGTATAATTCGACGAGAATCACCAAGTGATTCTCGCCGATTCGGCGAGAATCACTAGTGATTCTCGCCGAATCGTCGAGAATCATTAGTGATTCTCGCCGATTCTTTCCGGCTACCTCAAAACGGTGCCAAGTAAGATTCGGCGAGAATCACTAGTGATTCTTGCCGAACCCATCGCAGAGCAGATCCTGAAGACAAAGTTATATTCGTTGAGAATCAAAAAGTGATTCGGCGAGAATCATTAGTGATTCTCGACGAATCGTCGAGAATCACTAACTGATTCTCACCGATTCGTCGAGAATCACCTGCAATTCTCGCCGATTTTTACTTAGCGATTTCTCTGGAAGCTGCTGGACCGGATTCTGCCGCTGGACTATTTTGAACCGGATTTCGGGATTCTTCTTGTGGGTCCCACAACGGTCAAATTAGTAGTATCTACAGTATTTATATATACGGGTATTTTGAACAGTAGAGCAACACAGAAAAGAAGCCGAGCACGATCAAACCCTAAGATCGCGAAACTGCTCCGCCGCCGCCGTCGCCGCTCGCGCTAGTCGGTCGCCGCTGTTGATCGTGTTTCTTCCCGATCTCCGGCGACAGAAGCTTAGCCAAGCTTTGAGTCTCACATGTCTATCCAGAGATCTCTTGTCTCTCGATTTGGTGATCGAAAAAAACTTCCCCGTCCGAATCGATCGAGACGACCGATCCTCGTGTGACCGTTGGAAGACCAAGCTAGCTTCGCTGCGAAGATTGGATCTCTAAGTTCAGCAGTCGCTCATCATCATAGCCGCCGATCCCGAAGCAAGCCGCCGCTCGTCTTGCCGCCGGCGGTTCCGGGGAGATCCTTTCCAAGAGAGACCAAGGTTGTAGACTCTTCGTTGACTTCACGAACACGTCGTCGAACGAAGAGGAACACCGTAGTCTCCAAACGAAGTTTGTATCTCGTGTATATTCTATTTTACTTTTGTTGTAAAGTAATGATTGTTCCGTGTTGTAAGGGTTGGGTGCAACCCGGTTTGTGGGAGTGTTGACTCCTACGTGTGGAAGGGTTCCTTCCGATAGTGCAAGGATTGTATTTCAATCCTGTTGGAGAAGTGACCGAGTCGTCCCTTGTTGGGAGATAGGTCGAAGGGGGAAAGTGGATGTACACAAGTCGGGGAACCACTATAAATTGTCTGTGTATTCTGTGTGCTGTGCTGTTTGTTTTTATTGTGCAGGTACTATTATAAATTCCGCAAAAGCGCTATACGTCACCTATCCCCCCCATAGGTGCACATAGTTGACACTAGGTGGACTTTCAACTTCCGCCTGCCCATCAGTTTGGGGATGATAGGCGGAGGAAAACAATAATTTTGTTCCCATTAATATCCAAAGAGTTTTCCAAAAATAACTAGTGAATTTTACGTCCCTATCCGATACTATGGTCTTTGGCACTCCACGGTGACTAACGACTTCTTTAAAATATAGTTTAGCGATGTGAGACGCATCGTTTGTCCTACTACACGGGATGAAATAAGCCATCTTTGAAAACCTATCCACAACTACAAAAACTGAGTCGTGACGGCGTAGGGTAATGGGGAGGCCTAATACAAAATCCATACTAACATCTACCCAAGGCATGGAGGGAATAGGCAAGGGTGTATATAATCCTACGTTGGTTTTACTACCCTTAGACACCTGACACGTGCGGCAGCTACTCACTACCTGTCCCACCATAACCTTAAGTTTGGGTCAATAGAATTTGTCCTCGACTAACGTAATGGTCTTATCTCTACCGAAGTGGCCACTCAACCCTCTGCTATGCAACTCCCATATGATATGTAGTCGTAACGATGACTGCGGAATATATAGCTTCCCGTTCCTAAACAGGTAACCGTCCTTGATAGCGTATGCAGATATCGTCGTGGGGGAGCTATCCTGGGCAGATAAATAGAAGTCCTGGAAGTCAGGACACGTGGCGTACTCATCCTTAACCCGCTCAAATCCTACAACATGTACTTCCATAGAGGTGAGTAAAATAGTAAGACGACTAAGGACGTCCGCGACTCGGTTATCAGCTCCCTTAAGGTGCTTGAGATTAAACGTGTAACCTTTTAAGAAAGCTACCCACTTAGCATGTCGTGGGCTGATCTTATGCTGGTCGTTGATGAAACGTAAATCCTCATGATCGGAGAGGATCACAAACTCCTTGGAGAGGAGATAGGGCCTCCAATGGTGTAGACATCGGACTACAGCATAAAATTCCCTATCGTAATTTGAATAGTTCAGCTTAGGACCGGCAACTTCTTGCTAAAATAACTAACGGGATGGTCCTCCTGGCTCAAGACACCTCCAATACCTACCCCAGACGCATCACACGTGAGCTCAAAGACTTTAGCAAAGTCAGGTAGACGTAAGCCAGGTGCCTCAGTCATAAGCTCCTTTATTCGTTCAAAAGCATAGGTGGCGGATTTCTTCCTCGTAAACTCTCCCTTCTTCATACAGTCTGTGATAGGCGCCATAATACTACTAAAGTCTCGTATGAAACGACGATAAAATATGGCTAACCCATGGAAACTACGCACCTCACGTAGGGTGGTTGGCACGGGCCAGTCCTTAATGACCTGAACCTTTCCTGGATCAACTCGAATACCCTTAGAGCCGACTATATAGCCTAATTACTCTACCTCCGAGGCATTGAAAGTGCATTTCTTAAGATTGAGAAATAAAGTCTCCTTCCGCAAGGTGGAAAGGATCACTCTCATGTGGGAGATGTGCTCGGTAGTAGAGGTGCTATAAATCAGAATATCGTCAAAATAGACTACAACGAACTTCCCCATGAATGGCTGAAAGACATGTGTCATCATCCGAGAGATGGTACTAGGGGCATTGGTGTAACGCCCCCTATCCGTCGCATAGCATATAGCAGTAGGTCCGGTCGGGGCCCGATGCCATATACTACAGACAGACCGGGTGGTTACTCATGGAAACCATCCAACTAATCATAACGTCCTACACAGAGCATTCTAGCGGAAGCAGTTTATATATGTTGCAATAAAGAACCCAGCACTAAAGCATGAATGTCCACTAAAATAGCCAACCAGGAATGAAGTACATACACCAGTACTGGCCTTAAGGCATTACAAAATGATTTACTTAATGTTACATGATTTACAAACCACGGCACGTAGGCCGGTCATACATGAATAAAGCAGTAAACACTCCAAATAGGCCTTCAAGGGCCGGCTTCGTAATTTGGGCTTTAGCCCGCTATTGACCGCTTGGTCCAGCAGCACCTGCAAGCAACATAACCACCGCACGGTGGCAAACAAAAGGGCAACGGTCAGCAATGCTGACCAAATTATAACGATCCCGCCCCCAACTCGGGGCGGCGATGCTCCTTCCCTGCAATTTTATTAGCACAAGCGAGCAATATAATAATATTCATTTCATCACAGGCGTAGGCTGACACGGCCACACACCCCGTGCACTCAGGGCACATTCTCGGTGAACCGGTCGATGTCACGTCAGTTAAAGCCATAGACATTCTGGACCCACCACCGTCACTTTGACGGCCAAACATATGAGCAATTTGTCTTCCCGGCATGGGTCACGACAATTTAAGCTATAGACCACCGAAGACCCTCATCTATGCCAACGGCAAGTGACACGTAACTTTAGGTCTCTTTAACCCGAACGACATAGAAGTGGGTACGGTTTCATCTAACCCGTGCTCACGTCGCAACGACAATTTAAGCCATATGCGCAGGTCAAACTTCTCCCGAGTCCCATTTTCGTCACACAATTTCACATAACTCGGTTATGTTCAAGTTGGCTCTCAGTCCTCCATGTTGGCAAGATCACGCATCCGCTCAGTTTTTCGGGTGCACCTTAGGGTTATGCCCCAAGGCTCTCTGTTGCAATCTATCATGTAGAAAACCCGAAAAACAACTAATCGAACGGAGTCTTCTCCGGCATTTATGCAATGCAACATCATTGATCCAGACCAACATGTCCGGTTAGTCTTCACACAACATACCTATGTCCGTTCTCGCTTACAGACTCTAACAACGGGGACTATTCATGTCTACCCGAAGGAACGCCTCCAACTCACTGCAAACTCGCGAGAGTGGGCTTCCCTTTTGCAAAAGAAGTAGAGCTTAACATGCTCAAGAAGAGGATCGTTACCCTTGCGTTCTTCTTTGGTTCCATGGAAAAGTAAGCGGATGAAAAGCACCGTACTAGCTTTGCCTCCGTGGATCCGGAGTCAGCTCGCGATTTGGAGCTTCGAAGCACCTCCAATGGCCGGATCTAGCTCCTTCTTCCTTCCTTGGCTCTCCTCTCTCTCTAAGCTTTAGAAAGATAACAACTCATGAAAAGTGAGGGTTTCTAAGGACCAATCCCGGGTATAACTCATCAGGAACAACCCCCAGCCATTGGATCACCAATTAAAGAAACGAACGGCTTTGATTCGGGACTGAAATGTCCAATCTGGGCCGCACACGGCCTGGCACACGCCCGTGTCCGGGGCCGTGTGCCTCATTCGCCGTCAAAATTAACTTGCTTGGAACAACACACGGGCATCGAACACGCCCGTGTTCGACCTGACACGCCCGTGTTCCACCTGACACGGCCATGTGGCCGGTCGTGTACCCCCATCGATTTATCCCAAAAACAACCCGAGCACTGCACGGGTTCTAGGACACGCCTGTGTCCTTGCCCGTGTCTACCTCAACACGCCTGTGCTCCAGGCCGTGTACACAGTCTCGACACTCGACACTTCGTCGAGCGAAGATCGTCGACCTGACGACACGGCCTTGGACATGCCCATGTCCTAGGCCGTGTGTCTTGTCTCGACACATCGTCGAGCAAAATTCGTCGACTCCCCGGGATGATTGTTGACACGGGTCGACACGCCCTGCGATACGCTCGTGTCGCAGGCCGTGTGCCATATCTCGACACTTCGTCGAGCACAGACTGTCGACTTCGCAGGCTGAGTGTCGACACGCCCTGCGACACGCCCGTATCGCAGGCCGTGTGCCCTCTCTCGACACAACATCGAGTGAAATTCGTCGACCTCTCGACCAACTCGACGACACAAGCCTGACACGCCCTGGGACATGCCCGTGTCCCAGGCCGTGTGCCTCCTGCCAGAACCCAAAACTGGCCCAAAACGTCCCCCGTCGCTCTTTTGAGTTTCAGGGCGTTACAACTCTCCCCCTCTTAAAAGAATTTCGTCCACGAAATTATATAAATGAAAGACATGTACAAAACCAAAATTTGTACCTGAGCGGAACAACTTCGGATACTCGTCAAGCATAGTCTGCTCTCGCTCCCAAGAGAGCTCCTCACGACCGCAATTGTCCCACCGGACCTTGACCATCCTGATCTCTTTATTACATATCCGCTTGACCTCCGAGTCCTCAATCCGCACGGGCTTTACTTTCGTCGTCAATCCACTATCAACCGGCGCTTGATCGACCTCGATCACTCGCGTAGGCTCTTGCACTGCCTTCTGTAGCACCGAAATATGGAATACATCATGTAGAACACTAAGCTCCACTGAAAGCTTCAATTGAAAGTCATGCTTCACCAACTCGCTCCAGAACCTCAAATGGCCCAAGGTACCTCGGGCTTAGCTTTTTCAATCGCCGCACCCGCGAGACACCCTTGAACGGCTTGATCTTTAAGTACACCCAATCGCCCACAGCGAACTCCACGTTCCTGTGCTTGGCATTATAGTACTTCGCTTGCCGGTCCTGAGCGATAAGCAACCTCTCCCGAATGGTTCTCACCAAAGAAGTATCATCCTCCACTGCTACTCATTTATACAACTTGACTCACCCGTTTCCAGCCAGGACAACGGCGTGCGGCATCTTCTACCATATAAAGATGGTCTTCCCATTGCTTTTCAAAGTCCAAGACACACATGCGGAGCATGCTTTCCATAGTTCTATTGACCCTCTCGGTCTGCCCATCCGATTGCGGATGAAAGGCTGTGCTGAATTTTAACTTCGTCCCCAACATTTGCTGCACAAGCCTCCTATCATTGGACGTGAACCGCCCTTCTTGGTCACTCACGATGCTGCGGGGCACACCGTGAAGCCATACTATATTATCCACATATAATTTTGCCAACTTCTCCACTGGATCATCCTTCCTATGCGGAATGAAATGCGACACCTTCGTTAACTGATCTACGACCACCCGAATGGTGTTGTTTCCCCCCTTTTGCGACCTTGGAAAACCGTGCACAAATTCCATAGAGATGTCGTCGAATTTCCACTCCGGAATAGGCAAGGACTTAAGAAAACCTCCCGGCTTTTGGCACTCCGCCTTCACCAAGGCGCAAGTTTGGCACTTCGCTACTTATAGCGCCAACTCCTTCTTCATACCCGGCAACCAAAATAGTTTCTTTACATCGTGGTACATCTTCGTGCTCCCCGGGTGAATCGGGTACTTGGTATGGTGTGTCTCGTACAACAATTACACCCGCAAATTGCCCACACTTGGGACGCACAGACGACCGTCTTTCCAAAGCAATCCGTCCTCCACAACTAATTGGGAATTTGACCCATCCAGAGCCTCTACCATGAACTGCTTTATATGGACATCCATATCCAAAGCCTACCGAATCCGATCAGCCAGGTCCTATTGGACTTCGGTCCAATGCAGTACTGTTTCAGCACTTGATTGCCTATCCACACAAACAATCTCCAACACCTCCAACTCCCGCACCAACCGCTCATCATGCACCGATAGCCAATTGGCTTGAGCTGGGGCTCGGTGAATCAACGCGTCCGCAACCGCATTCTCTTTACCAGGCACGTAGTGGATCTTGAATGTATAGTCTCCCAAGAATTCCATCCATCTACGCTACCGCATATTCAGATCCTTCTGATCAATCAGATACTTCACTCTCTTGTGACCGGCGTAGATATCCATCTTCACACTGTACAAAATTATGCCTCCACAGCTTCAAGGCAAAACTCACGGCCGCTAACAACAAGTCATGGACCGGATAGTTCCTCTCGTGCACTTTTGGCTGTCTCGCGCCATAAGCTATTACACTTCCGTGTTGTAGTAGCACGCAACCCAAACCACTGCCCGAAGCATCGCTATTAAATCTCATAGCCTTCGGTCCCACTCGGCGAAATCAGCACAGGCGCCGTGGTCAACCGACATTTCAACTCCTCAAAAGCTCGCGCGCACTCCGGCGTCCAAAAGAACTTCTGCTCCTTCCTCGTCAAAGTAGTGAGGGGTAACGCTATCCGCGAGAAGTTCTCCACGAAGCGCCTGTAATAGCCGGCAAGCCCCAGAAAGCTCCGTACTCCTGCTACCGTAGAAAGCTCAGGCCACTCCCGCATCGCAACAATCTTCGCCGGATCCACTGCAATAGCTTCCTCACTCACTATAAGACCGAGGACGCCACTGAGGATGACCAAAACTCGCACTTCGAGAACTTGACATACAACTGATTCCTCCTTAGCATCTCCAAAACCAAAAGAAGATGCTTGAAGTGATCTTCCTTACTCTGCGAGTACACCAGAATATCATCGACAAAGATAATCACAAAATGGTACAAGTACTCCCGGAAGGTCCTGTTCATCAAATCTATGAACACTGACGGCGCATTAGTCAGCCCAAACAGCATCACCGTAAACTCGTAACGCCCGTATCCTGTAATGAACGTTATCTTAGGGATATCACTCTCCCTTATCTAATTTAGAGTGCGTCGTTGACCCGACCAACTGATCAAAAAGATCATCAATCCGGGGGATCGGGTACTTGTTCTTTTCCGTCAACTTGTTGAGCTCCCGATAATCAATACATAGCCTCAAGCTTACGTCCTTCTTCTTAATAAAGAGGGTCGGTGCGCTCCAAGGCGAAGGACTTGGACGCACATACCCTTGCTCCAACAACTTTTAGAAGTTGCACCTTCAGCTCCGCCATTTCCTTAGGCGTTAGCCGATATGGAGAGCGTGACACAGGCTTTGCACCCGGTACTAGCTCAATCATGAAATCTATCTCCCGTTGAGGCGGGGCTCCTAGAAGATCTCTAGGGAACACATTAGGGTACTCCTATACCACTGAAATATTAACCAACGCGGGCTTCGACTTTGCAACCTCCACTAGTGTACAGAACAGCTCTGCACCAGCACGAACCGCCTTCACCACCTGAAGAGCAGATACCAACGTCTTGCTCGACCTTTGCGAGCCCGTAAAGGTCGTCTCACGACTTGCTCCAAGCTCGACTTCCTTGCTACTGCAATCTATATAGGCTTGCGGCTCCAAGAGCCAGGCCATGCCAACTATAACGTCGAACACCACCAACGGAAGTAACGACGCTTGCAGGTCGAACTCCTGATTCTCAATCCAAAACTAAGCGCAAAAAATTCTACCCGCGCACAATGAGCGCCATTGGACTATAACGCAACCAATTTGTCTCTTACCATCGAAGGAGGTACTCCGACACACAATTAAATTCCTAATAAAGGAATGCGAAGCTCCCTAAACAAACGGTGCTCTCGCAGATAAAGTAAAGTCGTAACAAAGCTTAGCACAAGTAGTTCTAAGCTAACAAGCATAAGGGCGACAAGTATTTAAGGCAAAACTATATTTAAACCATACCTGCCCTTACGACGGCGTGCTTCCTCCAGGGCTTTTGGCACTCACGAGCATAATGCCCCGGCTCCCCATAGTTGAAACATGTGCCCGGGGTCCGACACGTAGTCGCCCCAGAAGCACCAGAAGGAGCCGGACCCGAAGTCTCATGCTTCTTATACCATTTTCGATATACAGACTTTGAGGTGTTCGGCACTTTGAATGCCGTCTCCTTTGCACTAAAGTCCTTCACTGCTCCTGACATAGCTTTCTTGGCCTTTGAGCACCTTTCCAACAGTCTTGGGAAAAGTGCCCTTTCTTTCCACAAGTAAAACATGTGTAAGTAGCTTTGCTAGTCGATGTCATAGCCCCTTTCTCCAGCATTCCAACGGATGCAACTCTTATGGGGCTTGCATAGTTCGATACCATGGTCGCTGGCATCGGGAGGGTCTTCCTCTAATCTGCCTACAAAGATCTAGCTGATTCCACCAAGGCTCGGAATCCCAATAACTTTGGTCCTAGCAGTAGAACTCGTAACTCGGCGCGCAGGCCATTATAAAATCTATCGACTGTAGCTTGCTCATTATCCAACTCGAAGCATGGGTAGCGGCTTATCATAAGAAATTCTTGCAAATATTCCTCAACTGTGTGCGCTCACTGCACTAAATGCATATTCAGCTGCTGCCCCGATGGTCTACCAAAGGTCATCTGCTCGATCACGCCAACCGACGTTGAAGCCACCACATGGGCGCAGGGTTGTACATTTCCTCCAAGCTGTGCACCCGTGTAACACCCCCTATCCGTCGCATAGTATATAGCAGTAGGTCCGGCCGGGGCCCGACGCCATATACCACAGACAGACCGGGTGGTTACGTATGGAAACCATCCAACCAATCTCAACGTCCTACACAGAGCATTCTAGCGGAAGCAGTTTATATAAGTTGTAAACAAGAACCCAGCATTAGAGCACGAATGTCCACTATTACAAAATTAGGAATGTTATACAAAATACCCAAAAATCGGCCTTAAGGCCTTACAAAGTGTTTCACTTGAAAATTACATGTTTTACAAACCACGGCACGCAGGCCGGTCATACATGAGTAAAGCAGTAAACACTTCTACTTGGGCCTTCGAGGGCCAGCTTCGCAAAAAGGGCTTTAGCCCGCTATTGACCGCTTGGTCCAGCTGCACCTGCAAGCAACAATCCACCGCACGGTGGCAAAACAAGGCAACGGTCAGCAATGCTGACCAAATTATAACGATCCCGCCCCCAACTCGGGGCGGCGATGCTCCTTCCCTGCATTTCCTTAGCACAAGCGAGTAATATAAAACCATAGCCATAACATCACAGACGTTGGCTCGTAAGGCCACACGCCCCGTGCACTCAGGGCACATTCTCGGTGAACCGGTCGATGTCACGTCAATTAAAGCCATTAACATTCCGGACTCACCACCACCACTAAGACGGCCAAACCTATGAGCAATTCGTCTTCTTGGTATTGGTCACGTCAATTTAAGCCATTGACCACCGAAGACTCCCATCTATGCCAACGGCGAGTTCCACGTAACCTTAGGTCGCTCTAACCGGACGACATAAAGCGGGTACGGCTCCATCTAACCCGTGCTCACTTCGCAATGACAATTTAAGCCATTTGCGCGGGTCAAACTTTCACCGAGTCCCATTCTACCGCAAGTCACATAACTCAGTTATGTTCGAGTTGGCTCTCAGGCCTCCAAGTTGGCAAGATCTCGTATCCGCCCAGTTTTCCGGGTGCACCTTTGGGTTAGTCCCCAAGGCTCCCTGCTGCAATCTACCGCGTAGAAAACCCGAAAACAACCAATAGCACGGAGTCTTCTCCGGCCTTATGCAATGCAACATCACCGATCCGGACTAACATGTCCGGGTAGGCTTCAACCAAAATGCCTATGTCCGTTCTCGCATACGGACTCTAAACAACGGGGACTTTACATATCTACCCGAAGGAACGCCTCCAACTCTCCGCAAACTCGCGAGAGCGGGCTTCCTATGCTAAGAAAGAGAGCTATTAGTGCTCAAGATGAGGATCGTTACCCTTGAGTTCCTCTTTGGCGCCATCGAAAAGAAATCGGATAGAAATCACCGTACTTGCGTTGCCTCCGTGGATCCGGAGTCGGCTTGCGATTCGGAGCTCCGAAGCTCCTCCAATGGCGGATCTAGCTCTTCTTCCTCCAAGGGCTCTCCTCTTTCTCCAAGGGTTTGGAGAGATGAAAAAGGTAAGAAAGTGATGGATTTTTTAAGTCAAACCCGGGTATATCCTCTCAGGAACCATCCCCAGCCGTTGGATCTTCAATCAAGGAAACGAACGGCTTTGATTCGGGGCTGAAATGCCCAATCTGGACCGAACACGGCCTGGCACACGCCCGTGTCCAGGGCCGTGTGCCGCATTCGCCGTCAAAATCGAATCTCCTGGACCCTCACACGGGTATCGAACACGCCCGTGTTCGAGCTGACACGCCCGTGTTCCAGCTCACACGGCCGTGTAGCCGGCCGTGTACCCCATGATTTTCTCCCGTTTTCAACCCGAGCACTGCACGGGTTCTAGGACACGCCCGTGTCCTTGCCCGTGTCAAATTGACACGCCTGGGCCCCAGGCCGTGTACAAGGTCTCGACATTTCGTCGCGTGCAGTTCGACGACTGGATGACACGGCCTTGGACACGCCCGTGTCCTAGGCCGTGTGCCTTGTCTCGACGATCGTCGAGTGAATCTCGACGATTTCACCTTGACGATCGTCGACACGGGTCGACACGCCCGGCGACACGCTCGTGTCGCGGGCCGTGTGCCCATTCTCGACGAATCGTCGAGTATATCTCGACGATTTCACGGCTAAGTGTCGACACGGGTCGACACGCCCTGCGACACGCCCGTGTCGCAGGCCGTGTGCCCTTTCTCGACGAATCGTCGAGTATAACTCGACGACTTCGCGACTAAGTGTCGGCACACATTTGACACGCCCTGGGACACGCCCGTGTCCCAGGCCGTGTGCCTTCAGCCAGAACCAAAACTGGCCCAAAACGTCCCCCTTTGCTCCTTTGAGTTTCGGGGCGTTACAACTCTCCCCCTCTTAAAAGAATTTCGCCCACGAAATTACATAAAGGAAAGATATACAAAAACAACATTTGTACCTGAGCGGAACAACTCCGGATACTCGTCAAGCTTAGTCTGCTCTCGCTCCCAGGAGAGCTCCCCACGACCGCAATTGTCCCACCGGACCTTGACCATCCTGATCTCTTTATTGTGTAGCCGCTTGACCTCCGAGTCCTCAATCCGTACGGGCTTGACCTTTGTCGTTAGCCCACTATCCACCGGCACTTGATCGACCGCGATCACTTGCGTAGGCTCTTGCACCGCGTTCCGAAGCTCCGAAATGTGGAATACATCGTGTAAACCACTTAGCTCCACTGAAAGCTTCAACCTATAGGCCGCTTCTCCAACTCGCTCCAGTACCTCGAACGGTCCAAGGTACCTCGGGCTTAGCTTTTTCAATCGTCGCACCCGCGAGACACCCTTGAACGGCTTGATCTTTAAGTATACATAATCGCCCACAGCGAACTCCACGTTCCTGTGCTTGGCATTATAGTACTTTGCTTGCCGGCCCTGAGCGATAAGCAACCTCTCCCGAATCGTTCTCACCAAAGAAGTAGCATCCTCCACTTCCGATCGCTTATACAACTTTGACTCACCCGTTTCTAACCAAGACAACGGCGTGCGACATTTCCTACCATATAGGGCCTCGAAGGGCGTCAACTGAATACTCGCTTGGTAGCTGTTGTTGTATGCGAACTCCACCAAATAAAGGTGGTCTTCCCATTGCTTTCCAAAATCCAAGACTCACGTGCGGAGCATGTCTTCCACGGTTCTATTAACCCTCTCGGTCTGCCCATCCGTCGGGTGGCTGTGCTGAATTTCAACTTTGTTCCCAACATTTGTCGCAACAGCCTCCAATCATTGGACGTGAACCGCCCATCTCGGTCACTCACGATGCTGCGGGGCACACCATGATGCCGTACTATGTTATCCACATAAAACGTTGCTAACTTCTCCACCGGATCATCCTTCCTACGCGGAATAAAATGCGACACCTTCGTTAATCGATCAACAACCACCCAAATGGCGTCGTTTCCCTTTTTGCGACCTTGGCAAACCGTGCACAAGGTCCATAGAGATGTCGTCAAATTTCCACTCCGGAATAGGCAAGGACTTAAGAAATCCTCCCGGCTTTTGGCACTCCGCCTTTACCAAGGCGCAGGTTTGGCACTTCGCTACGTATAGCGCCACATCCTTCTTTAAACCCGGCCACCAAAATAGTTTATTGATGTCGCGGTACATCTTCGTGCTCCCCGGGTGAATCGAGTACTTGGTATGGTGTGCCTCGTACAACAACTCCACCCGTAAATTGCCCACGCTTGGGACGCACAGACGACCGTCTATCCAAAGCAATACGTCCTCCACGACGAATTGGGAATTTGACTCATCCAGAGCCTCTACCATGAACTGCTTCAGCACTTGATTGCTTGTCCATACAAACGATCCCCAACGCCACCAACTCTCGCACCAATCGCTCATCTTGCACCGATAGCCAATGGGCTCGAGCTGGGGCTTGGCGACTCACCGCGTCAGCAACCGCATTCCCTTTATCAGGCGCATAGTGGATCTTGAATGTATAGTCTCCCAAGAACTCCATCCATCTACGCTGTCGTATATTCGGATCCTTCTGATCAACCAGATGCTTCACGCTCTTGTGACCGGCGTAGAGATCCACTTTTACACCGTATAGAATTATGCCTCCATAGCTTCGAGGCAAAACTCACGTCCATACGCTATTACGCTTCCGTGTTGCAGTAGCGCGCAACCCAAAACGCTGCCCTACGCATCATTAAAATCTCATTGCCTTCGGTTCCACTTGGCGAAGTCAGCACAGGCGTCGTAGTCAACCGACATTAAAACTTCTCAAAAGCTCGCGCGCACTCCGGCGTCCAAAATAACTTATGCTCCTTCCTCGTCAAGGTAGTGAGAGGTAACGCTATCCGCGAGAAGTTCTCCACGAAGCGCCTATAATAGCCGGCAAGCCCCAAAAAGCTCCGGACTTCTGCTTCCGTAGCAAGCTCAGGCCACTCCCGTATCGCAACAATCTTCGCCGGATCCACAGCAATACCCTCTCCACTAACTATATGCCCGAGGAACGCCACTGAGGATAGCCAAAACTCGCACTTCGAGAACTTGGCGTACAACTGATTTCTCCTTAGCGTCTCTAACACCAAATGAAGATGCTTGAAGTGATCTTCCTCACTTTGCGAGTACACCAAAATATCGTCGATGAAGACGATCACGAAATGGTCCAAGTACTCCCTGAACGTCCTGTTCATAAAATCCATGAATACTGACGGCGCATTAGTCAGCCCAAACGGCATGACCGTAACCTCGTAGCGCCCGTGTCCTGTACTGAACGTTATCTTAGGGATATCACTCTCCCTTATCTATTTAGAGTACGCCGTTGACCCTACCAACTGATCACAAAGATTATCGATCCTTGGGATTGGGTACTTGCTCTTTTCCGTTAACTTGTTGACCTCCCGATAATTAATACGCAGCCTCAACCTTCCATCCTTCTTCTTAATAAAGAGGGTCGGTGCGCTCCAAGGAGAAGGACTTGGACGCGCATACCCTTGCTCCAACAACTCTTGCAGTTGAGCTTTCAGCTCCGCCATTACCTTAGGCGTTAGCCGATACGGAGATCGTGACACAAGTTTTGCACCTGGCACTAGCTCGATCTTAAAATCTATCTCCCGCTGAGGCGGGGCTCCAGGAAGATCTGCGGGGAACAGATCAGGGTATTCCGATACCACTGAAATACAATCCAACGCGGGCTTCGGCTTTACAACCTCCACTAGTGTACAGAACAGCTCTACACTAGCACAAACCGCCTTCACCACCTGAAGAGCGGCCATCATCGCCTTGCTCGACCTCTTTGAGCTCATAAGGGTCGTCTCACGACTTGCTCCCAAGTTGACCTCCTTGCTACCGCAGTCTATGTAGGCTTGCTGCTCCGAGAGCCAGTACATGCCAAATATAACGTCAAACTCCACCAACGGAAGTAACGACGCTTGCAGATCGTACTCCTAATTCCCAAACCACAAACTAAGAGCAACGAATTCTACCCTCGCCGAATGAGCATCATTGGACTATAACGCATCCAATTTATCTCTTTCCATCGAAGGAGGGACTCCAAGGCACAATAAAATACCTAATAAAGGAACGCGAAGCTCCCTAAACGAACGGTGCTCTCGCAGATAAAGTAAAGTCGCAACAAAGCTTAGCACAGTAGTCCTAAGCTAATATGCATAACAAGTATTTAAAGCAAAACTATCTTTAAACCATACCTGTTGTCACGACGACGGGCTTCCACCAGGGTTTTAGGCACTCACGAGCATAATGCCCCGGCTCGCCACAGCTGAAACATGTGCCCGGGGTCTGACCCGTAGTCGACCCAGAAGTACCAGAAGGGGCTGGACCCGAAGTCCTATGCTTCTTATACCATTTTCGATATACCGACTTTGAGGTGTTCGGCACTTTGAATGCCGTTTCCTTTGCACTGACATCCTTGGCTGCTCCTGACATAGGTTTCTTACCCTTCCGAGCACCATTCCAACAGTCTCAGGCAAAGTGCCCTTTCTTTCCACAAGTATAACAAGTGTAAGTAACTTTACTAGTCGATTTCATAACCCCTTTCTCCAGCATTCTGCTGGATGCAGCTCTTATGGGGTTTGTATAGTTCGAGACCATGGTCGCTGGCATCGGGAGGGTCTTCCTCAACTCTGCCTCCAATGATCTAGCTGATTCCACCAAGGCTCGGAATCCCAATAACTTTGGTCCTAGCAGTAGGACTCGTAACTCGGCGCCTAGGCCATTATAGAATCTATCGACTGTAGCTTGCTCATTATCCGACTCAAAGCATGGGTAGCGACTTATCATAAGAAAAGCTTGCAAATATTCCTCAACCGTGTGCGCTCCCTGCACTAAATGCATATTCAGCTGCTGCCCCAATGGTCTACCAAAGGTCATCTGCTGCATCGCGCCCACCGGCATTGAAGCCACAACAGGGGCGCAGGGTTGTACATTTCCTCCTAGCTGTGCACCCGCCATAGTAAACACCAATTCTACCATCCTTCTAACGGTTTCATACCTAACGGTTTCATACGAAGGAGGAGGCTCAAACACCTCACTGGGTGCACTATGCTCCTCAGAAACCGGACATTCAGGCTGTCCAGCACCGCTTCCGGTCACCTATAGTGGTACAAAACACCGTTAAGCGACCAAATAAAATTGCGAACAGCAATTATAGGAACACGCAGGTTCCTCAAACACGAGTATTTTCATTCCTAAGTGGACATTCATGGGTTCTTTTACCGTTATAACGATGATGCACACAATGTGCTCACCACCCCTTAAAAAGAATTCGTCCACGAATTCAGCTTAAGTCCGACCAAAACCAGTAGTCTGATACCCACAGGTCCCAGGATCGAAACCTGGCTCTGATACCAAATTGTAACACCCCCTATCCGTCGTATAGTATATAGCAGTAGGTCCGGCCGGGGCCCGACGCCATATACCACAGACAGACCGGGTGGTTATGTATGGAAACCATCCAACCAATCTCAACGTCCTACACAGAGCATTCTAGCGGAAGCAGTTTATATAAGTTGTAAACAAGAACCCAACATTAGAGCATGAATGTTCACTATTACAAAATTAGGAATGTTATACAAAATACCCAAAAATCGGCCTTAAGGCCTTACAAAGTGTTTCACTTGAAAATTACATGTTTTACAAACCACGGCACGCAGGCCGGTCATACATGAGTAAAGCAGTAAACACTTCTACTTGGGCCTTCGAGGGCCAGCTTCGCAAAAAGGGCTTTAGCCCGCTATTGACCGCTTGGTCCAGCTGCACCTGCAAGCAACAATCCACCGCACGGTGGCAAAACAAGGCAACGGTCAGCAATGCTGACCAAATTATAACGATCCCGCCCCCAACTCGGGGCGGCGATGCTCCTTCCCTGCATTTCCTTAGCATAAGCGAGTAATATAAAACCATAGCCATAACATCACAGACGTTGGCTCGTAAGGCCACACGCCCCGTGCACTCAGGGCACATTCTCGGTGAACCGGTCGATGTCACGTCAATTAAAGCCATTAACATTCCGGACTCACCACCGCCACTAAGACGGCCAAACCTATGAGCAATTCGTCTTCTTGGTATTGGTCACGTCAATTTAAGCCATTGACCACCGAAGACTCCCATCTATGCCAACGGCGAGTTCCACGTAACCTTAGGTCGCTCTAACCGGACGACATAAAGCGGGTACGGCTCCATCTAACCCGTGCTCACTTCGCAACGACAATTTAAGCCATTTGCGCGGGTCAAACTTTCACCGAGTCCCATTCTACCGCAAGTCACATAACTCAGTTATGTTCGAGTTGGCTCTCAGGCCTCCAAGTTGGCAAGATCTCGTATCCGCCCAATTTTCCGGGTGCACCTTTGGGTTACTCCCCAAGGCTCCCTGCTGCAATTTACCGCGTAGAAAACCCGAAAACAACCAATAGCACGGAGTCTTCTCCGGCCTTATGCAATGCAACATCACCGATCCGGACTAACATGTCCCGGTAGGCTTCAACCAAAATGCCTATGTCCGTTCTCGCATACGGACTCTAAACAACGGGGACTTTACATATCTACCCCAAGGAACGCCTCCAACTCTCCGCAAACTCGCGAGAGCGGGCTTCCTATGCTAAGAAAGAGAGCTATTAGTGCTCAAGATGAGGATCGTTACCCTTGAGTTCCTCTTTGGCGCCATCGAAAAGTAATCGGATAGAAATCACCGCACTTGCGTTGCCTCCGTGGATCCGGAGTCGGCTTGCGATTCGGAGCTCCGAAGCTCCTCCAATGGCGGATCTAGCTCTTCTTCCTCCAAGGGCTCTCCTCTTTCTCCAAGGGTTTGGAGAGATGAAAAAGGTAAGAAAGTGATGGATTTTCTAAGTCAAACCCGGGTATATCCTCTCAGGAACCATCCCCAGCCGTTGGATCTTCAATCAAGGAAACGAACGGCTTTGATTCGGGGCTGAAATGCCCAATCTGGACCGAACACGGCCTGGCACACGCCCGTGTCCAGGGCCGTGTGCCGCATTCGCCGTCAAAATCGAATCTCCTGGACCCTCACACGGGTATCGAACACGACCGTGTTCGAGCTGACACGCCCGTGTTCCAGCTCACACGGCCGTGTAGCCGGCCGTGTACCCCATGATTTTCTCCCGTTTTCAACCCGAGCACTGCACGGGTTCTAGGACACACCCGTGTCCTTGCCCGTGTCAAATTGACACGCCTGGGCCCCAGGCCGTGTACAAGGTCTCGACATTTCGTCGCGTGCAGTTCGACGACTGGATGACACGGCCTTGGACACGCCCGTGTCCTAGGCCGTGTGCCTTGTCTCGACGATCGTCGAGTGAATCTCGACGATTTCACCTTGACGATCGTCGACACGGGTCGACACGCCCGGCGACACGCCCATGTCGCGGGCCGTGTGCCCATTCTCGACGAATCGTCGAGTATATCTCGACGATTTCACGGCTAAGTGTCGACACGGGTCGACACGCCCTGCGACACGCCCGTGTCGCAGGCCGTGTGCCCTTTCTCGACGAATCGTCGAGTATAACTCGACGACTTCGCGACTAAGTGTCGGCACACACTTGACACGCCCTGGGACACGCCCGTGTCCCAGGCCGTGTGCCTTCAGCCAGAACCAAAACTGGCCCAAAACGTCCCCCTTTGCTCCTTTGAGTTTCGGGGCGTTACAACCCATCACAGCGAACACCGCTTCAACAATCCTTCTAACGGTTTCATACGAAGGAGGAGTCTCAAACACCTCAACGGGCGCACTATACTCCTCAGAAACCGGACATTCTGGCGGTCCAACCCCGCTTCTAGTAACCTATAGTGGTACAAAACACCGTTAAGCGACCAAATAAAATTGCAAACAGCAATTATAAGAACACGCAGGTTCCTCAAACACGTGTATTTTCATTCCTAAGTGGACATTCATGGGTTCTTTTACTATTATAACGATGACGCACACAATGTGCTCACCACCCCTTAAAAAGAATTCGTCCACGAATTCATCTTAAGCCCGACCAAAACCAGTAGTCTGATACCAAATTGTAACACCCCCTATCCGTCGAATAGCATATAGCAGTAGGTCCGGCCGGGGCCCGACGCCATATACTATAGACAGACCGGGTGGTTACTCATGGAAACCATACAACTAATCATAACGTCATACACAGAGCATTCTAGCAGAAGCAGTTTATATATGTTGCAATAAAGAACCCAGCACTAAAGCATGAATGTCCACTAAAATAGCCAACCAGGAATGAAGTACATACACCAGTACTGGCCTTAAGGCCTTACAAAATGGTTTACTTAATGTTACATGATTTACAAACCACGGCACGCAGGCCGGTCATACATGAATAAAGCAGTAAACACTCCAAGTAGGACTTCAAGGGCCGGCTTCGCAATTTGTGCTTTAGCCCGCTATTGACCGCTTGGTCCAGCAGCACCTGCAAGCAACATAACCACCGCACGGTGGCAAACAAAAGGGCAACGGTCAGCAATGCTGACCAAACTATAACGATCCCGCCCCCAACTCGGGGCGGCGATGCTCCTTCCCTGCAATTTTATTAGCACAAGTGAGCAATATAATAATATTCATTTCATCACAGGCGTAGGCTCACACGGCCACACACCCCATGGACTCAGGGCACATTCTCGGTGAACCGGTCGATGTCACGTCAGTTAAAGCCATAGACATTCCGGACCCACCACCGTCACTTTGACGGCCAAACATATGAGCAATTTGTCTTCCCGGCATGGGTCACGACAATTTAAGCCATAGACCACCGAAGACCCTCGTCTATGCCAATGACAAGTGCCACGAAACTTTAGGTCTATTTAAACCGAACGACATAGAAGTGGGTACGGTTCGATCTAACCCGTGCTCACGCCGCAACAACAATTTAAGCCATATACACAGGTCAAACTTCTCCCGAGTCCCATTTTCGTCACACAATTTCACATAACTCGGTTATGTTCAAATTGGCTCTCAGGCCTCCATGTTGGCAAGATCACACATCCGCCCATTTTTTCGGGTGCACCTTAGGGTTAGTCCCCAAGGCTCCCTGTTGCAATCTACCGTGTAGAAAACCCAAAAACAACGAATCGCACGGAGTCTTCTCCGGCATTTATGCAATGCAACATCACCGATCCAGACCAACATGTCCGGGTAGGCTTCACACAACATGCCTATGTCTGTTCTCGCTTACGGACTCTAACAACGGGGACTATTCATGTCTACCCGAAGGAACGCCTCCAACTCACCGTAAACTCGCGAGAGCGGGCTTCCCTTTTGCAAAAGAAGTAGAGCTTAACATGCTCAAGAAGAGGATCGTTACCCTTGCGTTCTTCTTTGATGCCATGGAAAAGTAAGCGGATGAAAAGCATCGCACTAGCTTTGCCTCCGTGGATCCGGTGTCGGCTCGCGATTTGGAGCTTCGAAGCTCCTCCAATGGTCGGATCTAGCTCCTTCTTCCTTTCTTGGCTCTCCTCTCTCTCTAAGATTTAGAAAGATAACAACTCATGAAAAGTGAGGGTTTCTAAGGCCCAATCCAGGGTATATCCCATCAGGCACAACCCCCAGCCATTGGATCACCAATTAAAGAAACGAACGGCTTTGATTCGGGACTGAAATGTCCAATCTGGGCCGTACACGGCCTGGCACATGCCCGTGTCCAGGGCCGTGTGCCTCATTCGACGTCAAAATCGACTCGCCTGGAACAACACACGGGCATCGAACACGCCCGTGTTCGACCTGACACGCCCGTGTTCCACTAGACACGACCGTGTGGCCGGCCGTGTACCCCCATCGATTTATCCCGAAAACAACCCGAGCACTGCACGGGTTCTAGGACACGCCCATGTCCTTGCCCGTGTCTACCTCAACACGCCTGGGCTCCAGGCTATGTACACAGTCTCGACACTCGACACTTCATCGAGCGAAGATCGTCTACCTGACGACACGGCCTTGGACACGCCTGTGTCCTAGGCCGTGTGCTTTGTCTCGACACATCGTCGAGCAAAATTCGTCGACTCCCCGGGACGATTGTCGACACGGGTCGACACGCCTTGCGAAACACCCGTGTCGCAGGCCGTGTGCCATTTCTCGACACTTCGTCGAGCGCAGACTATCGACTTCGCGGGCTGAGTGTCGACACGGGTCGACACGCCCTGCGACACTCCCGTTTTGCAGGCCGTGTGCCCTCTCTCGACACAACGTCGAGTGAAATTCGTCAACCTCTCGACCAACTCGACGACACAAGCCTGACACGCCCTGGGACACGCCCGTGTCCCAGGCCGTGTGCCTCCTGCCAGAAACCAAAACTGGCCCAAAACGTCCCCCGTCACTCTTTTGAGTTTTGGGGCGTTACAATTGGACAACCCAAAGGGCATCACAAGCCATTCGTACAGACCATCCTTCTACTTACACGCCGTCTTCCACTGGTCGCCCTCTCGTATCATAATCTGGTGATAGCCACTACGAAGATCTAATTTGGAGAATACGGTGGCTCCAGACAAGACATCCAACAAATCATTTAGGAGGGGAATGGGGAACCTATACTTGATGGTGATTTTGTTGATAGCCCGGCTATCAATGCACATCCTCCATGTACCATCCTTCTTGGGGGCAAGTAGGGCTGGTACAGCA
Organism: Platanthera guangdongensis; assembly: GCA_039583875.1. Taxonomy (NCBI): domain Eukaryota; kingdom Viridiplantae; phylum Streptophyta; class Magnoliopsida; order Asparagales; family Orchidaceae; genus Platanthera; species Platanthera guangdongensis. The sequence goes on along the minus strand of CM077155.1, from coordinate 89,846,908 downwards.
CATGGACTCATACTAGTCCTAATAAAACCTTTCTCTAGCAAGCCCTCTATCTGGGACTGCAACTCCAGGTGAGCTACGGGGTGGAGTCGATAATGGGGCTGATTTGGCAAGGAAGACCCCGGGATGAGATCTATCGCATGCTGGATATTCCTAAGCGGGGGTAATGTGGGCGACAACTCATCCGGGTACATGTCCCTATACTCCTCCAACAGTACCCGTAACTCACTAGGTAATTCATCCAAAATGCTAAAATCGGGCTTCGCACTTAGGAGGACTAGCGCATACATAATTCCATCAAAGAATGGATCTCTCTCAAACTCTTTCCTACCAACTAGATTCAACGTTTTTCGTTCTACCGGAATAGTGGTGTCCTTAGCCAATACTACGGGCTCCTTTGGGATGGTCGGCCTCAAAGTGATGGTTTTGCCATTGAATTTGAATTCATAAGTGTTGGCTCTGCCAAAATGTGTAACATCACGGTCGTATAGCCAAGGGAGGCATAACAACACATGACAAGCGTCCATCGGAAGGACATCACACCACACCTCATCAATGTAGGATTTGAATGAGAGTGGGACCAGGCATCGCTTGGTAACGGGTACAGAGATATTGTTGATCCAAGCGACCTGATATGGGGTCGGGTGTGGTTCCGTGATCAAGGACATACGCGCAACGGCGTTCTCAGATACGATATTCACGCAGCTACCACTATCAACAATCAGCTTGCAAAGCTTCTCGCCACTCTTAAAAATCAGAGAAAATATGCTCGTCCTCTTCCAATCATCTAATGGACGAGGAGTGGTCAAGATACAACACATCACCATAAGGGGGTGATCGTCCTCTAAGTCACTAGGGACTCCTTCGAGGTCACTCTCCTCTGTGGCCTCATATACATAATCGTCAGGGTCGGTAGTTGGCTTTAATAAGGCTAGGGTTTTCGTCTTTGTTGGGCATTCGTAGGCATAGTGGCCTTGAATGCCGCAAGAGTAACAAGTGGTGTTAGCCTTGCTAACCTTCCGTATAGGGACACGCTCACTCGCAGGGTTCTTGGTGTTCCTAGCGGTGATCACGACTGACTTCGACTCGGTGGATATGAACTTTCCCTTATCAGGGTATGTGGAAGAAGATGCCCCAGTGGTGGACTTGTTCTTCGCATGAGCGTAACGGGAGTGAGCCTTAGAGGCTAGGTGTTTTTCAATGTCCAAGGCGGCATTGAAAGTTGTGTTCAAGTCCGTATGCCCATATCGCAAGAGCTTCCTTTGGATATCAGGGTGAAGCCCCTTTCGAAATCTAGATAAAGTGACTTCGGGGATCTCCCTAAGGTCACATCGCACCATACGGTCCTTAAGTTCACCCATATATTCAGCTACCGAGCTTGAGCCCTGCCGCAGAGTGGCAAGCTCATCGAACATCTGTGTCCGATGGTACGCGGGAACGTACTGATCGGTCAACAGGTTTTTCATTACTGGCCAACCTATAAGGGGGGCTCCGTGTCCGGTTCCTAACCTTCGCTCCTCATTCAGCCAAAACGTCTTTGAACGACCTGTTAACTTCATCCGTGCAATTTGGACCTTTTGGGGATCCGTCAGGTTGTGCCACTCGAAGTAACACTCCATGTCCACAGTCCAGTTAAGGAAGATTTGGGGATCTCCCATGTCATCATAAGTGGGGGCATTTATCTTAATGGCCCTAGTAATACCAATGTCTCGCTCAGGGCGGTGTCCTCTAGGGGGCACCCGTGGAGAGTCCCCATCAGAATCCGAATCAGAATTATGTTGGTGCCGGTTGGGCCGGTCAACATTAACAGGTGGCAGGGGTGGCCTAGCTTGATTTTGTAGGATCTGTGTTAACATGTCCCTAAGCTCCGTTATTTCGTTACGCAGGCCTGCTATGGCCTCGGTGTTGGGATCCCCACGCTCATGCGCAGCCATCCTAGACGTAGACGGAGTCGAATATTCCGAACCGAGCCTAGTGCGCATTCAGGTTTAGAAAAATTTTGGAAAGATGATTTTTCCTAGGGCTGTAGCTATACTGGAAATAAGATATTTTTATAGACTCCCAACGTGAATAACACGTAGATCGTTAAAAAATTGTTTTTTTGAAATTTCGCTGAAAAATACAGATTTTAGAGCGCTATTGGCAGACCAGTAAAATTTTTTTTTGGTTTTTTTTGTTTGTATTGTGCGTGCCGACAAGACTCAAGCGAGGACATTTCAATTAGGAAATTGATACGACCGCCTCTGATACCAAATTGATGTAGGGGGGGTACAAAATCGGAGATCTCCACGAAGCTAACGCTCTATCTACGCACTGCACGTCGTAGATCTACCGCACCTACACAACACATATCGCCCACAATAGTTCTCGTCGCAAGAACGCAACACAAATAACAAAGGAGGAATGGTCGAATCGAAAACAACGATCGGAAATTTGAGTCGGAATATTCCCCAAGAAAACACAAAGGTTGCCACTCCTTTTTGAGAGCAAGACCAAGGCTAGGAAAGAACACCCACGCAAAGCGCGAGTAATCATCAACAATTACCAACGTATAATCCTTACCTCCCAAACTTCTAATTTGCAGTGGACCAAATAAGTCCATGTGCAATAGATGGAGACATCTGTTAGAGTCTTTGCCAATAACGCTTTTAAAGGTAGCCCTTGTTTGCTTGCCTTTTACGCATGCATGACAAGTTCTATCTTTGACAGACTTGACATTTGAGGCATCACGTACTAAGTTCATTGAAAATAATTTATTAATAGTTTTGAAATTAATATGTGCTAGTCTCTTGTGTCATTGGTCACCAAGAGACGCACTATTGTTTGCTAAAAGACACACTGGTGTAGAGGAATCTATACAGATGAAATTTAAACAGAAAATATTCCTGCTTCGAGTGCCGAATACTATCATTTCCATATTGTCAACGGATTTTATCAGGCACTTATCAGCATGGAATTCAACTATGTATCCTTTATCGCAGAGTTGGCTTATGCTAATGAGATTGTGTTCCAATCCTTCGACATAAGCCACATCCGAGAAGAATACATTGCCGTTAGTAATCATACCATAGCCTCTAGTGATTCCACGGTCTGAACCTCCAAAGATGACCTTTGGTCCATTCATGACTGGAGTAAAGTTCTGAATGAGGCTTCTAGTCCCGGTCATATGCCGAGAGCATCCGTTGTCCAAGTACCAGATAGGTGTTTTGTTGGCCTTTAGACATACCTGCAATCATAATCAGTTTGCCTTAGGAACCCAAACACGTTTGGATCCTTGGTCTCGGGTTAGAGTGCTCCCCCTACGAGTGTTAGCATTATGAGCGGTCTTTCTCATATTGCTCACATGAGGGGTTGCAGCATTTCTAGAATTGAACCAGTAATCTATGGCGAAGTGACCAACCTTGCCACAACACCAACATTCAAATCTGTTGTACCTTTGCCTCATGATCTCCTGCTTGACCTTTTGGAATTGTGGTCTAGCAGGGGCAGCATTCCTAGAGGAAGATGCCTCATGATGATGGCCATCACATGACTTCTTCTCCTTTATAGGCTATTCTACAACAGGCTTTGTCTTTGGTGCCTTCTTGAAGTTATGCCCACGATTGAAAGGGCCATAGCTCTGAAGAATAACTTCTTCAAAAGGTGCCTTAAAGACACTTTCGCCAAAGTCTCTGGGTCGAGTCCATCATTGATAGCGGGACTTTGGCTTTACATAGGTAGGCCTGGCAAAGTGCCCGTAGGATGAGTCAAAATCAAACTCATTTGATGGAAAGATGACTTTCTTGAATGTAGTTTGATCTTGAGGGGCTTTCCCTTTCTCTTTGGCCAAGGCCTTTTTGGCGGCCTTATTCTTCCGTTGATTCTTGTTTCTCCTAGAGGATTTACTAGGAGGTTCTTCATGGCCTAGCCCAGCTCCCTTGGCCTTTGCTGAGAATTCAGAAATGAATGGAAGAACCGTCTTGGGCTTCGAGAAACTTTCAACCAGTTTCTTTTCAGCTGCAAGTTGGGCTTCCAATTCCTTGATGATTTTCTCTTTGAGGTCAAGGTGCTAAAGAGCGTTGTTATATTCTTCAATTGCATTATTGAAGTTTTCTTCGAGTGAGTCAGTTTTTGCGACATTCTCTCTCAAGATGCTCTCTTCGGCTTTTAGAGATTTGATCTCTTTAGCCTGAGTCTTCACGGCTCGACGACATTTGTCGTAGGCCATGATTAACTCCTTGTACTGGGCCATTAGCTCTGACTCATTGTCAGAGGAGCTTTCCTCACAATCATGTTCAAAGACTTCAGAATCTGAAAGAGGGGTATGAGAGTTTACCTTCCCAGTGAACTGCGGCTCTTGATCATCATCTGTTTGAGTCATTAGTCCAAAATAAGCTTCTTCTTCTTCACTTGACTCAAATGAGTCGGAGTCACTAAGAGTCTTGCTCTTTTTGGCTATGAGTCTATTCTCTTTCCTCTTCTTGTTGTGTGAGGATTTCTTTTCTTCTCTTCTACCACCCTCCTTCTTCTTATGAGGGCAGTCGGCGATGACGTGACCTTGCTTATTACAATAATAGCAAATGATGTCAGCCGAAACATATTTGTTCTGTTTAGAGGAATACCTGTCATGGCTACTTGAGCCTTTTCTTTGCCGATCACCATCGTGTCGTGATCTTCTATAGGAGGCATCCTTGCCTTTCCATTGCTTTTTCTTGTTCAAGAATTTCTTGAACTGACGTGAGAGCAGTGAGAACTCTCCTTCTGATAGCTCAGAGCCTGAGGTACTAGGCTCAGAAGTTTCTTCTTCTTCACTAATCTCTGGAGCTGGAGCAGGGGAGGCAGCCTTTGTATTTCTGGAGGTGTCTGCTTTTAGAGCAATAGACTTTTCTTTGAGAGCAGACCTGCTCTTCTCTTCTTCAGCTTTCCTGGTGTTGAGTTGAAGCTCATATGACATAAGCTTCCCGAAGAGATTTTGTGGGTCTGTCTCAGCCAGCTTCCCAAACTCCCTGATGGAACAGACCTTGTTGTCTCATTCTTTGGTCAGGGATCTCACGAATTTGTCATTCAGTTCTCCATTAGTGAATACTCTGCCATAGACCCTTAGGCCATTCACTATCTTGAAAAAGTTCTCAAATGTATCAGCAATGGTCTCTTTGCTTACCTGTCGGAAGGCTTCATACTTCTGATTGAGGAGGGATCTCCGATCATCCCTCACTTCTTCTGTTCCCTCCATTAAGGTAACCAAGGACTGCCACATCTCCTTTGTAGATTGACAGTGTATTAAGTTCTGCAGCATGGAGTCATCAACTGCGCTTGCTATGATGTTTTTAGCTTTCTTATCTAGTGAGACAAGTGCAATCTCATCCTTGTCTAAATCCATCAGCTTCTTTGGAACCTTCTTGGTAGGATCTATAGTGGAGACAGTCATAGGGACATAAGTACCTTCTTCAACTATCATGAAGATCCTTGGATCCACAGCTTCCATAAAAAATTTGATCCTTTCTTTCCACATGGGAAAGTTGTTCTTGTTGCACAGAGGAAGCTTGGCGAAATCCTTTGCCTTGTCCATGATAGATCTCAATTAACAACTATATGCAGGAACTGATCAAGGTGTTAACCTTTTAACGATCAACCTGGCTCTGATACCAATTGAAAGATAATAGTTGTTAACCTAAATCACCTAGAGGGGGGTGAATAGGTGAGTTGTGCGTCTTTTGCGTAATAAAAAATTCTTAGAACACAGCATAGATCTATCTACTAAAATATCACAAACGAGACAAGATTTATAGTGATTCCCCGATCTTGGGTACATCCACTTTCCCTCACCGATCTAGCAACGAACTAGACTCGGCTACTCCACTATCTCGGATTGAAAAACAATCCTACCCTCGGAACAAAGTTCCTACAATCTCAATCCAATCCAACTAGATCTACAACTCGGAAGAAACACCTTCCTACAAACTCGGAGTGGAAAACTCCTACACTCGGAGAAAAATTCTCCTACAGAAAAGAAATTCAAGTATTGAAAAATACAAATAGTGAAATCGTCTGATTCAGATCTGAAAATAAAACAGAAACTGGAATCTTCTTCTTGGCGTGCAGCTTTATCAGAAAAGTTGAAGAAGGATTCTCGGAAATCAGTAGATCTGAACTTCTTGCTTCCACGATCGGACAGATGATGAGTATGTGAAAAACGAACTCGATCTAGAGAGCTTTTTCAGTCTATTTCCTCTGAAGATCGAAACCCTTGCCGGAGAAGAACAGCGGAGGCGGCGGCTTTCGCTCCATAAAGAGAGAGAGAGAGGAAATAGCGATTTTTTTGGAAAGCGACGGCTGCAAAACTCAGAAGAATTTTCTTCTTGAAAGATCTGTTTTCTCATTAGGGTTTGTCGATTAGACAAGACCTTTTATAGGATTACTAATAACGACCATAATTGGTTTTAATGACGTACACGTGGATCAATCATATCATGTTATTTGAAAATCTGTCAAATCTGGACTTAGGAGAAATTTCAGAGAAAATGAAGTCATATACACGAGTAGGTATAAAACTACTCGAGTAGGTCAAGGACTACTCGAGTAAGCAGAGAGAAATTACTCGTGTATAAAAATCAAGACTACTCGAGTAGGTTGAAAATAACTACTCGAGTGCATATAAGCAACTACACGAGTACTTAGAAGTTCTACTCGAGTATACAGAAAATTTTCTCGTGAAGGAGTTGAGCTACTCGAGTACAAGTTATACTACTCGAGTAGGCAGAATTGAACTACTCAAGTGGTTAGAGGAAATACTCGAGACAAACACTTAGAAATATTCTGCACACGGGAAAACAGCTACTCGTGTAGTTAGGTTTAACTACTCGAGATAAAAGAAATCTTCTCTAGTATATAAAAGACTTACTCGAGTATATCTTAACTACTCGACACAGGGAAGATTGTTACTCGACACAGTGTCGAGACTTACTCGAGTATATAAAGTACCTACGAGAGTAAATGACTTAGAAAAATTCTGGGAAAAATGAATTTGGAACAGGAAGAATATACTACTCGAGTATGAACTACTCGAGAGAGAATGAGCTACTCGAGTATATAACTTGGACTACTCGAGTGTATTACTTAGAAAAGTTTGGAACCTGAATTCTGGGCAACTCGAGTAGGAAGAATGATCTACTTGAGTAGTTAAGTAAGCTACTCAAGTATGTCAATGAACTACTCGAGTGTTTTACTTAACTTCACGAGAGGAAAAATTTTCTTACTCGAGTATGCAGAAGTTTCACTCGAGTATATCTCAAGCAATCTCCTCGAGTAGTTAGGGACCTACTAGAGAGAAATACTTAGAAAAATTTCTGTCAGCAATTTTCTTCTTCTATTAGAAGGGAATCAGCACCAAGTGTTTACACAGTCCTATAGCTTGAATATGAAGTGTATCCCAATAGAGAGACTACACATGAGTCAACACTTTGAAAGACACAATGAGGGATTACACTGTGTGGTCCTGTGTTTGGTGACCCATTGTAGACTGACATTGGTCTACACTTCCCATTGGAGTCCTGCAAACACATAACTCAAACAGAGCATCAAATACAACCTAATTCATCTTAGTTCCAGGGTGATTTCATCAAATCTGGGTTAGTGTGGACATGGTTCCTAACAAATGCTAAGGAGGTCCAACGACTGACGGGGAAGCTAGCAGGGCTGAGTAGGTTCCTCTCCCGGGCAGGAGAGAAGGGCTCCCCCTTCTTCAAAATGCTGTGGGGAGGTCAGAAGTTAGAATGGACCCAGGAGTGCGAGGAGGCATTCCAGGCCCTCAAGATGCAGTTGACTCAGGCTCCGCTACTCCAAGGGCCGAAGGAGGGGGAAGACCTGTTTCTATATCTCATGGTCGGGGCAGAGGCCTTGAGTTCCGTCCTAGTTCGTGAAGAGGGAAAGAAGCAGCTCCCCATTTATTACGTAAGCCGGGTCTTGAGGAAGGTCGAGATCCGATACCCGATTTTGGAAAAGCTAGACTTCGCCCTGACCATCTCAGCTCGGAGGCTGCAACCTTACTTCCAGGCACACTCAATCCGAGTGGTGACCGACCATCCTCTCCACAACATCTTTGAGGGGGTGGAGCATTCGGGCAGGCTGGCCAAGTGGTCAGTGGAGTTGAGTGAGTTCGACGTCTCATTCGTTCTGCGGCTCTCGATCAAAGCTCAAGCGATGGCCGATTTCTTGGTTGACTATGTGATTAAAGTGGTAGAGGAAGAGCTCACACATCCGGCTCCTTGGAAGGTGAAGGTAGACGGCGCCTCGGGGAGGCATTCCCTAGGAGTGGGGGTGATCTTAGAGAGTCCTCAAGGAACTAGAATTGAGCAGACGGTGGTGGTGCACTTTCCCATCACCAACAATCAAGCCGAGTATGAGGCCGTGATAGCAGGGCTGCGGCAGGCCAGGGAGCTGTGGGTGTTGGACGTAGAGGTCCTTACCAACTCCATGGTGGTAGCCTCTGAAGTCAACGGGGAGTTCGAGTCAAGGGAGACCACCCTGCGATTATACTTAGCCAAAGTGAAGGGGGTCATAGGCACTTTCCAAACCTTCTCCATCTGACATGTTCCCAGGGAAGAAAATGAACAAGTCGACCAACTTGCAAAGCATGGTCCCCGGGTGGGGTGTACCATCACCGACCTGTTCCGCCCCTCCATCGAAGAGGGGGAACTCATGGAAATTAATCAACAAACTTCGTGGATGGACCCAGTTGCGACTTTCCTCTCCACGGGAGAGTATCCGGAGGGGGCAGATAAGAAGAAGCTAAGGCACAAGTCAGTGTATTACCTCCTCCAGGACGGGCAGCTGTACAAAAAGACACTCTCGGGGATGTTGGACCGTTGCATGGCCGAGGAGGAGGTACAAAGGATCTTGGAGGAAGTCCACTCCGGAGAGTGTGGAATTCACTCCTGGAGTCGTACCCTGGAAGAAAGAATAGTCACGTAGGGGTACTTCTGGCCAACCCTAAGCCAAGACGCCACGGAGTTCGCAAGGAGGTGTCTTAAGTGCCATATGTTTGCCCCCCTCCAGCTACAGCCGGCCCAGTGACTCAAAAGTATCACGGCCTCCTGGCCCTTCGCCATTTGGGGAATGGATTTGGTTTGACCATTCCCCCAGGCCAGCGGGCAGAGGAGGTTCCTCCTGGTAATGATTGACTACTTCTCCAAGTGGTTGGAGGTGAAGGCGCTGGCCAAAGTGACTTCCCAAGTTATCAGGAACTTTGTTTGGGGGGACATCATCTGCCACCATGGGCTGCCCCAGGCCATCGTCACGGACAACGGGCCCCAGTTCGCTAGCGCCGAGTTCACTAGCTTTTGCGAGCAGCTTGGAATCGACATCAGGTTTGCCTTGGTCCATCACCCCAGGAGCAACGGGAACGTGGAGGCCGCGAACAAGATCATCGTCAATCTCCTCAAGAAGAAAGTGGAGAATTTGAAGGGTAGCTGGGTGGAGCAGCTTCCCGCGGTTCTTTGGGCCCTAAGAACCACCCCCAACACGGCTACTGGAGAGACCCCCTTCAAGCTCTCCCATGGGTACGAGGTAGTGCTCCCCGTGGAATTTGAAGTCCAAACACCTCGAGTCGTTGCGGCCAAAGAGTGCCGAGAGAAATGGCAAGCAGAGAACGAGGAGGAGCTGAGGCTCTCCCTTGACATTGTGGAAGAACTGAGGGACCTTTCCGCTATCCGACAGGAGGAGGTGAAAAGAAGAATGACCAAGTACTTTGACAAGCATGTCAGGGTCAAACAGTTCGTGGAAGGGGATTTGGTGCTGAAGAAGGTGGATGCAGCAGGGAGGTCAGTATCCGTAGGGAAGCTCAACCCCAGCTGGGAAGGACCGTTTATTGTAAAGGAGGCTCTAAAATCTGGAGGCTATCGACTCCAAAATGTAGAGGGCGAGACCCTGATTCTCACCTGCAGTAGTCACGACTTAAAACGTTTTTTCCCCTGAAACATGTAAGCGATACTTTGACTATAATAAATTTCTTCAACGCTTCAGTACTGTCATAGCTAGCCTGCATAGAGAAATGGAATGTGTTTGGACCACGAGCAGATCCCGCTACCAGGCTCTCACCTATCTGGCAGGGCCGGAAGTCACTCGGTGTCATCCTTAGCCTCGAGTAGATCCCGCTGTCAGGCTCTCACCTAGCTGACAGGGCCGGAAGTCACTCGATGGAATGTGTTTGGACCCCGAGCAGATCCCGCTGCCAGGCTCTCACCAAGCTGGCAGGGCCGGAAGTCACTCGGTGTCGTCCTTGGCCTCGAGCAGATCCTGCTGTCAGTCTATCACCTAGCTGACAGGGACAAAAGTCACTCGTTGGAATGTGTTTGGACCGCGAGCAGATCCCGCTGCCAGGCTCTCACCTAGCTGGCAGGGCCGGAAGTCACTCGGTGACATCCTTTGCCTCGAGCAGATCACGCTGTCAAGCTCTCACCAAGCTGACAGAGCCAGAATTCACTCGATGGAATGTGTTTGGACCCCGAGCAGATCCCGCTGCTAGGCTCTCACCTAGCTGGCAGGGCCGGAAGTCACTCGGTATCATCCTTGGCCTCGAGCAGATCCCACTGTCAGGCTCTCAGCTAGCTGACAGGGCCGGAAGTCACTCGATAGAATGTGTTTGGACCCCAAGCAGATCCCGCTGCCAGGCTCTCACCTAGCTGGCATGGCCGGAAATCACTCTGTGTCATCCTTGGCCTCGAGCAGATCCCGCTGTCAGGCTCTCACCTAGCTGACAGGGCCGGAAGTCACTCGATGGAATGTGTTTGGACCCCGAGCAGATCCCGCTGCCAGACTCTCACCTAGCTGGCAGGGCCGAAAGTTACGCGGTGTCATCCTTGGCCTCGGGCAGATCCCGCTGTCAAGCTCTCACCTAGCTGACAGGGCCGGAATTCACTCGATGGAATGTGTTTGGAGCCTGAGCAGATCCCGCTGCCAGGCTCTCACCTAGCTGGTAGGGCCGGAAGTCACTCGGTGTCATCCTTGGCCTCGAGCAGATCCCGCTGTCAGGCTCTCACCTAACTGACTTGGCCGGAAGTCACTCGATGGAATGTGTTTGGACCCCGAGCAGATCCCGCTGTCAGGCTCTCACCTAGCTGGCAGGGCCAGAAGTCACTCGGTGTCATCCTTGGCCTCGAGCAGATCCCGCTGTCAGGGTCTCACCTAGCTGACAGGGCCGGAAGTCACTCGATGGAATGTGTTTGGACCCCGAGCAGATACCGCTGCCAGGCTCTCACCTAGCTGGCAGGGCCGGAAGTCACTCGGTGTCATCCTTGGCCTCGAGTAGATCCCGCTGTCAGGCTCTCACCTAGTGATATGGTCGGAAGTCACTCGATGGAATGTGTTTTCACCCCGAGCAGATCCCGCTGCCAGGCTCTTGGCTAGCTGGCAGGGCCGGAAGTCACTCGCTGTCATCCTTGGCCTCGAGCAGATCCCGCTGTTAGGCTCTCACCTCGCTGGCAGGGCAGGAAGTCACTCGATGGTGTCGGCCTCCAAATCGCTAGATAAAGATCAAGAAGTTCTGAATGCCAAGGAAAAAGTGGAGAGGTTCTGTATAGGCGAGTTGGGATTTGCCCAACCCATCTCGGTATCAGCAAGAGGATTCTACACAGGCGAGTTTGGACTTGGCGACCCCAGCTCGGCATCCGCAAAGAGGCGGCGAGCCCGAGCCTCGCTGAAGGAAGGCGAGCCATGACGGGGGACTTCACCCCTTTGCCTGTTTTCCTTAGAAGATTCTCTTATTTTCAACCTGGATGGCTCGCGGGCGAGTTAAAGTGGCGTGACAAGGGCGGAGAGAAACCTGCTCCTGAATCTCTTGGGGCTCGACGAGCACTCAAAACGTACCCACTCGCGGGTGCGCACTCATGACTACCCTACTCGCGGAACCTGTCTCGGCGAGGTCGCGTGGGGAAGCACTTACGGGTATTCAGAGCATAACAAACAAAGTACAAAGAAAAAGGGAAAAGAAAAGTGGCACGGGTATGATCAAAAACTTTTTCATTAAGCAAGTGTTTACAAAAATAGTTACGGGGGGCTCGCCTCGGCGAGTAAACAAAAAAGGAAAAGGGAGAAAATACAAGCTATCCTCAGGACTCCCCCCCCCCCCCCCCCGCCGGACTGGTCCTCGCCTTCACCCGACGGATCCTGGAAGCTCTTCCCGAACATCGCATCCAAGCTGTCCTCCTCGCTGGGCGGCGTTGCCGGGAACCTGCTCGGCATCAGGTCCCGGGCCGAGATACCTTCGCATCCCTCCACCAGCACCCCCGAGTCCTTCATAATTTGGAGGGTGCACTCGGCGGCTTGGATGGAGTTGATCCGCAGTCTCTCGGCTAGGTCGGCCTCGCCAAAGATCTGCGGGCTCTTGTAGGGGAGGGTAGGGTCGATGTCGTGGGGCGGGAAGAAGATCTCCGCCTGGCGGCGGACCTCGCTGAGGAGGTACTGTTTCTCCTCCTTCAGCTTCGTGTTCGCGCCCTCCAGCTCGGCAAGGCGTGCGCGCAGCTGGCTGATCTCCTCCCCCTGCTCGGCATTGCGAGCCTGAAGCTCCCCTGCAGCCTTGGCATCCTGGTAAATAAAAAATTCAGTCTGGTATCAGCGCAAAATGTTCTAAGTAAAAGAGAAGAGTAGTGCTTGGCACTTACCAGCCCGCCGACGGCTTGAGCGAGTAGACCGTCCGCTATGCCGAGCTGCCTTGCCTGGTCAGCGAACTTATCCTTGGCGATGTCGCGAGCTTGCTCAGCCTTTCAGAGTTGGTGGCTGAGGGCAAAGCTGCGGCGTGCCAGCATATGGTGGAGCTCCAGGGTCGGGAGATGGGCCTGCAGACCCTCTTGGCCGAGCTGCCGGAGGGTCATGTGCTTGTAGGCCTCGGCATCCTCACGGCCATAAAGGCCGAAGCTGAGGGCATAGGCATGGCCGGTGGTAGGCTCGCGGTCATGCCAGGAGGGGTGCAGGGTGGAGATGGAGATTCGATGAGCGGGCTCATCCCACTACAGCATGGGCTCGCCCGCCGAGTCCTTCCACCGCCCGCCGAAGTTGAAGAGGGGGTGTTGCTTCGGCACCGTGCGCTCGCCGGCCGCCCTTTTCGCCGATGGAGGAGGGGAGATCACCGCCATGGAGGAGGGGCCCTCGCCACATTTCCGGCCCTTGCTGGTAATCTCCTTCAGCGGGCTCTCCGGCGACGCGTCGGGAGGGGTCTCCGACGAGCTGATGTATTTGGGGCTGGGACGTTGAGCAACAATATGGCGAGCTAGGCGATCGAGCGAGCTCGGCAAGATGAGGAGAGAACAGTACATTCGCCGGGTAGAAAAGGGGGAAGCGCGTCGAGGCCCCTCCGTAGGAAGGCGACCACGAAGTCTTTGTGGAGGAAGTACTTGTGGAGCTTGGCATCGTTGCCGGACACGGTAGGGGGGCGGTAGACCTCCTTGCCTTTTTGCTGGGGCGAGTAGGGGATGTTGCCGAGATCGCCCTTGATGAAGGTGATCTTGGTCATCCAGGTGTGATGCTTGTTCGCGATCTCGCGAACCTTGATCAACGAGCCGCCGAAGTAGGCGACCCCATCCGACGTCGCCTTGTAGGAGAACAGCTTCCTGAACACTGTCAGTTTGAACTCGATCTTCTCCCGCCGTAGATAGATCGCGAACTCCACCATCATTGCGACGGCGTTGGAGTTCAGCTGGGCGGGTACCGCGCCGTAGTATTTCAAGATTTGCCGGATCTCCGACCAGATGGGGAGGCGCAACCCCACCTCGAAATGAGAGATGGGGAAGGCGAGCTCATCCTCATAGAATGTGTTGATAGCCTCCCCCTCCCCCGGCCCGTGCGCCTCGAAACCCGGCGGCACATACGCGGCCTTGAATTCCGCGAGCTCCTCCTCGCTGGTGTGCCCATCGAAGAAGCAATAATCTGTGAAGTGCTGCGCGCACTTGGAGCGGCCGTCGGCATCTGGATTGGTCTTGCCCATGATCGTGGAGGAACAAGCGAAGTGCGAGCAGGAAGAGAAAGAAGCGCAGAGAATGGGGAAGAAAGAAATAAAGGCACAGTACGGGGTAGGTGAGGGGGGGGGGGGGTATTTATAGGAAAAGAAATCTGGGGCAGGCCGTCCGATCGACTCAGCTCGCCACCCCAGCTCGTCATCCCAGCTCACCACCCTAGCTAGCCGACTTCCGACATATCCCAACCAAGGCTAATTCAAACATTGCAATACATTATTTGAATAACATGTCCAAGAATATTCTAAAAAAGCTACTTATTACAGAAACAAAGTTCAGGAACCAAAGGACGGAGCGCGCGAGCAGAGGGAGCATCGGGATGCGTGTGCCGGTCGGCTCGACAAAGGAGCCGCTCACTTACCTACCCCGGCCTCGCGACCCCCGCCACCTAGACTACCGCGCGCGGAGCAGCTCGCGGATCCTTCCCGAATTCCTTTGAGCCACCGAGAGACCATCATCTATCTCGTCCAGGAGCCGGGAGGGAGACATCAGCTCGCCATCTTGGCCACTTCGCACCTCGTCGGGGAGACGCACGTAGTCGCGTTGGAGCGTCTCGTTGACCCCCTGCACCTCACGCAGCCCACACACCAGCTTCTTGAGGAGTTTGACCTCCCTCCTCGTCAGCTCGCCTTGATCGACCTCAGGACCCAGGTAAGAGTCTAGCGAGCTTGGGGAAGGGAGGGGAGAGTAGTGGGCTGCCCGTGAGGATTCCTCGGCAGCGGATTGGCTGGGAAGAGCTGTGAAGACAAGTGTTAGCAAGAAGAGAAGCGCAGAAAAGACTCATGGCGCAAAGTCAAGCAAGATTGACCTGACGAGCTCGGCAGCTCAAAGGAGATATGGGGAGGGATGAACCTCAGATCCTTCCCGCGACCTGGGCCGCGATCCCCCGGCGATAGGAGCTCGAATCCCGGGGTGGGGATGGTTCCCAGACCCACCCTGGGCCACGTCAGTTTGGCGAGGAGGGGAGGCGTGCACTGGCGAGTTCGGCCTCTGCGAGGTCACAGACAGGATCCCAAAGAGAAGAGGCGGGTCCTGGGGACAGTTGTCCGGTGCCGTGAACCGTGAGTCCGCGAGAGCCGTCTCGTCTCGCGGTGTGCGCTCTCGCGGCGCGACGCCCCCGCCATCTGGTTGACCGTCCGGGTCGTCGCCGACTACGACAATCTCTCTATCCTTCTCAAGAATTGTTCGGGTGGAAGAGCCGGTCTCGCGCTCCAGGGTGTCCCTCAGGTTGTGGTAAATAGGCTCGGCCGCCTGAGGGAATGGATTTGACCTCTTGGAGCCGGGCTCGGCAGAATCAATTTGAGGAGCTTTGGCAGGGACCGCCGTCAGGGCGGCTACACGAGCTGCGGAAGCTTGGCGAGCTCGGTCTATGCACTCTTGGATCTCCTTGGGAAGAGGCATCTTGGTAGGGTTAGAGTAAAGGGAATGACAAGAGTCAGGCAGGTGGCCAGGTGCACATATAAATAGCCGCAGGTGGACCCCACACGAAGATTCCCTCCAACTCGCCAACCCGCGCTCGCCACACACCTGGGGTTGGATGTTTCTTTCCGAGCCTTGGAAAGCTCAAAAAGAGTGGGAATTGTGTACAACCCCGTGTTCGGCGAGCAAGGCCGTCAGGAACCTGACAGATCGGGTTGGAGACAGTAGGCGAGCTCGGCAGCAGGGGAGCCGAGCCCGAGCTCGGCATTCGTCGACCAGAGATCGGCGATCGTCGACCGGAGATTGGTATTCGCCGAACCCGAGCTCGGCATCCGCCGAGCTAGTCCCTGCTCGCACCCTCGCAGTGGAACTCGGTAACAGTAGGCTAGCAGGACTTGCTGAGGTAGTCAAAGCTCCCCAGCTCGCTTGGATGATTGAGGTACTTTTTACTGTTTTGCCCCCACTGGACTGCCCATAGCCCTTCAAAACAGTGGAGTTTGGCTGTTGGCAGACCCAACCAAGGGTTTTCTGGTAATTTCAGGTCAGTTCTTTTGGTTATTGACAGTCCAGATCCTAAAAACTATAAATAGGACCCAGGGGGTACCGCAGAAAGCATGCTTCCTGTGCCTCCCTGCTCCAGTTCTCAAGTGCTTTTTGAGGGTACCTTAGCTCGGCTTCTGGCTAAGGAGGGGAAGCGCTTTGAGATCTTCCGGGTTTGTGGTGGGACCTCCCCGCCGAGCCCTTGGGTCGGTTTCTCCTTGTCTTCTTTATTGTCTTTCTTGCAGGAGTGAAGTAGGCACGAGACCACCCCTTCCCCAAGGGTCGAACTCCACAGGAGACCGATTTTCGGTTTCAACAACAATAGAACACACAGGGAAGATATACAGAGATAGACAGTCAACATAGATACACAGTTAGTCAGTATACAACAAGGAATTCTCTGCTGTTCTCTCTTGACAGAACTCTGATAAAAAGATAGAGAACTCTGATATAGAAAAGAAGCCCTAGACCAGAAGAATATCAACTATCTGAAGAAGAAGAAGAACACCAAATCAAGATCAAGAGTCTTCCTTCTTCAACACTCCAGGACACTTCAAAGGACATTAACAAATCCATCTGTCAAGAAGTTCCTGAATACTTTCTAGTCAAGGCTGATAAAGGTTGAATACCTATCACCCTGAAGCAAAGCTCTAGTTTTTCCTGAACCATTCTACATCTCAGGGGCAGCTCTTTGCTAATATCATTTCCACTTAAGTCTTCTCAGTTGTATATTGAGAAAGAGAAGACAATATCATCTCTCATCCCCCCACTATATAAAGGGTTATAACTCCCTTCAAAAGTTATCCATGGTTGCAAGTCACTTGACCAAAAGACTTGAGGTTTGGTTTTTGAGCTCCTGATCAAAATCTCATTGGTGTCAAGCACCTGATCAAAAAACTTGATGTTTGGTTTTTGAGCACCTGATCAAAAGCTCATTGGTGTCAGGCACCTAATCAAAAATCTGAGTGGATTCCTACCAGTGTGGTAGAAGAGTGGATGTACCCAGGTTGGGGAACCACTATAATTTCTTGTATTGTCTGGTTGCTCTTTCTTTTTGTTCTTGCTGTGTTTGTGCCTTTTTAAGATTGCTGTGTTTATGCTTTATTAATTTTATTTTGCAGTTTTTATTTACAACAAAAGCTGTAAAGGATTTAAGAATACTCTATTCACCCCCCCTCTAGAGTATTTCAGATCTAACACCTCATTTTCAATTGGTATCAGATCGGGATTTCCTTGGTTGTACAAGCTAACCCTTGAACCAAAGATCCTGAGTTAGATCTGTCTTTTCATTTCCATTAGATTTATTCTCACACAGCATGACACAGAACAAAGATTATGCAAGCACCAGACCTCCAATATGCAATCTGAATAAGTTTGCCATCTGGAAGACAAGAATCAAATTGTACATGAACTCTATTGATGAGGATATCTTTAATTTTATTATGACAGGTCCTTCTCAAGCCACTGCCTCTACGTCTACAACGGCTTCAAGCACAAGTGCAGTTCCACCACATGAGTGGACTGAAGCTAAGAAGAAGGCTAAAATTTCTAATGCCGAGGCCATGAATATTCTGGCACAGACAATGTCTGATGACATTATTCAAAAGGTGGCTGAATGCACATCAGCCAAGTCCATCTGGGACACTCTAAATCAAATGGTGGCTAGATCTGCAGATGAAAGGAAGGATAGGAGATCCAATCTCATATCAATATATGAGAATTTCAAGAAGGAGTAAGCTGAGACAGTAGCTGATATGTATAACAGGTTAAGCTCAATCATCAATGAGCTAAAAACCTTGGACAAGGACATCACCCTCACAGAGGTGAATGATAAGATCCTTATGTGCTTCCCAAGCTCATGACATTTAAGGATCTGGACCATCAATGATACCAGAAGCCTAAATGAGATTTCCACTGAATCTCTTTTAGGAAAGCTTAAGTCCTATGAACAGCTGATCTAATCTAGAGAGGCAGCTGAGTAGAGAACATCTCCTCCAGCAAGAAAAGAGCATAACATTACTTTCAAGGCTAATGAGGAGATAGAGACTCCAACCATGAATGAATAACTGATATCTCTATTCGCTAAGAGATTTTACAAGATGGAAAGGAAAGACTTCAGGAGAAAGTCATCCAGGTAGGATGACAAGCCAAGGTATGACAAAACACCAACTAAATAAGTGGTGTGTTTTGGTTGCAGAAAACCTGGACACTTCATCTCTGAGTGTCCAGAGAATCATAAGAAGGAGAAGAGAAGAGAGAAGGACACAAGAAGACAGCACAACAACAGACCTTCCTCCAGCAAATACAAGAAGAAAGAGAAAGGTTTTGTGGCTGAATCCTGGAGTGAAACTGGGGATGAATCATCATCTTCCAGCTCTAGTGAAGATGAAGAAGAGGCAAGGGCCAAAGAAGTCTGCCTAATGGCCATTGATGCCTCCAGGAGACATTCAGAAGAAGAAGATTCTGACAATGAAGCAGTTTCAGATTTTGAAGCTGAGAAGGTATTATCTTCTTTTGATTATAATTCTGAATCATTTAAATCTGAATTCAAAAGCATGTGCATAGATATAATTAACTCAGAAAAGGAAATTAAGACTCTTAGGGAAAAACTAGGAAACCTAGAGACTGTTAACTCTGAAAACAATAGGTTAAAGGATGAATTAATCATAGCTAATGAACAAATTATAATGTTAAAGACTGAGTTATGTGAGGCTAAAAACTTGAGGAGACTCTCAATGGGAGAAGCCTCAAGCTGATGGACATTACAAGCACAGTTAATGCTAGATTGAATGGCAAGCTGTGCTTGGGTGCATCATCAGGTTTGCCCCCCATTCTCAAGAAAAACATTTTGTCAACCCCCATCAAGTTTGTTTCTGCTAAGGGGAAAGAAATAATGAACAATAAACAAACCTTAGAAGTTGTTCCAAAATCAATAGGCTAAAATAATAGAAACCAGAAAACAAGTAAAAACAAAGCTCAGCAGATTTAGCCGAACTCAGATCGACGAAATGTGGCCAGTTCGTCGAACTCAATTCGACGAACGCTGAATGCAAATCTTAGCTATAAACATTCGTCTAACTGCGATCGACGAACTTGGTATGGTTCGTCGAGCAGAGATCGACGAACTTGGGTCACATAAAATGACTATGCTCATTCTCTGGGCAGAGATCGACGATCTCATCCCAATTCGTCGAACTCTCATCGACAAACTGACAATAATTCGTCGAACCAAGAAAGACTTAACAGAAATTATAACTATAACAACAACCTCAACAAATCTAGGAAATCATTTAATCTATTAGCTAATTGGATCATACCACCTAGAAGATATCATCCACTAGGATACAAATCTCAATCAGAGTTTTCTGTAATATCTAGTTTTTCTTACCAGCAATATAAAGGACCCAAGGTAACCTGGGTCAAGAATAACTAACTGTTTTTACTGCAAGAAAAGGGCTGTCTAGGTGTGAATCAGCCTTAGTACCTGGACAGTGGTTGCTCCAAACATATGACTTGCAGCAAGGACAACCTAACCAACTACAAGTCCAAGCTGGGGCCAAAGGTAATCTTTGGTGATTCCAAGTGTGGCCAGTCTGAAGGCTATGGAGAAGTCAAGATTGGAGCAGTCACCTTCAAGATAGTTACCTATGTAAGTGGACTCAGGCATAACCACATCTAAATAAGCCAATTATGTGATGAAGGTTATCAGGTACATTTCAACTCAAATTCTTGCATTATTTCTAATAAAGAAAACCAAAAAGGTTTAATTGGAAATAGGCAAGTAAACATATACTTAGTTGATTTTCATTCTGCCAAATCAGACATTTGTTTGCTTAATATTGTTTGCAATCAAAATGAGTTGTGGCATAAAAGGCTAGGACATGTTAACATAAAAAACATTGCTAGGCTATCAAAAGACAGTCTTGTAAGAGGCTTATCTTCTAGTCCATACAAGAAGGAAGGCCTTTGCAGGGATTGTTAACTAGGCAAGCAAACTAAATCCAGGTTTAAATCAGTAAATAAAGGTGATTTACCTAGGATTTTGTATTTGCGACACATGGATATCTTTGGACCCATTGATGTACAAAACCTAGGAGGGAAATCCTGCACCTTAGTTATTGTAGATGACTTCTCAAGGTTCACTTGGGTGTCCTTTCTGAGATCTAAGTCAGATACCTTTAAGGTTCTTACAGATTTTCTCAGGACCATACAGATTGAGTACTCTACTCATGTTGCATTGATCAGAAGTGATCATGGTACAGAGTTTGAGTCTCTTCTTATGCATGAGTTCTGTGAGAAGGAAGGTATCAGGCACTACTTCTCAGCTCCTAGAACTCCCCAACAAAATGGGGTAGCTGAAAGGAAAAATTGGACCCTAATTGAAGCTGCAGGTACATTACTTGCAGATGTTTACTTACCACTAACCTTTTGGGCAGAGGCTGTAAACACTACAAATTATGTCCTGAACAGAAGCCTAATACATAAACTGAAGAATAAGACTCCCTATGAATTTCTTAAAGGTAAGAAACCTAAAATCAACTACTTTAAAGTATTTGGATGTGTGTGTTATATACATAACAACAACAAGAAATACATTAGGAAGTTTGAAGCTAAGGCTGAAGAGGGAATTTTTCTAGGATTTTCCCAAGTAAGCAAAGCTTATAGGGTCTTTAATAAATCATCCTTAAAAATTGAGGAATCCATTCATGTTAAATTTGATGAAACTAACATGTCTTGCAAGGAGAAAGAGATTTCTACCAATAGCACTTTGTAGGTACCTCACTTGTGTGAGAGTTTGGTTGGACTTAACCTCACCCAAGAGGTTCCAACACATCCTTCTCCACAAGTCAATAAAGAAAGTGAAGAAGAAAGCACACGAGGAATTGATTTTCTCTCAACAATAAGCTCAATTCCACAAGAGGAATTAATTCAAAATGTTGTTGCTGAACCAACTCCACCAAATGATCTTGTCACACTAAGGGATCACCCTAGATCACAAGTGATTGGAGATATATTAGTTGGTTTACAGACAAGGCATCAACTCAACCAAGATTTGATGCATGCCTGTTTTCTCTCTCAGGTTGAACCTCAATCCATAAAAGATGCTGAGCAGGATCTCCACTGGATCATTGCAATGCAAGAGGAACTCAACCAGTTCGAGAGATGTAGAGTTTGGGATTTGGTTCCAAGACCCCAAGACTACCCAGTAACTGGAACCAAATGGGTATACAGAAATAAACTAGATGCCCAAGGTACAATAGTGAGGAACAAGATTAGGTTTG
Source organism: Platanthera guangdongensis (assembly GCA_039583875.1). Lineage (NCBI taxonomy): Eukaryota > Viridiplantae > Streptophyta > Magnoliopsida > Asparagales > Orchidaceae > Platanthera > Platanthera guangdongensis. The sequence goes on along the minus strand of CM077155.1, from coordinate 89,825,688 downwards.
TTGCTCAAGGATACATGCAGGAAGAAATCATAGATTATGATCAAACCTTTGCACCAGTTGCAAGGTTAGAGGCCATCAGAATAATTTTTGCCTATGCTGCCTACAAGAAATTCAAGGTGTACTAGATGGATGTGAAGAGTGCTTTTCTGAATGGAGTACTAAAAGAAGAGGTTTATGTTAAATAACCTCCAGGTTTTATTTCTCCAACTCACCCTTATCATGTTTTCAAATTGCATAAAGCCCTCTATGGTCTAAAGCAAGCTCCAAGAGGTTGGTATGAGACCTTAGCTAGCTTTTTGATAGAGCATAAGTTCATTAGTGGCATAGTAGATAAGACACTTTTCACTAGACATCATAAGGACCAAACATTGTTAATACAAATATATGTGGATGACATCATATTTTGGTCTACTGATTCCAAATTATGCAAGAGGTTCTCTGACCTCATGCATTCTAAATTTGGAATGAGTAGCATGGGTGAGCTCTCCTACTTCCTTGGTATCCAAGTGAAGCAGCTCCCTGATGGCATCTTCATCTCCCAAGCTAAATATGCAAAAAAGCTTATCAAAAAGTTTGGGATGGCTGATGCCTCAGCAAAGAAGACACCTATGGCTACAAATGCTATAATAGTCTCTGATCCACATGGGAAACCTATTGACCAGAAATTATATAGGGGCATTGTTGGGTCCCTATTATATCTTACAGCTAGCAGACCTGATATCATGATTTCCACATGCCTCTGTGCTAGGTTCCAAGTGAACCCTAAAGAATCTCATCTATTTTTCTTAAAAAGAATTTTGAGATATATAAAGAGTTGTCCAAGTCTAGGCCTATGGTATCTTACTGAATCAGAATTTGAGATAACTGGATACTCAGATGCTGATTTTGCTGGATGTAGGGTGGACAGGAAAAGTACTTCAGGAACCTGCCAGTTCCTGGGTATGAGATTAGTGTCCTGATTTTGTAAGAAACAGTCATCTGTGTCTACCTCAACTACTGAGGCAGAATACATTGCAGCTGGCAGCTGTTGTTCCCAGATACTGTGGATACAAAATCAACCACTAGACTATGGTCTCAACTTAAATAATTCAACTCTATTTTGTGATAACAGAAGTGCTATAGCCATTGCAAAGAATCCAGTTCATCACAGTAGGACCAAGCATATAGATATTAGGCATCATTTCATAAGAGAGTGTGTAGACAAAAACAAAAATAAACTTATCTATATATACATTGATTTACAAAGGGCTGACATTATCACCAAACCTCTAGATGAAAGAAACCACCTGTTCTTTATAAATCAGCTTGGAATGATCAATGGAGAAGACTTAGTTTAGTTTCTGTCTGCACTCGATAAATTTTCCAGAGTTCGTTGAACGGAGCTCGATGAACTAGGGACAGTTCGAGAGATGTTCGTCGAACGGAGGTCGACGAACTCTCTTTGAGTGAAGTTGTTTTCGTCGAACGGAGATCGACGAATCCACTTCAGAAAACTTTTGTCGAAGGGAGCTCGACGAAATGTTTTCAAATCTTCATGCTGAGCTCGACGAATTATTTCACTGTCAATTATTTCGTCGATCTCAGGTCGAAGAATTTCTCAATTTTCATGGAAGGGAGTTTATCGATTCATATTCTGGAAAACCTTATATGTAGGTTTTCATCGACCTTCGTCCCGCGCTTTGAGTTCCTTTGCACTTGATCGTCGTTTTTCTCTTGCAGGTACTCTCATGGCGATTCCAACAGGAACCCTTACTGCAATGAAGTTCGATACCGGCTTCGATGTCGACTTTGATTCGTTTTAGCATTCCGACCCCATATTTCTAGATATTCTGCAAATTTCGGAAGAGCAACAACTGAAGAACCTGATGACAACAAGGATTAAGCTATCTGGAACTGAGATCAGAGAATGGGTTTATACATCTTCAACTACAGAGGAGAACACAATGGTTGGATCAATTGCGGGTAACGCTATCTCTCTCTCTCCCGCCGTATCAACTTAAATATTTGGATTGAATAATGGACAAGAAGAATTAGAGATTGACAGTTAAGGATATTACATGATGCTGAACATGATGGGTTACTCTAGAGATCACCCTAATAAATTGCTGAAGAAACACTTGTCTACAGAATTTAAATTTCTTGCAGATATTGTTGGGAAAGTCTTGTTGGGCAAGCATACTGCACAGGATTATATAACCATGCATCAATTTCTGGTTATGTGTGTCGTAGTCAACAAGAAACAAGTGGATTGGGCTCAGATCATCTTTGATATGATCAAGAAAAAGAACAACAAAAAGGAAGTGTGTTTTGGAAGGATCCTGTGGTTCTTTTTGAAGGAAAAAGCTGCTGAATTGCTGATCTTCCCGACCATATTCATCAATGCCAGCAAAAGACTTACCTGTGCCTTGTTTGGCAGGTGGGAGAGGACAATAACAAAGCCTTCTACGGCCTCCTCCTCTGTCACCAGAGCTTCTGAGAGCACAAGTGCTGTTACAGCCACTCTCCACCCTACAGAAGAGATCTCACCCCCACCTTCATCTCATCCAGCTATCCAAATCCAAATCCCTTCCACAGTCCACACCATCATTCATACTCCCACACCTCCATCTTCCCCTATTTATATCTCTCCAACGCATAATCATCTTCCTACACCTCCTCCATCTCCACATGGCACACCAGCCCAATCTCTTCATGCTTCACCTGCTCCAACACCACCTTCATCTCTTCTTCCACCGTACTTGTCTTCCATACCATCTTTTAATCTACTCTCATCTCCTCCCAATACCCCTTCTCCTCCAAATCAATCCACACAGGATGTCCAAATGCAAGATGCTCCTCCTCCAACCCCACCAACTACTACCATCCCTCCATCTGTCTCCACTCAACCACCTTCTGGAACACCTTCTGCCACTCCACCATTGGACCACTCCACAATTTCTTCTGTCATTGCCCTCATCAAACCCTCCACAAAATAATAATAGCAGAGGCCATTACACGTCTTGTTTCTTCTATATCTTCCCTCTCTGCCCAGATTTCTGCCCTCACTGCTGCCCCATCTTCAGTAAGGGGCCTGGCTCCAGTTCACACTGAAACCAGGCAGGGGGAGATGCTTGATGAAGAGGCTGCAGCAGTACTAGTAGTAGATGTAGCAGCAGACAAAATAGTAGCAGTAGCAGTATTTCCAGTAGAAGTACCAGCAGATGCAGATGATGTGTTAGATTTAATTGATTTTCTTCATTTTATTGAAATTGACATGGACTTGGATGAGTCAGTAACAGAAGAAATAAATACTGCTGGTGATTTCATTATAAATCCCACAGTAGATTTAGTAAATTTGTTGAAAATTTTTGATACAGTATATTTGAATTTCCTTCCAGCAGACTATACTAAGCCATTTTTTGCTATTGTTCCCCATTCTTCTCCAATAAGTACCAAAGTTGTCAAGCAACTCAAAGACAGTTTTGCTGCTCCAGAGCTTACAGTCATTCCATCACCTCCAGAAACTATTTCTGCACCAAGCTTTGTAATGGATGACTCCCCTATGCCAGATCTTGATGCTTTGATCTTGGTTGATATTGAAGAAGAGAATAAGGTAGTTGCTGAAAGCACTGTCATAGACTGCTCTCCAGCTCCAGATCCAATTACAGTTTCTCCTCCAGCTCCATCTCAAACTGAGAAGTCTATTATTTCTGCTGAGGCCCTGAAAGCTTTGAATGATCTATATGATAATCCTCAAGAGTCTGAAGATGAGGATGATGATGACGATGAGGATTCAGATGAGGATCCAAAGAAGAAGAAAGTATCTAAGAAAAGGAAAACACCTCCTCCTCCTGCTCCAAAGCTCAATCCAACAAATGATACTCCTTACTAAATCCTTTAGAAGATTACTCCTTATAAGGGAATGCCTGCTTGGATGTGGTTATCAAAGAATGAACAAAAAGAGAGAAAGAGAAGCAGAAGATATTCCCCTCCACCAACTCACAGATATAGAAAGGACCCTCCTCCACCTCCTCCTCCAGCTGCTGGTGCTTCAGGCACAACTTCTCAAAGGACTACCTAATTTCAAACTTATCAAAGACATCAGGGTAGGTCCTTATCCTCAAAAAGCAGCCAGCAAAGACAGTATCCATCTGGCAAGTAGCACCAACCTCAACAGCAGCAGCAACATCAACAACAAAAATAGCAAAAACTTCCTGAACATCAACAAGCTGAAAGCTCTAATAGACCTGCTTCTACACCTGTACCTTTTGAAGATCTAGAAATAGCAACAACTACTAGGATGGCCTGGTTCCAAGAACTTGTTGGCCTTTCTATGATCAACAAAGCCAGAGCTGAAGGAAAGGATCCCTTAGAATATACTACCACGTCTAAATACAGGAAGGAAGAGCTCAAAAGGTTTGAAAAAGCTAACAAATTTTTCAATGTTGATGATTACATGATATTGCACCCAGAAGCAGTAGTGCCCAGGGCCACATCTTTGAAAATCATAGGGGCTGCTGATATGAAAATGACTAAGGTGCAAGCTGTTGATCCCAACAAGGAATTTCTTTTTACCAAGCCTGGAGATAAAGGTAAAGAGGAGAAGCCCAAGGAAAAGAAGCATAAGAAATGATCTCATAACTATTTAGTTTCTGAAATATTTTATAACTGCTTTCTATTTTTGATACAAAGCTTATGTATATATATATATATATATCTGCTGCATGTGTTAATTCTCTCTGCCAGATATACGATTTCTTGCTTTGCTTATTTTCAGTTTAGTCTGAGTCTATAATTAGTGACCTCACCCAAATAGGGGGAGATTGTTGGATCCCTAGTTTGATTTGGGCTAGGTTCCCTAAGTTAGGATCTTGTTACCCCTCTTGTATAGCCAGGGTCATAGTTGTGTCCTAGAGTCTAAGCCAAGTCCTTAGTTTCAACATCTCATGGACCAGCCATCATCAAACTGCAGAGAATCAAGACTTAAAAAATTTCTAAAGACTCAGTAAAATGAGTTCGATGTTCGTCGAACTCAGGTCGACGATTGTCGTGCTCAGCTCGACGATTGTCGTGCTCAGCTCGACGATCTCAGAGAAAATTCTCTGAGCTGAGCTCGACAAACTTGATTCTCAGGTCGATGATCTTTGGACTCTACCTTCAGCATTCCAAGTCCAGACTTTATTCTCTAGACTTCAGTCGACGAACTTAGTTCTCTGGTCGACGATTTCTGGATTCTCTACTTCAACTTATTAATCCAGAAGCCTCTCAGTTTCATAAGTCTAGAATTATCTCCAGTCGACGAATTCAAGATTCTCAGCGCGACGAAACAAATTATCAGGTCGATGATTTCTGGATACTTCACTTCAACACTTCATTCCAGAAGCATCTAAAATATTCTAAGCCCAGAAATACTTTGCTGAACTTCAGTCGACGAAACCAGTTATTAGCTCGACGAACTCCATACACAGAATTGTCAAAGTTTATAATCAATACAGTTCTACTCTCTGCTCGACGATCTTGGAACTCAGCTCGACGAACAGAAGCCATCTGGTCGACGAACACAACTTCTCAGCTCGACAAACTATGGACTCAGCTCGACGATTTCTGTTCTCTATTTGACGAATCTAGACTTAGTTATTTCCTTCATTCTATTCCATTCCTATTGCAATTTTTCCTGAGTAATCAATGCTAAAAATAACCGTTAGACATAGCATTGATTATGGTCTTCTCCAGGATTATTGTTTGCCGTTTTTCCATGTGACAGTTGGGGAATTAAATCAATGCAGTTTATTTTCAAGGACGTCAGTAATTAATGCAGAGGAATTCAAATTTCGAAAGAGAATTTTTTTACAAGAAATATAAAAGAAATTTCCTCTCCTTTCCTGTACACAAGTGATACACAATAGAATACACATAGAAGATATACAGAGATAGACAGACAATAAAGATACACAGTTAGTCAGTCTGCAACAAGGAATTCTCTGATGTTCTCTCTTGACAGAACTCTGATAAAAAGATAGAGAACTCTGATATAGAAAAGAAGCCCCGGACCAGAAGAACATCAGCTATCTGAAGAAGAAGAATACCAAATCAAGATCAAGAGTCTTCCTTCTTCAACACTCCAGGACACTTCAAATGACAACAACAAATCCATCTGTCAAGACGTTAATAAATACTTTCTGGTCAAGGTTGATAAAGACTGAAGACCTATTACCCTGAAGCAAAGCTCCAGTTTTTCCTGAACCATTCTACATCTCAGGGGGAGCTCTTTGCTAATATAATTTCCACTTAAGTCTTCTCATTTGTATATTGAGAAAGAGAAGACAATATCATCTCACATCCCCCCAGTGTATAAAGTGTTATAACTCCAATCAAAAGTTATTCCTGGTTGCAAGTCACCTGACCAAAAGACTTGAGGTTTGGATTTTGAGCACCTGATCAAAAGCTCATTGGTGTCAGGCACCTGATAAAAAATCTGAGTGGATTCCTACCAGGGTGGTAGAAGAGTGGATGTACCCCGGTTGGGAAACCACTATGATTTTTTGTGTTATCTGGTTGCCGTTTTATTTGTTCTTGCTGTGTTTGTTCCTCTTTAGGATTGCTGTGTTTATGCTTTATTAATTTTATTCTGCTATTTTTATTTACAACAAAAGCTGTAAAGGATTTAAGAAAACTCTATTCACCCCCCTCTAGAGTATTTCAGAGCTAACACCTCACTTTCACAATTAGATACTTTTAATTGGTATTGGAGCCATGTTGTTCATTATAAGGTTAACACCTTAAACAAGATCTCAATCTAGTTGTCCGAGCACAAGATTTCTTCTTTGTACTGGAGCATGGACATGTCCTCAATGAAGCTTCCAGTGCGCACAAAAGAGAACTTTCCTATGTGGAAGGAAAGAGTCAGATTCTTTATGGAAGCATCTGATCCAAGAATCTTTCAGAATGTAGTAGAAGGTCCATACATTCCTACTCAACCATCTACTATGAATCCAAACGTGATGGTTCCTAAAAAGATGATATACTTGAACAAAGATGAGATTGCTCTCGTCTTCTTAGACAAGAAGGCCAAAAATATAATTGCAAGTGCTGTGGATGACTCAATGTTGCAAAACCTTTTCCACTCCAAGCCTACCAAGGAGATGTGGAATTCTCTGGTTGTTCTGATGGAAGGTACTGAAGAAGTGAAAGATGATCGAAGATCTCTACTCAATCAGGAGTACAAGGCATTCAAACAAGACCCGAAGGACACCATTGCTGATAATTATGAAAAGTTTTTCAAAATTGTCAATGGTCTGAGAAATTTTGGCCAGACATTCACTAATGGTGAACTAAAAGATAAATTCTTAAGATCCCTGACGAAAGAATGAGACACTAAGGTCGTGGCCATTAGAGAATTTGGAAAGTTGCCCGACACTAATCCTCAAAATCTATTTAGAAAGCACTTATCTTATGAACAACAAATGAATACATGAAGAAAGAAGAGTAAAACAATAAGACTTCAAGAAAGAGAAGTCTAAAGCACTGAAGGTCGAAGGGTCAAAGAAATATAAATTTGTGTCACCGGTAAGAACACAAGCTTCTGATGCTCAAGAAGATTCTGAGCCAAGTATCTTAGGCTTTGAATTTCCTTATGGAGAGTTCTCACTAATCTCCAAGCAATTCAAAAGAATGCTTAGCAAAAAGAGGAAAATAAAAAGCCAGTCCTCCTCCTCTGACTATAGAAGGTCACATTATGATGGTGATTGTTTTAAGAAAAGCCACGATAGAGATGACATGTACAAATCTAAACCTAATAAACATTCTTCTTCTGACATTATTTTTTATTGTTGCAATAAGCCAGGACACATGATCGTGGAGTGTCCTTACAAAAAGAATGAATGATACAAGAAAGAAGAGAAGAGATCCTTCAAGGGTAAGAGAAAGGAAGAAAAGTGGTTTGTCACGAAGAAGTCAAAGACTCTTAGCGGCAGTGACTCAAGTGAGTCAAACTCAGATGATGATGAAGCCTACTTCGGGCTTATGTCTCACTCAGATGAGTAAGTAGGTGACTCCCAATAAAACAGGAAGGTAAACTCGCACACCATGCTATCAGAATCAGAAACTACATCTAATGGTCATGAAGACTATTCTTCTTGGGAAGATTATTCTGACTTGATGTCTCAGCATCAAGTTCTTTTGAAAGTTTTTAACAAATGCCATTAGGTGGTCAAAAAGCAGTCAAAAGAGATTGCTTCTCTAAAGGTAGTAGAATAAAGTCTGAGGGAGGAAATTGTAGAATTGAATCATCTTAGAGATGAAGTTCACTCCTTGAAAGAGGGATTAAGATGCTCGACTGAGCTACTAAGTCAGAAAAAGATGTTCTTAGGTGAACTAGAAGAAAAGCTTTTGGATGAGAGGAAACTTGTTGAAAGATACTCCAATCCAAAGACTGTTCTTCCACTCATCGATGAATTTTTGGCCCCTAAGAAGTGTAGCGGTCTAGGCCATGTAGCTGAAAAAGGTAAGGCTGCAAAGAGAGCTGCTATGAATCGCAAAGGGAAGGCACCTCAAAGTCTACCATCTTTTAAGAAGGTAATATTTCCCACAAATCAATATGACTTTGAGAAGTCATTTGGTCACTTTGTTAGGCCTACTTATGTAGAGCTTAAAAATAATTACCAAGGAAGGACAAGTCCCCGAGACTTTGGTACAAATGCTTTCAAGGCACCTTATGAATAGATAACTCTTAAATAGTATGGTCCCTACATTCATGAACCAAGTATCAAGAAAGCACCCAAAGCCAAAACTATTATTCATAATGCTAAGGAGACAATGAAGCCTTGTGTTTGCTGCAATCATGAGGCCTCAACATTCAAGTCTGTTGAACCTTCTAGAACTCCCATTCAGAAGGTAAAACAAGAATATAAAAGAAGGTACAACATGTTTTATTGTCGATGTTACGATAAGATTTTTCACATTGTCGTAGATTGTTGGTTTTATCCAGTTAAGTATGAAACTCCATGAGTTAACGTTGTCAGACCGACCAATCAAAATGTTAATATTCCTAGTGGTGTTAAGCTAACCAGGAACCAAGGACCCAAATATGTTTGGGTTCCTAAGGGCAAGTGATTTATGAATGCAAGTATGTCTAAAGGCCAACAAAAATCCTATTTGGTATTTGGAGAGTGGATGCTCTCGGCATATGACCGGGACAAGAAGCCTACTTCTAGAGTATACCCCATTTGTGGATGGCCCAAAAGTCATTTTGGCGATTTATATAAGGGAGTAACTAAAGGCTACGGTATGATTTCTAACTGCATAGTCTCCTTCACAGACGTGGCTTATGTTAAAGGATTACAACATAATCTCATAAGCATAAGCCAATTATGTTATAAAGCCTATATCGTTGTTTTATACAAGGATAAGTGTCTGATAAAATCATTTGCCAATTTGGAGTCAGTCTTAACAGGCAGTCGGAGTCGAAAAATTTTCTGTTTAAATTTTTTTTGTTTAGACACTTCTACACTAGTAGGTCTTTTAGCAAATGATAGTGCGTCTATCTGTAACCAATGGCACAAAAGATTAGCACATTAATTTTAAAACTATAAGTATGTTGTTTTCTCAAAACTTAGTATGTGATGCTCCTAGCACTGTGATGAAACCAAGTTAAGAAGCATAATTGGATCCTTGCTCTACCTTACTGCTAGTAGGCCAAAAATAATGTTTTCAACATGCGTATATACTAGATTTTAGGTGAACACTAAGGAATATCATTACACCGCTGCAAAGAGGATTTTGAGATACCTTAAGGGTACACCAAATCTTGGCTTATGGTACCCAAGAATTAATGACTCCGAGCTAATTGGCTTTTCAGATGCTGATTTTGCAGGTAGAAGGGACGATAGGAAAAGCACTTCTGAAACCTAACAGTTCCTAGGAAAAAGATTAATTTCTTAGAGTTGTAAGAAATAGAATTGTGTGGCTATCTCAACTGTTGAGTTAGAGTACATCCCTGTAGCTAATTATTGCGCACAACTTCTCTATAAAAGGAATCATGTTGAAGTTTAAAACATGAAGCTAAAGGAGATTCCAATGTTTTACGATTCTTCCAGTGCAATTGCAATTGATAATAATCAAGTTTCTCACAGACGGACAAAACACATCTAGATAAGGTATCATTTCATCCGGGAGCATGTGGAGAATGGGGACATCAACCTCAGTTATGTCCCGACAGATAAGCAAGCCGCAGAAATTTTTATGAAGCCGCTAGATGAGGCCAAGCTACCCTTCTTCAAAATGGAACTTGGTAAGCTCAACAAGGACTCTTGAAGATGTTCAGGGATTCAAACAAAAGTCAGATTGGTTAAGCAATTCTCTCAGAATGCAGGAATTCCACTACTCAGAAAGTTCAGAAATCTCAAAAGAAAATTCGTCATGAATTAATTGAGGATTCACAACGAATTCGTCGAGATTAGCTGAGTCATTTCGACGAGTTTTGAGGAATGGAACTTATCACCCGTGGTATTTCGACGAATCTGTCGAGTTTACTCAAGGAATTTCGATGAAAATGACTTTAATTTTTTGCTCTCTTCATTGGATCCGAAGAGTCAATTAAGGAAAAGGTACGCGCTCTTCTCTCTCTTCAAAATATTAATTATATATATAAATAGACAAGTATAGGGCAAACATATTTCACAATAGTCAAAATCATTCTAGAAATCCAACAAGAGCTATCGGCGCACTGTTCATCTTCTGCAAATGATTCGCCTCGTCGATTCAACTTCTCTTCTTCTCCATCATTTTCCATGGCTCCAAGAGGTACATGAAACTTTCAAGTTGGGGGAGAACTTTTTTGCACAGGGTTTGCCATAGCCACTGATGAGTTTTGCAATATAATAATGATGCTTAAGGTCGTCAGATTGTCCTTCATTCTGGAAAATCTATGAAAGGTTCTGGACAGGGATGTCTTGGAATTTTTCAACATGCCAAACTCCGATGTGAGTACAAAGTCATCAAGAACAAGGTCAGAAATCTTTCAATCAAAGTGAAGTCCTCCCTCCTTACCCGATATCTATGAATTCCAGAAGTCGAAGAGGCCAACCTCATCGAAGATAGAGACTTTACAAGATCTTTGCTGTTCTGTGGTTTACCTAGAGGTACTTTAGCCATCAAACGAAAAGTCATGAATGACGAAGACAAACTTCTATCAGATGTCATTGGGAAAGTCCTCTTATGCAAAGTTGGATCCCATGACTACCTCTCGAATGACATTTTCAAGCTCATCGCCGCAATCATCAGCAGAAAAAGAATAGCTTGGTGAGCAGTTTTATTTGGTAGGATCAAAGAAAGTTTGGGTGCTCCAAATTTTGGAAGGATACTCATCCTTTATTTGAACCAGGTGGACAGAAACACCTTTGACATGACGACAGGTGTACCAATCCATCACCTGAAGAGGATTGACTCCTCAATTTTTTCCAATGGAAAAGGAGAATCCGAAAGCAAGGTGGACTCAGGGAATTGGCTGAGGAAGTGGAAGAGGTTATTCCTGATGATATGATCACTACTCCTACCCCCATGAAGCTCCTAAAAGTTCTTGTGCAGGAGTTGAGGGGGAGTCAGTTTCAACTCAAGTGGCTGTTGATGTTCCATTGCCATTGATTGTTCCCTCATCTTTTGAACAAGTTCCCATGGACATAATTAGTGCAGAGACAGTTATTGTGGATATAGTTAGTGCAGAGATAGTGGTTCCAAATGCAGTGGTTTCTTAGATAGTAGTTGTTGATAGTGTACTTGATGTTGTTACCGATGAGGCTTTGGATTTTGATGTAGTTGCTGAGTTGTTAGATGATGGGGCAGCTAATGTTGATGAAGTTTTTGATGATGATTTCCTTGTTGGTGATGATAACATTGACGTTGTTTAGAAGGATGGTGAGATAGATGAAGAAATTGTGTTGGCTTTTTATGAGACTGCTGCTTCTGCCAACATGATCGTAGGTCTCCCATAAATTTGTCCAGCATTGGCTGAGGGGGAGCAGATTCAGCCCTCAGTTTCAGTTCAAATAGAACTTGATCGGGTTCATTCATAATCTACAAAGAAGGATTGCCCGGATACTAGGTGGGTCTATTTTTGAGGGTGATGGAGAAAAATCTCGGAGGTGTTTTGTGAAAGAGATAAGATGAAGATGATGTTCTCTGAATCTATATTCGATAAAGGCAAGGGCACCTTATCTCTTATAGTATAATATATAATATCAAGGTCGCATTAGAACCAAGGCGCATCGATTACTTCTACTTCAAATAGATTTATATTATTTTATCAATTAGATATTTTGAGTTGATTTGCAAATAAGAGATCAGTTATACGATAAAAGAGGATGATTAAGTGATAATTAAAATATTAGTACTTGATCTTGAATCACCTTGGATTGAAAATGACCGAAAATTGATAAAGCCTTAATTCTCTTTAATGAAGATGCTTGGACCGTGGAGGTTCCCAAAATATGTACGGACCTCTTTCAAGGCTACACCCAACTAATTTTAGGTTGATCAACCGAACTTTCATTCTATAATCGAAACCGCTAAAACTCGTTCTATGTGGTGAACCCCTCTATTGGATTTAACTCCAATCCTGGAATTTTATGTTGTCCTCTTTCTAGGATTGCATTCAACTCCCTTCACCCGTGAGTGATCAATCCGTACGCATGATCCTTTCGACTACTAGAGTATGAAAACATAAGAGAAAATCATATATCGATGATATGATCTCTCTATTGATTAATCAAGGGTAAATCCTAAATATTTGTTAAAAGAGAAAGAGAAGATATGGATTAAGAAAATGAGATCAATTCATTCCTTAGATCATCTCGATCAAGCACTAAACAAAGTTTAGTTACTCATAATAGTGTAGGAAATGAAAATCATGTTAAGAATATGCATAATAAGAAAGAGAGAGAGAGAAAGGGAATTGAAAACAATTTTATTTCTTATTGAAAAGAAGTTACAAAAAGGTCATAAAGACATTACAAAGAGAGTTTGCAAAGAGATTACAAGTGCGATAAAAGAGATTGCAAGAACATTAAAGCATGAAAAAATTAAGCTAAAATACTCAAAAAATAAACTCTCAATAGCTCTCTAAAAGGCTCAAATGAAGGAGGAAGTATGATGTCTTCCTCCTCTTCCTTCATGCCTATTTATTGGGCCAAAACCAAGGAGGTAGAGGTGGTAAATGGCATGAGTATGAAGCTTCTATGAAGCTTCCCTTGGTCAAAAGGCACATGTTGGTTTAAAGGTCAATGACAGCTACTCCTTTTCACACTTGTCATGAGACACAAGCTTTAAAAGCATGGTCAAAGTTGGCTAGCTTTCTCTCTTTACAAGAAACTTCCTTTAAAAACACATGCTGAATTCATAGTCAAAGGATGCTAGCCACTTTCATACTTAGGATAAAATAGCTCATCGGACCATTGGGGCTTCTTTCTCTTCTTGAATATGGTTCAGTAACACGGTAGCATGACTCCACTCGACATTTAGTTTGGCACGCCCTAACTGAAGGCGTATTCTTTTGAATTGATAATGCAACTTGTACAGGGATGCTGAAAAATAGTAAAATAGGCATGGTTATGATAGAATTATAAAACAGATATGATTTAATGGATAAAATTAACAATATCTATATATTTATATTAGAATATTTAGTTTTTTTAATAACTTAGATGAAATTATTCATCATCAGAGGGGGAGGGCATCGTGGGTATCTCTGATGAGGAAGGAGAGGCTGAGAAGCTTCCTCATGTCCTAGAGTCCGAAGATCCTACTTTATTACTGAAAGATCATATATCTCCAGTGGTAAAGTCTTCTAGTGACTTTGAGGATGTTGCAGATCTTCCCTCTCCTCCTAGAATTCAGACTGAAGACCTTCCAAGCTCAATTACAGATAATTTCTTGCTAAAATCTACTGAAGTTATGTTCTCCAAGAAACAAGCACATTTTGATCACTTGCTAAAGAAAGTACTCAATAAAGTGAAAGAAGTTGAACGGGATGTGAACAACAGCCTTGCTGAAGTCAAGGATCGTGTTGATAAGTTGGAAGAAAATATGGACACATGGTTAGTTCAAGGTGGGAAGGCTATTGTTCACACAATGAATGGGATAAAAAACAATCTTGAGGTGACTAGGAATGTTGATGAGATTGCTAAGATCATTATTGCTGCCCAAAACACTGGATGAACAACTTTGATGATTAGATGATGCACTATAGTAATGAGATAGCAAAGGGTGTGATTTCAGAAGTCAGAAAGGGGGAGGAAGAAATCAAAGGTGAGGTGAATGCAATTGGAGCCACCTTGAAAGAACAGTTTCAGGCAGTTAACACTTACAGGTATAACAACTTCAAATGTCCACATGGAGAACAATTTAGAATTCCAGGAAATATAGAAGCTAGTATGCCGGAACCTACGCATGTTGATGTTCATCCTGCTAAGGCTATTCCAATACTGCATAGATATTTAAGACCATGCACAAGATTACTATCGGTATAGGATAGAATTTGTTGTTGTTATTGATCAATACATTGAGTTAGTTGAGTATATTCCTCAACCTGCTACCAAAAAAATAAGATTTGGAGAAGCCCCATCTGCTCACAAGTTTGATCCTAACATGGAAATGTGTGAAGTATGGAGTTCAATCTCCGAGGGAATTATTCTCAACCTTCATGTTGGTTGACATGGGTAATGAAGATAAGTGGAAGCATTATAGTAGGGAGGAATGACAGAAACATGAAATGGTTAATGCTAAAATAAGGATTCATTTCAAGAAATTCAAAAGGGATGATCCAGATGCTCCTCCTCCACCGCCAAAGTATTTCCTGAAGCCTAAAGCTTACTTTGACATGCAGAATCAGAAGAATAAGGGCAAATATATATGAAGTTCATATTTTCTTTGATATTCATTGTGTGAAAACTGTTTGTCCTGATAGAATTTTTTATATATTCACATTAATGTTTTGATTGAGAGAGAACTTTTTATTAACAGTTTTTTATGTTCCTTCCTTGTTTTTATTTAAGATTATTTTGTATACAATCCACCTTTATGCATATGGTTATGACTTATTCAAATAGGGGGAGATTGTTGAGAATTATATCCACAATAACCTTGATTTGAAGTGTCCCCTGAACTAAGATGAATTGAGTTTGTATTTGATATTTTTTCTTTAGTCATGTCCTTGCAGGGCTCTATTGCTAACTACAAACTAATGTCAGGTTATAGTGGGTCATGAAACACAGGACTATACAATGTAATCCCTCATTGTATAGGCCAAAGTGTCGACTAATGTGTAATCTCTCTATTGGATTGTACTTCTATTACAAGTGCATTAAATGGATCAAGGGAGGACTAGTTGATGTGTTTAGAAGAATCAAAAATATTTCCTAAGTAAACTTCGTCGAGTATATTAGTGGATACTTGTCAAATTCGTCGAGTATACTTATGAATACTCATTGAATTCGTCGTGTATACCTATTGATATTCATCGAATTCGTCATGTTTACATAGAGAATACTTTCTATGATCTTGGAATTCTAGTAAGTAAGATTTGTTGTGTATCCTCAAGTATACTCGTCAAATTCGTTGACTGTATCTATTGACACTCGTCAAATTCGTCGAATATACCAGTCGATACACATCGAATTCATCGAGTCTCTCTAGTAAAGCTTCTAAGTTATCGAATTTACTTTTCTGGATTTTTCTAGGTGAAATTTGTTAGATATCGAAGCGATTCATCGAGTATACTTATAGATATAAAATGATACTCGATGAACAGAGTTAATCTAATTTTTCTTATTCTCTCTCTCATGGGTTTCTGTTTCTAGTCGTCGTCTATATACAGTACACGTGGACTATTCGTTTAGGAAGACTTTATTTAGCCGTTAGAAGAAGAATTCCTATAAATACCTAGGGTTAATTCGTTCAACCCTAATCTCTAATTCCTACTTTGAAATCGAGAAAATGGTCGCTCGTTTCAGACGGACTCATTACTTTCAGAAAATTGAAGAACTGCGATATAGCTTCTCTCGATCAGCGATTCCCTCAAGAAGTAATTCGGAGGATCTTGTTTCTAGTTCTACTGAAGTTTTCAGATCTAGTCGGATCAAGATTTCAAATCAAGCTTTCAAGATAAATTTCAGATCTTCTCCTTCAATAAAAGCCTCAAGATTTTCATTCCAAGAAAGAACTAGATTGGATATTTTCAGATCAGAAGAAATAGATTGATCTTCAACCTAAAGTGTTGTATAAATTTCTTTTGTACTAGTGTAGGAAGTTTTCTCTTCCGAGGTGTAGATCTTTGTGAAAGGATCGAGTTGTAGGAGAGTTTGTTCTCTGAGTGTAGGAGAGGTTGTTCTCAGAGATGTAGGAGTGTTGACCACGGGTTGTAAGATTTATTTAAATCTAAGAAATAAGAAGTTGCCGAATCTAGCCCTTTGTGGTAGATAGGCGAGGCGGGACAGTGGACGTACCCAAATCGGAGAATCACAATAAAATCATGTGTTGTGCTGTGTGTTTGTTCTATGTGCTTGTTTATAATAATTTTTAATCTGCTATAAGACGCAAAACTTAACTATTCACTCTCCTCTATGTGATTTTGGAAGGCAACTATATACTTTCAACGTGTAAGTATGTCACCTTGGAGTACACCAGTCCTCTTTGTGAAGACGGAGGGAAGAAGTTTACATCTACGTATTTACTACCATTAACTGAACAAGCTAACAGAGAAGAACAAGTATCTGATTACGAGAATCGATGATCTGTTTGATCAGCTGGTTGGATCAACTATCTATTCGAAGCTAGATTTGAAGTATGGCTATTATCATTTGAGGATCAAGGAAAGTGATATTCCCAAGACAATGTTTGGTACACACTATGGGCACTATAAGTTCACTGTGATGCTTTCTGGGCTAAGAAATACGCCACCAGTATTCATGAATCTGATGCATATAACCTTACATAAGTATTTGGAACGATTTGTGATTGTCTTTATTGATGATATATTGTTATACTCTCAGTTAGAAGAGGATCATGCGAATCATTTGTGTTTGGTCTTGCATTTCCTAAGGAGGAATCGACACTATGCCAAGTTCTCTAAGTGTGAGTTTTTTCTATCGTCAGTGGCGTTTCTTAGTCATGTGGTTACTAATGTGGGTATTGCAGTAGATCCAGCAAAGATAGTTATGATACAGGAGTGGTTTGTGTTGTCTATTATGGCGGAAGTCAAGAGCTTTCTTGGACTTGCTATTTAATATAGGTGCTTCGTAGAGAACTTTTCGTGGATAGATATACGTCTCACTATGTTTACAAGGAAGGATCAAAACTTTGTTTTGAAGATATAGTGTGCGCGAGCTTTTGAGGAGTTTAAGAGTCATCAGACCACGACGCCTATTTTAAGCTTGCCAAGTGGTGTAGAAGGCTATGAGATCTATAGCGATGCCTCAGAGAGCGGCTTAGGCTACGATCTTTTGCAGTTTAGAAAGGTTATAACTTATGTATCTCTCTAGCCAAAGGTGCACGAGAGAAACTATCCATTCCACAACAGGGAGTTGGCGGTTGTTGTATTTGCCTTGAAGATATGGCGGCATTACTTGTATGAATTGAATATTGACATCTGTATGGAGCATAAGACCCTAAAGTACTTGTTGAACCAGAAGGATTTGAATATGCGATAAAGGAGGTGGATGGAGATTCTTGGGGACTACACTTTTGAGATACACTATGTTCCTTGGAACGGAAATATTGTCGTAAATGCATTGAGTCGCAGGGCTCCAACACAGGCTAACTGGATATACATGCATGATGAGCGTCTTATTCGAAATTTGGAGGCCTTGGAGATCTCTTGTGTGGATGGGAGAACTAGTGTAAATGCATGTCTAAACTGGACGGAGGTGCAATATGACATTGCGGACAGGATTCTGCAGGCATAGGAGATTGATGACAGCATAAAATGCTACTTAACAGAGACCGTGGATGTGTCAAATTGCCAGTTTTATGTTAATGAAGGTCTTTTGTGGTATGATACCCGGTTATGAATCCCAAATGTGGGTAAATTACGTGAACAATTTATGTATGAAGCAAACTTTATAAAGTACTCAATCCACCCGGGGAGCACAAACATTTTCATGGAAATGAAAAAGTTGTTTTGGTGGACAGGAATAACAGACATAGATCTTTATGTGTGAAGTGTCATACTTGAACCCTAGTGATGCCTGAAAGTCAAAAGCCTGGAGGATTCATAAAGTCATTACTGATACCGGAGTAGATGTTTAACGACATATCTATGGATTTCATGCAAGGCTTGCTGAGAATGCAGTGCAAGAACGATGTCATTTGGGTGATCGTTGACCGTTTTTGGAAAAGTGGTCACACTTCATTCCAAATTGGAAGGATGATTCAGCGGAAAAGTTGGCGAAGCTTTATGTTGACAACATTGTATGATTGCATGGTGTGCCCCATAGTATCGTCAGTTACCAAAACGGGCGTCTCACTTCAAAAGATTGGAGGCTAATCCACCAATTATTATGCTGAAGTTGAAAGTGTGAGCTAGATCTGATATACTCTAGAGGGGGGTGAATAGAGTATGGTGCTTAAAAACTTTTTACAACAGTTGTTGTAATCTAAGTGAACAGGGAAGCAAATAGTAAATCTAAACACAGCAACTATATAATCACAAAGCACCCTACAAAAGAAATTAATCACAGATCACAGCCAGAAAAAAAAATAAAGACAAGCAAGCCAGAAGACACAAGGAGCTATAGTGGTTCACCTAAACATGGGTACATCCACTCTTCTACCACCCTAGGTAGGAATCCACTATAGGATGAGTTGATCAGGTGTCCTGGGCACCAATGAGCTTTTGATAAGGTGCTCAAAAACCAAATCAGATTTTTTGATCAGGTGTCTTGCCACCAATGAGCTTTTGACAAGGTGCTCAAAAACCAAGCACAAACTTTTGAAGGGAGTTTGAAAAACCCTTTATAGAGATGGGGATGAGAGAGTGATGGAAGTCTTCTCTTTCTCAAAGCAGCTGAGAAGACTATATGGATTTGATGTTGTCAAAGCTCCCCCTGAGTTCTTGAGATGTTCAGGAAATGAAGCTTTGCTGTAGGGTGATAGGCCTTTAGAAGTTGATCTCCAGCAAATGATGATTTCAGCAACAGCTGAAATGTTAGGTGTCTGGAGTCTTGAATGAAGATGGCCTTGAACACTTGAATTATCAGAGATCTGAAGATTTCAGTTGGTTGATCTTCTTGGTTGTGTGTTCTTGTATGAATTCTTTTAGACAGAGAATATCTACAGCTCTTTCTCTTTTTCTCTTGTGAACAGTTGATGTTGAGAAAGATGTTGTTCCAGAGAAAATTTTGTTCTTGTTCTTCTTGTTCTACTTATCTGTGCTATGAGAGAGATATTCAAAAAAACTTGTGTTTTATTCCCTGGTTCTGAATAGAAAATGATCCTCTGTCAAGAATAGTCGTTGGCCTGTCATTAAATGACTTCCTTAATTGCAATTGTCTTCTCGGGGAAAGTCCAAAGAAACATTCCTTGATAATCCCTTGAAACTTGGTCCAGAATAAATGAAAACGACTACAAAATCTTCTGAATTAATTGCTGAGAATAACTCCTTAACTGTTCTGAATTTGAATCTTGAAAATCATTTACCTCTTCAGAAAATCGTCGAACTGAGCTCCACTATCGTTGAACTGAGCTCGGCGATTTGGACTTATACAGCAACAGAGATCGTCGATCTGAGCTCAACTATCGTCGAATTGAGCTCAGAGATAGAGAATCAATACTGGAGTCAAGATCGTCGAACTGAGCTCGAAGATCTTCGAATGGAGTTCGACGATTTGTTGAAGTTGAGCTTAGCGATCGTCGAATGGAGTTCGACGATCAGTCGAAGTTCAGCTAGACGATCGTCGATTGGAGTTCGACGATTCGTCGTACTGAGCTCGACGAAATGACTTAGTCTCCAAACTAAAAAACCTTGGTCTTGAGGGCAGCTTCCAAACCTAACTACTAACCCTTAGACTCAATTCTAATTGACCTTTAGATCTATACAATGAGGTCAAAAAAAGGTTTCCTAGAGACATAGTGATCCTGACCCAAATTAGTAATAGGGTGTTCTAACAATCTCCCCCTATTTGGGTTAGGATTACTATTTATAGAACTTGGAAAAAATTAAAGAACAACATACAAAGCAACAATAAACAACAACAAGCAGAATCACAGATATATATTATCTCAGACAGAAATCAGAAATCAGAATAATTATCACCTTACAGAATTGTTCTTTCTCCTCGCTCTTTATAAGCTTAATTTCTCTATTAGGATTAAGAGCTTCTTTCTTTGACCTTCTGTCATCAGCTGCACCTAGAGAAGTTTGTTGTTTGGGCCTTGGTACCACAGCTTCAGGATGCAGCTCCATATATCTTTCAGAATCAAAAAATTTTCTTGAGGCATATCTTTCAAGTTCCTTCTTTCTTTGTTCAGACAGTGTAGTAAAGCTTGAGGTGTCCTTGCCTTGCTCTTTGGCTTTGTTGATTTGATCTAAGGAAGCTAACTCTTTCATCCTGGCAGTCCATGCAGTAGGGTTATTTTCTGGATCTTCAAAGGGCACTGAAGGCTCATATCTGTTGGATGGATTGTCTGGAGGAGCTCTGGATGAGACTACTTCTTTTAACTTATAGGGAAAAAGGGCCTGAAGTTGTGTCTGATGAAGCTTGTCCTTCCCTAGAGTAAGGATGTTGCCTTGAATAGCCTTTGGAGTAGACTTGGAATTCACTTTGGCTTCCTCTATAACTTCCTCTCCTTGATTGAGAACCTCTGGACTGGCCTCCCCTATATTGAGATCTTGCATGAGGCTGATAGGGGGTTTGGCTTTTAGCAGAAAGATGAGTAGCTGATCTTCCACCTGCACCTGCATCAGGAGGAGGAGGTGGAGGAGGATGAGGATGATGAAACTGAGAAGATACTTTCTCATATTTCCTTTTCTTCTTCATGGCTTTCAATTGGTTCTTGGAATACTGCATCCAATGTTCAGTAATGGGGCAGTCATGAAGAATGTAGTAAGGTATGTCATTAGTGTCTTTGACTTTGGCTGGAGGCACCCTTTTCATAGCTTTGCTCCTTGCCTTTATTTTCCTGGCTATGGTGGCAGAAGAATCATCAGAATCAGTCCTGAATTCATCACTTTCAGAGCTTTTCTTATCATATAAAGCATCAATCTGTTTCATATAATCTTTTTGAAGTTGGGTTGGGGCAGTTGAAACAACAGTTGTAGCAGCAGCAGATACAACAGACATAGTACTGGCAGATGTTGTAGCAGCAGCAGTAGTAACAACAGACACAGAAGTTTCAGGAGCAACACTTTTAGAAGATATGACAGTAGTAATATCAGCAGTAATTGGAGCAGCAACAGATTCAGAGAAAACTGTTTCAGAAACACTACTTTCAGATACAAGAACCTCAGCATTAGTAATAATAGCAGGAATAACAGTAGGCTCAAAATCATATGCCTCTGTCATCTGCATATCCTTAGAGATTACCTCATCAGCAGCATCAAAACAAACAGAAAGCTCAGCAGCATTTGCAGCAGTAAGATCACTGGGAACAGATGGCTCAGCAGGAGTAGCAGCAGCAACAGAACTAGCAGCATAAACTGAAAGTACAAAAGAATTTATAACACTAGTGTCACAACTTGAGAAGAGCACAATGGCCTTGGAGAGATCCTCTGAGGGTTGGACTGCAACTTTATCTGGAAGACAACTGAAATAAATTGAATCAAAATCTGAGAGCAAGGACCTGAGGTCTACTGAAAAGACAGCAACTGGTGAAGGAACTGGAGCTTGAGTTGGGGTAACAGCAGCAACAGCAGGAACTGAAGAAATGGCAGCATGCAATCTCACATCTTCATTAGGCATCTCCCCCTGCCTAGATTCAGATACAGCTGGATCAAGGCACCCAAATGATTGGATTGCCTGAGGAAAGAGAGAAGATAGCCTGGCAGAGAGGGCTGCAACTGACTGAAGAAGGGGAGCCAAGGAGGTCTCCAGCAGAAGTGACAGCCTGGAAGCTATCAGTTCATACAGTTGGTCAGCTAGGGATGGAATATCTACATGCTCAGTAGACACTTGAGCAGAGGTAGAGGATGGAAGTGGAGCAACAGGTGATGTTGGAGGAGAGCTGGTGGATGGTAGAAGTGAAGGATGAGGTGTGGGGATTGTGGAAATGGAAGACAGTAGTATGGAGATAGAGGGTGTGAAGGTGGGTTGATCAATAATGTCTTGTAGAAGCTATTGGTATGATGTCGATGATGAGGGTGGCTCAGGAGGGGATGAAGGTGAATCATCCATGAAGGCATCATCAAGAAGATTAAAAGAGGGAATGTTGGATGATGTGTCAATGTCTGGTGGAGGGTAGTTGTGTAATGGATGGAATATTTCTTCTATTATTGGAAGAGGTGGAATTGGGGATGGAATTGATGTTGGAGATGGGCTGGAAATAATGATTGTGGATGGAGTTTGAATGGTGGAGGTGACTGGTGGAGATGAAATTGAAGTTGGAGGAGGAGAAGCAGCAGCAGGCAAGTCTTCTGCAGGGGCAGAGACTTGAGGGGAAGTGACTGTTACAGTCCTTGTGCCTGAAGTTGTGCTTGTAGAGGGCCTGCTGGGCTTTGTTATCTGCCTGTCCCATTTGACAAAGAGGGCACAGGACAACCTCTTTGAGGCATTGATATGCATCCTAGAAGATACAAGCATGGCAGGGCATCTGTTGTGAAGAAAAAGCCCTAGGATCCTCCTATAATTCACAACGTTCTTGTTTATTTTCTTCCTGATCAGGTCAAAGAAGACCTCTCCCCAGTTCAACTATTTCTTATACAAAATTTCTCTCATCAAGCACAGCTGATACCTGGAGATAGTATCATGTGCTGAATGCTTGGCCAGCAAAACCTTGCCCACTACATCAGCTAAGAACCTGTATTCAACAGCTAGGTTCTCTTTCAGCAGTTTGCTAGGGTTAGCATCAGAGTGACCCATTCTTGCAAGTAAATCAGAAAATTCCTCTCCAGATAACTCAACAGAATCTCTTCCAGAACTTAACTCAAAAACTTCTGTCAGAATAGCAGGAGTCAAAGGTACCTGGGTTCCAGAAATTGAACCAACCACTGTGTTTTGGTCCTGGTTGTGGGCAGTGTAGACCCACTCCTTAATCTCATTAGCAGCCAACTTGATTCTTGTGGACATGATGGCAACAAGCTTCTGCTCCTTGAATAGTTCCAGAATGTCTTGAAAAACCTGATTAGTGGTGCTGAAAGACTCCATGTCTATATCAAATCCAGCATCGAATTTCATTGCGGCT
Organism: Platanthera guangdongensis; assembly: GCA_039583875.1. Lineage (NCBI taxonomy): Eukaryota > Viridiplantae > Streptophyta > Magnoliopsida > Asparagales > Orchidaceae > Platanthera > Platanthera guangdongensis. The sequence continues at coordinate 89,802,327 of CM077155.1, read as the reverse complement.
AGAACGGCAACCGAGACGGCCATGGTTACCTGCAAAAATCAACAAACAAAACGACCAAGTGTAGAGATGTTTGGAGGGAAAGATAATTTTTGCAAAGAGATTGAAAGCGCAAAAGGAGAACGACGGCCGAAAAATGAATTTTATATTAGGGTTCGACGCAGAAAAGGAAAGATCGTTGAACTCAGTTCGACGATCGGGCTTCTAAAGGAATCTGAAAGGTCTTCAATATCGTCGATCTCCGTTCGACGATATTGGTGAGCGTCGAGCTCCGTTCGACGATAGTTCAGAGAACAAAATCATCGAGCGCCATTTGACGATCGTTGACCGGAAGAGATAGTTCAGACTATCTGAGAAGCGCTGAACTCTGGTCGACGTTTTCGGAAAGCATCGATCTCCGTTCGACGATCTGGGGGAAAATCATCGAGCGCAGTTCAGAGACAAGAAATACACTCTAGACACTTGAAAAATCAAGATGTTTGCCTAGTCTTGGTCAATTTTTAAAGTTTCAAAATCTTGGACATTATTTTAGACTTCCTCCATCTAACATTCCTAACTGATTTTGGAAGAAGGTGTGTTTCTTTTCATGCAAGGGTTTGGTGAAAATATCTCCCCTTTGCAAATCAGTTGGGATATATAGAAGTTCAATTTTATTCTTCTCAACATTATCCCTTAAAAAGTGATGCCTAATTTCTATGTGTTTTGTCCTACTATAGAGGACTGGATTTTGAGCTATAGAAATAGCACTGGTGTTATCACAAAATATTTTTGACTTCTCTAAGTTGTAGCCATAGTCTAGGAGTTGATTTTGAATCCTCAAGATTTATGAACAACAACTGCCTGCAGCCATATATTCAGCTTCAACAGTTGAAGTTGACATAGATGTTTGTTTCTTGCAAAGCCAAGAGGCAAGTCTGTCACCAAGAAACTGACAAGTTTCACTGGTGCTTTTCCTGTCAATTCTGCATCCAGCATAATCAGCGTCAGAAAATCCAGTTAAATCAAATGCTGAATCTTTTGGATACCAGAGACCTAGATTTGGACAACTTTTAACATACCTAAGAATCCTTTTTACTAAAGTTAGGTGTGACTCTCTAGGGCTTACTTGGAATCTAGCATATATGCATGTAGCAAACATTATATCTGATCTACTAGCTGTAAGGTACAGTAAAGAGCCAATCATTGCTCTATATGTTGTCTGATCAACAGGTTTCCCATGTTCATCAGCATCCAATATAGCATTGGTAGGCATAGGTGTTTTCATACAAGATGCTTCAGACATACCAAATTTCTTGACCAATTCATTTGCATACTTGGTCTGAGAAATAAAGATTCCTTCAGCATGTTGTTTGACTTGCAATCCTAGGAAGAAGGATAGCTCACCCATGCTACTCATTTCAAATTTAGAATGCATTAAGTTGGAGAACCTTCTGCACAATTTTGAATCAGTAGAACCAAAGATAATATCATCTACATAAATCTATACTAGTAGGGTATGGGACTTATGGGTTCTAATGAAAAGAGTTTGGTCTACTCTACCCCTTATAAATCCATTTTCCAGAAGGAAGCATGCTAGGGTCTCATACCATGCTGTAGGAGCTTGCTTGAGACCATATAATGTTTTGTTCAACTTAAAAACATAATTAGGATGGGTTGGGGAGATAAAACCTGGAGGTTGTCTGACATAGACTTCTTCCTTGATGTCTCCATTGAGAAATGCACTCTTTACATCCATCTGATATAACTTGAAGCCTTTGTGTGCTGCATAAGCTAAGAAGATTCTGATGGCTTCCAATCTTGCAACTGGTGCAAAAGTCTGGTCATAGTCTATGCCTTCTTCTTGAAAATATCCTTGAGCAACTAGCCTTGCCTTGTTCCTTACAATTACTCCTTGATCATCCAATTTGTTTCTGAACACCCACTTTGTTCCAACAATGGAGTGATCCTTAGGCTTTGGCACTAGTTCCCAAACTTTGTTCCTTTCAAATTAATGCAACTCTTCTTGCATTGCAATGATCTAGTGTGGATCTTGCTCTACATCTTGAATGGATTGAGGTTCAATTTGAGATAGGAAGCAAGTGTGCAACAGGTTTTGGTTGACCTGATTTCTGGTTTGCACACCAGCTGAGATGTCTCCAATTACTTGGGAAATTGGATGGTCTCTTGATGTTTCTAAATCAACAGGGCGTGTTGATTGTTCACCAACTTGTGTTGTTGTTTCCTCTTGTGGTACAACAACTGGCTCTTCAAGTTGTTTCTCTTCAATATGTTGAATGCTTTCTTCATCTTCACTGCTTTCCTCTTTTTGAGTAACCTGTAACTTGTTCAAATCTTCAACAAGAGAATGTACCTGCAAAGGTTCTATGGTAGAAGTGTTCTTCTCCTTGAAAGACATGTTAGATTCATCAAATGATATGTGAACAGATTTTTCAATTTTAAGAGGTGATTTATTATAAACCCTATAAGCCTTACTGATCATGGAGTATCCCAGAAACACTCCATCAACTTTAGCTTGAAATTTTGCTAAATATCTCTTATCATTATTGTGTATATAACAAATACAGCCAAAAATTCTAAAATAATCAACTTTAGGTTTCTTCCCTTTGAATAGTTCATAGGGAGTCTTTCCCTTTAGTTTATGTATTAAACTTCTGTTCAGCACATAGTTGGAGGTGTTCACTACCTCTGCCCAAAAGGATAGAGGAAGGTGAGCATCTGACAATAATGTAGTGGCAGATTCAATAAGGGTTCTATTTTTCCTTTCAGCTACCCCATTTTGTTGAGGAGTTCTAGGAGCTGAGAAAGTATGTCTGATCCATTCACTCTGATAGAACTCTTGCATAAGAAGAGAATCAAACTCTATCCCATGATCACTTCTGATCAGGGCAATGTGAGTATTGAACTCAATCTGTATACATTTGAGAAACTCTGTCAGACACTTAAAGTTATCAGACTTCTTCCTCAGAAAGAACACCCATGTGAATCTAGAGAAGTCATCTACAACTACTAAGGTGTAAGATTTCCCTCCTAGGCTTTGTACTGTAATGGGTCCAAAAAGATCCATGTGTAACAGATACAAGATCCTAGGTGAATCACTCTTATTAAGTGATTTGAAACTATTTTTAGTTTGCTTGCCTAATTGACAAGCCCTGCAGAGTCCTTCCTTCTTGTAGGGGCCAGAAGGTAGTCCTCTAACAAGGTTGTCTTTGGATAGCCTAGCAATAGTTCTAAGGTTTAAGTGTCATAGTCTCTTATGTCATAAAACATTGGGTCTACAAACAGAATTGAACAGACAAATATCTACATCTGTTGAAAGAAAATCTACCAGATAGTTGTTACCTTTCCTTTTACCTGTTAACACAGTTGTGTTGTCCTCTGGCTTGATCTTGCATAAAGCTTTGCTGAAAGTCACCTGGTAGCCTTCATCACATAGCTGACTGATGCTTATCAAATTGTGCTTCAATGCTTCCACATAGGCTACCTTCTTGAATGTCACTATTCCAATTTGGACTGCACCATATCCTTTAGTTTGTCCAAAGTTTCAATCCCCAAATATGACTTTGGGTCCAAGCTTGGCTTTAAAGGATATGAGGTTGTCCTTGTTTCCTGTCATGTGCTTAGAGCACCCACTATCCAAGTACCATTGTTGGTTTGATGTTGGATAGGTCTTCACCTACACATAAAATAATTCACTTGTTTTTGACCCAGTTTACCTTGGGCCTAGGTTGATAACCTTTAAACTCAGAAATAAAAGACATCCCAGGTTGACTCTTATAACCTTCAGGATGATATCTCCTTGGAGGTATTATCCATTCAGTATAAGGGTTAAAGATTTGGGATGAAGGACCCCTAGGATTGGATTTTGATTTGCCCTTGAAGAAATTTCCAGAGCTCTGATCTCTATTCGACGATCGTGGAGCTGCGTTCGACGATCTTGGGTCAGATCGTCGAGCTCCGTTCGACGGTTGATTGTGGTAGAGTTCAAGAATTAGAGATCGTCGACCTGAGTTCGACGATTTTGCCTGAGATCATCGATCTGCATTCGGCGATCGTCGAGCTCCGTTCGACGATTTCTGCTGGAACTTAGTTTTCTTAGGCAGATCAGAATTCTTCCTAGCTACTCTACAACTCCCTTCCCTTTATCAGAAATGAACTTGATTGGGGTTGTTAGAACTATAGGTTGGCTGGATGAAGCACCCAAGCCCAATGTACTATTGAATCTGGAGTTCACTGTGCTTGTGATGTCCATCAGCTTGATACTTCTCCCATTAAGGTATTCTTCAAGCTTCTTGGCCTCTGATGGCTCACCTTTCAGTGAAGCTATCTGCTCCAAACAACACTCCAACTCCTCAGAGAGTTTGAGGTTTTCTGACTTTAAGAAACTATGTTCAGATAAATGATTTCTGAGAGAGATAATTTCCTTCTCAGATTTTAGTAAGTCTAAACATAATGCTTTAAACTCAGATTTAAAGTCCTAAGAATTGAAATCAAAAGAACTGATTACCTGGTCCTCTTCAAGTTGAGTCTCTGAGTCTGACTCTGACTCTTCTGCATCTGAATTGTGTTGAGAGGCATTGATTGCCATCATGCAGAACTCCTTCTCTTTAGCATCATCTTCATCATCACTAGAGCTGGATGAAGCTTCTGACTCCTCTTCAGTCTCACTCCAGGATTCAGCAACAAATCCCTTCCTTGTGTGTTTGTTCTTGCTTGAGGAGGGTTTGCCATTTCCATTTTTCTTGAAGTCTTTGTCCTTTCTTCTTTCTTTCTTATCCCTTCTGTCCTTGTTTTTGTTCTCTGGACAGTCAGGCAAAATATGGCCTGGTTTCCTGCAGCCAAAGCAAACAATTTCTTTATTATTTGACTTATCATACCTTGGCTTATCATGCTCTTTGTATGATCTCCTTCTGAAGTCCTTTCTAGCCATCTTGTAAAATCTTTTGGCCAATAGACTGAGCAGCTCATCATTGCCTGTGACTTTGTCTTCAGGCTGATCTTCAGTTGCTTTGAAGGCTATTGTCTTTTCTTTCCTTATGGCTGGTGAGGCAGCCTTCTGCTCTTCTTCTCTGTTCTTAATGAGCAGCTCATAAGATTTGAGCTTACCCAAAAGTGCTTCTGTGGTGATCTCATTCAGACTTCTGGCATCCTTGATTGGCCAGATTCTTGAATCCCAAGTGCTTGGGAAGCACATTGGGATTTTGTCATTAAGTTCAGTCAGTGAGATCTCCTTATCCAAAGTCTTGAGTTCATTAACTATCAGACTGAGCCTGTTATACATTTCAGCTACTGGCTCAGCTTCTCCTTTCTTGAAATTCTCATATTGGGATATGAGGTGGGATCTCCTGTCCTTTCTTTCATCAGCTGAGCCTGAGACTATTTCAGAGAGTTTATCCCAGATTTCCTTTGCTGAATTACATTCAGCCACCTTTTGAAAGATGTCATCAGACATGGTCTGGGCTAAGATATTCATAGCCTTTGCATAAGCTACCTTCCACTTCTTGATATCAGCATCTTTTCCTGATGGAGGTGGAACAGCATTTGTGCTTGTGTTCTCTGGAGGTCTTGGACAAACTGTCAAAACAGAATTAAAAATATCCTCGTCAATAGAATTCATGTATAATCTAATCCTTGCTTTCCAAAGTGCAAACTTGGACAGATTGCACATTGGAGGTCTGGTGCTAGTATAATCTTTGTTTTGGGTCATGATTTGTGAAGAAATAATCTAATAACAAAATCAAAACAAGCTGATCTAACTAGGGATCTTGGGGTTCAGGTGTTAGCCTGTGCAACCACTGAGATGTGGTATATTTAACCAACCTCCCTCTGATTCCAATTGAAAGTGTGAGCTAGATCTGATATACTCTAGAGGGGGTTGAATAGAGTATGGTGCTTAAAAACTTTTTACAACAGTTGTTGTAGTCTGAGTGAATAGGGAAGCAAATAATAAATCTAAACACAACAGCTATCGAATCACAAAGCACCCTACAAAAGAAATTAATCACAGATCACAGCCAGAAACAAAAATAAAGACAATCAAGTCAGAAGACACAAGGAGCGATAGTGGTTCCCCTAAACTTGGGTACATCCACTCTTCTACCACCCTAGGTATGAATCCACTGCAGGATGAGTTGATCAGGTGTCCTGGGCACCAATGAGCTTTTGATAAGGTGCTCAAAAATCAAATCAGATTTTTTGATCAGGTGTCTTGCCACCAATGAGCTTTTGACAAAGTGCTCAAAAACCAAGCACAAACCTTTGAAGGGAGTTTGAAAAACCCTTTACAGAGATGGGGATGAGAGAGTGATGGAAGTCTTCTCTTTCTCAGAGCAGCTGAGAAGACTATGTAGATTTTGATGTTGTCAAAGCTCCCCCTGAGTTCTTGAGATGTTCAGGAAATGAAGCTTTGTTGTAGGGTGATAGGCCTTCAGAAGTTGATCTCCAGCAAATGATGATTTCAGCAACAGCTGAAGTATTAGGTGTCTGGAGTCTTGAATGAAGATGGCCTTGAACAATTGAATTAACAGAGATCTGAAGATTTCAGTTGGTTGATCTCCTTGGTTGTGTGTTCTTGTATGAATTCTTTTAGACAGAGAATATCTACAGCTCTTTCTCTTTTTTCTCTTGTGAACAGTTGATGTTGAGAAAGATGTTGTTCCAGAGAAAATTTTGTTCTTGTTCTTCTTGTTCTGCTTATCTGTGCTATGAGAGAGATATTCAAAAAATTTGTGTTTTATTCCCTAGTTCTGAATAGAAAATGATCCTCTGTCAAGACTAGTCGTTGGCCTGTCATTAAATGACTTCCTTAATTGCAATTGTCTTCTGGGGGAAAGTCCAAAGAAACATTACTTGATAATCCCTTGAAATTTGGTCCAGAATAAATGAAAACGGCTACAAAATCTTCTGAATTAATTGCTGAGAATAACTCCTTAACTGTTCTGAATTTGAATCTTGAAAATCATTTACCTCTTCAGAAAAACGTCGAACTGAGCTCCACTATCGTTGAACTGAGCTCAGCGATTTGGACTTATACAGCAACAGAGATCGTCGATCTGAGCTCAACTATCGTCGAACTGAGCTCAGAGATAGAGAATCAATACTGGAGTCAAGATCGTCGAACTGAGCACGAAGATCATCGAATGGAGTTCGATGGTTTGTTGAAGTTGAGCTCAGCGATCGTCGAATGGAGTTCGACGATCCGTCGAAGTTGAGCTGGACGATCGTCGATTGGAGTTCGACGATTCGTCGTACCGAGCTCGACGAAATGACTTAGTCACCAAACTGAAAAACCTTGGTCTTGAGGGCAGCTTCCAAACCTAACTACTAACCCTTAGACTCAATTCTAATTGACCTTTAGATCTATACAATGAGGTCAAAAACAGGTTTCCTAAAGATATAGTGATCCTGACCCAAATTAGTAATAGGGTGTTCCAACAGAAGTTCAGCACGGCCTTTCATCCTCAAATGAATGGTCAGACCGAGAGGGTAAATAGGATAATGGACGATATACTCCGCATGTGCGCCTTGTATTTTGGGGAGAGGTTGGTGGACCATCTCTATGTGATCGAGTTTACCTATAACAAAGCTACCAAGCAAGTTTTAAGATTGCAATGTACCATTTTTAGCTAGACCCCTCAAGTGTATTTTGTGCCACCTTGGGTGGTTTTGGCCAGGTAGGAAAGCTTGTTGCTAGAGAGAAAAAGAGCCCAAGGTCACAGGGGTACTTGCTAGGTCCGAACGGTCAAGTAAACTTGACGAATCGTCGAGTGGACTCGACAAATCGTTGAGTGCTCTCAACGAATCGTCGAGTGAACCTGACGAATGGAATGTTTGTGCGAACCCAATGAACCATCGAGTGTCACTCAACAATGGGTCGAGTAAACTCGACTAAGCATTGAGTGAACTTGAAGAATGGGATGGTTGGGTGAACTCGACGAACCATCGAGTGTCACTCGACAAAGGGTCAAGTAAACTCAACGAATCATCGAGTGAACATGATGAATCGTCGAGTGAACTCAACAGGTGGAACGGTCGAGTAAATTCAACAAATCATTGAGCGGACTTGATGAATTGTCGAGTGAACTCGATGAATGGACTTGATGTTTTAATTTACGTGATGCCTGGAAAACCAAGTGGGGTCTAGTGAGCAGTGCAGAATGTCCTGCTCCAGTTCTTCCTTCCATTTTCTTCAAATAAGACATGGCATGACTTTTACCATGCCTATTTAAGTACCTATGACCAAGCCTTGCTCTTCCCAAGGTTGGGAGGTTGATTTGATCCAATAAAGAAGTGACATGTTTCACATGTCATTCAAAGGTATGGGAGGGATTTTTCCCATCACTATCGAACAAAGTAAATATAACGACTCCATCCGTTCCTATAACATATAATAGAAGGTCCGGCCGGGGCCCCACACCATATGCCACAAAACAGGCGGCGAAGTCATGGGTTAATATTAGAGTTACTCATCCTAACTCATAGCATTCTAGTGGAAGTTTTTAACAGAAATACTGAACTCCAACCATGAATGTCCACTGTTATATATAGATGAATGTACATCAAATACAATAGAGTTTGGACTTATGGCCTTACAGTTTCTCTTTTACAAAAGAGGCTTCCAAACATCGATGCGCATGCCGGCCACACATGAAGAAAACACAACATGTTCAACTTAGCCTTCAAGGGCTAGCAGCAGTAGCAGCATGGACGTCAGCCTTTAAATGTCCTGCTCGGTTCTCCAGCACTTGTACAAGGATAGAGCATCCAACGGTGGCAAACAAGGCAACGGTCAGCATTCAGCTGACCAATTTATAACGACCCTACCCCTTTCCCGGGACAGTGGCATTCCTTCCATTCAGGCATAGTCATACATATGCAAATATATATATATATATATATATATATATATATATATATATCACACATTGTGCTCTCACGCACAAACATTCCATAACAACCGTCAACCACGCGGCCCGACGATCCGTGCAATAAGGGCACATTCTTGGTGTACCGGATAAACCAGTTGCCCACCGCCATTCTAGGCCCGAAGCCAAACGACAAACTTGAGCATTTTGCTCCATGGAGTGCAGTAGACTTTAGTCTTATAACGACCCGGGATTGGCCCGTAGCCCACCATGGTGTCGTAGCACGCAGGCCTAAGAGTCTCGCTATGCGCTCCAACAGACCGCACTTTCAGGTCTTCAAGTAGGATGAACATAACGCAGGTCGGATCAACCACCCCTCGTTTCTCAAGTCACCTTGCCATCACCGAGTACAGCGTACCCGAGGCTAAGAAAAAGGCGCGGGTCAGTTTCACCTTACCTGTTTGGCATACAGCCTTTTGAAGAGCTCATCAAGCTCACACAAAGCCAGACTGTCCCCGAGGGACTAGCTTCACATTCATAGGTTAGCTAGGAGCCACGCCTCGCATTAGCGACAGAATTCATTTTCCATTCCTAGGCTTAACCGTACATTCATAGCACACACTTGAGGGTATTTTTCGAAACTTCCAAGCCAGTACTTCCTGCTACTACCATTCACAGGCACAACCCATCAAGCGTCATAAGCAGCACAAGCATCAGAGGGTCTTTTACTGGAATTCCATACTAGTACTTACTGCTACTGCCCTTCACAGGTACAACCCATCGAGCATCACAAGCATCACAAGCATCACGAGGGTCTTTTGCTGAACTACCACTCCAGTACTTCCTACTACTACCCTTCACAGGTTCAACCCCTCGACTCCATAAACTACACATTTTACCATGGAGTCTTCTCTGATGCACAAATGCAACATCACCAATCCAGACCAACCTGTCCAGATGGGCATCACACAACATGCCTATTCTGTACTCCATTTTCGGATCTATATGCCAATCTAGTGGGGATTCCAAGAATCAACCCAAGGGAATCCCTTAGCAATCCACCCTCTCTGGGGGAAACCCATGCACATGCCAAAAAGGAAGGAATTCACATGTCCAAGAAGGAAGATTGTTACCCTTGACGATCTCTTTGGAGCCATGGAATTCTAACCGGCTGGAACACACCACAGCGGCCTTGACTCCTCAACGCTACCCTCAGATCTCGAATCGGAACTTCGCAGCTGCATCGGTGGCTGGCTCCCTTCCTCCTCCTTCGTCCTCTCTCTAGGTTCTTAGAAAAAGGATAACGCAAGCCAAAATGAGAATCTCATCTCAATTCTCGGCCTTAAAGAAGCAGGGAGAAGCTTGGGCCCTCAAATCCTAGCTGAGGAAAATGGATGACCACGATTTTGCCAAAAAAGGCTAATTTTTGGCTGACACGTCCTGTGACACGACCGTGTCACAGGCCGTGTACCTTAAGTGGCACACAACCGACTCATCCAGAACAGTACAAGGCCATGTGACACGCCCGTGTCACTGGCCGTGTGACCTGACATGCCTTCAGACACCCCCATGTCTGTGGTCGTGTACCTCAAGCTGCACACAATCAAAACAACCAGAGCGGGACACGGTCATGTGACACACCTGTGTCACAGGTCGTGTGCCCAGAGACACACCCGTTTCCTACCTGTGTTCCCCAGGCAAAACTGCCCTAGCCACATCCAGAATAGGACACGGCCTGTGATATGCCCGTGTGCCCTTACACGGTAGCAGACACGCCTCCAGTGTGTGCTTCGTCGAGCGAAGCTCGTTGACCAGAGGGGGACAAGCCCTCTCACACGCCCGTGTTACAGGGCGTGTTCCTCTCGAGACCTTGTTGAGTGCAGTTCGTCGAGCACTCGACATACTGCTCATCCATGCAGAACAGGACACGTCCATGTCCCAGGCTGTGTCACCCAACTTGAACCCAACTTGGGATTTGGGGTGTTACAACCCTCCCCTCCATACAATAAATTTCGTCCCGAAATTTGCACACAATAAGGAAATCAAAAACCAAGATGTTAAAACTTTCAACATGTCGGTTACAATAAGAGATGCACTGCATAACAGTTTACGCAAACACCTCAGGAAATTTAGATCGCATGGTCTGCTCTCACTCCCATGTTAGCTCCTCACGCCCACAATTGTCCCATCGGACTTTGACCATCCCGATTGTCTTGTTCTACAACTGTTTATCGGCACGATCCTCAATCCGAATATACCTAACCTTCGTCGTTAGCCCATACTCCACTAGCACATGATCATTCTCGATCAGTTGAGCTGGATCTTTGACGCCTTTCCGAAGCACCGAAATGTGAAACAGATCATATAATCCACCCACATCTGCCGAAAGAGCTAGTCGATATGCAGCTTACCCAATTCACTCCACCACTTCAAATGGACCAAGATATTTTAGACTTAACTTTTTCAAACGCCGAATCCTGGACACGCCTTTGATGGGTTTGATCTTCAAAGATACCCAATTGCCCACCGTGAACTCCACGTTCCGGTGTTTGGCATTGTAGTACTTTGCTTCGATCCTGGGCTATTAGTAGCCGCTCTCGAATAGCGTGTATCGTCGAGTTAGCTTCATCGACTTCTTTACGGTTATATAGTTTGGATTCGCCTACTTCCGCCCAAGCTAACAGTGTACGACACTTCTGACCATACAGAGCTTCAAACGTTGCCCTACCGATGCTCGCTTGGTAACTGTTATTGTACGCAAACTCCAACATATAGAGATGATCCTCCCATCTCTTACCAAAGTCTAGGGCGCACATTCGGTGCATATCCTCCATTGTTCTGTTGGTTGTTTCAGTTTGGCCTCCAATCATTTGATTTAAATCACCCATCACGATCGCTCACGATGCTACGAGGAACACCATGTAGTCGTACAATCTGTTCAACATAATGTTTTGTCAAACTTTCCACTGAATTGTCCCGTTTGTTCGGAAGGAAGTGTGCCACTTTCGTCAACCGGTCTACAATCACCCAGATTGAATCATTTCCGCGTTGAGATCTTGACATCCCGTGCACGGAATCCATTGAAATATCATCGAACTTCCATTCCGGAATCGGAAAAGACTTCAAGAAACTGCCAGGCTTCTGGCATTCCGCCGTCACTAAAGCACAAGTTTGGCATTTAGCCACATAATGAGCGATGTCTTTCTTTAGTCCTGGCCGCCAGAACAGCTTCTTCATGTCCCTGAACATCTTTGTGCTCCCGGGATGAATTGAGTATTTAGTAAAGTGAGCTTTATACATCAACTCTTCTCTCAACTAACCCGTACTTGGGACACACAAACGGACCTCTTTCCGCAAAAGGTCGTCATCCCAGGAGAATTTGCCATCCAGCCCCTCTTTTGCATAGCGTTGGAGACTTTCATCCAGCTCCATTGCTCGTCGAATTCTGTCCGAAAGGTCATAATGTACCTCCGTCCAGTTCACACATGCATCAACTGTAGAATTCTTATCAACACAAGAACTCTCTAACACTTCCAACTCCCGGATCAGACGCTTGTTAGGCATTTGCAACAATTTGACCTCGATGGAGCCCTCCGACTCAAGGCATTAGCGACCATATTTCCCTTCCCGGGAGTATAATGAATCTCAAAGGTGTAGTCCCCAAGGAACTCCAACACCTTCGTCGTCGCATATTCAGATCCTTCTGCTCTAATAAGTACTTTAGGCTCTTGTGGTATGTAAAGATATCCACTTTTACTACATAGAGATTATGCTGCAATAACGTTAGTGCAAAGATCACAGCCGCCAACTCGAAGTCATGGATGGGATAATTTCGCTCATGCACTTTTAACTGTCGTGAGCCCTAAGCAATCACCTTTCCAAACTACAGAAGAACGCAGCCTAAGCCACTCCCTGAAACATCACTATAGATCTTATATCTATCGGTACCACATGGCAATATCAACATAGGCGCCATGGTCAATCGACTTTTTAGTTCTTCAAAAGCTCACGCGCACTCCGGGGTCCACACGAACTTCTGATCCTTCCTCGTTACTGTGGTCAGAAGCAAAGGGATCCACGAGAAGTTTTCGACAAAACATCTATTGTCCAAGGAAACTCCTGACTTTTGCCACCGAAGACAACACCGGCCACTCTTGAATGGCTCTTATCTTTGACAGATCCATTGATATGCCCTCTCCACTTATCACATGGCCAAGAAAAGCCACTACCGACAGCCAAAACTTGCACTTCGAGAACTTGGTATAGATCTTATTCCTTCGCAAGGTGTGCAACACCAACCGCAAGTGGTTTGCATGATCAGCTTCATATTGAGAGTACACTAAAATATCATCAATGAATACAATCACAAACAAGTCCAAGTACTCTCAGAAAGTTCGGTGCATCAAGTCCATGAGCACCGATGGCACATTGCATAGCCCAAACGACATTACCGTGAACTCATAATGACCGTACCGTGTTCCAAATACGGTCTTGGTAATGTCACCTTCCCTAATCCTCAACTGGTAATATCCAGATTTCAAATCCAATTTAGACTAGACGGTTGATCCCACCAGCTGATCGAACAATTCATCTATTCGTGGAATCGGATATTTGTTCTTCTCGGTCAGCTTATTCAATTAACGGTAGTCAATACATAACCGCAAGCCACCGTCTTTCTTTTTCACAAATAGAACAAGTGCGCTCCAAGGTGACATACTTGGGCGTATATATCCCTGCTCCAACAACTCTTGCCTTTGGACTTTCAACTCAGCCATTTCCTTTGGCGTGACGCGATATGGCGAGCGGGCCATAGGTTTCGCACCTGGCACCAACTCAATCGTGAAGTCGATCTCCCGCTGGGGTGGTATACCAGTAATATCCTTAGGAAACACATCCGCAAACTCCGATACCGGCAGCATAGATGTGTTCAAACAGAAATCCCGACTTCCTATTTGAACCGCCACATCGCATGACCTATCCGCAACCATCAAATAGCCATTCGGTAATAACACCATCACGCACTATGTCTTCACATGACTAGGTACTCCAAATCTAGCTACGAAGTCCTTAGACAGAAATGAATGTGAAGCACCCATGTCAAACAGTGCTCTCACCAGCGGCTTCCAAATCATAACGAAGCCTGTGGTGCACACATCACACAGAAGCTACATACAAAGTATGCAACAATAAAAACAATCAATGATGTTGTCACACACTTGTGACAACGTCACGGTGCTTAATGGCCTCTTACTGTCCAGGTCATACGACGCTCCTAGCTTCCGCTCAACCATTGGTCGACCAATCCCGACAATTACGGGTGAAAATATCCCTAGGTAAGAGAAGCATCAAATTTTTATTCACGACTACTGTGCAAACACGTTTATCCCAAACATATCTGTATTGTACCCATAGAAGCACAAACAACACAATGGAAACTGCCATTCAAAACGGACTACTATACATACATACAACACATGCATAGTCCACAAATACATGAGTAGCATAGTTATTTATGTACAATAACATCGATAGTTCATTTTTGTTTATTGTTCTCTAAGGGACAACTTGGCAATCTCGGGCTTCATGTACTTCTTGACCACACGAGTAGCACTTGTATTGCTTCTTTGGCTTATGGGCACCACCCCAACAGTCTCGAGCAATGTGCCCTTTCTTACCACAAGTATAACAAGCACGAACCTCCTGTTTCCGCCTCCTGCGGTGAACAGGCTTTCCAACCCTTGGTGAACACACTTCCCTGATCGTAGGCATTTGTTGGGCTCTTGTCAAGTCCATCTCCAATAGTCTAGCTGACGCCACGAATGTTTGGAATCCCAATAACTTAGGACACATCAATAAAAAACATAGTTCCTGATGTAGCCCATCGTAAAACCGATTTATCTTAGTCTCCTCGGTTTCAAATACAAACTCTGTCTGTTGTCTAAACGCAACAAATGCATGAAATTATTCTTCATCCGTGTCCACTCCTTGGATCAAACAGATGTTGAATGACGAAGCTGATGCGCTTCCCCTTGCCGTCTGCTTAAGTACACTGACTGGCATGGGATGCAGTACCAGATCAGAGATTTTAACCTGCCCCTCATGATGGGCCTTAAGCATTGTAAAAACCACATCAGTGATTAATTGAACCATCTCAACCGATGGAGGAGAGGTTGGTACCACAGTTGATGTCATGCTTCCCATCGAATGCTGGGGTTGTTGCTGCCATGCAGTCGCGCTAGTCGCCTACAGTCGTAAAACACACAAGTAAGCAACAAACATATTGCCAAAGCAATAACAGGAACGCACAGGTTCCCCAAACAGGTGTATTTGCATTCCTAAGTGGACATTCAAGAGTTCATTAGTGTTAATGCGGTTCGCACGTACACGTGCTCGCTACACCACAAAAGAATTCGACCACGAATTCGAAATGGAAAGACCGAGAAAACTGATACCAAAAATGTAACGACTCCATCCATTCCTATAACATATAATAGAAGGACCGGTCGGGGCCCCGCACCATATGCCACAAAACAGGCGACAAAGTCACGGGTTGATATCAGAGTTGCGCATCCTAACTCATAGCATTCTAGCGGAAGCTTTTAACAGAAATACTGAACTCCAACCATGAATGTCCACTGTTATATATAGAGGAATGTACATCAAATACAATAGCGTTTGGCATTATGGCCTTACAGTTGCTCTTTTATAAAAGTGACTTCCAAACATCGGCGCGCAGGCCGGCCACACATGAACAAAACACAACATGTTCAGCTTAGCCTTCAATGGATAGCAGCAGTAGCAACAACAACAACAGCAGGGACGTCAGCCTTTAAATGTCCCGCGCGGTTCTCCAGCACCTGTACAAGGACAGCCCACCAAATGGTGGCAAACAAGGCAACGGTCAGCATTCCGCTGACCAATTTATAACGACCCTACCCTTTTCTCGGGGCAGTGACATTCCTTCCCTGTAGGCATAGTCATTCATATGCAAATATATATATATCACAAATTGTGCTCTCACGCACAAACATTCCATTACAACCGTCAGCCACGCGGCCCGGCGATCCGTACACTCAGGGCACATTCTTGGTGTACCAGATAAACCAGTTGCCCACCGCCATTCTAGGCCCGAAGCCGAACGACAAACCTGAGCATTTTGCTCCATGGCATGCAGCCGGAGACTTTAGTCTTATAATAACCCGAGATTGGCCCGTAGCCCCCCATGGTGTCGTAGCGCGCAGGCCTAAGACTCTCTCTATGCACTCCAACAGACCGCACTTTCAGATATTCAAGTCGGACAGACATAACGCAGGTCGGATCAACCCCCCCCCCCCCCCCCCCCCTCCACGTTGCTCAAGTCACCTTGCCATCATCGAGTACAGCATACCCTAGGCTAAGAAAAAGGAGCGGGTCATTTTCACCTTACCTGTTTGGCATACAGCCTTTTGAAGAGATCATCAAGCTCGCACATATCCAGACTGTCCTCGAGGGACTGGCTTCACATTCATAGGTTAGGTAGGAGCCATGCCTCACATTAGCGATAGAATTCATTTTCCATTCCTAGGCTTAACCATACATTCATAGCATACACTTGAGGGTATTTTCCTGGACTTCCAAGCCAGTACTTCCTGCTACTACCCTTCACAGGCACAACCCATCAAGCGTCATAAGCAGTACAAGCATCAGAGGGTCTTTTCCTAGACTTTCGTATCAGTACTTCCTGTTACTGCCCTTCACAGGGACAACCCATCGAGCATCACAAGCATCACCAGGGTCTTCTCCTGAACTACCACTCCAGTACTTCCTGCTACTACCCTTCATAGGTTCAACCCCTAAACTCCATAAACTACATGTCTTACCACAGAGACTTCTCCGGTGGGCAAATGCAACATCACCAATCTAGACCAACCTGTCCAGATGGGCTTCACACCGCATGCCTATTCCATACTTCAGTTCCGGATCTATATGCCAAACCAGTGGGGATTCCAAGAATCAACCCAAGGGAATCCCTTAGCAATCCACCCTATGGTGGGGGAAACTCATGCACATGCCAAAAAGGAAGGACTTCACATGCCCAAGAAGGAAGATCGTTACCCTTAACGATAGCTTTGGAGCCATGGAATTTTATCCGGCTGGAACACACCGCAGCGGCCTTGCCTCCTCAACGGTATCCTCAGATCTGGAATCGGAACTTCCCAGCTCCACCGGTGGCTGGCACCCTTCCTCCTCCTCCTCCTTCCTCTCTCTAGGTTCTTAAAAAGAGGATAACTCAAGCCAAAATGAGAATCTCATCTCAATTCTCGGCCTTAAAGAAGCAGGGAGAAGCTTGGGCCCTCAGATCCTAACTGAGGAAAATGGACGACCACGATTTTGCCACAAAAGGCTAATTTTTTGATGACACGGCCTATGACACACACGTGTCACACGCCGTGTACCTTAAGCAGCACACAACAAACTCATCCAAAAAAGTACACGTCCATGTGACATGCCCGTATCATAGGCCGTGTGACCTGACACGCCTTCAGACACGCCTGTGTCTGTGGCCATGTACCTCACACTGCACACAATCAAAACAACCCGAGCGGGATACGTCCATGTGACACGCCTATATCACAGGCCGTGTGCCCAGAGATACACTCGTGTCCTGCCTGTGTTCACTAGGCCGCACTGCCATGACCACATCCAGAAAAGGGAACGGCCTGTGACACGCCCGAGTCACAGGCCGTGTGCCCTTACATGGCAGCAGACAAGCCTCTAGTGTGTGCTTCGTCGAGCAAAGATCATCGACCAAAGTGGGATATTCCCTCTGACATGCCCATGTCGCTGGGCGTGTTCCATCTCGAGAACTCATCGTGTGAAGTTCGTCGAGCACTCGACAGACTGCTCATCCATGCAGAGCAGGACACGCCCTGGGACACGCCCGTGTCCCAGGCCATGTCACCCAACTTGAACCCAACTTGGGATTTGGGGTGTTACAGTAAAGCCTTCCTCCTCCCAGGCTTTTCCTCACCACTCCAAAATTGAGACTAGAAACTTTCTTGGAAGAATGAAGCACAGAGCAAGTCGTCGGAAGCCAAGCGTCGCCATGCCGCCAAGGAGAAGAACCCGATCCATGGCCAAAAATCACGTGAGCTTCCTACCTTTACCCTTGGTGCTAGATCTTTAGATCAAAAATTAGGATAGACATCGGGCTCAAGAGTGCTTGATTTTGGTGAGTTAATGAAGTTTTTTAGGAAGATACTATGCTAGAACTTTTTTTTAGGACGTCGATCGCCACAAAAATATTTTTGATCATTTGCTCTCGTCATTACGAAGATGGTGAACTTGATTTCGTGAAGAACATGTGTCTAATGAGGGAGAAAATGAGGAGAGAAGATGAATGTATCTTGTGCTTTGTTGGAGGAAGAAGATGAATAGATGTCGTACATATTGTCTTTAAGATTCGTACAGAAACTCTACTTTATCATTAGACAAAAAATCAGTTTTGTACTCGTGACGGACTTCAAGCCTAATTTTAGTCATGCTACATTCGGATTCAGGTCTCGGGCTCAACATGAATGTTGTAGCCCTCACATATACCTTTCCAATGAGTAGATTCACATTTTCTATTGAGCTCTATATCTCTCTAAAAGTGAGTTCGAAATTACTGTCCTGAAATTAATTAACTTGCAAGTGCATGACAGATTTTGTCCATGTTTGCATATCCATGTTCAAACCGGATTTTGGGAATGATAGACTTAGATCTGGACCTGGGTTTCAGTAAAGATTTATTCCTTGGAAATACCTTTCTGGAATGGTGTTAAACCTAATTTTTGTTGGTGTGTAGCTCCAGGAAATCCCGTTTTCGTAAGTTGTGTTGTAAATGTATAAATTTTGATGTTTCATGGATTTCTCCTAAAATAATCATTCACTACTTATGAATATTGTTAGTCACGTGTTTGATGATATTACTATCCCCCCTGTTGAATTTCATAATTTGGGGATATGTATTTGTATAGATATTGATATATAGTATTATAAATATTAGCGTCGTAAATGATTACCAGGATGTCCGGATGGGCTGAAACTTGGTGTGAATGTTTAAAATGATAGACTTGATCTATTGTATGTTGGGTACATTGGTTAAATGTACATGATTTGAAGAAGACTCACCCAACTCAATGATATACATCAAAATGTATTTGATGTGTTTTTAAGTTACTTGTGCAGGTTAAGTATTTGCAGGACTGAAGCAAAAATTTCTAAGTTCATGTGTCGACACCCAGAGGGAAAGTGTCGACACTTAAGAAGACTTGTGTCGACACCCATACAAGCAGTGTCGACACTTGGAGTCATTGTGTCGACACCTGGGATGCAGAGTCGACACTAGACAGAAAGTGTCGACACTTGGAGCTGTGTCGACACTCAGTGAAGAAAAGTGCAGACAGAAAATGTCGACACTTAACAGTAGTGTCGACACCTTGAAGAACTGTGTCTACACCAGAAAGTGTCGACACAAGGAGCTGTGTCGACACTCAGCAAAAGTCAGCAGAGACTAAGTTAAAGTGTCGACACCAAGAACAATGTGTCGACACTCAACAGAAGAGTCAGTACATGAAGTAAGTGTCGACACCTAGAACAATGTGTCGACACTCAGCTGAAGACTCTACACTTGAAGAAAGTGTCGAAACATGGAGCTATGTCGACACTTAGCAAAGAACAGCAAGATCGTCAAATTATTCTAAGTACAAGTGTCGACACTAAGGGAATGTGTCGACACTCAGCTGAAGTCTCAACAAAAAAATCAAGTGTCGACACAAGGAGCTGTGTCGACACTCAGCAAGTATCAACATAAAAGACTATGTGTCGACACCAAGAAGCAGTGTCGACACTTAACAGATTCAACACATGAAAATGTGTCGACACAAAGGAGATGTGTCGACACTTAGAAGAATTCAGGAAAAGATAGAAGATCAAGTACTTGTGTCGACACTCAATTTTAGTGTCGACACCTGAAGAAGAAACTGTGTCGAGACATAGTATCTACAACACAAGGAGTTGTGTCGACACCTTGTAGACTTGTGTCGACACTTACATAACTTGTGTCGACACTTGGTCTATAAGTGTCGACACTTAAAGACAGAAAGTCTCGACACTTTCAGACAGTTAGAGAACTTTCAAGAATTGACTGGATGACTTGACAGCTGCCGTTCCAGCCGGTCTACAGCACCTGTCAGAGATGTCAGAATTCAGTTATGGACCGGACCAGCCTGTTACCATGAAGAAGGCCTATAAATAGGCTCATACAGTCTACAGAAACTGTTGTTGTTGTTCAGGTTGTTGTTGAACAAGTTATTAAAGTGGTTCACAGAGTTATTGATCAAGTATCAAATCAAGAAGATCTAGCTGTCCAAGTGCAGATCTAAGAAGTTGGAGAGAGAGGGCTCCATCCAAGAAATCAGCCATTGGAACTAGGCTGAGAAGAAGGATTCAGATTCATTCTGGATCTTAAGAAGCAGAGATCAAGGATCAACTGCAGGAGGATTCATTCTTATTCAGTTCTACTTTCAAGAAGCTTTGAAGAAAGCTAAGTCAGATTGAATCCAGCTGAATTCTTCCAAGAACTCATCAAGAAACTCTCAACTCCCCTCTCTTGTTTCTGAGTTGTTGAGTTATTATTTCTATAATCATTTTTATCTTGTAGGATCCTTTGGATCTGAGTGAATTGTAAGCCTGTAATTATAAAGGCTGAGGGTAGGGCTTGAGAGCCTGAGTGTAGGAGATTGAAATCTCTGAGTGTAGGCCTTGTTGGCTGAGTGTAGGCCTTGTTGGCTAAGTGTAGGCCTTTGTGGCTGAGTGTAGGCTTTGAGGAAAAGCTGAGTTGTAAGGCTTTGGGCCTGAGGTGTAGGAACCAGTTTGGGTTCTGAGATAGTGGAGAAGTTTGGCCGAATCTAGTACACTGCTAGATAGGCGAAGAGGGAAAGTGGATGTACCCAAATCTTGGGGAACCACTATAAAACACTGTGTCTGTTGTGCTGTGATTGTGATTTGCTGTGTATGCTTTGTGATTGCTGTGAAAAAGTAGAGTAGATTCTGTGATATAACTGTTTGCTGCCATTAAAGTCTCAAAAAGGATTAGGTCACCTATTCACCCCCCCTCTAGGTGTTTAGGTACTATATCTTTCAAGTGGTATCAGAGCGAGGTTCCTCAAAAAGGACTAACAGTCTGAGGAGATCCTGATTGGCAGATTCAGTCTAAGTCAAAATACAGATTCAAGAAAATCAAGAACCATGGGTTCCTCTGAGAATCATAAGGAATTGGGTTCCATGAAATTGCCCATATGCAGGAAAGTGATCTTTGGGATCTGGAAGGAAAGGGTAAGGCTGTTTATGGAAGCCTCAGACCCTAGGATATACATCACAGTAAAGGAGGGGCCATATGTGCCCATGAAGATATCTGTTCTAGATGCAAATCAGAGAACCCCAAAGGATTTCTCTGAGATGACTAAGGATGAGATTGTCCTAGCCACCATGGACAAGAGGGCACAAAACATTATAGTGAGTGCCATAGATGATGCAACATTTCAGAATCTTATACACTGTAAGACAACCAAAGAGATGTGGGACACTCTTATTGTGTATATGGAAGGATCTGAAGAAGTTAGACAAGATAGAAAATCCTTGCTAAATCAGGAGTATGAAAGTTTTAGACAAGGAACGGGTGATAGCATAACTGAGTGCTATAAGAAGTTCTATAGAATAGTGAATGAACTCATGTCTTATGGAAGAGAGTTCAGTAACTATGAACTAAACGACAAGTTCCTAAGGTCCCTAACTAAAGATTGGGACACCAAGATCTGTGCCATAAGAGAAATGGCTAAGTTGGGAGAAATTCCTCCACCTACACTGTTTGGCAAATTGTTGTCATATGAGATGCAGCTGACAGTAAGGAAAGAGGAGGAGAAATCAACAAGAAATGAATATAAGGAAAGGACAGTAGCTTTCAAGTCTGAAGCTTCCAGAAAGTGCAGGAATAAGTCACCAACTCCACCTCCAAAGGTAGTTGAATCAGAGTCAGATGAGTCAGTCAGCACAAAATCTGAAAGCAGTGAAAGTGATGAAGACTTTGCTGCCTTCACTAGACACTTTCAGAAATTCTTGAAGAAGAAACAGTGGAGGACAAAGCCCTCTACTTCACAAGGAAAAGAAGACTTCTATCAGAACAAAAAGTCTTCAAAGAAGGACAGAAAGAGGACAAAATCTAGCAAGGCAACTGGTTCTAAGATAGTGTGTTATTGCTGCAATAGACAGGGCCATATTATTGCAGATTGTCCTGAAAAGAGAAAAGAGTCTAGTGATAGGAAAAAGACTTATTTCAAAGGCAAGAAAGAAAAGACTTTTGTAGCCAAGAAAGAGAAGACTCTATCAGATATCTCCTCTTCAGAAACTGAGTCTGATGCTGAGGCATACATAGGGCTGTTTGCTGAAGAAGAAGAAGAATTCATGCAGATAATGGAGTCTATTTATGAACAAGAAGACTGTTAGTGCCAAGGACTGATGGCATTGACTGAGAGTGACAAAATCCTGGAGCAGCCAGGACCCAGTAAGGTACAAAGTTCAACTCTAAGTTCAGTTTCTTGTTCTAGTACAGAATCAGATTCATCATCATCTAGTGATGAGGGTGTATCTGAGTCTGAGGTAGATATTCATCAGCTTATAGATGAATATCAAGTGCTGTTGCAAGCTTATAAGAAGAGCAAGTCCCTTGCCAAAAGTCAGGCAAAGGAAATTGCTGATCTAAAAGCTGCTGTAACAGATTCTGAGAAGCTATTTGATCAAAAGCTTAATGAGATAGCCAGGCTGAAATACATAACAGTGATTCAGAATGGGACTATCACCTTTAAGAATGATCAAATCAAGAGTCTGGAGGTCAATCTTCAGAAGGAGAAGGACTTAGTTGCTAGGTTTTCTAAACCTAAGTCAGTGCTACCTTTAATTGATGAATTTGTTCATCATAAAGTCAAGGCTGGACTGGGTTTTATTAGACCTGCAAGGACTGAGCAGTCCAAGTCTAAGTCCAAGGGCAAAGCCCCAACATTCAACAAGTCTGCTGTAGATAAGACAGCAAAGGCAGTACCTAAGCAAAGGTACAATAGGTTTGAATGTTGGTGCTGTGGCAAGGTTGGCCACTTTGCACTGGACTGTTGGCACAATGCTAGTGCCAAAGTGAGTTCCAAACTACCTGTTGGAAAGCCAGTAGGTAGCTTTGTCAGATTGCAAACTAACAAGTACCAAGGACCCAAGAATTCTTTGGGTTCTAAGGTTCATTAATCTGTTTTGTAGGTGAGTCCAAGTGGCCATACCCCAACATGGTACTTGGACAGTGGATGTTCCAGACATATGACTGGAACAAGAGGATTACTAAAGGACTACAATCCAATAAAAGATGGTCCAAAAGTCACCTTTGGTGGTTCTGAAAAAGGAATCATCAAAGGATTTGGTAACATTTCTAGCAACTTGGTTACCATTACTCAAGTGGCTTATGTTAAAGGGTTGAAACACAACCTAATAAGTATAAGTCAATTAAGTGATGTAGGGTATGACATCTCATTTATTAAAAATGGTTGTCATATCAAGAGGTCAAGTGATCAAGAGATCATTTTGACAGGTTATAGGAAGAGGAATGTCTACTGCCTAGACATTATGATTGAGAACAATGGTTCTCCGGTATGTCTTGTAGCTGATGAGACAGTCTCTCATTGTGTCAAATGGCACAAGAGGCTTGTCCATCTTAACTATAAGACTATTAGCAAACTCTTTAGCAAAGAGTTGGTGAGGAATGGTCCTCAAGTTAAGTGTGTTAAAGATGGTATTTGCTCAGCTTGTCAAAAGGGCAAGCAGACTAAATCCACCTTTAAAAGCATAGAAAACAAAGATGCTGTGAGGTGCTTATACCTTTTGCATATGGATCTCTTTGGTCCAATGCCAGTTCACAGCTTAGGTAGGAAGGTCTATACCTTTGTAGTTGTAGATGACTACTCTAGGTTTTCCTGGGTGTTCTTCTTAAGACAGAAATCTGAAACACCTAGTGTCTTTTATAGCTTTGTCAAGCAAATTCAGAATGAACTAAATAGTACAGTGGTCAGGATAAGAAGTGATCATGGTACTGAATTTCAGTCTGATAACATGACAAAATTATGTGAAGAATTTGGGATATTTCAAGAATTCTCTTCACCTATAACACCTCAGCAAAATGGCATTGCTGAGAGGAAGAATAGAACCTTGATAGAGGCTGGTAGGACCCTACTAAGTGATACATCACTGCCAGAGTATTTTTGGGCTGAAGCAGTTAACACTGCATGCCATGTTATAAATAGGGCTACCATCACTAAAAGGCTTAACAAGACCCCCTATGAAGTTGTGAAAGGCAGGAAACCAAATCTATCCTATTTCAGGATCTTTGGTTGCAAATGCTTCATACTTAACAATGGGAAGTCTTACTTGACTAAGTTTGCTGCCAAGTCCCAAGAGGGAATTTTTGTTGGGTACATCAATAATAGTAAGGCTTATAGAGTCTACAACTTGTCTACACAAGTTGTAGAAGAATCTGTGCATGTAGTTTTTGATGAGACTAAACTTATTAACAATGAGTTGTCTAGTACTGTATGCAGCCCCACAGGTTTAACAAAGAAAATGGACAAGCTTACTATAGAAGAAGTACCTGCTGCAAGACAGCAAGTAGAGGAGAGTAGCTGTTGTCCAGGGGGAGAACTACATGTGCCAATTGCTGATGAAGTACAAGGAATACAGCATGATGGAGATGCTGAAGAGGTTCAACCAGAAGTTAGGATGCCTCCAGCCAATAGGCATCTTAGAGATCATCCAGTAGAGCAGATTATTGGAGATCCAAGACAAGGAGTACAAACCAGGAGCAGATACATGAATGCAGCAATCTACTCCAGTTTTCTATCTCAAGTTGAACCTAAGAAGTTTGAAGAAGCCATACTAGATCCACAATGGACTGAAGCAATGCAAGAAGAGCTTAATCAGTTCAAGAGGTGCAAGGTCTGGGAACTTGTTCCTAAACCTAAAGACCACAATATAATAGGAACTAAGTGGATCTACAGGAATAAGATGGATGAACAAGGGGTCATCATTAAGAATAAGGCAAGATTGGTTGCTAAAGGATATAGGCAAGAAGAAGGTATTGATTTTGATCAAACCTTTGCTCCAGTTGTCAGACTGGAAGCCATAAGGATGTTCTTGGCCTATGCAACCTATCAAGGATTCAAGGTTTACCAAATGGATGTCAAGTCAGCATTCCTAAATGGTAATCTTAAGGAAGAAGTCTATGTGGAACAGCCTTCAGGTTTTGTTGATCCAACTCTACCTCATCATGTCTATAGACTTAGGAAAGCTTTATATTGGTTAAAGCAAGCCCCTAGGGCTTGGTATGAAACCCTATCTAGTTTCCTCATTGAGAACAAGTTCTCAAGGGGGAAAATAGATAAGACTCTATTCCTTAGGGAATCTAGAGGCAAAGTTATACTAGTCCAAATATATGTAGATGACATTATATTTGGGTCTACTGAAAGCAGCCTTTGCAAAAAATTTGCAAAACTTATGCAAGGTCAATTTGAGATGAGTAGTATGGGAGAGCTGAAGTTTTTCTTGGGTCTCCAAGTTAAACAGACTGAAAGTGGTTTATCCATATGTCAGTCCAAGTTCACCCTAGAACTCATAAGGAAGTATGGTATGGATTCATCCAGTACCATGAAGACTCCTATGGGGTCAAGTATGTCTCTTAGCAAGGATGATGCAGGGAAACCTGTAGATGAAACCTTGTATAGAGGGATAGTTGGCTCCCTATTATACTTGACTGCTAGTAGACCAGATATCATGTATGCTACATGTGTCTGTGCAAGATATCAAGCCTGCCCTAAAGAGTCTCATTTGACAGCAGTCAAAAGAATATTGAGATATCTAAAGGGCACTCCCTATCTAGGCCTCTAGTACCCTAGGAATGGAGATTTTGATCTAACATGTTATTCAGATGCAGACTTTGCGGGATGAAAAGAAGATAGAAAAAGCACTACTGGAACCTATCAATTCCTAGGTGGGAGACTAATTTCATGGAGTAGCAAGAAGCAAACCAATGTGGCTATCTCCACTGCAGAGTCAGAGTATGTGGATGCAGGAAGTTGCTGTGCTCAACTTCTGTGGATACAACATCAGCTAGAGGACTATGGATTTCAGGTAAGTAGAACTCCACTTTTCTGTGATTCTACAAGTGCTATTTCAATAGCTAATAACCCTGTATCCCATAGTAGAACTAAACATATTGAAATTAAATATCATTTTCTTAGGGAGCATGTAGAAAGAGAAGATATTTTATTAGAATATGTTAAAACTGATAATCAAGTAGCTGATATGTATACTTAGCCCCTAGAAGAAGCTAAGTTCAATAGATTCAAAATTGAACTAGGAATGATAAACTTAGAGTAAGTTTACAGAATTGAAAATGCCTAAGTAAAAAGGTGTCGACACATAGACAAGTCTATGTCGACACAGCATAGTGGTGTCGACACTTCAGGAAAAAGGTGTCGACACATCTAGGAAGTTGGTGTCGACACTTAAGAATATTAGTGTCGACACATGTCAAGTAGGTGTCGACACATCCTCAGTGGTGTCGACACTTAAGTTTTACTCAGAATTTTCTAAGTAAAGTCTCGACTATGTGTCGAGTTATGTTGTGTCGACACATAAACAAGTGTCGACACATACAATCTGTTGACTAAACTTGTGTCGACACATATGTGTCGAGACATTATAAGTCAGTGTCGACACTTATTGCCAGTGTCGACACATTTTAAGTTAGCTGTCCCGCCTGTTCATCTTCAAAATCAGAAAGGTATAAATAGAGTTTTGTCTTAGTTTGTCGACACGCTTTCAAAGTTTCGAGACTAAAACTTTTGTGTCGACACCTCTCTTTTCTCAAGACAAATTCTATAAACCCTAATGGCGCCTAAGCTAGAGGAGAACGTCAATGAAGGATATGAGCTGGTGCGCGGTGCTTTCGAAGATGCTGATCAAGAAATCAAGTCTGTCGTAACCCTAGTAGCAGATTCAGGGTTAGAGTATTTAGTTTCTGAACCTACAAAGATATGGAAGAAAGAGGTTCTTGAATTCCTAAATGGAGCTGAAGTAGATGAGTCTGGATACAGAATCAAATCCAGAGTTCATGGAACGAAGGTCAAGGTATCACCAAAGAGTCTGAGGAAGATTCTACGGCTTCCAAAAACTCAAGAGGAAGATGAAGTTACTGCATCCAGGACCAGGGAAGCTCTAACCTGGTGTGGACTTGATCCTAAGATGAAGATAGGTTCTGTTTTCAACAGGAAAGGCATGAACAATCAAGGCAAATTCATGTCTGAGATAGTTGTTAAAGTATTACTCAGCAAGCCAGGAGGGCATGACAGAGTGTCTGTCTATATGTTTGGAATAATGACAAGGATAATCTTCACACTAAAAACAGACTGGTCTATAGTAGTTTATGAGAAAATTAAGGAAAGCTTGAAGAAGTCCAATCTGGGCAGAATCTTAAGTCTCTACCTAGCTGGTACCATACCAGAGGTAATGAATACTGCTGCTGGAAGCAAGATAAATCATATGAGGAAGATGGATCTAAGGATCTTTTCTAGATGGGACAGGGTGTTGTCAAAGGAAATGCCAACCCCTGAGAAACTAGTTTCTGAGAAAGAAATTCCTCCTAAGAAGAAAAGGAAGACTGCTCCAGTGGCACAAGAGTCCACTAGCAGTTCTGATAGTGAAGAACAGGTTGTCTTCACTCCAGATGAGCATGAGGAAGAGCCTGTTGAAAAGACTCCTGCTCCTCAAGAGGTTGCTGAGATCCAGGGGGAGCTGCCTCAAGCTAGCCCCATCCACAAGGATCAAAGCCAGGGGGTGCTTCCAGTTGTAGAAGAACCCTCTACACTGGAAAGTGAACAAGCCACCACCATCATACTAGAGGTACTCACTGACCTAAAAACTTTAGAATTTCTTATAGAAGATGATAATTTGTCTGATGTTCATCAGCAAACTCAGCTGGATAGTCAAGATCCAGATGCTGTTATAAAAGACACATCTGCTGTACAAGCAGTGGTTCCTGATCCAGTGGTTGAAGAGCAAAGAATGTCTCCAGTTCATTCACCACCAGAATACACCATGGAAGATTTATTTTTAAATCTAGACCAACAAGATTTTGACATGGACAAAGATGCTGCTGAAAGAGATAATGCTGCTGCTGAGGGGGAGTAAGTGCACATTATGGAAGAGCCTGTAAGGCAGAAATCTGAGAAGGCACCTGAAGTGCAGACAGAGAGGCCCCCTAGCCCTAAGGAGAGGGTTGACATAGCCAGCTCCTCAGAGTCTGAAGATGAGGAGACTGTAAGGGCTAAGCAAATGAAACTTTATGTCTTCAAGAGAAGCAGTCAAAGTTATAAAAAGGCTTTACAATCTATTGCCCCACAGCCTATAGTTCAGCAAGCTCCAATTGTTGATTATAGTGCTTTAATGGTTGCACTGCAGATAAAACTGGATGAACAAAGAAAAGCAATAGAGACTTATGTGGATGAAGGGCAATAATCATTGCAATTTGATCTGGCCCAAGATATCAAGTCTATAAGGTTTGAAATGAACCTTAACAAGAAAGAGATGACAGATTGCTTCCACAAGGGTGGAAATGCAGTGGTGTACTTGGCAACACACCAGGAAAAGATCAAAGCACAAGTGGATGACATAGCATTGAAGCAAGGCTATGTTCTTGAAAATCAACTAAGGATGAATGACAATTTAACTGCTTCACATAATGTTATTGTCACTGAATTGAAGAACAAGGCTGCTGAACCTTCTACTTCCATAGCTGCTATTAAAGCTGATTTTGACAAAGTATTCCAGGAAGAAATCTCTGCTGTTAAGACTGCTATCCAAGCATCCCAGAAGGTCATATCTGAACAACTTCAAAAGCTCAAACCATTCTTTAAAGATGGAATCAGATACTTGGATAGTCAAATCAGATTTCAAAAGGATGATGTCAGAGATCATATGGCTAGAGAAGTCATAAAGGGGGAGAGAGTGTTAGTCAAGGCAAGCTCTGACCATGCTAAGTGGATATCAAATTCCATCAGATCTACACTTGGGTATCCTCCTCTGTGTGATGACAATGATGTTGCTGAATCTGGAATTAACCCTGCCTATCTTGGAGGTGAGCAACCAGAAGTAGCTCAAGTCATTTATCCACCTCCAGATTTTGAAATGATTCATGCTGAGGTACATACCATGTACAGCCCATCTGGGGGCAAGGACAATGTCCATATTGAAAAGGTTGTTCAGCCTATATCAGAAGCCATGCAAGAGGCATTGCAGAAAGAGGAAGAGACAAGGTTGTCTAAGAAGAGGTTTAGGGAACAAGCAGAACAAAGGCCAGACTTTGAACAGTGGAGCCCTACCTCTAGAAACATAATATTAACTGCCTGGAAAGCTGCCAAGGATAACACTCATGATAGGAACAAATGGTTCTCTGAAGCTGAATGGAGAAAGCATGAATCTAGACAGGAGGCCATTGTTCAATATAGAAGGAAGGCAAAGATGGGAAAGCTACCTCCTACAGCTCAGGAGCCTAGCAAGTACTTTCCTAAGCCATACCATTATTTTGAGAGGCAGAAGATCAAAGCTGAAGAGCTTAAAAAGAAAGAGCTGAAAGGCAAGAAGCCTGCTGATGCTGAAACTGCTGATGCTGCTGTCCAAGCTAAAGTTCAAGCTGGCAAAGGCATAGTGATTAAGGAGCCAGAACAAAAATAGATTTAGAATTTTCTTGAAGTTTACTTTGTAATTTTCTTGATGAAAAACATTTTGTGAACTTCTGAAACTGTATAAGACAGATATTTGAACAATATATGATTAATCTATTTCATGTTTGTTCTGTGAATATATCTATTTCTTATTTGTTCTGTAATGATGAATTTGTATACATGTGAAATTGATACATGTTTATGTTTACCCTGCTGTACATTGTCCTGCTTTACATCATTTTGTAATTTTAATTATGAATGGTGTATATCATTGACTAAGGGTTATGACTTCTCCAAATAGGGGGAGATTGTTGGGTACATTGGTTAAATGTACCTGATTTGAAGAAACCTCACCCAACTCAATGATATACATCGAAATGTATTTGATGTGTTTTTGAGTTACTTGTGCAGGTTAAGTATTTGCAGGACTGAAGCAAAAATTTCTAAGTCCATGTGTCGACACCCAGAGGGAAAGTGTCGACACTTAAGAAGACTTGTGTCGACACCCAGACAAGCAGTGTCGACACTTGGAGTCATTGTGTCGACACCTGGGATGCAGAGTCGACACCAGACAGAAAGTGTCGACACTTGGAGCTGTGTCGACACTCAGTGAAGAAAAGTGCAGACAGAAAATGTCGACACTTAACAGCAGTGTCGACACCTTGAAGAACTGTGTCTACACCAGAAAGTGTCGACACAAGGAGCTGTGTCGACACTCAACAAAAGTCAGCAGAGACTAAGTTAAAGTGTCGACACCAAGAACAATGTGTCGACACTCAACAGAAGAGTCAGCACATGAAGTAAGTGTCGACACCTAGAACAATGTGTCGACACTCAGCTGAAGACTCTACACTTGAAGAAAGTGTCGACACATGGAGCTATGTCGAGACTTAGCAAAGAACAGCAAGATCGTCAAATTATTCTAAGTACAAGTGTCGACACTAAGGGAATGTGTCGACACTCAGCTGAAGTCTCAACAGAAAAATCAAGTGTCGACACAAGGAGCTGTGTCGACACTCAGCAAGTATCAACATAAAAGACTATGTGTCGACACCAAGAAGCAGTGTCGACACTTAACAGATTCAACACATGAAGATGAGTCGACACAAAGGAGATGTGTCGACACTTAGAAGAATTCAGCAAAAGATAGAAGATCAAGTACTTGTGTCGACACTCAATTTTAGTGTCGACACCTGAAGAAGAAACTGTGTCGAGACATAGTATCTACAACACAAGGAGTTGTGTCGACACCTTGTAGACTTGTGTCGACACTTACATAACTTGTGTCGACACTTGGTCTATAAGTGTCGACACTTAAAGAAAGAAAGTCTCGACACTTTCAGACAGTTAGAGAACTTTCAAGAATTGACCGGATGACTTGACAGCTGCCGTTCCAGCCGGTCTACAGCACCTGTCAGAGATGTCAGAATTCAGTTATGGACCGGACCAGCCGGTTACCATGAAGAAGGCCTATAAATAGGCTCATACAGTCTACAGAAACTGTTGTTGTTGTTCAGGTTGTTGTTGAACAAGTTATTAAAGTGGTTCACAGAGTTATTGATCAAGTATCAAATCAAGAAGATCTAGCTGTCCAAGTGCAGATCTAAGTAGTTGGAGAGAGAGGGCTCCATCCAAGAAATCAGCCATTGGAACTAGGCTGAGAAGAAGGATTCAGATTCATTCTGGATCTTAAGAAGCAGAGATCAAGGATCAACTACAGGAGGATTCATTCTTATTCAGTTCTACTTTCAAGAAGCTTTGAACAAAGCTAAGTCAGATTGAATCCAGCTGAGTTCTTCCAAGAACTCATCAAGAAACTCTCAACTCCCCTCTCTTGTTTCTGAGTTGTTGAGTTATTATTTCTATAATCATTTTTATCTTGTAGGATCCTTTGGATCTGAGTGAATTGTAAGCCTGTAATTATAAAGGCTGAGGGTAGGGCTTGAGAGCCTGAGTGTAGGAGATTGAAATCTTTGAGTGTAGGCCTTGTTGGCTGAGTGTAGGCCTTGTTGGCTGAGTGTAGGCCTTTGTGGCTGAGTGTAGGCTTTGAGGAAAAACTGAGTTGTAAGGCTTTGGGCCTGAGGTGTAGGAACCAGTTTGGGTTCTGCGATAGTGGAGAAGTTTGGCCGAATCTAGTACACTGCTAGATAGGCGAAGAGGGAAAGTGGATGTACCCAAATCTTGGGGAACCACTATAAAACACTGTGTCTGATGTGCTGTGATTGTGATTTGCTGTGTATGCTTTGTGATTGCTGTGAAAAAGTAGAGTAGATTCTGTGATATAACTGTTTGCTGCCATTAAAGTTTCAAAAAGGATTAGGTCACCTATTCGCCCCCCTCTAGGTGTTTAGGTACTATATCTTTCATTGTATGAATTTCAGAAAATAAGGATGTCGTATGATCTTGCTAATAAATACTTATTAGATGTTTGTCTCACATTCAGATGCTTGCATTTTTAGAATTATAATGATGTCTAAATAATTGTATGATGCAAAAGATGACAGAGATGTCATGTTGGAGTGTGTGCTATATGTAAGGTGATGACCTAGCCATCTTATTAGGCATAGGTTTTGTTGTAGGACCTTTGGAATTAGTATTAAATGTTTTGGTCGCATTTATGCAATGTGTTATGGTAACACACCACTCGATTGGGTGATGGATTGTTGGTAACCGTAGGATATGTTGTATCCTGGAAAGTATTATGTAAGGACATGGTTAGATGTCCTTGGGTGCTTCTTTGCACGTTTGGTACATGAAAATTACATGGTGTGTATGTTGATGATTGATCCTGAGTCGAGCATTACTTGTGGAAGGTTTACGGGCTTACCGATCGTCACACCGACGGAAGCTGGCAGATTGACCTTGGCCGGGTTCTTTGGTGCTTACTTCCCAAACACCCTTTTCGTGCCAGTTGAGCCAGTTGGGCTGGGTTATTTGGTGTTTACTTCCCAAAGACCCTTTTGTGTTGTTTAGGACAATTGGGGTGGGCTCTTGGTGTTTACTACCCAAGAACCCTTCTATGTCATAGTATGCAAGTGATCAGCTGTTGGTTTTTTTAGCGTTGAGGAGTACTGAGGCCTAGTCATAGTAGTGTGTATGCCTGCCTTGTAGTGGAAATTCCCACTCCACTATCACCGTTTGGCCACAATAGGTGATGCTTGAGAGATTCTCTACCTCTCGAAAAGTAGGAACTAAAGGTCTATGTCAACATAGTAAGGCAAAGTGCATGTGTAAACATACATGCATCATCATACATTCAATGCATTGCACCGTACAAGATTCTCATCATATAAATTAGTATGGGCTATTTTATATGATGAGTTACTATTTATTGTACTAGACCGTTAAATTATAAGCTTGTATAAGCATCCTTATAAGTTAAGTTTAATTTAGTTCGTTATATATTGCGCTCTTAAACACATGTATATGTCTTCTGTGATTAACTGCTTACTTATTGAACTGTTGATATATTAACTGCTAGATTAATAACACTGTCATATCACCTGCTTGTTATATTACTGATTATATTGTGTGCCCTCTTTCTTTCTTCCGCTTGGTGCCTAAGAGTCGCCTGTGTGAGAGGATGTGAAGCCACTTAGTCTTTATGATTAATAGTTGTTACACCCACTTTTTTGGATGACACCTCATAGATGGAGAAGCAGTAGCAACCCATGTAAGAGGGCAACCAGGACATGGAGATAGGGCCCGACACTATGATACCTTCACTCCCCTCAGTGATAGATGTAAGCTTTTGAGCATTTTTTTTGTATCCCTTCGGGCAATTTTTGTACCCAGATATTTACAGGAGCATGTGTAGCTTCTTGATTATTATATTATACTGAACTTTTACTTATTATGGATACTGACTTCTTCGTTCTTCTCTTATGGTTGGGTTGGCAATGTGATATTGGAAATTAGACTGCAGAATAGGCAAATTATGGTACAGATTAGCTCGTGTGTTGATGCTATCGCAAGGCGGCTGTTCTGGGCATAAGATTCCCCTCGGTCGTGTCCTGCGTTCTCGAAGAGGGGTCTTACAATTGGTATAAACTTGCAATGATCTTGCAATAAAAAATTCATTTAATAGTGGTGTCACCCCCACTCGGTTATTCAGTTTGAGGACAAACTAAATTAACTGAAGCAGTGGTATGCCCATTTGTGATTCACATTAAGTATGTCCACTTGTTATCCTACATTTAGCCAACCTAACCCTAAAATCGTACTCTGTGCATAGATCCCCAAACATATAGAGCCAGTGACTGGCACTCCCATTCCTCCGAGCCCTGGTCCCTTCTAGCAGTCGGAGCTTGAACACACCGTAACTGTGATTTTAGATTCCTTCAGGTCTCAGTAGGTCCCGAAACAGCAACAGGCACCGTGCTCCAACTGGCTGAGCACCTTCTGAGCCCTCTCTCCACCTGCTTATAATGGGACAGAGTCGGCTGTTCGCACGGAGGAGTGGTTGGATTCAGTGTAGGAGTTGATGGCCGGGATCCGATACCCAGCAAGAATGGTTGTCACCTTAGTATTTTTCATCCTAGAATCACACACCAAGAGGTGGTGGAAGTCTCTTATGGGCACAACTTCCGAAGGGAGCATTTATACAGACATCAGTTGGTGTGAGTTATCCAATTCGTTTGAAGAACACTTTGTTCCCTCTACTGCTCGTGATGAACTCAAATAAAGGTTCCTACAGTTGAAACAGGGATCTAAATCAATTATGGAGTACTAACAGGAGTTTCAGCACCTTACCAAGTTTGCTGAATCCATTGACTTGGATGATCGCAGTTACATGAAGCGATTCTGCAATTGTTTTCGAGACCCCCTTAGGCAGGCTCTCTGTTATTTATAGCCGACTCGAACCTTACTCAGATTATAGCATGGAAAAAAGATTGGAGGTTAACCACCTTGGGTTCCAGGCTAGTGGAAAGAGACTAAAAAAATGTGTAATGGAAGCAGGGCCTAGTAGTAGGAGGCAGCTTGCCAAAGGTAGATGATGAAACTAAGGAGGAGGAGGCAGACGTTTCCATCAAAATTTTAGGATGGAGCGTCCGGCCCACATTTAGTACTACCCCACCCAGCAGACTCAGGCATATCGGCAGCCTAGGGAGCACTTCAGGGAATGTTGCTTCCATTATAACCAGTCAGGCCACATTCGGTGCTTTTGCCCGTAACTTGTTGAGAATGATCCAAATCGTCTTGTATTCCATCCAGAAGCTCAGCACGGATGAGGACGTGGTCGAGGATAAGGACCACAAGGTAGGAACCATGGACCTGCTCGAGAGAATGTGTTTACTTTGGATATGACTCATGAATGGAAACCGCAGGACGTCATTGCAAGTATCCTATAGTCAAACACATTACTATATATTTATAATTACCTTCGTCCTTAACCTGCATGAATTTGGAATGAAAACCTAGTCTTGAAATTATTATAACTTCAAATTTAGGCATTATGACTGTTAGTGGTAGGCTTGCCTACAGCTTATTTGATACAGGTGCAACCCATTCATTCGTCTCAGTGTACTTCGTGAAGGATCTAAATGGTGTGCAACATTTCACCGAAGTCACTCGGAGAGTATGCCTTTCAGAAGGATCAGAGATTATCTTGTCCACCAAGTGCGACTTTGATGTATACATTGGAGGAAAGCTTTTTGATACCCATGCGATGGTATTGAGGATGCCTGTTGGATCCCTAGTTTGAATTTGGGATAAGTCCTCTAATTTGGATGTTTGACCCACTTTGTATTCTTAGGGTCAAGTCTGTTAGTCCTAGAGTTTAGGCTTGTCATTAGTATCAATCATGATGGACCAGCCTGCAGAGGACTTCAATAGACTCAAGACTTAGAATAATTCAAAGTTCAGATTATTAGTTCGAAGTTCTTCGAACTTAGCTCGACGATCGTCGATCGCATATCGACGAACTCAGAAATCTTTCTCTGGGTTGACCTCGATGATATTCGAGTTCAGGTCAATGATTTCTTCCTCAAGACATTAATTCTACCCAGAGGCCGACAATTTCCAATTTGTAGTTCCCTGAGCTCATGTCGATGAACAAGATTTCTTAACTCGATGAACTTGGAACTCCAGTCGACAAATTCTACCCAGAGGTCGATGATTTCTGCCCCGAGTCAGATTGATAAGTTTGCCTTATTTCTGTCCCCAATTTCTTATATTATGTTACAGTAATTCTCTGAGTAATTAATGCTTATATTCTCAAGAATATAGCCGTTCTTGGCAGCATTAATTATGGATTTCATCAGAGTTAATTGCTTGGTTATTTTAATGGGACAGTTGGGGAAACTCATTCAAGAATATATTCCAGCCGTTTCATTCTCCAGAATTGGTCAACAATTAATACTTGGAATTTGAAATTCAAAAGGAGAATTTGACAGTATAATATATAAGAGAATTATCTTTTAGACAACTGAAAATATGTGATACAAGCAAGCAATAAAAAAGATATACAATGATATACGCTGAATACAGAATATAGGAAGTGATACAGAGAAGAGATATAAAAATATACTAAAGAATATCTGCTTCTTCTCTGTGCTGAAAACTTTCTGTTTTCCCCTTGATCTTTCAGAAGAGTGAAGAAGAACATCAATCATATATAAAGAGTCTTCTTTAACTTCTGCTCCAGGAATCCTCAAGGAGAACAACTCTAGATCTGTCTACAAGTTCCTGGATTTCAACAAGACAAGGCTAAAAACTTACACCCTGAGCAAGGCTCCAGGCTTTCTGAACATCTCAACATTTCGGAAGGATCTTTGATAATAGCAATACACTGGGTCTTCTCTATTGAATAGAGAAAAGAGAAGACACCATCAACTCTCTCAACCTCCTGTATAAAGGGTTTATTAACTCTAGTCAAAAGTTTATTGTTGGTTTTTGGGCACCTGATCAAAAGCATAAAGGGTTGTGAGATCTCCCTATAAATAGATCTTGTGGTGGCAGTCACTTGATCAAAAACCTAATAGTGGATTCCTACCAGGGTGGTAGAAGAGTGGATGTACCCAGTTTGGGGAATCACTATAAAATTATTGTGTTGTCTGTTTGTTCATTTTCTCTTTGTTATGATGTGCTATGATATTGTAGTTTAGCTTAGTTTCCATTTCTTTTTATACTACTACTATTATCACTTATTTCTCTGATAAATTTTTTAGCCAAAAAGTTTTAAGTTACTCTATTCACCCCCCCCCCCTAGAGTAAATCAGGTCTATCCCCTAACTTTTAATTGGTATCAGTAGATTATCGATTGCCTAAGTTGTCTTTCAATTGGTATCAGAGCAGTGTTCCTTTGGTTTCTCAAGCTAACACATGAACCAACAGATCCTTGATAGATCTAATTTCTTTTTCCCTAGTTATTTTGGTTATTTCATATCATGGCACAAAATAAGGATTATGCAAGCACCAAACCTCCAGTTTATAATCTGAACAAGTTTGCTATCTGGAAGGCAAGAATTAAATTATATATGAACTTTATTGATGAAGATATTTTTAATCCTATTTTGACAGGACCACCAATTCCAGAGGCTACATCTAATGCAAGTTCCAGCACTAATTCTGTTCCACCACCTGAGTGGATAGATGTACAAAAGAAGGCCAAGATAGCTGATACCAAGGCCATGAACATTCTGGCTCAAACAATGTCAGATGACATTTTCTAGAAAATGGCAGAGTGCACCTCAGCTAAGGCTATCTAGGATTCTCTAAACCAGATGGTTGCTAGATTTGCAGATGAGAGGAAAGACAGAAGATCAAATCTCATCTCTCAATATGAGAACTTCAAGAAAGAAGAGTCAGAGTCAATGAGTGACATGTACAATAGACTCAACTCAATCATCAATGAGCTGAATACCCTGGATAAGGACATAACACTCAATGAGGTCAATGATAAAATCTTCATGTGCTTCCCCAACTCATGGGATTCCAAAATCTGGCAAATCAAGGAGGCCAGAAGCCTGAATGAGAACTCCACTAAATCTCTACTAAGAAAGCTCAAGTCCTATGAACAGTTAATAAAGACTAGAGAAGCTGCTGAGTAGAAGACTCCCTCATCAGTAAGAAAGGAGAAAAACATAACATTCAAAGCTTCAGAAGAAATAGAAGCTCCATCAGCTAGTGAAGAACTTCTGAGTCTCTTAGCCAAGAGATTCTACAAGATGGCCAAGAAAGATTTCAAAAGGAAGTCATCTAGACAAGATGACAAGCCAAGGTATGATAAAACCCCAACTAAACAAATTGTCTACTTTGGTTGCAGGAAGGCAAGACAATTCATATCAGAGTGTCCAGAGAAACAAAAGAAGGAGAGAAGAAGAGAAAAGGAGCGCAAGAAGCAGCACTACAACAAGCCCTCCTCCAGCAAGCATAAAAGGAAGTAGAAAGGCTTTGTGGTTGAAACCTAGAGTGAAACTAAATATGAATCCTCATCTTCCTGCTCTAGTGAAGATGAAGAAGAGGCTAAAGTAAAGGATATTTTCTTGATGGCTATTGATGCATCAGGCAGCCTATCAGAAGCTGAGCAGTCAGACAATGAAGAACCATTTGAATCTGAGGCAAATCAGGTGAAAGATAATCCCGCCACAGAGCAACAGTAGTATCTGGATAGTGGTTGTTCAAAGTATATGATTGGAAGTAAGGACAATCTAATCAACTTAAAGTCTAAGCTAGGCCCAAAAGTAATATTTGGTGACTCCAACTGTGGCCAAACTGAAGGCAATGGAAAGGTCAATATTGGAGCTGTCACCTTCAGGATGGTAGCATATGTAAGTGGACTGAAGCACAACCTGATATCCATAAGTCAATTATGTGATGAAAGTTTTCAGGTATCATTTAATAAAAGCTCCTGTATTATTACCTCAGTAGATAACCAAGTTGTATCAACAGGAACTAGAGTATGAAACATCTACGTAGTTAACTTTAAATCTGCTAAAACTGAAATATGTCTATTTAATCAAACATGCAATAATAATGAGCTTTGGCATAGGAGATTAGGACATGTCAACTTTAAAAACATTGCTAAACTCTCTAAGGACAACCTGGTTAGAGGATTGCCCTCTTGCCCCTACAAGAAGGAAAGCCTTTGCAGGACTTATCAATTAGGCAAGACAACTAAAAATAGCTTTAAGTCACTTAATAAGAGTGATTCACCTAGGATTCTGTATTTGATCCATATGGATCTCTTTGGACCCATTATTGTATATAGCCTAGGAGGGAAGTCTTATACATTAGTGATAGGTTATGACTTCTTTAGGTTCATTAGGTTTTCTTCTTGATAAACAAGTCTGATAACTTCAACATTCTTACAGACTTTCTTAAGAGGATTAGGATCGAGTATTCTACCCTAGTTGTATTGATCAGAAGTGATCATGGTACTGAGTTTGAGTCTCTTCCCATGCAAGAATTCTGTGAGAAGGAAGGTATCAGACATTGCTTCTCTACTCCTAGGACTCCTCAACACAATGGGGTAGTTGAAAGGAAAAACAGGACCCTAATTGAAGTTG
This sequence comes from Platanthera guangdongensis, assembly GCA_039583875.1. NCBI lineage: Eukaryota > Viridiplantae > Streptophyta > Magnoliopsida > Asparagales > Orchidaceae > Platanthera > Platanthera guangdongensis. The sequence goes on along the minus strand of CM077155.1, from coordinate 89,763,132 downwards.
CAGGCACATTACTTGCAGATGCTTACTTGCCCCTATCCTTTTGGGCAGAGGCTGTAAGAACAACAAACTATGTACTAAATAGAAGTTTGATTCACAAGCTTAAGGGCAAGACCCCCTATGAACAACTCAAAGGGAAGAAACTTAAAGTAGATTATTTTAGAATTTTTGGTTGTATTTGCTACATTCATAATAATGACAAGAGATACATTTGAAAGTTTGAAAGCAAAGCTGAAATAGGAATTTTTCTTGGATATTCCCAAATTAGCAAGGCTTATAGGGTTTATAATAAATCTATAAAAGTTGCGAACACGCAGCTAACAAACGGACATAAATTTGAATAATTGAAATTTTATTATCCAAAAAAGATATCATTTATAAAGGTATGACCTCCCTTTTATAGAATGGAGGAGATAAGAGAGAGTACAAACAAACAATGTTGGACTAAACATGTATATGGTTGAGCGGCTAGAAATTAAAGAGACCGCACAGGATGCGTAGTTAGATAGATGGGTTAACCGCTCGACAACTCTAGCAGGATAAGAACATGCCGCAATAGGAGACCGATAGACCGCCCGGTCTCCAGGCTTCTGAGTGAGACCGCCAGACCGCTCGGACTACAAACAACAACAGTCTGAATATGAACCTGCTGGGAAGGAACCGCTAGACCGCGCAGTGATGAATTGTAAATATGCATTTTTTATGCACATTAATTTAGTCATTTTCATTTATTTTCGTCGTTTTTACTTATTTTTGTTCAATAAAATGCTCCTATTCTTGTAAATTTTCTCCTAACTTGTTTTATTTTATTTTGTAGAAAAATTCCAAAATCTGCCAAAATTTGGGAAGTACACGCCCGTGACACTTTGGTCACGCCCGTGACCGGGCCGTGACATTACATTTCCCGTGAAATTACAAAATTTCTGAAGTTAAAGCTTGACACGCCTGGCGACACGCCCGTGTCACCCGACACGGGGCGTGACCCAAGCCCGTGTCCTTTCCTCTCGACGAATTCCTCTCGACGATCGTCGAGTGTCGACACCAACAGTCACGCCCAGTGTCACGCCCGTGACCGAGGGCGTGACCCAATTTCAGCTCAACGATTTCGACTCGACACTTTCCGCTCGACATTCGTCGAGTGTCGACCCCAACTGTCACGCCCATAGTCACGCCCGTGACATGGGGCGTGACCTTTCCAGCTGGCCCGACAAGATGCTGCCGAGGACATTTGACGCAACCCGCGCCCGGTTCTACCTCCCCGACATGCCCAGAGTCACGCCCGTGACCTGGGGCGTGACTGCTGCGAACTCAGCCCGAAGTCAACTTTGCTGTCCAATCGCCGGCCGCCTTCATGAATAGTACTGGCACGCCCCCCCTACACGCCCGTGACCGAGGGCGTGTACTTAGAAATTTTTTCCTATAAATTGCCCAGTTCTGTAAGGTCCAAGGGTTCAGATTTTTGGGCCAATTTAGTGTCTTTTTGTGGGCTGCATCCGTGATTTTCAAGGCTATGTAAGGAGATTTGTCTCTTTTTTATTTCATTTCTTGTTTTGTCTTAGCTTTAGCCCTTGTAATAGCTTGTAATAGTTTCATTTTAATCAATAAAATGTTAAATTTTCTCTTCATATATGGCTTTGGAATGAACACTTGTGCCCCACTTTCCTTCTCCTTTTTATTCTTAGTTTCATCTTTGTTCTTCATTTATGAAAAGTGTGTGTGTGTGTATGAGTGTAATTTGCTTACTTTACATGTCTTTTACTTGTCTTCATGCTTAAGCATGATAGTTTTCTTTCTTTTTCTCACCTTGTCTTTTTCCTTTAACTAGTTTTCATGCTTAGATTTTGATTTCATCCTTATGATTATATAAAAGAGATTTTAAAAAGTGAATTTGTTCCTTTTTTACTTAGTTTTCTTTTAGGATTGTAAAACCTCTTTTGTTCTTTTCATCTTCTTTTTCACTTTTTTTATCACTTTCATAACATCATAAGAATGAAAATGTTGGTATTTTAATTTTCCAAAAACTTTAATTTTTAATTTGCTTTGAAAAAACTTTAGTCTTCTAAAAATTGTAATTTTCTCTTTTTATTTGTTTTTGGCAAAACCTAAGCATGAAAAAGTTAAAGTTTTAATTTTTGAGCACCTTTGATTTTGACTTTATTTTGTAAAACTTTTTGCTCATTCTCTCTTTGTTTGTTCTTTCATGTGTTTTGGGTAAGTTTTAGGAGTAGAAATCTTGTTATTTTCATTTTTAGGTAACTTTAATTTTTCTTTGTTATTAGTGTGCGTGAGTGTATGAGAATAAACTTTCTTTTGTTCTTCTTAAATTTTCATGTAGAGTGTGTGAGTGTAGGTGTATAATTTTTATGCTTTGTTCAATTTATGTAGAGTGTGTGAGTGTAGGTGTATAATTTTCATGCTTTGTTCAATTTATGTAGAGTGTGTGAGTGTAGGTGTTATATTTTATTGCTTTCTTGAATTTCTTATGGAGTGTGTGTGTCTGTGTGTATTTATTTCCGCCTACTCGTTAAGAGTTAAATGGCGCATCGTTTTCATTTTCAGTCCTACTCGTTCGAGTAGGACTTGTAATTTTTCTTTCTTTATTTTTCCGCCTACTCACTTGAGTTAAATGGCCGGACTTTTTAGCCCTGTAATCGCATTTATTTTCTCCTACTCATTTGAGTAGGACTCGCTTTCATTTCAGTCCTACTCGTTTGAGTAGGACTTGCAATTTTCAGCCTTTATTTACCGCCCCCACTCGTTTGAGTGGGACTCGCAAATTTGAATTATGCAAATTTCATTTTATGTGTAACTTAGTTCCTTTCTAATTTATAATTTGGAGTGTGCGTGAGTTCTTGTTTTAACTAACTTTTTAGCTTTCTAAATGTTGTTATTTTTTCTTTTGTCCCTTTCTTATAAACGTTTAGTGTTTAATTTCGAACTCGCGCCTCACTAAATTATAAGCCGTCCCCATACCGATGTGTGGCTAATCTCTATTAGCCTCGGCATCGAAGAGCATTGGGACATTTAAAATGATTTATAATAATTAAAGTTCTTTATTTTCATTTTAATTTAAGCACTTAGGGTTTACCCCGGGTTTACGACGCGTAGGACCACATATCGATGTGTGGGCCCTATTTCCGTAGTCCATATGCTAGCTAGCCGAGAGGCCGTGCATATGGACCGATCACCCCTGGGTAAATAGAGTTGCGTGCATACCCTCGAGAGAGGACAAGCGTAATTCTACCGGATTGGGTTCCCCACCCAATAGCGGGGTTCTTAGCGTAAAGCGGGCGTTAAGAGGAATCCTTCGTCGGACTAACGTTCGGTCGAATAGTCTTAACGTTTAGGTGAGCGATATCCCTATAGCTAGGTGAGCTCACATTTGTGGAACCTCCACGGCCAAGTTGCCTTATTATTAATTTGAAAACTAAGTCTTTTTATTATTAAAAATTGTTTTAGTCTTAATCCGATTCGATGCCGAGCGTTAACCCTTCATCGAATATTGTCTAAATCGTTTTTTCGCTCCTTTGCTTTTCCGTCTTTTATTAAGAAAAAAAAAATCCATCTTTCTTTCAGTAAAATAATAGTCCTCCCGGAGGAGTAAGAATAGTCAACGCGACCCCGAGAACAATACGACCTCGGTATTCCCCCGAATATCGAGTACTACTTGCGATAGGTGCACTTGCCTACCCGAGCAAGCCCGCGGCGATCGACTCACCGAACCAACCACAGTAAGAGTCTGTTCGCGGGCACATCAAGTTTTTGGCGCCGTTGCCGGGGACTCTCTTTTCGAGTTGCTATTTCGAATTCCGGAGTCTATTAATTTTACTTATTTTCTATAAAAAAAAACTAAAAAACTTTATTTTAAAAAAACAAAAAAAAAGGTTTATTTTTGTTTTATTTTTGTTTGGGTGTATGACCCGAGGACAACCCTCAGAGTCTGAAGATCTAGACTTCGACCCTGAGATCGAACGCTCTCTTGCGCGTATTCGATCTCATCGCCGAAATCCTTCTTTAGATCGCGAGGAATCTATCGGAGAACCCACTGTTGTAGTTATGGCCGCGCCTAACCTTCCCCCGGCGGCCGAGCGTACTATGTCTTATTACGCCCGGCCTAACCTGGATGATTCTGGGTCGAGTATTGTTCGCCCTGCGGTGGCCAATAATAATTTTGAAATAAAGTCAAGTGTCATTCAAATGGTCCAAAACGCCGTGCAGTTCGATGGACTGCCGGATGAGGACCCGAATGTCCACTTGTCCAATTTCTTGGAGATATGCGACACCTTCAAGATTAATGGCGTCACTGATGACGCCATTCGTTTGCGCTTATTTCCTTTTTCCCTTAAGTCCAAAGCCAAGGCGTGGTTGAATGCCCTCCCGCGAGGATGTATCACCACGTGGGCTGAGTTGACGGAACGGTTCCTAACGAATTACTTTTCGCCCGCAAAAACTGCAAAGTTGCGGGCGGACATTTCTTCGTTTGTGCAGAACGATCCTGAGTCTCTATACGAGACTTGGGAACGATTTAAGGAATTCCTCCGCCGTTGCCCGCACCACGCGCTGCCAACGTGGTTGCAAGTTCAAATTTTTTATAATGGGCTGAATTTTCAGACGCGTCAAATGATTGACGCGGCTGCCGAGGGTACGCTTAACAACAAAACCCCCGAGGCCGCCCAGGCTTTATTCGAAAAGATGGCTATGAACGCCTATCAATGGAACGTCCCGCGGGGACGGCCAAAGCCAGCGGCTGGTCTTTTTGAAGTGGATGCCACTGCTCTCTTGACCCTTCAAGTTGAAAGGTTAACAAGCAGGTGGCGGAGATGTCTGCTGCCTCCTCCACTCCGCCTTGTTTTATTCCCCCTAACGTCTGCGTAGCTGAAGAGTTCGTGGACTTCATGGGAAATTCGGGTCGTCCTCCCTTCAACCCCAACAACAACCCTTATTGTAATAACTATAATCCGGGTTGGAGGAATCACCCCAACTTCTCGTGGAGCAACCCGAATAATGCTCAGCGTCCCCCTATTTCTTTTGCGCCCGGATTTCTTCCTCCCCCTCCTCTTCCGAAACCCTCCCCGATGGAGGAAAATTTTTCGAAGTATATTGCGTCCAACGAGTCAAATATCCGGAACATCACCGGATCGCTAAAAACACTCGAACAACAGGTTGGACAGCTGGCGAGGATGATGTCCGAGCGCGCGCTCGGGGCACTGCCGGGAAACACGGAGCCCAATCCGCGGGAGAACGCCAACGCTATAACCCTCCGTAGCGGAAAGGAGGTGGTCGATCCAAAATGGACCGACCCTCAGGTACATATTTCACCTCCGACCCCTCTTCCCCTTTCTTCGCTTACGTCGCCTTTACCTATTATAAAAGAAAGAATTATTTTAAACAAGGCTCTTCCGTATCCGCATAAGCTAGAAAACGAGCGTAAGGACGCGCAATATGAAAAATTTATTTTATTACTAAAACAAATTCACATTAATGTTCCTTTTTGCGAGGCTATCTCGCAAATGCCCAAATATGCGAAATTTTTAAAAGAACTACTTTCTAATAAACGTAAATTAGAGGATATTTCGCATGTATCTCTCAACGCTGTCTGCTCGGCGGCCCTTACTAATAAATTGCCCGCAAAACAAAACGACCCGGGACGGTTTTCCATCCCGTGCCTTTTTGGCGATATATTAGTAAAGTACGCCTTAGCTGATTTAGGGGCTAGCATTAATCTGATGCCGTTCTCGCTCTTTTCGCGTTTAGGTTTGGGTACTCCTAGTCCTACGAATATGCGCATCCAATTAGCATATCGATCGGTTAAGTTCCCTATCGGGGTAGTGGAGGACGTCCTTGTCCGAGTCGACAAGTTTACCTTCCCGGTAGACTTCGTCATCTTAGATATCGAGGAGGACGCCGAGGTACCAATAATACTCGGTCGCCCTTTTCTCGCCACCTCCCGTGCACTAATAGATGTTAGTAATGGTAGCCTTCTCCTCCGAGTAGGCGATGACCAAGTTACTTTCTCTATTAATCCCTCGATGGACAATTTGTCATCGAGCGACGATTTCTGCTATTCTTTAGATACCTTTTTCGGAGATCGTTCTTCTCCCATTTTCGAGTCCGTATTTTTAAACGACGATATTTATGCGCTCGAAAATTTTAACTGCGATGAGGATACATTTATAGACTTGCCTTTCGAACCAATTGGTAAGAAAGACATAGGAATTAAAACCTCCCTAGAAGAACCGCCCATCCTAGACCTCAAACCCTTACCCGCCTCGCTCAAGTACGCTTTTTTGGGAAAAGGTGATACGCTCCCCGTTATCATTTCTTCGGACTTGAGTGATTCGGAGACTTCCGATCTATTGGAAGTTTTATTTAAACATCGCCACGCAATTGCGTGGCAAATCTCTGACCTAAAGGGGATTAGCCCCTCCTTTTGCACCCATAAGATTTTCCTAAACGATAATTGCCGCAAAACGATTCAGCCGTAGCGTCGTCATAACCCAAACATGAAAGACGTCATTAAAGCCGAAATCATTAAGTTATTAGATGCGGGGATTATCTACCCTATTTCGGACAGTGCATGGGTTAGTCCCGTGCATGTCGTGCCCAAGAAAGGCGGTCTTACCGTAGTGGCGAATGAGCATAACGAGCTTGTCCCAACTCGTACTGTTACGGGTTGGCGAGTGTGCATTGACTATTGGAAACTTAACGACGCCACCCGCAAGGACCATTTCCCTCTGCCATTTCTAGACCAGATTTTAGAGCGTTTATCCGGTCATCCGTATTATTGTTTTCTTGATGGTTTATCGGGGTTTTTCCAAATCCCCATTTCCCCCGATGATCAAGAGAAAACAACTTTTACTTGCCCGTTTGGCACCTTCGCCTATCGAAGAATTCCATTTGGACTCTGCAACGCGCCAGCTACATTCCAAAGATGTATGCTAGCGATCTTTGGCGAGCTAGTAGAAGACATTATGGAAGTCTTTATGGATGACTTCTCTGTTTTCGGACGCTCTTTTCCCGATTGCCTTCACAATTTAGATCGTGTCCTTCAACGGTGCGAGGACACAAGCCTTGTTTTAAATTGGGAAAAATGCAACTTTATGGTTCGAGGAGGTTTGGTCCTCGGCCATATGTTTTCGTCTAAGGGGATAGAGGTGGATAAGGCCAAGATAGAAATTATAGAAAAACTTCCGCATCCAACGAACGTAAAATCTATTAGGAGTTTCTTAGGCCATGCAGGCTTTTATCGACGCTTCATTCAAGACTTTTCAAAATAACAAAGCCGCTAACTCACCTCTTGGAAAAGGAATCACGTTTCATCTTTAGTAGCGAATGCGAGTCCGCCTTTAATTTGATAAAACAAAAACTTATCTCTTCACCAATTTTAGTGGCCCCTAATTGGTCCCTTCCGTTCGAAATAATGTGCGACGCTAGTGATATTGCCTTAGGTGTCGTTCTTGTCCAACGCGTAGAAAAACATTTTCATCCTATTTATTACGCTAGCAAGACGCTCACTTCCGCACAAGTAAATTACACAACAACGGAAAAGGAACTCTTAGCCGTCGTTTTCGCTTTCGATAAGTTTCGCTCGTATATAACGCTTTCTAAAGTTATCGTTTTTACCGATCACTCCGCGCTTAAATATTTATTAGCTAAAAATGATGCGAAGCCCCGCCTTCTTCGATGGATTCTCCTCCTACAAGAATTTGATTTGGAGATCCGAGATAAGCGGGGAGCGGAAAATCTAGCGGCGGACCACCTCTCCCGTTTAGAAAATCCGGGTGCGGAAGCGCTCGTCGAATCTGAAATAAATGACAGATTCCCCGAGGAACGCCTTCTTGCCATTAATAAATCTTCGTCATCCTCGCCTTGGTTCGCAGATTTTGCAAACTTTTTAGTAGCGCGGGTCCTTCCAAAAGAGTTCTCCAGTCATAAAAAGAAGAAATTCTTTTCTGACTTGAAAAATTTCTTTTGGGAGGACCCATTTCTTTTTCGTATCTGCGCGGACCAAGCGGTTCGACGATGCGTTGCGGGTGTGGAGTGCTTACAAATTCTTAAGCACTGCCACGAGGGTCCAGCCGGTGGGCATTATCAAGCCAACCGGACCGCTCGGAAGGCGCTAGAGGCGGGCTACTTTTGGCCCACTCTCTTCAAAGACGCGCATAATTTTGTGCGCGCATGCGATAGCTGTCAGCGGTCGGGTAACATCTCTCGTCGTGACGAGATGCCCCAAAACATGTTTTTAGAGTGCGAAGTCTTCGATTTGTGGGGCATAGATTTTGTTGGCCCCCTACCTCCATCTTTCAAAAATATGTATATTTTAGTGGCGGTCGACTACGTATCGAGGTGGGCGGAAGCGCAAGCTCTCCCCACCAACGATGCGCGAGTCGTCGTTACATTTCTTAAAAAATTATTTTCTCGCTTCGGCACGCCTCGCGCAATTGTTAGTGATAGGGGAACGCATTTCTGTAACGCTCTTATGGCTAAGACGTTAGCTAAATACGGAGTCACGCACAAGCTTGCCACCCCTACCACCCGCAAACAAGTGGCCAAGTCGAGGTAGTAAATCGAGAGATTAAGCGAATTTTAGAAAAAACCGTTTCGCTAAATAGGAAAGATTGGTCCGTTAAACTCGACGATGCGTTGTGGGCGTATCGGACGGCATACAAAACCGCTATTGGATGTACGCCGTTCCGGTTAGTCTATGACAAAGCGTGCCATTTACCCGTAGAATTAGAACATCGCGCACTTTGGGCTTTAAAACTCTTAAACCTCGACTCCAACTTAGCCGCTCAGAATAGAAAACTGCAACTAAACGAGCTCGATGAATGGCGTGCGAACGCTTACGAGAGCAATAAATTCTATAAGGAGCGCTCTAAGTTATATCACGATTGAAAAATCAAGTCCCAAAAATTATTTTCTCCGGGCGATCTTGTCCTTCTTTACAATTCACGTCTTAGGCTTTTTCCAGGTAAATTAAAATCTAGATGGTCCGGTCCCTTCCTATTTGAAGAAGTTTTTCCTTATGGAACCGTGCTCATCTCCCACCCGGACAAAGGCTCTTTTAAAGTAAACGGTCATCGGTTAAAGTATTACATCGCGGGCGACCCAGTGATCGGTTTTAGCGAAACCATAACTTTCCTCCACATTATAAACCCGCCAAAATAGTCAAGCTACACGACTATAAACAAAGCGCTCCTGGGAGGCACCCCTCGCTTATCTTTTTCGCCCTTTCCTCATTACCTTTGCTGCTTTTTCTAATAAACGCAGGGTTTCTGATCGGCCTCCCCCTCCGCATTTCAGGGAAGCTTCTACCCCCTTCCCTTTCTTTTCTTTGTACATATTGTTTTTCCATTCTGTTCGGCATACTTACGATACAACATTGGGGACAATGTTGGACTTAAGTATGGGGGTATTTTCGTGCTTTACTTTCTGCACTTCAATTTTTCTGCATTTCAAAAAAGAAAAATACAAAAAAATACATATAACAACAAAACAAAAACAAAAAATTAAAAAACATCTTAAAATGAAACAAAAAAATTTTTTTAAATGAAAAAACAAAAAAATTTTAAATGAAAAAAAACAAAAATCCAAAAAAATTTGTTTCTTGTTTTGTTCTCTTTCTCTTTTCCAAAAACTCAAAAAACAAAACAAAAAATTATTTTGTTTAGTTTCATTTTGTATATATTTTTTGTATTTTTTTCTCTCTCCCCCTTCCTCATTCTTGTACAAACCTTTTTTTTTCTCCCTTATTTTTGTACATATTATGAAAATTCTCTTAAAAAAATACAAAAAAAGATAATAGTTCAAAAAAAAATTTTCAAAAAAAAAATTGAGAAAAACAAAAATACAAAAAAAAAGATAATAAATGAAAAAAAAAACAAAAAAAAATGAATGATAACAAAAACTATAAAAATCAAAAAAATGTTTTGCAACGAATAAATCAAATATTCCATACTTTACTTTTCAGCTATCCAAAAATTCTGTTCTGAGTTTATTTATATGTGAATACTATTAATTCTCTGTTTGCTACCCGTTTGTTAATTATTGATTGAAACATTTAAATAGCCGGGGTTAAGTTTTAAAGAATTCTTTATGCTTTGTTAAAACTAGCGAACTCGTTTTAGGCACTACTTCTAATTTTTCATTAATAGGAGCACGTATATTATGTTAGGAAATAACGACTATAGAATTCAATTATACTTACTTTTAGCTTTCTGAAAAAAATTGGAACGTACAAATTATTAAGGTTGCTCTCAAAAATTTTTTAGGATTACAATCTAGTTTTCCTTTCTCCCCTTACTTTTCATGACCTACTTGACATGAAAAATTTTATCCTTAAAAGATCTTATGTCAATGGGAACAAGATTTCGTTCCGTAAACATAGGCACCCAATAATTTTAAAAGATTATATAGGGAGTAAGAGGATAAAATTCATTACTCCTACAAATATACATTGGGTTAATTTTTCTTATGAAGTTGAAAAACAAAAATCATATTAGGAAAATAAGATTTCGTTTTCCTAATAATCCAAAAGAAAAAAAACATGGAGGTTCGAGAAAAAATTACCTCACCTCAAATATCAAAACCCTCTTCATAAACCACACTACCCCCTTAGCCAATTACACGATTCTAGAATTAATTCAAAAATCTTTTTGAGAGCATAATTAGTAAATTGTATTATTTCTGGTAGCACTCGTATAAGCTAGAGTTCTTATAATTCCAAACTATTTTCGTTAATCTAACCATTACAAATGTTGCCTTCTATTTGATTACATCAAGAAGTCTTTTGGCCAAAACTTTTGCGCTATTTAAATCATCTACATAATTTTAGGACTTAACTCTTACACCCCGTATATTTATTTCGATCTCTCATATAATTGATTAAGCGATAGCCAAAACTTAGAGTTTTTTTTATTCCTTATAGATTCACCTCAAACTTTTGCTCTGGAATAGCAAAAGCCTAAGTATGGGGGTATTTGATGAATTGTAAATATGCGTTTTTTTATGCACATTAATTTAGTCATTTTCATTTATTTTCGTCGTTTTTACTTATTTTTGTTCAATAAAATGCTCCTATTCTTGTAAATTTTCTCCTAACTTGTTTTATTTTATTTTGCAGAAAAATTCCAAAATCTGCCAAAATTTGGGAAGTACACGCCCGTGACACTTTGGTCACGCCCGTGACCGGGCCGTGACATTGCATTTCCCGTGAAATTACAAAATTTCTGAAGTTAAAGCTTGACACGCCTGGCGACACGCCCGTGTCACCCGACACGGGGCGTGACCCAAGCCCGTGTCCTTTCCTCTCGACGAATTCCTCTCGACGATCGTCGAGTGTCGACACCAACAGTCACGCCCAGTGTCACGCCCGTGACCGAGGGCGTGACCCAATTTCAGCTCAACGATTTCGACTCGACACTTTCCGCTCGACATTCGTCGAGTGTCGACCCCAACTGTCACGCCCATAGTCACGCCCGTGACATGGGGCGTGACCTTTCCAGCTGGCCCGACAAGATGCTGCCGAGGACATTTGACGCAACCCGCGCCCGGTTCTACCTCCCCGACACGCCCAGAGTCACGCCCGTGACCTGGGGCGTGACTGCTGCGAACTCAGCCCGAAGTCAACTTTGCTGTCCAATCGCCGGCCGCCTTCATGAATAGTACTGGCACGCCCCCCTACACGCCCGTGACCGAGGGCGTGTACTTAGAAATTTTTTCCTATAAATAGCCCAGTTCTGTAAGGTCCAAGGGTTCAGATTTTTGGGCCAATTTAGTGTCTTTTTGTGGGCTGCATCCGTGATTTTCAAGGCTATGTAAGGAGATTTCTCCCTTTTTTATTTCATTTCTTGTTTTGTCTTAGCTTTAGCCCTTGTAATAGCTTGTAATAGTTTCATTTTAATCAATAAAATGTTAAATTTTCTCTTCATATATGGCTTTGGAATGAACACTTGTGCCCCACTTTCCTTCTCCTTTTTATTCTTAGTTTCATCTTTGTTCTTCATTTATGAAAAGTGTGTGTGTGTGTATGAGTGTAATTTGCTTACTTTTCATGTCTTTTACTTGTCTTCATGCTTAAGCATGATAGTTTTCTTTCTTTTTCTCACCTTGTCTTTTTCCTTTAACTAGTTTTCATGCTTAGATTTTGATTTCATCCTTATGATTCTATAAAAGAGATTTTAAAAAAGTGAATTTGTTCCTTTTTTACTTAGTTTTCTTTTAGGATTGTAAAACCTCTTTTGTTCTTTTCATCTTCTTTTTCACTTTTTTTATCACTTTCATAACATCATAAGAATGAAAATGTTGGTATTTTAATTTTCCAAAAACTTTAATTTTTAATTTGCTTTGAAAAAACTTTAGTCTTCTAAAAATTGTAATTTTCTCTTTTTATTTGTTTTTGGCAAAACCTAAGCATGAAAAAGTTAAAGTTTTAATTTTTGAGCACCTTTGATTTTGACTTTATTTTGTAAAACTTTTTGCTCATTCTCTCTTTGTTTGTTCTTTCATGTGTTTTGGGTAAGTTTTAGGAGTAGAAATCTTGTTATTTTCATTTTTAGGTAACTTTAATTTTTCTTTGTTATTAGTGTGCGTGAGTGTATGAGAATAAACTTTCTTTTGTTCTTCTTAAATTTTCATGTAGAGTGTGTGAGTGTAGGTGTATAATTTTTATGCTTTGTTCAATTTATGTAGAGTGTGTGAGTGTAGGTGTATAATTTTCATGCTTTGTTCAATTTATGTAGAGTGTGTGAGTGTAGGTGTTAAATTTTATTGCTTTCTTGAATTTCTTATGGAGTGTGTGTGTCTGTGTGTATTTATTTCCGCCTACTCGTTAAGAGTTAAATGGCGCATCGTTTTCATTTTCAGTCCTACTCGTTCGAGTAGGACTTGTAATTTTTCTTTCTTTATTTTTCCGCCTACTCACTTGAGTTAAATGGCCGGACTTTTTAGCCCTGTAATCGCATTTATTTTCTCCTACTCATTTGAGTAGGACTCGCTTTCATTTCAGTCCTACTCGTTTGAGTAGGACTTGCAATTTTCAGCCTTTATTTACCGCCCCCACTCGTTTGAGTGGGACTCGCAAATTTGAATTATGCAAATTTCATTTTATGTGTAACTTAGTTCCTTTCTAATTTATAATTTGGAGTGTGCGTGAGTTCTTGTTTTAACTAACTTTTTAGCTTTCTAAATGTTGTTATTTTTTCTTTTGTCCCTTTCTTATAAACGTTTAGTGTTTAATTTCGAACTCGCGCCTCACTAAATTATAAGCCGTCCCCATACCGATGTGTGGCTAATCTCTATTAGCCTCGGCATCGAAGAGCATTGGGACATTTAAAATGATTTATAATAATTAAAGTTCTTTATTTTCATTTTAATTTAAGCACTTAGGGTTTACCCCGGGTTTACGACGCGTAGGACCACATATCGATGTGTGGGCCCTATTTCCGTAGTCCATATGCTAGCTAGCCGAGAGGCCGTGCATATGGACCGATCACCCCTGGGTAAATAGAGTTGCGTGCATACCCTCGAGAGAGGACAAGCGTAATTCTACCGGATTGGGTTCCCCACCCAATAGCGGGGTTCTTAGCGTAAAGCGGGCGTTAAGAGGAATCCTTCGTCGGACTAACGTTCGGTCGAATAGTCTTAACGTTTAGGTGAGCGATATCCCTATAGCTAGGTGAGCTCACATTTGTGGAACCTCCACGGCCAAGTTGCCTTATTATTAATTTGAAAACTAAGTCTTTTTATTATTAAAAATTGTTTTAGTCTTAATCCGATTCGATGCCGAGCGTTAACCCTTCATCGAATATTGTCTAAATCGTTTTTTTCGCTCCTTTGCTTTTCCGTCTTTTATTAAGAAAAAAAAATCCATCTTTCTTTCAGTAAAATAATAGTCCTCCCGGAGGAGTAAGAATAGTCAACGCGACCCCGAGAACAATACGACCTCGGTATTCCCCCGAATATCGAGTACTACTTGTGATAGGTGCACTTGCCTACCCGAGCAAGCCCGCGTCGATCGACTCACCGAACCAACCACAGTAAGAGTCTGTTCGCGGGCACATCACGCAGTCAACAAACTGCCAGACAAGACCGCAAGGCCGCCCGGTCTAATACTTCAACACTCCCCCTCAAGCTGGAGCATAGATATCAATCATGCCCAGCTTGTCACAAATGTGAAAGAAGGAAGTAGAGACCAGTTTTGTGAAGATATCCGCCAATTCTTTGTCAGAGATGACAAACGGAGTACAAATCTGTTTCTTTAAAATCTCCTCCCAAATGAAGTGGCAGTCAACCTCTATATGCTTTATCCTATCATGGAAGACCGGATTTTTGGATATGTATATAGCAGCCTTGTTGTCACAGAATATAGGAAGAGGATAGTCATAGAACTCTCCTAGGTCAAGCATGAGACCTCGCAACCACTTTAACTCACACGCGGTTGACGCCATACTCCGGTATTTGGCTTCTACACTGGATCTGGACACAACCGACTGTTTCTTGCTCTTCCAAGTCACAAGATTTCCTCCAACAAAAGTACAAAAACCCGATGTGGATTCACGATCGTCTTTATCATCTGCATAGCTTGAATCTGAGTAGGCTTCGACCATCAGATGACCATTCTTCTGAAAGATTAGCCCTTTGCTGGGTGCTGCTTTGACATACTCTAAAATCTTCAAGACAGACTGAAGATGGCACTCCCTGGGAGCTTGCATAAACTGACCGACCTTGCCTACAGTATAGGAGATGTCGGGTCTGGTCACCGTGAGATAGATGAGTTTGCCCACCAAACGTCTGTACCTTGTGACATCAGATAGAAGAGGAGAGTCATCCGTCCATGTTTTGTCTTCTCTAATAGCCATGGGAAACCGGGCCGGTTTGGCACCTGTCAATCCTGCCTCTTGTAGATGATCAAGGGCATACTTCCGTTGGGAGAGAACCAACGAGTCAAGCTTCCGAGAGATTTCTATCCCCAAAAAGTATTTCAGGGAGCCCATATCCTTCGTGACCAGGTGTTGACGGAGGTGTTTCTTCGTCAAGTCCACCACAGCTTGGTCATCTCTAGTAAGAAGAATATCATCCACATACACTGCCAAAACCACCAGTCCCGAGGCCATTTTGCGAATAAATAAGGAGTGATCTGCCGAACTCCTTGCAAAGCTGATGGTAGCCACAATGCCACTGAACTTGTCGAACCATGCCCGAGGGCTCTGCTTTAAGCCATAAATGGCCTTCTTCAACCGGCATACTCGCGGTGTCTCCCCCTGAGCAACATACCCAGGAGGTTGCTCCATGTAGACATCCTCCTGAAGATCTCCATAGAGAAAGGCATTCTTGACATCAAGTTGGGAAATGGCCCAATCCAGATTAACAGCCACAGAGAGAAGAACTCGCATGGTGCTGAGGCGAGCAACCAGAGAGAAAGTATCAAAGTAATCAATGTCGTAAGTCTGAGTGAAGCCTTTGGCCACCAGCCGGGCCTTGTAGCGATCCACAGTGCCGTCGGGGCAAAATTTCACAACAAAGACCCAGCGACAGCCAACCACATCAGTACCCACTGGTGGAGTAACAAGGGTCCAGGTACCCCTTTTAGTAAGAGTATCCATCTCTTCATCCATGGCAGATTTCCAATGCGGAATAGCAAGAGCCTCCTGGTAGGTGCGGGGAGTAGTAGCAGCGGAGATAGCCAAGGCAAAACACCTGCGATAAGGAGAAAGCCGATCATAGGAAACAACTACCGCAAGCGGGTGTTGAGTACACGCCCGCACCCCTTTGCGAAGAGCAATGGGAAGATCCAGGTCGACGGGTGCCTCTGCGACTGGAGCGTCCGTGGCAGAGATGGCTGGCCCGGGACTATAGAGAGACGACTGCGGATAAGAGGGAGGAGGGGTAGGGGTGAAACAGAAAAAGAAGGAGACGGAGGAGGAGATAAGGGAGGAGTGGAGACGTCGATAGGTGTGGAAGGAACGGAGAGAGGCGGTGGAGAAGCAGAGACATCAGGAGTAAGAGAGGAGTCAAGAGAGAAGTAGGAAGCATTCTCGAAGAATGTCACATCCGCGGAGACAAATTGTTTGCGGAGAACGGGGTCAAAACAACAATTGCCTTTTTGAGTGGTAGAGTACCCCAAAAAGACACACTTGGTGGAACGGGCGGAAAGCTTGTCGCGGGTAGCGGATGGAGCATGAACAAAAGCAGTACACCCAAAGACACAGAGAGGGAGAGGAAAGGTTCCTTGCGGGGGTATATAATGGAGAAGGGGGTCTGGCTATGGAGAACCGTGGAGGGAAGATGATTGATGAGATAGCAGGCAAGGAGCACAGCGTAGCCCCAGTAGGAGAGGGATACTTGCATCTACGTCATGAGAGTGCGAGCGACATCAAGGAGGTGACGGTTTTTACACTCTGCCACCCCATTCTGCTGGGAGGTGTAAACATAGGTGGTTTGATGAAGAAGACCATGTTGCCGAAATAAAGAGGAGAGCTCATGACTAAGATATTCCTTAGCATTATCAGAGCGTAAAACTTTAATAGAAATGCCAAATTGAGTCTTAATCATAAAATAAAAGGATTGCTAGAAAGAAAAGAGTTCAGAGCGATCTTTTAATAGATACACCCAGGTACATCTAGAAAAATCATTTATAAAGGTTACAAAGTAGGAACTACCCCGACCAACGGTGAGGGTAGGAGCAGGACCCCAGACATCAGAATGAATGAGATCAAACGGGCGAGAGGAGCCATGGCCTTGCTTCGGCGGGAAGGAGGAGAGATGATGTTTGCCAAGCTGACACGCATCACAGTTGAGCGAAGAACTGGTCGGAGGTAAGTGTGGCAGAAGCTGTCGAAGAATCTGAAGAGGAGGATGTCCAAGGCGAAGATGCCATTGAACCAGATCTGTAGAGGAGGAGGAGTAGGCAGATAGAGCGGAAATGTTATCGAGGTAGTAGAGGCCGCCGCTCTCAGTCCCAGTAGCAATCGTCTGCTGGGTCCTCGGGTCTTGAAAAGAACAAGAAGTGGGAGTGAATAAGATGGAGCACTGAAGTTGTCGGCATAAAGTAGTAATAGATAATAAATTACACGGGAACTTCGGGACATAGAGAGTGTCCTCCAAGCGAAGCGACGGAGTGACTTGAACCAGGCCTGTCCCAAGAACCGGGGACGGTGAACCATCCGCCACACGAACCGGGGGGAGCCGGTCATGCGTTTCAAGGAGAGAGAAGAAATGAGGGTTGCTAGTCATATGATTTGTAGCACCCGAATCAATTAGCCATTTACCTTGGGTAACGACGTGGGCACTACCTGAAGTCGTGGCCACAGAGGTAGACGACCGAGAGGAGGCGGAGGTCTAGGAAGGAGCGTCACCGGAAGGGCGACTACCCCCCCCCCCCCCCCCCCCCCCCCCCCCCCGCTGAGCCTGGTGAGCATAGGAGTCTTGGGAAAGGGGGAGGTCAACAGAGGCCGTTGGAGCAGCGAAGTAACAGCGGCAATGCGAGCCACAGTGGCATCCAAAGTAGGAGATTCCGCCTCACCCAAGAAGTGCTGGCGGATCATATCATAGGAATCGGGAAGATGGAGAAGATAACAAACAACCAGGAGTTCCTGGAAGTGTTTTTGCTGATCGGCCAAGTCTGCGGAGAAGGGGCGATTCTGGAGGATCTCTGCGCCAAGATCCTGAACTTGCTGATAAGCCGCAGTAGGAGACATGGAAGGGCGGGCGAAGAGGTGCGCATAAAGCGTATAAATGCGGGACGTCTGGCCCCCCTTCGAATAGAGAGCAGCTAGGTGAAGCCAGGCGGCCTTGACCATCTCATCATAGCGAATGACGGGAAGGCACTATTCAGAGAGTCTGTTGGCCAGCCTAGTGCGGACAAGGTCATCACTCGCATCCCAGTCATCAAATTCAGGAGAGTTAAGAGGAGGAGGGTCATCGGTGAGGTGATGACGCTTGCGCTGAGAGCGAAGAAGAAAGGTGAAAGAAACACTCAAATCGGGATAGTTGGAGCCAACAAGCTTAGAAAGCGTGCCAAGGTTGCCCGAAGGAGTAGGAGGAGGAGGAGCTGCAGGAGTGGTGGAGGTATAGATAACGAGGGTGGAGAGACCGGAAGTGGTCATAGAGAAGGCAGGAAACCGCACGAGAAGTAGAGAAGCCACGGGGAGAGAAAAAGGAGAGCAAGTCGCACGACCTAAGGAGGAGGCCGGGACACGAGAAAGAAACCGCAGCGAACAAGGATGAAACCGCAGCGGGCTAAAGAGAAGAAGCTGCAGCGGCACGGTGGCAGAGCACCAGCGTCCAGGAAGCAGACCAAGGCACAGGGTAAGAGGTGGTGTGAACTGAAAAAGTCCAAGCGAACAGAAGATAAGAGAAAGCAAAGGACCCAGGAGAACAGGTCGAGAACAGACTGAAGAAAGGTGCGCGAACAGGGAGAAGCCGCGCGAATAGCACAGCGGTCAGAAGAGAAAACAAGCCGCGAGAACAGGATACGGAAAGAAGAAACAAGCCGCACGTGCCGAGAGAGCTTAGTCAGGTGAAAAGGACTGAGTGCTTTGATACCATGTAAAAGTAGAGAACACGCAGCTAACAAACGGACAGAAATTTGAATAATTGAAATTTTATTATCCAAAAAAGATATCATTTACAAAGGTATGACCTCCCTTTTATAGAATGAAGGAGATATGAGAGAGTACAAAGAAACAATATGGGACTAAACATGTACAGGGCTGAGCGGCTAGAAATTAAGGAGACCGCACAGGCCGCGCGGTTAGACTGATGGGTTAACTGCTCGGCAACTCCAGCAGGATAAGAACATGCCGCAATAGGAGACCGATAGACCGCCCGGTCTCCAGGCTTCTGAGTGAGACCGCCAGACCGCTCGGACTACAAACATCAACAGTCTGAATATGAACCTGCTGGGAAGGAACCCCTAGAACGCGCAGTCAACAAACCGCCAGACAAGACCGCAAGGCCACCCGGTCTAATACTTCAACAAAATCAACAATGAAAATAGAATAATCTATTCATATTTCTTTTGATGAAACTAACATATTTTACAAGGAGAAGATTTCTTCTACCAGTGAGACTTTGCAGGAACCACATTTGTGTGAGAAGTTGGATGAGTGGACCCTTTCCAATGAGGTTGTTGCACATCCTTTTCCACATATTGTTGAAGACAGTGAAGATGATATAACTGAACACAGTGAAGAGCCAACAACAGCTACCATAATTCCACAAGAGGAATTAATTCCCCAAGTTGTTGCTGAACCAACTCCCCCTACTGAATTAGTCACACTTGATCACCATGTATATTAAGTGATTGGAGACATATCCGTCGGTGTGCAGACAAGACATCAACTCCACAAGGACAAGATGCATGCCTGCTTCATATCTCAAACTGAGCCCCAATCCATAAAAGATGCTGAGCAAGATCCACACTGGATTATAGTAATGCAAGAGTAGCTCAACCAATTTGAGAGATGTAGAGTTTGAGATTTAGTTCCAAGACCCAAAGTCTACCCAGTCATAGAAACTAAATGAGTATTTAGAAACAAACTAGATGCTCAAGTTATTATCATCAGGAATAAGGCAAGGTTAGTTGCTCAAGGCTATAGACAAGAGGAAGGAATTGACTATAACCAGACATTTGCACCTATTGCAAGGATTGAAGCTATCAGAATATTCCAAGATTATGCAGCCTAAAATAAGTTCACAGTATACCAAATGGATGTCAAGAGTGTATTCCTTAATGGCGAACTTAAAGAAGAGGTTTATGTGGAACAACCACCAGGTTTTATCTCTCCATCTCATCCCTCTTATGTTTTTAAATTGCATAAGGCTCTCTATGGTCTAAAGCAAGCTCCAAGATCTTGGTATGAAACCTTAGCTAGGTTTCTCTTAGAGCATAACTTTTCTAGAGGCATTGTAGATATGACTTTGTTCATAAAGCATCATAATGATAAAATCTTATTAGTACAAATATGTGTAGATGACATTATCTTTGTTTCTACTGATTCCAAACTATGTAAAAGGTTTTCTGACCTTATGCATTCCAAGTTTGAAATGAGTAGCATGGGTGAAATCTCCTACTTCCTTGGCCTCCAAGGGAAGCAGTCACCTAACGACATCTTCTTATCCCAATCCAAATATGCTAAGGAACTAATAAAAAGGTTTGGGATGGCTGATGCCTCAGCTAAGAGAACACCTATGGCTGCTAATGCTGTGATTGACTCTGATGAACATGGGAAACTTGTTGATCAGAAACTATATAGGGCCATTGTTGGGTCCCAGTTGTATCTCACAGCAAGTAGACCAGATATCATGTTTGTTACATGTCTTTGTGTTAGGTTCCAAGTGAACCCTAAAGAAACTCACCTTATTTTCCTAAAAAGAATTTTGAGATATATAAAGAGTTACCCATATTTAGGAATATGGTATCCAACTGAGTCAGGATTTGAGTTGACTGGATACTCAGTTGCTGACTTTGCTGGATGTAGAGTGCACAGAAAGAGCACATCAGGGACATGTGAGTTCTTTGGTGATAGGCTAGTGTCCTGGTTTTGCAAGAAGCAAACATCTGTGTCTACTTCAACAATAGAAGTTGAGTACATAGCAGCTGACAGTTGTTGTTCACAGAAGCTGTGGATTCAGAACCAACTCCTAGATTATGGTGTCAACTTAAATAATTCAACTCTAATTTGTTATAATACTAGTGCAATTTCCATTGCACAGAATACAGTGCATCATAGTTGAACTAAGCATATAGATGTAGGCATCATTTCATTAGGGAGTGTGTAGACAAAAAGAAAATTAATCTTACCTTTGTCTCTACTGATTTACAAAAGGCATACATCTTCACCAAACCTTTGGATGAAAAGAAACATCTGTTCATTCTTAATCAGCTAGGTACGATAAATGGATAAGCATTAAATTAACTTTCTGTCTGAGGTTGAAGAATTTGTCATAGTTCGTCGAACGAAGATCGACGAACTGATAAAATTTCTAGAGAAAATTCGTCAACCAGAGATAGACGAAATCTCTGTGTGAAGTCTTATTCGTCGAACGGAGATCGACGATACTGCCTCAGAAAATTTTCGTCGACCTGAGAATGAGGAAAACTTTTCCCTTCTTCAGACTGAGATCGATGAACTCTTTTGTCAATAAAATATTTCGTCGAACTCAGATAGAAGAATTTATTTATTTTGCAGGACGTAGTCTGCCCTTCATATTCTGAAAACCATATAACTAGGTTTTCTTCGAGTTCCATCCCGCGCTTTCTGTTCCCTTTAAACTTGATCTCTGTTTTCATTTTTGCAGGAAACAGTGGCGATTCCAGTGAGTTATCTTTCCGGAATGAAATTTGACACATGATTTGATATCGACTTTGAATCCTTTCAACATCCTGATCAGATATTCATCGACATACTGCGGTTTTTTTAGGAACAACAGTTAAAGAAATTCATGACTACCCGGATAAAGATAGTCGCCACTGAGATTTGAGAATGGGTGTTTACTTCTACTACTCGAGACGCCGACTCAATAACAGGCACAATCTCTGGTAATCAGGTTTCTCTTACTCCTGCAGTTCTAACTGAAGTTTTTGGTTTAGTTAATGGTGTTGAAGATATTGAGATTGATAGTGCTGACTTTGACGATATGTTAAATAAAATGGGTCTTACTGGTGAGAACCCTAATAAATTGTTAAAGAAAAATTTATCTGCTGAATATAAGTTTTTAGTCGATGTTGTGGTAAAAGTCTTGGTAGGCAAGCATACTGCCCATGACTATATTACCAGGCACCAATTTCTGGTAATGTGTGCTGTAGTGAATAAGAAAGTAATGAACTAGGCAAGGATTTTGTTTGATTTGATAAGAAAGAAGAATAGTAGGAAGGAAGTTTGTTTTGGAAGAATTCTTGGAATTTTCCTTCAGGAAAAAGCATCTGAATCCTTAGTCTCCCAGACCATATTCATAAATGCTTCCAAAAGGCTAACTTGTGCCTTATTTGGAATATAGGAGAGGAACATCTCTAAGCCATCTAAGGCTTCAACCTCTTCCAGAACCTCTGAGGATACAAGAGCTGTTACAGCTAATCCCCCACCTCTAGGAGATATCATTCCCTCCATCCAGATTCCCTCTCATCCATCCCAACAACAACCTACTCCTCCACAAGTTCTAATTCCTTCATCTACTCCCCACCAACAACCATCCACATCATAAATTCATTCTCCAACACCACCTGTCTCTCATGTGCATCACGCAACACCAATTCAATGTCCAGAGCACAACTCATCTCCTTCTTCCCCATTACCTCAACATCTAATTGACATACCACTCACCAACCTTATATCCATTCCATCTTTTGATCTTTTATCATCATCTCCCATCCACACACCATCATCCATAGTTGAACTTATGACTAACACCACACCTTTACCTTCATCCTCTTCCATCCATCCATCTGTATCCACTCAGACACCCTCTGAGTTTGTACAATTGGATTCCCCTTCCTTCTCAACTCTCTTAGAGCTCATCACTCCTCTCCTCAGAAATCTCATAGCAGATGCTATTCAACCTCTTACAAATTCCATTTCCTCTCTCTCTGCTCTCATTGTTATTTCCCCCACTGTCCCTTCTTCTTCTGGGGGCTTGGCTTCAGGGCCCTCTAAAACCAGGCAGGGGGAGATATCCAATGAAGAAGTTCTAGCGCTTTCTCCTCAAGCAGTAGCAGCAGCAGCAGATGTACAATTTGATATAGCAGCAGATGTAGATGTATATATGAATACAGAAGTTGAGGAAGTTGAGATTGATATGAATTGTACAGATGAGCTAGCAGATCTTCCAGAAATTTTGACTGTTGGTGATTGCTTTGTCAATCTCACAGTAGATTTATTCAGTTTATTGAATTCATTTGAGTCTGCTTATATAAATTGCTTACAAGAAGTTTGTCTAGATAATTCTAGGGCTATATTTTTCTATACTTCCCCTATAAGCCCTGAGGTTGTTAAGCAACTAAAGGCAAGTTTTGCAGTTCCCCAGATTTCTGATACTCCAGTTTCTGAATATGTTTCTGTACCAATTTATACTCCTGAGTAAAAGGTTTTCTCACCCCCTACCTTCTCTTGGGCTGAGTCCCCCTTAACAAATTTGGATAATTTACTTTTTGCGGATATGGATGAAGATGATATTCCAAGTATTTTTGAGAGTAGCGTTGTACCAGAAGTTTCAGAATCTCAAGTGCTACGTCAAGCTGAAAAGTAAATTTCTAAGGAAGCCTTGTAGAAGATTGATGATATGTATGATAATCCTCCAGAATCCTCTGAAGACAATGATGATGATGACTCTGAAGATTCTGATGATCCTAAAGCTAAGAAGAAGATAGTTAAGAAAAGGAAAGATGTTCCCAAGGCTGTTTCAAAGCATAATCCAACTCTTGACACACCTTACTACATTTTGCAAAAGATTACAGCTTACCCCTGAATGCCACAATGGATGTGGTTGTCTAAGAATGAGCGGAAATAGAGGAAGAAGAGAAGAAAGTACATGTCTCCTCCTAAGCACTTCAGGAAATACCCTCCTCCTCCTCCATCAGCTGGGGCCTCTGGAAGTGTCACTCATAGATCAGCTCCAGTCACTAAGACTTATCAAAGACACTCCAAGCCTAGTTTTTAAGGCAGCAGTGATCAACAACAAAAATCTTCAAAGAGCAACCCTCCTTCAGCTTCAGAAAAGAATAGTACACCAGTATCTCTTGATGATTCAAAGAAGGACACCAATACAAAAAGGCCAGTATCCCCTCCAATTCCTTTTGCAGATCCTGAACAAGAACCCACTGCTAATATGGCCAGATATCAAGAATTAATTGGACTTTCTCTGATCCATAAAGCAAAAGCAGAAGGCAAGGACCCATCTCAGTACTCCACCATGTCCTCATACTGAAAAGAAGAGCTCAAAAGGTACAGTAATGCCAACAAATTTTTCAATGTAGATGATTATATGAGTCTCCATCCTGAAGCTATAATATCAAGGGCTACTTTTTGCGATATTATTGGAGCATCTGACATGACCATGTCTAAGAGAGAAGCGGCAAACCCTAACAGAGAAATCATTTTCAAACAACCATCTGACAAAGCTGAGAAAGAGAAGTCCAGGAAAAATAAATAACTGTTTATTTGGTTTGTTTTTTAAACTATTTTGTGTTTAATCATAAAACACAAGTTGTACATATATCTGCTAGATCTTTATTTTCTTCCAGATTTCTTTTATTTTACTTTGGGAGTGTTTTCTTTTGTTTGTATTAGTGATCTCACACAAATATGGGGAGATTGTTGGATCACTAGTTTGAATTTGGGCTAGGTTCATTCATTAGGATGTTTGACCCACTTTATATAGCTAGGTTCAAGTCTGTTAGTCCTAGAGTTTAGGCTAGTCATTAGTATCAATCTTCATGGACCAGCCTGCAGAGGACTTTAGTAGACTCAATACTTAGAAAAATTCAGAGTTCAGATTATTAGTTCGAAGTTCTTCGAGCTCAGCTCGTCGATCGTCAATCGCAGATCGACGAACTCAAAAATCTTTCTTTGGGTTGAGCTCGACGATATTCGAGCTCAGGTCGACGATCTCTTCCTCAAGACAGATTCTCTACTTGACGAACTTGGAGCACAGAATTGGCAAGATATTTCCAATTTGAAGTTCGTTGAGCTCAGGTCGACGAACAGGATTTCTCAGCTCGACGAACTTAGAACTCCAGTAGACGAATTCTGCCCAGAGGTCGACGATTTCTGTCCTGAGTCAGATTAATAAGTTTTCCTTATTTCTGTCCTCAATTTCTTATATTATTTAGCAGTAATTCTCTAAGTAATTAATGCTTATATTCTGAAGAATATAACCGTTCTTTGCAGCATTAATTATGGATTTCATCAGAGTTAGTTGCTTGCTTGTTTTAATGAGATAGTTGGGGAAACTCATTGAAGAATATATTCCATCCGTTTCATTCTCCAGAATTGGTCAGCAATTAATACTTGGAATTCAAAATTCAAAAGGAGAATTTGATAGCAGAATATATAAGAGAATTTTCTTTCAAACAACAGAAAATAGGTGATATAAGCATGCAAGAAAAAAGATACACAGTGATATACACAAAATACAGAACACAAGAAGTGAGATAGAGAAGGGATACAAAAATATACTGAATAATATTTGCTTCTTCTCTGTGCTAAAAACTTTATGTTTTCCCCTCGATCTTTCAGAAGACTGAAGAAGAATATCAATCTTATTTCAGGAGTCTTCTTTAACATCTACTCCATAAATCCTCAAGGACAACATCTCTAGATCTATCTACAAGTTCCTGGATTTCAACAAGACAAGGCTAAAGACCTACACCCTCCGCAAGGCTCCATGCTTTCTGAACATCTCAACATTTCAGAAGGAGCTTTGACAATATCCATCCACTGAGTCTTATCTGTTGAATAGATAAAAGAGAAGATACCATCAACTCTCTCAACCTACTGTATAAAGGGTTTATTAATTCCCTTCAAAAGTTTATTGTTGGTTTTTGGGCACTTGATCAAAAGCCTAAAGGGTTGTGAGATCTCCCTGTAAATAGATCTGGTGGTGGCAGTCACCAGATCAAAAACCTGATAGTGGATTCCTACCAGGGTGGTAGAAGAATGGATGTACGCAGTTTGGGGAACCACTATAAAATTCTTGTATTGTCTAGTTGTTCATTTTCTCTTTGTTTTGCTGTGCTGTGACAGTGTAGTTTAGCTTAGTTTCCATTTTTTTTATACTACTACTATTATCACTTATTTCTCTGATAATTTTTTTAGCCAGAAAGTTTTAAGTTACTCTATTCACCCCACCCCCTACCCCCTCTAGAGCAAATCAGGTCTATCCCCTAACTTTCAATTAGTATAATAGATTATCAATTACCTAAGTTGTATTTCAATGTAGAAATTTGATCTTATTTTGGGCATGACTTGACTGGATTAGCATCATGCTAGGATTGACTGCGCAGCAAAGCAGATCATGTTGAGGCACGGAGATTCTAAAGTCATCTTCTAAGGTATTAGATTTGTACCTCGATTATTATTATCTTTTATTCAGGCCATTAAAGCCCATGCGTAGGGGGACAAAGTTTTTATGATATGTTTTGAGCTGAAGGAGATAGAGGTAGCATCAAGGATGTACTAGTGATTCAGGATTTTCCTGATGTTTTCCCGAAAAAGCTACCGGGTTAACCCCCGCTTAGAGAAGTATAATTCCAAATGTCCCTGTAAGAACTAGCAGTGTTTCTCGTTCAGTTGGAAATGTTAGTGGAATCAAGATTTGATCGCCCCAGTTCAACACCCTGGGGAGCTCTTATTTTGTTTGATAAGAAGAATGATGGATCACTGTGATTGTATATAGACTACTAGTAGCTCAAACGGCTAACAGTGTGAAACACATATCCCTTGACCCAGATCAATGAGCTATTCGATCAGCTGGTGGGAGAGCATTGGTTCTCCAAGCTAGATTTTTTATCGGGGTACTATCAGTTGAGTATACAGGAGAAAGATATCTAGAAGACAGCTTTTTAGCTCGAGATATGGCTTATATGTGTTCATTTTAATATCATTGGGACTCACAAACGCCCCCTCTACATTCATTAGCCTAATGAACAGGCTGTTTGAGCCGTATTTGGATGTCTTTGCCATCGTATTCATTGATGGTATTTTTGTCTACTTAAGGACGAAGAAGGAACATGCAGGGCACTTGGCCTTAGTTTTGGAGAAGCTGAGGGTGCCCTGGTTTTTGCTAAGTTTAACAAGTGCGAGTTCTGGATCCGAGAAGTTGCTTTCTTGGTCCATATTATCAGTGGAGCTGAACTAGCAGTTGATCCGACCAAGGTGTGTGTCGTGAAGGAGTGGTTGCCTTTGAGGTTAGCGACCGATGTACGATGTTTTTTCGTACTCGCTGTGTATTATCATAACTTCGTGGAATTATTTTAGAAAATCGCTCTCCCCATCACCTCTCTGAGGAAGAAGGGTGTACCTTTTATCTGGGAACTTAGGTGTGAGGCTGCATTCCAAGTGCTGAAGGACTGCCTTACCTCCATGCCAATCCTTGCCCTCCCATTTGGGAAGGAAGGATTCCAGATTTATACTGATGCATCCTATTAGGTCATGGGGGTAGTATTGATACAGCGTAGGCACGTGATTGTGTACGCTTCTAGATAACTTATGAAGCATGAAATGAATTACCAAGTGCATTACTTAAAGCTGGGAGCAGTGGTCTTCACCCTAAAGATTTGGAGGCATTATTTATATGGCTTCCACTGCGAAATTTTTTCAGATCATAAGAACTTGAAGTACATCTACACCCAGAAAGATGTTGGTATTACCATTATGATCTGGAAGTGATCAAGCATGTAGCCTCACTGACAACACAGTATGAGCCTATCAGGGTCGCACGTAAGAGCATTTGGAGAATTTAGATGATTGGATTATGTTGGTTTTACTCATATGAGATGAGTAAAGGACTGGACTCAGCCAGGCATTGAGTGTGTTAAGTCTAATCTGTCAGGCGCTGAGAGCGTTGAGACCATTCGACGCCTTTGTCGAGTTAAATGTTGACTTGTCGAAATAGGAGTTGAGAGCATCGAGTTCACTCGACAATCCGTCGAATCAAGTGTTGATTTGATGAGTCTGGTGCTGAGTGCGATGAGTCTACTCGATGTTTTGTCGAGTCAAATGTTGATTTGTCAAGTTAGGAGTTGAGTGCACTCGATGCTTCATCGAGTCAAATGTTGATTCGTCGATTCAAGTGTTGAGGCCACTCTCAGGCATTGGGTGTGTTATGATCACACGATGATTTGTCGAGTCAAGTGTTCACTCGTTGAATTAAATATTCCAAGTGTTACGGGTCTGTCGATGGCGACGTCCTTCTAATGTTTATCGCTTTGGGTATAAATAGGAGCTGCTTTATGGTTTTATGATAGAAGAAACCAAGCGATAAGTACGGAACTGTTGCACTGTTCTAAACCAAAGAGAATAGGCCCGACGGAAAGCGTTTTTGAAAGTGCCGATCTCATCACCATCACCGAGCCTGGTTCCTGCGAGTGTCGTCGCCGCCACTTCTGGACCAGACCTAGTAGTCTATGAAGACGCAGAGTGCTTTTTTCCAACCTAGATCTTGTGTGAAAAGAGTCTAAGGGTTCTCCTGTTAGTGTGGATCATCTGTAGAGGCGTGGACATTATTCTGCGCTCCGAACTCCAGCCGACAGTGATCGATAGATTTCTTGGAGCATCTTGGTTTAGTAGTGACTTAATCCCGCAGAGGTAAATTTTATTTATAGTGATTTTATTTCTTGATTAATGTTCATCGCAAGATCCATATCTTTTGGGTTTTTCTTGTTTTCCTATTCTGCTGCCCACAAGTGTTGTGGAAAGTATCTAATGTCTACCTAAATCACTTAGATGTGTTGACTAGATGATGTCTGTGTCTTTTCACGGAATAAAAAATTACTTCGAAATGCAAACATACAGAACACAGAGATTTTTAGTGGTTCCCCGTGTTGGGTACGTTCACTGTCCCGCCTCACCTATCTACCACAAAGAGATAGATTCGGCTACTTCACCTCTCTCAGATTTCAAAAAATCATACACAACAGAGCTGCATGTAACATGCCACTTGCAATTAGACCCCTCTACTTAGGTTGGGTTAGGTCATGTGGTGGGGCATGGGTTTAGGCTAGGTTTGAACCATGAGATTAGGGTTTATCCACATGGGGCCCACAACAGGGCCCAAGGTAGTCTAAGTCAAACCAGCCCCAAATTGGGGTCCTAGCCACACATTGATTCCACCACTGCATCCCTAACCCTAACACCAACCTAAGGGAACCATAAGCCATGTCACAAGGTCACCAATTGACTAGAGTTGACCCAAGTCAACCATAGTCTTAATTTGGTCAAACCCACACCTAAAGTCCCAAATAGTCCAAGTGGGGCACCACCATGGCCCAACCTAAGTTGGGTGTTGTCATAGGGTCCATGACATTCAGGTGGGGTTAGCCCACTAACCAAGTTGACCAAGTCAACCCTAAAAGTCAACAAAGTCAACATGAGGCCTATAGGAAGAAAGAGTGAACCAAGCCCACTCCCAATGGGTAAAGCCCACTAACCATGGCCCATGGCTAGCACAAGTGGTCAAAGACAGCTCCTACCCCTCTGAATTAGGAGAGAGAACACATGCATGGGGGTAAAATTTGAATTTTGGGGGAAAAGAGGAGAGAGAAGGAGGAAGGGAATAGTGGCCATGTGGACCTCCTTCTCTCAGCCCAAGTAGCTGGCTGAGCTTCTCAGAGATATTCCTGCAAGGTGGAGCAATTTGGGGACATCTGGTTTCCAGGAGGAGTTTCCAAAGTTTGGTCGGCCACCCCCCCCCCCCCCCATAACTCCAACTCCTCTCACAGCCACTCCCAGCTAAAAGCAAGCCCACCATCATCTCCAGTGAGCTCATACGAGTGGAAATCGACATCTGGAACAAGGAATTTGCTGGAGAAACCAGGAAACGAGAAGGATTCGCCGGAGCAAGCTCGGTCATGGCTCACCACCGACAAACTCGCCGCCAAGCCTCAATTTGGGTTCGTTTCACCTCACCTCTCACCGTACTAGATTTCTAGATATACTAGGAGAGACATCGGGCTCAATTGAGCCTGATACCATGAGAGTAGAGAGCAAAAATCCGTGCTTTTTCTTCTTGCTCGGGATCGCCGGAGGAGCCGCCTCCAGCAGCCCCACCGCCGAGAAACGCCAGCCACCACCTCAACGAAGGTGGTGGCAATAATCGCCGACGGTGGAGCCGGCCCAAGTGGCCGGAAATGAGAAATCTTGTTGATCAAGGTCGGGCTCATCCCAGCCGTTGGCTCTAGGTAGGGGATGAACGGATGTCGTCCATTTCATTTTATTTGATTAATGGATTATTTTGTTATGAATAGTTAATCATATGTCACACATTTATACAGATATTGCATGTTAACAATAGGACTCTTAAATGCAAATTCAGATCCAGACATCAAAATGAATATTGTAGGCCTACGTATTACCTTCAATTTGCCACCCTAAACATGAGATTTAGAGCAGTAGGGCTCCCTGTACAACCAATCTACTAGGACTGGTCCTAGGCTAGGGTAGAAATTTTATCGAATGCCCATGCCAAAACGACAGTCCACATGACCCAAACTTTTGGGTATTTGCTTGATTAGGTCAACCTTAGACCCAGTAAAAATATGAGAATTTTTGGAAGAAATTTTCCTATAGTTTTTGTGAAAATACATATAATTAAATTAATTGAATATTTGGATAAATACAACTCCAAATGACTCCAAATTTTGGTGGCATCTACATTGGGTCAATATCTGACCATGATAAAAAATTTCAGCCTCTTTGGGCCTTTGAACGTTGGGTAAACCCACTTGCATGTGTTTGATGTATATAGGCTTGGGGTGCCTTTAGCAAAACTTTATATAATGGGGATTTAGCCCATTTGGAACATGAAAGGTCTATCAAATCTTGGTCAGAGGATTATTAGGGTGAAATACACCTTCAACAGAAGTAATGGGGTTTTTTGGGATGAAAAATCCCATTATTTGGAATTTTTGAGTATTAGGCCATTTAAAGACAAAAATTTGAAAATAGGGTTATTTATGAGTAAAAATTCTCAAATTTGGTTAAGAACTCAAGGGAGTCATATTTAACACATGGAAAATTTTATGGGTCTGTTAGATGATTATATTTTGAAATTATGTAGAATTTACAATTTTGCCCTTTTATGGTAATTATATAAAAATGATGGAAATTCAGCAGGAATATTATGGAAAACTTTCTAGTGTTTTAAATATGTATTTGTGACCTTGTGTAATTTTCTTGATATTTTTGGATGCTTCTATAGGTTTAAAATCCAAATAATGGCATTTTTCTAATATTTGTCATATGTATGTTGGTAAACTAAATTACTGTTTTGGATTATTAAATTTTGTATTTGGTATTATTTCAGCAATTTATATCTGCAATAATGTTCCTAGAATTTTTGGAAGCATATTTAATGTACTTCATTTGTAAGTGGGAAATTCATGGATTTAACTCTAAATAAAAATTAAATGGAAATATAAATGGAAAAATTACAATTCTTGGGAACCAGTCATAATTAGCCTAGATGATCATCAAGAAAATTTATTAGACCAGGGGGATCATTTGATATAGTACTTCTTGTATAAAGTGACATAGGCCACTCAATTAAAGGATTTAATTTAAGGTCATATGATTTAGAAAAAAAGTGAAAACTCCACACATTCAATACAATATATCATAACATCCCATGATAAATGACTAGGGTCATTTTGGCCAAGAAATTGGAAGTCATACTTTATGGGTGGTAGTAGGTCATGTGTTGCGTCTAGCTCAGATTGTATATGTTACTAGGACCGCAGGGGGATAAGAATAAACATTCAGATGGTAAATATTTTTGGAGAATAAACCCTGGTTGGTCTACTATAGGTCATTTCTTGGTTAGGAGAGATGTAGCGCAAATCCTAAGATAGTAATTATAACAAAGGCCGGAGGAAGACCGCCGCCCTTCTATTAACATCTTAAGTCACTAGGATCACTCCAGAGTAATAATGAGAGCGGAATATGGACAAAGGGTAGACACTAATAAGAGTAAATATCCTTGAGAAAGAGAGCGTTGGGATTCAACCCATCATAGTTCCTAGTGCCCTCGAGAGCCCTTCACCGGGCATGCCTTGGGCAGTCCTGTGATTAACCCTAAACTACTATGTGTAACTAACACTAGACATGAGTAGCCTAATAGGTTAAGGCATTGTGGTTTATTCTCACCCGTGATGGGTTTGAGGGATTTGAATAAGTGCACAAATGTGCTATCTCACCCGTGAGGGGTTGGACGGTTTCAGGACTGTTTGGTCCTGCGAGCTGGAGGCTCGGGTTGGAATATCTTGCATGTGCATAAACTTGTGGCGGGTCATGGGGTACTGGGCCAATCGTCACACCGATGGCAGTACGGTGGCTCTGGCGAGGTGTTATGGTTTGAGGGGCCAGTGGGTTGTTTTACGCTGCGGTCTGGAGGACGATCCCTGAAAACGCACACTCGACCAAAAATACTGGTGGGTAGACAGCAAATAGTACGTATAGACTCTAGAGTGCACCTAGGACGTGTACAGAGGCGTATGGGAGGTCTAGGCCTGGTAGTGTGACACCCGCCTAGGAGTGGAGACGCTCGCTCCACTACTATCGTAGCCACAACAGTGGTACTAGAGAGTGATGCTATCTCCAAAAAGTGGGAACTAAAAGTATGTGATCACAGAGTTGTCTGTGAGTTGCAATTACATGAACCATAATACGCATGCATATCATTCATTCATAACTAGGTCATATGCACCATGGATCATTATCATATAAATTAGTATGAGCTCTTTTATATGATAAGTTATATTTCTGGAAACCTTAACTTATACGTTTGTATGACATTCATATAAGTTAAGGTACTTCTGTGATGGTAGTATTAGCTTATTACATTTGTTGTCTTTACTTAGCTTTCCTGCAGTACTTATCTATTTACTGCACTTTACCTGTTCCTGTATAGTTCTTTTTCTTTCCTGCACTGTATATATAGAATTGCTAGAATAGAGATATTGATGTATATATACTTGTTAGTATAGTTCCATTGTCACCTGCTCCCTTGTTGTCCTCTGCTTCGTCCTCCCGCCCAGTGCCTAGGAGTTGCGGGGCGAGGTGCGGAGGAAACGACTTAGTCTTTTGACTAACGGTCGGTGTTACCAATCATTTTAGGAGCTCGAGGAGATGGAGCACCAGCAGGATGAGGTGGCAGGAAGTGAGGAGCTGATACCACCACCACCTACTACTACTACTACTGCAGCTCGACGTCAGGTGGGACGAGTTCTCTGAGGATAGTGTAGCTTTCGCTTGTTGTTATTTATGAGAGATATATTTCACATCATGTACTGGGCATAAACCCCTTTTTCTCTACTTTATATACTCATGTCGGACTGATGTACTCTATTTATTATGAGATATTACTGTGACTTGTGGACTAGTGGTTGCTTTATATACTGCTTTTACTTCTTACTCTCTTTTGGTCAACAGGTTATGTGCTCGTTCTAGACGGCAGAATCGGCGTGTTGCGGTGTCGACTAACCCGTGTGTTAGTTCCACCGTAAGACGGCGGTCTGGGCATAAGACCAGATTAATTCCTTGGTAAGGGGGAAGGGTCTTACATACTTGTATCACTTGAACAAACGATCATAAGAGAAGAAGTCCACATCACTGGGCAACCCCGCTCGAGCATTAGTTTGCGGACAAACTATGCAGCGGAAGCAATGGTGTGCCCATGTGTAAAAAGTCACATAAAACATTCCACATAAGCAATGAGTTAGGCCAATTCTAATATAAACCTTACCTTTGTGTAGCCTCCCAGGGTCACCGTACCGTAGAGTGTGGCTCCTTCCCCTCTGAATCCCACTGCTTTTCTACAGACAGAGATGGGCCAGACCTTGGTGACCATCTTTGAGGCCTTCAGGGCCTAGCTGGTTCCGGCACAGCTACCGAATTCGGGATCAAACTGGCTGAGTGCGTTCAAGAGTTTGTCCCTGCCCATGTACCACGGGACGGAGAACGCAGTAAAAACGGAGGAATGGCTCGAGGCTATACATGAGATGCTGGCAGACATCAGCTGCCCTATCAGCGAGGCAGTTCATTTGGCGACTAACGCACTGGATGCCCATGCGAAGAGGTGGTGGAAGTTCATGATGGACTCCACCTATGCACATAGAGATCTGTCAGAAATATCTTGGGAGGAGTTCGGTGAAGTATTCTTGTACCACTTTGTGTACACCACAGATTGAGATGAGTTAAAAGAGAGGTTCTTGAACCTCAAGCAAGGGACCAGATCATTGATTGAGTACCAGAGGGAGTTTTCCCACCTTGCCAGGTTCGCGGGGGTATATGATACAGACGACAGGAGGTATACTAAGAGATTCTACCGGGGCCTTAGAGACAACTTAAGGCAGGCCATACTGTTCATCTCTCACGACACATCAGCTCAGATCATCGAGATGGCCAAGAAGCTGGAGGCGAACCAGCTGATGGTGCAGTATAGAGGAAAGAGACCACATGATGGGTTGTTCTGTGGGGAGAATAGCCGGGATGTAACGTCCCGAAAATTGTATTTGAGTCGGTCGCGAAAAAGCGGATTTTTGGTGCCTGTATAGGGGTACACGGCCTAGGACACGAGCGTGTCCAAGGCTGTGTCTGGCAGGTGTTTTTGTCTGTTTTCATCCCGAGAAGGACACGGCTAGAAACATGGCTAAGTGACACGGGCGTGTTATTTGACACGGGCGTGTGCCTAACCGTATGCCTACTCGTGTGCTTTTGGGTCGTGTCCGTTGCCGTGGCGGTTATGCGTGACACGCCCACGAACACGGGCGTGTCGAGGAACCCGACATGGGCGTGTCAGGTGAGACACGGGCGGGTCTCTGCCCGTGTGTATTACCTCCTTTTGACGATCGTTCCTGGAGCGAGGCACATGGCCTGGGACACGGCCGTGTGCCAAGCCGTGTTCGGCCCAGGTCTGGAGATTTTTGAACGGATCTGAGCCGTTCGTTTTCTTTAATTAAGATCCAACGGCCCAGATGGTTTCCTGCTCTGTTAAGGCCGGAAATAGGGGAGTTAATCCTTCCTTTCTCTCCAACCATTCTCTCTCTCAAGGAGTTGGAAAGAGGAGGAAGAAGGAAGGGATTCCGGCCGCCGGCGGAGCATCAGAGCACCGTTTCGAAATTTGAGAGCGTATATGTAGAGTAACGTTCGTTGCGAAGATTTCCATCTGTGTAGTTTTTCCATGGAGCCAAAGCGGACTACAAGGGTAACGATTCTCTACTTGAGCATGTGAAGCTCTTTCTTTCTGCATAGGGAATCCCGCTCTCGCGAGTGTGTAGTGAGTGCGTGGTGTTCGTTGGGGTTGATGTGAATAATCCCCCTTGTGTTGCATATAGAGTCCGGAATCGTAAGTACGGGCATAGGCATTGTGTGTGAATCCTACCCGGACGTGTATTGTCTGGATCGGTGATGTTGCATTTGATATGTTTTGCCGGATAAGACTCCATGCTTTGGATTTTTCGGGTTTCTACGCGGTATATTGCAGCAGGGATCCTTGGAGGTTAGCTTCAAGGCGCACCCAGAAAACTGAACGGAAACGTGTTCTGCTAACTTGGCGGTCTGGGAACCGGCCTTGATCATAACTTGGTTATGAGATTGTTTGGAAAATTTTGGGATCCGAGAGAAGCTTGGCCCGCACGTAGGACTTAAATTGTATATGCGGCGTGAGCAATGGGCAAGTGGTATTGGACCTAGGCTATGTGGTACGGTTCGAGAGATCCGAAAAGGGCACTGGCCGTTGGCATAGTCGGGAGCCTTAGACTGTGGTCAGAAAGGCTAAATGCTCACTTGGTTGCCATCTTTGGGATGGTGGTGAAGCCACGAAATTGACCGGATTCACCGTTAATGTACCCTGAGTGCACGGGTTGTATGGCCGTGCGAGCCTACCCCTGTGGTGAAATATATAATTGCACTTTATTGTTTAGCTGGGCTAATGTTATGCAGGGAAAGAGCATCGCCGTCTCGAGTGAGGGGCCGGGTCATTATAATTTGGTCGGCTTTTGGCTGACCGTTGCTTTGTTTTCCACCGTGCGGTGGAATTGTGCTTGCAGGTGCTGCCGAGCCGAGTACCAAATAGCAGGCTGGAGCCCATATTGCTGTGCCGTCCCTAGAAGGCCGTAAAGAATAGTTGCACTTTACTTTTGTCATGTGTGGCCGGACTGCGAGCCGATGTATGGAAAACACTATTTATTAAGTGAACTATTGTAAGGCCATAAGGCCATGTACCTTTCAGTGTATTTTGGGTTTCTTTCTAGTAGTGTGGTATGGACATTCATGTTTATTAGATTTAAGTTTGGGTTCTTTCAACTTTAAATGCTTCTGCTAGAATGCTCTGTGTAGGTCGAGTAGTCTTAATTGGATAGTTTGTATATTCTTATATAACCCTTCCGACTGTCTGTGGTATATGGCGTAGGGTTCCAGCTGGACCTTTTGTTATATGCCATGCGACGGATGGGGGTGTTACAATTTGGTATCAGACTTCTGGTTACGGTCAGGCCTAAATGAATTCGTGGGAGAATTCTTTTAAGGGGTGGTGAGCACAGGTGTGCGTCATCGTTATAACATCCAAAAGAACCCATGAATGTCCACTTAGGAATGAAAAATACGCTTGTTTTATGGAATCTGAGTGTTCCAATGATTGTTTTTAGCAATTTGGTTGCCGTCTAATCGTGTGTCTTTGCTACTATAGGTGCTAGGAGCGGTGCTGGTCAGTCAGAGCGTCTGCAATCGGCGGAAAGTAGTGCACCAAGGGACGTTCCTACTACACCTCCTTCAGCGGAAACCATCAGGATGGTGGCTGAAGCCGTGTTTGCAATGATAAATGCCCAACCTGCAGGGCAAATGCATCGCGCACCTCCTGCGAATGAGCAAGAACCGGTTAGGGTGGTAGAGCCTAGAGTAGTGGAGCGCGTAGCAGTTGATCTGGTAGAGCCGAGGTGAGCTACGGAGAAGCATCTTAAGCATGTAATGAGCTTTAATCCTCCGAGGTTTGATGGGGTTGGAACGCCAGCTCAAGCTAAGGACTGGCTCTCTTCGATAAAGAGGGTCTTGACAGCCACATTAACTGAGGAGTGACAGAAGACTACCATAGCGACTTTTCTTTTGGTGGGTGAAGCGAGGCATGGTGGGATGAGTTGGAGTTTCATCTCTTAGTGGGTAGGCAGCTTGCTGATGTGCCTATGGAGGAATTTTCGAGGCTGTTCCTAGCCAGATTTGTACCCTCTGCTCAGAAGTTGGAGATGGAGAATCAGTATCTTGGGCTGACTCTAGGATCCAGAAGCGTGGACGAGTATCTTCATGAGTTCACACGGTTGGGTCGTTATGCTGGTACTACGTTTATGGAAGAAGAACGGAAGACCAACCGGTTTTATGAGGGTCTACGAGGCGACCTACAACTATTACTTGCTGGGCCTAAGGCGCAAGACATCCTAGCCTTGGTCAATTCGTCTCGATCGTTGGAGAAGGTTGTTAGGAAAGTTCAAGAGAAGAAGGACCCAGGAGAAAAGAAGTCCGAGTTCAAGGTGCCAAATAATAAGTCAAATTTCCGCAGATGGAAAAAGAAGCGGAGGACTTCGAACTCAGCCCCTTCGGCTGATGCGTCGGGGGCAAATACAAGTCGAGTCCCAGGAGCTTGCTACAACTGCGGGAAGACGGGGCATTTTACTCGTGAGTGTTGGAGCGGACGTTCAAAGTCCGAGAGGAAGTCTGGAGTGACTTATGAGGAGAAAGGGAAGGCGGTGGAGTCAAACACGTCCCATCATGCTCCAGCCCAGCCTAGAGTCTACAACCTTGGTCTACAAGAGGCCATAAAGCAGGCGGACGTGGTGACATGTAAGAGTTAAATTGTAGTGGTTTAACTTTTATAGTTGTTACCTTTGTATTTGTTAGCTTACTTTCGTTGGTGCTAGGCTTTGTGTTGATATTTGAGGTTCCGGCGATAGCACTGTTTGATACGGGAGCATCGCATTCCTTCTTGTCCGAAATATTCATATCGTGCATCGGGGTTCCGTCCTCGATGGCAAAGGATAAGTTGGATGTGTTGTTGCCCAATGGGTGCTCAATGCACACGGATAGGGTCTGCGTTGTGAAGGTTTGGATTGGAGACCGGGAGTTTGTTTTGCGAGCATTGGTTCTACCGTTAGTACAGTTCGACGTAATATTCGGTATGGATTGGCTCTCGGAGCAGGGTGCATGCATTGATTGCAACCGTAAGGAAGTTAAGTTGGGTTAAAACACTGATCGGGAGATGATTTTCGCGGGCATGAAGGGGTCGGGTAATATCTTGATGTTGGCCCTTCAGGTGATCAAGGCAGCTCGGTCTGGGGCAGAGATATTTATCACATTAGTGCAGACTTCGACGCCTAAGCCTAGTTTGGAGAGCATCCCAGTCGTGTCCGAATATTCTGATGTGTTCCCAGATGATCTCCCAGGAGCCCCTCCTTAGCGGGAGATTGATTTTACCATTGAGCTGGTACCGGGTGCCAAACCGGTGTCGCGCTCTCCATATCGGATAGCGCCAAGAGAGATGGCAGAGTTGAAGGTGTAACTACAAGAGTTGCTAGAGCAAGGTTATGTGCGTCCAAGTTCGTCGCCTTAGAGCGCACCAGTTCTCTTTGTTAAGAAGAAAGATGGGAGCTTGCGGGTTTGTATCGACTACCGAGAATTGAACAAGCTTACGGAGAAGAACAAATATCCGATCCCGAGGATTGACGATCTATTTGATCAGTTGGTTAGGTCAACGGTATATTTGAAGTTAGATCTGAAGTCCAGTTACTACCAGTTGAGGATAAGGGAGAGCGACATCCCAAAGACAGCATTTAGTACGCGGTTTGGGCATTATGAGTTCACGGTCATGTCGTTTGGGTTGACGAATGCGCCATCCGTTTTTATGAATCTAATGAACAGGACATTCAGAAAGTACCTGGATCGTTTCGTGATAGTATTTATTGATGATATCCTGGTGTACTCGCAGTGTGAGGAGGACCATTACAATCATCTTCACATGGTGTTGGAGACTTTGAGAAGGAATCAGTTGTATGCTAAGTTCTCCAAGTGTGAATTATGGGTATCCTCGATAGCGTTCCTTGGTCATGTTGTCAGTGGAGATGGGATAGCTGTGGATCCGGCGAAGTTAGTGGCGATACGAGAATGGCTTGCTTTGACTACAGTGGCAGAGGTCCGGAGTTTTGTGGGGCTTGCTGGCTACTACATGCGCTTCGTAGAGAACTTCTCGCGGATAGCGCTACCACTCACGACGTTGTCTAGGAAGGATCAGAAGTTTGTGTGGTCTCTTGAGTGCGAACAGGCTTTTGAGGAGTTGAAGAGGCGGTTGACCACATCGCCTATTTTATGTTCGCCAAGTGGAACCGAAGGGTTCGAGATCTATAGTGATGCTTCGGGTAATGGTTTGGGCTGTGTTCTGTTACAGCATGGGAGAGTGATAGCCTATGTTTCACGACAATTGAAGCCTCATGAGTGAAATTATCCGGTTCACGACTTAGAGTTTGCGGCCGTGATATTTGCTTTAAAGCTTTGGAGGCACTACCTGTACGGTGTGAAGGTCGATATTTACACCGATCATAAGAGCTTGAAGTACCTGTTAGACCAAAAGGATCTGAACATGAGGCAGCGGAGGTGGATGGAGTTCTTAGGGGACTACACCTTCAAGATACATTATGTGCCTGGGAAGGGAAATGCAGTGGCGGATGCGTTGAGTCACAGGACTCCGGCGCAGGACAACTGGTTATCGGGACATGATGAGAGATTGGTCCATGAGTTGGAGGCTTTGGAGATATCTTGCGTCGACAAGCAATCTAGTGCTGAGGCGAAACTGTTTTGGACAGAGGTGCAGTGTAACCTAGCTGATAGAGTTCGGCGGGCTTTGGTTCAGGATAACAACATGAAGCAGATCTTGGATGAATCATTGGATGGGTCAAATTCCAAGTTTGCTGTTGAGGATGGGTTGTTAAGGAAGGACGATCGCCTATGCATTCCTAGTGCGGGTAATCTTCGGGAGGAGTTGATATATGAGGCTCATCATACCAAGTACTCAATCCACCCGGGGAGCACGAAGATGTATAGAGACATGAAGAAATTATTCTGGTGGCCAGCATTGAAGAAGGATGTAGCACTTTATGTGGACAAGTGCCATACTTGTGCATTGGTGAAGGCGGAATGCCAGAAGCCCGGAGGTTTCTTGAAGCCCCTACCTATCCCAGAATGGAAATTCGATGACATATCTATGGATTTTGTGCATGGTTTGCCGAAGTCACAGAAGGGAAACAACGCCATTTGGGTGGTCGTAGATAGGTTGACAAAGGTGTCACACTTTATTCCGAACAGGAAGGAAGATCCGGTGGAAAGGTTATCCAAACTCTACGTGGAGAATATTGTACGATTGCATGATGTGCCCCGCAGTATTGTTAGTGACCGCGATGGACACTTTACGTCGAAGGATTGGAGGTTGGTGCATAGTATGTTGGGAACTAAGCTGAGTTTCAGCATAGCCTTTCATCCACAGATGGATGGTCAGACCGAGAGGGTCAACAGGACTATGGAGGACATGCTTTGCATGTGCGTCCTAGATTTTGGAAAGCATTGGGAGGATCACCTGTACATGGTGGAGTTTGCGTACAACAACAGTGTTGGGTACATTGGAAAATGTGTACCAGATTTAAAGAAGCCTCACCCTACTCTATGATATACATCAAGGTGTATTTGATGTGCTTTGAGTTTATATGTGCAGGTTAAGTAATTGCAGGAAATGCAGAAAAGTTTCTAAGTCCATGTGTTGACACCCAGAGGTGAAGTGTCGACACTTATGAAGGCTTGTGTCGACACCTAGAGAAGATGTGTCGACACTTGGAGTAATTGTGTCGACACCAGGAAAGGCAGAGTCGACACCAGAAGAAAAGTGTCGACACATACCGGCAGTGTCGACACACTGTGAAGAATTGTCAACATAATCTGTGTCGACACTTAGAGGCAGTGTCGACACTCAGAGAAACTTTGTCGACATCAAATGTGTCGACACCAGGATGCTGTGTCGACACTCAGCAAGCTTCAACAAAGTTAAAGTACTTGTGTCGACACAAAGGAGATGTGTCGACACTCAGCAAGTTTCAACACATGAAGGCATGTGTCTACATAAAGGAGATGTGTCGACACTCAGCAAGTTTTCAACATAAGAAGGCATGTGTCGACACAAAGAAGTTGTGTCGACACACAGCAGAATTCGACTAAGTATTAAAGAAGAAGTACTTGTGTCGACACACAGAATAAGTGTCGACACATTCAATAGAAGGATTGTGTCGACACATAGAATCAGTGTCGACACATTCTGAAGAAGCAGTGTCGAGAAGCTGTTACAACAACACAAGGAGTTCTGTCGACACCATCAAGGCTAGTGTCGACACTTAGTCTACTTATGTCGACACTTGGTCTATTTGTGTCGACACGTAATGACTATCTGTCTCGACACTTTCAGACAGTGACAGTGATTTCAAGAAGTGACTGGATGACTTGACAGCTGCCATTTCAACCGGTCAACTGCAACTGTCAAAGCTGCCAGAAGGTTGTTAGAAACTGGATCAACCAGTTACCTTGGAGGAAGACTATATAAAGACCTTTATCCTTCAACAGAAAAAGAAATGACAATAAGAGAAAGATAATCAATCAACAGATTATTCATTGAAGATCAATAACAGATTGAAAAGATTTGAAGACCTTCGACAGAAGATCTAAGGAGTTGGAAAGAGAGAGCTTCTTCTAAGAAGAGCAGCTGCTGAACAAGGCTGTAAAGTAAGATTTAGATTGAGATCTGAATCTCAAGACAGAAGTTGATTGAAGATCATCTTCACAGGAGATTCAACCCTACTGAGTTCTAATTCAAGAAGCTTTGAAGAAAGCTAAGGGAGGTTGATCTCTGCCAAGTTCTTCTAAGAACTCATCAAGAAGCCAGTCAACTCATCTCTCTCTTTCAGAGTTGTGGTTAATTACTTTGTATAATCAAATTTCTATAGGATCTTGTATAGATCTGAGTTGTAAGCCTATTTTATAAAGGCTGAGTGTTGAAGCCAAAATTTGACTCCGACAAGCGTTCACAAAATTGGGGCGTAGCCGACACCTACTTGGCCCAAGCTCGACCTCCGACTGATCGTGAAGGACTAAGGAAAACTGGCCCAAAGCCGCAGCAGGGAGGTCCCACCGCTTACCCGGAAGGTCACAGAGAGCTTCCCCTCCAAAGCCAAAAGCTGGGCTTGGAGTTCCTCAGAAGACTGTGCCAAATGGATCCTCTTAAGAGTCTCAAAAGTCCCCTTCTGAAGAACCCCTATGGGCTTATTTATAGATTTCAGAATCTGAACTGCCAATAACAAAACTGCACCGGCTTGAAATTACCGGGGTACGCTTGGCTGGGTCTGCCAACAGCCGAACTCCGCTGTTCTGAGGAGCTATACGCAGTCTACCAAGGGTAAGAGGGTAAAAATACCCGGGGTAGAAGAGTAAAAACCCCTGCTTTGACAGGAAAAATAAAAAAGCCTTCTCTCCCCCTGGCGAGAGGAAAGACACCTGCCGGCGAGAAGGACCCACCGCCCGTCTCGCCGGCGCCTCTCGCCCTTGGAGGTCATCTCGCTTCTGGAGGCCCTCTCACCTCTGGGTGGGGGCATTTTGCCCCTTGGAGAGCCCATCATCTCGCCGCTTGCGAGTGGGCCCTCCTGGTCCCCTTTGCCTATCTCGATCTGTTTGCTTCTTGAGGGCTCTTTGCAAGCCCGAGGTTGTACACAATCCCCGCTCTTTTTGAGATTACTCTAAGCTCAAAAAGAATGTTCAACCGAGGCTCGTTATTCAAGGTGCATTAAAAAACGTATTTATGAGGAATCTTCTGAGGCCCCCACCGGGGCCTATAAATATATGACTCCTGCCCTGCACTCCTGATGCCTCGCTCTGCATATTCTTCTTCTTCCCTGTTCTCGAGTTTTACAGAATGATGCACAGTCAAAGTTTTCGCGAACGTCTCGCACTGGTGCGAGAGCAACATAAGGCCAACGTGGCTGCTTTTACCTCTTCTCTGGTTCGTCCCCTCGCCCCATCGTCTCGCTCGAAAAAGACGAAGGCTGGGGGCCCTTCACCTGTAGCAGTAGATTCGTCTCGCGTCTCTTTGAAACCTGTCCCCACTCCCCATGCGCCCTCCACGGAAAAAGAGGTGGGTACTCGCTATTACCACTGTTATTTCCGCGACCGGGTGCTCTTTTGTTGACTAATGCTTTTTCAGGGGGCTCTTGTGGTTCCGCCGTCCCCGAAGAGTCCGCGAGATGGTTCTGCTGTCCGTTGCGAGGAGCTTGATTCGCTGCCCTCATCTACTCCTCCAACTACTCCCAGCGAGAGGAGGGACGACCCCTCCCCGGCCGTCGATACCTCTCGCCGCCCTGGTAAGGGACCTTCCCTTGCCCTTTTGAATCCCCTTCGCTACTCTCACTCTCTCCTGCGAGTGCCTCTTCCACCTTGCCTCTGCACCCCTTGCGCAGATTCTCGGGCCAACTCTCCTATTGAGGAGCAGCCAAAGCAACTCCCCGTCTCGCCTCCTCTTGCAGACGGGATTGAAGACTATCTGGGCGATCCCTCAGATCCAGTGGAGATGAAGCGGAAGACGGGTGAGCTCTTCCGGAAGCACGCGCGCCTCATTCACTCCTTGACTTTAGACAAACAGGCCGCGGAGAAGCGCATCGAGTCGCTGGAGGGCGAGTGCGCTCGTCTATCTTCTGGAGCCAATGCCGAGCTGGATGTCAACGGCCCCGACCCCGAGGCCATCATCGATGAGACCGATATGCAGCTCCGTCTCGCGCGGCGTGGTCTTAAAACCATCTGTTCCTTCCACTCGCGGAGTAGACCTCCTCGCGGGGGAGCTCGTGGCGGCCGCTGGGAATGGCGCCCATACTGAAGAATGTCCGTCCCGCTATCCATCTTTTTTCTTCTTCTCGAAAGATTTGTAATAATGGTAGTCCCGCCAAAGTACGCAGAGAGCTTGGCCTCCTGCGGGATGATGTCTGATCATAAATATATTTTTCAAGGCTTAATTTTTCTCTCTTTTTTAATCCTCCTTTTTAATTTATGGTAAATATTTATTTATAGCTTTTCCTGATTATGACGGGTCGCGCCGTTCGAGGCATAGGAGAGAGAAAAGCCGTCGACTCTTCCTCTCCCCCTCATTTTCCCGCCCTTTTAATCATTGGCCCTGCATCAGTTATAAATATGCCTAGTCCAGGATTAGATACGTCACTTTCCGCCTTCGTTGTTAGCCAAGTCTTGGTCCTCTGACCTCTCCGTCTCGCCGGCCCATTCTCGCCTAATTCCACCTTCGTCTCGCCTAGGACCAATTCGCCGAAGAAGATGGGTAAGAAGAAAGTGGAGGAGGGTAAGGGGCGCAGCCGCTGCGGGAAGAGGTTTACTGACCATGACTTCCCGCTCGGCCGGCTCCCTCGGGAAGACCACGATAAGTTTGCCCGCGAGTATCTGGGGGAAGGGATCGAGTCGCGTCCCCCCAAGGTCGGCGAGTGCATCAACACATACTACCCTGGGGAACTCGCCTTCCCCGTCTCGCACTTCGAGGCGGTGTTGCGACTGCCCCTCTGGCCTGAGGTGAAGCAGACCTTCAAGTACTTCGGTGTCGTCCCGGCACAGTTCAACCCTAACGCGATTTCGGTGTTGATCGCGTTCGCATGCTATATGCGCCGGGAACGAATTGAGTTTAGCTTGACGGCGTTCCGCAAGCTTTTCATCTACCACGCCAACGCCGATGGCGTCTCGTACTTCACTGGGCAGGGGCTCAAGGTATGCGAGACGCCTAACAAGAATCATCACTGGCTCACCCGATTCGTCTTCATCCGGGGAGACCAGGCTGACTTCGGTGGCATCCCTCTCGCGCCGGTCTCACCGTCAGAGAGCTTCTACGCCACCCCCCAAGTCAGTGGGCCAGAGAAGCTGCTATGCAAGTACCTAGTTGGCAAGAACTTCGAGGTCAACTTCTTGCGGCGAGGCCTCGATTCGCTTCTCCCAGTGCTCCCAGGCGAGGGTATTCTTCTATTCCTCTCTCTTGGCTATTCGTCGTCTCGCTTCTTTCTAACCCCCGCTTTCTTTTAGGTGAGCGAATTATTCCAGCATCCCCTCCTTATAAGAGCAATATTCACCCTGCCAAGGGTCTTGATCTCGCCAATGCAGCGGCAGAGGCGGCGAGAGAGT
The DNA here is from genome assembly GCA_039583875.1 of Platanthera guangdongensis. Lineage (NCBI taxonomy): Eukaryota > Viridiplantae > Streptophyta > Magnoliopsida > Asparagales > Orchidaceae > Platanthera > Platanthera guangdongensis. The sequence continues at coordinate 89,718,193 of CM077155.1, read as the reverse complement.
CCCTGACGGTCAACCCGCCCAAGCGTCCCGGAGATGACACGGTCCCCTCTCGCTCCAGCCCTCCAAAAAAGAAGATGAAGAAGGCTGTAGTCATCTCCAAGGAAATGAGGAAGGCTCCTCAAGGGAGCCCTATCTCTCTAAGGGAAACTCCACCGCCTCCCTCGCCTAATCACCAGGCCGTCTCGCCTATCCGCGAGACGGTACTTTCTGATCAACCTGCTGCTGCCTCCAACCTGCCCGCCACTGCTTCCAATCCGCGAGCTGCTGCTCCTGAACAGGTGGCTGCTACCTCCTCTCGCGAGGGCGACTCCTCTGTCCGTCCCGCCCCCGCCTCTCACATGAATTACAACCTGGGTCCCGTGGTTCACGACGCCGTCGGCGACCCGGTTCTGCTGTGGGGGCGGGACGCCAACCGCGTGTCCATCTCCACCCTCCTTCCATCATGGAAAGAGCAAGAGGTCCCTTCCAGCCATGCCTTCGCCATAGGGTACGGCCTCTATGGCGGCCTTGACGCCGCTTTGCCTGAAAGCGAGTCCACCAAGGACCTTGTGCTAAAAACTTGCCACCATCAAATGCGGGCCTTGGAGTTCTCGCACCGCTCCTCTCGCCGCCTCATTTACATCAATTCAAAATGGAAGGCCAGCGAGGAAAATCTGGAGGCGGAGCGGGAGAAATCTACTGGTCTAGCGAGAAGGTTGTCAGATGCCGAGTCGCTCCTCGCGAAGGCCCAAGGCGGCGTGGTAAGCCATAACTCTCTTTTCCCTTGGGTTTTTCCTTTCCCACGATTCTTGGCTAATTGCCAGGTCATCCCGCAGGATGCCGAGACGGCGGGACAACTTCGCTCGCGCGTGGCAGCTTTGGAAGAGGTGGTCCGGGTCCTGACAGCTGAGAACGCGCGCCTTCAGGCGGATGCTGCGTCGTCATCTCGCCGCGAGCCCTTCCGGACACCTCCGCCACACTACTCTTACGAGGAAGTTGAGGAGCGATGCCGAGACGCTGGTGTCCGTGGGGCTGAGCTGGTGCTGCAGATGATGAAAGACCTGGGGGTTGTGAAGGATGAGTCTGAGACAGTGACCGCGCGCGACTTGGTCCCCGAGCTCTATAGCGAGGAGAGCGATGATTCTTCATACGGCGAGGAGGACTGATGCGCCCCCTCCACGATTTAGAATCACTCTCTCCTCCTCCTGATGTAAAGACTTTATACTATATTTTGTGGCATCTGCCAAGTAACGAGCTAGTGCTCAATTTTGCTGTCTTCTATTTTATTTCTAATTTTGTGAAGTTAATCTCTGGTTTGCTTTTTGCCTGCGGGACGGTGCTACTACTTCGTCTCGCCGCGTAACCTTTCTATATATATATTTTTCTGTTTTATGTCCTACGCGAGACGGGTTCTCGACGCGCTTAACGACCGCGAGTTGGCGCAATGGCTTGCCTCGCGAGTGCCCTTTCGCTACGGCGAGACGATCCTCAAAAGCCATCTGCTGCGAGTGCTGTCACCTGCCCTACTCCATACCCTTTTTACCTTTGTTTATTTTTGTACTTTAGGACTAAGTTGGGATACTAAGGTGTAGTGCCGCTTAAGGGGACTTTTCACCCTATTCCACCAAAATGAATTCTGCCTTGTCAGTTTGATGGTGATGGAGATTGCTTGACCCAACCCTATCCCCCACAGGCGAGCCTTCAGACCTGCCAGCTAGATGGGAGCCTGCGCAGCGGGTCTACCTGGGGCCGAGCCGAGCTCGGGGTGCCGATGAAGATCTCAACTCAAAACCTATCCCCCACAGGCGAGCCTTCGGACCTGCCAGCTAGATGGGAGCCTGCGCAGCGGGTCTACCTGGGGCCGAGCCGAGCTCGGGGTGCCGATGAAGATCTCAACTCAAAACCTATCCTCTACAGGCGAGCCTTCGGACCTGCCAGCTAGATGGGAGCCTGCGCAGCGGGTCTACATGGGGCCGAGCCGAGCTCGGGGTGCCGATGAAGGTCTCAACTCAAAACCTATCCCCCATAGGCGAGCCTTCGGACCTGCCAGCTAGATGGGAGCCTGCGCAGCGGGTCTACCTGGGGCCGAGCCGAGCTCGGGGTGCCGATGAAGATCTCAACTCAAAACCTATCCCCCACAGGCGAGCATTCGGACCTGCCAGCTAGATGGGAGCCTGCGTAGCGGGTCTACCTAGGGCCGAGCCGAGCTCGGGGTGCCGATGAAGATCTCAACTCAAAACCTATCCCCCACAGGCGAGCCTTCGGACCTGCCAGCTAGATGGGAGCCTGCGCAGCGGTTCTACCTGGGGTCGAGCCGAGCTCGTGGTGCCGATGAAGATCTCAACTCAAAACCTATCCCCCACAGACGAGCCTTCGGACCTTCCAGCTAGATGGGAGCCCACGCAGGGGGTCTACCTGGAGCCGAGCCGAGCTTGGGGTGCCAATGAAGATCTCAACTCAAAACCTATCCCCCACAGGCGAGCCTTCGGACCTGCCGGCTAGATGGGAGCCTGCGCAGCGGGTCTACCTGGGGCCGAGCCGAGCTCGGGGTGCCGATGAAGATCTCAACTCAAAACCTATCCCCCACAGGCGAGCCTTCGGACCTGCCAGCTAGATGGGAGCCTGCGCAGCGGGTCTACCTGGGGCCGAGCCGAGCTCGGGGTGCCGATGACGATCTCAAACCAAAACCTATCCCCCACAGGCGAGCCTACGGACCTGCCAGCTAGATGAGAGCCTGCGCAGCGGGCCTACCTGGGGCCGAGCCGAGCTCGGGGTGGCGATGACGATCTCAAACCAAAACCTATCCCCCACAGGCGAGCCTAGGACCTGCCAGCTAGATGAGAGCCTGCGCAGCGGGTCTACCTGGGGTCGAGCCGAGCTCGGGGTGCCGATGACGATCTCAAACCAAAACCTATCCCCCACAGGCGAGCCTACGGACCTGCCAGCTAGATAGGAGCCAGGCAGCGGGTTTATCTGGGGCCGAGCCGCGCTCGGGGTAGTGCAGAACCAAGAACCAGGACCTCTCCCCCACAGGCGAGCCTACGGACCTGCCAGCTAGTAGGAGCCAGGCAGCGGGTCTACCTGGGGCCGAGCCGCGCTCGGGGTAGTGCAGAACCAAGAACCAAGACCTCTCCCCCACAGGCGAGCCTACGGACCTGCCAGCTAGTAGGAGCCAGGCAGCGGGTCTACCTGGGGCCGAGCCGCGCTCGGGGTAGTGCAGAACCAAGAACTAGGACCTCTCCCCCACAGGCGAGCCTACGGACCTGCCAGCTAGTAGGAGCCAGGCAGCGGGTCTACCTGGGGCCGAGCCGCGCTCGGGGTAGTGCAGAACCAAGAACCAGGACCTCTCCCCCACATGCGAGCGTACGGACCTGCCAGCTAGTAGGAGCCAGGCAGCGAGTCTACCTGGGGCCGAGCCGCGCTCGGGGTAGTGCAGAACCAAGAACCAGGACCTCTCCCCCACAGGCGAGCCTACGGACCTGCCAGCTAGTAGGAGCCAGGCAGCGGGTCTACCTGGGGCCGAGCCGCGCTCGGGGTAGTGCAGAACCAAGAACCAGGACCTCTCCCCCACAGGCGAGCCTACGGACCTGCCAGCTAGTAGGAGCCAGGCAGCGGGTCTACCTGGGGCCGAGCCGCGCTCGGGGTAGCTCTACCCGGTCAATCTCTACCCACTACGGGGCACATCTACCCGCTACACCCACCCTCCTGAGAACGAGGGTCGATCATATAATATTCTCCCTAAGGCACGTTTTGATCTCCAGGACCGAACATCCTAGCGACAAGAGGGAAATGGGAGGGGACTTCTTTCATCACATGACCCTGGTCGTCACTCTCCACGCTCACCGCACCATAACTGTTGAAGCCAAAATTTGACTCCGACAAGCGTTCACAAAATTGGGGCGTAGCCGACACCTACTTGGCCCAAGCTCGACCTCCGACTGATCATGAAGGACTAAGGAAAACTGGCCCAAAGCCGCAGCAGGGAGGTCCCACCGCTTACCCGGAAGGTCACAGAGAGCTTCCCCTCCAAAGCCAAAAGCTGGGCTTGGAGTTCCTCAGAAGACTGTGCCAAATGGATCCTCTTAAGAGTCTCAAAAGTCCCCTTCTGAAGAACCCCTATGGGCTTATTTATAGATTTCAGAATCTGAACTGCCAATAACAAAACTGCACCGGCTTGAAATTACCGTGGTACCCTTGGCTGGGTCGGCCAACAGCCGAACTCCGCTGTTCTGAGGAGCTATACGCAGTCTACCAAGGGTAAGAGGGTAAAAACACCCGGGGTAGAAGAGTAAAAACCCCTGCTTTGACAGGAAAAATAAAAAAGCCTTCTCTCCCCCTGGCGAGAGGAAAGGCACCTGCCGGCGAGAAGGACCCACCGCCCGTCTCGCCGGCGCCTCTCGCCCTTGGAGGTCATCTCGCTTCTGGAGGCCCTCTCACCTCTGGGTGGGGGAATTTTGCCCCTTGGAGAGCCCATCATCTCGCCGCTTGCGAGTGGGCCCTCCTGTCCCCTTTGCCTATCTCGATCTGTTTGCTTCTTGAGGGCTCTTTGCGAGCCCGAGGTTGTACACTGAGTGTAGGAGACTGTGTGCTCTGAGTGTAGATCTTGTTGAAGACTGAGGTAGGGTCTTGTGCCTGAGTTGTAGGAGACTTTATTCTCTGAGTGTATGTCTTGTTGAAGACCGAGTGGTAGGACTTTGTGTCTGAGTTGTAGGAGTGGGGACACTCTGAGTTGTAGGAACCTGTTTGGGGTTCTGAGCTGTAGAATCTGAGGATCTGAGGAGTAGTGCAGAAGTTATGTCGAATCTAGTACACTACTAGATAGGCGAAGGGGGAAAATGGATGTACCCAGACCTTGGGAACCACTATAAAAATCTGTGTGCACTCTGTGTTTGTTTATTTCTGTGATTGCTGAGCTAGCTGTGCTGAATTGCTATTGAAAATTGCAAATACAAGTTTAATTGTTCAGTGTTTCTGCCTTAAATTTAAAAAGATAAAGTTTACCTATTCACCCCCCCCCCCTCTAGGTGGTTAGGCACTATTTCTTTCAAGTGGTATTATAGCCAGGTTACTCAAAAAGGGACATAACAGTCTGAGTAAGATCCTGTAGGCAGATTCAGAACAAACAAGATTCAAGAAAATGGGTTCTAGTGAGAATCACAAAGAGCTGGGGTCCATGAAATTGCCAATATGTAGAAAAAAGATATTTGGCATATGGAAAGAGAGGGTTGGACTTTTTATGGAAGCTTCTGACCCAAGGATATACATTACAGTTAAAGAAGGGCCATATTTGACAATGAAGGTATCCATTCTGGATGCAAATCAGAAAACTCCCAAGTACTTCTCTGAAATGACTAAGAATGAAATTATTCTGGCCACTATGGACAAGAGAGCCCAGAATATAATTGTTAGTGCCATTGATGATGCAACATTTCAGAACTTAATTCATTGTAAAACCTCTAAAGAAATGTGGGACACATTAATAGTCTATATGGAGGGCTCAGAGGAAGTAAGACAAGATAAGAAGTCCTTGTTAAATCAGGAATATGAAAGCTTCAGACAAGGAAAGTATGATAGCATTACAGAATGTTACAAGAAGTTCTATAGGATTGTTAATGAGTTGATGTCCTATGGAAGAGAATTCAGCAACTATGAGCTGAATGACAAGTTATTAAGATCCTTGACTAAGGACTGGGACACCAAGATTTGTGCCATTAGGGAAGTGGTCAAACTAGCTGATATATCTCCTCCAACTTTGTTTGGAAAACTGCTATCTTATGAAATGCAATTAATGGTTAGAAAAGAGGAAGAGAAGAATACTAGAGTGGTGCACAAGGAAAGATCTGTGGCCTTCAATACTGAAGTCACTAAGAAGTATAGAAGCAAGTCACCATCTCCACCTCACATAGTTGCTGAGGCTGTGACAGAAAATTCAGATAGCAAGAATTCAGATAGCAGTGAAAGTGATGAAGACTTTACTGCTTTTACTAGGCATTTTCAAAAGTTTCTGAAGAAGAAGCAGTGGAGGTCTAAGCCTTCCACTTCTCAGCCAAAAATGACTACTATCAGAAAAGAAAGTCATCAAGGAATGACAGAAGCAGTTCCAAGCCAAGCAAAGCTACATCCTCAAAGATTATGTGCTATTGTTGCAATAGACAGGGACATGTAGTGGCTGACTGTACTGAAAAGTGGAAGGAGTCAGCTGATAAAAAGAAGACTCAGTTTAAGGGCAAAAAGGAAAGGTCCTTTGTTGCTAAGAAAGACAAGAGTCTAACTGATCAGTCATATCAGAAACAGAATCAGAAGCTGAAGCCTATATTGGATTATTTGCTAAAGAGGAAGAAGATGAGTTCATGCAGCTAATGAATTCAATTTATGAGCATGAGGACAATCAGTGCAAGGGACTGATGGCCTTATCTGAAGGAGACAAGAACCAGGATCAGCCTGGACCAAGTAAGGTACAAAGTTGTTCTTCTAGTTCAATTTCTAGTACTGAGTAAGAATCAGATACATCTACATCAAGTGATGTGGGTGGGTCTGAATCTGAAGGAGATATTCATCAATTAATTAATGAATATAGGGACTTGTTGCAGACCTTAAAGAAAAGCAAAATCTTGTCCAAAACTCAGGCAAAGGAGATTGCTAGTCTTAAATTGGATGCTGCTGATTCAGACAAGTTGTTTGATCAGAAACTGCATGAAATAGCCAGGCTGAAGAACATTACTGTTATTCAGATGGGTACTATTATATTTAAGAATGATCAAATTAGAAATCTGGAGGTTAGACTTCAGAAGGAGAGAGAGATTGTATCAAGTTTTTCTAAACCTAAATCTGTTTTACCCTTGATAGATGAGTTTGTACCTCAAAATGGTTAGACTGGATTGGGGTTTACAAAACCTGCCTGGACAGCTAGGTCCAAATCTAAGGGCAAAGCCCCAGCACTAAACAAGAAGCCTGCAGTAGATAATTCAGCCAGGGTTGTACCTAAACAAAGGTACAACAGGTTTGAGTGCTGGTGTTGTGGCAAGATAGGCCACTTTGCCATAGATTGTTGGCACAATTCAAGTGTCAAGGAGAGTAGCAAACTGCATGCTAGAAGAGCTATAGGTAGTTTTGTTAAAGGTCAGACTAACATGCACCAAGGACCCAAGAGTTATTTGGGTTCTAAGGTTAAGTAATCTGTTTTGCAGGTGAGTCCAAGTGGCCATGCCCCTGTATGGTACTTGGACAGTGGATGTTCCAGGCACATGACTGGAACTAGGGGGTTGCTGAAGGACTATACACCTATCAAGGATCGCCCTAAAGTTACCTTTGGTGGTTCAGAAAAAGAATCATCAAAGGCTTTGGTAACATTTCTAGTAACCAAATTACAATTACTCAAGTGGCTTATGTAAAGGGTTTGAAACATAACCTCATTAGCATAAGTCAGCTGAGTGATTTAGGATATGCCATCTCATTTGTCAAGAATGGTTGTCATATCAAAAGGTCAAGTGATCAAAAGATCATTTTGACAGGATATAGGAAGAGAAATGTTTATTGTCTTGACTTTTTATGTGAGGACAATGTTTCTCCTATTTGTCTTGTAGCTGATAAGAAAGTCTCACATTATGTTAAATGGCACAAGAAGCTGGCTCATCTTAACTATAAGACAATTGGCCAACTCTTTAGCAAAGAGTTAGTGAGGAATGATCCTCAAGTTAAGTGTATAAAGGATGGGATATGCTCAGCTTGTCAAAAAGGAAAGCCGACCAAATCCACCTTTTATAGCCTTGAGAACAAGGATTCTGTGAGGTGTCTATACCTCTTGCATATGGATCTTTTTGGTCTTATGCCAGTTCACAGCCTAGGTAGGAAGGTCTACACATTTGTGGTTGTAGATAACTATTCAAGGTATTCCTGGGTGTTTTTCCTAAGACAAAAATCTGAAACCCCAAGTATCTTATATAGTTTTGTTAAACAAATTCAGAATGAATTAGACAGTACAGTGGTCAAAATCAGAAGTGAACATGGTACTGAATTTCAGTCTGAAAGTATGACAAAACTGTGTGAAGAGTTTGGGATTTTTCAGGAATTTTTCTCACCAAGAACACCTAAGCAAAATGGTATTGCTGAAAGGAAGAATAGAACCTTGATAGAGGCTGGTAGAACCCTATTGAGTGACACTTCTCTCCCAGAATATTTCTGGGCTGAGGCAGTAAATAATGCTTGTCTTGTGATCAATAGGGATACTATAACCAAGAGCCATAAGAAGACCCCCTATGAGATTATGAAGGGTAGAAAACCAAATTTATCCTATTTCAGGATCTTTGGTTGCAAGTGATGTATGTTTAACAATGGTAAGTCTTATCTAACCAAGTTTGCTGTCAAATCCCAAGAGGGGATCTTTGTTGGGTACAATAATAAAGTAAGGCTTATAGGGTCTACAACTTGATTACTCAAGTTGTAGAAGACTTTGTTCATGTAGTTTTTGATGAAGCAAGACTCATTAACTGTGAATTTCCAAGAAGTGTTTGCAGCTCTACAGGTGTAACTGAGAAGATGGACAAGCTTACCATTGCAGAAGGTTCTACTGCAAGTCAGCAAGTGGAAGATGGTGGCTGCTGTCTAGGGGGAGCACAAGATACTCCTGATGATGAAGAAGACCAAGAGGTGCAGCTAAATGAAGAGACTGAAGGTGTATAACCTGAAGACAGGCTGCCTCCAGCAAATAGACACTTAAAGGACCATCCAGCCAATCAAATAATTGGAGATCCCAGACAAGGAGTGCAAACAAGGAGCAGGAATCTAAGTACAGTTCTTTACTCCAGCTTCCTATCCCAAGTGGAACCAAAGAAGTTTGAAGAAGCAATTCTAGACCCTCATTGGATTGGGGCCATGCAAGAGGAGCTGAACCAGTTCAAAAGATGCAAGGTCTGGAAGCTAGTTCCTAAACCCAAGGACCACAACATTATTAGAACTAAGTGGATCTTTAGGAACAAGTTGGATGAGAATGGAATCATCATAAAGAATAAAGCTAGACTTGTTGCAAAGGGATATAGGCAGGAAGAAGGTATTGATTTTGATCAAATCTTTGCTCCAGTAGCAAGACTGGAAGCAATCAGGATATTCCTTGCCTATGGAACATATCAAGGGTTTAAGGTATATCAAATGTATGTAAAGTCAGCTTTTCTGAATGGAAATCTGAAGGAAGAAGTCTCTGTAGAGCAGCCATCAGGTTTTGTTGATTCTCTTAAACCTGATTATGTTTATAGACTTAGGAAGGCTTTGCATGGGTTAAAACAAGCCCCAAGAGCTTGGTATGAAACCCTGTCTAGTGACCTCATTGAGAATAAATTCTCAAGGGGGAAAATAGACAAGACTCTATTCCTTAGGGAATCTAAAGGCAAGGTTATTCTAGTCCAAATATATGTAGATGACATAATATTTGGGTCTACAGAAAGTTGTCTTTGCAGAAATTTTGCAAAACTTATGCAAGGACAATTTGAAATGAGCAGTATGGGGGAACTTAAGTTCTTCTTGGGTCTCCAAGTTAGACAGACTGAAGATGGCCTTGCCATATGCCAGACTAAGTTCATCCTAGAGTTAATAAAGAAGTATGGTATGGAATCATCCACTACCATGAAAACTCCTATGGGGTCAAGCATGCCTCTAAGAAAAGATGATGCAGGGAAACCTGTAGATGAAACTTTGTATAGAGGGATAGTTGGCTCCCTACTGTATTTGACTGCTAGTAGACCAGATATCATATATGCTACATGTGTCTGTGCTAGGTACCAAGCATGCCCTAAAGAATCTCATCTGACTGCAGTTAAAAGGATTTTGAGATATCTTAAGGGCACACCTTATCTAGGCCTTTGGTACCCTAGGAATGGAGATTTTGTACTGACAGGTTATTCAGATGCAGATTTTGCAGGCTGCAAGGAAGATAGGAAGAGTACTACAGGAACCTGTCAAATTCTAGGTGGAAGGCTGGTGTCATGGAGTAGCAAAAAGCAAACCAGTGTGGCCAGCTCCACAGCTGAGTCAGAATATGTTGCTGCAGGAAGTTGCTGTGCACAACTATTATGGATTCAACACCAGCTAGAAGATTATGGTATTCAAGTAAGTAGAACACCTTTATTTTGTGATTCTACAAGTGCCATTTCTATTGCAAATAATCCTATATCACATAGTAGGACTAAGCACATAGAAATTAAATACCATTTTCTTAGAGAACATGTAGAAAAAGAGGACATTTCCCTAGAATATGTTAAAACAGATATTCAGATAGCTGATATGTTTACTAAGCCCCTAGATGAAACCAAATTCAATGATTTTAAAATTGAATTAGGAATGTTAAACTTAGAATAGTTTAAAATTTGGCTAAGTAAAATGGTGTCGACACAAGGAATTGTCTGTGTCGACACATAGAAGTGGTGTCCACATTTCAGAGTAGGTGTCGACACATCTAGACATTCTGTGTCGACACTACAGAGAATTAGTGTCGACACATCCAGAGTAGGTGTCGACACATCCAGGGTGTTGTCGACACTTAGGAATTACACAGAATTCGTCGAGTAGAGTTTCGACTAATTGTCGAGCTGAGATGTATAAGTGTCGACACATATATTCTGTCGACTATATTTGTGTCGACACATAATTGTCGAGACATTAGAAGTAAGTGTCGACACTTTTCCACAGTGTCGACACATTTCAAGTATTTTGACGTGCCTTTTCACCTTCGATTTTAGAAAGGTATAAATAGGTATTCACCATTGTTTGTCGACATGCTCACCATAGTTTCGAGACCAAACTTGTGTGTCGACATCTCTCTTCTCTAAATTCAAAATTTCTTCAAACCCTAATGGCGCACAAGCTAGAAGAGAACATCAATGAAGGTTATGAGCTCGTGCGACATGCCTTTGACGACGCGAAACCAGAAATCCAAGGTGTGGTAACCCTAGTTGCAGAGACTGGGTTAGAGTATCTTGTTTCAGAACCAATCAACATTTGGAAGAAGGAAGTCCTTGAATTCTTTAGTGCAGCTACCCTTGATGAAACTGGTCTTAAGATTAAATCTAAAGTCAATGGAGTTAAGGTGAAGGTCACCCAGAAGAATCTAAGAAAAGTTCTACATCTCCCTAAAACTAAAGAAGAGGAAGATGTACCTGTATCAACGACAAGGGAGGCACTGCAATGGTGTGGACTTGATTCAAGCATGAAGATTGGATCAGTTTTTAATAGGAAAGGCATGAACATGCAGGGCAAGTTCTTGTCTGAAATAGTAGGCAAAGTAATTCTGAGCAAGCCAGGTGGGCATGATAGGATATCAGCTCACATGTTCAGTTTGATGACAAGGATAATTTTCAAACTCAAAACTGATTGGTCAGCAGTGATGTTTGACAAGATATAGGAAAGTCTGAAGAAACCCAATCTGGGTAGGATTATGAGTTTATACTTAGCTGGAAGTATTCCTGAAGTCATGAACGAAGCTGCTGGTTCTAAGATAAATCATATGAGGAGAATGGATGTTAGGATTATCTCAAGGTGGGATAGGGTGTTGATAAAAGAAATGCCTACACTAGAGAAGGAAACACCTCAGAAGAAGAAGAAGAAAGCCATTGTGGCTCCTGAATCCTCAAGTAGCTCAGAGGAGCAAGTGGTTTTTAGTTCTGATGATGGAGAGGATGGCAATGCTGGACAGACACCAGCAAGACATGAAGATGCCCAGAGGTAGGGGGAGCTACCATCTGCTAGCCCTATTCACCTGGATCCACTCCAGGGGGAGCCTCAACATGTGGATGAGCCAACTCACTTAGATATTGAGAGGGCAACCCAAACAATTCTTGAGCAAACTCAGATACATAGTCAACCACATGATGTGGTCATGGAAGATACATCAGTTGTACAAAATGCTCCTGAGATAAGAGATTCTCCTGTACAACCTCAACATGAGTTTACACTAGAAGTGTTGTTCCCTGATCTTTTACAGACTGATTTTGAGGGAGAGAAAGCAGCTGTTGAGGGGGAGTCAGCTAATATTGAGGGGGATCATGTAGAGTTTCAGGAGGAGACTGCTAGAAAAGAAACTGAGGAGCAAAGGAGTGTTGAGAAGCTACCAAGAGCAGAGAAGGAATTGCCCACTACTCCACAGGATAGAGTAGACATTGCTAGTACTTCTGACTCTGAAGATGAAGAGACTGCTAGAGCCAAGAAAAGAAAGCTACAGGCTTTCAAAAGGAGAAGTCAGACCTACAAGAAAACACTACAAACCATTGTTCCACAACAAGCCCCAACTGCTGATTATAGTTCTTTGCTGGTGGCTTTGCAAATCAAGATGGATGAGCAAAGGAAAGCTCTAGAAAAGTATATGGATGAAGGCCATAAATCACTTCAATTTGATCTGGCTCAAGATATAAAATCTATTAGATTTGAAGAGAATCAAAATAAGAAAGAAATGATTGACTGTTTTCATAAAGGAGACAATGCAATGGTATATCTGGCTACTCATCAAGAGCATATAAAGAAACAGGTTGATGATATGGCAGTAAAACAAGGATATGTTCTTGAGAATCAGATTAGAATGAATGACAATCTAACTGAATCACTGTTGGGTACATTGGTTTAAATGTACCTGATTTGAAGAAGCCTCACCCAACTCAATGATATACATCAAAATGTATTTGATGTATTTTGAGTTACTTGTGCAGGTTAAGTATTTGCAGGACTGAAGCAAAAAATTTTCTAAGTCCATGTGTCGACACCCAGAGGGAAAGTGTCGACACTTAAGAAGACTTGTATCGACACCCAGACAAACAGTGTCGACACTTGGAGTCATTGTGTCGACACCAGGGATGCTGAGTCGACACCAGACACAAAGTGTCGACACAAGGAGCTGTGTCGACACTCAATGAAGAAAGCACAGTAAAGCAGTGTCGACACTTAACAGCAGTGTCGACACCTAGAAGAACTGTGTCTACACCAGAAAGTGTCGACACTTGGAGCTGTGTCGACACTCAGCAAAAGTTAGCAAAGACTAAGTATAAGTGTCGACACTCAGAATAATGTGTCGACACTCAACAGAAGAGTCAGCACTTGAAGTAAGTGTCGACACCCAGAACAATGTGTCGACACTTAGCTGAAGACTCAACACTTGAAGAAAGTGTCGACACATGGAGCTGTGTCGACACTTAGCAAAGAACAGCAAGATTAACAAATTATTCTAAGTACAAGTGTCGACACTATGGGAATGTGTCGACACTCAGCTGAAGTCTCAACAAGAAGAAGAATGTGTCGACACAAGGAGCTGTGTCGACACTCAGCAAGTATCAACACTGAAGACATGTGTCGACACCAAGAAGCAGTGTCGACACTTGACAGATTCAACACATGAAGATGTGTCGACACAAAGGAGATGTGTCGACACTTAGAAGAATTCAGCAAAATACAGAAGATCAAGTACTTGTGTCGACACTCAATTTCAGTGTCGACACATGAAGAAGAAACTGTGTCGAGATAAAGAATCAACAACACAAGGAGTTGTGTCGACACCTTGTAGACTAGTGTCGACACTTAGACAACATGTGTCGACACTTGGTCTATAAGTGTCGACACTTAAAGACAAGAAAGTCTCGACACTTTCAGACAGACAGAGAATTTTCAAGAACTGACTGGATGACTTGACAATTGTCGTTCCAGCCGGTCTACAGCACATGTCAGAGATGTCAGAATTCAGTTATGGACCGGACCAGCCGGTTACCATGAAGAAGGCTTATAAATAGGCTTGTGCTGTCTACAGAAGAAGCAGTGGTTAAAAAAGTTGTTGTTCAATTCATTGATCAAGTATTCAACAAAGAAGATCTAGCTATTCCTTGAAGAATCAAGTGCAGATCTAAGAAGTTGGAGAGAGAGAGCTCCATCCAAGAAATCAGCCGTTGGAACTAGGCTGAGAAGAAGGGTTCAGATTTATTCTGGATCTTAAGAAGCAGAGATCAAGGATCAACTACAGAAGGAGTCAATCTCATTGAGTTCTACTTTCAAGAAGCTTTGAAGAAAGATAAGTCAGATTGATTCCAGCTGAGTTCTTCCAAGAACTCATCAAGAAACTCACAACTCCCCTCTCTTGTCTTTGGGTTGCTGAGTTAACAATTGTATAATCATTTTTATCTTGTAGGATCCTTTGGATCTGAGTTTTGTAAGCCTGTAATTATAAAGGCTGAGTGTAGGGCTTTGAGAGCCTGAGTGTAGGAGATTGAAATCTCTGAGTGTAGGCCTTGGTGGCTGAGTGTAGGCCTGGGTGGCTGAGTGTAGGCCTTTGTGGCTGAGTGTAGGCTTTGTGGAAAAGCTGAGTTGTAGGGCTTTGGGCCTGAGGTGTAGGAACCAGTTTGGGTTCTGAGGTAGTGGAGAAGTTTGGCCGAATCTAGTTCACTGCTAGATAGGCAAAGGGGGAAAGTGGATGTACCCAAAGCTTGGGGAACCACTATAAATCTGTGTGTCTTCTATGTGCTGTGATTTACTGTGAATGCTGTGTGATTGCTGTGCAAAAGTAGATTAGATTCTGTGTTAATTACTGATTGCTGCCATTAAAGTTTAAAAAGAATTTGGTCACCTATTCACCCCCCTCTAGGTGTTTAGGTACTATATCTTTCAAGTGGTATCAAAGCGAGGTTCCTCAAAAAGGACTAACAGTCTGAGGAGATCCTGATTGGCAGTTTCAGTCTAAGTCAAATTACAGATTCAAGAAAATCAAGAACCATGGGTTTCATAGATAATCACAAGGAATTGGGATCCATGAAATTACCTATATGTAGGAAAGAGATTTTTGGGATCTGGAAGGAAAGGGTAAGGCTGTTTATGGAAGCCTCAGACCCTAGGATTTACATCACAGTAAAGGAAGGGCCATATGTGCCCATGAAGATATCAATTCTAGATGCAAATCAGAGAACACCAAAGGATTTCTCTGAAATGACAAAAAATGAGATTGTCCTAGCCACCATGGACAAAAGGGCTCAAAACATTATAGTGAGTGCCATAGATGATGCAACTTTTCAGAATCTAATACACTGTAAGACAGCCAAAGAGATGTGGGATACTCTTATTGTGTATATGGAGGGTTCTGAAGAAGTAAGGCAAGACAGAAAATCCTTGCTAAATCAAGAGTATGAAAGTTTTAGACAAGGAAAGGGTGATAGCATAACTGAGTGTTATAAGAAGTTCTATAGGATAATGAATGAACTCATATCTTATGTAAGAGAGTTCAGTAATTATGAACTAAATGACAAGTTCCTAAGGTCCCTAACTAAAGATTGAGACACCAAGATCTGTGCCATTAGAGAAATGGCTAAGTTGGGAGAAATTCCTCCACCTACACTGTTTGGCAAATTGCTATCATATGAAATGCAGTTGACAGTGAGGAAAGAGGAGGAGAAATCAACAAGAAATGAGCATAAGAAAAGAACAGTAGCTTTCAAGACAGAAGCCCCCAGAAAGTACAGAGGTAAGTCACCAACTCCACCTCCAAAGGTTGCTGAATCAGAGTCAGATGAGTCTGTCAGCACAAAGTCTGAAAGCAGTGAAAGTGATAAAGACTTTGCTGCCTTCACTAGACATTTTCAGAAGTTCTTGAAGAAGAAACAATGGAGGTCAAGGCCTTCTACTTCACAGGGAAAAGAAGACTTCTATCAGAACAAAAAGGCTTCAAAGAAGGACAGGAAGAGGACTAAATCTAGCAAGGCAACTGTTTCAAAAATAGTGTGCTTTGCTGCAATAGACAAGGCCATGTTGTTGTAGATTGTCCAGAAAAGAGAAAGGAGTCTAGTGACAGGAAGAAGACTCATTTCAAAGGCAAGAAAGAGAAGTCTTTTGTTGCCAAAAAGGAGAAGACTCTGTCAGATATTTCTTCTTCAGAAACTGAGTCAGATGCTGAGGCATACATAGGGCTGTTTGTTGAAGAAGAAGAATTCATGCAGATTATGGATTCTATATATGAGCAAGAAGACTGTCAGTGCCAAGGACTGATGGCATTGACTGAAAATGACAAAATCCTGGAGAAGCCAGGACCCAGTAAGGTACAAAGTTCAACTTTAAGTTCAGATTCTTGTGCCAGTACAGATTCAGATTCATCATCATCAAATGATGAGAGTGCATCTGAGTCTGAAGATGATATTCATCAGCTGATAGATGAATATAAAGTACTATTGCAAGCTTATAAGAAGAGCAAGTCCCTAGCAAAAAGTCAGGCAAAGGAAATTGCTGATCTCAAAGCTGCTGCAACAGAATTTGAGAAGTCTTTTGATCAAAAGCTTAATGAGATAGCTAGATTGAAGCACATAACAGTGATTCAAATGGGAACTATATCATTTAAGAATGATCAAATCAAGAGTCTGGAGATTAATCTTCAGAAGGAGAAGGACTTAGTTGCTAGGTTTTCTAAACCTAAGTCAGTTCTACCCTTAATTGATGACTTTGTACATCACAAGGGTAATGCTGGACTAGGATTTACTAGACCTGCAAGGACTGAGCAGTCCAAGTCCAAGTCCAAGTCCAAGGGCAAAGCCCCAACACTCATCAAGCCAGCTGTGGATGATACAGCTAAGAAGGTACCTAAGCAAAGGTACAATAAGTTTGAGTGTTGGTGTTGTGGCAAGATAGGCCACTTTGCAATGGACTGTTGGCATAATGCTAGTGCCAAAGTGAGTAACAAACTGCCTATTGGAAAACCAGTAGGTAGCTTTGTCAGGTTGCAAACTAACAAGTACCAAGGACCCAAGAATAGTTTGGGTTCTAAGGTTCACTAATCTGTTTTGCAGGTGAGTCCAAGTGGCCATGCCCCAATATGGTACTTGGACAGTGGATGTTCCAGACATATGACTGGAACTAGGGGACTACTAAGGGACTACATTCCAATCAAAGATGGTCCAAAAGTAACCTTTGGTGGTTCTGAAAAAGGAATCATCAAAGGGTTTGGTAACATTTCTAGTAACTTAGTTACCATTACTCAAGTGGCTTATGTTAAAGGGTTGAAACACAACCTAATAAGTATAAGTCAATTAAGTGATGTAGGGTATGACATCTCATTTGTGAAAAATGGTTGTCATATCAAGAGGTCAAGTGATCAAGAGATCATTTTGACAGGTTATAGGAAGAGGAATGTCTACTGCCTAGACATTATGTGTGAGACCAATGGTTCTCAAGTGTGTCTTGTAGCTGATGAGACAGTCTCTCATTGTGTCAAATGGCACAAGAGGCTAGCCCATCTAAATTACAAGACAATTGGCAAACTCTTTAGCAAAGAGTTAGTGAGGAATGGTCCTCAAGTTAAGTGTGTTAAAGATGGTATTTGCTCAGCTTGTCAAAAGGGCAAGCAGACAAGATCCACCTTTAGAAGCATAGAAAACAAAGATGTTGTGAGGTGTTTATACCTCTTGCATATGGATCTCTTTGGTCCAATGCCAGTTCACAGCTTAGGTAGGAAGGTCTATACCTTTGTAGTTGTAGATGACTACTCAATGTTTTCCTGGGTGTTCTTCTTAAGACAGAAATCTGAAACACCTAGTGTCTTCCATAGCTTTGTCAAGCAAATTCAGAATGAACTAAACAGTACAATGGTCAAGATTAGAAGTGACCATGGTACTAAATTTCAGTCTGAGAGTATGGCAAAACTATGTGAAGACTTTGGGATATTTCAAGAGTTTTCTTCACCAAGAACACCTCAGCAAAATGGCATTGCTGAGAGGAAGAATAGAACCTTGATTGAGGCAGGTAGGACCCTATTAAGTGATACATCACTACCAAAATACTTCTGGGCTGAAGCAGTTAATACTGCATGCCATGTTGTAAATAGGGCTACCATCACTAAAAGCCTCAACAAGACCCCCTATGAAGTTGTGAAAGGCAGGAAACCAAACCTAGCCTACTTCAGGATCTTTGGTTGCAAATGCTTCATACTTAACAATGGAAAGTCTTACTTGACTAAGTTTACTGCCAAGTCCCAAGAGGGAATTTTTGTTGGGTACAGCAATAACAGTAAGGCTTATAGAGTCTACAACTTGTCTACACAAGTTGTAGAAGAATCTGTACATGTAGTATTTGATGAGACTAAACTTATTAATAATGAGTTGTCTAGTAGTGTATGCAGCCCCACAGGTTTAACAAAGAAGATGGACAAGCTCACTCTAGAAGAAGAATCTACTGCAAGACAGCAAGTAGAAGACAGTGGCTGTTGTCCAGGGGGAGAACTACATGTACCAATTGCTGATGAAGTTCAAGGAGTACAGCATAATGGAGATGTTGAAGAGGTTCAACCAGAAGTTAGGATGCCTCCAGCCAATAGGCATCTTAGAGATCATCCAGTAGAACAGATCATTGGTGATCCAAGACAAGGGGTACAAACAAGGAGCAGAAATCAGAATGTAGCAATCTACTCCAGTTTTCTATCTCAAGTTGAACCAAAGAAGTTTGAAGAAGCCATACTAGATCCCCAATGGACTGAAGCAATGCAAGAAGAGCTTAATCAGTTCAAGAGGTGCAAGGTCTGGGAACTTGTTCCTAAACCTAAAGACCACAATATAATAGGAACTAAGTGGATCTACAGGAATAAGATGGATGAACAAGGGGTCATCATTAAGAATAAAGCAAGATTGGTTGCTAAAGGATATAGACAGGAAGAAGGTATTGACTTTGATCAAACCGTTGCTCCAGTAGCCAGACTGGAAGACATAAGGATGTTCCTGGCCTATGCAACCTTTCAAGGATTCAAGGTTTACCAAATGGATGTCAAGTCAGCATTTCTAAATGGTAATCTTAAAGAAGAAGTCTATGTGGAACAACCCTCAGGTTTTGTTGATTCAACTCTACCTAATCATGTCTATAGACTTAGGAAAGCTTTATATGTGTTAAAGCAGGCCCCTAGGGCTTGGTATGAAACCCTATCTAGTTTCCTCATTGAGAACAAGTTCTCAAGGGGGAAAATAGATAAGACTCTATTCCTTAGGGAATCTAGAGGCAAAGTTATACTAGTCCAAATATATGTAGATGACATTATATTTGGGTCTACTGAAAGCAGCCTTTGCAAAAAGTTTGCAAAACTTATGCAAGGTCAATTTGAGATGAGTAGTATGGGAGAGCTGAAGTTTTTCTTGGGTCTCCAAGTTAAACAGACTGAGAGTGGATTATCCATATGTAAGTCCAAGTTCACCCTAGAACTCATAAGGAAGTATGGTATGGATTCATCCAGCACCATGAAGACTCCTATGGGGTCAAGTATGTCTCTTAGAAAGGATGATGCAGGGAAACCTGTAGATGAAACCTTGTATAGAGGGATAGTTGGCTCCCTATTATACTTGACTGCAAGTAGACCAGATATCATGTATCCTACATGTGTCTGTGCAAGATATCAAGCCTGCCCTAAAGAGTCTCATTTGACAGCAGTCAAAAGGATATTGAGATATCTAAAGGGCACTCCCTATCTAGGCCTCTGGTACCCTAGGAATGGGGACTTTGATCTAACAGGTTATTCAGATGCAGACTTTGCAGGATGCAAAGAAGATAGAAAAAGCACTACTGGAACCTGTCAATTCCTAGGTGGAAGACTAATTTCATGGAGTAGCAAGAAGCAAACAAGTGTGGCTATCTCCACTGCAGAGTCAGAATATTTGGCTGTAAGAAGTTGTTGTGCTCAACTTCTGTGGATACAACATCAGCTTGAGGACTATAGATTTCAGGTAAGAAGAACTCCACTCTTCTGTGATTCTACAAGTGCTATTTCAATTGCACATAATCCTGTATCTCATAGTAGAACAAAACATATTGAAATTAAATATCATTTTCTTAGGGAGCATGTAGAAAGAGAAGATATTTTACTTGAATATGTTAAAACTGATAATCAATTAGCTGATATGTATACTAAGCCCCTAGAAGAAGCTAAGTTCAATAGATTTAAAATTGAACTAGGTATGATAAACTTAGAGTAAGTTTATAGTATTGAAAATGGCTAAGTAAAAAGGTGTCGACACACAGAAATCTATGTGTCGACACAGAATAGTGGTGTCGACACTTCAGGAAAAAGGTGTCGACACATCTAGGAAGTTGGTGTCGACACTTCAGAATAGTAGTGTAGACACATGTCAAGTAGGTGTCGACACATCTAAAGTGGTGTCGACACTTAAGTTTTACTCAGAATTCTCTAAGTAAAGTCTCGACTATGTGTCGAGTTATGTAGTGTCGACACATAAACAAGTGTCGACACATAAAATCTGTTGACTAAACTTATGTCGACACATATGTGTCGAGACATTATAAGTCAGTGTCGACACTTATTGTCAGTGTCGACACAATTTAAGTTAGCTGTCCCGCCTGTTCATCTTAAAAATTAGAAAGGTATAAATAGGGTTTTGTCTTAGTTTGTCGACACGCTTTCAAAGTTTCGAGACCAAACTTCTGTGTCGACACCTCTCTTCTCTCAAGACAAATTCTACAAACCCTAATGGCACCTAAGCTAGAGGAGAATGTTAATGAAGGATACGAGCTGGTGCGCCATGCCTTCGATGATGCTGATCAAGAAATCAAGACTGTCGTAACCCTAGTAGCCGACTCAGGGTTAGAATATCTTGTTTCAGAGCCAACGAAAATTTGGAAGAAAGAGGTACTGGAATTCATCAATAGAGCTAAGATAGATGAAACTGGATTTAAGATCAAATCCAGGGTTCATGGTGAGAAGGTGAAGGTATCACCTAAGAGCTTGAGGAAGATTCTACATCTACCAAGAACTAAGCAAGAAGATGAAGCAACAGCTTCCAGGACCAGAGATGCATTTGCATGGTGTGGTCTGGATTCTAAAATGAAAATAGGATCTGTGTTTAACAGAAAGGGCATGAATAGCCAAGGGAAATTTCTGTCTGAGATAGTTGGCAAAGTAATATTGAGCAAGCCAGGAGGGCATGACAGAGTGTCTGCCCATATGTTTAGTATAATGACAAGAATCATCTTCAATTTGCAAACAAATTGGTCTATGATAGTTCTTGAGAAGATAAAGGAAAGCTTGAAGAAGCCCAATCTGGGCAGGATCATAAGTCTTTACCTAGCAGGTGTTATACCTGAAGTTATGGGTCAGGCTGCTGGGAGTAAGATAAAACATATGGGGAAGATGGATTTAAGGATATTCTCCAGATGGGACAGGGTGTTGACTAAGGAGATGCCAACCCCTGAGAAGATAGTTCCTGAGAAAGAAATTCCTCCAAAGAAGAAAAGGAAGACTGCTCTAGTGGCTCAAGTGTCCACTAGCAGCTCAAAAAGTGAAGAGCATGTTGTCTTCTCATCTGATGAGAATGTAGAAGAACCTACTGTTAAATCTCCTGCTCCTCAAGATGATGCTGAGATCCAGGGGGAGCTACCTCAAGCTAGCCCCATACACAAGGATCAAAGCCAGGGGGAGCTTCCAGTTGTAGATGAACCCACTACACTGGAAAGTGAACAAGCAACCCACATCATACTAGAGGTAATCACTGAACTAAAAACTTTAGATTTACCTATAGAAGATACTGATTTGTCTGATGGTCATCAGCAAACTCAGCTGGATCACCAAGTCCCAGATGATGTCTTGGAAGACACATCTGTTGCAGCTCCAATAGTTCCTGATCATGTGGTTGAAGAGACCAGAATTTCTCCTGCTCAGTCTCCACAAGAATACACCATGGAAGATTTATTCCTAAATCTGGATCAAGCAGATTTTGACAAGGAAACTAATGCTGTTGAGAAGGAGAATGCTCCAGTTGAGGGGGAGCAAGAGCAAGTTCCTGAAGAGCCTGCAAGACAAGAAACTGAGAAGGCACAAGATGTACAGATGGAAAGGCCCCCAAGCCCTAAGGAGAGGGTGGATATAGCCAGCTCCTCAGCTTCTGAAGATGAGGAGGCTACCAGGGCTAAGAAGCAGAAACTTTATGTTTTCAAGAGAAGAAGTCAAAGTTATAAGAAAGCCTTACAATCTCTTGCACCACAGCCTATAGTTCAGCGAGCACCATCAGTTGATTATAGTACATTGATGGTTGCTATGCAGATCAAGTTGGATGAGCACAGAAAGGCAATAGAGAAGTATGTGGATGAAGGGCAGAAATCATTGCAATTTGATCTGGCCCAGGATATTAAATCCATAAGATTTGAGATGAATCTTAACAAGAAAGAGATGAATGAATGTTTCCACATGGGTGGAAATGCAGTGGTGTACTTGGCTACACACCAAGAAAAGATAAAAGCACAAGTGGATGACATAGCTGTGAAGCAAGGTTGTGTTCTAGAAAATCAGATAAGAATGAATGACAACCTTACTGCATCTCATAATGCAATTATCACAGAATTAAAAAATATAGGTGCTGGACCTTCTACCTCTACTGCTACTGTTAAAGCAGAATTTGACAAAGTATTTCAAGAAGAAATCACTGCTGTTAAGACTGCCATTCAAGACTCCCAGAAGGCCATATCTGAACAACTTAATAAGCTCAAACCTTTCTTTAAAGATGGAGTCAGATACCTGGATAATCAAATCAGATTCCAGAAGGATGATGTCAGAGATCACATGGCTAGAGAAGTCATAAAGGGGGAGAGAGTTTTAGTCAAAGCTAGCTCTGATCATGCCAAATGGATATCTAATTCCATCAGAGCTACACTGGGCTATCCTCCTCTTTGTGATGATGACAATGTTGCTGAATCTGGAATTCATCCTGCATATTTAGGAGGGTAGCAACCAGAAGTGGCTCAAGTTATCTATCCTCCTCCAGATTTTGAAATGGTGCAAGCTGATATTCATCACATGTATAGCCCAACTGAAGGGAAGTCCAATGTCATTCTAGAAAAAGTGGTTCAGCCTATATCTGAAGCTATGCAAGCAGCTCTTCAGAAAGAAGAAGAAGCTCTACAGAAAGAAGAAGAGACTAGATTGTCTAAGAAGAGGTTTAGGGAACAAGCTGAACAAAGGCCAGACTTTGAATAGTGGAGCCCTACCTCAAGAAATATTATATTGACTGCCTGGAAAGCTGCCAAAGATAACATTCATGACAGGAACAAGTGGTTCTCTGAAGCTGAATGGAGAAAACATGAATCTAGACAGGAGGCAATAGTCCAATACAGAAGGAAGGCCAAGATGGGAAAGCTATCTCCTACTGCTCAGGAGCCTAGCAAGTACTTTCCAAAGCCATACCATTACTTTGAAAGGCAGAAGATTAAAGCAGAAGAGCTTAAGAAGAAAGATCTGAAAGGCAAGAAGCCTGCTGATGCTGAAGTTGCTGATGCTCCTGTCCAAGCTAAAGTTCAAGCTGGAAAAGGGATAGTTATTAAGGAGCCAGAACTGAAATAGAATTAAAATTTTCTTGAAGTTTACTTTGTAATCTTGTTGATGTAAAACATTCTGTAAACTTCTGAAAATGAATATGACAGATATTAGAACAATGTGTTATATGTTAAATCTATTTCATATTTGTTCTGTGATGATGTCTATGTCTATTTTATATTTGTTCTGTGATTATGTACTTGTATACATGTGTGATTAATACATGTTTATGTTTACCCTGCTGTATATTATCCTGCTTTACATCATTTTGTAATTTAATTATGAATGGTGTATATCATTGACTAAGGGTTATGACTTTTCCAAATAGGGGGAGATTGTTGGGTACATTGGTTTAAATGTACCTGATTTGAAGAAGCCTCACCCAACTCAATGATATACATCAAAATGTATTTGATGTATTTTGAGTTACTTGTGCAGGTTAAGTATTTGCAGGACTGAAGCAAAAAATTTTCTAAGTCCACGTGTCGACACCCAGAGGGAAAGTGTCGACACTTGAAAAGACTTGTGTCGACACCCAGACAAACAGTGTCGACACTTGGAGTCATTGTGTCGACACCAGGGATGCTGAGTCGACACCAGACACAAAGTGTCGACACAAGGAGCTGTGTCGACACTCAATGAAGAAAGCACAGTAAAGCAGTGTCGACACTTAACAGCAGTGTCGACACCTAGAAGAACTGTATCTACACCAGAAAGTGTCGACACTTGGAGCTGTGTCGACACTCAGCAAAAGTTAGCAGAGACTAAGTATAAGTGTCGACACTCAGAACAATGTGTCGACACTCAACAGAAGAGTCAGCACTTGAAGTAAGTGTCGACACCCAGAACAATGTGTCGACACTCAGCTGAAGACTCAGCACTTGAAGAAAGTGTCGACACATGGAGCTGTGTCGACACTTAGCAAAGAACAGCAAGATCAACAAATTATTCTAAGTACAAGTGTCGACACTATGGGAATGTGTCGACACTCAGCTGAAGTCTCAACAAGAAGAAGAATGTGTCGACACAAGGAGCTGTGTCGACACTCAGCAAGTATCAACACTGAAGACATGTGTCGACACCAAGAAGCAGTGTCGACACTTGACAGATTCAACACATGAAGATGTGTCGACACAAAGGAGATGTGTCGACACTTAGAAGAATTCAGCAAAATACAGAAGATCAAGTACTTGTGTCGACACTCAATTTCAGTGTCGACACATGAAGAAGAAACTGTGTCGAGATAAAGAATTAACAACACAAGGAGTTGTGTCGACACCTTGTAGACTAGTGTCAACACTTAGACAACATGTGTCGACACTTGGTCTATAAGTGTCGACACTTAAAGACAAAAAGTCTCGAAACTTTCAGACAGACAGAGAATTTTCAAGAACTGACTGGATGACTTGACAGCTGCCGTTCCAGCCGATCTACAGCACCTGTCAGAGATGTCAGAATTCAGTTATGGACCGGACCAGCCGGTTACCATGAAGAAGGCCTATAAATAGGCTTGTGCTGTCTACAGAAGAAGCAGTGGTTAAAAAAGTTGTTGTTCAATTCATTGATCAAGTATTCAACAAAGAAGATCTAGCTATTCCTTGAAGAATCAAGTGCAGATCTAAGAAGTTGGAGAGAGAGAGGTCCATCCAAGAAATCAGCCGTTGGAACTAGGCTGAGAAGAAGGGTTCAGATTTATTCTGGATCTTAAGAAGCAGAGATCAAGGATCAACTGTAGAAGGAGTCAATCTCATTGAGTTCTACTTTCAAGAAGCTTTGAAGAAAGCTAAGTCAGATTGATTCCAGCTGAGTTCTTCCAAGAACTCATCAAGAAACTCACAACTCCCCTCTCTTGTCTTTGGGTTGCTGAGTTAACAATTGTATAATCATTTTTATCTTGTAGGATCCTTTGGATCTGAGTTTTGTAAGCCTGTAATTATAAAGGCTGAGTGTAGGGCTTTGAGAGCCTGAGTGTAGGAGATTGAAATCTCTGAGTGTAGGCCTTGGTGGCTGAGTGTAGCCCTGGGTGGCTGAGTGTAGGCCTTTGTGGCTGAGTGTAGGCTTTGTGGAAAAGCTGAGTTGTAGGGCTTTGGGCCTGAGGTGTAGGAACCAGTTTGGGTTCTGAGATAGTGGAGAAGTTTGGCCGAATCTAGTTCACTACTAGATAGGCGAAGGGGGAAAGTGGATGTACCCAAAGCTTGAGGAACCACTATTAATCTGTGTGTCTTCTGTGTGCTGTGATTTACTATGAATGCTGTGTGATTGCTGTGCAAAAGTAGATTAGATTCTGTGTTAATTACTGATTGCTGCCATTAAAGTTTAAAAAGAATTTGGTCACCTATTCACCCCCCCCCCCTCTAGGTGTTTAGGTACTATATCTTTCAATCACATAATGTGATAGTAACTGAAATGCAGAATCTTGCAGCTGCTCAGACTGCAGCAAGGACTACTATCAAGGCTGAGTTTGACAACCACTTACAAGAAAGCCTCACTGCTGTTAAAACTACCATTGAAGATTCTCAAAAGGTTATCACTGAAAAGCTCCAAAGGTTAAAACCTTTTTATAAATATGGAGTTAACTATTTGAATGCTCAGATCAGGTTTCAGAAGGATGATCTTAGGGATCATATAGAAAGAGAAGTCATAAAGGGGGAGAGGGTATTAGTTAAAACAGGCTCTAACAATGCTAAATGGATTTCAAACAGCATCAAAGCTAACCTTGGATATCCACCCTTGTGTGATGATGATAATATGGTAGAATCTAGGACAAATCCTACATATTTTGGAGGTGAGCCAGCTGAAGTTGCACAAGTAATCTACCCTCCAGCTGATTTTGAGATGATACATCAGGAGGTACAATCTATGTATAGCCCTCCTGAGGGTAATCAGAATATTATTTTTGAGAAAGTAGTACAGCCTGTGGCAGAGGCAGTATTAAAGGAGCAAGAAGCTCAATTATCTAAGAAGAGGTTCAGAGAATAGGCTGAATTAAGGCCAGATTTTGAGCAATGGAGCCCAACTTCCAGAAATATTATTCTGACTGCTTGGAAGGCTGCAAAGGATAATATCCTAGAAAGGGGGAAATGGTATTCTGAGCAGGAGTGGAGAAAACATGAAGCTAGGCAAGAGGCCATTGTATAGTACAGAAGAAAGTCTAAATTAGGGAAGCTACCTCCTAATGCACAGGAGCATAGCATGTATTTCCCTAAGCCTTATCATTATTTTGAGAGACAGAAGATAAGGGCTGAAGAACAGAAGAAGAAAGATCTTAAGGGAAAGAAGCCTGCTGATGACAATGATGCTCCAGTTCAAGCCAAGATTCAATCTGGGAAGGGCATTGTTATCAAGGAGCCAGAGCAGCCATAGGATAGAATTTTCTTAAGTTTACAACCTTGTAATCATTTGCATTAAACTTCATGTAAACTTTTGATTAATAAAACTTTCGAAAGTTGTAAAAACAATGTTTAATGTTCAATCTATTACATTGTTATTCTGAGATAATTGTTTATACATGTTTTGTTTATACATGTTTAGTATTTACCCTGTCATATAATACTTTATACATCATATTGAGTATTTGTTATGTATGGTGTATATCATTGACTAAGGGTTATGACTTCTCCAAAGAGTGGGAGATTGTTGGGTACATTGAAAAATGTGTACCAGATTTGAAGAAGCCTCACCCTACTCAATGATATACATCAAGGTGTATTTGATGTGTTTTGAGTTTATATGTGCAGGTTAAGTAATTGCAGGAAATGCAGAAGAGTTTCTAAGTCCATGTGTCGACACCCAGAGGTGAAGTGTAGACACTTATGAAGGCATGTGTCGACACCTAGAGAAGCTGTGTCGACACTTGGAGTAATTGTGTTGACACCAGGAAAGGCAGAGTCGACACCAGAAGAAAAGTGTCGACACATACCGGCAGTGTCGACACACTGTGAAGAATTGTCAACATAATCTGTGTCGACACTCAGAGAAACTTTGTCGACATCAAATGTGTCGACACCAGGAGGCTGTGTCGACACTCAGCAAGCTTCAACAAAGTTAAAGTACTTGTGTCGACACAAAGGAGATGTGTCGACACTCAGCAAGTTTCAACACATGAAGGCATGTGTCGACACAAAGGAGATGTGTCGACACTCAGTAAGTTTTCAACATAAGAAGGCATGTGTCGATACAAAGAAGTTGTGTCGACACACAACAGAATTCAACTAAGTGTTAAAGAAGAAGTACTTGTGTCGACACACAAAATCAGTGTCGACACATTCAACAAAAGGCTTGTGTCGACACATATAATAAGTGTCGACACATTCTGAAGAAGCAGTGTCAAGAAGCTGTTACAACAACAAAAGGAGTTCTGTCGACACCATCAAGGCTAGTGTCGACACTTAGTCTACTTGTGTCGACACATGGTCTATTTGTGTCGACACATAATGACTATCTGTCTCGACACTTTCAGATAGTGACAGTGATTTCAAGAAGTGACTGGATGACTTGACAGCTGCCATTTCAACCGGTCAACTACAACTGTCAAAGCTGCCAGAAGGTTGTTAGAAACTGAATCAGCTGGTTACCTTGGAGGAAGATTATATAAAGACCTTTCTCCTTCAACAGAAAAAGAAATGACAATAAGAGAAAGACAATCAATCAATAGATTATTCATTGAAGATCAATAACAGATTGAAAAGATTTGAAGACCTTCGACAGAAGAACTAAGGAGTTGGAGAGAGAGAGCTCCTTCTAAGAAGAGCAGCTGCTGAACCAGGCTGCAAAGTAAGATTCAGATTGAGATCTAAATCTCAAGATAGAAGTTGATTGAAGATCATCTTCAAAGGAGATTCAACCCTACTGAGTTCTAATTCAAGAAGCTTTGAAGAAAGCTAAGGGAGGTTGATCTCTACCAAGTTCTTCCAAGAACTCATCAGGAAGCCAGTCAACTCATCTCTCTCTTTCAGAGTTGTGGTTAATTATTTTGTATAATCAAATTTCTGTAGGATCTTGTATAGATCTGAGCTGTAAGCCTATTTTATAAAGGCTGAGTGTAGGAGACTGTGTGCTCTGAGTGTAGGTCTTGTTGAAGACTGAGGTATGGCCTTGTGCCTGAGTTGTAGGAGACTTTGTTCTCTGAGTGTAGGTCTTGTTGAAGACTGAGTGGTAGGGATTTGTGCCTGAGTTGTAGGAGTGGGGACACTCTGAGTTGTAGGAACCTGTTTGGGGTTCTGAGCTGTAGGATGTGAGGATCTGAGGAGTACTGCAGAAGTTAGGCCGAATCTAGTACACTACTAGATAGGCGAAGGGGGAAAGTGGATGTACCCAGACCTTGGGGAACCACTATAAAAATCTGTGTGCACTCTGTGTTTGTTTATTTCTGTGATTGCTGAGCTAGCTGTGCTGAATTGCTATTGTAAATTGCAAATACAAGTTTAATTGTTCAGTGTTTCTGCCTTAAATTTAAAAAGATAAAGTTCACCTATTCACCGCCCCCTCTAGGTGGTTAGGCACTATTTCTTTCAAACAGCTTTTGAGGCGAGTATTAGAATAGCGCCTTTTGAAGCCTTGTACGGGAGGAAGTGTCGTACGCCGTTGTCTTGGTTGGAGGCAGGCGAATCGAAGTTGTACAAATGTCAAGTGGTGGAAGACGCCACTTCAATGATACAAACAATTCAAGAAAGGTTGAAGATCGCTCAGGATAGGCAGGCAAAGTACTATAACGCCAAGCATAGGAACGTGGAGTTCAATGTTGGCGACATGGTGTATCTAAAAATCAAGCTGTTAAAGGGTGTATCGCGGGTTCGACGCTTGAAGAAGTTGAGTACGAGATACCTTGGACCATTTGAAATCCTCGAGCATGTTGGCGAGGCAGCGTATAGCTTGAAGCTGTCGATGGAATTGAGTGGGCTGCATGACGTGTTCCACGTATCGGTGTTGCGTAAGGCGGTGCAAGAGCCTTCGCAGATCATTGCGAATAATCAAGTACCGGTTAATTATGAATTAACAACAAGGGTCAAGCCAGTGCGTATTGAAGATGTTGCAGTCAAGCGACTCCGCAACAAGGATATCCGTATGGTTAAAGTCTGATGGAATAATTGCGGACGTGAGTAGCTTTCTTGGGAGCGAGAGCAAGCTATGTTGGAGGAATACCCCGAGTTATTCCACTCAGGTATTATTTAGATTTGTGTACCTTTACTTAATTTCGGGACGAAATTCCTTAAGTGGGAGCGATTTGT
Organism: Platanthera guangdongensis; assembly: GCA_039583875.1. Lineage (NCBI taxonomy): Eukaryota > Viridiplantae > Streptophyta > Magnoliopsida > Asparagales > Orchidaceae > Platanthera > Platanthera guangdongensis. Next base: position 89,688,694 of record CM077155.1, on the reverse strand, counting down.
AACGCCCCAAAAATTGTATTTGAGTCGGTCGCGAAAAAGGGGATTTTTGGTGCCTGTTTAGTGGTACACGGCCTAGGACACGGGCGTGTCCAAGGCCGTGTCTGGCTAGTGTTTTTTGACATTTTCATCCCGAGAAGGACATGGCTAGAAACACGGCTAAGTGACACGGGCGTGTCATTTGACACGGGCATGTGCCTGCACGTGTCCCTACCCGTGTTCTTTTGGGTCGTGTCCGTTGCCGTGGAGGTTATGCGTGATAAGGCCCCGAACACGGGCGTGTCGCGGAACCCGACACGGGCGTGTCAGGTGAGAAACGGGCGTGTCTCTACCCGTGTGTCTTTCCTTCGTTCGACGATCGTGCCTGGAGCGAGGCACACGGCCTGGGACACGGCCGTGTTCCAAGCTGTGTTCGGCCCAGGTCTGGAGATTTTTGAACGGATCTGAGCCGTTCGATTTCTTTAATTAAGATCCAACAGCACAGATGGTTTCATGCTCTGTTAAGGCCGGGAATAGGGGAGTTAATCCTTCATTTCTCTCCAACCATTCTCTCTCTCAAGTAGTTGGAAAGAGGAGGAAGAAGGAAGGGATTCCGGCCGCCGGCGGAGCATCGGAGCACCGTTTCGAAATCTGAGAGCGGATCTGTGGAGGAAAGTTCGTTGCGAAGATTTCCATCCGTGTAGTTTTTCCATGGCGCCAATGCGTACTACAAGGGTAACGATTCTCTACTTGAGCATGTGAAGCTCTTTCTTTCTGCATAGGGAATCCCGCTCCCGCGAGTGTGTGGTGATTGCGTGGTGTTCCTTGGGGTTGATGTGAATAATCCCCCTTGTGTTGCATATAGAGTGCAGAATCGTAAGTACGGGCATAGGCATTATGTGTGAAGCCTACCCGAACGTGTATTGTCTGGATCGGTGATGTTGAATTTGATATGTTTTGCCGGAGAAGACTCCGTGCTTTGGGTTTTTCGGGTTTTTACGTGGTAGATTGCAGCAGGGATCCTTGGAGGTTAGCTTCAAGGCGCACCCGGAAAACTGAACAGAAACGTGTTCTGCTAACTTGGCAGTCTGGGAACCGGCCTTGATAATAACCAGACTTAAATTATATATGCGGCGTGAGCAACGGGCAAGTGGAATTGGACCTAGGCTATGTGGTACGGTGCGAGAGATCCGAAAAGGGCACTGGCCGTTGGCATAGTCTGGAGCCTTAGACGGTGGTCAGAAAGGCTAAATGCTCACTTGGTTGCCATCTTTGGGATGGTGGTGAAGCCACAGAATTGACCGGATTCACCGTTAATGTGCCCTGAGTGCACGGGGTGTTTGGCCGTACGAGCCTACACCTGTGGGGAAATATATAATTGCACTTTATTGTTTAGCTGGGCTAATGTTTTGCAGGGAAAGAGCACCGCCGTCCCGAGTAAGGGGCGGGGTCGTTATAATTTGGTCGGCTTTTGGCTGACCGTTGCTTTATTTGCCACCATGCGGTGGAATCGTGCTTGCAGGTGCTGCGGAGCCGAGTACCAAATAGCGGGCTGGAGCCCATGTTGCTGTGCCTGCCCTAGAAGGCCGTAAATAATAGTTGTACTTTACTTTTGTCATGTGTGGCCGGCCTACGAGCCGATGTATGGAAAACACTATTTGTTAAGTGAACTATTGTAAGGCCATAAGGACATGTACCTTTCAGTATATTTTGGGTTTCTTTCCAGTAGTGTGGTTGTGGAAATTCATGTTTATTGTTGCACTCATTCGTATCAGAAGCATTTGTGGAAGGATTGGACGGCGTAGAACGATTCACAGGCTCAATGATGAGACTGAGGCTACCTGATGGATCGGTACTACTATCATCTGCCAAGTGCAATATGGAGGCGTAAATCGGCGGGAAGACTTTTGAAGCGCCTGCGACGATTTTGAAGTTTCCAGATTTCGACTTGATCTTGGGCATGACTTGGTTACATTGGAACCATGCCCAGGTAGACTGCCCATCGAGGAGGATCACCCTGAGGCACGGAGACTCCTAGGTCATCGTCGAAGGTATTAGACTTGTATCCAATCTCTTATTATCATCTGTACAGGCGGTCAAAGCCTACAGGAAAGGAGAGGAAGTGTATATTATCTGCTTCGAGATGGCGGGAGCAGAGACTTCTATTGTGGAAATTCCGGTGGTTCGGGATTTTTCCGATGTGTTTCCGGAGAAATTGCACGGATTGCCACCAGCTAGGAACGCGGACTTCCGTATTCAGTTGGTGCCAGGAGCTAGGCCCTTATCTCAGGCGCCGAACAGGATGGCCCCAAAGGAGCTAGCGGAGTTCAGAACGCAGCTACAGGAGCTGGTAGAGTCAGGGTTTGTCCGACCGAGCTCATAACCGTGGGGAGCTCCGGTGTTATTTGTCAAGAAAAAGGATGGCTCCCTCCGTCTCTGCATTGACTACCGGGAGCTGAACCGGTTGACGGTCCGGAATACATACCCGCTACCCCGGATCAACGAGCTGTTTGATCAGTTTCAGGGAGTCTTCTGGTTCTCCAAGTTAGATTTGAGATCGGGGTACTATCAGCTGCGGATCCAGGAGGAGGACGTTCCGAAGACGGCTTTTAGTTCCAGCTACGGATTGTATGAGTTCACGGTGATGCCATTCGGGCTCACAAATGCCCCTTCTGCATCCATGAGCTTGATGAACCGCATCTTCGAGCCCTACTTGGACAGATTCGTTATTGTTTTCATCGATGATATACTGATCTACTCCCAGACCCAGGAAGCCCATACTCAGCATTTGGCCTTGGTTTTGGGGAAGCTGAGAGAGCACCAATTGTATGCAAAATTTTCCAAGTTCCAGTTCTGGCTGTAGGAAGTGGCATTCCTAGGGCGCACTATCAGTGGGGCAGGGTTGGCTGTGGACCCAGCCAAGGTGCAGGAAGTTAGAGATTGGCCGCGACCAAAGTCAGCATCGGACATACGCAGTTTCCTGGGGCTCGCAGGATATTATCGTAAGTTCGTGGAGGGGTTCTCGAGGATAGCACTCCCACTCACATCCTTGACGAAGAAGGAAGCAGCTTTTATATGGACGAAGAAGTGCGAGGCGGCGTTTCAGGAGTTAAGGGACAGGCTCACCTCTTCCCCCATCCTTGCACTTCCATCTGGGAAGGAAGGATTTCATATATATACTGATGCCTCATATTAGTGGATGGGTGCAGTCTTGATGCAGCACGAGCACGTCATCGCATATGCTTCGAGGCAGTTGAAAAAGCATGAACAAAATTACCCCATACATGATTTGGAGCTCGGGGCGGTGGTGTTTGCTTTAAAAATCTGGAGACATTATTTATATGGGGTTCATTGTGATATCTTCTCGGATCACAAGAACCTCAAGTATGTTGACACACAGAAAGACCTGAACCTGCGCCAGAGGAGGTCGGTTGAATTCTTATGCGATTATGAGTACACCATGCATTATCATCTGGGGAAGAGAACACCATGGCATATGCCTTGAGTAGGAGAGCTAGCACCTCAATACCAGAGCCTCGGGTGATGTCTATGGAGCTGTTGCAGATGTTGGAGGATATGCACATTTCGGTTGTTTCTGAGTCCCAGTCGGAGATCTACGAGGAGTATTTGAACTCCTTGATCTTGGAATGTGATATACGAGAGCGCATCAGGGTACAGCAGAGGTTAGATGCAGCTTTGGAGCCAGTGTTCAGGGCCCTGGAAGGGGGGAGGTCAGGTGATTATACCTTGCTTGATGGCCTTGTTCAATTCCACGGTCGTGTTTATATACCTGCATGAGGTGGTATCCGGGAGCATATACTAAGGGACGATCACTGTACTCGGTACTCAGTGCACCCCAGTATCACCAAGATGACAGCTGATCTACAGAGGAGCATGTATTGGTCGGGGATGAAGAGGGATATCATATTCTATGTGACACACTGCGAGACCTGCTAGCGAGTAAAGGCGGAATGCAAAAGCCCCGGAGGGTTGCTACAGTCACTATCAGTCCCTGAGTGGAAGTTTGAGGATATTGCTAAGGATTTTGTGCACGGATTGCCACGCTCCCACTCGGGACACAATTCTGTTTGGGTCATTATCGACAGATTGACCAACGTGGCCCGGTTTATACCTATCAGGAAGGACAACCAAGTTACTTTTTTTGGTGAGGTTGTTTGTGGAATTGTTCGTCAGATACCACGGGGTCTCCAGGATAATTGTCTCGAATCGTGACGGTCAATTCACTTCTAGGGAGTGGAGAGCGGTGCAGGAGTACTTGGGTTCTCTCATCTTACTTTTAGCACTGCTTTCCATCCACAGACCGACGGTCAGACAGAGCGGACCATCAAGACCATGGAAATCTGCTATGATTATGTATATTGGATACGGGGAGGCCCTGGGAGAGATTGTTGCCTCTGGTCAAGTTCTCCTACAACAACAGTCACCAGGCAAGCGTCAGGATGGCACCTTATGAGGCTCTTTACGGGAGGAAGTGTCGGACACCGCTATCTTGGGTTCAGGATGAGGACCCCAGGGCACTTAGATCAGACTACATTGAGGATACGGACGCTCAGATACGATTGATCAGGGACCGGATGCTAGAGGCCCAGAGTATGCAGGTGAAGTACTACGATGCGCGACATCGGAAGGTAGAGTTCTAGGTGGGGGATAGAGTATTCTTGAAGATACATTCGGTGCATGGTATTTCTCAGGTGCGGAGGCACAAGAAGCTCATCCCTCGATATATGGGACCATATTTGATTCTGGAGCGAATCAACCCCTTGGCCTACAGGTTGGAGCTGTCGCCAGAGCTGGGGACCTTGCACGACGTCTTCCACGTCTCCTTGCTACGGAGAGCTCTCCTTCGGCCAGAGCAGCATATCACCACTACACCAGGCCCACTAGCGTTCGACAGATCAGTTCGTTTGGAGACGCTTTGGATCGATGATACCGCGGTCCGAGTGCTGCGGAAGAAGAGGGTTCCCCTGGCGAAGGTGTTGTGGTCCAACCATGGATGGGAGGAGCACACATGAGAGTCGAGGGATCTGATGTTATAGCGGCACCCAGAGCTTTTTACATCAGGTAACATTTTAATTATTAGCTAAAGTACTTAAATTTTCATGCTTGTAAACCCCGTAGACCCGAACTTGAATCTCAGGGACGAAATTATTTCTTTGTTTATTGGAATTTGTAACATCCCACTTGCAATTAGACCCCTTTACTTAGGTTGGGTTAGGGCATGTGGTGGGGCATGGGTTTAGGCTAGGTTTGAAGTATGGGATTACGGTTTAGTCACATGGGGCCCACAATAGGGCCCAAGGTAGTCTAAGTCAAACCATCCCCAAATTAGGGTCCCAGCCACACATTAATTCCACCACTGCATCCCTAACCCTAACACCAACCTAAGGGAAACATAAGCCATGTCACAAGGTCACCAATTGACTAGAGTTGACCCAAGTCAACCCTAGTCTTAATTTGGTCAAACCCACACCTAAAGTCCCAAATAGTCCAAGTGGGGCACCACCATGGCCCAACCTAAGTTGGGCGGTGTCATAGAGTCCATGACCTTCAGGTGGGGTCAGCCCACTCACCAAGTTGACCAAGTCAATCCTAAAAGTCAACAAAGACAACATGAGGCCTAAAGGAAGAAAGAGTGAACCAAGCCCACTCCCAATGGGCGAAGCCCACTAACCATGGCCCATGAGTAGCCCAAGAGGTCAAAGACAGCTCCTAACACTCAGAATTAGGAGAGAGAACACATGCATGGGGGTAAAATTGGAATTTTGGGGGAAAAGAGGAGAGAGAAGAGAAGGAGGAAGGGAAGGGTGGCCATGTGGCCCTCCTTCTCTCAGCCTAAGCAGCTGGCTGAGCTTCTCAGAGATATTCCTGCAAGGTGGAGGGATTTGGGGACATCTGGTGGCCAGGAGGAGTTCCCAAAGACTGGCCGGCCACCCCCCCCCCCCATAACTCCAACTCCTCTCACTGCCACTCCCAGCTAAAAGCAAGCCAACCATCACCTCCAATGACCTTAGGCGAGTGGAAATCGACATCTGGAACAAGGAATTTGCTGGAGAAACCAGGAAACGAGAAGGAGTCGTTGGAGCAAGCTCGGTCATGGCTCACTGCCGCCAAACTCGCCGCGAAGCCTCAATTCGGGATCGTTTCACCTCCCCTCTCACCGTACTAGATTTTTAGATCAACTAGGAGAGACATCGGATGTAACGACCTAGGGAGGACCCCTAGCGCCGCCCGGCCCACCAGCAGCCCATGGAGGACCCATGACACTACGGTGGTACAGCCGGAATCTACTAGGCCTGTAGGTCATACACCCCAACGCCTCTCTGGCCTGTTTTTCAGCAAACAGCGCGTTGTTGGCGCGGGGTTTCGAACCCGCAACCCTTGATAAGCAACCTTCAACAGTTCTCATCACCAACTGAGCTGCAGCTCAGTTGGTGATGGACTCTGTTGAAAGAGAGTGTTGTCAATAGTTGTGGGTTCGATACCTAGCGCCAACAACGTGCCTTACTGAAAAATGGGTGGGAGAGGCGTTGGGGTGTATTGGGCTGCAGCCCTGTAGCGGGAGTGGTCTAGATGGGCCAGACGTTACAAAAAAAGTGCACTTTTTGTAAGGACCTAGGGAGGACCCCTAGCACCACCCGGCCCACCAGCAGCCCATGGAGGACCCATGACACCACGGTGGTACAACCGGAATCTACAAGGCCTGCAGGCCGTACACCCCAACGCCTCTCTGGCCTGTTTTTCAGCAAACAGTGCGTTGTTGGCGTGGGGTTTCGAACCCGCAACCCTTGATAAGCAACCTTCAACAGTTCTCATCACCAACTGAGCTTGCACGTTTTTCAGCAAACAGCGCGTTGTTGGCGCGGGGTTTCGAACCCGCAACCCTTGATAAGCAACCTTCAACAGTTCTCATCACCAACTGAGTTGCAGCTCAGTTGGTGATGAGAACTGTTGAAGGTTACTTATCAAGGGCTACGGGTTCGAAACCCCGCGCCAACAACGTGCTGTTTGCTAAAAAACAGGCCAGAGAGGCGTTGGGGTGTACGGCTTGCAGGCCTTGTAGATTCTGGCTGTACCACCGTAGTGCCATGGGTCCTCCATGGGCTGCTGGTGGGCCGGGCGGCGCTAGGGGTCCTCCCTAGGTCGTTACATAGGGCTCAATTGAGCCCGATACCATGAGAGCAGAGAGCAAAAATCCGAGCTTTTTCTTCTTGCTCGGGATCGCCGGAGGAGCCGCCTCCGGCAGCCCCACCACCGGGAAGCGCTAGCCACCACCTCAAGCGAAGGTGGTGGCAATAATCATCGGCGGTGGCGCCGGCCCAATTGTCCGGAAATGAGAAATCTTGTTGATCCAGGTCGGGCTCATCCCAGCCGTTTACTGGAGGTTGGGGATGAACGGATGTCGTACGTTTCATTTTATTTAATTAATGGATAATTTTGTTATGAATAGTAAATCATATGTCACACTTTTATACAGAAATTGCATGTTACAATTAGTCCTCTTAAATGAAAATTCAGATCCAGACATCAAAATGAAAATTGTAGGTCTAAGTCTTACCTTCTAGTTGCCACCCTAAACTTGAGATTTGGAGCAGTAGGGATCCCTTTAGGACCAATATACTAGGACTGGTCCTAGGCTAGGGCAGAAATTTAATTGAATACCCATGCCAAACAAACAATCCACATGACCCAACATTTTGGGTATGTGCTTGATTAGGTCAAACTTAGACCCTGTAAAAATATGAGAATTTGTGGAAGAAATATTCCTATAGTTTTTGTGAAAATACATATAATTAAATTAATTGAATATTTGGAGAAATACAACTCCAAATGGCCCCAAATTTTGGTGGCATGTATATTGGGTCAATATCTGAGCATGATAAAAATTTCAGCCTCTTTGGGCCTATGCATGTTGGGTAAACCCACTTTCATGTGTTTGATGTATATAGGCTTGGGGTGCCTTTAGCAAAAAATTATATAACGGGGATTTAGCCCATATGGAGCATGAAACGTCTATCAAATCTTGGTCAGAGGATTATTAGGGTGAAATACACCTTCAACAGAAGTAATGGGATTTTTGGGATCAAAAATCCCATTATTTGGAATTTTAGAGTATTAGGGCATTTATAGACAAAAATTTGAAAATAGGGTTATTGATGAGTTAAAATTCTCAAATTTGGTTAAGAACTCAAGGGATTCATATGTAACCCCTGGAAAATTTTATGGGTCTGTTAGATCAATATATTTTGGAATTATGTAGAATTTACAATTTTTCCCTTTTATGGTAATTATTTTAAAATGATGGAAATTCAGCAGGAATATTATGGAAAACTTCCTAGTGTTTTATATATGTATTTGGGACCTTGTGTAATTTTCTTGATATTTTTGGATGCATATATAGGTTTAAAATCCAAATAAAGGCATTTTTGTAATATTTGTCATATGTATGTTGGTAAACCAAATTACTGTTTTGGACCATGAAATTTTGTATTTGGTATTATTTCAGCAATTTACATTGGTAAGAATTTTCCAAGAATTTTTGGAAGCTTATTTAATGTACTTCATTTGTAAGTGGCCAATTCATGGATTTAACTCTAAATTAAAATTAAATGGAAATATAAATGGAAAAATTACAATTCTTGGGAACCAGTCATAATTAGCCTAGATGATCATTAAGAATATTTATTAGACCTAAGGGATCATTTTATATAGTACTTCTTGTATAAAGTGACATAGGCCACTTAATTAAAGGATTTAATTTAAGGTAATATGATTTAGAAAAATAGTGAAAACTCCACACATTCAATATTATATGTCATACCGTCCCATGATAAATGGCTATGGTCATTTTGGCCAAGAAATTGGAAGTCATACTTTATGGGTGGAAGTAGGTCATGGGTTGCATCTAGCTCAGATAGTATATGTTACTAGGACCGCAGGGGGATAAGAATAAACATTCAGATGGTAAATATTTTGGGAGAAAAAACCCTGGTTGGTCTACTATATGTCATTTCTTGGTTAGGAGCGATGGAGCGCAAATCCTAGGATAGTAATTATAACAAAGGCCGGCGGAAGACCGCAGCCCTTCTATTAACATCTTATGTCACTAGGATCACTCCAGAGTAATAATGAGAGCGGAATATGGACAAAGGGTAGACGCTAATAAGAGTAATTAACCTTGAGAAAGGGAGCTTTGGGATTCAACCCATCGTAGTTCCTAGTGCCCTCGAGGGCCCTTCACCGGGCATGCCTTGGGCAGTCCTGGGATTAACCCTAAACTACTAGGTGTAACTAACACTAGACAAGAGTAGTCTAATAGGTTAAGGAGTTGTGGTTCATTCTCACCTGTGATGGGTTTGAGGGATTTGAATAAACGCACAAATGTGCAATCTCACCCGTGAGGGGTTGGAGTTTTTCAGGACGGGTTGGTCCTACAAGCTGGAGGCTCGGGTTGGAATATCATGCATGTGCATAAACTTGTGGCAGGTCATACGGTACTGTGCCAATCATCACACTGATGGCAGTACGGTGTCTCTGGCGAGGTGTGATGGTTTGAGGGGCCAGTGGGTTGTTTTACGCTGCGGTCTGGAGGACGATCCCCGAAAACGCACAATCGACCAAAAAGACTAGTGGGTAGCCAACAAATAGTACGCAGAGACTCTAGAGTGCACCTAGGGTATGTATAGAGACGTATGGGAGGTCTAGGCCTGGTAGTGTGATACCCGCCTAGGAGTGGAGATGCCCGCTCCACTACTGTTGTAGCCACAACGGTGGTACCAGAGCGTGATGCTAGCTCCAAAAAGTGGGAACTAAAGGTCTGTGATCACAGAGTAGTGTGCGTGAGTTGCACTTGCATGAACCATAATACGCATGCATATCATTCATTCATGACTAGGTCATACACACCATGGATCCTTATCATATAAATTAGCATGGGCTCTTTTATATGATAAGTTATATTTCTGGAAACATTAACTTATAAGTTTGTATGGGCATTCATATAAGTTAAGGTACTTCTGTGATGGTAGTAGTAGCTTATTACATTTGCTGTCTTTACTCAGCTTTCATGCAGTACTTGTCTATTTACTGCACTTTACCTGTTCCTGTATAGTTCTTTTACTTTCCTGCACTATATATATAGAATTGCTAGAATAGATATATTGATGTATATATACTTGTTAGTATAGTTCCATTGTCACCTGCTCCCTTGTTTTACCCCTTGTTGTCCTCCGCTTCGTCCTCCCGCCCGGTTCCTAGGAGTTGCGGCGCGAGTTGCGGAGGAAAAGACTTAGTCTTTTGACTAACGATCGGTGTGACCGATAATTTTAGGAGCTCGAGGAGATGGAGCACCAGCACGACGAGGTGGCAGGACGTGAGGAGCTGATACCACCAGCACCTACTACTACTACAGCCCCACGTCAGGTGGGATGAGTTCTCTGAGGATAGTGTAGCTTCCGCTTGTTGTTATTTCTGAGAGAGATATTTGACATCATGTACTTGGCATAAGCCCCTTTTTCTCTACTTTATATACTCATGTTGGACTGATGTACTCTATTTGTTATGAGATATTACTGTGACTTGTGGACTAATGGTTGCTTTATATAGTGCTTTTACTTCTTACTCTCTTTTGGCCAACTGGTTATGTGATTGTTCTAGCAGCAAGAATCGGCGTGTTGCGGTGTCGACTAACCCGTGTGTTAGTGCCACCATAAGACGACATTTCTGGGCATAAGACCGGATTAACTCCTTGGTAAGGTGGAGTGTCTTACAAACTGGTATCACGTGAACAAACAATCATAAGAGAAGAAGTTCACATCACTGGGCAACCTCGCTCGAGCATTAGTTTGCGGACAAACTATGCAGTAGAAGCAATGGTGTGCGCATGTGTAAAAAGTCACATAAAACAGTCCACATAAGCAATGAGTTAGACCAATTCTAATATAAACCTTTCCTTTGTGCAGCCTCCCAGGGTCGCCGTACCGCAGAGTGTGGCTCCTTCCCCTCTGGATCCCACTCCTTTTCTACAGACAGAGAGAGGCCAGACCTTTACGACCATCCTTGAGGCCTTCAGGGCCCAGCAGGTTCCCGCACCGCTGCCGAATCCGGGATCAAACTGGCTGAGTGCATTCAAGAGTTTGTCCCCGCCCATGTACCACGGGACAGAGAACGCAGTGAAAACGGAGGAGTGGCTCGAGGATATACATGAGATGCTGGCAGGCATCAGCTGTCCTGTCAGCGAGGCAGTTCATTTGGCAACTATTGCACTAGATGCCCATGCGAAGAGGTGGTGGAAGTCCATGATGGACTCCACCTATGCAGATAGAGATCTGTCAGAAATATCTTGGGAGGAGTTCGAAAAAGTATTCTTGGACTACTTTGTGTCCACCATAGATTGAGATGAGTTAGAAGAGAGGTTCTTGAATCTCGAGCAAGGGACCAGATCGGTGATTGAGTACCAGCGTGAGTTTTCCCACCTTGCCAGGTTCGCAAGGGTACATGATACAGACGACAGGAGGTATGACAAGAGATTCTACCGGGGCCTTAGAGATGACTTGAGGTAGGCCCTACTATTCATCTCTCACGACACATCAGCTCCGATCATCGAGATGGCCAAGAAGCTGGAGGCGGACGAGCTGATGGTGCAGAAGAGAGGAAAGAGACCACAGGATGGGTCGTTCTTTGGGGAGAATAGCCGTGCCTCGCAGAGGGGCAGAGTCATTAGGCACAAGAGAGGTTGGGGATGTTATCATCCCAACTATAGGCAGGAGCAGGGACCCCCTACAATACCAGCTCCTCCACCACCATAGATGCATGGCCAGATGAGGCAGGATGATCGTGGTCAGCGACCGATAGTTTGCTTCACATGCCATTAGCCGGGTCATATTAGATCAGAGTGCCCGCTTCAGTTTCGTCCACTCCCTCTGCCACCTCCTCCACCTCCAGTGGTCCCTCCAGTACAGCAGGGCCGAGGTCGAGGACGAGGTCAAGGTCGAGGCCGAGGCCGAGGACCATTTGGCCAAGACAGGGGACAGGAGCAGATGTATGCATTGGACCTCGCTGAGCCGAGGAACCTGGAGGAAGTCATCACAGGTATATAATTCATGTTACAAAATTAAGACATTTTCCCTATTATAACTATTTTACATAATCTTGACCATGAAGAATGACTACCCATTTGAAACTCATTCAATCTCAGGCTTAGTCTTCATCAGCGGCAAGCCCGCGCACACAGTATTCGATACGGGTGCTTCACACTCATTCGTATCAGAAGCCTTTGTGGAAGGATTGGACGACGTAGAACGATTCATAGGCTCGATGATGAGAGTGATGCTACCTGATGGATCGGTACTACTTTCATCATCCAAGTGCAATATGGAGGCGGAAATCAGCGGGAAGACTTTTGAAGCGCCTGCGACGATTCTGTAGATGCCATATTTCGACTTGATCTTGGGCATGACTTGGTTACATTGGAACCATGCCCAGATCGACTGTCCATCGAGGAGGATCAGCCTGAGGCACGGAGACTCCCAGGTAATAATCAAAGGTATTAAACTTGTCTCTCATCTCTTATTATCATCTTACAGGCGGTCAAAGCCCACAGGCAAGGAGAGGAAGTGTATATTATCTGCTTCGAGATGGCGGGAGCAGAGACTTCTATTGTGGATATTCCGGTGGTTCGGGATTTTTCCGACGTGTTTCCGGAGAAATTGCCCGGATTGCCACCAGTTAGGGACGCGGACTTCCGTATTCAGTTGGTGCCAGGAGCTAGGCCCATATCTCGGGCGCCGTATAGGATGGCCCCAAAGGAGCTAGCGGTGCTCAGGACGCAGCTATAGGAGCTGGTAGAGTCAGGGTTTGTCCCACCGAGCTCATCACCGTGGGGAGCTCCGGTGTTATTTGTCAAGAAGAAGGATGGCTCCCTGCGTCTCTGCATCGACTACCGGGAGCTGAACCAGTTGACGGTCCAGAATACATACCCGCTACCTCGTATCGACGAGCTGTTTGATCAGCTTCAGGGAGCCTTTTTGTTCTCCAAGTTAGATTTGAGATCGGGGTACTATCAGCTACGGATCTAGGATGAGAATATTCCGAAGACAACTTTTAGTTCCCGCTACGGATTGTATGAGTTCACGGTGATGCCATTCGGGTCACGAATGAGCCTTCTACATTCATGAGCTTGATGAACCACGTCTTCGAGCCCTACTTGGACAAATTCGTTATAGTTTTCATCGATGATATACTGATATACTCACAGACCCAGGAAGACCATACTCAGCATTTGGCCTTGGTTTTGGGGAAGCTGAGAGAGCCCCAATTGTATGCAAAGTTCTCCAAGTGCCTGTTCTTGCTGCAGGGAGTGGCATTCCTAGGGCACACTATCAGTGGGGCAGGGTTGGCTGTGGACCTAGCCAAGGTGCATGCAGTTAGAGAATGGCCACGACCAAAGTCAGCATCGGACATACGAAGTTTCCTGGGGCTCGCTGGATATTATCACAAGTTCGTGGAGGGGTTATCGAGGATAGCACTCCCCCTCACATCCTTGACAAAGAAGGAAGCAGCTTTTATATGGACGGAGAAGTGTGAGGCGGCGTTTCAGGAGTTAAAGGACAGGCTCACCTCTTCCCCCATCCTTGCACTTCCATCTGGGAAGGAAGGATTTCATATATATACTTATGCCTCATATAAGTGGATGGGTGCAGTCTTGATCAAGCATGGGCACGTCATCGCTTATGCTTCGAGGCAGTTGAAAAAGCATGAACAAAATTACCCCGTACATGATTTGGAGCTCGGGGCAATGATGTTTGATTTAAAAATCAGGAGACATTATTTATATGGGGTTCCTTGTGATATCTTCTCGAATCACAAGAACCTCAAGTGTGTTGACATGCAGAAAGACCTGAACCTGCGCCAGAGGAGGTGGCTTGAATTCCTATGCGATTATGAGTACACCATGCATTATCATCCGGGGAAAGCGAACATCATGGCAGATGCCTTGAGCAGGAGAGCCAGCACCTCAGTACAAGAGCCTCACGTGATGTCTATGGAGATGTTGCAGATGTTGGAGGATATGCACATTTCGGTTGTTTCTGAGTCCCAGCCGGAGATCTACCGGGAGTATTTGAACTCCTAGAGCGTGGAATGTGATATACGAGGGCGCATCGGGGTACATCAGAGGTTAGATGCAGCTTTGGTTCCAATGTTTAGGGCCCTGGAAGGGGGCAGGTCAGGTGATTATACCTTGCTTGATGGCCTTGTTCATTTCCACGGTCGTGTTTATATACCTGCAGGAGGTGGTATCCAGGAGGATATACTCAGGGAGGCTCACTGTACTCGGTACTGAGTGCACCCCGGTATCACCAAGATGACAGCTGATCTGCGGAGGATCATGTATTGGCCGGGGATGAAGAGGGATATGTAACACCCCCTATCCGTCGCATAGTATATAGCAGTAGGTCCGGCCGGGGCCCGATGCCATATACCACAGACAGACCGGGTGGTTACGTATGGAAACCATCCAACCAATCTCAACGTCCTACACAGAGCATTCTAGCGGAAGCAGTTTATAAAAGAGGTTGTAAACAAGAACCCAGCATTAGAGCACGAATGTCCACTAGTACGAAAATAGGAATGTTATTACAAAATACCCAAAACCGGCCTTAAGGCCTTACAAAGTGTTTCACTTGAAAATTACATGTTTTACAAACCACGGCACGCAGGCCGGTCATACATGAATAAAGCAGTAAACACTTCTACTTGGGCCTTCGAGGGCCAGCTTCGCAAAAAGGGCTTTAGCCCGCTATTGACCGCTTGGTCCAGCTGCACCTGCAAGCAACAAACCACCGCACGGTGGCAAAACAAGGCAACGGTCAGCAATGCTGACCAAATTATAACGATCCCGCCCCCAACTCGGGGCGGCGAAGCTCCTTCCCTGCATTTCATTAGCATAAGCGAGCCATACATATAACCATAGCCATTTCATCACAGACGTTGGCTCGTACGGCCACACGTCCCGTGCACTAAGGGCACATTCTCGGTGAACCGGTCGATGTCACGTCAATTAAAGCCATTAACATTCCGGACTCACCACCGCCACTTAGACGGCCAAACCTATGAGCAATTTGTCTTCCTGGCCTGGGTCACGACAATTCAAGCCATTGACCGCCGAAGACTCACATCTATGCCAACGGTAAGTGCCACGTAACCTTAGGTCTCTTTAACCGAACGACATAAAGCGGGTACGGTTCCATCTAACCCGTGCTCATATCGCAACGACAATTTAAGCCATTTGCGCGGGTCAAACTTCCTCCGAGTCCCATTCTATCGCAAGTCACATAATCCCGTTATGTTCAAGTTGGCTCTCAGGCCACCAAGTTGGCAAGATCTCGTATCCGCCCAGTTTTCCGGGTGCACCTTTGGGTTAGTCCCCAAGGCTCCCTGCTGCAATCTACCACGTAGAAAACCCGAAAAACAAACCATAGCACGGAGTCTTCTCCGGCCTTATGCAATGCAACATCACCGATCCAGACTAACATGTCCGGGTAGGCTTCACACATCATGCCTACGTCCGTTCTCGCATACGGACTCTAAACAACGGGGACTTTACATATCTACCCGAAGGAACGCCTCCAACTCTCCGCAAACTCGCGAGAGCGGGCTTCCTATGCTAAGAAAGAGAGCGACTCATGCTCAAGATGAGGATCGTTACCCTTGAGTTCCTCTTTGGCGCCATTGAAAAGTAATCGGATAGAAATCACCGCACTTGCGTTGCCTCCGTGGATCCGGAGTCGGCTTGCGATTCGGAGCTCCGAAGCTCCTCCAATGGCGGATCTAGCTCTTCTTCTTCCCTTAGCTCTCCTCTCTCTCCAAGAACTTAGAAAGAGAACAAGTGAAGAAAAGTGAAGGTTTTCCAAGTCAACTCACGGGTATATCCCTTCAGGAACATCCCCCAGCCGTTGGATCTCAACCTAAGGAAACGAACGGCTTTGATTCGGGGCTGAAATGCCCAATCTGGGCCGAACACGGCCTGGCACACGCCCGTTTCCAGGGCCATGTGCCGCATTCGCCGTCAAAATCGAATCACCTGGAACCTCACACGGGTATCGAACACGCCCGTGTTCGAGCTGACACGCCCGTGTTCCACCTGACACGGCCGTGTAGCCGGCCGTGTACACCATGATTTTTCCCCCATTTTCAACCCGAGCACTGCACGGGTTCTAGGACACGCCCGTGTCCTTGCCCGTGTCACATTGACACGCCTGGACCCCAGGCCGTGTACACGGGACATTTCGTCGAGGGAAGATCGACGACTTGATGACACGGCCTTGGACACGCCCGTGTCCTAGGCCGTGTTCCTTGTCTCGACGATCGTCGAGTGAATCTCGACGACTCCCCGGGACGATCGTGGACACGGGTCGACACGCCCTGCGACACGCCCGTGTCGCAGGCCGTGTGCCCATTCTCGACGAATCGTCGAGTATAACTCGACGACTTCACGGCTAAGTGTCGACACGGGTCGACACGCCCTGCGACATGCCCGTGTCGCAGGCCGTGTGCCCATTCTCGACGAATCGTCGAGTATAACTCGACGACTTCGCGGCTAAGTGTCGACACACGCTTGACACGCCCTGGGACACGCCCGTGTCCCAGGCCGTGTGCCTTCTGCCAGAACCCATACTGGCCCAAAACGTCCTCCTTTGCTCCTTTGAGTTTCCGGGCGTTACAACTCTCCCCCTCTTAAAAGAATTTCGGCCACGAAATTAAATAAAGGAAAGACATGTACAAAACCAAAATTTGTACCTGAGCGGAACAACTCCGGATATTCTTCAAGCATTGTCTGCTCTCTCTCCTAGGAGAGCTCCTCACGACCGCAATTGTCCCACCGGACCTTGACCATCCCGATCTCTTTATTGCGTAGCCGCTTGACCTCCGAGTCCTCAATCCGCACGGGCTTGACTTTTGTCGTTAGCCCACTTTCCACCGGCACTTGATCGACCGCGATCACTTGCATAGGCTCTTGCACCGCCTTCCGAAGCACCGAAATGTGGAATACATCGTGTAAACCACTAAGCTCCACTGAGAGCTTCAACCGGTAGGCCGCTTCACCAACTCGCTCCAGAACCTCGAACGGTCCAAGGTATCTTGGGCTTAGCTTTTTCAATCGCCGCACCCGCGAGACACCCTTGAATGGCTTGATCTTCAAGTATACATAATCGCCCACAGCGAACTCCACGTTCCTGTGCTTGGCATTATAGTACTTTGCTTGCCGGTCCTGAGCGATGAGCAACCTCTCCCGAATCGTTCTCACCAAAGAAGTAGCATTCTCCACTTCCGATCGCTTATACAACTTTGACTCACCCGTTTCTAACCAAGACAACGGCGTGCGACATCTTCTACCATATAGGGCCTCGAAGGGCGCCATCTGAATACTCGCTTGGTAGCTGTTGTTGTATGCGAACTCCACCAAATAAAGGTGGTCTTCCCATTGCTTTCCAAAATCCAAGACACACATGCGAAGCATGTCTTCCATGGTTCTATTCACCCTCTCGGTCTGCCCATCCGTTTGTGGGTGGAAGGCTGTGCTAAACTTCAGCTTTGTTCCCAACATTTGCTGCACCAGCCTCCAGTCATTGGACGTGAACCGCCCATCTCGGTCACTCACGATGCTGCGGGGCACACCATGAAGCCGTACTATATTATCCACATAAAGCTTTGCCAGCTTCTCCACCGGATCGTCCTTCCTATGCGGAATAAAATGCGACACCTTCGTTAATCGATCAACAACCACCCAAATGGCGTCGTTCCCCTTTTGCGACCTTGGCAAACCGTGCACAAAGTCCATAGAGATGTCGTCAAATTTCCACTCCGGAATAGGCAAGGACTTAAGAAATCCTCCCGGCTTTTGGCACTCCGCCTTTACCAAGGCGCAGGTTTGGCACTTCGCTACGTATAGCGCCACATCCTTTTTCAAACCCGGCCACCAAAATAGTTTCTTTACATCACGGTACATCTTCGTGCTCCCCGGGTGAATCGAGTACTTGGTATGGTGCGCCTCGTACAACAACTCCACCCGTAAATTGTCCACACTCGGGACGCACAGACGACCGTCTTTCCAAAGCAATCCGTCCTCCACGACGAATTGGGAATTTGACCCATCCAGGGCCTCTATCATGAACTGCTTCATATGAGCATCCATATCCAAAGCCTGCCGAATCCGATCAGCCAGGTCATATTGGACTTCAGTCCAATTCAGCACTGCTTCAGCACTTGATTGTCTATCCACACAAACAATCTCCAACGCCTCCAACTCCCGCACCAACCGCTCATCATACACCGATAGCCAATTGGCTTGAGCTGGGGCTCGGCGACTCAACGCGTCCGCAACCGCATTCCCTTTGCCAGGCACGTAGTGGATCTTGAATGTATAGTCCCCCAGGAACTCCATCCATCTACGCTGCCGCATATTCAGATCCTTCTGATCTATCAGGTACTTTAGGCTCTTGTGATCGGTGTAGATATCAATCTTCACACCGTACAAATAGTGTCTCCACAGCTTCAAGGCAAAAATCACGGCCGCCAACTCCAAGTCATGGACCGGATAATTCCTCTCGTGCACTTTTAGCTGTCTCGAGCCATAAGCTATCACGCTTCCGTGTTGCAGTAGCACGCAACCCAAACCGCTGCCTGAAGCATCGCTATATACCTCATAGCCTTCGGTTCCACATGGCGAACTCAGCACAGGCGCCGTGGTCAACCGATACTTCAGTTCCTCAAAAGCTCGCGCGCACTCCGGCGTCCAAACGAACTTATGATCCTTCCTCGTCAAAGTAGTGAGAGGTAACGCTAACCGCGAGAAGTTCTCTACGAAGCGCCTATAATAGCCGGCAAGCCCCAAAAAGCTCCGGACTTCTGCTACCGTAGCAAGCTCAGGCCACTCCCGTATCGCAACAATCTTCGCCGGATCCACAGCAATACCCTCTCCACTCACTATATGCCCGAGGAACGCTACTGAGGATAGCCAAAACTCGCATTTCGAGAACTTGGCATACAACTGATTTCTCCTTAGCGTCTCCAACACCAAATGAAGATGCTTGAAGTGATCTTCCTCACTTTGCGAGTACACCAAAATATCGTCGATGAAGACGATCACGAAATGGTCCAAGTACTCCCTGAACGTCCTGTTCATCAAATCCATGAATACTGACGGCGCATTAGTCAGCCAAAACGGCATGACCGTAAACTCATAATGCCCGTACCTCGTACTAAACGCTGTCTTCGGGATATCACTCTCCCTTATCCGCAGCTGATAGTACCCAGACTTGAGATCTAACTTCGAGTACACCGTCGACCCGACTAACTGATCAAAGAGATCATCAATCCTAGGGATCGGGTACTTGTTCTTCTCAGTCAGCTTGTTTAGCTCCCGATAATCAATACATAATCTCAAGCTTCCATCCTTCTTCTTAACAAAGAGGACCGGTGCGCTCCAAGGCGAAGAACTCGGGCGCACATACACTTGCTCCAACAACTCTTGCAGTTGAACTTTCAGCTCCGCCATTTCCTTAGGCGCTAGCCGATACGGAGATCGCGACACAGGCTTTGCACCTGGCACTAGCTCGATCGTAAAATCTATCTCCCGCTGAGGCGGGGCTCCAGGAAGATCTGCGGGGAACACATCAAGGTATTCTGATACCACTGAAATACAATCCAAAGCCGGCTTCGGCTTTGCAACCTCCACTAGTGTAAGGAACAGTTCTGCTCCGGCACGAACCGCCTTCACCACCTGAAGAGCAGACATCAACGTCTTGCTCGACCCCTTTAAGCCCGTAAAAGTCGTCTCACGACTTGCTCCCAGCTTGACTTCCTTGCTACCGCAATCTATATGGGTCTGCTGCTCCGAGAGCCAGTCCATGCCAAATATGACGTCGAACTCCACTAATGGAAGTAAAGACGCCCGCAGGTCGAACTCCTGCTCCCCAATACGAATCTTAACATCGCAGATCCTATCCGCTCGCATCGAACACCCGTTGGGCAACAACACATCCAACTTGTCCTTTGTCATCGAAGAAGGGACTCCGATGCATGATATAAATCCTTCGGACAAGAAGGAGTGTGAAGCTCCCGTATCGAAGAGTGCTCGTGCCAGATTTTCACAAATCAATACAAATCCTAAACAAGTAGTGGTAAGGTAACATGTGCATAACAAGCATATAAAGAAATTGACTTGCTATAAATTAAATCGTACCTGTCACCACATCAGCTTGTTTAATGGCCTCCTGTTGGCCAAGATTGTAGACCCTTGGTTGGGCCGGAGCATAATGGGATGCGGTCGACTCCACCGCCTTTCCCTTCTCTTCATAAGTAGCTCCCGGCCTCCTCTCGGACTTAGGACGTCCGCTCCAACAATCACGGGCAAAATGCCCCGTCTTTCCACATGTAAAGCACGCGCCCGGGGTCCGACTCGTAGTCGCCCCAGAAGCGCCAGAAGGAGCTGGACCCGAAGTCCTATGCTTCTTAAAAGACCTCCGATAGCCGGACTTTGAAGTAGTCGGCACTCTGAACTCAAATTTCTTTTCACCCAAGCTTTTCTTCGCTTGCACGCTCTTCATGTCCTTCTCCAAGGACCGGGCAGTATTGACCAAGGTTAAGAAACCCTGCGTCATTGGCCCCGACAGTAGCAGTCTCAACTCATCCCTCAAGCCTTCGTAGAATCGATTAGTCTTGCGCTCCTCATCCATGATGGTGGAGCTAGCATAACGACTCAACCGCGTAAATTCGTGGAGATATTCATCCACGCTCCTCTCACCCTGCACCAACTTCAGGAACTCATTCTCCATTGAAATCCTCTGAGTAGAAGGGAGGTATCTTGCTAAGAACAATCCCGAGAACTCTTCCATCGGAACGTCTATCAGTTGTCTACCTCTCAAATGATGCAGCTCCAATCCTTCCCACCACATCCTCTCTTCACCGTCCAGCAGGAACGTAGCGATGGTGGTCATTTGCCACTCCTCCGTCTCCGTCGCCGTCATGACTCTCTTCACCCTAGAGAGCCAGTCTTCAGCCTGAGATGGGGTTCCCAACCCCGAGAATAACGGAGGGTTAAAGCTCATTACATGCTTTAGCTGCCTCTCAGTTGCCCTCCTTGGCACTACCGGTTCTACGACCACTTGCTCCACCCTCCTCGGCTCAGCCTCTCGCAGAGGTTCTTGCTCCATCACGGGAGCGGGCTGCTGCGCTTGCCTTCCAGGCTGCGCATTAATCACGGCCAACACCGCTTCAGCCACCAATCGTATATTTTCAGCCGACAAAGGTGTTGCAGGAGCAACATCCGGTGCACTACTAGCCTCATAAACTCGGCGTTCTGACGGCCCAACACCACTTCTGGTCACCTATAGTGGTACAAAACACCGTTAAGCGACCAAATAAATTGCAAACAGCAATTATAGGAACACGCAGATTCCTCAAACACGAGTATTTTCATTCCTAAGTGGACATTCATGGGTTCTTTTTACCATTATAACGATGACGCACACAACGTGCTCACCACCCCTTAAAAAGAATTCGCCCACGAATTCACTTTAAGCCCGACCAAAACCAGTAGTCTGATACCAAATTGTAACACCCTCTATCCGTCGCATAGTATATAGCAGTAGGTCCGGCCGGGGCCTGACGCCATATACCACAGACAGACCGGGTGGTTACGTAGGGAAACCATCCAACCAATCTCAACGTCCTACACAGAGCATTCTAGCGGAAGCAGTTTATAAAAGAGGTTGTAAACAAGAACCCAGCATTAGAGCACGAATGTCCACTAGTACGA
Organism: Platanthera guangdongensis; assembly: GCA_039583875.1. Taxonomy (NCBI): domain Eukaryota; kingdom Viridiplantae; phylum Streptophyta; class Magnoliopsida; order Asparagales; family Orchidaceae; genus Platanthera; species Platanthera guangdongensis. The sequence goes on along the minus strand of CM077155.1, from coordinate 89,666,883 downwards.
AAATAGGAATGTTATTACAAAATACCCAAAACCGGCCTTAAGGCCTTACAAAGTGTTTCACTTGAAAATTACATGTTTTACAAACCACAGCACACAGGCCGGTCATACATGAATAAAGCAGTAAACACTTCTACTTGGGCCTTTGAGGGCCAGCTTCGCAAAAAGGGCTTTAGCCCGCTATTGACCGCTTGGTCCAGCTGCACCTGCAAGCAACAAACCACCGCACGGTGGCAAAACAAGGCAACGGTCAGCAATGCTGACCAAATTATAGCGATCCCGCCCCCAACTCGGGGCGGCGAAGCTCCTTCCCTGCATTTCATTAGCATAAGCGAGCCATACATATAACCATAGCCATTTCATCACAGACGTTGGCTCGTACGGCCACACGTCCCGTGCACTTAGGGCACATTCTCGGTGAACCGGTCGATGTCACGTAAATTAAAGCCATTAACATTCCGGACTCACCACCGCCACTTAGACGGCCAAACCTATGAGCAATTTGTCTTCCTGGCCTGGGTCACGACAATTCAAGCCATTGACCACCGAAGACTCACATCTATGCCAACGGTAAGTGCCACGTAACCTTAGGTCTCTTTAACCGAACGACATAAAGCGGGTACGGTTCCATCTAACCCGTGCTCATATCGCAACGACAATTTAAGCCATTTGCGCGGGTCAAACTTCCTCCGAGTCCCATTCTATCGCAAGTCACATAACCCCGTTATGTTCAAGTTGGCTCTCAGGCCACCAAGTTGGCAAGATCTCGTATCCGCCCAGTTTTCCGGGTGCACCTTTGGGTTAGTCCCCAAGGCTCCCTGCTGCAATCTACCGCATAGAAAACCCGAAAAACAAACCATAGCACGGAGTCTTCTCCGGCCTTATGCAATGCAACATCACCGATCCAGACTAACATATCCGGGTAGGCTTCACACATCATGCCTACGTCCGTTCTCGCATACGGACTCTAAACAACGGGGACTTTACATATCTACCCGAAGGAACGCCTCCAACTCTCCGCAAACTCGCGAGAGCGGGCTTCCTATGCTCAGAAAGAGAGCGACTCATGCTCAAGATGAGGATCGTTACCCTTGAGTTCCTCTTTGGCGCCATCGAAAAGTAATCGGATAGAAATCACCGCACTTGCGTTGCCTCCGTGGATCCGGAGTCGGCTTGCGATTCGGAGCTCCGAAGCTCCTCCAATGGCGGATCTAGCTCTTCTTCTTCCCTTAGCTCTCCTCTCTCTCCAAGAACTTAGAAAGAGAACAAGTGAAGAAAAGTGAAGGTTTTCCAAGTCAACTCACGGGTATATCCCTTCAGGAACATCCCCCAGCCGTTGGATCTCAACCTAAGGAAACAAACGGCTTTGATTCGGGGCTGAAATGCCCAATCTGGGCCGAACACGGCCTGGCACACGCCCGTGTCCAGGGCCGTGTGCCGCATTCACCGTCAAAATCGAATCACCTGGAACCTCACACGGGTATCGAACACGCCCGTGTTCGAGCTGACACGCCCGTGTTCCACCTGACACGGCCGTGTAGCCGGCCGTGTACACCATGATTTTTCCCCCATTTTCAACCCGAGCACTGCACGGGTTCTAGGACACGCCCGTGTCCTTGCCTGTGTCATATTGACACGCCTGGACCCCAGGCCGTGTACACGGGACATTTCGTCAAGGGAAGATCGACGACTTGATGACACGGCCTTGGACACGCCCGTGTCCTAGGCCGTGTTCCTTGTCTCGACGATCGTCGAGTGAATCTCGACGACTCCCCGGGACGATCGTCGACACGGGTCGACATGCCCTACGACACGCCCGTGTCGCAGGCCGTGTGCCCATTCTCGATGAATCGTCGAGTATAACTCGACGACTTCACGGCTAAGTGTCGACACGGGTCGACACGCCCTGCGACACGCCCGTGTCGCAGGCCGTGTGCCCATTCTCGACGAATCGTCGAGTATAACTCGACGACTTCGCGGCTAAGTGTCGACACACGCTTGACACGCCCTGGGACACGCCCGTGTCCCAGGCCGTGTGCCTTCTGCCAGAACCCATACTGGCCCAAAACGTCCCCCTTTGCTCCTTTGAGTTTCGGGGCGTTACAGGATATCATCTTCTATGTGACACACTGCGAGACCTACAAGCGAGTAAAGGCGGAATGCAAGAGCACCGGAGGATTGCTACAGTCAGTGCCGGTCTTTGAGTGGAAGTTTGAGGATATTGCTATGGATTTTGTGCACGGATTGCCTCGCTCCCACTCGGGGCACGATTCTGTTTGTATCATTGTCGACAGATTGACCAAGGTGGCCCGGTTTATACCTATCAGGAAGGACAACCCAGTTAATGTTTTGGTGAGGTGGTTTGTGGAACTATTCGTCAAATACCACGGGGTCCCCAGGACAATTGTCTCGGATCGTGACGGTCGATTCACTTCTAGGGAGTGGAGAACGGTTCAGGCGTACTTGGGTTCTCAGCTTACTTTTAGCACTGCTTTCCATCCACAGACCGACGGTCAGACAGAGCGGACCATCAGGACCATGGAGGATCTGGTACAATTATGTATACTAGATACGTGGAGGCCCTGGGAGAGACTATTGCCTCTGGTTGAGTTCTCCTACAACAACAATCACCAGGCAAGCATCAGGATGGCACCTTATGAGGATCTTTACGGGAGGAAGTGTCGGACACCGCTATCTTGGGTTCAGGATGAGGACCCCAGGGCACTTAGATCAGACTACATTGAGGATACGGACCCTCAGATACGATTGATCAGGGACCAGATGCTAGAGGCGTAGAGTATGCAGGCGAAATGCGCACCATCGGAAGGTAGAGTTCCAGGTGGGGGATAGAGTATTCTTGAAGATACGACTGGTGTATGGTATTTCTCGGGTGCGGAGGCACAAGAAGCCCATCCCTCAATATATGGGACCATATTTTATTCCGAAGCGAATTAGCCCCTTGGCCTACAGGTTGGAGCTGTCGCCAGAGCTGGGGACCTTGCACGACGTCTTCCACGTCTCCTCCCCACGGAGAGCTCTCCTTCGTCCAGAGCAGCATATCTCCACTACAGCAGACCCGCTAGCGTCCGATAGATCAGTTCGTTTGGAGCCGCTCCGGATCGATGATACAGCGGTCCGAGTGCTGCTGAAGAAGAGGGTTCCCCTGGTGAAGCTCTTGTAGTCCAACCATGGACGGGAGGAGCACACCTGGGAGCCGAGGGATCTGATGTTAGAGCGGCACCCAGAGCTTTTTACATCAGGTAACATTTTAATTATTAGCTAAAGTACTTAAATTTTCATGCTTGGAAACCCCGTAGACCCGAACTTTAATTTCGGGGACAAAAATATTTCTTTATTTATTGGAATTTATAATATTTCGGAGACTCTCTACTTAGGTTGGGTTAGGGCATATGGTGGGGCATGGGTTTAGGCTGGATTTGAAGCATGGGATTAGGGTTTAGTCGCATGGGGCCCACAACAGGGCCCAAGGTAGTCTAAGACAAACCAGCCCCAAATTGGGGTCCTAGCCACACATTAATTCCACCACTACATCCCTAACCCTAACACCAACCTAAGGGAACAATAACCATGTCACAAGGTCACCAATTGACTAGAGTTGACCCAAGTTAACCCTATTCTTAATTTAGTCAAACCCACACCTAAAGGCCCATATAGTCCAAGTGGGGCACCACCATGGCCCAACTTAAGTTGGGTGGTATCATAGGGTCCATGACCTTCAGGTGGGGTCAGCTCACTCACCAAGTTGACCAAGTCAACCCTAAAAGTCAACAAAGTCAACATGAGACCTAAAGGAAGAAAGAGTGAACCAAGCCCACTCCCAATGGGCAAAGCCCACTAACCAAGGCCCATGACCAGCCCAAGTGGTCAAAGACAGCTCCTACCCCTCTGAATTAGGAGAGAGAACACATTCATGGGGGTAAAATTGGAATTTTGGTGGAAAAGAGGAGAGGGAAGAGAAGGAGGAAGGGAATGGTGGCCATGTGGCCCTCCTTCTCTCAGCCCAAGCAGATGGCTGAGCTTCTTAGAGATATTCGTGCAAGGTGGAGGGATTTGGGGACATTTGGTGGCCGGGAGGAGTTTCCAAAGTTTGGACGGCCACCCCCCCCCCCCCCCATTACTCCAACTCCTCTCACAGCCACTCCCAGCTAAAAGCAAGCCCACCATCACCTCTAGTGAGCTCAAGCAAGTGGAAATCGACATCTGGAACAAGGAATTTGCAGGAGAAACCAAGAAACGAGAAGGAGTCGCCGGAGCAAGCTTGGCCATGGCTCACCGGCGCTAAACTTGCCGCCAAGCCTCAATTCGAGTTCGTTTCACCACACCTCTCACCGTACTAGATTTCTAGATCGACTAGGAGAGACATCGGGCTCAATGAGCTCGATACCATGAGAGCAGAGCGCAAAAATCCGAGCTTTTTCTTCTTGCTCGGGATCGCCGGAGGAGCCGACTCCGGCAGCCCCACCGCCGGGAAACGCTAGCCACCACCTCAACAAAGGTGGTGGCAATAATCGTCGGCGGTGGCGCTGGCCCAAGTGGCCGGAAATAAGAAATCTTGTTGATCCAGGTCGGGCTCATCCCAGCCGTTGGCTGGAGGTAGGGGATGAACGAATGCCGTCCATTTCATTTTATTTGATTAATGGATTATTTTGTTATGAATAGTAAATCATATGTCACTCTTTTATACAGAATTTGCATGTTAAAAATAAGCCTCTTAAATGCAAATTCAGATCCAGACATCACAGTGAAAATTGTAGGCCTAAGTCTTACCTTCAATTTGCCACCCTAAACTTGAGATTTGGAGCAGTAGGGCTGCCTGTAGGACCAATCTACTAGGTATGTGCTTGATTAGGTCAAACTTAGACCCTGTAAAAATATGATAATTTTTGGAAGAAATTTTCCTATAGTTTTTTAAAAATACATATAATTAATTTAATTGAATATTTGGAGAAATACAACTCCAAATTTTCCCAAATTTTGGTGGCTTGTACATTGAGTCAATATATACCCATTATAAATATTTCAGCCTCTTTGGGCCTCTGCATGTTGGGTTAACCCACTTGCATGAGTTTGATGTATGTAGGCATGGGGTGCCTTTTGCAAAAATTTATATAATGGGGATTTAGCCCATTTGAACATGAAAAGTCTATCAAATCTTGGTCAGAGGATTATTAGGGTGAAATACACCTTCAACAGAAGTAATGAGATTTTTGGGATCAAAAATCCCATTATTTGGAATTTTTGAGTATTAGGCCATTTAAAGACAAAAATTTGAAAATAGGGTTTTTGATGAGTTAAAATTCTAAAATTTGGTTAAGAACTCCAGGGAGTCATATTTAACTCTTGGAAAATTTTATGGGTCTGTTAGATGATTATATTTTGGAATTATGTAGGATTTACAATTTTGCCCTTTTATTGTAATTATTTAAAAATGATGGAAATTCAACAGGAATATTATGGCAAAATTCCTAGTGTCTTATATATGTATTTATGACCTTGTGTAATTTTCTTGATATTTTTGGATGCCTCTATAGCTTTAAAATCCAAATAATGGCATTTAGGTAATATTTGTCATAGGTATGTTGCTAAACCAAATTACTGTTTTGGACCATGAAATTTTGTATTTGGTATTATTTCAGCAATTTACATCTGCAATAAATTTCCTAGAAATTTTGGAAGCATATTTAATGTACTTCATTTGTAAGTGGCCAATTCATGGATTTAACTCTAAATAAAAATTAAATGGAAATATAAATGGAAAAATTACAATTCTTGGGAAACAGTCATAATTAGCCTAGATGATCATCAAGAAAATTTATTAGACTAGGGGGATCATTTGATATAGTACTTCTTGTATAAAATGACATAGGCCACTTAATTAAAGGATTTAATTTAAGGTCATATGATTTAGAAAAATAGTGAAAACTGCACACATTCAATATCATATATCATACCATTGTTGGGTTTCTCTATGAGGATGACACAACACTTGTGCACGCAGCGGAATAATAAAACATCAAGAAAACCCAAAAGAAATGGGATCGGGCCATGGTAGTTGAATCAAGAAGTTAACATGCAACTAGGCAAAAATTACCTCGATGGCGTTGAGTCACAACTCAACGGAGATGCTCCAAGCTTCGTGTTCTTGCTGGTGGCGAGTTCTACATGAAATGATGTCCACGTCTCTGCAGAAATCCACACGAGCGGGAGAACATCGATCTTTCCGTCGCACGGAAAGTCGGAAAGGAGAAAGACCGCACCTTGCTTCTCCACGGACTGCTAGGTCCGCGCCAGGAAGAGCAACATCAGCGACGATCGCCGGAGAAGTGGTGGTCGACGGAGCGAGCACGGTGGCGGAACCCTTCCATCGGCGGGATTCGGGATCGGCAGAGCGAACGAATGGCGGAACACTTCCTCCGGCTTCGATTCGATCAGCCAGAAGATCTCATTTTCCCGAAATCCCTAAGTATCCTTTTATACCAAAGGCATAAATAGACCTAGGAATATCGCTATCCGCAGACCATCCAGAATTTAGGGTTTCAGAATCGGTGAGAATCAATCGGCGAGAATCGGCGACGATCGCCGAGAATCATCAACCAGATTCGGCGGGAATCAGAATCGGCGAGAATCTCAGTCGGCGAGAATCGGCGACGATCGCCGAGAATCATCAACCAGATTCGGCGGGAATCAGAATCGGCGAGAATCACAATCGGCGAGAATCAGAGTGTAACACTCGACGATTCACGCCGATCGTGGGTCGACGATTCATGTCGATCGGTGAGAATCAGAGTACCCATTCTCGACGATTCTCGTCGATCGGCGAGAATCGGAGTGACGATTCTCGTGGATCGGCGGGAATCAGAGCACTAACGATCGGCGATTCTCGTCGACCCTCGGTCGACTATTCTTACCAGTCCTTCAAGGCAACATTTGCCCAACCCGACGATCCTTTAAGGCAACACTTTGCCCATAACCCCATTCAGGTCGGTGATTGGTAACCTTTACCAACACAGTCAATCATCCAACTTCTCCACATCCCTTATGTGCGACCCTGCAGGCTCATATCGCGTTGGCAGTGAGATTACATGTTTAATCACTTCCAGATCACTATGGTAACTCCAACAGACTCCCACTTGATCTTGAAAGTATCAAACCAAAAACCTCACAAACAATGAGCGACATCTAGCAATGCATCATTGCTCCCCAAGCAATAAGAGTTTATAACTCATAAGCCTTTATGACCAATGTATCAGTGTTGTCTTTGTCCCTTTGTCCCTTACATCCGGAAAGAATTAGAGGCATGGACCGTGTCACCCTCGTAATAGCTCAATCCAAGTTTCTTGATCCAGGACGGACTTCCAGAGAATGGTGAGTCCAATATCACATATTGACTCAACCAAGCATGGCCATGCATTTCTCAGTCCAGTTCCATCAAGGGGCCCATGGATGCAACTCCTGTCATACAGGAGGACAAATCTCATATCTGCTCACACACAAACACACAAATGATTCGTAACATGCCCAACAACCACCCTTATCATCAACCTTTCTCAAGGAAGACTTTAGATGGCATCAAAGCACGCTCTTCCTCACTTGATGAATGCTGTGACTTCAGGTCAAAGGACCACAACACCATTGTCAATTGATACCTACTCGTGACACGATTGGATGACAATCCACAGAGTAGTCTCAGGTTGGGTCTGTCCAGTACAACTTGTTCACTAACAAGTACCCACGTGATGACTTGATATCACAATATCATGACCTGTGAGAACCGATCATCAGTCAATGCACGTGCTGGTCTTCATGTACCATCATCACCCTTAGTTTCTATGATGATACTCGACCAGGGAACTTTTAAGAATGAAGCTTCAAATAAATCATAGGCTCTCACATTCAAGTCACGTACTTGATGTCCCATGGAAGCGAACATTCTTAGAGTATCTATTATGTTAACATTTAACTATCATATAGAAAAATTCATAATAAAAGAACTTGCCATTAATTATAAGAGAAAAACTAGGTACACTGTTCATCATATGAACAAATGGCCAACAAGATACATGTTTACATGCAATCCACAAGATTCTCATTAGAGTTGATCATTTAGGTATCGTATACCCATCGATCTAGTATGACCATCATGCTTTCTCTGCGCGAGAGGCTTTGTCAGTGGATCCGCAATATTCTCCTTAGTCGGCACTCTGCAAATGTTCACATCTCCTCGTTCGACAATCTCACGAATAAGATGAAACCGCCGAAGTATGTGCTTGGAGCGCTGATGGGATCTAGGTTCCTTAGATTGTGCAATTGCACCATTGTTATCACAGTAGAGAACTATGGGACCAACAATGATGGGAACTACATCTAGCTCGCCGATGAATTTCCTAATCCATACAGCCTCCTTCGCCGCATTAGCTGCGACGATATACTCGGCCTCTGTTGTAGAATCAACAACTGTCTCTTGCTTGGAACTCTTCCAGCTCACAGCTCCTCCATTCAGGCAAAACACAAAACCTGACTGAGACTTGGAGTCATCTCTATCAGTTTGGAAGCTAGCATCCGTGTAACCACTTACAACGAGCTCTTCCTCTCCACCATACACCAAGAACACATCCTTAGTCCTTCTCAAGTACTTCAGGACATTCTTGACTGCAATCCAGTGACACTCACCGGGGTCTGACTGATACCTGCTAGTCATGCTCAAAGCAAAGGAGACGTCGGGTCGAGTACATAACATCGCGTACATGATTGATCCAATTGCCGAAGCATATGGAATCAACTTCATGCGGTCCTTATCTACACAAGACTTCGGACACTGGTCCTTAGAGAGATTTACACCATGAGACATGGGCAAAAATCCTTTCTTGGACTCAAGCATGTTGAACCGCTTCAACACCTTTTCGATGTACGTACTCTGGGTCAAACCCAGCAACTTCTTCGATCTATCTCTATAGATCTTAATACCGAGTATGTAAGTCGCTTCACCCAAATCTTTCATTGAAAAGTAGTTCCCTAGGTTGTTCTTAACAACTTTTAGGGTAGGAATGTCATTCCCAATCAATAGTATGTCATCTACATACAATATTAGGAAGACAACAATGCTCCCACTGATTCGCTTGTAAACACAAGGCTCATCTTCATTCTTCATGAAACCAAACTCTTTGATTTTCTCATCAAAACGAAGATTCCAACTTCGAGAGGCCTGTTTCAGTCCATAGATGGACTTATTCAGCTTGCATATTTTAGTGGCTTCATCTGGGGATACAAAACCCTCGGGTTGTGTCATATACACTACCTCAAGGACGTTTCCATTAAGGAAAGCCGTTTTTACATCCATCTACCAGATCTCGTAGTCATAATACGCAGCAACAGCAAGCAATATCCTTATGGACTTTACCATGACAACATGGGAAAAGGTCTCATCATAGTCAATACCATGAATTTGCTTGAAACCCTTAGCCACCAGTCGCCCTTTGAATGTCTGTACATTCCCATCCATGTCGGTCTTTTTCTTGAAGACCCATTTGCAACCTATGGGTCGTACCCCTTCAGGTGGTTCCACCAAGTTCCAAACTTGGTTTGCATACATGGAGTCCATTTCGGATTTCATAGCCTCAAGCCATTTATCGGAGTCCGGTCCATTCATAGCCTCTTGGTAGGTTGCTGGCTCATCATCATGATCCATAAGCAACACGTTACCTATTTGAGACACGAGAAATCCATATCTCTCAGGCTCAAACCTCGGTCTACCAGATCTACGTAGGACTTGTGTTCCTTAAGCAGGTTCTCTAGCTACAACATCTTGTAGTCCTGTCTCAGGATCCAATTCCGGTTCATTCATTACATGTGGTACTTGAACTTCTTCAAGCTCTACCTTTTCAGTCTTTCTTGATAAGAACTCTTTCTCCAAGAAGACACCAGTCCTTGCGACAAACACTTTGCCCTCAGACGGTAGGTAAAAGTAATACCCTTTCGTTTCCTTAGGATATCCCACCAGATAACATTTATCCGATTTGGGTTCCAGCTTGTCAGGCATTTGACGTCTCACCTATGCCTCACAGCCCCAAATTTTAATGAACGACATACTAGGACGCTTCCCAGTCCATAACTCATATGGTGTCTTCAGAACCATTTTCGTTGGAGCGCAATTCAATGTCATTGCAGCAGTCTCTAAAGCAAAACCCCAAAAAGAAACAGGCAAGTCTGCATGACTCATCATCGAACGTACCATGTCTAACAGAGTACGATTTCTCCTCTCAGACACACCATTATGTTGTGGTGTTCTAGGTGGAGTGAGCTGTGATACAATACCACACTCTTTCAGATGATCACGGAACTCATAACTCAGGTATTCGCCACCTCGATCAGATCGGAGTGCTTTAACCCTTTTACCCAACTGGTTTTCTACTTCATTCTTGAACTCTGAACTTTTCAAAGGTCTCGGATTTGCACTTCATAAGATACACATATCCGTATCTACTGAAATCATCAGTAAATGTAACAAAGTAGAAATACCCACCTCTAGCCATGGAACTCATGGGTCCGCATACATCACTATGTACAGCACCCAAGAGATCCTCAGCCCTCTCAGTATAACCAGTGAAAGGAGCTTTAGTCATCTTGCCTAACAAACAAGATTCGCATCGCTCAAATGATTCATAATCAAATGAGTCCAAAAGTCCATCTCTATGGAGCTTGGATATGCGCTTCTCGTTGATATGGCCCAAACGACAATGCTAGAGAAAAGTAGGGTTCGAGTCATTTGTTCTTAGTCTTTTATTATTTTCTACATTACAGATCAGATGGTCCAAGTTCAAAACATAAAGACCATTAAACAATTGGGCTACAGCATAACAAACATCATTCTTAAATATAGAACAACAGTTGTTCTTAATTATAAAAGAAAATCCAATCATGTCCAAGCATGAAATAGATATAATGTTTCTAGTTATGGCCGGAACAAAATAACAATTATCTAGTTCTATTACAAGCCCACTGGGCAAAGAAAGATGGTAAACCCCTATGGCTACAGCAGCAACTCTTGCTCCATTGCCGACGCGGAGGTCCACCTCCCCTTTACTCAGCAATCTTCTCCTTCCCAGTTCCTGCACATTTGTACAAATGTGAGAACCACATCCGGTATCCAATACCCAAGATGAAGGAGCAGAAAGGTTTATCTCTATAACGTGAATATTTGAAGCGGAAGTCATACCTCCCTTCTTTTTCTGCAGACCTTCAATGTACGAAGGACAGTTCCTCCTCCAATGACCAGCCTTGCCACAGTGGTGGCATTTCCCTTCCTTCACCGTGCTTTTCTTTTTCATCAGTGCAGAAGACTTGGGCTCAAGATATGACTTAGGTCCCACCTTCGTCTTCTTAGAGCCCTTGGCCTTGCCCTTGCCCTTATGCACCATCAGTATGGGGCTGGCAGGCTTGGCCTTCTTCATATTGATTTCAGCAGTACTCAACATGCCTAGCAGTTCGGGCTATGTCTTGTCTATTTCATTCATGTTGTAGTTCAAGACGAACTGCTCATAACTGTCCGGCGACGATTGCAGGATCAGATCTGTGGCCAACTCTTGACCAAGAGGAAAACCCAGCCTTTCAAGGTTCTCTATATACCCAATCATCTTGAGTACGTGAGTCCCTACTGAGTCTCGAACTCCCATCTTGCACTGAAACAACGCTTTTGTGACGTCGAACCTCTCTTGACGAGCCTGCCCTTGAAACATTTTCTTGAGATGCTCGTCAATCTCCTTGCACCCCATGCTCTCATGTTGCTTCTGAAGCTCAGAGTTCATAGTGGAAAGCATAAGACATTCGACATCTAAAGCATCATCATTATACTTCTTATAAGTATCCTTCTCAGCACGGGAAGAGTTCCCGGTCGGCACCTCGGGAGCTTCTTCTTCCAAGACATAGAGCTTTCGCTCTTGCCTGAGAACAATTCTCAGGTTCCTATACCAGTCCATGTAATTTGTCCCACTGAGCTTATCCTTCTCAAGGATGGCTCTCAGAGACAAAGTGGAGTGTGAAACACTTGCCATGGAATTCTACAAGAATTTATGCAGAATAAAATCAGTACCAAAATTTCAAATACAATTTATTTTAATTTGGACTTCAATTAAAACACTCCCACTATTTTATTCGAAATGATAGCCCTCACTAACAATTCGGAGAGTTCATGCGAGCTACTCTCTTAGTGGACAAGATCCGTATTTCACCAACACAATGAGTCAACTTTGGCTTTCCTCTCACGATGCGGTTATTTAGGTAGGCAACGCTTGCCAATTGCATCCTCATGCAATTCTTGTATGGTTGGTGAATAACTCCTTACTCGCATCCATCATATGGTGCATGCAAACCCTATGCCTCTAGGCACTCAACCTTTGAGGTCACCTAGTTAAGTTGGACCCGATGTCGACAGTGGGATATCACAATTATCCGCTCGCACCCTTACCAAGATAGATTAATGCACCTTGCTTTGGCAAGCCCACACTTCATCGATCGAGGCAGGAAGAGTGTCATCCATCGGAAGGCATCCGAACACTTAATATTTGATGAAGGGATTTTAATTATAGGTTAACAATTAACCATGATCAACATTCGATCAAAGTGCACATCCAAAGAAAAACAATTTTCTAAAACCACATGAATCCCTTATGTGCACAACCTGACACCATCAACATTTGATAGAAGGAAGGGCTAAATCTGAACATCCGGAAACTTCCAAATCCTCAGATTTACATGCATTGGACAAAGACAAAGACAACTCAACTTAAAGCAGTAGACAAGCTCATCTCTCTATGTTGGATTCAAAATCCAAAGCAAACTCGAGGGATGGTTACTGCTAAGGAGACTACAATTTCTAACAATTAGAAATTTCCACGAAATCCCAGACGTTCTTGGCGGGGTACCAAGACTAAATCTAGACATTTAGAACACTTCTAAATCCCTAGGTTTACACGCACTGGAATAACAATACTTCCAATACAACAATCATGGCCGCAACCTGGCTTTGATACCACTGTTGGGTTTCTCTATAAGGCTGGCACAACACTTGTGCACGCAGCGGAAGAATAAAACATCAAGAAAACCCAAAAGAAATGGGATCGGGCCATGGTAGTTGAATCAAGAAGTTAACATGCAACTAGGCAAAAATTACCTCGATGGCGTTGAGTCACAACTCAACGGAGATGCTCCAAGCTTCGTGTTCTTGCTGGTGGCGAGTTCTACGTGAAATGATGTCCACGTCTCTGCAGAAATCCACACGAGCGGGAGAACACCGATCTTTACGTCGCACGGAAAGTCGGGAAGGAGAAAGACCGCACCTTGCTTCTCCACGGACTGCTAGGTCCGCCCCAGGAAGAGCAACACCAGCGACGATCGCCGAAGAAGAGGTGGTCGACGGAGCGAGCACGGCGGCGGAACCCTTCCGTCGGCGGGATTCGGGATCGGCGGAGCGAACGAACGGCGGAACACTTCCTCCGGCTTCGATTCGATCAGCCAGAAGATCTCATTTTCCCGAAATCCCTAAGTATCCTTTTATACCAAAGGCATAAATAGACCTAGGAATATCGCTATCCGCAGACCGTCCAGAATTTAGGGTTTCAGAATCGGTGAGAATCAATCGGCGAGAATCGGAGACGATCGCCGAGAATCATCAACCAGATTCGGCGAGAATCAGAATCAGCGAGAATCTCAATCGGCGAGAATCGGCGACGATCGCCGAGAATCATCAACCAGATTCGGCGGGAATCAGAATCGGCGAGAATCACAATCGGCGAGAATCAGAGTGTAACACTCGACGATTCACGCCGATCGTGGGTCGACGATTCATGTCGATCGGCGAGAATCAGAGTACCCATTCTCGACGATTCTCGTCGATCGGCGAGAATCGGAGTGACGATTCTCGTCGATCGGCGGGAATCAGAGCACTAACGATCGACGATTCTCGTCGACCCTCGGTCGACTATTCTTACCAGTCCTTCAAGGCAACATTTGCCCAACCCGACGATCCTTTAAGGCAACACTTTGCCCATAACTCCATTCAGGTCGGTGATTGGTAACCTTTACCAACACAGTCAATAATCCAACTTCTCCACATCACTTATGTGCGACCCTACAGGCTCATATCGCGTTGGCAGTGAGATTACACGTTTAATCACTTAAAGATCACTATGGTAACTCCAACAACCATCCCATGATAAATGGCTAGGGTCATTTTGGCTAAGAAATTGGAAGTCATACATTATGGGTGGTAGTAGGTCATGGGTTGTGTTTTGAAAGATAATAGTTGTCAACCTAAATCACCTAGAGGGGGGTGAATAGGTGAGTTGTGCGTCTTTTGCGGAATAAAAAATCTTAGAACACAGCACAGATCTATCTACTAAAATATCACAGACAAGACAAGACTTATAGTGGTTCCCCGATCTTGGGTACATCCACTTTCCCTCACCAATCTAGCAATAAACTAGACTCGGCTACTCCACTATCTCGGATTGAAAATCAATACTACCCTCGGAACAAAATTCCTACAATCTCAATCCAATTCAACTGTATCTACAACTCGGAAGAAACACCTTCCTACAAACTCGGAGTGGAAAACTCCTACACTCAGAGAAAAATTCTCCTACAGAAAAGAAATTCAAGTATTGAAAAATACAAACAGTGAAATCGTCTGATTCAGATCTGAAAATAAAATAGAAACTGGAATCTTCTTCTTGGCGTGCAGCTTTACCAGAAAAGTTGAAGAAGGATTCTCGGCAATCAGTATATCTGAACTTCTTGCTTCCACGATCGGACAGAAGATGAGTATGTGAAAATCGATCTCGATCTGGAGAGCTTTTTTTGTCTATTTCCTCTGAAGATCGAAACCCTTACCGGAGAAGAACAGCGGCGGCGGCAGCTTTCGTTCCGTGACGAGAGAGAGAGAAAATAACGATTATTTTGGAAAGCGACGGCGGCAAAACTCAGAGGAATTTTCTTCTTGAAAGTTCTGTTTTCTCATTAGGGTTTGTCGATTAGACAAGACCTTTTATAGGAGTACAAATAACGGTCATAATTGGTTTTAATGACGGACACGTGGACCAATCATGTCACGGAATTTGAAATTCTGTCAAATCTGGACTTAGAAGAAATTTCAGAGAAAATGAACTCATATACACGAGTAGGTATAAAACTACTCGAGTAGGTCAAGGACTACTCGAGTAAGCAGAGAGAAATTACTCGGGTATATAAATCAAGACTACTCGAGTTGGTTGAAGACAACTACTCGAGTGCATATAAGCAACTACTCGAGTACCTAGAAGATCTACTCGAGTACACAGAAAATTTTCTCGGGAAGGAGTTGAGCTACTCGAGTACAAGTTATACAACTCGAGTAGGCAGAATTGAACTACTCGAGTGGTTAGAGGAACTACTCGAGACAAACACTTAGAAATATTCTGCACACGGGAAAAACAGCTGCTCGAGTTGTTAGGTTTAACTACTCGAGAGAGAATGAGCTACTAGGGTATATGACTTGGACTACTCGAGTGTTTTACTTAGAAAAGTTTGGAACCTGAATTCTGGGCAACTCGAGCAGGAAGAATGATCTACTCGAGTAGTTAAGTAAGCTACTCGAGTATGTCAATAAACTACTCGAGTGTTTTACTTAACTTCACGAGAGGAAAAATTTTCTTACTCGAGTATGCAGAAGTTTCACTCGAGTATATCTCAAACAATCTACTCGAGTAGTTAGGGACCTACTCGAGAGAAATACTTAGAAAAATTTCTGTCAGCAATTTTCTCCTTCTACTAGAAGGGAATCAGCACCAAGTCTTTACACAGTCCTATAGCTTGAATATGAAGTGTATCCCAATAGAGAGACTACACATGAGTCAACACTTTGGAACACACAATGAGGGATTACACTATGTGGTCCTGTGTTTGGTGACCCATTGTAAACTAACATTGGTCTACACTTCCCATTGGAATCCTGCAAACACATAACTCAAACAAAGAATCAAATACAACCTAATTCATCTTAGTTCTAGGGTGACTTCATCAAATCTGGGTTAATGTGGACATAGTTTCCAACAATCTCCCCCTATTTATTGAAGTCAGAACCCTTTACACTAAGGTGAATTATAGACATAAAAAGAAGCTAACTAGAAAAGTGTGTAAGCAAGCAGTAGACTATGATCATGGATAATAAGAGCAAAAACTTAGAATTATATAAATAAGAATATCCAAAATTTTCATTTCTACAGTCAATCATTCCACCCTCTCAAAAATCCTTGAAGATCAGCCTTGATTCTGTCTGTCCAGTTTCTCTTGTTGTCTTCTCTGGTAGCAGTAGGTTTTTGGATAGTACTTGGGAGGCATATTAGGGGCTGCATGGTTGTTCCTCCCATATTCTCTGTCATAGATTCTTTTTTTGTCATGGACTTCTCATAAAGTTCCCATTCAGAGGAGCTGTAATGTGTAACGCCCCCACCTATCACATGACATATAACGGTGGGTCCGGCCGGGGCCCCACGCCATATCTCACAGACAAAGCGAAGGAATCACGTGTGGAAATCAAACTCTACTCGTATCCTTAACTCATTCCATTCTAGCGCAGCATCTTTTATGTTAGCATGAACTCAAACAAGAATGTCCACCCATATATAAATAGCACATTTATATAAAAACACCAGGAATGTATACAACTCACACACCCTGGCCTTATGGCCTTACAAATTCCTCTTTCACAACAACAATTTCGTACATCGGCACGCAGGCCGGCCACACATGAAATCCAAACAACACTCTCTGCATGGCCTTCAAGGGCCTCATCAAGCTGCCATTTCACTTATGCTTTCCAAACCGCAGCACATGCAATTCATCATCCAAACCAACACAGAAAACAAAGTAACGGTCAGCATTGCTGACCCATTATAACGACCCTACCCCCTACCCGGGGTAGTGGTTCCTTCCCTGTACACAGTGCTTCCTTTTTCATCAAGCATCAGCAAACATCACCAAATTATATCATAGGATCATTCTCTTTATGCCACTATCTAACAAACACATCACATCACAAACGCTGGAGTCCACCAACGCTCCGTG
Source organism: Platanthera guangdongensis (assembly GCA_039583875.1). Classification (NCBI taxonomy): domain Eukaryota; kingdom Viridiplantae; phylum Streptophyta; class Magnoliopsida; order Asparagales; family Orchidaceae; genus Platanthera; species Platanthera guangdongensis. The sequence goes on along the minus strand of CM077155.1, from coordinate 89,649,771 downwards.
CACTCAGGGCACCTTCTTGGCGTACCGGAATCCACCGTCGTACACCGCTGTCTCTCGAGGTGTTAACTTGTTGGTTGACCGGCCCTAGTCTACCAGCTCGCAGGCTGGCGACATCCCGCCCAAGCCACTCAGAGGTCCATCCTCACAGCATCACAAACAGAGCAGACCGACCCACACTCCGTGGTGTAGCAAGCCGGGTTTATCTAAGCTCCCCAGGCAATGTCTACCCATCGGTCCCCCTCCTAATCCGACCGACCCACAACATGTGGTGCAGCAACCCGGGTTTAACTCGGCTCCCCTAGCATTGCCGCCCATCGATCCTACCTTTAACTAGATCAACCCACCCTAGTGGTGTAACAGGCCGGGTTTACCACGCGCTCCCCAGGCGTGCTACCAATTGATCATCTCACAACCAGGAGCTTCACCAAAGCCTCCTCACAATCATCACATCCATACATTCATCACAACAGAAATCCGTTTTGCACATCATCAAAGCCACGGAGTCTCCTCCGGTTTACCCATGAACATCACCAATCCAGACTATCGGTCCAGATGGGCTTCACACAGCATGCCTACGCCGTACTCCATATTTCCGGCTCTAAATGCAGACTTACAAAGGAATCACTTCCGCGATCCACCTCTTGGTGGAGGATTCCAAGCACATGTATAGAGAAAGGACTTCGATGTCCAAGAAGGAGATCGTTACCCTTGACGATCGCTTCGGCGCCATGAAGTAGCCGGATGGAAATCACCGCCTCGGCTCTGCCTTCACGAATCCGCTCTCGGATCTTCGATCCGCACTCCGCAGATCCGACAGCAGCTGGAAGACTCCTCCCTTCTCTCTCCCTTAGGCCTTTCCCCTTTTCTTTCCTTTAGAATGGAAATGAAGAAGAAGAAGAAGAAGAGAAGATAAAGGATTTATCTTCAAATCTCGGCCTCCAAGACACCTGGACAAAGCCCAGCCACTGGATCAGGAAGAGGGAAACAAACGGCTCAGATCTGGCCAGAAAACCCAAAACACGGCCTGACACGCCCTGTGACACGCCCGTGTCACAGGCCGTGTCCCCCTAAGCGGCAGACAACCGACTCAATCCAACCAGTACACGCCCGTGTGACACGCCCGTGTCACGGCCGTGTACCCGACACGCCCTCAGACGCGCCCGTGTCTGAGGCCGTGTACCTCAACAGAAATAATCCCAATCCAACCCGAGACTTCACACGGCCTGGCACACGGCTGGGCACACGCCCGTGTTCCTGGCCGTGTGCACCAGGACACACCCGTGTCCTTCTAACACGGCCTAACCCGAGACGTCGAGCTAAATTCGACGCCCACTGACACGCCCTGTGACACGCCCGTGTCACAGGCCGTGTCCTCACGGGAAACCCGATACTCGACGATCGTCGAGAATACTCACCGAACCTATGACACGGCAGCCGACACGGCCGTGTCCTGGGCCGTGTGCCCCACTCTCGACGATATCCCGCGAAAATCGTCGACACCAAGGCCCGATCGTCGACACAACCCGACACGCCCTGCGACACGCCCGTGTCGCAGGCCGTGTCACCTGACACGCCCTGGGACACGCCCGTGTCCCAGGCCGTGTCACCCAGGCCTGAACCCGATTTTGCTCAAAATGATCCTCTTGACTTCAGGGTGTTACAATCCTCCCCCCCTTCAAATAATTTCGTCCTCGAAATTTGACTCAACACAGCCAATTAGGCACAATCATCACCAAAGCGTACACCACAATTCTCCGCACACACTAACAAACAGACAACACAACAAACATCCCTAACTGCCACTTGTGCACATGCAGCCACATACAACCTCAAAACAAAATAACCGAATTGATGGATTCCAGCACAAGCACAAGAGCTCGACAACTATAGATATCAAAACATTATGAAAGTGATACATCAACATCATGTCCATCAACCAGCCAAGTCAACCAAAAGTGAAGCACATCAGCTATTAGTCATCACACTTGCTAGCAACACATAGTTACATACCCAACTTAACATTGAAATCATTCACATCACCGCTCACTTCTGCTCAGCCTCGCGATTTTGAAATTCGCGACTCAAAGATAAATGAACCGCTCGAGGCTGAATTTCACCAACTGAACTTTGCGGCTCCTGTACTTCCATCGCATGCAATCTAGGTTGCGTCCGGGGTGCAGATGACTCGGCCACTGCTTTCCCTTTTTCTTCATATGACGCACCTGTCTTTTTCTCACTCCCTGGAGGGGCATTCCAACAAAATTTCGCGATATGTCCTTGCTGTCCACATTTATAGCAGATACGTGTATCCACACGTCCTGACCCATACGTCGGGGGCGACGAAACAGTCAACGGCGCTGATTCCACCTGTCTAAATCTTTTCTTCTCTTGTCGTCGAAACTCCGATTCTTTCAACTCCGACTTTTCCCTTGCCAGTCTCTTATTCTCTCGTACTCGCTTCATATCCTTCTCCAACGCACGAGCTGTATCGACCAACGCCTGAAAGCCTTGGCTCACGGAACTCGGAAGTGCCAACCTCAATTCATCCCGCAATCCTCCATAAAACCGATTTGTCTTTCGCACTTCCTCCGCAAAGGTCGATCCCGCATATCTTCCCAATCTTGTAAACTCGTGCAGGTAGGTATCAACATCTTGCTCACCCTGCACCAAGCTGAGAAACTCATTTTCCATCGCAATCCTCTGCGACACTGGCACATACTTGGCTAAAAATAGTTGGGAGAATTCCTCCATCGAAATCTCCGTTAAACCTCGACCGGCCAAGTGGTGCACTTCAATTTCATCCCACCACAATCTCGCATCTCCGTCCAACAGAAAAGTGGCCAACATCACTTTCTGTTCTTCGACCGTCCTAATAGCGGTTAGGATCCGTTTTACTCTTGCCAACCAATCTTCTGCCTGCGTTGGTGAAAGCGCTCCACCAAACGTCGGTGGGTGAAAGTGCATAAAACGTGACAATGCGTCGTCACTTGCTTGCCCTTCCACCACCTCGGCAGCATGCTCTTGCCTTCCACCAGGTCTTGCCTGTCCAGTTGGGTGTGCTTGTAACACTGCACGCACCGTCTCCGCCACCACCCGTATAGCCTCTGCCGAGGGAGGCATTGGCGCCTCCACGGGTGCTGCACTTTCATCTGACCGCTGGGGCTCAGACGGCCCAGCTCCATCCCTCGCCACCTATCAATGTACAGAACACCATTAAATTCGTCCAAATCATAACGGTCCTGGTACATTGACTACAAACTCACGCACATCATGTGCATGACATACATTCCTAGTGGACATTCATGAGTTCAATTATGTTCTCTCCTCCCAAACAATCTAAACCTGGCTCTGATACCACTTTGTAACGCCCCCACCTGTCACATGACATATAACGGTGGGTCCGGCCGGGGCCCCACGCCATATCTCACAGACAAAGCGAAGGAATCACGTGTGGAAATCAAACTCTACTCGTATCCTTAACTCATTCCATTCTAGCGCAGCATCTTTTATGTTAGCATGAACTCAAACAAGAATGTCCACCCATATATAAATAGCACATTTATATAAAAACACCAGGAATGTATACAACTCACACACCCTGGCCTTATGGCCTTACAAATTCCTCTTTCACAACAACAATTTCGTACATCGGCACGCAGGCCGGCCACACATGAAATCCAAACAACACTCTCCGCATGGCCTTCAAGGGCCTCATCAAGCTGCCATTTCACTTATGCTTTCCAAACCGCAGCACCTGCAATTCATCATCCAAACCAACACAGAAAACAAAGTAACGGTCAGCATTGCTGACCCATTATAACGACCCTACCCCCTACCCGGGGTAGTGGTTCCTTCCCTGTACACAGTGCTTCCTTTTTCATCAAGCATCAGCAAACATCACCAAATTATATCATAGGATCATTCTCTTTATGCCACTATCTAACAAACACATCACATCACAAACGCTGGAGTCCACCAACGCTCCGTGCACTCAGGGCACCTTCTTGGCGTACCGGAATCCACCGTCGTACACCGCTGTCTCTCGAGGTGTTAACTTGTTGGTTGACCGGCCCTAGTCTACCAGCTCGCAGGCTGGCGACATCCCGCCCAAGCCACTCAGAGGTCCATCCTCACAGCATCACAAACAGAGCAGACCGACCCACACTCCGTGGTGTAGCAAGCCGGGTTTATCTAAGCTCCCCAGGCAATGTCTACCCATCGGTCCCCCTCCTAATCCGACCGACCCACAACATGTGGTGCAGCAACCCGGGTTTAACTCGGCTCCCCTAGCATTGCCGCCCATCGATCCTACCTTTAACTAGATCAACCCACCCTAGTGGTGTAACAGGCCGGGTTTACCACGCGCTCCCCAGGCGTGCTACCAATTGATCATCTCACAACCAGGAGCTTCACCAAAGCCTCCTCACAATCATCACATCCATACATTCATCACAACAGAAATCCGTTTTGCACATCATCAAAGCCACGGAGTCTCCTCCGGTTTACCCATGAACATCACCAATCCAGACTATCGGTCCAGATGGGCTTCACACAGCATGCCTACGCCGTACTCCATATTTCCGGCTCTAAATGCAGACTTACAAAGGAATCACTTCCGCGATCCACCTCTTGGTGGAGGATTCCAAGCACATGTATAGAGAAAGGACTTCGATGTCCAAGAAGGAGATCGTTACCCTTGACGATCGCTTCGGCGCCATGAAGTAGCCGGATGGAAATCACCGCCTCGGCTCTGCCTTCACGAATCCGCTCTCGGATCTTCGATCCGCACTCCGCAGCTCCGACAGCAGCTGGAAGACTCCTCCCTTCTCTCTCCCTTAGGCCTTTCCCCTTTTCTTTCCTTTAGAATGGAAATGAAGAAGAAGAAGAAGAAGAGAAGATAAAGGATTTATCTTCAAATCTCGGCCTCCAAGACACCTGGACAAAGCCCAGCCACTGGATCAGGAAGAGGGAAACAAACGGCTCAGATCTGGCCAGAAAACCCAAAACACGGCCTGACACGCCCTGTGACACGCCCGTGTCACAGGCCGTGTCCCCTAAGCGGCAGACAACCGACTCAATCCAACCAGTACACGCCCGTGTGACACGCCCGTGTCACGGCCGTGTACCCGACACGCCATCAGACACGCCCGTGTCTGAGGCCGTGTACCTCAACAGAAATAATCCCAATCCAACCCGAGACTTCACACGGCCTGGCACACGGCTGGGCACACGCCCGTGTTCCTGGCCGTGTGCACCAGGACACACCCGTGTCCTTCTAACACGGCCTAACCCGAGACGTCGAGCTAAATTCGACGCCCACTGACACGCCCTGTGACACGCCCGTGTCACAGGCCGTGTCCTCACGGGAAACCCGATACTCGACGATCGTCGAGAATACTCGCCGAACCTATGACACGGCAGCCGACACGGCCGTGTCCTGGGCCGTGTGCCCCACTCTCGACGATATCCCGCGAAAATCGTCGACACCAAGGCCCGATCGTCGACACAACCCGACACGCCCTGCGACACGCCCGTGTCGCAGGCCGTGTCACCTGACACGCCCTGGGACACGCCCGTGTCCCAGGCCGTGTCACCCAGGCCTGAACCCGATTTTGCTCAAAATGATCCTCTTGACTTCAGGGTGTTACATAATGAATGTTCCTGCTCTCATGGAATTCCATAACTAATCTGAGAGTTCCTAAAATCAGGGACTTGGAGGTTGGAGACCAAACTTCAGCATGTTCAGTGGCTTTAGTAGGAGCAGTCCTACTTGCAGAGGGGCCTTCACCATACTTCATTTTCTTCTTGTAGGTTTTGATCTCTGGAGGAGCTTTGAGGAATATATCTGCAGGATCTTCTTCCCAGTCTTGAGCATAGCAGTCTGGAGGAGCAACTATGTCTCCAGGCCTGGGAGAGAAAGTAGGTTGTAGAGGAACAGCTGGAGCAGATGGAGCAGATACATCTGTAGCTAGAGGGTTTAAATGATGAGGAATGATGTTGGGGTCAACAGCAAGGTCAGGCAGAATCTGATTGTACATCCAGACAGCAGTGTCATAGGTATGAAATTTGACACTCTGTATCTGTGCTAGCATATCATCATGAATTGTCTTCACATGAGCTTCCCATACATCTGACTTCTGAGCAGCTGACTTTTCTACTTGTTCTTTGAGTTCTTTGATCAATCCCTCCCCCTTTCTGATTTCAACAGATAGCTGCTCTATAGTGTCTTCTTTGAAAAGTCCAACTTCTTCACAGATTTTCACTTTGTGGGCTTCAGTTCGCTTGTCCAGTTCAATTTGATTATTTACAAGGGTGACACCTTGTTCCATAACCTCTCCAACACTAGTGATAGTGTGGTCAAGGGCTTTGCCACCAAGTTGAAATAAATACTTAAGCTTGTCAGTATTATGCTGAAATTCAGCAAAGCATCTGCTCATCTCAGTCTCGAGAGCAGTTACCTTGTCAGTGATAGACTTTTATAGAAGTATCAAAATAATTTCTTTGTTCTTGCAGCAGGAAAGAGATTTGGGACAGCAAATCTGGAGAGGGAGAGGCAGCAGGAGCAGCAGATGGAGCAGCAGAAGGAAGGGGAGGAGTTACCCAAGGGGCTATTTCTTCAATGATCACAGAGCTGTGAGCTCTGGTGGTAGGAGTGAGAGCAACCCCTTCTTCTGTAAGCTGAGGGAGAGAGAAATCTGGATTTCTGAGAGGAGCTTCTGCTAGCTCTGGAGAGGGCTCATCAGAAATAAGAATGGTGTCTTGCTGGTATTTGAGGGCATCTGGAGATTTGGCTAGAGTTCTGGCTGGAGAATGTACAGGAGACTATGCTGGAGTGGAGTCCTTGTGACATTCAGAGGATGGAGCTGGAGGAGATAGAGGAGGAATGGGCATCACTTCTTTAGAGAGCTCTGCAATCATAGCATCTATGGCAACAGCTGTTGAGAGAAGAGATTCTGGAGGTATCTCATCTGAGGGAGTTGCTGGACTTTATGGAGTATGAGGTAGGGAAGAAATTGATGGCTGAGGAGACGGCTTCCTGACTGAGGTAGAAGGAGCAGGATCCCCCTCACTTGGTGCACCAGAGGAGCTGGCCACATGATGAGGAGAGGGAGATGGAGTCCTGTCTTCTAATGCTGGATCTGCTGGAACTTCTGAAATCTTTGCAGCTTGGCCAGGATTCTTTAGCTTGAGCTCCCATCTCTGAATGGAAGAAATGGAGACCTTCTTCATGTGGTGAAGAGGGGTCCCGTTGGAGAAGTTGAATACCTCAGGATTTGTTTCATGGAGGAGCAGAGAGATTATTCTGGCGTAGTTGGGGGATTTTAAACTGTCCTTGATTTTATCCAGAATCAACATACCAAATTGGAATTTCTTGCGGCAGACAATGCCTTGCATGATGTAGAAGAAATATGATGGAATCTCTCGTATGGAGTTGGTCTTGCACAGTAAAATTTTCCCAATAACATCAACCAGAAATTTGCCTTCTGCGTTCATGTCTGACCTTTTGAAGTACTGAGCATCAGCTGAAATGCCACAGAATAGGGCTGTTCTGTCAGAGTCTTCAGCATCTAAGGCTTACTTTGTTTCGGCGGTGGCAGGTCGAACCGACGGGTGGAAACGGAGTGTTCGAAATGGAGGGGGGAGGTGACTGCTCCAAACGGAGCTTTTTGGGGCATTTCTCAAGGCGGGCGGGTGGAAACGGAGCAAACGCCACCGGAGGTTCATTTGTTTACCCGCCTTCCGGCGGTGTTTTCCCAAAACGGAGCACGGAAACGCCCAAACAAATAGAGCCTAAGTGATCTTCTTCGTCTAATATCGGCAGTCGCAGAAGTTGAGAGACAGAGGTCTTGTTGAGTTTAATTTTCAAACCTTTCACTTTGGATTTCAGGACTTTGCCATTCCTTTTGACCTTCAGATTTGAGAAGAATTCGTCTACTTCTGGGATGAGAATCCGACAGGGTTCTTGCAGGATGAAGGAGAGCCATGCGGTATCCAAAAGAATGAGCAAGTTGTGAAAGTCGTTTGAGAGCTCGGTAATCCCGGCGGTAACGAGTTCCGATCGTACACCAATCTTGGAGACGGCGGCCATGATCCAGAAATTGGAAAAAAATTCTTTCGCGGGGAAGAGGAAGAGTCACGGCTCTGAAATTTCTTGAGTGGAGAGGAAGCGGCGGACGGGTACTCGAGTGAATGGAAATGATTTCGTGTAGAAGTAATATGGAATTTCAAATTTATAAAACCCTAGGGTTAAGTCTAATCATCTAGAGGAAAATGATTTAAAGCAAAGGCGGCACGGGAAAAATTTGAAAGCTAAGAGGCAGATACACGAGAGGTAAAAGAGGTACTCGAGTACATAGGGGGTTACTCGAGTAGGTCTAAAGAAGGTACTCGAGTATATAGAGAGTTACTCGAGTAGGTCTAGAGAATCTGAAATGACTCGAGTAGAAGAATGGACTCACTCGAGTAGGTGAAGTATACTACACGAGTACTTAATTGCATTACTCGAGTAAGTTAAAGGACTACTCGAGTAGGTCTGTTGAGTACTCGAGTAGGTACTTTAAGTACTCGAGTAGGTCAGGTTTTACTTAAGTCAAAGAAGGAAGAAACCTTTGAAAAGCCAGATTTTGACAAACCTTTTAATTTCCTTTGCTTCCTTGATATCTAAACTGCTCTAATCTTCCTTGTTGAGCATCCCAAGTTCCGTTTTGAAGAATGAGAACTTGGTCTCGTCCAGCGGCTTCGTGAAAATGTCTGCAACTTGCCTGTCTGTGGAGACATATTAGATATCTATGTCCCCATGCTCTACATGCTCCCGGATGAAATGATACCTTAGCTCGATATGCTTTGTCCGGCTGTGCGAGACTGGATTGTTGGCTATTGCAATTGCGCTGGAAGAGTCGCAAAACAGAGGGATATTCTTGAACTTCATGTTGTAATCTTCGAACTGATTCCTTATCCAAAGTAACTGTGCGCAGCAGCTGCCTGCAGAGATGTACTCTGACTCGGCCGTTGAGATTGCGACAAAGTTCTGTTTCTTACTACTCCAGGAGATTAGCCTTCTTCCAAAGAATTGGCAAGTCCCTGAAGTGCTTTTCCTGTCGTCTTTGCTACCTGCAAAATCTGCATCTGAAAACCCAATTAGTTCGTTGTCATTACTTCTTGGGTACCATAAGCCAAGATTTGGTGTACCTTTAAGGTATCTCAAAATCCGCTTTGCAGCAGCGTAGTGAGATTCCTTAGAGTTCACCTGAAATCTAGCACAGACATATGTTAAAAACATTATGTCAGGTCTACTGACAGTGAGGTAGAGCAGGGATACAACTATGCTTCTGTACTTGGTTTCATCAAAAGGTTTCCCTTTTTCATCCTTGTCCAGAGACATAGTTGAGCCCATTGGAGTCCTCATAGAGGTTACGTTATCCATTACAAATTTCTTAATTAGCTCTTTGGTGAACTTGGTCTGCGAGATAAAAATTCCATCTTAAGATTGTTTCACCTGAAGCCCTAAGAAATACTTCAGCTTGCCCATACTGCTCATTTCGAACTACCCTTGCATAAGTTTTGAGAACTTTTTGCTGAGGTTGTTGTCTGTAGAGCCCAAGATAATGTCGTCGACATAGATTTGCACTAGCAAAATCTTGCCTTTAATTTCCCTAAGAAATAATGTCTTGTCTATCTTTCCCCTTGTGAACTTGTTCTCAAGTAGAAAGCTAGACAGCATCTCATACCAAGCTCTAGGAGCTTGTTTCAGACCATATAGGGCCTTGTGCAGGAAATAGACATAATCAGGAAAGTTAGAATCGACGAAACCTGGAGGTTGTTCCACATACACTTCCTCCTTTATGTTACCATTTAGGAAGGAAGACTTCACGTCCATCTGATAGACGGTAAAGCCTTTGAGTGCAGCATATGATAGGAACAACCTTATTGCCTCCAGCCTTGCCACTGGAGCATATGTCTGGTTGAAGTCGATTCCTTCTTCTTGACGATAGCCTTTAGTGACGAGTCTGGCCTTGTTCTTTATGATCATCCCGTCTTCGTCCATCTTGTTCCTGTAGACCCATTTTGTTCCAATGATGTTCTTTCCTTTGGGTCTTGGAAGAAGCTTCCATACATTGCAGCGCTTGAACTGATTTAGCTCTTCTTCCATTGCCATTATCCACGATGCATCTGAGTTTGCTTCCTCAAACTTCTTTGTTTCAACCTGCGAGAGAAAACTTAAATAATGATTCTCATTAGTTGTACCTCTTCGAGTTCTGACACCATCCCGGGGATCTCCTATGATCTGGTCCATGGGGTGATCCTTTAGATGTCTGAGCTCTAAAGTTCTTGCATCTGGATTATCTTCAATCACTAGAGTGATTTCTTCATCTTGGATGACTTCTTCATTTTGATCATCATCCTCTCCAATAGGAGTTGGAGTGGTGATCTTAATGCGCTTTTCGCTTTTATCTTCGGACGGTTCATCCAAGCTGGTTTCTTTCAGCATTTCACCTGCATCTTCAATGAGCACACTAGACAGATTTCTTTGCAGCAAGCTCGTCTTATCAAATACTCCATTCGACGATCGCTGAGCTCAACTTCATCATATCGTCGAGCTCCATTCAACGATCGGTGAGCTCAGGTCGACGATCTTGACTCAACATTGGATTTCTATCTCTGAGCTCAGTTCGACGATCTTTGAGCTCAGATCGACGATATTTTGCTGCTGTATTAGTCCATATCGCTGAGCTCAGTTCAACGATAGCAGAGCTCAGTTCGACATTTTCAGATAACTTCAAGGATGTTTCTAGATTCAAATTCAAATCAGTTAAGGAGTTATTCTGCAATTAATTCTGAAAATTTCCTAGCCGTTTTCATTCATTTCTGGACCAAGTTTCAAGGAATATTTCTATGGACTTTCCTCCAGAAGAGATTTTGCAATTAAGGATGCAATTAATGCAGGCCAACGGCTATTCTTCTCAGAGAATGTTTTGTTCAGTATCAGAGAATAGAAGAGAAGAATTTTTGAATCTCTAAGACAGATTACAGAGATACACAGATACACAGACAGATATCAGTAATCTTCAACAAAATATTCTGTCTCAAAGAATTTGAAAGAGCATCTAGATCTGATATACTCTAGAGGGGGGGGGGGGGTGAATAGAGTATATGGTGCTTTGAAACTTTTTACAACAATTGTTGTAATATGAGTAAGCAGGGAAGTAATTAAAAAATCTAATCACAGAACTAAGTTAAACAAAAGCTAATCACAGAATAATCAAGGCCAGAAACAAAAATAAAGACAAGCAAAACCAGAAAACACAAGGAAATATAGTGGTTCGCCTAAACTTGGGTACATCCACTCTTCTACCACCCTAGGTAGGAATCCACTGCAGGATGAGTTGATCAGGTGTCCTGAGCACCAATGAGCTTTTGATAAGGTGCTCAAAAACCAAATCAGATTTTTTGATCAGGTGTCTTGCCACCAATGAGCTTTTGACAAGGTGCTCAAAAACCAAGCTCAAACTTTTGAAGGGAGTTTGAGAAACCCTTTACAGAGAGGGGTGAGATAGTGATGGAAGTCTTCTCTTTCTCAAACAACTGAGAAGACTATGTGGATTGTTGATGTCAAAGCTCCCCCTGAATCCTTGAGATCTTCAGGAAGAAAAGCTTTGCTGAGGGTGATATGCCTTGAAAGATTGAACTCCAGCAATAGATGATTTCAACAATAGCTGAAATGTTGAATGTCTGGAGTCTTGAAATATGTTGGCCTCGAACACTTTGGACAAGAGAGATCTGAAGATTTGAGAAAGCTTGATCTCCTTGGATGTGTGTTCTTGAGAATTCCTTGAGACAGAATATTTTGTTAAAGATTATTGATGTCTGTCTGTATGTCTGTAAACTGTGTGTGATTCAAAAAAAAATTCTCCTTCTTTATTCTCTGATACAGAATAGAATAACATTCTCTGTCAAGTATAGCCGTTGGCCTGCATTAATTGCATCCTTAATTGCAAAATCTCTTCTGGACGAAAGTCCATAGAAATGTTCCTTGAAACTTGGTCCAGAAATGAATGAAAACGGCTAGGAAATCCTCAGAATTAATTGCAGAATAATGCCTTAACTGATTTGAATTTGAATCTAGAACCATCCTTGAAGTTTTCTGGAAACGTCGAACAGAGCTCTGCTATCATCGAACTGAGCTCAGCGATCTGGAAATATACAACAGCAAAATATCGTCGATCTGAGCTCAAAGATCGTCGAACTGAGCTCAGAGATAGAAATCCAAGGCTGAGTCAAGATCGTCGAACTGAGCTCACCGATCGTCGAATGGAGTTCGACGATATAATGAAGTTGAGCTCAGCGATCATCAAATGGAGTTCGACGATCTGTCGAAGTTGAGCTAGACGATCGTCGATCGGAGTTCGACAAATCGTTGTGCTGAGCTCGACGATATGACTTAGTCTCCAAACAAAAAATCTTGGTCTCCAGGGCAGCTTCTAAACCTAGACTTCTAACCCTTAGACTCAATTCTAATTGACATATTGAGCTATACAGGAGGTCAAGCATTTGTTTCCTAGAGACATAGTGATCCTGACCCAAATCAGTAATAGGGTGTTCCAACAATCTCCCTCTATTTGGGTTAGGATTACTATTTACAAACTTTGGAAAAATTTAAATAACATACAAGCAGCAAAACAGAAAAGCAACAAGCTAGACATTGCAGAACCATAAAGATATATAACATCCCAGATAATCAGAAATCACAGAGAATGTCACCTTACATTATCATTTCTTTTCCTTGCCCTTAACAAGTTTGATCTCTCTGTTAGGATTGAGGGCTTGCTTCTTTGATCTGGTATCATCTGCTGCACCTAAGGATGTTTGCTGTTTAGGCTTGGGTACCACAGCTTCAGGATGTAGTTACATATACCTGTCAGAATCAAAGAACTTGCCTGATGCATATCTTTCTAGCTCTTTCTTTCTTTGTTCAGACATTGTTGAGATATTAGATGAATCTTTTCCTTGCTCTCTAGCCTTTTTGATCTGATCTAGTGCAGCTAGTTCCTTTAATCTTGCAGTCCAAGCAGCTGGATTATTCTCAGGGTCCTCAAAAGGTACTGGGGGCTCATATCTGTTAGAGGGATTGTCTTGAGGAGGCCTGGAAGACACATTTTCTTTTAATTTGTAGGGAAAAGGACCAGATGTGGTATAAGTAGAAATTTGTCCTCCCCTAGAATATGGGTGTTGCCTTGAGTGCCCTTTGGAGTAGACTTGGATATCTCTTTGATTTCCTCTGTATCCTCCTCTCCTTGATTGAGAACCCCTGGATTGGCTTCCCCTATCATAAGATCTAGCATGAGGCTGATAGGGGGCCTGACTTCTGGCTGGGGGTTGAGCTGCAGAGCTTCCACCTGCACCTGCATCAGGAGGAGGTGGTGGAGGAGGATGAGAGTGTTGGAATTGAGAGGAACCCTTTTCATATTTTCTCTTCTTTTTCATTGCCTTCAGTTGGTTCTTGGAGTACTGCATCCAGTGCTCAGTAATAGGGTAGTCATGAAGAATGTAGTATAGAATGTCATTGTTGTCTTTGACCTTAGCAGGAGGTACTCTCCTCATGGCTTTGCTCCTTGCCTTTCTTTTCCTAGCAATGGTAGCAGAAGAGTCATAAGATTCTGTTCTGAACTCATCACTTTCAAAACTCTGGTCATCATAAAGAGCATCTATTTTCTTCATCAGATCCTTCTTGAGCTGTGCAGAAGCAGATGAGGCAACAGATGGTGTAGCAGGAGATGTTGAAGCAGTAACAGCAGCAGATAGAGTAGAAGCAGTAACAACAGCAGCAGCAACTATAGGCTCTGGAGAAATGACAGCAGCAACAACAGTCTCACTAACAACAGCATCAACAGTAGGAATATCATCAGAAACTGCAGAAGGCTCAAATTCAGGTGCCTCTGACATAAGAATTTCCTTGGAAATTGGCTCAACAGTAATAACAGAAATTTCAGCAGTAGTATCAACATTTTCAGCAGCAGTAGAGGCAACAATATTAGAAGCAACAATAATGCTTTCTTCAGAAGAAGCAGCAGCATACACTGAATTGACAAAGGAGGTGATAATGCTTGGGTCACAGCAAGAGAATGGCACAAGTGCCTTGGATAGATCCTCTGGAGGCTGGACAGCAATTATCTCTAGCAGACAGCTGAAATATGCAGAATCAAAATTTGAAAGCAAAGACCTAAGGTCTATTGCAAGGATTGCAGCAGGAGGAACTTGATCTTGAGACACAGCAGCAACAGCAACAAGAACTGAGGAAGCAGCAGTAGGCAGGCTCACTGAGTCATCAACAGCAGCAGCAACAGACAGGCTCACAAAAACAGCAGCAACAGCAGCAGTAGGAAGACTCACTTCATAGGGCATCTCCCCCTGCCTAGATTCAGACAAGTCTGGATCAAGGCACACTGCTGTAGGGGCTGCCTGAGAGAATAGAGAAGAGAGCCTGGCAGAGAGAGCTGCCACTGACAGGTGTAGTGGAGCCAAGGAGGTCTCCAACAGAAGAGAGAGCCTGGGGGCAAGCAACTTATACAACCTGTCAGCAAGGGCTGGAAGGTCTACTTGCTCAAGGGTGACTGGAGCAGAGGTAGAAGATAGAGGAGCAGCTGATGGTGAGGGTAGTGGAGAGCTGGTGAATGGTGGAAGGGATGGCTGAGGTGTTGGTAAGGTGAAGATGGATGACAGTGGGATGGAGATAGATGAAGTGAATGTGGGTTGGTCAATGATTTGTTGTAGAAGGTCTTGATAGGAAGTGGAGGATGAGGGTAGCTCAGGAGGAGAGGATGGTGAATCATCCATAAAGGAATCATCAATGAGGGTGAAGGATGGATGGGAGGGTGATGAAGTGACATCTGGTGGAGGGTAGGAGAATAATGGATGGAAGTGGTCTTCTGGTGTTGGAAGAATAGGTACTGGAGATGGTGTGGATGTTGGAGATGGACTGGAGATGATGATGGTGGATGGAGTTGGAATGGTAGATGGTATGGGAAGGGATGGAATTGGAGGAGGAGGAGGAGAGGCAACAACAGCAGGCAGGTCATCTGCAGGGGCAGAGACCTGTGGAGAAGTGACTCTTAGAGTCCTTGTGCCTGAAGGAGTGCTAGAGGAGGGCCTGCTGGGCTTGCTGATTTGTCTGTCCCACTTTCCAAAGTGGGCACAAGACAGTCTCTTGGAAGCATTGATATGGATTCCAGAGGAGACCAGCAAGGCAGGGCACCTGTGCTGCAGAAACACCCCAATGATCCTTCCAAAGTTGACAAAACTCTTGTTGATCTTCTTCTTGATAAGGTCAAAGAAGACTTCTCCCCAATTCAGATTTTTTCTGTCTACAAGAGCTCCCATGAGGCAGAGCTGATACCTTGAAATTTTATCATGGGCAGAGTGCTTAGCCAGTAGCACTTTCCCAACAACATCTGCCATGAATCTGTATTCCACAGAAAGGTTCCATTTGAAGAGCTTGCTAGGGTTGGCCTCTGAATGTCCCATTCTGGCAAGCAGTTCAATATACTCTTCTCCAGACAAGTCAGCAGTATCTTCTCCATTTCTCAACTCAAAAACCTCTGATAAAATTGCTGGGGTTAAAGGTACCTGAGTGCCAGATATAGACCCAACAATGGTGTTGTTATCTTGATTGTGGGCAGTATAGACCCATTCCTTTATCTCATCAGATGCCAGCTTGATCCTTGTGGTCATAATTATAGTCAGGTTCTGCTCTTTGAATAATCCCAAAATATCTTGAAAGACCTGGTCGGTTGTGCTGAAAGATTCCATGTCAATGTCGAAGCCAGCATCAAACTTCATGGCAGCAAGAACAGCAGCAGACACAGCCATGGGTACCTGCAAAAATTCAACAAACAAAACGACCAAGTGCAGAACTGTTTGGAGGGAAAGAAAATTCTTGCAGAGAAATCGAAAGCGCAAAGGAGAACGACGGCGAAAAATGAATTTTATATTAGGGTTCGACGCAGAATTGGAAAGATCGTTGAACTCAGTTCGACGATCGAGGCTTCTAAAGGAATCTGAAGAGTCTTCAACATCGTCGATCTCCGTTCGACAATATTGGAGAGCGTCGAGCTCCGTTCGACGATAGTTCAGGGAACAAAATCGTCGAGCGCCGTTCGACGATCGTTGACCGGAAGAGATAGTTCATACTATCTGAGAAACGTTGAACTCTGGTCGACGATTTAGAAATCGTCGATCTCCGTTCGACGATCTTGGGGCAAATCGTCGAGCGCAGTTCAGAGATCAGAAAAATTCTAGACACTAAGAAAAATCAGGATATTTGCCTAGTCTTGGTCAATTTTTAAGCTTTCAAAATCTTGGATATTATTTAAGACTTCCTCCATCTAACATTCCTAACTGATTTAGGAAGAAGGTGTGTTTCTTTTCATCCAATGGCTTGGTGAAAATATCTCCCCTTTGTAAATCAGTTGGGATATATTGTAGTTCAATTTTATTCTTTTCAACATTATCCCTTAAGAAGTGATGCCTAATCTCTATGTGTTTTGTCCTACTATGGAAGACTGGATTTTGAGCTATAGAAATAGCACTGGTGTTATCACAAAAGATTTTAGACTTCTCTAAGTTATAGCCATAGTGTAGGAGTTGGTTTTGAATCCACAAGATTTGTGAACAACAACTGCCTGCAGCCATATATTCAGCTTCAGCAGTTGAAGTTGACACAGATGTTTGTTTCTTACAAAACCAAGAGACAAGTCTGTCACCAAGGAACTGACAAGTTCCACTGGTGCTTTTCCTGTCAATTCTGCATCCAGCATAGTCAGCATCAGAGAATCCAGTTAAATCAAATGCTGAATCGTTTGGATACCAGAGACCTAGATTTGGACAACTTTTAACATACCTGAGAATCCTCTTTACTAGTGTTAGGTGTGACTCTCTAGGGCTTACTTGGAACCTAGCACATATACATGTAGCAAACATTATATCTGGTCTACTAGCTGTAAGATACAGTAAAGAGCCAATCATTGCTCTATATGTTGTCTGATCAACAGGTTTCCCATGTTCATCAGCATCCAATACTGCATTAGTAGGCATGGGTATTTTCATACAAGATGCTTCAGACATACCAAATTTCTTAACCAATTCATGTGCATACTTGGTTTGAGAAATGAAGATGCCTTCAGCATGTTGCTTGACTTGCAATCCTAGGAAGAAGGATAGCTCACCCATGCTACTCATCTCAAATTTAGAATGCATTAGGTTGGAAAATCTTCTGCACAATTTGGAGTCAGTAGAACCAAAAATAATATCGTCTACATAAATCTGTACTAGTAGGGTATGGGACTTATGGGTTCTAACGAAAGGAGTTTGGTCTACTCTACCCCTTATAAAACCATTTTCCAAGAGAAAGCATGCTAGGGTCTCATACCATACTCTAGGAGCTTGCTTGAGACCATATAATTCTTTATTCATTCTAAAAACATAATCAGGAAAAGTAGGAGAGATAAAACCTGGAGATTGTCTGACATATACTTCCTCTTTGATGTCTCCATTTAGAAATGCACTTTTGACATCCATCTGATATACCTTGAAGCCTTTGTGTGCTGCATAAGCTAAAAATATTCTGATGGCTTCCAATCTTGCAACTGGTGCAAAAGTCTGGTCGTAGTCTATTCCTTCTTCTTGAGAGTATCCCTGAGCAACTAGCCTTGCCTTGTTCCTTATAATTACTCCTTGATCATCCAGTTTGTTTCTGAATACCCATTTTGTTTCAATAATGGAATGATCTTTAGGCTTTGGCACTAGTTCCCATACTTTGTTCCTCTCAAATTGATGCAACTCCTCTTGCATTGCAATGATCCAGTGTGGATCCTGCTCTGCATCTTGAATGGACTGAGGTTCAATTTGAGATAGGAAGCAGGTGTGCAACAGGTTTTGGTTGACCTGATTTCTTGTTTGCACACCAGCTGAGATGTCTCCAATTATTTGGGAAATTGGATGGTCTCTTGATGTTACTAAATCAACAGGGGGTGTTGATTGTTCACCAACCTGTGTTGTTGTTTCCTCTTGTGGTATAACAACTGGCTCTTCAAGTTGTTCTTCAATATGTTGAGCACTTTCTTCATCTTCACTGCTTTCATCCCTTTGGGTAACCTATAACTTGTTCAGGTCTTCAACTAGAGAATGTTCCTGCAAAGGTTCTATGGTAGAAGAAATCTTCTCCTTGAAAGACATATTAGATTCATCAAATGATATATGAACAGATTCCTCAATTTTTAAAGATGATTTATTATAGACCCTATAAGCCTTGCTGATCATGGAGTATCCCAGAAACACTCCTTCATCAGCTTTAGCTTGAAATTTTGCTAAATATTTCTTGTCATTATTATGAATGTAGCAAATACAACCAAAGACTCTAAAATAATCAACTTTAGGTTTCTTCCCTTTGAGTAATTCATAGGGAGTCTTTCCCTTTAGTTTATGTATCAAACTTCTATTCAGCACATAGTTGGAGGTGTTCACTGCCTTTGCCCAAAAGGATAGAGGGAGGTGAGCATCTAACAACAATGTAGTGGCAGATTCAATAAGGGTTCTATTTTTCCTTTCAGCTACCCCATTTTGTTGAGGAGTTCTAGGAGCTGAGAAAGTATGCCTGATCCCTTCACTCTGACAGAACTCTTGCATAAGAAGAGAATCAAACTCTGTCCCATGATCACTTCTGATCAGGGCAATGTGAGTATTGAACTCAATCTGTATACATTTGAGAAACTCTGTCAGACACTTCAAGTTATCAGACTTCTTCCTTAGAAAGAACACCCAAGTGAATCTAGAGAAGTCATCTACAACTACTAAAGTGTAGGATTTCCCTCCTAGGCTTTGTACTGTGATGGGTCCAAAAAAATCCATGTATAACAGATACAATATCCTAGGTGAATCACTCTTATTAAGTGACTTAAAGCTATTTTTAGTTTGCTTGCCTAATTGACAAGCCCTGCAGAGTCCTTCCTTCTTGTAGGGGCCAGAAGGTAGTCCTCTAACAAGGTTGTCCTTGGATAGCCTGGCAATAGTTCTAAGGTATAGGTGTCCTAGTCTCTTATGCCATAAAATATTTGATCTACAGACAGAATTGAACAAGCAGATATCTACATCAGTTGAAAGAAAATCTACTAGATAGATGTTACCTTTCCTTTTACCTGTCAACACAGTTGTGTTGTCCTCTGACTTGATTTTGCATAAGGCTTTGCTGAAGGTCACTTGGTAGCCTTCATCACACAGCTGACTGATGCTAATTAGGTTGTGCTTCAGTCCTTCCACATAAGCTACCTTCTTGAAAGTTACTGATCCAATCTGGACTGCACCATATCCTTTAGTCTGTCCAAAGTTTGAATCACCAAAGATAACTTTGGGTCCAAGCTTGGCTCTAAAGGAAGTGAGGTTGTCCTTATTCCCTGTCATGTGCTTAGAGCACCCACTATCCAAGTACCATTGCTGGTTAGATGTTGGATAGGTCTTCACCTGCACATAAGACAATTCATTTGTTTTTGACCCAGTTTACCTTGGGCCTAGGTTGATAACCTTTAAATTCTGAAATGAAAGACATCCCAGGTTGACTCTTATATCCTTCAGGATGATATCTCCTTGGAGGTATAATCCATTCAGTATAAGGGTTAAAGCTTTGGGATGAAGGACCCTTAGGATTCAATTTTGATTTGCCCTTGAAACATTTTCCAGAGCTCTGAGCTGCGTTCGACGATCTTGGGTTAGATCGTCGAGCTCCGTTCGACGGTCGACTATGGGTGAGATCAGGTACTTGAGATCGTCGATCTGCGTTCGACGATTTGGTTGAGATCGTAGAGCTACGTTCGGCGATCGTCCATCTTCATTCGGCGATCGTCGATCTCCGTTCGACGATTTCTGCTGGGACTTGGTTTTCTTGGGCAGATTAGAATTTTTTCTAGCAACCTCTACAACTCCCTTTCCTTTGTCAGAAATGAATTTGATTGGAGTTGTTAGAACTATGAGTTGGCTGGATGAAGCACCTAATCCCAGTGTACTGTTAAATCTGGAGTTCACTGTGCTTGTGATGTCCATCAGCTTGATGCTTCTCCCATTAAGGGATTCTTCAAGCTTCTTGGCCTCAGACAGCTCACTTTTCAGTGAAGCTATCTGTTCCCTACAGCACTCCAACTCCTGAGAGAGTTTGAGGTTTTCTGACTTTAAAGTATTGTGTTCAGATAATTGATTTCTGAGAGAGATAATTTCTTTCTCAGACTTTAGCAGGTCTAAACACAGTGCTTTAAATTCAGATTTAAAATCCTCTGAACTAAAATCAAAAGAACCAATTACCTGATCTTCCTCAGGTTGAGTCTCTGAGTCTGACTCTGACTCCTCTTCTTCTGAATTATACTGTGAGGCATTGATTGCCATCATGCAGAACTCTTTCTCTTCTGCATCATCTTCATCATCACTGGAGCTGGATGATGCTTGTGACTCTTCTTCAGTCTCACTCCAGGATTCAGCAACAAACCCCTTTCTTGTATGTTTGTTTTTTCTTGATGAGGGTTTGTCATTGCCATTCCTCTTGGAGTCTTTCTCCTTTCTTCTTTCTTTCCTGTCCCTTCTGTCCTTGTTTTTATTTTCTGGACAGTCAGGAACTATGTGCCCTGGTTTCCTGCAACCAAAGAAAATAATGTCTTTATTATTATTATTAATGGACTTGTCATACCTTGGCTTATCATGTTCCTTGTATGATCTCCTTCTGATGTCCTTTCTGGCCATCTTGTAAAATCTTTTGGCCAACAAACTGAGCAGTTCATCATTGCCTGTGGCTTTGTCTTCAGGCTGATCTTCAGTTGCCTTGAAGGCTATGGTCTTCTCTTTTCTTGTGGCTGGTGAGGCAGCCTTCTGTTCTTCCTCTCTATTTTTGGTGAGTAGCTCATAAGATTTGAGCTTACCCAATAGAGCTTTAGTGGTGATCTCATTCAGACTTCTGGCATCCTTAATTGGCCAGATTCTTGAATCTAAAGTGCTGGGGAAGCACATTAGAATCTTGTCATTGAGTTCAGTCAGTGAAATCTCTTTATCCAATGTTCTGAGTACACTGACTATTAGACTGAGTCTGTTGTACATATCTCCCACTGACTCAGTTTCTCCCTTCTTGAAATTCTCATATTGAGATATGAGGTGGGATCTCCTATCCTTTCTCTCATCAACTGAGCCTGAGACTATTTCTGAGAGTTTGTCCCAAATTTCTTTTGCTGAATTGCATTCAGCCACCTTTTGAAATATGTCATCAGACAATGTCTGTGCCAAGATGTTCATAGCCTTGGCATCAGCTACCTTCCATCTCTTGATATCAGCATCTGTTCCTGATGGAGGTGGAACAGCATTTGTACTTGTGTTCTCTGGGGGTCTTGGACACACTGTCAAAACAGAGTTAAAAATATCTTCGTCAATAGAATTCATGTACAGTCTGATCCTTGCTTTCCAAAGTGCAAACTTGGATAGATTGCACACTGGAGGTCTGGTGCTAGCATAATCTTTGTTTTGGGCCATGATTTGTGAAAACAAAATCTAATAATAAAATACAAAAGAAAACAGATCTAACTTGGGATCTTTGGATTCATGTGTTAGCCTGTACAACCAATCAGGTATGGTATGTTTAACCAACCTGGCTCAGATACCAATTGAAAGAGCAGCTAGATCTGATATACTCTAGAGGGGGGGGGGGTGAATAGAGTACATGGTGCTTTGAAACTTTTTACAACAATTGTTGTAATATGAGTGAGCAGGGAAGCAATTAAAAAATCTAATCACAGAACTAAGTTAAACAAAAGCTAATCACAGAATAATCAAGGCCAGAAACAAAAATAAAGACAAGCAAAACTAGAAGACACAAGGAAATATTGTGGTTCCCCTAAACTTGGGTACATCCACTCTTCTACCACCCTAGGTAGGAATCCACTGCAGGATGAGTTGATCAGGTGTCCTGGGCACCAATGAGCTTTTTGATAAGGTGCTCAAAAACAAAATCAGATTTTTTGATCAGGTGTCTTGCCACCAATGAGCTTTTGACAAGGTGCTCAAAAACCAAGCTCAAACTTTTGAAGGGAGTTTGAGAAACCCTTTACAGAGAGTGGGTGAGAGAGTGATGGAAGTCTTCTCTTTCTTAAACAACTGAGAAGACTATGTGGATTGTTGATGTCAAAGCTCCCCCTGAATCCTTGAGATCTTCAGGAAGAAAAGTTTTGCTGAGGGTGATAGGCCTTCAAAGATTGAACTCCAGAAATAGATGATTTCAGCAATAGCTGAAATGTTGAATGTCTGGAGTCTTGAAATATGTTGGCCTCGAACACTTTGGACAAGAGAGATCTGAAGATTTGAGAAAGCTTGATCTCCTTGGATGTGTGTTCTTGAGAATTCCTTGAGACAGAATATTTTTTTGAAGATAATTGATGTCTGTCTATATGTCTGTAAACTGTTTGTGATTCAAAAAAAATTCTCCTTCTTTATTCTCTGATACAGAATAGAATAACATTCTCTGTCAAGTATAGTCGTTGGCTTGCATTAATTGCATCCTTAATTGCAAAATCTGTTCTGGAGGAAAGTCCATAGAAATGTTCCTTGAAACTTGGTCCAGAAATGAATGAAAATGGATAGGAAATCCTCAGAATTAATTGCAGAATAATGCCTTAACTGATTTGAATTTGAATCTAGAACCATCCTTGAAGTTTTCTGGAAACGTCGAACTGAGCTCTGCTATCGTCGAACTGAGCTCAGCGATCTGGAAATATACAGCAGCAAAATATTGTCGATCTGAGCTCAAAGATCGTCGAACTGAGCTCAGAGATAGAAATCCAAGGCTGAGTCAAGATCGTCGAACTAAGCTCAGCGATCGTCGAATGGAGTTCGACGATATAATGAAGTTGAGCTCAGCGATCATCGAAAGGAGTTCGACGATCTGTCGAAGTTGAGCTAGAAGATCGTCGATCGGAGTTCGACGAATCGTCGTGCTGAGCTCGACGATATGACTTAGTCTCCAAACAGAAAATCTTGGTCTCCAGGGCAGCTTCTAAACCTAGACTTCTAACCCTTAGACTCAATTCTAATTGACCTATTGAGCTATACAGGAGGTCAAGCATTTGTTTCCTAGAGACATAGTGATCCTGACCCAAATTAGTAATAGGGTGTTCCAACAGAATTCTCAAGAACACTCATCCAAGGAGATCAACCTTTTCTAAAATCTTTAGATCTCTGTAGTGTTCAAGTGTTCAAGGCCAACATATTTCAAGACTCCAGACATTCAATATTTCAGCTGTTGCTGAAATCATCTTTTGCTGGAGTTCAACTTTTGAAGGCCTATCACCCTACAGCAAAGCTTCTTTTCCTGAAGATCTCAAGGATTCAGGGGGAGCTTTGACATCAACAATCCACATAGTCTTCTCAGTTGTTTGAGAAAGAGAAGACTTCCATCACTCTCTCACCCCCTCTCTGTAAAGGGTTTCTCAAACTCCCTTCAAAAGTTTGAGCTTGGTTTTTGAGCACCTTGTCAAAATCTCATTGGTGGCAAGACACCTGATCAAAAAATCTGATTTGGTTTTTGAGCACCTTATCAAAAGCTCATTGGTGCCCAGGACACCTGATCAACTCATCCTGCAGTGGATTCCTACCTAGGGTGGTAGAAGAGTGGATGTACCCAAGTTTAGGGGAACCACTATATTTCCTTGTGTCTTCTGGTTTTGCTTGTTTTTATTTTTGTTTCTGGCCTTGATTATTCTGTGATTAGCTTTTGTATAGTTTAGTTCTGTGATTAGATTTTTAACTGCTTCCCTGCTCACTCATATTACAACAATTGTTGTAAAAAGTTTCAAAGCACCATATACTCTATTCACCCCCTCTAGAGTATATCAGATCTGGCTGCTCTTTCAATTGGTATCAAAGCGAGTTGGTTAAACATACCATACCTGATTGGTTGTACAGGCTAACACCTGAACCCTAAGATCCCAAGTTAGATCTGTTTTTCTTTTGTATTTTATTATAAGATTCTGTTTTCACAAATCATGGCCCAAAACAAAGATTATGCTAGCACCAGACCTCCAGTGTGCAATCTATCCAAGTTTGCACTTTGGAAAGCAAGGATCAGACTGTACATGAATTCTATTGACGAAGATATTTTTAACTCTATTTTGACAGTGTGTCCAAGACTCCCAGAGAACACAAGTACAAATGCTGTTCCACCTCCATCAGGAACAGATGATGATATCACGAGATGGAAGGTAGCTGATGCCAAGGCTATGAACATCTTAGCCCAGACAATGTCTGATGACATATTTCAAAAGGTGGCTAAATGCAATTCAGCAAAGGAAATTTGGGACAAACTCTCAGAAATAGTCTCAGGCTCAGCTGATGAGAGAAAGGATAGGAGATCCCACCACATATCTCAATATGAGAATTTCAAGAAGGGAGAAACTGAGTCAGTGGGAGATATGTACAACAGACTCAGTCTAATTGTCAGTGAACTCAGAACATTGGATAAAGAGATTTCACTAACTGAACTCAATGACAAGATTCTAATGTGCTTCCCTAGCACTTGGGATTCAAGAATCTGGCCAATTAAGGATGCCAGAAGTCTGAATGAGATCACTACTGAAGCTCTATTGGGTAAGCTCAAATCTTATGAGCTACTCATCAAGAATAGAGAAGAAGAACAGAAGGATGCCTCACTAGCCACAAGAAAAGAGAAGACCATAGCCTTCAAGGCAACTGAGGATCAGCCTGAATGCATCCAGGTCAGGCATTGGAGAATCATCCATAACAAACGTTGGAGCTGAGATCTCTTCTGGAAAGACTGTAGATGATGGAGCAACAATTGGAGGAGCAAAACTGTCACAAAGTTGCTTAGCAACTGCAGGACTTATTGGGGAGGTATATGGTACAATAGCCAAACTTGGCTTAGTAAAATCAGCTGGAAGAAACTGCATAAATACTGTATCAAAACTACTTAATAAAACAGACAAATTAACTGTGGTATTTAAATTGAAATCACCAACATTTTTTATTTGTTCAACTAACTCGTCCAAATCAATGTAAGTGTCCATAAAATGAATTAATTCAATCATTTCAGAATCAAAATCTTTCAAAATTTCTGCATCTTCATCTGAATCTGCATCTGCTGGAGAGAGAACTGCTGCTGTGACTACTGCTGCTGCTGCATCTGTATCTGCTGCAACTTCATCACTGAGCATCTCCGCCTGCCTGGGTTCAGGAGAACATGGATCCAGGCCCCTAGATGAAGAGGGGACCGCAGATAGGGCAGAAATCTGGGCAGATAAAGAATTGATGGAGGTCACAAGAGGTGTAATGGCCTCTTGGATGAGAGATTTGATGAGAGGAGTGAGCAAGGATATGATGGTAGATGGATCAAATGGGGAAGGGCAAGGAATAACAGGTATGTGATGTGTGGATGGAGATGAATATGGAATGTGAGCATCTGGCATGACAGAGTCTGAGGGTATGTTGTAAGATGGAATGGTTGACAAATGAGGGGGGAGAGGAGACTGAGGAGGTGTAGAAATGTGTGTCTCATGAGGTGAAGCTCGAGGAGTAGGAATGTTGGTAATGTCAAGTGGTGGAGATGGAGGAGGAGTAGGCACATGAGTGTGTGGTGGAGATTCTGGTGTGGTAGAAGGAATGGAAGAGGGAGGGAGTTGTTTGGCTGGAAGTTGTGCAGGAAGAGATGGTGGAGATGGAAGGACATCTTCTGTAGGGTGGGGAGTGATCTTTACAGCCCTGGTGCTCTCAGAAGCTTGGATAGAAGAGGAAGAAGCCTTTGAGGGATTGGAGATAGTCCTCTCCCATCTGCCAAACAGAGCGCATGTGAGGCGCTTGCTGGCATTTATGAAGATGGTCGGGGAGACCATGCATTTAGCAGCCTTCTCTTGGAGGAAGATTCCCAAAATTCTGCCGAAGCAGACTTCCTTGTTGCTATTCTTTTTCTTCATCAATTCAAAGAAGATTGTGCCCCAGTTGACACGTCTCTTAATCACCACGGCACACATAACCAGGAATTGATGCCGGGTTATGTAGTCATGCACTGAGTGCTTTCCCATCAGCACTTTCCCTATAATGTCTGCCAGAAACTGGTACGCGGCAGACAGTTGCTTCTTCAAAAACTTATTAGGGTTGCTTCCTGAATAACCCATTAACTTCAGCATGTCACCAAACTCTTCAGATTCCATTTCCATGTTGTCTTCTCCATTCACTAATCCAAATATCTCAGAAAGAATTGCGGGAGATAACGGAACAGCAGTACTCCTGATATTTCCTGTTAAGGTATCATCCTTAGAAGCAATAGATATATATACCCATTCTCGTATTTCAGTCGCATGTAGTTTAATTATCCGGGTCATGAAGTCCTTCAGATTCAGTTCTTCTAGCAATTCCAAGATATAGAGGAAAATGGGGTCAGAATGCTAGAAAGACTCAAAATCCATGTCGAATCCAGTATCAAACTTCATCACAACCAAAGCTCCTATGGGAATCGCCATTGATGACCTGCAAGAAAAACACAGAGAAAAACGGTGATCAAGAGCAAAAGAACTGAAAGCGCGGGATGGAGGTCGAAGAAAACCTAGATATAAGATTTTCAGAATATGAATCGACAAACTCCGTTCCACGAAAAGGAAAAATTCTTCGAACTGAGCTCGATGAAATAAATTATAGACAGATAATTCGTCGATCTCATCCAGAAGAATCGAAAACAGTTCGTCGAACCCCGTTCGACGAAATGACTTCTAAAGCAAAGTTCGTCGATCTTCGGTCGACGAAAATTGTTTCCACAGAGAGAATTCGTCGATCTCCGGTCGACGAGAATATCCCAAACTTTCCCTACTTCGTCGAACTCCGATCGACGAACTCTAAAAAATTCATCGAATGCAGACAGAAACTAATTTAACTCTTCTCCATTAATCATTCCCAGTTGATTTATAAAAAACAGATGAGTTTTCTCATCCAAGGGCTTGGTGAAATTGTTTGCTCTCTGTATGTCAGTAGGAATATGGATCAAGTTAATTTTCTTTTTTTCTACATTATCTCTAATGAAATGATGTCATATTTCAATATGTTTAGTCCTAGAATGGTGAACTGGATTCTGTGTTATAGCAATAACACTAGTATTATCACAAAATAATGTTGAATTATTTAAGTTGACACCATAGTCTAGGGGTTGATTTTGTATCCATAACATCTGTGAACAGCAGGTGTCAGCAGCCATGTATTCTGCTTTTACAGTTGATGTAGACACATATGTTCACTTTTTACAAAACCAGGAGACAAGTCTCATACCCAGGAACTGGCAAGTTCCAGAGATACTCTTCCTGTCCACTCTACATCTAGCATAGTCAGCATCTGAGTATCCAGTTAACTCAAATTCTGAATCTGCAGGATACCAGAGTACTAGATTAGGGCAACTTTTTATATATCTCAAAATTCTTTTTAGGAAAATAAGGTGAGATTCTTTAGGGTTCACTTGGAACCTAGCACAAAGGCATGTGGCAAACATTATATCAGGTCTGCTAGTTGTTAGGTATAATAGGGATCCAACAATTGCCCTATAATGTTTCTGATCTACAGGTTTCCCTGCTGCATCAGAATCCACAACAGCATTAGTAGCCCTAGACGTTTTCATTTCTGAAGCATCACCCATCCCAAACTTTTTAATAAGCTCTTTAGCATACTTAGCTTGGGAGAGGAAGATACCATCAGGGAGCTGCTTCACTTGGAGACCAAGGAAGTAGGAAAGCTCACCCATGCTACTCATCTCAAATTTAGAATGCATGAGGTCAGAAAACCTCTTGCAAAATTTGGGATCAGTGGACCCAAAGATGATGTCATCCACATATATTTGTACTAACAAAATTTGGCCCTTATGATGTCTAGTGAAAAGAGTTTTATCTAAGGTTTCTCTTGTAAATTTATGCTCTAAAAGAAAGCTTGCTAAGGTCTCATACCAAGCTCTTGGAGCTTGCTTTAAACCATAGAGAGCTTTATGTAATTTAAATACAAAAGATGGTTGAGTTGGAGAGATAAAACCTGGAGGTTGTTCTACATAAACCTCTTCTTGAAGCACTCCATTCAGAAATGCACTCTTGACATCCATTTGGTAGACTTTGAATCTCTTGTGAGCTGCATAGGCAAGGAAGATTCTTATGTCCTCTAACCTTGCAACAGGGGAAAAGGTTTGGTCATAATCAATTCCTTCCTCTTGCTTGTAGCCTTGAGCAACAAGCCTTGCCTTGTTTCTCACTATGTTCCCTTGAGCATCCAACTTGTTCCTGTAGACCCACTTTGTTCCAATAACTGGGTAGTTATGGGGTCTTGGAATCAAATCCCAAACTCTACATCTCTCAAACTGATTTAGTTCCTCTTGCATTGTAATGATCCAGTGGGGATCTTGCTCTTCTTCATGAATGGTGAGAGGTTCAATTTGAGAGAGAAAACAGGCATGTATCAAGTCTTGGTTGAGTTGATGCCTTGTCTGTACACCTACTGAGATGTCTCCAATCACTTGAGATCTGGGGTGATCTCTAAGTGTGACAAGATCAGTTGGTGGAGTTTGTTGAGCAACAGCTTCTGTAATTAATTCCTCTTGGGGAATGGTACTAGCTGTTGAGTGAATTTCAGCCACTTCCTCTTGGATTTCTTCTTTACTATCTTCAGCAACCTATGGAGTAGGATGGGTTGATTCCTCTTGGGTAAGGTTTATTCCATCCATAGACTCACACAGTTGTGGAACCTGCAAAAAGCTATTGGTAGAAATCTCTTTCTCCTTATAAGACATGTTAGCTTCATCAAAAGATACATGAATAGACTCTTCAATTTTAAGGGTGGATTTATTAAAAACCCTATAGGCCTTGCTTACTTGGGAGTATCCTAGAAAAATCTCTTCTTCAGCCTTAGCCTCAAACTTTCTAATGTATCTCTTGTTATTAGTGTGAATGTAACAAATACAACCAAAAACTTTAAAGTATGTGATTTTAGGTTTCTTCCCTTTAAGTAATTTATAGGGGGTCTTTTTTTCAGCTTATGTATAAGACTTCTATTCAGGACATAGTTGACAGTATTTATAGCTTCTCCCCAAAAGGATATAGGCATGTAAGCATCTGCTAATAATGTACCTGCAAATTCAATGATTGTCCTATTTTTCCTTTCAGCAACCCCACTTTGTTGGGGAGTTCTAGGAGCTGATAAGCACTGTCTGATACCTTCCTTCTCACAGAACTCATGCATAAGAAGAGACTCAAACTCTGTGCCATGATCACTTCTGATCAATGCAACATGAGTAGAGAACTCAATCTGTATGGTCCTGAGAAAATCTGTAAGAACCTTGAATGTATCTGACTTAGCTATCAGAAAGGCTACCCAACTGAATCTAGAGAAGTCATCAACAATCACTAAAGTATAAGACTTCCCTTCTAGGCTTTGTACTGCAATGGGTCCAAATAGATCCACATGACGCAAATACAATATCCTAGGTGAATCACTTTTATTAATGGATTTAAAACTAGTTTTGGTTTGCTTGCCTAATTGACAAGCCCTGCAAAGGCTTTCCTTCTTGTAGGGGCCAGAAGGTAAACCTATAACAATGTTGTCTTTAGATAACCTAGATATATTCTTAAGGTTTACATGGCCTAGTATTTTATGCCATAACTCATTTTGATTACTAGTAACATTCAGTAAGCAGATATCAGTTGTGGCAGATATAAAATCTACTAAATATATGTTACCTTGTCTATGTCCAATTAATACAGTTTTGTTTTTATTATCAATAATAGAACAGGAAGTAGAGTTAAAATGTACCTGATAACCTTCATCACATAATTGACTTATGGATATAAGGTTATGTTTGAGTCCTCTTACATAAGTTACTTTCTTGAAAGTAACTGATCCAATCTTCACTGTCCTATATCCTTTTGATTAACCACTTTTGGAATCTCCAAAAATCACCTTTGGTCGTAGCTTGGGCTTGTAATTGGATAGATTGCCCTTGCTGTCTGTCATGTGTTTGGAGCAACCACTATCCAAGTATCATGTCTGACTTACCCTTGGACAACTCTTAACATGTACCTGCAAGGAAAAACAAAATTCAATTGTTCTTGACCCAGGTTATCTTGGTTCCTTTATTTGGCTGAAAAGAGAAACTGGATATAACTGATAATGCAGGTTGAGATTTATAATCTAAGGGGTGATATCTCCTAGGTGGAATTATCCAATCAGCTACTGGATTAAATATCTTATTAGTTAGTTTAAAATTTCTGTAAGAGAAATGATTTAGGTTTGGTATTTCTGGGTTCGACGAATTGTTATAAGTTCGTCGACCAGAGTTCGACGAATAGGGAT
This sequence comes from Platanthera guangdongensis, assembly GCA_039583875.1. Taxonomy (NCBI): domain Eukaryota; kingdom Viridiplantae; phylum Streptophyta; class Magnoliopsida; order Asparagales; family Orchidaceae; genus Platanthera; species Platanthera guangdongensis. The sequence continues at coordinate 89,619,381 of CM077155.1, read as the reverse complement.
GAGATCGTCGATCTCTGCTCAGAGAATGACAATAGTCATTTCCTGCACCCCAAGTTCGTCGACCTCTGCTCGACGAACCATACACAGTTCGTCGATGGTAGTTCGAGGAATTATTATACCTGAGGTTTGCGTTCAGCGTTCGTCGATCTGGGTTCGACGAACTAGCCACATTTCGTCGATCTGAGTTCGACGAATGTGGCTGAACTTTGTTTTTATTTGCTGTTTTCAGATTTTTGTTTCTCTTTTCTATGGGTCTTGGATTGCTTTCTGACATTGGTTTGTCTATTAACTTTTCTTTTCCCTTAGTAGAGATAAACTTGATGGGGGTTGTAAGTATATTTTTCTTTATTATGGGGGGTAAACTTGATGAAGCACCCAAGCCCAGCTTGCCATTTAATTTGGCATTCACTGTTCTTGTAATGTCCATCAGCTTGAGACTTCTCCCATTGGGAGATTGCTCAAGTTGTTTGGCCTCACATAATTCAGACTTTAATTTAATTATTTGTTCATTAGCTAGGGTTAATTGGTCTGTTAGCTTTATGTTTTCTGAATTTACAGATTCAAGACTTCCTTGTCTTTCTCTAAGAGTTTTTATTTCCTTTTCTGAATTGATTAAGTCTAAGCACATAGATTTGAATTCAGCTTTAAATAAATCAGAACTAAAGTCAAAGCTAGAAATAACCTGATCTGCCTCTGAGTCTGAGACTGCTTCATCTTCAGATTCTTCTTCTGATCCAGAATTGTTCCTGGAGGCATCAATTGCCATTAGGCACACCTCCTTGGATCTTGCTTCTTCCTCTTCTTCACTTGAACTAGAGGAAGATGTTTCTTCTTCAGTATCACTCCAAGTCTCAGCAACAAAACCCTTGTCTTTCTTTTTGTATTTGCTGGAAGAGGGTCTGTTGTTGTGCTTTCTCATGAAGTCCTTTTCTCTGCTCTTGTCCTTCTTCTGGTTTTCTGGACATTCTGAGATATAATGTCCAGGATTTCTGCACCCAAAGCACACAACCTCCTTGGTTGGTGTTTTGTCATACTTTGGTTTATCATCCTGTCTGGATGATTTCCTTCTGAAATCCTTCCTTGGCATCTTGTAGAATCTTTTGGCAAAAAGTCTCATGAGCTCTTCATTGGAAGTTGATGTCTCACTTTCTTCAGATACTTTGAAGGCTATGATGTGCTCCTTTCTAACTGGAGTTGTTGTCTTCTGTTCTGCTACTTCTCTTGATTTGATCAGCTGCTCATAGGATTTTAATTTTCCTAGTAGAGACTCAGTTGATATCTCATTGAGGCTTCCTGCTTCTTTGATTGGCCAGATTCTGGAATCCCAAGAGCTAGGGAAGCACATCAATATCTTATCATTCACCTTTATCAAGGTGATGTCCTTATCCAGGGTTTTGAGCTCATGGATGATTGTGCTCAGCCTGTTGTACATTTCTGCCACTGATTCATTCTCATCCTTTTTAAAGTTCTCATACAGGGATATGAGATTGGATCTTCTGTCCTTTCTTTCATCTGCAGATCCAACCACCATTTGGTTGAGGGAATCCCAAATGGCCTTGGCTGAGGTGCACTCAGCCACCTTCTGGAATATGTCATCTGACATAGTTTGGGCTAAGATATTCATTGCCTTAGCATCTGCCATCTTGGCTTTCTTGTATGCATCATTGTTTTCTGGAGGGGGCACTGCAGTCATGTTGGTAGAAGTGCTGGTAGAAGCTGTAGGTGCTAGAGGTACACCTGTTAAGATAATAGAAAAAATATCCTCATCAATAGAATTCATGTATAATCTGATTCTTGCCTTCCAGATGGCAAACTTGTTGAGATTGCACACTGGAGGTCTGATGCTTGCATTGTAACACCTCCCCTGTAATGGACGTATAATATGGGTCCGGCCGGGGCCCCACAACATACGAACGCCACAGCTTTAGTATTAAAAGTTGATATAGCTACCCAAACTCAAAACACTTGCACAACACAGCGGAAAACCAAGCACAACTAGAAGTTATCCACTAACCCAAAAGAGTAAACAAATGGCCTTAAGGCCTTACATCAAATGTCCAAAAGGTAAACAGTACAATCAAACATGAATGTGCTCAACACTCCTAGTCTACCTCGGCATGCAAGCCGGACAAAATAGTCTCAAACATACATCATCAAAAAGTAGTGCTACAAAAGAGAAAACACTTCATGGGCTTAGGCCTTTTTGGCCGGCGTGCTAGCTCCTGCGTGCGATCCTTGCCCTGTAAAAATTATTAGTAACGTGGGTCAGCAAAGGCTGACCTCAAACTGTGTAACAACACATCTCCTCCCGGCCGCCCCTAACGGACCCCGGGGAACCCTCCAACCTGCAAGTCAGCACTTCATATGCAATATAAATTTCTATAAATAGAAAAACATCAAGACAGGCTTGGATGTCTCAATCAACAAACATGTTCTCTACTGGTTGAGCATATAAAGAAAGGGCCTACTATGCAACATGAATGCAACACCCGGGCTTCACCCAAGGTAGCCTACACCGTATGCATCTAGCACAACATCACATCAGTTGGGTACTCACATTTCCCCAATTGGCATAAAGCCTCAAACATTGAGGGAGACACAACTCCCTCACACGGCGCACAGGCCGCCACATGGAATTCTTGCCAAGGCCCCGCCGCTCGTGGGCTTAGCCCCGGGCTTGCCTGCAAGCTCTGACGTCTCATGTCAGGATTCCAACAACCACAGACTGACCGATTCTAAGAAGCCTGCTGGACCCCACCCGCTCATGGCCTCTTTGCCCGGTGCTTGCCCCAAGCTTGGCATTCTCGTTAGTCTCACAGAAGGGGACTAGTCTCGCCAGGACACCCTCCACACATGACGCACATGTCACGGGATAGCCAGCCGACCACGGAGACATAGCCACGCCTTGGCACAACACAACCAAGACTAAACACATCGCAATCCCTCTTTGTACCGCAGCGTTCCCGCGCACCAAGGAAAACATCTCCAACTCGTGCGGAGCTAACCTTGTCCACCAAGGAAACCATCTCCATTCTCATACGGAGCTAACCTTGTCAAGGAAACCATCTACCACCACGAGGAGCTAACCTTGTCCAGGTTCGACTACATGTACTCTTTTCAAGCAAACGGGACAATCACCACCACAACACAAACGTCATCTTGCCGCAACGGAAATCTCTACGAATCCCTAATTCGTATGCAACATCACCGAGTCGGACTAACGGTCGCGACTACGGCTTCACCCACCATGCCTAATCCACTAGCGAAGCGGATCTCTAATGCAAAGATATGCCGGGGACGGACTCAATCGACCCGGAAGTTCCTTTTGAAACTTGGCAAGCCAAAACCCCTCTCATTTGAGAGTTTGGTGCCCAAAAATTAGAGAAAAGAAAACTAGATGATGCTAAAACGTGCATCCTAAAGACCGAGAGGAGAGATGTCGTTACCTTCCGACTCCTCTTCCTTGCCATGACAACCTAGCCGGATGGAAAACTTCGCAACGCTCCAAGCTTCACGGATCCGGACTCGGCTCGCGATTCGGAGCTCCAAAACCCTTCCTACAGCCCAAGAGTTCTTCTTCTTCCTCCTTGCTCTAGGTTTTCTCAAGATCTTAGAAAGAGAGGACTTGGAAAAAAGTGAGGATCTGCAACCCTAACTTCGGACTTAAATCCCCAGGAGATGGCCTGAACCGTTAGATCCCAAAACCAGAAAAAGAATGGCTGCGATTCGCCTGGAAAACAGAAGACCTGGGCCGAACACGGCCTGGCACACGCCCGTGTCCAGGGCCGTGTGCCTCATTCGCCGTCTCAAATCGACGCGCCTGGAATCAGACACGGGCATTCGACACGCCCGTGTTCAATCCGACACGCCCGTGTCCCCAGCGACACGGCCGTGTGGCCTGCCGTGTGTCTCCAACGACACGGCCCCAACACCAACCCGAGAGGTGACACGGCCTGGGACACGCCCGTGTCCCAAGCCGTGTGCCAAGTCTCGACACCCGTCGACAGGCTTTGTGTCGACACGCGGAAAAACGTCGAGCGAAGATCGTCGACCAGGCGGGACACGCCCTGTGACACGCCCGTGTCACATGCCGTGTGCCCTAGTCTCGACACATTGTCGAGCGAAAGTGTCGACACTTGGGCCGAGTGTCGACACGGCCTCAACACGCCCTGCGACACGCCCGTGTCGCAGGCCGTGTGCCCCACTCTCGACACTCTGTCGAGCACAAAGTGTCGACACTTGGGCCGAGTGTCGACACGGCCTCGACACGCCCTGCGACACGCCCGTGTCGCAGGCCGTGTGCCTCACTCTCGACACTTTGTCGAGCGAAAGTGTCGACACTTGGACCGAGTGTCGACACGGCCTCGACACGCCCTGCGACACGCCCGTGTCGCAGGCCGTGTGCCTCCTTCCAGAAATCAAAAAATTTTCCAGAACTGCAGACTGACCCTGAAGCAAAAACTGGGGTGTTACAACTCTCCCCCACTTAACAGAATTTCGTCCCGAAATTTTCAAAACGAAAGGGTACAAAACTTAAATTGTACCTGACAAAAATAGTTCTGGATAGTCTTCTAGCATGGCCTGTTCTCGCTCCCACGAGAACTCCTCACGACCGCAGTTGTCCCAACGAACTTTCACGAGCTTGACTTCTTTATTCCGCAACTGCCGAGTCTCCGAATCTTCTATAGCGATTGGAAGGACTCGCGTCCTCAAGTCTTCGTCAATCGGCACCGATGCCGGCTCCATCACCACGCTAGCCTCCACCAAGGCTTTCCTCAACACGGAGACGTGGAAGACGTCATGTAATCCACTCAAATCTGCGGACAATGCCAGACGATAGGCTGCTTCTCCTACCCGCTCAACAATTTCAAAAGGCCCCAAAAACCTCGGACTCAACTTCTTGAGTCGGCGAATCCGCGAGACGCCTTTGAACGGCTTGACCTTCAGATAAACCCAATCACCAACTGCAAATTCTAACTTCCGGTGACGAGCATTAAAATATTTCGCTTGCCTGTCTTGTGCCACCTTCATACGCTCTTGGATGGTCCGCACCATCTCACAAGCGTCAACTACCGCATCCTTTCCCAAAAGTTTGGTGTCCCCCGCCTCTGCCCAAGACATTGGCGTTCGACACCGCCTCCCATACAAAGCTTCGTAAGGCGCCATCTTTATACTAGCTTGAAAACTGTTGTTGTACGCAAATTCTACCATGAAGAGGTGATCCTCCCACCTCTTGCCAAAATCAAGAACGCACATCCTCAACATGTCCTCCATAGTACGGTTCGTTCTCTCCGTTTGCCCATCAGTTTGAGGATGGAACGCCGTACTAAACCTTAGCTTCGTGCCCAAGCTTTTCTGTACCAACCTCCAGTCCTTGGACGTAAACCATCCATCTCGATCACTGACTATGCTCTTAGGAATTCCGTGCAGTCGCACAATGTTGCGAACATACAACTCCACCAGCTTCTCCACGCTGTCCTCTTTCCGATTTGGGATGAAGTGAGCCACCTTGGTTAGGCGATCCACGATCACCCAAATAGCATCATTCCCATGCTGCGATCTAGGCAACCCATGCACGAAGTCCATGGAGATGTCCTCAAATTTCCATTCAGGAATTGGAAGGGGCTTCAGGAGCCCGCCCGGTTTCTGACATTCGGCCTTCACCAAGGCACATGTTTGGCAACGACTCACATACAAAGCTACATCTCGCTTCAACCCCGGCCACCAAAAGGATTTCTTCATATCCAAGTACATCTTTGTACTGCCCGGGTGAATGGAGTACTTTGAGAAGTGAGCCTCAAACATCAACTCCTCACGGAGATTGCCAAACTGCGGTACACAAACCCGTCCATCCTTTCTCAAGATTCCCCCGATCATCTCCCAGGTGCTGCTCTCACCCGTTTGAGCCTCCAACACAAAAGGTTGAAACTCCTCTTCTAATCGAGTCGCTTCCCGAATACGATCGGACAAGTCGTTTTGCACTTCAATCCAGTTCAACCGAGCCACGCTAGACTCGCCTCTCGCAACACATTCCAATCCAAGGGACTCCCATTCCCGAACCAACCGCTCATCATGAGCTTCGATCCAATTTCCTTGCCCCGAGTACTTTCTACTCAGCGCATCCGCCACCACATTGGCTTTACCCGGCGTATACTGGATCGCCACTTCGTAGTCTCCAAGAAACTCAACCCATCTGCGTTGCCGCATATTCAAGTCCTTTTGATCCAAGAGATACTTCAGGCTTTTATGGTCCGTGAAGATCTCCACTCTTGCGCCATAAACATAATGCCGCCAAATTTTCAGCGCGAAGATTACCGCCGCCAACTCCAAGTCATGGACGGGGTAATTCCTCTCATGAGGTTTCAGCTATCTAGACCCAAAAGCTATCACCTTGCCATGCTACACTAACACGCAACCCAAACCGCATCCCGATGCGTCACTGAAAATTTGAAATCCATCGGTCCCTTGCGGTAAACTCAAGATCGGAGCCATCATAAGCCTCTCCTTTAGGGCCTCAAATGCTTGATCGCACTCTTGGGTCCACACAAATTTATGGTCTTTGCGAGTGAGAGAGGTGAGGGGTAGAGCTATCTTCGAGAAATTCTCCACGAATCTCCTATAATACCCGGCTAGTCCAAGAAAACTTCGGACTTCCGCCACGGTCCTTAACACCGGCCAATCTCTGATGGCCTCCACCTTCGCTGGATCCACTGCCACCCCATCACCACTAATCACGTGACCCAAAAATGCCACCTTCTCCAACCAAAACTCGCATTTGGAGAATTTTGCATACAACTCATTCTCCCTCATCACTTGCAAAACTATTCTCAAGTGGGTCTCATGCTCCACTTCCGATTTGGAATACACCAAAATGTCATCAATGAAAACAACCACAAAAGAATCCAAGTATTCTCGGAATACCCGATTCATCAGATCCATGAACACCGATGGTGCGTTCGTCAGCCCGAACGGCATCACCGTAAACTCAAAGTGCCCATACCTTGTACCAAAGGCAGTTTTGGGTATGTCCTCATCCCGAATTCGTAGCTGATAGTATCCTGACTTCAAGTCCAACTTCGAATATACCACTGACCCCACCAATTGGTCAAACAGGTCGTCTATCCGAGGGATCGGATACTTATTCTTGACGGTCAACTTATTAAGCTCTCGGTAGTCTATGCACAGGTGCATGCTACCGTCTTTCTTCTTAACAAACAACACCGGTGCGCTCCACGGTGAAGAACTGGGTCTAATATACCCTTGCTCCAACAGTTCCTGTAACTGAACCTTAAGTTCCGCTAACTCCTTTGGTGCCATCCTAAATGGAGGACGTGACACTGGTCTAGCCTCCGGCACTAACTCGATCGAGAAGTCGATTTCCCGCCGAGGAAGCGCTCTAGGAAGTTCATCCGGAAACACATCCTTGAACTCTGCCACCACAGGCACTTCCTCAATAGACAGTTGGGAGAGACGAACCTCCAGTAACGCTACAAGCGCTACATCACCCTGGTTAACTGCCCGCACCAACTGCATGGCCGATATCAGGGAACAGGCCACTCCACCAAGGCCCTCAAACTTGACTTCTGCTTGCCCTTTACTCCTTAAGGTCACCACCTTAGAAAGGCAATCAATACTGGCGCGCTGCTCTGCAAGCCAGTCCATGCCCAAAATGACATCGAACTCCACTAATGGTAAAACTGCCGCTTCCAGAGCGAAGACAACTCCGTCAAGCTCCCAACAAATGCGCCCTTTAGCCCCGGTGGTCATAGATGACCCATTGGGCATGCGCACTTTCAGCTCTGCTCCCGACGAGAAAGACTCAACTCCTAATCTCCGGATGAAGCTCTCCGCAAGAAAGGAGTGCGATGCTCCCGTATCAAACAATACCCTAGCGGGGTATCCGGAAACTAACACGAAGCCTACAACATAGACATTACACAAAAGTCTAAAAGGATGAAGCACAAAGTTTAAACTCAAATTCTCTTCATACCTGTCACCACATCAGTTTGGCGGATCGCTTCTTGTTGTCCAAGGTTGTAAGCCCTTGGTTGCACTGGTTGGAACTGAGAAGCGCTCGACTCCGCCATCTTTCCTTTTTCTGCAGCACTGGGGCCCGAGCGCACAGACTGCTCCTGCTTTGACTCTTGCCCCACTCCCCCTTGCTGACAAGTACGGGCTATGTGCCCAACCTTCCCGCAGTTGTAGCACGTCGGCGGTCCCCTATAGTGGGAACCCCCAGGCGTCCAATTGCTCCTCTCACCAGATCTGGGAGTGTGAGGCTTCTTCCTCCACCTACTCCCATCAGATTTTCCTTGAGATTGGGAAGGCTTCCCTTCCCCGCTCTTGGGAGTAAAACCCTTACGGCGCTGGGTTCGCTCCAGATCATTCTCCAAACTCCTGGCGGCTTCAACTAGCTCATTAAATCCCGCCCTCTTCATGGAGATGAGGGGTTGTCTCAGATTTTCCCTCAACCCTTGGTAGAAGAGGTTATCCCTCTCTACATCATCCGCCATTGTCGTTCCCGCATAACGACCCAAACGGGTGAACTCTTGCACATACTCATCCACTGTCTTGTCTCGCTGCATTAGATGCAGAAACTGCCTCTGCAGGGCCAACCGAGTTGAAACTGGGATATACCTCTTAAGAAAAGCGTCCCCGAACTCTTCCATTGACGGGGTGCGTCCCGGAAACTGGCGGCCGCTATGGCTCACCCACCACAACTTGGCGTCTCCTTCCAACATGAACGCCGCATACTCAACTTTCTTTTCCTCTGGCGTCTCTGCCGCCCTTAACAGTTCTTGAATGCGAACCCACCAGTCCTCCGCATCCGTTGGCGTTCCAACACCCTTGAAAGACGGGGGATGGAAACTCAGGAAATACTTCATGTGTCGGTCTCCATGTCCGACAACTACCCTCTCCGCCAAAGGCTCCACTCGCCTGGCTTCTGCTCCTGGCACGGCCGTTGCCGTATCTGGTGTGGCAGGGGCTGCCACCTGAGCTGCTGCTGCAGCTTGAGCTGCCACCATCGCTTCTGCAAGCATGCGGCAGAAGTCGGCCGGGTCTACACCCGTGCCCAAAAGACCTGGAGCAGTAGCACTGCTCGCTGAGAGATCATCCCTTGCTCTTGAAGTGCCCGCCTCGTTGCTTGCACTCTTCAGGAAGACAAGAAATAAGGGATTAGTCTCCAATCTCAAGACTAAAACATAAGGACACTCATGGTCCCGCGTTACTCTTATGTGGATAACTTCTCTACGCACTGACCTTGAATCTAACCTGGCTTTGATACCAAATTGTAACACCTCCCCTGTAATGGACGTATAATATGGGTCCGGCCGGGGCCCCACAACATACGAACGCCACAGCTTTAGTATTAAAAGTTGATATAGCTACCCAAACTCAAAACACTTGCACAACACAGCGGAAAACCAAGCACAACTAGAAGTTATCCACTAACCCAAAAGAGTAAACAAATGGCCTTAAGGCCTTACATCAAATGTCCAAAAGGTAAACAGTACAATCAAACATGAATGTGCTCAGCACTCCTAGTCTACCTCGGCATGCAAGCCGGACAAAATAGTCTCAAACATACATCATCAAAAAGTAGTGCTACAAAAGAGAAAACACTTCATGGGCTTAGGCCTTTTTGGCCGGCGTGCTAGCTCCTGCGTGCGATCCTTGCCCTGTAAAAATTATTAGTAACGTGGGTCAGCAAAGGCTGACCTCAAACTGTGTAACAACACATCTCCTCCCGGCCGCCCCTAACGGACCCCGGGGAACCCTCCAACCTGCAAGTCAGCACTTCATATGCAATATAAATTTCTATAAATAGAAAAACATTAAGACAGGCTTGGATGTCTCAATCAACAAACATGTTCTCTACTGGTTGAGCATATAAAGAAAGGGCCTACTATGCAACATGAATGCAACACCCGGGCTTCACCCAAGGTAGCCTACACCGTATGCATCTAGCACAACATCACATCAGTTGGGTACTCACATTTCCCCAATTGGCATAAAGCCTCAAACATTGAGGGAGACACAACTCCCTCACACAGCGCACAGGCCGCCACATGGAATTCTTGCCAAGGCCCCGCCCGCTCGTGGGCTTAGCCCCGGGCTTGCCTGCAAGCTCTGACGTCTCATGTCAGGATTCCAACAACCACAGACTGACCGATTCTAAGAAGCCTTGCTGGACCCCACCCGCTCATGGCCTCTTTGCCCGGGCTTGCCCCAAGCTTGGCATTCTCGTCAGTCTCACAGAAGGGGACTAGTCTCGCCGGGACACCCTCCACACATGACGCACATGTCACGGGATAGCCAGCCGACCACGGAGACATAGCCACGCCTTGGCACAACACAACCAAGACTAAACACATCGCAATCCCTCTTTGTACCGCAGCGTTCCCGCGCACCAAGGAAAACATCTCCAACTCGTACGGAGCTAACCTTGTCCACCAAGGAAACCATCTCCATTCTCATACGGAGCTAACCTTGTCAAGGAAACCATCTACCACCACGAGGAGCTAACCTTGTCCGGGTTCGACTACATGTACTCTTTTCAAGCAAACGGGACAATCACCACCACAACACAAACGGCATCTTGCCGCAACGGAAATCTCTACGAATCCCTAATTCGTATGCAACATCACCGAGTCGGACTAACGGTCGCGACTACGGCTTCACCCACCATGCCTAATCCACTAGCGAAGCGGATCTCTAATGCAAAGATATGCCGGGGACGGACTCAATCGACCCGGAAGTTCCTCTTGAAACTTGGCAAGCCAAAACCCCTCTCATTTGAGAGTTTGGTGCCCAAAAATTAGAGAAAAGAAAACTAGATGATGCTAAAACGTGCATCCTAAAGACCGAGAGGAGAGATGTCGTTACCTTCCGACTCCTCTTCCTTGCCACGACAACCTAGCCGGATGGAAAGCTTCGCAACGCTCCAAGCTTCACGGATCCGGACTCGGCTCGCGATTCGGAGCTCCAAAACCCTTCCTACAGCCCAAGAGTTCTTCTTCTTCCTCCTTGCTCTAGGTTTTCTCAAGATCTTAGAAAGAGAGGACTTGGAAAAAAGTGAGGATCTGCAACCCTAACTTCGGACTTAAATCCCCAGGAGATGGCCTGAACCGTTAGATCCCAAAACCAGAAAAAGAATGGCTGCGATTCGCCTGGAAAACAGAAGACCTGGGCCGAACACGGCCTGGCACACGCCCGTGTCCAGGGCCGTGTGCCTCATTCGCCGTCTCAAATCGACGCGCCTGGAATCAGACACGGGCATTCGACACGCCCGTGTTCAATCCGACACGCCCGTGTCCCCAGCGACACGGCCGTGTGGCCTGCCGTGTGTCTCCAACGACACGGCCCCAACACCAACCCGAGAGGTGACACGGCCTGGGACACGCCCGTGTCCCAAGCCGTGTGCCAAGTCTCGACACCCGTCGACAGGCTTTGTGTCGACACCGCGGAAAAACGTCGAGCGAAGATCGTCGACCAGGCGGGACACGCCCTGTGACACGCCCGTGTCACAGGCCGTGTGCCCTAGTCTCGACACATTGTCGAGCGAAAGTGTCGACACTTGGGCCGAGTGTCGACACGGCCTCAACACGCCCTGCGACACGCCCATGTCGCAGGCCGTGTGCCCCACTCTCGACACTCTGTCGAGCACAAAGTGTCGACACTTGGGCCGAGTGTCGACACGGCCTCTACACGCCTGCGACACGCCCGTGTCGCAGGCCGTGTGCCTCACTCTCGACACTTTGTCGAGCGAAAGTGTCGACACTTGGACCGAGTGTCGACACGGCCTCGACACGCCCTGCGACACGCCCGTGTCGCAGGCCGTGTGCCTCCTTCCAGAAATCAAAAAATTTTCCAGAACTGCAGACTGACCCTGAAGCAAAAACTGGGGTGTTACATGCATAATCTTTGTTTTGGGTCATGTCTTGTGAAGAAATAAATCTAATAACAAAAGCAAACAAGCAGATCTAATAAGAGGGATCTTTGTGGTTCAGGTGTTAGCCTGTACAACCAATATGGTGTGGTATTTTAACCAACCTCCCTCTGATACCAATTGAATGTGCAGGTTAGATCTGAAATACTATAGAGGGGGGGGGGGGGTGAATAGAGTATTGTGCTCACTAAAAACGTTTTACAACTTTTGTTGTATTCGTAAGTGAACAAGTCAGTAAGTAAATAAAACTAAGCACAACAAAGTAAGCAATCATAGAGCACAACCAAAACATAAAGAAAAGGGCAACCAGATGACACAAGAAATTTTATAGTGGTTCCCCAACCTGGGTACATCCACTCTTCTACCACCCTGGTAGGAATCCACTCAGGTTTTTGATCAGGTGCCTGACACCAATGAGCTTTTGTTCAGGTGCTCAAAAACCAAAACCTCAAGTCTTTTGGAGGGAGACTTGCAACCAGAATAATTTTGAAGGGAATTAAAACCATGTACAGGAATTGGAAATAAGGTGATGGTGTCTTCTCTTTCTCAAAACAGTTGAGAATACTTGTGGATTGATTGTAGCAGATCTTGCTCCCCCTGAGATCTTGAATTAATCAGGAATGCTGGAGCACTGCTTCTGAGTCTGCTTGCAGTGTGTGACTGTATGACTGTGTCTCTGTAGTAATGCTTGATTCTCTTTTCTCTAGACTGACTAGGAACATTCGAAATTCGAATGTTGAGCAGTAATTGCAGTCGGCCTAGGAAGGAAGAGACAATCAATGATTTCCCCAACTGTACCATGGAAAAATGGCATGTAATAGTCCATAGTCAATGCGTGTTCTAACGGTAACATTCCGAGAAGATCTGCCATTAATAACTCCGGAATCATCGCCAAGAAACGGGACGAGAAACTGAAGAAGACCAAGTCTGGATTCGTCGAACGAAGGACGCAATTCGTCGAGCTGAGTTTGAGTTCGTCGATCTGAGCTTGAGTTCGTCGAGCTGAGCTTGAGTTCGTCGAGCTGAGCTTGAGTTCGTCGAGCTGAGCTTGAGTTCGTCGAGCTGAGCTTGAGTTCGTCGAGCTGAGCTTGAGTTCGTCGAGCTGAGCTTGAGATAGTTCGTCAACCAGACAATCTTCATTAGTCGAACAGACAATCTTCATTCGTCGAGCTGAGAATCATCATCGTCGAGTGAAGAAAGATTGTGGACTTAGCCAAATATTCTTCATCTGCTGATATTCATTGTCGACATAAGCTGGTGTCGACTGATTGATCTTGGTGTCGACTCAAATCTTCTGGTGTCAACATAAATTGGCGTTGACTGAAATCTTGGTGTCGACACAAATCCTCTGGTGTCGACATAGATTGACTGGTGTTAACACAAGCCCTAAATGTCGACACAAATACTCTGAGTCCAGAATTCGTCGAGTAGAGTACTGCATTCGTCTACCTGAGAAGCTGACTTCATCGACCTGAGAAGCTGTGAACTTGAGGTCCAAGTTCGTCGAGCTCAGAATCTAATTCGTCGACCACAGCTTGGAGCTGGACTTAGAAAAATTCTGAAGTTATCCTGACTTTAGCTTGATGAAGAACCTCAACATTCGTCGAACAGAGAACAGGGATCGTCGAGCTCAGCACTAAGAAATGTCTCACGATCGTCGAGCGCAGAACACCTTTCGTCGAGCTGAGTTCGACGAACGTCAAAATCACTTTACTTAGTCTTGAAAACTTCTAAATCTGGAGTCTCTGATGATCTTGATGATAGCTGGTCCATCTGAAATAGAACCTAAGGACTTAACCTAGACTCTAGGACACAAACTTGACCATAGCTATACATGATGGGTCACATCCTAAGTCAGTGAACCTAGCCCAAATCAACTAGGGATCCAACACCTTTATCCTCTCCACTACGTGCAATAAATCAAAGAACTCCTCCCCTTGAAGAAATTCTACCAAGGCAAGAAGAACTCACCTTATAGATCAACTCCGGAGTGAAGCGACGAAGGCGGACGAGTTTCTCTCCAATCGGCGTGACTCCGGCGGAGCCGTTGAAGAACGATCCAAGTATAGAAATCAGAATCATCCATTACGATAGGGTAACGAATCCTTTCTACCTATTGTGTATTTCACTTCCTAGATTAATTCCTGTGGTGGTAGATTCTTGGCGTTGAATTTTGAATCGTTAATTAATCGTGGTTTCTTCGATTGGTTTTGTGTTTGTCTTGATTGAATTATTTTTCGAAAAGGTTTGGCTAACCTTCGTTTTCTTTTGTTGGGAGAGATCTACCTTTTCCAAATTGTATTTATTTGGTAGATCTCTTTTGGTACAACACCGCTCGTTCGGACTGGGTGGGCCCTTTTAGCCGGAAAGAATATTGGTCTTTAGCCTTTGTTCGATCCTAAGCGGTTTGGATACCCTTACGTTAGCATATAATTGGTAAAATTAATTAACGTGTTGCTGCGTAGAACGATTGTGCGAGTATAGGATTGGATCAAGGAGAGGCAATCATGTTCGTCCGTAGATATCTTCGGTGTCAAACATGCAAGCCTGCGTCATGGTCAGCCTGAGCACTTTCATCCATTGGGATGTGTTGAATCGAAAAGCTGCGGAATTTCCCGATGATGTATTTGACCTTAACTAAGTACAACTGGAGGGTGGGTTCTCTCACTTCAAACTCTCCTTTGATTTGACCTGCAACTACCATAGAGTCCGTAGAGACCTTAATGTCCTGTATGCCCAGCTCTCAAGCCAACCTGAGTCCCGGGATGATCGCCTCATGTTCCGCTTGGTTGTTAGTGATCGTGAAGTGGATCCTCAAAGCCTGCTCAATTCGGCTCCCTTCTGGACTTACCAAGATCATTCATCCTCCAAATTACTTTTTTCCTGATGCTCCATCTACTAGTATCTCCCAAGCAGCTAGAGGGGGTTCTTCAGCCTCCTGGACCTCGACTACGTAATCTGCCAGTAAATCGGAAACCACTTGTGCTTCGATGGCTAGCTGAGGAGTAAACGTGAGGTAGAATTCAATGAGCTCTATCGACCATTTGGCCAACCTCACAGAATGCTCCACCCCCTCCAGGATGCGGCAAAGGGGGTGATCCATCACTACCTGAATCAAATGGGCCTGGAAGTATGTCCTAAGCTTCCTGGATGATATTATGAGAGCGAATGCCAGCTTTTCAAGGATAGGGTACCCGAGTTCCGTCTTCTTCAAGACCCTGCTAACGTAATATATTGGGAACTGCAGTTTTCCTTCCTCTCATACAAGAACTGAACTCACGGCCCGGTCCCCACTCCTAGGTACAAGAACAAACCCTCCCCTTCCCTTGGCCCTTGGAGCAAAGGCCTCCGGGTGAGTTATTGTTTGAGGTCCTGAAAAGCTTCTTCACATTCGACAGTCCACTCAAATTTTTTGCCCCCTCTTAGTGTTTGAAAGAAAGGCGAGCATTTCTCCCCAGCCAGAGAGAGAAACCTGCTTAATTTGGCTACCATGACGGTGAGACATTGGACTTCCTTGGCATTTTTTGGAGATTCTAATTATAGGATTGCCTTCACTTTATCTGTATTGGGTTCTACTCTAGATGGGGTAAGGAGATGCCCTAAAACTTTTCCCTTGTTGGCTCTAAAGACATATTTCAGGGGGTTAAGTCTCATTATGTATTTCATTAAGGTCCCAAAGGTTTCCTCATGATTCAAGATATAAGACCTGAGATCTCGACTTTTGATCATTTGGTCATCCACATAAAATTTGATGTGCCCCCTTCTGCTCTCGAAAGATTCGATCCATCATTATTTGATAAGTCACCCCGACATTCTTCAATCCAAAGGGCATCACGTTGAAACAAAAGCATCCATCCTCAATGACTAAGGTGATGTCCTTGACGTCCGACGGGTGCATGCGTATTTGGTGGTACCCTGAGAATGCATCTAGAAAGCTCATTAGTGAAAAACTGATAGCTGTGTCAACCAGCATGTCCATTCGAGGCAGAGGATAACAATCCTTAGGGCATGCTTTATTCAAAAAAGAAAACTCCACACACATTCTCCATTTTCCCTCCCCTTTATTCACCATTACAATGTTACTCACCCACCCCAGATATTTACATGCAGACATGATCCCCGCCTTAAGCAGTTTCTCTACTTCTTCTTTGATGGGTCCGGCCATCTTAGTTGTGATGGCCCTCTTCTTCTGCTATATAGGACGAGCGTTCGGGTCGAGGTTGAGGTGGTGGCACACCACTTCCGCGTCAACCCCGTGCATGTCAGCTGCGCTCTAGGCGATGTTGTCAATGTTCCTTTGCACACATGCCCTAATCTCCTCCCGGACCTCGGAATTGATCTCTCCACTGATTTTTACGTTCTCTTTTCCCCCTTCTTTGGTGAAGATCTCCATCTCCAGCACCTCCACGACCACCTTTAACCTTGATGGCTCCTCCTCTTCCTCCTGCTCCCCCAGCATATCCTTATGTTCTCTGACTTTATGGTTCGCTGCCTCGTGCTCCGTAATAGCCACAACCATTTCCTCCCGAAACTTCTCCACCTCTACCTCGCTTGTGCTTCCTCCTTCCAGCAGTGAACTTCCACTCTTCTTTAGTTGGGCTTCCCCCCGTACGATTCTCCCTCTTCCTCCATCCTTCTTTTTTCTTTCCTCCCCCCTCCATTTTTCTTCGACTCCACCTCTCCTCCTTTCTCTTCCACTACCCCCATATCTCGTTCTTTTTCTCCCGCCATCTCTGGCTCCACCGCAATGCCTCCTACCATCTCTAATTCTCCTTTCCCTTCGACCTCCCTATCTCCTTTCTCCTCCTCTACTCCCATCTCTCCTTCTTTCCCTCCTGCCATCTCCGGCTCCACCGCAATGCCTCCTACCATCTCTACTTGTCCTTCCCAATCGACCTCCATATCTCCTTTCTCCTCCTCTACTCCCATCTCTCCTTCTTTCTCTCTCGCCATCTCGGGCTCCACCACAATGCCTCCTACCATCTCAACTACTCCTTCCCCTTCAACCTCCCTACCTTCTTTCTCCTCCTCTACTGCCATCTCTCCTTCTTTCTCTCTTGCCGTCTCCGGCTCCACCACAATGCCTTCAACCATCTCTACTTCTCCTTCCCCTTCGACCTCCCTGTCTCCCATCTCCTCCTCTACTCCACCTCTGAACTCATGCTTCCACTGCTCCATCCTCTTCTCCATCTCCTTGGCCTCTCCGTGCCAATAAATGGTGTTTACCGCCATCACATAGCATTCCATGGACGCCTTTAGGTCTCCTAGTACTCTGATCTAGGTCCCTCCGGCATTAATATTCAGGCATTGGTAGAAACAGGACGGGATAAATCTAAAAGCACTGATCAAGGGTGCCCAAAAATGGCATTATAACTACTGGGGGCATCCACTATGACAAAACGGCAATTCTTGGAGAGCCCCCCATAGTTACCTGGAGTCCCACTCCCCCCTCGACTTCCTTCCTCTGCCCCAAGAATCCGAACAACGGCCCATCAGCTGCCAGCACCCTTCGGGCCTCCACCCTAATCTCATTGAACGCCTTTTTGAAGATGACATTCACCGAAATCCCATTGTCGACCAGGATCCACAACACCGTGAAGTTTTCAATGAACGTCTGGATCACCAGCGCATCGCAAAAGGGGTCTTCTTGGTCTAGCATGTCCTTTTGAGAGAAGGTGATCTTCTCGTCCGGGTTACGGGCTTGTGACGTCGAGGCTACCCTCCGACGGTACATGGTAAGAAGGCTTGCCTTACGGGTAGCCTCAATCCCTGCTCCCCCATGGATCACTCTGATCCCACATCAATCTCCTACATCTGCTCGGTCCACACACCGATCCTCCTCCCCGGTGCCTGTCACCTCCACTATCTGCACCGGCATCTGCTACTCCATTGCTCCCCTAGCTCTTCTCATCGCCAAGAATTCTTGGCAAGTAGTCGTTGCATGACCCTCCTCTTCATTGAAGTCACAATATGGCAACACTACCTCCTCTGCCCGTCTCCCCTCCTGAGGATTCCTCCTTCTTCTAGCTCCCGCTCTTCCTCTTCCTCTTTCTCTGCCTCTACCTCTTCCTGGGCCGATGGTCATAGCTTGCTGAGGTGTGGGTAGGGGTGATCTTGGACCATATCCCCACCCCTGCTGGTTGAACCTTTCGGGTCCTCCTTGTTGGTTCCTTCCCCCCCTGGGGAAAACCTCTTCCTTTCCCTTGGGCAGGGCCTCCTTGTTGCCTCTATCCTAACTCTTGGTAGACCGGCTCCCTCGGTGCTTCCCTTCTTCTCCCTTCTTACTGTCTCCCTCCTTCTAGTTCTCTCGATTCGACTTCTGTCAGCATTGCCAGCTTTCTAGCAAAGGCCGGGTTTACCGCGTCCATTGCTATCTATTTTGCATCCTTCTCCATCAATCCTTCAAACGATAGTGGCGCCTTCCGAGTGAGGCTCATCTTAAAGAAACCCTCTCGTAGCCCAACGATGAAGACCATTTGGAGGGCAAATCCAGGCACCTCCTAAATATCCAAGATGTCTTCCTGGAACCTATATACATAGAGGCCCAAGGACTCATCCGCCCTCTCGTGAATCAGAAAAATGGACTCCGTATTCTTCTTCCTTTTCTTCGAAGTTTAGAAACGTAACTGGAAGCTTCTACTAAGATCCTTAAAGCTGTATATTGAGTCTATCGGGAGCTGATGAAACCAATCCCTAGCTTTATCTTTTAATGTGACGGTGAAAAGACGACACTTGAACACGTCCGTCATCAGCCTGATGGAGACCACATCTTCGAACCATTGCAGGTGCTGGAGAGGGTCCTCTTTCCCCATGTTGTAGTTTACCTTGGGCTCATTGAACCCTTCTAAGACTGGAGCTGATAGGTTGAACTCACAAAATGGGGACCCTCTTGCCACGGGTCTCTCCACTGCCACTCGCGCGACAACATCTCCCGATGAGACGACACTCGCAAGTCTTGGGAACAACTCCCTTCCCGCCAGGTCTCGCACGCCTCCCTCTACCATCACTTCCTTTCCAGGTCACCTCCAAGGAGCGTCCTCTCCAACTCTTGCCGAGACGAGCTCATCCTGCTATGTGAGAGAGGGCATCTGAGGTAACGGGGTCGAGCGGTCGCCCTGCTGCGAGATCCCCTTTAACATGTCCATAATGCCTTTGATGGACGACATGAATTCCTCCCTTCCTGCGAATCCTCCCGGGTTCTCTGACTCGTCCATGTCTCCTTCTCCATGTCCTCTCGCCATGAGGTAGCTCAAGATTCTTCTGTGTAAGATGTGGTCTACGCTCATCGCATAAAAAATGTTGAAGCTAGTAACCCGAGTTCGCATAGATTTTGGACCTAAGTTGCAGTTCACACCTAATCTTCTCAAACCTTCCTCTCGACGTGAGTCTCAAAACCAGAAAAAGACTGAAGGCCTCAGCTCGGAGGTCCCACCTCTTACCAGGAAGAATTAGAAGTTCTCACCCTCCTTATCCAGTGCTGAGCTAGGTGCCTTAGAGGAAGAAGATGGAAAGAGTTCAACAACCACTTCAAGGCACCTTATCGGTCTATTTATAGGCCTCTGAGTTTGACCTGCAAATAACAAAACTAAACCATCCTAAAATTACCAAAATACCCTAGGTTGGGTCTGCCAACAGCCAAACTCCACTGTTCTGAAGGGCTATACTCAGACCACCTAGGGCAAAAGGGTAAAATTACCGGGGTAGAAGAGTAAAATCCACCTTGGGGGTAAGAAGGTAAAAACACCTTTTTTTCCTCATACGGTGAGTGAAAAACTGGCCAGCGGGCAAGACGAGCCTACCTGCTCATCTCGCGAGTCTCCTGCCTTGTGAGAGTCATCCTGGCGCCAAGGGCCAGCCCACATTATGAGAGTAGTCTCGCCTACTCCGCTGCACCCCTTCTCGCCTTCAGCGAGTGGACTCCATTGTCCCACTCGCACCTGCAGTCCCTCTCGCCCCTAGCCCAGGGCTCCCACTCTGATTGTCACCTGCAAGCCCAAGGTTGTACAGAATCGAATAAAATGTGCGCCATACGATTATTTACCTAAAACTCTCCTAAACAAAAGTGGATACGTAACAATCCAAACAGAGTGGTAGGGCAAATGCTAGAAGCTAAGAGTTAGTTTAGAATCTAACCTGATATCACTTGAGTGGATGCCTGCTCTTCCTCCTCGGTCAACACGTTCAGCATACCCTTTCCTTTGTTCGGATGCTGCGACGGTGGCAGGGCCGATAGTATAGCAGGTTGCAATGGTTGCAGAATCTGTGCGCATGCAATTCATATGTCCCTTCTTCCAACATTGGTGGCACCCTCTATCCTTTAACCAGCATCGACTCGCATCATGCCATCGTTTGCCATAGATAGGGCATACCAGATCTCCTTTGGGTGCGCCCTGAATGGAGAGCACCCACTGCTGCTTCTGAGTTCTGATCCTCTTAAAACACTTTTCATATAGATGGCCAGGACGACAACAGAAGCTACACGCTTCTCCACCCTTTTCTTGGAAGCGGGGCAAGATGCCCTAGAACTTCCATCATCTTTGACCTTTCTATTATCTTTCCTCAATGCAGCACCTCGATTCTTGGCGTTATCGATCGCCTCAACTGTCAAAGCAGCTTCCACAGCCTCAACATAACTTTCATCTCTATAAGTTCATGCCAACTGTTGAACATTGCTTCGAACACCTATGAGGAAACACTTCACTCTTCCCGCCTTTGAAGTTACCATATCATGAGAAAATCTTGTAAACTTGCTAAATTCGACCTCATATTCTCTCACAGTGAGATGTCTCTACTTTAGATGCAGGAAATTCGTCATCAGGCGGTCCTGCTCTACCGATGGTAGAAACTTCTTAAGAAATATTCCTTTGAAGGAATCCACCAAACACCCGTCTGTCAGAGTCTCCTTCTCTCGAATCCACCAGCACTTAGCCAAACCCTTCAACTGGTAGGCACCAACCATCACTTTCTGGCTTTCAAAGATTCATGAGTACGAGAACATCTCCTCTATGGGGATAATCTAATCGTCTAGTGCCATGATGTCGGCTCTCCCGCCATAGGTGGGAGGTCCCAATCGCTGGAAGTACGATATAAAATTCATCTCTGGTGGCAGTAGAAGAAGGGGCACCAGGGGAGCAGGAGGAACTGGTTCACCTTGACCCACAGCAGGGTCTTGCACCACCGGCAGTTGCCCAGAGGCGTCAGTCAGCAGCGATTGAATCTGAGATTGCATTGCAATCAACTGTCTTGATAGATCCTTATTGCTCTATTGCAGACTCTCGATTATAGCTTCACTTTGTGCTCCTGATGACTCTCCCATAGACTGGGGATTTGACCTAGTTGCAATACGCTTTGGCGACATTTCTAAAAATACACATAAATACCATATTGAAACCCTAGCTTATAACTAGGACTTCACCACTTAGTTCAGACCATACTTGAATAGACACTTACTCCTACTACTAACTTGCTCTGGATTTTATAATGATGTTATGCCCTACTTAGGATGATATATTCTCATCATATTGACTCTTGTGCCTATGGTATGAAAGCATGAATTCCTTATTCTTATTTAAAACCATGTGTGTACATGTGTCATCATGTAAATCTTAACTTACCACGCATGCTTAGGCATTGTTAAGATGTATATGTCGTGCTATGTATTCTAAAATGGCCTTAATGCATGTTATGAGCGGAGTACACATGAAATGTTATGGATCCAATAATACATAACATTTCATTCAACGAAAGAGAAAATATGCTCATGGGAATCTATCACAACCTGTATTTTTCACCGCCAATAAAGGTGCATCAGAGTAAGGGAAAAATGTGCATCATGATGTCATGTCAGCAGGGGATAACTGTGGACGATCAGGCAAACACCTACTTAATCATGAAAAAAGTTTCTTTAAGTTATTTAAAGATGAAAAAAATCTGTTTAAGTGTGGTAGTTAGCCGCATCCCTTGGCTTGGTGGCTCATCTAGTCCGCGAAGAAAGTAGTTATACGCTGCGAAAATTACTTCTTTTACAAATTTAGACGCCCTACATGAGTTTAGAGGTTCCCAGGGGACACCTCAAAGTATGCAAGTTCTAAATTTATAATAGCAATAAAAGTAGATTGTTATGGTCGTGAAATATAGTGAGTTATAGTTTTAAAATATGAAATGCATGAATTAACAATAGTAGATTTTATAATTGAAAATACCTAGCATGCATTCATAGCATAAAACATCCTAGAGAGGAAGTAATCATAAACATAGAAGCAAAACTAGTAGCTAGCAAGTATCAAAAAATCAATAACCTGTAGGAGTCAACAACTGACACGAACCCACATAAAACAAAGTATGTCTGAACTAGCAAGGAAACAAATCAACAAACTACCTCGCTTCGACCTTTCTCTTATCTTTCCTCAATCCAGCACCTCGATTTTTGGCGTTATCGATCGCCTCAACTGTCAAAGCAGCTTCCACAGCCTCAACATAACGTTCATCTCTATAAGTTCATGCCAACTGTTTAACATCGCTTCGAAGTCCTCCGAGGAAACACTTCACTCTTCCAGCCTTTGAAGTTACCATATCAGGAGCAAATCTTCTAAACTTGCTAAATTCGACCTCATATTCGCTCACAGTGAGCTGTCTCTGCTTTAGATGCAGGAAATTCTTCATCAGGCGTTCCTGCTCTACCGATGGTAGAAACTTCTTAAGAAACATTCTTTGAAGGAATCCAACGAACACCCGTCTGTCAGAGGCTCCTTCTCTCGAATCCACCAGCACTTAGCCAAACCCTTCAACTGGTAGGCACCAACCATCACTTTCTAGCTTGCAAAGATTCATGAGTACGAGAACATCTCCTCTATGGGGATAATCTAATCGTCTAGTACCATGATGTCGGCTCTCCCGTCATAGGTGGGAGGTCCCAATCGCTGGAAGTACGATATAAAATTCATCTATAGGGGCAGTAGAACTGGGGGCACCAGGGGATCAGGAGGAACTGGTTCACCTTGACCCAAAGTATGGTCTTGCACCACCGGCTGTTGCCCATAGGCGTAATTCAGCAGCGATTGAATCTGAGATTGCATTGCAATCAACTGTCTTGATAGAGCCTTATTGCTCTGTCGCAGACTCTCGATTATTGCTTTACTTTGTGCTCCTGACGACTCTCCCATAGACTGAGGATTTGACCTAGTTGCAATACGCTTTGGCGACATTTCTAAAAATACACATAAATACCATATTAAAACCCTAGCTTATAACTATGACTACACCACTTAGTTCAGACCATACTTGAATAGACACTTGCTCCTACTGCTAACTTGCTCTGGATTTTATAATGATGTTATGCCCTACTTAGGATGATATATTCTCATCTTATTGGCCATTGTTCCTATGTTATGAAAGCATGAATTCCTTATTCTTATTTAAAACCATGTGTGTACATGTGTCATTATATAAATATTAACTTACCACGCATACTTAGGCAATGTTATGATGTATATGTCGTGCTACGCATTCTAAAATGGCCTTAATGCATGTTATGAGTGGCGTACACATGAAATGTTATGCATCCAATACTACATAACATTGCATTCATTGAAAGAGAAAATATGCTAATGGGCATCTGTCACAACCCGTATTTTTCACCACCAATAAAGGTGCATTAGAGTAAGTGAAAAATGCGCGTCATGATGCCACGTCAGCAGGGGATAACTGCAGAAGATCAGACAAACACCTACTTGATCATGAAAAAAGATTCTTTAAGTTATTTAAAGATGAAAAAAAATCTGTTTAGGTGTGATAGTTAGTTGCATCTCTTGGCTTGGTGGCTCATCTAGTCCGCGAGGAAAGTAGTTATACGCTGCGAAAATTACTTCTTTTACAAATTTAGACTCCCTACATGAGTTTAGAGGTTCCCAGGGGACACCTCAAAGTATGCAAGTCCTAAATTTATAATAGCAATAAAAGTAGATTGTTATGGTCGTGAAATATAGTGAGTTACAGTTTTAAATTATGCAATGCATGAATTAATAATAGTAGATTTTACACTTGAAAATACCTAACATGCATTTCTAGCATAAAACATCCCAGAGAGAAAGTAATCATAAAAATAGAAGCAAAACTAGTAGCTAGTATGTATCAAAAAATCAACAATCATGTAGGCGTCAACAACGACACGAACCCACATAAAACAAAGTATGTCTGAACTAGCAAGGAAACAAATCAACAAACTACCTCGCTACGGCGGAGCAAAACCACAGCGAAGATAGCTATCAAGGAAATCCAAGACCAGCACGGCTATCAGCTACAACGCCAAACCTGAGGCATTCCAAATATAGAACACCTCAACAAGAAAGTATAAGAGATGGCTGAAAGTAAACCAACTGTAAACAAAGTCAAGGGGTACGACCCCAAGACCAAAAAAAGATACTTACATAAAGTACAATAATCAGGTTCAAGGTAAAATGAGAACACTTACGTGAAGCATCACGTATAACCACAACACCCCAAATGCACAAGACTATAAGGGGAAGCGGTCAAGATTAAACCATTAGGAGAGAAACAACCCCTATTAGCCACCTGTGGTCAACTCGACCAAAAACCAAAACAGTCGGGGTGGCCAACCCAGAAGACAATTTATCCATCTAATTGTGGGGGAGACTGAATACTCCACCATTCACCTCAAATGCCCAACACCCGGTAGACCCCCCACAAAGTACCAATAGGGAGATCAAACGTTGTGGCAGTGGTTTCGTCCACAAATAACACCCGCAACCAAGGAAAACAAGAAAGAAAACCTCGTAACGACCCGGGTTTAGAGCTCAGAGGACCACCACAACCCTTCATGGTCTGGAGGCGTGTCTCGCCCCACGGCGTCGCCACGAAAGAAACCATGATATAAATCTCAAGACAACAATGTCACATCGGATTGTACTGGACAATTATAGATTAACAACGGTTGATCAACCTTTAGGAAGAATTTACAATCCTACACGAACTCTAACACGTCCTACTTAAACATTGAAGAACGATTATAAGAGTAAGATTCCACCACACGTAATACTAACAAGAAGAGGTAACAAAATCAAGAACAAGAGATCTAAACCGCACTAAAATTCAGCAAGTTAATTAATAATCATGACATCAAAATGTTAGAAATTTCTGTAAATTGGGATAAAGAAGGGAAGAGAATGAGGAAACCATCACTTGCTTTGGTTTTACTGGAAAACATTCTCCAAATCACTCCTTGTCGCAGATCGAGGCTAAAGAAGACGAGGGAAGTCGAAATCTATCAGAAATAGCCAAAATAGAGCTTAGGTCCAAAAAACCTAGCGAGAAAATCTGAAGGAATGGGGAAGATTTTACTATGATGGCGTAGCTCTCGTTGAGATCTTTCCGGATCTATATTCGGTTGAAGATTTAAAACACCGGAGCACCGTCGGCGATCACTGGAAGGATCACGGAAAAATATTTCTCTCTCTCTCACACCGCTCTGGTTCGGGAGATGAATAGGAAGGTTCAGTCAAAGTAAAGGAGGAAATAAGAATTAGGTATATATATACCTAGGGTCCAATCAGGATAACCGCACCTAAGAAAAGAATTGGGGTAGGATGAACTGGGCATCGCGAGAAGAAAGAAGGGTTTCTCGAGAACAAGGAGGCTATTCTCGATAACAAAAGGTTGTTCTCGAGAACCAGGAAGCTGTTCTCGAGAACAAAACGACAGTTCTCGAGAAACAGGAAGCTATTCTCTAGAACAGAAAGACAGTTCTCTAGAACCAGGAAGCTGTACTCGAGAACAGAATGACAATTCTCGAGGACCAGGAAGCTATTCTCGAGAACAAAATGACAGTTCTCGAGAAACAGGAAGCTGTTCTCGAAAACAGAATGACAGTTCTCGAGAACCAGGAAGCTGTTCTCGAGAACAAAATGACAGTTCTTGAGAACAAGGAGACTGTTCTCGAGAACAAGAAGGCAAATTCCCAAGAAGAAAGATACACATCTCGAGAACTATGAATGAATTTTCTCGAGAGCAGAAGATATAATTCTCGAGAACAAGCAGAAAATTCTCGAGAACAAAAAACCAGAACTCGAGAGCTGATAGTCTACTTGAGAAGGAGGAAGAAAATATCTCGATCATCGAACGCAAACCCATTCGAGGAAATTAGTTAGAAGATCGTCTAACGGAAAACCCGTTCGACGAAGTCAGTTCATAATTAGCCGAACGCAAAGATAGTTTGACAAATTCTGCTCGAGGTTCATCGAACCCAGAACCCAGAACTGCTCGACGTTCTTCGAGCTCAGCTCAACACTTTGTCGAGCTCCGCTCGACGATCGTCGAGCTCAGCACAGCGCCCAGAAATTCGTATGGAAAAAGAGAGTTCGACAAAAACCCACCCCTTAGGAGGGTTTCCTGAGAATCAAAACAAGCTCAAGGCTTTGATATAATAATTATCATAATCAAATGGTTGAACCAGGGAAATATGAGTTCAAATCAGAGGTCCAAACGCGCTGAATTAAACAATTTAAACAGCGAAGACAGCCTTTGAATCCAACGTACCATTGCTGAGACATAACATCAAAAGCTCTCACAAGTGAGAAAAAAATAGATCACCACAAGGGTCCAAACACGTGCCGAGACTCCAAAATGCTCGTAACGCAACAGAACTGGACAAGCACAAGGCCTCATAACCTCATCCTTAATATCAAGGAAAACATTCCAACCTATCAGAATCCCAAAATCAGGATAAACAAGCTCAACGGACGCGAACATGCACAAATGGTGTAGCACCGTCAACAAAACAAAAAAAGGGTATTGCCTTAACGTCGAAATTATGACATTGACAAACCAAATAATTTCATCGGAAAATCGGGGGCTTTACAGTCACAC
This sequence comes from Platanthera guangdongensis, assembly GCA_039583875.1. Lineage (NCBI taxonomy): Eukaryota > Viridiplantae > Streptophyta > Magnoliopsida > Asparagales > Orchidaceae > Platanthera > Platanthera guangdongensis. The sequence continues at coordinate 89,592,551 of CM077155.1, read as the reverse complement.
CCCCTAAAAAGAAGTTTTGTCCCGAAACTTACCACAACCTTAAAACCAAACCCAAACCAAAACACAATTATTACCAAAAACCTGAAGACATACCTGAACAAAGGGAAGAGATGCGGATGAGATTCTCTCATCGCCGACTCAAATTCCCATGTCGCACTCTCTAGGACTTGATTTTGTCATAGAACTTTAACCATGGGATTGATCTTTCTCCGCAACACTCGATTTTGAGAATCTAAAATACGAATAGGTTTTTCCACATACGAAAGGTTGGGCTAAATCTGGGGCACCGAGTCAAGGACTTGACGATCACTACGGATACACTTCCGTAACAGGCTCGCATGGAACACATCATGGACACTAGTGAAGGTGGCAGGTAACTCTATCATATATGCTGACAATCCGATGCGATCCAGAATCTGAAAAGGTCCCACATACCGGGGGACTAACTTGTGGTTCCTTCCAAACCATTTAACACCTGACATCAGAGAAACTTTAAGAAAAATGAAGTCCCTAACAAGGAACTCCAGATCAACCCTTCATTGATTAACATATTTCTCATATCGCTCTTGTACCACACAGAGCTTTTCTCGAATATGAGTCACATCACAATTCATCTCATCAAGGTCTTCCGGACCTAGCAACAGTCTTTCTCCAAATTCAGCCCAAAACAAAGGAGTCCTACAATGCCTCCCATATAGGACCTCAAACGGTGCCATCTGTAGACTCTCTTGGTAACTATTATTGTACGCAAACTACATAAGTCTGAGGCATTAATCCCAAGCACCACCGTGATCCAAAATATAACACCTGATCTTGTCTTCTATGACCTAATTAACTCTTTCAGTCTGACCATTTTTCTGCGGATGATAGGCGGTGGAATACCTGAAATCGGTACCCAACCCCTCCTGTAAACTCTTCCAAAAATGGGACATAAATCTAGTGAATAATTCGATACGATACTGGCTGGCACTCCGTGAAATCTGATAACCTCATTAAAGTACAATTCAGATATCTTCTTCATAGAATATCAGATCTTAAAAGGTACAAAGTGAGCACTTTTAGTCAATCTATCAACTATCACCCAAACAGACTCATTCCCATGTGGAGATCTCGGAAAGCCAGTGATGAAATCAATCAAAATACTCTCCCACTTCCAACATAGAATATCCAGCGGTGTTAATTTACAACCAGGCCTCGTATGGTCAGCCTTAACATGCTGACACCTATAACATTCTGCCACAAACTTTGTTATATCATTCTTCATCCCCGACTACCAAAGAGTCTACTTTAGATCTTTATACATTTTTGAGGAACCAGGATGGTAGGCAACACTGGAACGGTGAGCTTCAGTACAAATTTTAGCTCGAATATCACCAAAAGCGGGAATTCAAAATCTACCATGATACTTTAGGGTATCCAACTCATCCAAGGAGAAATCAGGTAGCTCTCTGATCTCAGTTCTATTCCGGAGATGCAATAAATCCGGATCATCCTTCTGGTGGGCTCAAGTAAGGAAAATCAAAGTGGGCTCTTCTGCTTCCAAACTAGCAGGCATAACACTACTTATAACTTCAATGTCCATTAATAAAAATTCTTCCACTAGGACTGAACAGATAGATTAAAAATTTTGGCTGTCTTTCTACTCAAAGCATCGGATACAACGTTAGCCTTTCCTGGATGATAAAGAATCTCCACTTCATAATCTGCCACATATTGTAACCATAGATGCTGGCGCAGATTTAATTCCATCTGAGTGACGACGTACTTCAAACTCTTATGGTCTGTATAGATCTTGCACAGCGCGCCATACAATAAATGTCTCCAAAGCTTTAGTGCATAAATTACTGCAGCAAACTCCAAATCATGCGCAGAGTAATTTCTTTCAAGAATCTTAAATTGTATTAATCCATACGCAATCACCTTCCCATCTTGCCTCAAAACACAGCGAAGTCCAATGTGTGATGCATCCACATACACAGTGTACTCAACCTCTTCGGTAGGCAAGGCTAAGAGTGGAGCAGTACACAATCTCTTCTTCAACTCTTGGAAAGCTTCTTCACAATTATCACTCCAAATGAATGCAGTATTCTTTTGGGTAAGTCTAGTTAAAGCAGCAGACAACACTGAAAACTCTTCCACAAATCTTCTATAATAGCCTACCAGGCCTTGGAAGCTACAAATCTCCTGAGGTATGGAAGGCCACTCCCATTCCATCACGACATAAATCTTGGTCGGGTCTACGAAAATACCGTCCTTACTTACAACATGCCCCAGAAAGTACACCTAAGATAGCTAGAACTCACACTTGCTTAACTTCGTATAAAGCTTATGCTCGCTCAGGGTCGACAAAACCAATTGCAAATGTTGAGTATGCTCCTTAGCAATGCGGGAATACACTAGGACATCATCTATGAACACGATCACGAAACGATCTAAGAAATCCTTGAACACTCTATTCATTAAATCCATGAATGTAGAGGGTGCATTAGTCATCCCAAAGGACATCACCAAAAACTCAAAATGTCCATGCAGCGATCGAAGAGCGGTCCGTGGAATATCTGCCTCACGAATTCTTAACTGGTGGTAGCCTGAACAAAGATCAATATTTGAAAATACTGAGCTACCACGCAACTGATCAAACAGATCATAAATCCTCGGCAGGGGATATCTATTCTTAACGGTCACCTTGTTCAATTCTCTGTAGTAGATGGAAAGACTCATCGATCCATACTTCTCCTTTACAAATAATACGGGAGCACCCCACGGAGAAGAACTTGTTCTAATAAATCCACACTATAGCAATTCATCAAGCTGAGTATGCAACTCATCTAACTCACGCGAAGCAATGCGGTATGGTGCATTGGCGATCGGACAAGTACCTGGCTCAAGGTTTATCAAAAACTCTATCTCCCTCACCGAAGGAAGTCCTGGAAGACAATAAGGAAAAACATCTGGAAACTCTCGCACCACCAAGTCATCCTAAAGATGTGGTGTAACAAAAGCAGTTTTCAAAGAAAAAATATAAACCAAAAGTGCCTCACAACCAGACTCGATACCACGACAAGCATGTACCAAAGAAATGATATGGGAAACCCTGTCCTGAAAATCATAAACACTCATAGGCTGGCCATTGTGCATCCTAAAATCCAGTCGCTTTGCCTTGCACTGGATGACTGCATCATACTTGGACAGCCAGTCCATGCCCAAAATCACATGAAAGTCCACCAAATCCAACACCATCAGATCCACAAAGGCTTGGAAATCTCCTTGATAAATAAGGCATTTCAGAACTCCTAGATTAGATATTACTGATTCACCGGAGGGAATCCTGATATTAAAGGAGTCTCCTAACGGATCCACGTTCAAACAATGTTTATCTACGAACCTCCAGGCCACAAAGGAATGGGTGGCACCCGAATCGAAAATAACACGCAACCACCTATTTTGCACCTTAAACTCTCCTAAAACCGTAGCATACATAAATAAATGAACGAAAATTAGGGTAACTAAAGAGGATAAGGAATAAAATAAATTACACTAGGGTCTAACCTAAAATCACTTGGGTAGAGGTCTGAGCTTCCTCTATTGTCACAACATTTAGCTTTCCTTTCACTTGTCCATATTTGGAGGCGGCGACAAAGCCCAAAGCAGGGCAGGCTACAGTAGAGTCTGTGGCTGGGGGCAAGAAGACTTCAGGTGCCCCTTCTGCCCGCACTGGAATCAAGTCTTATCCTTTGACCAGCAACGTCTGACGTCATGACCCTTATTTGCACAGATCGGGCACACCAGATAACCTTTGGGTGCATCTTGGATGGCGAGCACCTGTTGCTACTTCACGGTACAGTTCTCTTGAAACACCTTTCTAATGGGTAGCCAGGTCGAACACAGAAGCTACATACTTATTTACTTTTCTTCTTCGAAGAGGGTCCAGATGCCCTAAAGCTTCCATCCTCATCACCTTTCCTCTTCTCTTTCCTTTCCGCAGCACCTCGATTCATAGAATTTTTGATCGCCTCAACCTTCAGTGCGGCTTCCAATGCCTCAGCATAGCTTTCAGCTCTATAAATGCATGGCAATTGTTGGACATCGCTTCTTAATCCTCTGAGAAAGTGCTTCACTCTCCCTTCCTCTGAATTACCATATCAGGAGAAAATCTGCCCAATTTACAGAACTAGATCTCATATTCGCTCACTGTGAGCTGTCTCTGCTTCAAATGCTGGAAATTGTTCATCAAACGGTCCTGCTCGACTGAGGGTAAGAACTTCTTAAGCAGCATCTTCTTGAAGGACTCCCATAAGCATCCTTCCTTCAAACCTTCCTTTTCTCGAATCCACCATGTCTTTGTCAGGCCTTTCAGTTGGTTGGCCGCAATCATTACCTTTTAGGATTCAGTGATCCCCGAATATGTGAACATCTCATCCATAGTAATTATCCAGTCATCCAAAACCATAAAGTCAGCACTCCCGTCATAAGTGGGAGGTCTCAATCGCTGGAAATATGATATAAGGTTCATCTCCGGTGGTAGCATCACTGGGGGTACCAAAGGAGCAGGATTAGCAGGTACGACTAGAACTACAACAGAATCTTGCACAAAGGGTTACTATGCGGGAGCGGCGGATAACAATAACTGAATCTGTGACTACATTGCAACAAGCTTCCTCGATAGAGCCTCATTACTCTGACACAAACTCTCGATTAATGCATCACTCTGAGCACCTGACGACTCACCCTCTGACTGGGAGTCGACCTCGTCGCAGGATACTTTGGCGGCATTTCTAAAAGGTAACGAACGACTCGTCAAAAATCCTAGATTACAACTAGGACACACAACTAGTTCAGACCATACTTAAGACACTTGCTTATACTGCAACTTACTCTGGGATTTTATAATGATGCTATGTCCTACTTAGGATGATATCTTCTCATCCTATTTAATCATGTGCCTATGAGATGAATGCATGAATTCTTTATTCTTCTTTAAAATCATGTGTGTACATGTGTCATCATGTAAACCTTAACTTAGCATGCATGCTTATGCGATGATATGTTATGTATGTTGTGTTATGCATTCTAAAAATGCCTTAATGCATGCATGAGCGACATACACATGAAATGTTATGCATCCCATACTACATAACAACGCATGCAATGAGAAAAGAAAACGTGCTAATGGGCACCCATGTGATGATGATTATGCATCTCATACTACATAACCATCACATATTGCCTCCTATGGTGGATCCATTTAAAAACATATATTATGCATCCCATACTACATAATATGCCCCGTATACTTCTTATCATACTATGAGTATAGTGACTATGTCTCGGTTAAGACGTACTGATGACACATCGGTGTGTGTATGCAAATGAATGAAGGGAAACAAACTATACGAGATTGGATGGTTTGACCAACTTGTTAAACCAACCTCCCTCTGATACCAACTATCACAACCTGCATTTTTCACCGCAAATAAAGGTGCATCAGAGTAAGGAAAAATGTTCGTCATGATGCCACATCAGTAGGGGATAACTGCGGACATTCAGGCAAACTTCTACTTAATCATGAAAAATGATTCTTTAAGCTATTTAAATATAAAAAAAATCAGTTTAAGTGTGGTAGTTAGTCGTATCCCTCAGCTTGGTGCCTCATCTAGTACATGAGGAAAGTAGTTATACGCTGCGAAAATTACTTATTTTACAAATTTAGATGCCCTACATGAGTTAAGAGGTTCCCAGGGGACACCTCAAAGTGTGCAATTTCTAAATTTATAATAACAGTAAAAGTAGATTTTTACGGTCGTGAAATATAGTGAGTTAGAATTTTAAATTATGCAATGCATGAAGTAATAATAGTAGATTTTATACTTGAAAATACCTAACACGCATTTCTAGCATAAAACATCCCAAAGAGCAAGTAATCATATACATAGAAGTAAAACTAGCAGCTAGCAAGTATCCAAAAATTAATTATCCTATGGGCATCAACAACTGACATGAACCAACATAAAAAAAGTATGTCTGAACTAGCAAGGAAACAAATCAACAAACTACCTCGCTTCAGTGAGGCAAAACCCCAGCCAAGAAAGCTATCTAGGAACTCCAAGACTAGCACGACTATCAGCTACAGATCCGAACCTGAGACATTCCAAAGACAGAGAACCTCAGCAAGAAAGTACAAGAGATGGCAGAAAGTAAGCCAAAAGTAAACAAAGTTAAGGGGTACCAGCACAAGAACAAAAAAAGATACTTACATAAAGTACATCAATCATGTATAAGGTAAAAAGAGAACACTTACGCGAAGCATCATGTATAACCACAACACCCCAAAAGCATAAGACTATAAGGAGAAGAGGTCAATATTAAACCATTAGGATAGAAACAACCCCTATTATCCACCTATGGTCAACTCCACCAAAAACCAAAACGGGCTAGGTGGCCAACCCCAAAGATAATTTATCCATATAATTGCGGTGGAGACTGAATACTCCACCTTTCATCACAAATGCACAACACCCGGTAGAGCCCCACAATGTACCAATAGGGAGAACAAACGTTGCAGCTGTGGTTTCGTCCACAAATAACAGCCCCAACCAAGGAAAACCAAAAAACAACCCCGTAATGTCCCGGGTTTATAGCTCAGAGGCCCACGACAACCCTTTTATAGTTTGGAGCCGTGTCTTGCCCCACAGCATCGCCACGAAAGAAACCACGATATAAATATCAAGACAACAATGGCACATCATATTCTATTGGACATTTCTAGATTGAGAACAGTTGATCAACCTTTAGGAAGAATTTACAATCCTACACAAACTTTAACACGTCCTACTTAAACATTGTGGAACGATTAAAAGATTAAGATTCCACCACACGTAATACTAATAAGATTAGGTAACAAAATCAAGAACAAGAGATCTAAACCGCACTAAAATTCAGCAAGTTAATTAATAATCATGACAACAAAAAGTTAAAAATTTCTATAAATCGGGATAAAGAAAGGAAGAGATGGAGTAAATTATCTCTTGCCTTGGTTTTACCTGAAAAAATTCTCAAAATCACTCATTGTCGCAGATCGGGGCTAAAGAAGATGAGGGAAGTCAAAATCTATCAAGAAATAGCCGAAATAGAGGTTATGTCCAAAAACCCTAGCAAGAAAATCTGAAGGAATGGGGAAGATTTACCACGATGATGTAGCTCTCATTGAGAGCTTTCCGAATCTATATTCTATTGAAGATTTCGAGTACCGGAGCACCGTCGGCGGCCACAGGAAGGATCATAGAAAAAATTTTCTCTCTCTCTCTCACGTCGCTCTAGTTCGGGAGATGAACAGGAAGGTTCAGTCAAAATGAAGTAGGAAATAAGAAGTAGGTATATATATAGCTAGGGTCAAATCAGGATAACTGCACTTAAGAAAAGAATTAGGGTCAGCTGAACCGGGCATCCCGAGAAGAAAGAAGGGTTTCTCGAGAGCAAGGAGGCGGTTCTCGATAACAAAAGATAGTTCTCAAGAACCAGGAAGCTATTCTCGAGAACAAAAAGATAGTTATCGAGAACAGAAAGGTAGTTCTCGAAAACCAGGAAGCTATTCTCGAGAACAGAATGATAGTTCTCGACAACCAGGAAGCTATCCTCGAGAACAGCATGACAGTTCTTGAGAACCAGAAAGCTGTTCTCGAGAACAAAATGACAATTCTTGAGAACTAGAAAGCTGTTCTCGAGAACAAAATGACAGTTCTCGAGAACAAGGAGACTGTTCTCGTGAACAAGAAGGCAAATTACCGAGAAGAAAGATAGACATCTCGAGAACTAAGAATGAATTTTCTCGAGAGCAGAAGATAGAATTCTCGAGAACAAGCAGAAAATTCTAGAGAACAAAAAAGCAGAACTCGAGAGCAGATAGGCTAGTCGAGAAGGAGGAAGAAAATATCCCGATTGTCGAACGCAAAAATCGTTCGACGAAATCAGTTCGAAGATTGTCGAACGCAAAACCCGTTCGATGAAGTCAGTTCATAATTCGTCGAACGCAAAGCCAGTTTGACGAATTCTAGTCGAGGTTCGTCGAGCATAGAACCCAGAACTTCTTGACGTTCGTCGAGCTCAACTCGGCGCTTCATCAAGCTCAGCAGAGTGCCTAGAAATTTGTATAAAAAAATAGAGTTCGACGAAAACCCACCCCCTTAGGAGGGTTTCCCGAGAATCAAAACAAGCCCAAGTCTTTGATATAATAATTATCATAATCAAATGGTTGAACCAGGGAAATATGAGTTAAAATCAGAGGCCCAAACGTGCTGAATTAAATGATTTAAATAGCCCCCATATACTTCTTTTCATGTCATGAGTGCAGTTACTATGCTTCGGCTAAGACGTTCTGATGACACCTCGATGTGTGTATGCAAATGAATGGAGGAATTAGAACTTTATCAGATCGACTAGTTCGACCAACTTCTCAAACCAACCTCCCTATGATTCCAACTGTCACAACCTGCATTTTCCCCTTATTAAATAATACATCAGAGTAATAGAAAATACGTGTCGTGATGTCAGGCCATGCAGGGGACAACTTTAGGGGCTCAGGCGGAAACCTACTCCTGATACTTTTCATGAAAATCCATGAGTTATTTTTTTAAAACATGATTTAAATTAAGTTTTAATGACTGTGTCCCTTGGCTCAGTGGAACGACCAGTCCACAAGTAAGGTTGTTGTTAAAATTAAGCAGCAGAAAATACTTGTTTTATTCACTTATCATCCTATATGATCATGACAACCATTGATAACACATGTTATGCAGACCTCTAGGTTTAATATATGTACGAAAGAACTTTAATAAACATTTAAAATAGATAGTTATTCATTTTGTAAGATACTATGAAATGATGGTAAAAATCTTTTTAATTTTATACTTAAAATACCTAACCTGCAATCCTAGCATAAAACTACGCAGAGAGCAAGTAAGCTAAACAAAATAGCGAGAAAGAAAACCAGCAGCAAGCATAGTATCTAAAATCACCAACAATCTGTGGGTGTCAACAACCTTACACAAACCCATAGAGCCTAAGAGTTTGTCTGAACTAAGGAAAGAACAACAAAACTATAACAAGCAAACTACCTCACGAAGGTGAGGTGAAAAGAAGTCCCAGTTAAGACTGGAACACTGAAATCACTAGCTCTATCTCCATAAACCGCTACTATCCTGAGGCTGAGGCATTCAATAGAAGAACGCGTCAGTTAGAAAGTACAAGTGACGGAAGGAAATCAAATGCAGAATGGTAAACAACGGTCAACATGGGTACCAACCCAAGACCGAATGCACTGAAAGAAAGGTACAAAATGTATAATAAGTAAGCAGTGAGAAGTCTTACGTGAGCATTCACGTATACCTGACCACACCAAACATGGTGGAGAGCAATATTTTAAAGGTACAACTATAATCAGACAACCCAAATATATAGAAAAGTGTCTTGATAGTTTAGACAGATATTTTAATTTCAACCACCGGTAAGCATCTAGCAAATGTGGGAGGAGTTACCTCTGCCAACACACCCACATAACAAACTCCAAAAGGGCTCCAAGGGAAACACAGACAAGCATCCGAAAATAGTGGTGGGGGAGATACCTCCGCGAACACACCCACCAACTCCACGAGCACCCAAGGGAAAAAGAAGTGGTCTCATAACTCGACAAACCGAAACTGAAAAATATCCAGTAACTGCGGTGGTAGATACCTCCTCCAGCACACCAGTAGTAAAGAAAAACAAACAACACTGGGGGAAAACCCCACAAGGTAAAGAGTTCAAAATACAGGACGCAGCGGCAGGGGTTTAGCCCACTAACACCAACAGCCCTAGAACAACTACTTCTAACTCGAGAATGGCTCAACAGACTAGACCCAATATCCCTAACTTTAGCGTACGGATCTCAACAAGGCAATCTTGCCTTATTCAATAACTAACTAGTCTTGCTAAACATGATGAAGAAGGCGACGACATGCTTATGGAAGTTCTTTCTCCGTCTCCAGTCAAAGACTTGCAGCATCGTGGTGATCTTGTGTGGCGACGCTACAATCTCCGCCCTAGACGCTAGACAACCTATTAAGATTTATTTGCATTTATTTGAGAGAATTTTATTTCATCGTGTTTTGTTTAAACATTGGAGTGTTTTTATTTTTTATTTGGGATGCGTGTAGCTTAACTTTGTGGTGAGCTTAAATAAGGCCATGCAATTGTTATTTTTCATCAAGTTGAATGAAAGGAAATTGAAACACTAATCATCTTGAGAATTTCCCTCTTCCACCTCCTTTTCAAAATTCGGCCAAGGCATTCTATCCCTCTCCAAGCCGCCAGCAATTCTCTCCCTCCTCTCTCAAGTTCGGTCAGCCCTCAAATCTGCCACCCTCCTGTCCCCCTTCATCCCTCTTGGCCTCTCCTCCACCACCCTCAAGCCGCCTCCCCATCAAACCCAAACAATGCTCCTCTCAAGGAAACCCGAGCAGCACCATCTCTAGGGAAAACCTACCACGCCCACCATCACAAAATCCGACCACCCTCATCCCAACAAAAACCGAGCAGCCCTCAACCTTTTTGGTGGATCTCGCTCAAGGTACACGATCTCTCCTTGTGAATCCTACTACGGTGTGAAACGAAGATGGCAGACGAGTTTCCTCTCCATCCGGCGTGACTCTAACGGCGCCGTTGAAGAGCAATCCAGATTAGTGAATCGGAATCATCCATTCCAATTGGGTAATGAAACTTTTTTCTACTTTTGTGTGTTTTCCCTCTAGATTTTCATTGTGGTGGATTCAATTTAGCGTGATCTTTAAAACATTGGAATTTTTGTGGATTTCTTCGATTGATTTTGTTGTTCATCCTTGTTTCATTTAAGTTCGAGAGAAATGACAAACCTCATTTTCTTTTTGTTAGGGGATATCTACCGTTTTCGAATCAAAAATTTTGGTAGATCTCTTTTGGTTCAACCACCGCTTGATTGGACCGGGTGGGTCCTTTTAGCCGAAAAGAATATTTTCCTATAGCCTTTGTTCAATCCTAAATGGTTTGGCTACCCGTACGTTAGAATTTAATTGATATAATTGTGTAACGTCTGGACCACGTTGAAGTTTCTGTACAAACGTAAATTGGATCATTGAGAGGAAAGTCGTGTTTGTCCGTTAACAACTGGTGTCAACATGTGAGCCTGCATCAATTTGTTATCAGAGGGAGGTTCACGTCAATTTCCTAAATGTCACCGTTGTCCTATTACTTAGGACATCGACACGCACTTGTCTTGCTGTTTATTTGTTAAAAAATACAAAAACAACTTCTTCTGGTCTGCTAATAGCGACCTAATTTTTTTAATTTTTCAGCAAAAAATTCAAAATTTTTTTAATAATCTCTTATTTATTTTTATTAAGAAAATCAAAAAAAAGTTCTACCCTAGCTATTAAGAGGGAACAAATCTATCTGTTGTGTTTTCCTTGGGTTAGAACCACTGTTTGTTTGCATGCGCACTAGATTAGGCACAGAGTATTCCCCGTAATCCTCCCACATGGCGGACGAGCGAGATGCGGGTCATGTTTTTGCAGTGTTTGAAGAACTCCGCCATGATTTCAACAATTAGTTGACGGAGATTAGGGAGATGCTTCATGAGTTACGATAAAATCAAGCGGCTCCCCGTAATCAAGCCGCCAACACATGTGAGGAAGGGAATAATAATTATAACAATAACAATAATAATGAACAAGTCCCGTGTGCACCGTACGAGTTTGATATCACTAGGGCGGTCCATGTCAAGCCCCCATCATACGATGGATTGGGTGAACCCCGAGTCTTCCTAGACTAGGTTTTGGATATTAAGTGCTATTTTGATTGACACAAGGTGGCTCACGAAGATAAGGTATGCATTGCTAGGATGAAGCTGTTAGGTAGAGGTAAGATATTCTAGTTGAATGAGAAACAATGCCTGAGAATCGTGGATGGTGAATTACCCATTGGTTGGGCAGGCATGAATTGCATGCTGACAGACCAGTACATCCATGCGTACCATCGAATGCAGATGTTTGGTGATTTGGCTACCTTTAAACAAGGGAATAGGTCGGTCTCTTAGTATATGAGCCTTCTTAAGGATATGATGGTTAGATGTGGTGTGAGGGAGATGCCCGAGATCACCCTCTCTTGGTTTTATAAGGTATTAAACCCCGACATTCCGGGTGAATTACTGCATTATGATCACACTGACCTAAACACCACCTTCAATGTTGCATTAGATATTGAGAAGAACAAGGTTCATAAGAATAAAATTCGCTTGTTTAAGATGGGAAAGTCCATCTTAGGACCACCCCCACCTCCACCTATAAAGATAAGGGTAAGTTCTGGCCCACTGACTCGAACTCTATAGTCGTGACTACTAGGAATATTAGAAACCCAATGGATGAGAGAGTTTCTGTAGGAAGGGTCAGCAAAACAAATGCTACCTATTTTGCTTGAGGAATTTCGGGCCATTATGCTAGTGAGTGTCCTACTAAGCCCAAGACCCTAGCCCCTTTAGATTCCTTCTGTGAGTCAGACGAGCTTATATATATGGCGGGCGAAGATAGCGAGTCAGAAGGAATGCCAAGAGATATAGAGGATGATTCTCATATGATGGTCATGCGGTGTATTCTGGATACTCCTAGTGCATTAGATGACTGGAATAGGACGAATATCATTTTGTTAAATTTTAAGAGTGGAGAGAAGTTGTGTAAGTTGATCATTGATAGCGGTAGTCGCAAGAATGTGATATCTGAAAATGCAGTGTCCCGAATGTTATTAGCTACTGTGCCGCAACCTCACCCTTATAAGGTGGCATGGGTAAATAAGACATCCCTTCCGGTTTCGAAGCGTTCTTTGGTTCCACTTACCATCAAGGCTTACTCTGAGAAATTTTGGTGTGACGTCATCCCCATGGATGCATGTCATGTTCTACTAGGATGCTCATGGCTTTATGACCATGATGTTACTCATTTTGGGCGAGCCAACACATATGAGTTTAAGTTTAATGGCAAGACCATTTTCTTAAAACCTACTCCACCTAAGGATCCGTTGGTCTCCTCTAAAGACACGATTATGGTTGTAGAGAAGAAAATGTTAAGATTGATAGGTAAGAAGTAGTTTGAGCGCGAGTCCTTTATAGACGATGTCATGTACGCTCTAGTATGTTTGCAAGTCAAGGAAGAAAGCTCCTCTTTTGAGAACTTACCACTAGAATTGAAGACCCTTTTAGAGGAATTTAAGGATGTCTACACAGATGATTTACCTCCCGAGTTACCCCCCATGCGTGAATTCAACATGAGATTGATTTCGTTTCGGGTTCCTTGTTGCCCAACCTTCCCCTTTATCGACTTAACCCTTCCGCCAACCTTGAATTGCAAAAATTAATTTCAGATTTGTTAAGTAATGGGTTCATCCGTCATAGTAAGAGTCCTTGTGTCGTTCCTTCATTATTGGTCCCTAAGAAAGATGGTTCTTGGAGGTTGTGTGTAGATTATAGGGCCATTAATAAAATAACTGTCAAATACATGTTTCTTATCCCTCATTTGGACGACTTGTTGTACATGCTAGCCGAAGCCATGATTTTCTCTAAATTAGATATTAAGAGTGGCTACCATCAAATCAGGATTAGGGAGGGAGACAAGTGGAAGATGGCATTTAAATCAAAGTACAGACTTTATGAGTGGTTGGTGCTCGGGGAAGGGCTCACTAATGGCCCGAGTATATTTTTGAGGTTGATGAATTTAGTGTTCAAGCATTATTTAGGAAAATCCATAGCTATTTATTTTTGATGATATCATAGTGTTTAGCGCCTCTCTGAACGATCATGAGCCTCACTTGAGGACAGTACTTACCATATTGTGAAAGGAAACGTTATTTGTTAATCTTAAGAAATGCATGTTTAATGTTCCATCTGTGTAGTTCCTTCGATATATTGTTAGTTCAGAGGGCATACATGTTGATCCTATGAAGGTCCAAGCCATGAAGGATTGGCCGGAGCCAACCAATATACTGGATGTTCGCGTTTTCACGGTCTAGCAACTTTTTACACCAGATTTTTCCGGGATTTTAGTAGTATCATGATACCGATCATGGAGTGCATGAAGAAGGGAGATTTTACGTGGACCAAATCGGCCGCAAAAAGCATTTGAGACAATAAAATCCAGAATGTCGGAAGCTCCTCTTTTACGATTACCAGATTTTAATAAAGTTATTGAATTGTCCCGTGACACATCTGAAGTAGGTATTGGTGGTGTATTGAGTCAAGAGAGCCATCTTGTTGGATACTTTAGTGAGAAACTTGCGGGTCCAAAATAAAATTATTCTAATTATGATAGAGAGTTTTGTGCGGTTATTCGGTGCTTGCAACATTGGCGACATTATTTAATCCGTAAGGAATTTGTTATTATATCCGACCAGGAGGCTTTGAGGTTTATCAATTCCCAAAATAAAGTTATCCCAAGGCATGCTAAATGTGTCTCCTATCTTTAGGAGTACACCTTCATAATCAAACATCTTAAGGGAACTCTTAATCGTGTGGCTGATGCTCTTGTCGTGTCTCCCTATTATTGTCTACGCTAGAGGTAAAAGTGATTGGTTTCGATAGAATATAGGATGAGTATGTTAATTGCCCGTATTTCAAGGAAATCTATTATTCCACTCAAAATAACTCTCCCACTACCATTTCAGCATATTATATTCGGGACGGTTATTTATTCAAACATTCGAAGCTTTGTATTCCTCGTTCTGCCCTTCGACATTTCATTGTATGGGAATTACATAGTGGTGGTCTAGGTGAACATTTTGGGAGTCATAAGACCATTACGTTACTAGAAGATAAGTTCCACTGGCCAGGCCTTAAGTCTACGGTTAATAAAGTTGGGGAAGTTGTCGCTTGTGTCAACTAGCTAATGAAGATAAAACGAATGCGGGACTTTATACCCCTCTTTCGATTCCTTCCATCCCATGGGATGACGTTAGTATGGATTTTATTCTACTCCTACCTATCACGTTTAGACGTCATGACTCCATTCTAGTGGTAGTAGATCGGTTCTATAAGATGACCTATTTTATTGCGTGTAGTAAGACCGATGATGCTTCTAATGTGGCGAAATTATTTTTTAAGGAAGTTGTGGGGCATCGGGGCGTTCCAGAAATTATAGTGACCAATAGAGTTGCGAAATTTACTTGTTATTTTTGGAAGACCCTGTGGAGGATTATGGGCATCAAACTATTTTTTACTTCGACCTACCATCCACAGACAGATGGGCAAACGAAAGTGGTAAATAGAAGTATGGGGAGTTTACTTTGTTGTCTTGTGGGTGACCACAATGGTACATGGGACCTAATCTTTCCTCATGCTCAGTTAGTGTACAACAACTCAAAAAATCGGTTCACAGGTTTGTCATCAAATGAGATTGCGCACGGATATAAAGTGCCACTTGACTTGATTCTGTTACCTACATCTTATAAGTCAAATCAATTTACACAGGATTTTTCCTCTCATGTTCATAATTTGCATAAACACATTAATGAAGCGCTAACCACACAATATGTATCTTATCAAGCTCATTCTAACGCATAAAAGAGAGTCTCACTTTAAGGTTGGTGAATTAGTGTTGGTGCGTCTCATCCCTGAATAGATGCGTTCAGGCACTATAAAAAAGTTGGCAAATCGGCAAGCTGGATCTTTTTGGATTTTAAAGAAATTAGGAGAAAATGTATATCTTTTGGAGTTACCCACTGATTGTGGTATTTTTCCTATTTTTAATATTTCTGATTTAACGTCATATATATCTCCACCACTTGAATTATCTAACTGCTCATTTGCTTCCACTGCATTTTCTAATGGGTTGGGGGGTGAGCTTGTTTCTGGATCACTCTCTCCATCGCACTCTAATGGATGTATGTTGACTATTGTTGAAGAAACTTTTCCTCCTTTATTGCCTAATGCTTTTCCCAGGTTCCTTAGGACCAAATTTTTTCCAGACAGGATCCTCAAAGATGAAGTACTTTCCTCTCCAAGAGGTGATGTTTGCCGCTACTTGATTTGATTGCTTGATCGTCCGCCCTCTGATGACTCTTGGATTCTTGAATCAGAGGTGGCTCTTTTGGACGATGCTCTTCTGTGCTGGTACCTTCAGACCAACTCATCGATGATGAGTACTTTTGAGCGGGGCAAGATTGATGGAGATGGCGACCCCAAACATGATGAAGAAGGTGACAGCATGCTTATGGAAGATCTTTCTCCGTCTCCAGTCAAAGACTTGCGGCACCGTGGTGATCTTGTGGAGCTACACTACAATCTCCACCCTCGATGCTAGAAAACCTATAAATATTTATTTGCATTTATTTGAGAGCATTTTATTTCATCATGTTTTGTTCAAACATTGGTGTGTTTTTCTTTTTTATTTGGGCTTCATGTAGCCTACCTTTGTGGTGTGCCTATATAAGGTCATGCAATTGTTATTTTTCATCAAGTTGAATGAAAGAAAATTGAAACCATAATCATCTTGAAAATTTCCCTCTTCCCCCCTCCTTTTCAAAATTCGGCCAAGCCATTCTCTCCCTCTCCGAGCCGCCGTCTATTCTCTCTCTCCACTCTCAAATTCAGCCAGCCCTCAAAAGCGCCACCCTCCTCTCCCCCTTCATCCCTCTCGGCCTCTTTTCCACCACCCTCAATCCACCTCCCCATACAACCCAAATAGCCCTATCAAACAAAACCGAGCAACCCCTTCTCTAGGGAAAACGGAACACTCTTACCATCACAAAACCCGACCACCCTAATCCCAACAAAAACCGACCAGTCCTCAACTTTTTGGGTGGATCTCGGGCATGGTACAAGATCCCTCTTTGTGAATCCTACTCCGGCGTGAAGCGAAGAAGGCAGACGACTTTCCTCTCCATCCGGCGTGACTCCGGCGGAGCTGTTGAAGAGAATCCAGATCAGCGAATCGGAATCATCCATTCTGATTGGGTAACGAAACTTTTTTCTACTTTTGTGTGTTTCTCCTCTAGTTTTTCATTGTGGTGGATTTACTTCAACATGATCTTTGAAACGTTGGAATTTTCGTGATTTTCTTCAAATGATTTTGTTGTTCATCCTTGTTTTATTTAAGTTCGAGAGAATTTGCGAACCTCATTTTCTTTTTGTTGGGGGAGATCTAGCGTTTCCGAATCGTAAATTTTGGTAGATCTCTTTTGGTACAACCACCGCTCGATCGGATCGGGTGAGTCCTTTTAGCCGAAAAGAATATTGGCATATAGTCTTTGTTCGATCCTTAACGGTTTGGCTACCCGTACGTTAGAATTCAATTGATATAATTGTGTAACGTGTGCGCCGAGTTGAAGTTTCTGTACGAACATAAATTGGATCATTTAGAGGAAAGTCGTGTTTGTTCGTTAACAGCCGGTGTCAACGTGTGAGCCTGCATCACTCACTCAATAAATGAAGAACCTTTACAATGGATTAAAGACTAAGTTATCGGACTATAAATACTAAAGCGAAATTTCACGGTTGACTTGCTAAATAAGAACATCAATTAGACGGGTAGAACACAAGTGAGGATCAATGCACGCCAAATCTAGATTTTATGTGGAATCAAAACGGTGTAAAAACGATCATAGTGCATTAGGAATGAGAGGGAAGGAAGAAAACCACCACTTGCCTCAATTTCACCCGGAATCGTCCTCCGAAATACCCCATGTCATAGATCGGTCCAAAAGAAGGCATGACGAAGCGAAATCTATAGGAAATCGGCCAAAATGGCGGTTAAGGGCGAAAAACCTCATGCGAAAAAGTCCTCTAAATGGGAAATACATACCACACATGCGTAGCTCTCGTCGAGAGCTTTCTGGATCTATGCTTTGCTGAAGATTTCGTCCACCGAGGCTCCCGGAATCGCGGCCAGAATTTCACGAACAAAAGGAGTTGTCGCTCTCGCCACTCTGGTTCGGGTCAGTCTTTTGGAGAAAATGAATATGGTTCTTCTTATGTTATATATATATATATATATGAATAATAATATAATAATACTAATAATAATTATTAAGATAAATAATAGTAAGTTAGAGAATCAGGGAGAGGATTCGTCGAGAGAGAAATGGATTACGCGAGAAGAGCCCGATGAACAATGCTTTTTCTCGAAACAAAACATGGATTTCTCGAAAGGCAGAAAGGATTTCTCCAAAAAAACATTTGGATGAAAAGTGATTTATCCCGAGAAGCAGCATAGATATCTCGAGAAGCCAAAGGTAGTTCATGAAAAGCTGCCTGGATTTCTCGAAAGGTCATTGGTATTTCTCGAAAAGCAATGAATAGTGGAATTTTGTCCTCATGAATAGTGAAATTTGCAAATCTACCCATAATCAAACTTTATGGATGAATAGTTCATTTCATTTTTGAATATTATTTTAATATAATAATAATTGTAATAATGATAAATTATAATTATTATATAATTACGGAGGGCTAAACGAGCGCCGAATCCTACGAAATTCGCGTCATAGGCGAATACCGACGCTACAAACACAACGACAAAGACAAAACTAAAATCCGGCGTACCGTTCTCGAGATATAAATTTCTAAAGTTTACGACAAACGCAAATCATGCAAAACTACAAACGCGCGTCGAGACTCCGAAAATGCTCTGATCGCGACGAACCTTGACGAGCCATTCAAAAATTAATTAGCTTAATTTTCGAACGTTGAAAGAAATTTCAGCTTTTGACGAAAACCCCAAAATCTGGTCATTCGGACCTAACGGACGCAGAAACACTCTAACGGCATCGCGTCGTCAAGTTGACATTAAAAGCAATGCCCTAACGTCATAAATATGTCATTAGTGAATTAAATAATTACCGAAAAATCGGGGGCGTTACACTCGGTGCTCACTCTCGAGGCTCCTTGCGTGCCAATTGGACGGTTTGGTTGTGTCCTTGGTTCTCTTTCTAGAGGCCCTTTCTGTGCCACACGATAGGCCAGTTTGGGTTGTGTTCTTGGTGGACATCTACTCGAGACCCCTCTGAGTCGTAGTGCGCATGGAGCTCTGCTATTGTGTTCTTCGCATTGAGGCGTACGGAGGTCAGGGCTAGGTAGTGTGGAGACCAGCCTAGTAGTGGAGATGGCCGCTCTATTGTCACCTTCTCGCGACGACGAATGATGTGTGGGAGGTTAGCTACGTGCTCGAAAAGTAGGAACTATAACTCTGTGTCAACGTAGCAGTGTGGGTGTATACGTATGGGTGGGTCATCATTTGCATTAATAACATAGCATTGCATTACATTACACAAGATCCTTATCATATAAGTTTGTATGGGTACTCTTATATGATAAGTTACTTTTCTGTTAAGCCGATCCTTAACTTATAAATATGTATGGATAATTTTATAAGTTAAGTTACATTCCTGTTCTACAAGTACATTTGCTACGAAAGAATGATATATGCTCATGTTTGTTTGCCATTATTGAATGATGCTTTTATTGTTATACACTACTGTTGTTACTACTCACAACTTGAAAGATATACCATGTGCTTGTACTTACTGCTTATATGTATATTGTACCCTTGTTCCATCTATCGCTCGGTGCGTAAGAGTCACCGAGGTGAGTGGAGGTGATAGCCACATAGTCTTTATCACTAATGATTGCTACGTCTTCCATTTTAGGAGGAAATCCCGTAGATAGAGCAGCAGCATATCATAAGGAGGTCAGCTTAGCCATGGTGAAAAGGCCTGATACGACGATATCTTTCTTGTCGTTGGAGACTAATGTGAGTTTTGAGAGACTTATGTTGAAGCCCTTTGGAAAATTTGTGTACTCTGATATTTTAGAAGTCGTTGTTGCTTCTTATTACTATTGTACTTTGTTTGGACTATATACTTGTGTGCATTTTTACATATGTTTTATATTCTTTATGTTGGATTGGCATGGATGATATTGGTTTGGGCGGCAGGATAGGCATCTTGTGGTACAGGTTAGCCCATGTGCCGACTCTACCGCGAGGCTGCTTTTCTGGGCATAAGACTCCCCTTGGTCGTGTCTTATGTTCCGGGAGGGGGATCTTACAAATGGTATCAGCTTGCAATGATCCTAAACTAAAGAAGTCATTGAACAATGGTGCCACCCCGACTCGATTGGTCAGTTTGTGGACAAATTGACATAGCGAAAACTGTGTTGTGCCCATGTGTAATTCACGTTAAGTATGTTAAGTCGTTATCTTATGATTAGATAACCTGATCTTAGGTTCTATCTTTATACGTAGATCTGGTGCATACAGAACTAGTAGTGGGCACTCTCGCTCCTTCTGCCTCTACTCAGTTTCAACAGTCAGATCTGGGATAGACCCTCGCAGCAATCTTAGACGTGTTTAGATCCCAACAGGCCCCGGTGCAGCAACAAGCCCTGGGTTCCAACTGGCTGAGTACCTTCTGAGCCCTCTCCCCATCTATTTTTCATTAGATGGAGTCGGCTGTTCGTACCGAAGAGTGGCTGGATACTATGCAAGTGTTGATGGCTGTAATCAGATGTCCAGACAGTATGGTTGTGACCTTAGCTATGTTATTCTTGGAGTCACACGACAAGGGGTGGTGGAAGTCACTAATGGGTTCCACTTTCCAAGGCCGAGTTGTCATAACCTGCATTTTTCACCACCAATAAAGGTATATCAAAGTAAGGGAAAAATGCACGTCATGATGTCACGCCAGCGAGGGATAACTACAGACGCTCAGGCAAAAACTCCTACATAACCATGAAGAAAGATTCTTTAAGTTATTTAATGGTAAAATCAGTTTAAGTGAGGAAGATAACTGTATCCCTCGGCTTAGTGGATCATCTAGTCCACGAGAAGAGTAGTTAAACGCTGCGGAAAATACTTCTTTTTCAAGTTTAGAGATCCTACATGAGCTTAGAGGTTCCCAGAGGATACCTCAAGGTATGTAAGTTCTAAATTTATAACAGCAATAAAAGTAGATTTTTACGGTCGCAAAATATAGTGATTTAACATTTTGAAAACATGCAATGCATGAGGTAATAGTAATAGTTTTTATACTTGAAAATAACTACCATGCAATCCTAACATAAAACATCTCAGAGAGCAAGTAATCCACATCCACAGAAAGAAAACTAAGCAGCTAGCAAGTATCCAAAAATAACAATCCTGTGGGCATCAACAAACTGACACGAACCCACATAAAACAAGTATGTCTGAACTAGAAAAGTAAAAAAAAACCACAATCTACCTCGCTATGGCGAGGAAAAACCACAACCAACAAAGCTGCCCAGGAACTCCAAAACCAGCATGGCTACCAGGTACAACTCTGAACCTGAGGCATTCCAAAGACAGAACACCTCAGCAATAAGGTACACGTGATAGCAGAAAGTAAGTCAAAAGTAATCAAATTCAAGGGGTACCAACCCAAGACCAAAGAAAACATACTTAAATGAGGTACAACAGTAAGGTACAAAGGTAAAAAGGGAACACTTATGTGAAGCGTCAAGTGAAACAACAGCACCCCAAATGCACAAGACCATAAGGGGAAAAAGGTCAAGATTAAATCATCAGGAAGAGGAACAAACCCCTACTAGCCACTTGTGGTCAACTCCACCAAAAAACCAAAGCGGGAAGGGTGGTCAACCCCACAGACAATTCATCCATCTAAAAGCGGGGGAGACTGGATACTCCACCATACGCCACAAATGCCTAAAAACCTGGTGGAGCCCCACAAAGTACTAATTGGGAGAACAACATTGCGGCGGTGGTTTCGTCAACAAATAACACCCACCGCAAAGGAAACCCAGAAAGAAAACCACGTAATGACCCAGGTTTAGAGCTCAGAGGCACACCACAACCCAATTAGGGTCTGGTGGCTTGTCTTGCCCCACGGCGTTGCCACAAAGGAAACCATGATATAAATCTCAAGACAACAATGACACATCGGATTCTACTATACAATTCTAGAATGAAACGGTTGATCAACCTTTAGGAAGAATTCACAATCCTAAATAACTCTAACGCATTCTACATGAAAGTAACAGAACGGTAAGAAGAGTGATATGTAATCTCATCATCAAAACATATAGCACTTTCAAGGTTAGGTAACCAACATCAAGAACAGGAAATTAAAATGGAAATGGATAAAGATCTTATCAACACATTAACGAGCAAGTTATTTATTAACCATGATAGCAGGAAATTAGAAACCTCTACAAATCTAGATAAAGAAGGGAAGAGGAGGAGAAAAACCATCACTTGCCTTTATTTAACCGAAGAAAGACGTTCAAATCACTCCTTGATGTAGATCAAGATGAAAGAAGACGACGGATGTCAAAACCTAACAAGAATGGCCGAAAATAAGAGTTAGGGCCGAAAACCCAAATGAGGAAATCTGAAGGAAAGGGGAAAAATTTACAACGATGGCGTAGCTCTCGTTGAGAGCTTTCCGAATCTATATTCGGTTGAAGATTTTGAGCACTGGAGCACCGTCGGCGGCCACCGGAAGAATTGCGCAAAAACTCTCTCTCTCTCTCTCACGCCGCTCTAGTTAGGCAGACGAACTGGAAATCTGTCCAAAGTGAAGGAGGAAAAAGTAGATAAGTATACGTATACTAAGGGTAAGATTAAGATAACCGTACTTAAGAAAAGATTTGGGATCGGCTCAACCAGACTTTCCGAGAAGAGAGAATGCTTTTCTCGAGAACAAGCAGACAATTCTCGAGAACTAGAAGGCATTATCGAGAAGAAAGAAGAATTTCTCGAGAGCAGGTAATACCTATAGAGAACAAGGAAGCCCTTCCCAACAACAAAAATAACTTCTTGAGAACAGGAAGATCACTTCTCGAGAACAAAAATCACTTCTAGAGAATAGGTAGATCACTTCTCGAGAACAAAAATCACTTCTCGAGAACAGGAAGATCACTTCTCCAGAACAAAAATCACTTCTAGAGAACAGGATGATTACTTCTTGAGAACAGAAGGTAGTTCTCGAGATCAGAAAGACACACCTCCCGGGAACAGAAAATTTCTCGAATTCAAGGAGGAAGAACATCCCGATCGTCGAACTCAGTTCGAATTTCATTGAACGCAAAGGTCGTTCGATGAAATCAGTTCGAACATCGTCGAATGCAAAAGGGAAAACCCGCTTAATGAAGCAAATTTGGGAATTCGTCGAACACAATCCGGATCGATGAATTCCGCTCGACGCTTCGTTGAACCCAGAACTCAAAACCGCTCGACACTTCATCGAGCTCAGCTCGATGCTTCGTCAAGCTCCATAAAGCGCCCAAAAAACTTCCTTAAGTTTGATAAAAAAAATTGACCATACAGGGCTTTACGTGAAACAAGAGGGCTATCCAAAAAATTAGATCAAGTCATATAGCTAGTACAATATCAACAGAAATTATCAGATTCAAATTGTTGAACAAGTAACTGAGAGTTCAAAACAAAGGCCCAAACGCGCCGAATTAAATGAATTCAATCAGCAATGACAAACCTAGAATCTGACGTACCATTCTTGAGAATCAATCATCAACTGCTCTCAGAAGCAAGGAAATCACCACAAGGGACCAAACACGCACTGAGACTCCAAAATGCTCGGATCAAAACAAAACTGGACAAGACCAAGGCCTCAAAAAACTCATCCTTTAAATCAAGGAAAACATCCAGTCCCAACAGGAATCCCATAATCTTGTCAATCTGACCTAACGGACACGAAAACTCACAAACGGTGCAGTGACGGCATTAAAACAAAAGAGGGTAACGCCCTGACATCATAATTATGACGTCGACAAACCAAATAATGACATCAAAAATCAGGGGCATTACACGAGTGTACACTGAGATCAGTTTGAGTGAATTTTCTAAAGCCTTCTTGGAGCATTTCATTCCCTCTACTGCTTGTGAAGAGCTTGAAGAAAGGTTTCTGTAGTTGAAGCAAGGATCCAAGTAAGTGATATAATACCAAAGGGAGTTTCAACAACTCGCTTGATTCGCTAAATCCTACAAGTTGGATGACCGCGGTTATGCAAAATGATTTTACAAAGGCTTGTGAGATCCCCTAAGGTAAGCCCTTTTGTTCATAGCGTATGCGAGCTTAGCAGAGATAATCGATATGGCAAAAAGGTTCGAGTCGGATCACTTAAGAAGTAGTAAGAGATAAGCCGAGCGTGTGATTGAAGCAGGGCCAAGCATCAGAAAGACACATAATAGTTGAGGTGGAAGAGGAAATCAAAGAGGTGGCGTCCATTTCCAACATAATTTTAGGATGGCACATCTAGGCCCGTAGTTAACACTACCTCCACTCTCGTAGTTCCAACCTCATCAGCAACCAGGAGGACCATTTAGGCAAGTATGTTATCTGTGTAACCAGTCGGGCCAAATTCGGTGTTTTTGCCGGCAATTAGGCAGAGAAGGTCCTATTATTTTTCCGGCGGCTCTGTGAGGTTGAGGTCATGTTCATGGTCGAGGACGAGGACCACGAGAAAGGAATCCTAAACCTGTTAGAGAGCAAATGTATGCTCTAGACATTACTCGGGAGAGGAATCCTCAAGATGTGATTGCAGTTATGTAATTATTTGATTGATATATTTATGAGCATTCATCCATAGCATACCTAAGTTGTGCTAGAAATTTAGCATTATGGTTGTCATAATTTGGTACTTAGGCATCGTGACTGTTAGTGGGAAACCAGCTCACACCTTAATTGATACCGGTGCCACACATTAGTTTGTCTCGGAAGACTTCGTAAAAGATTTAGATGGCGTGTAATACTTCACTGGTATCACTCGGAGAGTATGCCTCCTAGACGGCTCTGAGAAGACATCATCCGCCAAGTGTTACTTGGAGGTATACATTGGAGGAAAACATTTTAAACCCATGCAATGGTGTTGAAAATGCCAGAGTTCGATATTATCCTGGGCATAGCTTGGTTGGATTGGCACCATGCCAGAATTGAGTGTGCGGCAAAGCAAATCAATTTAAGGCATGAAGACTCTGAGCTCGTTTTCCAAGGTATTAAATTTGCACCTCTAATGTGTTTATCTTCAATCCAGGCCCTAATGGTCCATATGAAAAGGGAAAGAGGAATATATGATATGTTTCAAATTAATAGAGATGGCGGTGAGTATGAAAGATGTGCCGATGGTGTGGGATTTTCCTGAGGTATTCCCCAAGAAGCAGTCATGATTACCCCCACATAAAGAAGTGGACAACCAAATTAAACTAGTACCGGGTGCCAAGCCAATCTCTCAAACCCCTTATCGAATGGCTCCAAAGGAACTCACTGAGTTGAGAGTTTAGTTGCCTGAGTTTGTGGAATCTGGGTTTATTCATCCCAGCTCATCACCCTAGGGAGCCCCTGTTTTGTTTATTAAGAAGAAGGACGGGTCACTACGGTTGTGCATAGACTACGGAGAACTCAACCGACTGACGGTGCAGAACACCTATCTATTACCCTGGATCGACGTGTTATTTGATCCGTTGGTAGGAGCGAATTGGTTTTCCAAATTGGATTTGTGCTCGGGGTACTGTGAGGATTCTGAAAGTGAGCTGTTAGATCAGGAATACTTTAGAGGGGGTGAATAGTGTATTCAAAGCTTATAAAACTTTCTGGTTATTGCAGACAAGTCCTAGTGCTGTAAGAAATAGATTAAAAGATGAAACACAGCAACAACTATCTAACAATCACAACCACAACAGAAAACAAAAGAAAGGTCAACCAGACGACACAAGAAATTTATAGTGGTTCCCCAACCTGGGTACATCCACTATTCTACCACCCTGGTAGAAATCCACTCAGGTTTTTGATCAGGTGCCTGACACCAATGAGCTTTTGATCAGGTGCTCAAAAACCAAATCTCAAGTCTTTTGGTCAGGTGACTTGTAACCAAGAATCACTTTTGAAGAGAGATGACAACCCTTTATACAGAGAGGGATGAGAGGTGATGGTGTCTTCTCTGTCAACAATCAGAGAGAAGACAAGTGAATATGATATTAGCAAGTAGCTCCCCCTGAGATGTAGAATAGTTCAGGGAAATCTGGAACTTTACTGCAGGGTGATAGGCCTTAAATCTATAAGCCTTTATCAGAGAAATCTGCAGGAACTTCTTGACAGATGGAGTAGTTGTTGTCCTTTGAAGTTTCCTGGAGTGATGAAGAAAGAAGACTCTTGATTTAGATTGATTGTTCTTCTTCTTCAATAGCTGATTTGTCTCTGTCCTAGGGCTTCTTTTCTGTATCAGAAAGCTGTGGGAGAATCATGGAGCAGAGAGACTCTTAAAGACAGACTGACTGTTATTCTCTATGTGTCTGTGTTCTTGTCTGTACAATGTACTTGTCTATCATATGTTCTTCAGGAAAAGAGAAAAATCTCTTTTATATCTTCTGAAGGAATTTTTCTTTCGAAATTTGAATTCCTCTGCTGCAATCAAT
Organism: Platanthera guangdongensis; assembly: GCA_039583875.1. Taxonomy (NCBI): domain Eukaryota; kingdom Viridiplantae; phylum Streptophyta; class Magnoliopsida; order Asparagales; family Orchidaceae; genus Platanthera; species Platanthera guangdongensis. Next base: position 89,566,104 of record CM077155.1, on the reverse strand, counting down.
GCTGACGGCGTAGAGAATAAACTGCATTGATTTATTTCCCCAACTGTCCCTTGGAAAAATGGAAACCAATAGTTCTGATGAAAGCCGTGATCAATGCATCGTCCAACGGTAATATTCAGAGAATATTTTATCATTAATCATTCAGAAATTATTGCCCTAGAGTGAGTACAGAGGAAATAAATACTAAGTCTGGAATCATCGAACAGATGACAGAAATCATCGAGCTGAGTCCACAGCTCGTTGAGCTGAGTTGCTGTGTTCGTCGATCAGATAACTTCTGTTCGTCGAGCTAAGTTTCAAGATCGTTGATCTGATAACAGAACTGTATGCTTGAGAAACTTTTCCTTTGCTGTGTCTGAAGTTCGTCGAGCTGATAACTGGCTTCGTCGACTGGAGATGATTCTGGACATAGAAAAATATGAGCAACTACTGGCTTCAACAGGTTGAAGTAAAGGGTCCATAATTCGTCGACCAGAGAATGAAGTTCGTCGAGCTGAGAATGAAGTTCGTCGAGCTGATAACTTGTCGACAGAACTTCTGGGGAATGTGTCGACACAAATCCTGGGTGTCGACACAATTACTTCTTGTCTTGACATAGCTGTTGTGTTGACAGATATCTGGAGTGTGTCGATATAAATCCTGTGTGTCGACACAGTTGATGTTGGTGTCGACAGATATTCTTTGTGTCGACACAAGTCTTCTGTGAGTTGACATATTCTTGCTTCTAGTGTCGACACAGTTGGAGTTGACAGATTTGTGGTCTATTGTCGACACAGCCATGCTGAAGTGTTGAAGTGTAGTGTCCAAAGTTCGTCGACATGAGCACCAAGTTCATCGACCAAAGTCTGATTCTAAGGACTTATAATATCTTGATGTTTTCTGAACTTGAAGTGTTGTTGTCGTGTCCAAATTTTCATGGACCAAAGAATAGAGTTCGTCGAGCTCAGCACAGAGAAGTTTCTCTGAGATCGTCGAGCTCAGCACAACAATCGTCGACCTGAGTTCGACGAACGTCGAACTCATTTTACAGCCTTTGAATTCTTCTAAGTCTTGAGTCTCTGGCAGTCTTGTTGATAGCTGGTCCTTGTGTTGTTGACTCTAAGGGCTTGGCCTAGACTCTAGGACACAACTATGACCCTGGCTATATATTATGGGTCATATGATCCTAACTTAGTGAACCTAGCCCAAATCTTACTAGGGATCCAACAATATCCCCCTATTTGGGTGAGGTCACTAATTACAGACTCAAATCAAAATTGAAAATAAACAAAGCAGAAAAAGAATATATCTGGCAGAGATCACTAACACATGCAACAGATATATATATACATAAGCTTTGTTCAGATTATAGAGCAGTTATGGATAATTGTAGAAAACAAAAGAGTTCAAAATTTACTTCTTTTGTTTCCGTTCCTTTGGCATTTCTTGCTTGCTCTTCTCTCCAGGCTTTGTGAACATAATCTCTCTATTTGGATCTGAAGCTTCCACTTTTGTCATTGTCATATCAGCAGCCCCTATAATCTTCAAAGATGTGGCTCTGGGGATAACTGCTTCTGGGTGCAACTTCATATAGTCATCAACATTGAAAAACTTGTTTGCTTTATCAAATCTCTTAAGTTCCTCTTTCCTGTACTTTGACATTGTTGAATATTCATAAGGATTCTTTCCTTCAACTTTGGCTTTGTTAATCATAGAAAGGGCTACAATTTCCTGGAACCTAGCCATTCTAGCAGTAGTAGCTATTTCAGGATCTTCAAAAGGAACAGGAGGAGAGGATGGTCTTTTAGAGCCTTCAGCTAGTTGATGTTCAGTAAATTGTTACTGTCGTTGTTGATGTTGTTTCTGCTGTTGATGCTGCTTTCCTGAACAATATTATATGTGCTGGCTGCTTTCATATGATCTACCTTGCTGTCTTTGATATGTTTGAAGTGGGGCAGATCCTTGAGAAGATGTGCTTGAAGCACCATCAGCTGGAGGAGGTGGAGGAGGTGGATCTTTTCTGAATCTTTGACATAGAGGAGGAGAGTACCTTCTACTTCTCTTCCTCTCCTGTTGAAGTTAGTGACCGGGCGGTCTAGCAGTCTGGCTTGGTAGGTTGATGACCGCACGGTTTGGTGGTTACCCTTCAGCGGTTTAGTTGCTGTGTGTTGCTGTCTGAGGTCCAAGCGGTTTAGCGGGTTGTCTCTGGCGACTTGGAGACCGGGCGGTCTAGCGGTCTCCCATGGCGATCTCTCTCTCTGGTAGTAGCCGAGCGGTTAGCCCTCCTGCCTAACCGCACGGCTTGTGCGGTTTGTGTCTGTACAGTCCGCTTAGTCCTGTAAATTTTTAGTCTCACATCTCTTATTTGTATTCTCTCTTCTTTCCTCCATTCTATATAAGGGAGGCCATACCTTTGTAATAGATACCTTTTTCGGATAATAAAGTTTCAGTTAAAACCATTTCGGCTTGTTTTTTGTTCGATTCTTACATGGTATCATAGGACTCGATCTACTCCTCTTGATTCTGTGGCTTCCCTGTCCGCGCGGCTTGTGTCGCCGATTTGCACCCTGTCCGCGCGACCTCTTCCTCTCCTTGTCGTTGCCCTCTGTGTGCGCGACTTTTTCCTGTTCTAAGTCGCCTCCTGTCGCAGCGACCTGTTTTGCTCCTGTTCGCGCGGCCTGTTCTCTAGCCATCCGACTTCTTCCCCTCTGCTTTGGTCTGCAGCTTGGTCGTGGCTTTTCTGGCCGCTGGTTTCTACCCTCGTGACCGCTGCAGCTTTTCCTCTTCCTATCCGTGCGGTTTGTTTCCTAACCGCCCGGCTTCCCTTTTCCTACTCGTATGGATCTTTCTGATGCCTCTACTGCCACCACCCCTGTTACCAATCCGGCTCCGCCTCTTCCTCCTACTCCTTCCAGGAACCTTGGGACTGTTTCCAAGCTTGTTGGCTCCAACTACCCGGATTGGAGCGTCTCTTTCACCTTTCTACTTTGCTCACAACGCAAACGCCACCATCTCATTGATGACCCACCTCCTATCACTTCACCTCTCTTTGATGACTGGGATGCGAGTGACGCGCTTGTGCGTACTTGGCTCGTGAATAGTCTTTCGGATGAGTGTCTTCCCGTCATACGTCATGATGAGACGGTCAAGGCCGCTTGGCTTCATCTTGCCGCTCTGTACTCCAAGGGGGCTCAGACATCCCGCATCTATACGTTGTATGCGGACCTCTTTGCCCATCCTACCTTGTCTCCTGCTGCTGCCTACCAACAGGTTTAGGCTCTTGGGGCTGAGATTCTTCAGAATCGCCCCTTTTCTGCGGATTTGGCTCAACAACACAAGCACTTACAGGAGCTTCTGGTTGTGTGTTATCTGCTCCGACTTCCTGATACTTATGACATGATCCGCCAGCAAATTCTGGGTGAGGCCGAATCTCCTACCTTAGATGCCACCGATGCAAGCATCGCTGCTGTTACCTCTCTCCTTCAGCACCCTCTTTTGCCCGCCCCTCCTCCACCACCGGACAACTATTCTCATCACACTTAGAGGAGTGTCTTTGGTATCCGCAGTCACCAGTCTGGCAGCTGTTCCTCTTCCCGCTACCTTTGCTCTCATTGTGGCCGCAAAGGACATACTTCCGACCGCTGCTGGACGAAGCATCCCCATCTTCGCCCCTCCGGTGACTCTTCCAAGCCATCTGCCTCTGTTGTAACATCCTCAGGTAGTGCCCACATGGTGACTCAAGGTAAATGGCTCATCGACTCTGGTGCAACTAATCACATGACGGGCAATCATCAGTGCTTCTCTTTACTCGAACAACACGATTGGTTGCCCCCGGTCCTAGTTGCGGATGGTTCTCCCTCCTCGGTTCATGGAACGGGAGTGGTTCATGTTACTCCATCACTACTACTAGTGGACACTCTCTATGCGCCCAAGTTTCCATGCAATCTATTGTCTGTTACATCTTTATGCAAGCAGCTTCAGTGTTCTATGACATTTACTCCGACCTCTTGTTCTTTTCAGGATCCGAGCTCCCATCGGACGATTGCTACTAGGACTGAGAGCGGCGGCCTCTACTTCCTCGACAACATTTCCGCCTTGTCCGCCTTCTCCTCTTCTTGTACGGATCTTCTCCAGTGGAATCTCCGCCTCGGTCATCCTCCACCACGACTTCTACATCAGCTTCTGCCCCACCTCCCTCCGTCTACTACTCCTCTCCAATGCGATGCCTGTCAACTAGGCAAGCATCACCGTTCCTCCTTCCCACCGAAGCAAGGTCGGGGCTCTACTCGTCCTTTTGATCTTGTCCACTCCGATATCTGGGGACCTGCTCCTACCCTCACCATTGGTCGGGGTAGTTCTTATTTTGTAACTTTTATAGATGATTTTTCTCGCTGTACTTGGGTGTATCTCCTCCGAGATCGCTCTGAACTTTTAGATATATGGATCTCTTTTTATCAGTTAATTAAAAATCAGTTTAATGTTTGTATTAAAACATTTCGCTCTGACAATGCTACTGAGTATCTGAGTCATGCTTTTACATCTTTTTGTGTGCAACATGGCATTATTCATCAGACTAGCTGTGTTTACACCTCCCAACAAAATGGGGTGGCAGAACGCAAAAACCGTCACCTCCTCGATGTGGCTCGCACATTGATGACCCAGATGCATGTCCCTCGCTCTTATTGGGGCTATGCAGTTCTCCTTGCCTGCTACCTCATCAATCGCATTCCATCCACCATTCTCCACGGGAAAACACCATTCTCCATTCTGTATCCGGGCAAGGAGACTTTTCCTCTCCCTCTCCGAATCTTTGGATGCACTGCATTTGTGCATACCCCATCTGCCACCCGTGACAAGCTGTCCCCTCGCTCCACCAAATGTTTCTTTCTGGGGTACTCCACCACTCAGAAAGGATATTGTTGCTTTAACCATCTTCTTCGTCAGCAGTTCGTCTCTGCTGACGTTACCTTCTTCGAGAATGCCTCCTACTTCTCAGCTGAATCCTCCTCTCTTTCCCCCATTTCCTCTCCTCTTCCCCCAGCTTCTGATTCTCCTGCTATTCCCTTTGTTCCCTCGTCTCCTACCGAGATATCCACCCCTCCACCATCTCCATCCCCTCCTCTCGCTCCACCTCTCTCTCCCACTTCTCCACCACCGTCTCCATCCTCTCTGCCGCCGTCACTCTCTTCTCCCGGGCCAGCTCTCTCTGCCACGGACGCTCCGGATACCGAGGGGGCCGCCGACCTGGATCTCCTTGTGGCTCTTCGCAAATGGGTGCGGACATGTACCCTACACCCCCTTACTGCTATTGTTTCTTATGATTGTCTTACCCGTTCTCGCAGGGCCTTTGCGCTGGCTATCTCTGTCACTGCCACGCCTCGTTCCTATCAGGAGGCCCTTGCTATTCCCCACTGGAAGCTGGCCATGGATGAGGAAATGGCGACCCTCACGGAGCGGGGAACCTGGACTCTTGTTCCTCCTCCATTCGGTACTGATGTTGTTGGCTGCCGCTGGGTGTTTGTGGTCAAATTTGGCCCCGATGGCACGGTGGACCGTTATAAAGCTCGCCTTGTTGCTAAGGGCTTTACTCAGATATATGGAGTTGATTACTTTGACACTTTCTCTCCGGTGGCTCGTCTCAGCACCATTCGAGTCCTTCTCTCTGTGGCGGTCAATCGAGAGTGGCCGATTTCGCAGCTGGATGTCAAGAATGCCTTCTTTTATGATGACCTTCAGGAGCCCGTCTATATGGAGCAACCTCCGGGGTATGTTGCTCAGGGGGAGACCAGAGTATGCCGGTTAAAGTAGGCAATCTATGGCCTTAAGCAGAGCCCTAGGGCTTGGTTTGACAAGTTCAGCAGCATCGTGGCGGCCGTTGGTTTTGTGCGCAGCTCTGCCGATCACTCACTATTTATTCGCAAAACCTCCTTGGGCCTGGTGGTTCTTGCTGTGTACGTCGATGATATTCTTCTCACTGGCGATGATCAAGAAGGGGTAGCCTTGACAAAGCGGCATCTTCGTCAACATCTGGTCACGAAGGATATGGGCTCTCTGAAGTACTTTTTGGTGATTGAAATCTCTCGGAAGCCCAACTCCTTAGTCCTCTCCCAGCATAAGTATGCTCTAGATCTTTTAAAAGAAGCAGGATTGACTGGAGACAAACTTGCCCGATGCCCCATGGCTATTGGAGAAGACAAAACCTGGACGGATGATTCGCCCCTTCTTTAAGATACTACGCGATACAGGTGCCTTGTTGGTAAGCTCATATATCTCACAGTGACCAGGCCCGACATTTCCTATGCTGTGGGGAAGGTGAGTCAATTCATGCAAGCTCCTAAGGAGTGTCATCTACAGTACGCCTTGAGAATCTTGGAGTATGTCAAAGAAGCGCCTGGGAAAGGATTACTCTTTCAGAAGAATGGTCACCTGAGAGTTGAAGCATAGTCAGGTGCGAGTTACGCTGATGACAAAGAGGATCGCAAATCTACCTCCGGTTTCTGCACCTTTGTTGGGGGAAATCTGGTAAGCTGGAAGAGCAAGAAGCAGTCTGTTGTTTCCAGGTCCAGTGCTGAAGCAGAGTATCGGAGTATGGCATCGACCACTTGTGAGTTAAAATGGCTACGGGCTCTCATGCTGGATTTAGGAGAGGTCTACAACCATCCTCTACCTATGTTTTGTGACAACAAGGCTGCCATATACATCTCCAAAAATCCAGTCTTTCATGAAAGAACCAAGCACATTGAGGTCGACTGTCATTTCATTCGTGAAGAGATTTTGAAAGAACAAATTTGCACTCCCTTCATCACTTCTGACAAAGAGCTGGCTGACATCTTCACCAAGCCAGTATCTACCTCTTTTCTTTATATTTGTGACAAGCTGGGCATGATCGATATATATGCTCCAGCTTGAGGGGGAGTGTTGAAGTTAGTGACCGGGCGGTCTGACTGTCTGGCTTGGCGGGTTGATGACCGCACGGTTTGGTGGTTACCCTTCAGCGGTTTGGTTGCTGTGTGTTGCTGTCTGAGGTCCAAGCGGTTTAGCGGGTTGTCTCTGGCGACTTGGAGACCGGGCGGTCTAGCGGTCTCCCATGGCAATCTCTCTCTCTCTCTCTCTCTCTGGTAGTAGCCGAGCAGTTAGCCCACCTGCCTAACCGCACGGCTTGTGCGGTTTGTGTCTGTACAGTCCGCTTAGTCCTGTAAATTTTTAGTCCCACATCTCTTATTTGTATTCTCTCTTCTCTCCTTCATTCTATATAAGGGAGGCCATACCTTTGTAATAGATAGCTTTTTCGGATAACAAAGTTTCAATTAAAACCATTTCGGCTTGTTTTTTGTTCGATTCTTACATCTCCTTCTGCTGATTTTTGGATAACCACATCCAAGATGGCATCCCTTTGTATGGAGTTATCTCTTAGTGAATATAATAGGGAGTGTCATTGTTTGGATTTGGCTTTGGAGCAGGAGGAGGAGTGGCATTTTTTCTTGGATACTTGCTTCCTCTTGGGTTCATCATCAGAATCATCATCCTTATCCTCATCATCATCATTATCAGATCCCTGAGGGTTATCATATAAGTCATTTAGAGCTTTCAGAGCCTCAGCAGAAATGATAGGCTTTTCAGGAGCTGGACGTAGAGATAGATCTTGAGCATGAACTTCAACAAGAGCTGGAGGAAAAGCCACAGGAGAAGCTGGAGAACTGATTCTGACAGTGCTTTCAGCAGCTGCCTTTTCTTCTTCTTCAATATCAGTCAGGATCAAGTCGTCCAGAGCTGTCATGGGAGAGTCATCCATTAAGAAAGTTGGAATAGTGAAGACTTCTTCTAGAGATGGCATGACTACTGGCTTTGAAACAGCAAAAGTATCCCTGAGTTGCTTGGCAACATTTGGAGAGATTGGGGAAGTATTTGGAATAATAGCCAAGGATGGCTTAGTATAGACTGCTGGAATAACTTTCAAAAATGCAGTATCAAAAACTTTCAGTAATTGAACTAAGTCTACTGTGAGATTTAACATGAAATCACCAACAGAAAGAATTTCTTCAGTAACTATTTATTCAGTAACTGACTCATCAAATTCCATGCCAGTCTCAATGAAATGAATCAAATCAATTAAATCTGTATCATATGGTATAAATTCTGTATCTGCTATTACTGCCTCTGTATCTGCTGTTGCTGGAGCTGGAGAAACAGAGACTGGAGCTACTGCTGGAGCTACTTCAGCTTCTTCATTAAGAATCTCCCCTTGCCTGGTTTCAGTGTTAACTGGAGCCAGGACCTTGAATGAAGAGGGGGCAGTAGTGAAGGCAGAGAGTCGAGCAGAAAGGGTGGAGATAGAAGTAGCAAGAGGTGTAATGGCCTCTACTATAAGAGATTTGAGTAGAGGAGTGATGAGAGTAATTACAGAGGTAATGGTGGATGGATCCAAAGATGGAGTAGCAGATGGTTCAGTAGAATGTAGGGTGGAGACATTTTGAAGGATGGTAGATGTTGGAGATGGTGGAGGAGGGACATATGTCATGGGGACATCCTGAGTGGATGGATGTGGAGGAGGAGAATTCGGAGGAGATTTCAGGAGATTGAAGGATGGTATTGAGGATAAGTGTGGTGGAAGAGGAGATGAGGGTGGTGTTGGAGCTGGTAAATCATTGGGAGATTGAGGTGATTGAGGTGGAGTGGGTTGATGGTATTCCTGAATAGGAGATGAGGGGATGTTGGTAAGATCTAGGGGTGGAGAGGTGGCAGAAGATGTAACTGTAGTAGAAATATGAACAGAGGGTGTTGGTTATTGATGTGGTGGAAGTTGTTGTTGGACTTGTTGTGGTTGTTGAGTTGCTGGAAGAGATGGAGGTGTGGGGATGATCTCTTCATTAGGTTGGGGAGTGGCTCTTACATCCCTGGTGCTTTCAAAAGCTGGGGTGGAAGAGGTTGAAGCCTTGGATGGCTTAGTTATGGTCCTCTCCCACCTGCCAAACAAGGTGCATGTGAGCCTCTTGCTGGCATTAATGAATATGGTCCGTGAGACAAGGGATTCAGCAGTCTTCTCCTTCAGGAAGATCCTCAGGATCCTTCCGAAGCAAACTTATTTCTTATTACACTTTTTCTTAATAAGATCAAAAATGATCTGTGCCCAATCCACTTTCTTCTTATTGACCACTACACACATGACCAGGAATTGATGCCTGGTGATGTAATCATGGGCAGTGTGCTTGCCCAGCAAGACTTTTCCCACAATATTTGCCAGAAATTTGTATTCGGCAGATAAGTGTTTCTTTAACAACTTATTTGGGTTATCTCCAATATAACCCATCAAACTTAACATCTCATCATATTCTTCAGAATCATTGTCTAATTGTTCTTCTCCATTAACCAAACCAAAAATTTTAGTAAGTACGGCGGGAGATAAAGACACAGAATTACCCGCAATTGTTCCTGTCATGGTGTTCTCCTCTGATGTAGATGACGTGTAAACCCATTCTGTAATTTCAGTTGCAGACAGCTTGATTCTATTAGTCATCAGATTTTTTTAATTGTTGTTCTTCCAGAAGTGCCAGAATATGGATAAAAATAAGATCTGATTGTTCAAAAGAATCGAAGTCGACGTCAAATCCAGTGTCAAACTTCATTGCGGCTAGGGCTCCTGCGGGAATCACCATAGAATCACCTACAAAGGAGAGAAACGACGATCAAGTGTAAAGGAAACAGAAATCGCGGGGCGGAGGTCGAAGAAAACCTAGTTATAAGGTTTTCTGGAATATGAATCAGCAAACTCCGTTCCATGAAAAATAAGTTCTTCGACCTGAGATCGACGAAATAATTGATAGTGAAATAATTCGTCGAGCTCAGCTGGAAGAGTTGAAGATATTTCATCGAGCTCCGTTTGACGAAAGTTTTCTGAAGTGGATTCGTCGATCTCCGTTCGACGAAAACAACTTCACTCTCGGAGAGTTCGTCGTCCTCCGTTCGACGAATATCTCCCAAACTTTCCCTAGTTCGTCGAGCTCCGTTCGACGAACTCTGGATAATTCGTCGAGTGCAGACATAAACTAAACTAAGTCTTCTCGATTTATCATTCCAGGATGATTTATAAAGAATAGATGATTTCTCTCATCCAGAGTTTTGGAGAATATATCAGCTCTTTGTAAATCAGTGTAGATATAGACAAGATTAATTTTGTTTTTGTCTACACACTCTCTATTGAAATAATGTCTAATGTCTATATGCTTGGTCCAACTGTGATAGACTAGATTTTGTGCTATTGCTATAGCACTTGTGTTATCAAAACGAGAGTTGAATTATTTAAGTTGAGACCATAGTCTAGTAATTGATTTTGAATCCACAACATCTGGGAACAATAGCTGTCAGCTGCAATATACTCAGCCTCAGCAGTTGAGGTAGACACAGATGACTGTTTCTTATAAAACCAGGATACCAACATCATACCAAGGAACTGACAAGTCCCTGAGGTACTTTTCCTATCAACCCTGCATCCAGCAAAGTCAGCATCTGAAAATCCAGTTAAATCAAACCTGACTCAGTTGGATACCATAGGCCTAGACTAGGACAACTCTTTATATATCTCAAAATCCTTTTTAAGAAAATTAGATGAGATTCTTTTGGGTTCACTTGGAACCTAGCACAAAGGCATGTGGCATACATAATATCAGTCCTGCTTGTTGTAAGATATAGTAGGGACCTAACAATGTCACTATAGAATTTCTTATCCACATGTTTTCCATGTGGGTCAGAGTCAATCACAGTATTAGTAGCCATAGGTGTTTTCTTTGCTGAAGCATCAGCCATCCCAAACTTCTTTATAAGCTCTTTTGCATACTTAGCTTGAGATATGAAGATGTCATCAGGCAACTGCTTCACTTGGAGACCAAGGAAGTAGGAGAGCTCACCCATGCTACTTATTTCAAATTTTGAATGCATGAGGTCAGAGAACCTCTTGCATAATTTGGAATTAGTAGAACCAAATATAATGTCATCAATATATATTTGTACTAACAGTATTTGATCCTTATGATGTCTAGTGAAAAGTGTTCTATCTACAATGCCTCTAATGAATTTATGCTCTATCAAAAACCTAGCTAGGGTTTCATACCAAGCTCTTGGAGCTTGCTTGAGACCATAAAGAGCTTTATGCAATTTGAAAACATGATAAGGGTGAGTTGGAGAGACAGAACCTGGAGGTTGTTCAATATAAACCTCTTCTTTAAGTACTCCATTGAGGAATGCACTCTTCACATCCATCTGATATACTTTGAATCTCTTGTATGCTGCATAGGCAAGGAATATCCTGATTGCCTCCAACCTTGCAACAGGTGCAAAGGTCTGGTCATAATCAATCCCTTCCTCTTACCTATAACCTTGAGCAACAAGCCTAGCCTTGTTCCTCACAATCACTCCTTGGGCATCCAGTTTGTTTCTGTATACCCATTTGGTTCTAATGACTAGATATTCTTGGGGTCTTGGAACCAAATCCCAAACTCTACATCTCTCAAATTGATTTAATTCCTCATGCATTGTAATGATCCAGTGGGGATCTTGCTCAGCATCATGGATGGATAAAGGTTCAACCTGAGAGAGAAAACAGGCATGCATCACATCTTGATTGAGTTTATACCTTGTCTGTACACCTACTGATATGTCTACAATCACTTGAGATCTGGGGTCATCCCTAAGTGTGACTAAATCAGTAAGTGGAGTTGGTTGTGCAACAACATCTTGGATTAATACCTCTTGTGGAATTGTGTTTGCTGTTGGAGGAAGGTCAAGTCCTTCATTGCCTTCATCTTCACTTTCTTCAATGACTTATGGAGAAGGATGTGTTGCAACCTCTTGCGTAAGGTTTTGTCCATCCAAACACTCACACAAGTGAGGTACCTGCAAAGGACTATTGGTAGAAATCTGTTTCTCCTTGCAAGACATGTTAGTTTCATCAAAAGAAACATGAATGGACTCTTCAATTTTTAATGATGATTTATTAAAAACCCAATAGGCTTTACTTACTTGGGAATATTCTAGAAAAATTCCCTCTTCAGCCTTAGCCTCAAACTTTCTAATATATCTTTGTTGTTATTGTGAATATAACATATACAGCCAAATACTTTAAAATATTTGATTTTAGGTTTCTTCCCTTTAAGTAATTCATAGGGAGTCCTATTCTTCAGTTTATGTATCAGGCTTCTATTCAGGACATAATTAGCAGTGTTTACAGCCTCTGCCCAAAAGGTTAGTGGCATGTAAGAATCTACAAGCAATGTACCTGCAACTTCAATGAGTGTCCTATTTTTCCTTTCAGCTACCCCATTTTGTTGGGGAGTTCTAGGAGCTGAGAAACAATGCCTGATACCTTCCTTCTCACAGAACTCATGCATAAGAAGAGACTCAAACTCTGTGTCATGATCACTTCTGATCAATGCCACATGAGTACAGAACTCAATCTGTATGGTCCTGAGAAAATCTGTAAGAACCTTGAAGGTATCTGACTTAGATCTCAGAAAGGATACCCAAGTGAACCTAGAGAAGTCATCCACAATAACCAAGGTGTAGGATTTCCCTCCAAGGCTTTGTACAGCAATGGGTCCAAAGAGATCCATGTGTAGAAGATACAAAAGCATAGGTGAATCACTTTTATATACAGATTTAAAACTAGATTTAGTTTGCTTGCCTAATTGACAAGCGCTGCAAAGGCCTTCCTTCATGTAGGGACCAGAAGGTAGACGTCTAACAAGGTTGTCTTTAGATAGCCTAGCAATGTTTTCATATTAACATGACCTGGTCTTTTATGCCATAAGTCATTCTGGTTACTAATTATATTTAGTAAACAGATATCAGAATTGGCAGATAAAAAATCAACTAAATATATATTGTCATGTCTATTCCCAATTAAAACTGTTTGGTTTTCTTTATTAGAGATAATACATGAAGATGAACTAAAATGTACCTGATAACCTTCATCATATAATTGACTTATGGAGATGACGTTATGCTTCAGTCCTCTGACATATGTCACTTTCTTGAATGTGACAGCTCCAATTTTCACTTCTCCAAAACCTTCTGACTGGCCATATTTGGAGTCACCAAAGATGACCTTTGGCCCCAGCTTTAACTTGTAGTTGGATAGAATGTCCTTACTGCCTGTCATATGTTTGGAACAACCACTATCCAAGTACCAGGTATGATTCACACTTGGACAGCTCTTCACCTTGTCAGCTTCAGAATCTAAAGAATCTTCATTGTCTGAGTCCTCCTCTTCTGAATGGCTCCTGGAAGCATCAATTGCCATGAGGCAAACCTCCTTGGCCCTTGCTTATTAGTCATCTTCACTGGAGCTAGAAGATGTTGATTCTTCTTCAGTCTCACTGCAGGTTTCAGCCACAAAACCTTTCTCCTTCTTCTTATATTTGCTGGAAAAAGGTTTGTTGTTGTGCTGTCTCCTGGTATCCTTTTCTCTTCTCTTTTCTTTATTCTGATTCTCTAGACACTCAGAGATGAAGTGCCCAGGCTTCTTGCATCCAAAACACACAACTTCTTTGGTTGGTGTCTTATCATATCTAGGCTTGTCATCCTGCCTTGATGACTTCCTCCTGAAATCCTTTCTTGCCATTTTATAAAATCTTTTGGCAAAGATACTCATGAGTTCTTCATTTGTTGAAGAAGTCTCTGTCTCATCAGCAGCTTTGAAAGCAATGATGTGCTCATTTCTTGCTGGAGGAGGTGTTATTTGGTCAGCTGCCTCGCTGGATTTAATCAGCTGTTCATAGGACTTTAGTTTGCCTAATAGAAATTCAGTGGATATCTCATTTAGGCTTCTGGCCTCCTTGATGAGCCAGATATTTAAATCCCATGAGCTTGGGAAGCACATAAGGATCTTGTCATTTACTTTAGTCAAGGTGATTTCTTTATCTAAGGTCCTTAGCTCACTGATGATGGAGCTAAGCCTGTTGTACATCACTTCAACTGTTTCTGCTTCATCCTTTTTGAAGTTTTCATATTGTGTGATGAGGTTTGATCTTCTATCTTTCCTCTCATCTGCTGAACCAACAACCATTTGGTTGAGTGAATCCCAGATTGCTTTTACAGATGTGCACTCAGCCACCTTCTGAAAGATGTCATCTGACATAGTCTAAGCCAATATGTTCATTTCCTTAGCAACAACAATCTTTACTTTCTTCTGGGCCTCAGTCCACTCAGGTGGTGGAACTGCAGTAGTGCTTGTAGATGTTGCAGAAGTTGAAGCTTGAGGGGGACCTGTAAAAATAGAGTTGTATATATCCTCATCAATAGAATTCATGTATAATTTAATTCTTACCTTCCAGATGGCGAACCTGTTTAGGTTGCAAACTGGAGGTCTGGTGCTTGCATAATCCTTGTTCTATGTCATAGCTGTGTATATAAATCTAAATGGAAATAAAAATAAAATTTAGATCTAACAAAGGATCTTTGGTTCAAGGGTTAGCTTGTACAACCAAAGGAACCTGCCCTGATACCAATTGAAAGTGAGTTGTTAGATCAGGAATACTCTAGAGGGGGTGAATAGAGTATTCAAAGCTTATAAAATTTTCTGGCTATTGCAGATAAGTCCTAGTGCTATAAGAAATATATTAAAAGATGAAACACAGCAACAACTAACTAACAATCACAGCCACAGCAGAAAACAAAAGAAAGGGCAACCAAACGACACACGAAATTTATAGTGGTTCCCCAACCTGGGTACATCCACTCTTCTACCACCCTGGTAGGAATCCACTCAGGTTTTTGATCAGGTGCCTGACACCAATGAGCTTTTGATCAAGTGTTAAAAAATAAAATCTCAAGTCTTTTGGTCAGGTGACTTATAACCAAGAATCACTTTTGATGGGAGATGACAACCCTTTATACAGAAAGGGATGAGAGGTGATGGTGTCTTCTCTGTCAACAATCAGAGAGAAGATAAGTGGATATGATATTAGCAAGTAGCTCCCCCTGAGATGTAGAATAGTTCAGGGAAATCTGGAGCTTTGCTGCAGGGTGATAGGCCTTCAGTCTTTAAGCCTTTACAGAGAAATATGCAGGAACGTCTTGACAGATGGAGTAGTTGTTGTCCTTTGAAGTTTCTTGGAGTGATGAAGAAAGAAGACTCTTGATTTAGATTGATTGTTCTTATTCTTCAATAGCTGATCTATCTCTGGCCTAGGGCTTCTTTTCTGTATCAGAAAGCTGTGATAGAATGATGGAGCAGAGAGACCCTTGAAGACATACTGACTGTTATTCTCTATATGCCTGTGTTCTTGTCTGTACTATGTACTTATCTATCATATGTTCTTCAGGAAAAGAGAAAAATCTCTTTTATATCTTCTGAAGGAATTTTTCTTTCGAAATTTGAATTTCTTTGCTGCAATCAATGTTGACGGCCTAGAGAATAAACTGCATTGATTTATTTCCCCAACTATCCCATGGAAAATGGAAACCAATAATTCTGATGAAAGTCGTGATCAATGCATCGTCCAACGGTAATATTCAGAGAATATTTTATCATTAATCATTCAGAAATTATTACCATAGAGTGAGGACAGAGGAAATAAATATTAAGTATGGAATCGTCGAACAAATGACAGAAATCATCGAGCTGAGTCCACAGTTCATCGAGTTGAGTTGTTGTGTTCGTCGATCAGATAACTTCTGTTCGTCGAGCTGAGTTTCAAGATCGTCGATCTGATAACAGAAGTGTATGCTTCAGAAACTTTGCCTTTGATGTGTCTGAAGTTCGTCGAGCTGATAATTGGCTTCGTCGACTGGAGATGATTCTGGACTTAGAAAAATATGAGCAACTATTGGCTTCAACAGGTTGAAGTAAAGGGTCCATAATTCGTCGACCAGAGAATAAAGTTCGTAGAGCTGAGAATGAAGTTCGTCGAGCTGATAACTTGTTGACAGAACTTCTGGGGAATGTGTTGACACAAATCCTTGGTCTCGACACAATTACTTCTTGTCTCTACATAGCTATTGTGTTGACAGAAATCTGGAGTCTGTCGACATAAATCCTGTATGTCGACACAGTTGATGTTGGTGTCGACAGATATTCTGTGTGTCGACACAAGTCTTCTATGAGTCGACATATTCTTGCTTCTGGTGTCGACACAGTTAATGTCGACAGATTTGATGTCTGGTGTCGACACAGCCTTGCTGAAGTGTTGAAGTGTAGTGTCCAAAGTTCGTCGACCTGAGCACCAAGTTCGTCGACCAAAGTCTGATTCTAAGGACTTATAATATCTTGATGTTTTCTGAACTTGAAATGTTGTTATAGCATCCAAGTTTTCGTCGATCAAAGAATAGAGTTCGTGGAGCTCAGCTCAGAGAAGTTTCTCTGAGATCGTCGAGCTGAGCACGACAATCATCGACCTGAGTTCGACGAACGTCGAATTCATTTTACAGTCTTTGAATTCTTCTAAGTCCTGAGTCTCTGGCAGTCTTGTTGATAGTTGGTCCATGTGTTGTTGACTCTAAGGACTTGTCCTAGACTCTAGGACACAACTATGACCCTGGCTATATATTGTAGGTCATATGATCCTAACTTAGTGAACCTAGCCCTAATCTTACTAGGGATCCAATAGATTCAAGAGGAAGATATTCAGAAGACAGTGTTCAGTTCAAGATATGGTTTATACAAGTTCACGGTGATGCTGTTTGGGCTCACAAATGCCCCTTCCACGTTCATGAGTTTTATGAACAGGGTGTTTGAACCGTATTTGGACGTATTTTTCATCATTCTTCATCGATGACATTCTGGTCTACTCGAAGATGGGAATGGATTATGTTAAGCACTTCGCCTTAGTTTTGTAAAAACTAAAAGAGCATTCCTTGTTTACTAAGTTAACTTTAAAAACTTCAAACTCAGTTCGACGAAAAATCTTATAAAGAAATAAAAGCGTCGACATAAGTCTGAAGTGGGGGAAAATAGTTTGTCGTTCTCCATTCGACGAAAAACTTTTCAGAAACAAATTTCGTCGATCTCCGTTTGACGAAAAATTTTCTGAAACAAATTCGTCGATCTCCGTTCGACGAAAAAATTTTGCAAAGGAAGGTTCGTCGATCTCCGTTCGACGAACACTCCATGAAGAGTTCGTAGTTCGTCGATATCCGTTCAACAAAACATGAACAGTTCATCGACCATAGACAAAAATTAAATTAAAGCTTCTCCATTAATCATACCTAGCTGATTTAGGAAAAACAGATGTTTCTTTTCATCTAAGGGTTTAGTGAAAATATCCACTCTTTGTAAATCAGTAGAGATAAATACAAGTTTAATCTTATTTTTTTCCACACAATCTCTAATGAAATGATGTATAATCTCTATATGTTTTTTTCTACTATGATATACTGGATTTTGTGTAATAGAAATTGCACTGGTGTTATCACAATATATAGTTGAATTATTTAAGTTGAAACCATATCCCAGGAGCTGATTTTTAATCCAAAAAATTTGTGAACAGCAACTACCTACTACTATGTATTCAGCTTCAGCAGTTGATGTTGACAGAGAAGTTTCTTTTTGCCAAACCAGGACACAAGCCTAACACCAAGGAACTGACAAGTTCCTGATGTGCTTTTCCTGTCAACTCTACATCCAGCAAATTCATCATCTGAGAATCTAGATAAATCAAATTCTGACTCAGTAGGATACCAGAGTCCTAAATTAGGACAACCCTTTATATATCTTAAAATCCTTTTTAATAAAATAAGATGTGATTTTTTAAGATTGACTTGAAATCTGGCACAAATGCAAGTAGTAAACATAATATCAGGCCTACTAGTTGTAAGATACAATAAGGACCCAACAATAGCAATATATGTTTTCTGACCAAACATAATATCAGGCCTACTAGTGTTCGACGAATAGGGATGAGTTCGTCGAACTCTGCACGGAGAATGAAAGTGTTCATTCACTGAGCCCCTCGTTCGTCGATCGCGGTTCGACGAATCATATTGAGTTAATCGAGTGCAGTTAGATGAATACTTATACCGAAAATCTACGTTCATAGTTCATCGATCTGAGTTCAACGAACCATACTCATTTCGTCGAGCTTGGTTCGACGAAATATGTTAACCATAATTTTTGTTAAAATTTTTCTTTTCCTTAGGTTGAGTCTTAGATAAAATTTTTGTTTCTTTATTAATAACTTCTACCTTTTCTTTACCTTTTTCAGAAACAATTTTTATGGGGGTAGATAATATATTTTTTTATAAAAGAGATGGAGGTTGATTAGATGAAGCTCCCAAGCCCAGCTTGCCATTAAGCCTGGCATTCACTATGTTTGTGATGTCCATCAATTTGATGCTTCTCCCATTAAGGGAGTCTTCAAATTGCATAGCCTCTTTTAATTTGTTTTCTAAAAAAGTATTTGTTCATTATCAGTTTTTAATTCTTCTTTAAGTTTTAAGTTTTTAGAAGAAATATTTTCAAATTCAATTAATTTCTCTCTGAGAAGTTTGATTTTCTTCTCAGATTTAATTAAATCATTACATAATAATTTGAAATCAATTTTAAATTGATCAGATGAAAAATTAAAAGAATAGATTACCTGATCTTCTTCTGACATGAATTCATCTTCTGAATTGTCTGCTTCTGAATCAGCAGCATCAGAGTTGCTGCAAGATGCATTGATTTCCATCAAGCATATCTCTCTGGCGTTGGCTTCTTCTTCATCCTCACTGGAGTTGGATGAAGATTTTGACTCAAATTCACTCAAAGTCTCTGCAACAAATCCGCTTTCCTTCTTTTTGTATTTGCTAGAGGATGCCTTGATGGAATGCTTCCTGGAGTCTTTCTCCTTTCTCTTATCTTTCTTCTGTGTTTCTAGACATTCTGGTAGTATGTGTCCAAGTTTCCTGCACCCTTCACAAACTATTTCTTTAGTGGGGGTTTTATCTTACCTTGGCTTGTCATCTTTTTTGGAAGACCTTCTTCTGAAATCCTTCTTTGCCATTTTGTAGAATCTCTTAGCCAAGAGACTCAGCAGAACCTCATTATCTGGAGTGGCTTCATCTTCTTCACATGCTTTGAAAGCAATACTTTGATCTTTCCTTGCTGAAGATGAAGTGGTCCTTTGCTCAGCTTCTCTGGTCTTGATGAGCTGCTCATAATACTTGAGCTTGCCCAATAAGGTTTCAGTTGATATATCATTCAGGCTTCTAGTTTCCTTGATTGTCCAGATCCTAGAGTCCCATGTGCTAGGGAAGCACATAAGAATCTTGTCATTTATCTCTGTTAAAGAGATGTCCTTGTCCATAGTTTTCAGCTCATTGAATATGAGGCCGGGTCTGTTGTACATATTTGCAACTAACTCTGACTCTTCCTTATTGAAGTTCTCATACTGAGAGATCAAGTGTGATCTCCTATCCTACCTTTCATCAGCAGATCCTACCACCATAGCATTCAGTGAGTCCTAAATGTCCTTTACTGAAGTGCATTCAGCAACCTTCTAGAATATGACATCAGACATAGTTTGGGCCAGTATATTCATTGTCTTGGCATCTGCAATCTTTGCCTTCTTTTGTGCTTCAGTCCACTCAGGTGGTGGAACAGTACTTGTGCTTGTAGTTGCTACTGGAAATGGGGGACCTGTCAAAATAGAAATGTATATGTCTTCATCAATGGAATACATATATAGCCTAATCTTTGCCTTCCAAAGTACAAATTTATTAAGATTGCACACTGGAGGTCTGGTGCTTGAATACTCTTTATTTTATGCCATGATATAAAAGACAATTAGAGTATATAAGATCAAACAAAGATCTTTTGGTTTAGGTGTTAGCATGTACAACCAAGTAACATATCCCTCTGATACCAATTTAAAGTGATACCTCAGATACTAATGGAATGTGAGGGATTGATCTAACTAACTCTAGAGGGGGATAAATAGAGTATTTTAAAAACTGTAAGTTATTTTTACATCAGATTAAAATAGGTGATACTTATAAATCTAAGAAAAGAAATATCACAGTACAACAAATAAAAAGTAGAGCACAATGAGACGACACAAGGAAATTTATAGTGGTTCCCCAATAAACCTAGGTACATCCACTATTCTACAACTCTGGTAGGAATCCACTACAGATTTTTGATTAGGTGCCTTGCCACTACAGGTTTTTGTTCAGCTGCCTTGTCACCACAGGTTTTTGTTCAGGTGCCCTATCACTAAAGGTTTTGATCAGGTGCCCTGTCATCACAAGATTTATTTTCTAAGGGAGATCTAGCAACCCTTTGAGCTTTTGATCAGGTGCCAAAAAACCAAACCAAGACTTTTGATCAGGAGACTTGAGAATCAAAAGTTTTAACTTTTGAAGGGAGTTATAACCCTGTACACAGTGAAAGAAAATAAAATATGTTGTCTTCTCGGTATCAATCCTCTGAGAAGACTAGTGGATTAGTTGATGTTGTTAAAGCTCCCCCTGAGTTATAGAAATATGGCTAGGAGAGGAAACTTTACTTCAGGGTGTAGGCCTTCAAAGATGAACACTTCATCTTCCAGTAAATGATTCTGAGAGAATGAGCTTTTGAACTCAAATTGAATATTGTGTTGCTAGAAAAAAAGCTTGAAGAGAAAAATGATGAACAAGAAGTTTCTTTGTCTCTGTTTCTTGTTCTCTTTCTTCTTCTTATGATTGATAATTATTCCTAGCAATCTTCTAAAAAATTCTTTATATATTGATTGCTGATTTGAATTTCAAATTTCTTGAAATCCTCTGCATATTTTCTGGGAATTGGAACGGATGTTTTTGTCTTCAATGTATTTCCCCAACTGTCCCGGTAAATATAGTAGAGTAATAACTCTGTGAAATTCCTAATTAATGCTACCAGAAACGGATATATTCATAATAATATTGAGCATTAATTAACAGAGTATTACTGTCTTAATATCTGAAATTATACTGCTTTAGTCGATCTGAGAAACTGAGAAATTTAGTCGAATAGAAGCTGGAAGGAGTTAATCAAACTCAGTAAAGTTTTCGTTGACCTAAGCTCCAAGTTCGTCGAACTGATAATTCTCCTTCATCGAGCTGAGCTCCAAGATCGTCGAATAGAAAATATACTTGCCAATCTGAGCTCCAAGTTCGTCGAGCTGAGAAGGCACTTCATCGAGCTAAGATTCTGATATAAGCTCAAAGTTCATCGTTCTCAGCTGGACTTTTATCGAGCTAAACTCAGAGAAGAAACTCTGAGTTCATCGATCTGAGATCGACGATCGTCGAGCTGTGTTCAACTATCGTCGAATGACTTTTCTGCAATCTTCAAAACTGCTTTGTCTCTTAAGTCTTGAGTCTCTAAAGTCTTCTAAAGGTAGGTTTCAGTAATCTAACCTTATGTGATTGACCTTAACCCTGGAACTAACTTATGAACCTTGACTATATATGGTGGGTCATAAATCCTAATAGTGAACCTAGCCCAAATCACAAGTAGGGTTCCAATAGTCTTGGACCTCCTTCACATGCACCTTCCCATGGTGGTCGTGGAATACCAGGGCAACGTTTTAAAGGTTCCCCTCGCACAGCCGATGATTCTAATGTGGTGTACTTCCATTATGGCCATCCCTATCACAAAGCCAATAATTACTTTTCCCCAGATTCGATAGTCTCCAATCAGGTTCAATCCTTTGTCGCCATAAACTTAACTGACCAGGTTGATCACACATGGTACCCTGATACTAGAGCAAAAAACCATATGATAGCTGACACTACACAAATTAAAGGTGTGACCCCATACTATGGGCTTGATTCAGTAATGGTCGGAAATGGGACTGGTTGACATATTCTTCATGTGGCTAATGTATCCATTCCACGCACATCAGTTCATCTAGACCGTGTTCTTATTATTCTGTACTTAAAAAAGAACTTATTATATGTCTCTCAGTATACTCGCAATAATGATTGATGTTTTATTTTATATCCATGGGGATTCCTCATCAAGAACTTGAAGATAGGTCAGACAGTGCTGGAAGGAACTAGGCAAGGAGGACTCTATCCCATAAGCATGGGGACATCATCATCTACAGTCAGCCTCTTCACCAATAAGACCGATGGGGAAACTTGGCATGCTAATCTGAGACATCCATCATTTTATTTAATTAAATCTTTGTACCCATTGTTAAACATTAGTTCTTCGGTTAATAAAATTTTTTTCTACAGTTGTCAATTGGGCAAAGCGTCCAGATTGTCATTTACTCATCATGGGTCTTACTCTACTCAACCCATTCATACTCTTCACAGTGATGTATGGGGCCCAGCATGACGTAGGCCCCGTCCTAAAAGATCCTACACGGACGGCGTGACGACGACTCTCGCAACTCTTAACGCTCTCTAACCCGCACACTATGAAAACGCAGCCGACACAATGATTTTATTTAATTTCTCGCGCTAACATACGGATAGCCGATCCGCAAAGGAACGGAGAATGGTTATAGGCCAAAATCCTTTTTCGGATAAAGGGAATAATATTGATTCCGACGAGCTTGGAGTTGTACCAAAATAGATGCACCAAGAAAAATTCACAAATTCGGAAAATGGTAGGATCTATCCCAACTAAAACAAGAAGCGAGGATCGCCACTCCTCTCGAAAGATCTTCGGAAAACTAAATGAAAACGACAAACTATTAAAAGTAACACCGCAAAAATTAACGATTCAAATTCCACGCAAAAATCGTCCACCACAAGAACTAACTAAGAAAATAAATCTCTTGAGTAGATAGTTTTGTTACCCCGCTCAGAAAAGTAGATCCGAGATGTTTGGATCCACAAGAGACAATCGCTTTCCTTGGACGCGGCGGGAGATGCACCAAGGATGAAGAACTCGTTCGTCTTTCCCGCTTCTCGCCGTAGAAGTTCGCCGTTGGACTCTTTCTTCCTTGCACTTGACTCCTCAAATCAAAGGAGGCCGAAAATTAATAGGTGGAGAAAGGCATGTTGGTGGAGGTATTGAAGGAGGGAAAGAGAGGAGGAGAGGGAGGAGAAGGGCGGCCGAGATCTAGGGTGGAGGGTGGCGGCCGAGTGGATGAAGCAGAGAGATCCCTAAGGGGGGAGGCGACAATAAAGAGAGGAGAGGAGAGAATTAGGTTTAGGGATTTTGGGTTCTCAATTCATTCATAAAACTAAATGGAAAATACAATATTCATGGCCTTTTATAAGGCTTACATCAAAAAAAGCTATGAGCAGCCCAAAAATAGTTGCTAAACGCACACCAACATGAAAAATGTCAAAAATTAAACATTAGCTCATAAACTAGCAAACTAAAATTAATATTAATAATAAGCCTTTTTGCGTTTGCGAAGATTGTAACCATGGCCGCTGCGGCGCCGCAAATCCTTGGCCGGTGGATCAACATCTTCATCTTCCACCAATATCCCACGATCACCATGAACATCCAGTGCACCAACATCGTCATCTTTACCACCAATTAGGCCGTCATGATGGCCGTCGCCATCAATCCTCCCCCGCTCAAAAGTACTCATCACCGAGGAGTGGGCGGAAAGTAACGGCGCAAGAGATCCACATCTAGAAGGTCCACCTGTGCAGTAGAGAGCCAAGAGTCGTCTGAAGCAGGACGACTACGCCACTGGATCAAAAACCTGTGAATGTCACCGTCGGGAGTAGGAAACACCGCATCCTGTAAAATCCTGTCAGGCAAGAAATCGGTCTGGGGGAACCTTGGAAATGCGTTAGGCGAAAAAGAAAAACAAGTTGCATCATCAGTAGGCAACATACCTCCTGGTGAATCTGAAGGAGAGAGCGATATAGAAACAATCTCACCCCCCACCCCATTTGACGATATAGTGGAAATATTAAACGGAGAGACAGAAAGTTCAGGTGGTGGAGCGACATAAAGAGTTAAATACGAAATGTTAAAAATAGGAGAGATTCCCCAATCAGCGGGTAACTTTAATAAATATGCATTTTCGCCTAGCTTCTTCAAAAACCGAAAAGGACTGGCTCTCTTATTCGCTAATTTCTTTATGGTGCCCGAAGGCAGCCGTTCAAGGATAAGTCGAACCATTACAAAATCTCCAATATTCAAGGAGACTGCTCGCCTATGTATATTATCATTCGATTGATAAATATCATATTGTTGAGCTAACGTCTTGCCAATGTGCTCATGGAGAGCGTGAACGTGTGAGGCGAAGTCCTGTGCAAATTGACTAGATTTAAAAGATGGAGGTAACAGAATCAAGTCAAGAGGCACGGGTGCCTTATATCCATGCACTATCTCATTCGGAGAGAAACGGGTGGACCTATTCTTAGAATTATTGTACGCTAATTGAGCATGCGGAAGAATAAGGTTCCACATACCCTTATGATCACCCACTAAACAACGAAGCAAATCTCCCAAGCTACGGTTAACTACTTCCGTTTGCCCATCTGTTTGGGGATGATAGGACGACGAGAATATAATTTTAGTACCCAAGAGCTTCCAAAGTGTTTTCCAGAAATAACTAGTAAATTTAACGTCCCTATCACTCACTATCATTTTGGGGACGCCCCAATGTGCCACGACTTCTTTGAAATACAATTTTGTGACATGTGAAGCATCGTTAGTGTTATGACACGTAATAAAATAGGCCATTTTGGAGAAACGGTCCACGACGACCAGAATGGAATCATGTCGCCTAAAAGTCAGAGGTAGGCCCAATATAAAGTCCATGCTAACGTCCAGCCATGTTGCAGACGGGATCGGAAGGGGTGTGTAAAGACCCGCGTTGGTCTTGTTACCCTTTGCCAATTGACATACGCGACAACTCCCTACGATTTTATTGACCATTGGTTTGAGGCCCGACAAAAAGAATTTGTCCTCTACAAGTACTATCGTGAAAGATATGGTACCTAAACACCTAGAGGGGGGGGGGGTGAATAGGTGACCTAATCCTTTTCTAACTTTGTTGGCAGCCAAACAGTTATATCACAGATTTCTAACTACTTTTGCACAGCAAACAGCAATAACAAAACATACACAGCTAATCCACAGCACAATCACAGCACAGCACACAGTGTTTTATAGTGGTTCCCCAAGATATGGGTACATCCACTTTCCCCCTTCGCCTATCTAGCAGTGTACTAGATTCGGCCAAACTTCTCCACTGTCTCAGAACCCAAATTGGTTCCTACCTCAGGCCCAAAGCCTTACAACTCAGCTTTATCCCAAAGCCTACACTCAGCCAATCAAGGCCTACACTCAGCCAACCAAGGCCTACACTCAGCCAACCAAGGCCTACACTCAGCCAACAAGGCCTACACTTAGAGATCTCAATCTCCTACACTCAGGCTCACAAGCCCTACCCTCAGCCTTTATAAATATAGGCTTACAATTCACTCAGATCCAAAGGATCCTACAAGTTAAAATGTATTACAAATAATAACTCTACAACTCAGAATTAAAGGAGGGGAGTTGAGAGATTCTTGATGAGTTCTTGGAAGAACTCAGCTGGATTCACCCTGACTTAGCTTTCTTCAGAGCTTCTTGAGTAGAACTGAATAATACTGAATTCTCCTGCAGTAGTTCCTTGACCTCTGCTACTTAAGATCCAGAATTGAATCTGAATCCTTCTTCTCAGCCTAGTTCCAGAGGCTGATTTCTTGGAAGGAGCCCTATCTCTCCAACTTCTTAGATCTGCACTTGGACTGCAAGATCTTCTTGTGTTGATACTCTTGGTACCACTTCAATAATTTGTTTTTCAACAAACTAAACTTTTGAACAACAATCTGATCTAGTTGATCTTCAACCATCTTTCTTTAAACTGTAGGTGCCTATTTATAGGCCTTCTTCATGGTAACCGGCTGATCCGGTCCATAACTGACTTCTGATATCTCTGACAGGTGCTGTAGACCGGCTGGAACGGCAGCTGTCAAGTCATCCAGTCATTTCTTGAAAATCTCTAACTGTCTGTAAGTGTCGAGACTTTCTGTCTTTAAGTGTCGACACTTATAGACCAAGTGTCGACACAAGTTGTGTAAGTGTCGACACAAGACTACAAGGTGTCGACACAACTCCTTGTCTGTCTCGATACAGATTTCTTCTTCATGTGTCGACACTGAAATTGAGTGTCGACACAAGTACTTGTTCTTCTAGCGTTTGCTGAATTCTTCTAAGTGTCGACACATCTCCTTTGTGTCGACATAACTCCTTGTGTTGAATCTGTTAAGTGTCGACACTGCTTCTTGGTGTCGACATAAGTCTTCAATGTTGATTCTTGCTGAGTGTCGACACAGCTCCTTGTGTCCACACACCTTCTTCTTGTTTAGACTTCAGCTGAGTGTCGACACATTCCCATAGTGTCGACACTTGTACTTAGAATAATTTGTTGTTCTTTGTGTTCTTTGCTAAGTGTCGACACAGCTTCATGTGTCGACACTTTCTTCCAGTGTTGAATCTTCAGCTGTGTGTCGACACATTGTTCTGGGTATCGACACATACTTCAAATGCTGACTCTTCTATTGAGTGTTGACACATTGTGCTGGGTGTCGACACTTACTTCAAGTGCTGACTCTTCTGCATAGTGTCGACACATTGTGTTGAGTGTCGACACTTGTACTTAGACTCTGCAGACTTTTGCTGAGTGTCGACACAGCTCCAAGTGTTGACACTTTCTGGTGTAGACACAGCTTCACTGGGTGTCGACACAGCTCCTTGTGTCGACACTTTCTGTCTGCTGTCGACTGTGCATCCCAGGTGTCGACATAATGACTCCAAGTGTCGACACTGCTTGTCTGGATGTCGACACAAGTCTTCTTAAGTGTCGACACTTTCCCTCTGGGTGTCGACACATGGACTTAGAAACTTTTTGCTTCAGTCCAGTACTTTCTTAATCTGCACAAGTAACTCAAACATACATCAAATACATTATGATGTATATCATTGAGTTGGGTGAGGCTTCTTCAAATCAGGTACATTTGACCAATGTACCCAACAATCTCCCCCTATTTGGAGAAGTCATAACCCTTAGTCAATGATATACACCATCCATAATTAAAATTAAAAAATGATGTATAGCAGATTATATTCAGCAGGGTAAACATAAACATGTAGAAATTCACACATGTATACACATTCATCATTGCAGAACAATCAAGAAATAGACACATTTACAGAACAATCATGAAATATATTTATCATATATTGTTCTAACATTGTTCCTTATACATTTTCAGCAGTTTACAAAAATGTTTAACATTAAAAAGATTGCAACATAATCTTCAGGTAAAATCTTAATCTATTTCTGATCAGGTTCCTTGATAACTATTCCCTTGCCAGCTTGAACTTGAGCTTTGACAGGGGCATCAACAGTTGCAGCATCAGCAGGCTTCTTGCCTTTTAAGTCCTTCTTCTTCAGCTCTTCTGCTTTGATTTTCTAACTCTCAAAATAGTGGTATGGCTTAGGAAAGTACTTGCTAGGCTCCACTGCAGTAGGAGGTAGCTTTCCCATCTTTGCCTTCCTTCTTTCTCTAATACTCTTGTATAGCTGCAGAAATAGGTTGAACAACCTTTTCCAGAACAACATTTGACTTTCCTGTAGTTGGGCTATACATCTGGTGAATATCAGCTTGCACCATGTCAAAATCTGGTGGAGGATATATGACCTGAGCTACCTCTAGTTGCTCACCTCCAAGATATGCACTTTGAATCCCAGATTCAGCAATATTATCATCATCACAGAGTGGAGGATAGCCCAGTGTAGCTCTGATGGAGTTAGATATCCATTTGGCATGGTTAGAGCTAGCTTTGACTAATACTCTCTCCCCCTTTATGACTTCTCTGGCCATATGATCTCTGACATCATCCTTTTGAAATCTTATTTGACTGTCCAAATATCTGATTCCCTCTTTAAAGAATGGTTTTAGCTTTTGCAGTTGTTCAGAGATAGCTTTCTGAGAATCTTGAATGGCAGTCTTGACAGCAGTAATCTCAGCTTGGAATACTTTATCAAAGTCAGCCTTAACTGCAGCAGCAGCAGATGTAGAAGGTTCAGCAGTTTTATTCTTCAATTCAGTGACTATAGCATTGTGAGATTGTGTGAGATTGTCATTCATTCTTAACTAATTTTCAAGTACATATCCTTGTTTCAATACTATATCATCTACTTGGGCTTTGATCTTCTCCTGGTGTGTTGCTAGATAGACCACTGCATTCCCACCCTTGTGGAAGCAGTCAGTCATCTCCTTCTTATTCAGGTTCATCTCAAACCTTATTGACTTTATATCTTGAGCAAGATCAAACTGTAATGACTTCTGTCCTTCATCTACATACTTCTCTATGGCCTGCCTTTGCTCATCCAATTTTATCTGTAGGGCAACCATTAAAGCACTATAATCAGCAGTTGGAGCTTGCTGAAATATAGGCTGTGGGGCAATGGATTGCAAAGCTTTCTTATAACTCTGGCTTCTCCTCTTGAAGACATAGAGTTTTTTCTTCTTGACCCTAGCACTCTCCACATCTTCAGAGGCAGAAGTGCTGGCAATATCAACCCTGTCCTTAGGACTTTGAGGCTTCTCAGTTTGCACATCAGGTGCTTTCTCAGTTTCCAGCCTAATAGGCTCTTCCAGATCTTGTACTTGCTCCCCCTCAGCAGCAGCAGTCTCTTCTTCAGCAGCATCAATTTCTTTGTCAAAATCTGCTTGATCCAGATTTAGGAACAAGTCTTCCATTGTGAATTCTTGTGATGAAGGAGCTGGAGAAGTTCTTGGTTCTTCAACCACAGGATCAGGAATTACTTCAACAGCAGATGTGTCCTCTCTAACAACATCTGGAACTTGACTAGGCAGCTGTGTTTGCTGAGGAATATTAGACAAATCAGCATCTTCTATAAGATATTCTAAAGTTTTTAGGTCAGTGAGTACCTCTTGGATGATGATGGTGGCTTGCTCACTGTCCAGTGTAGATGGTTCTTCTACTACTAGAGGCTCCCCCTGGCTTTGATCCCTGGTGATGGGGCTAGCTGGAGGCAGCTCCCCCTGGATCTCTGCATCAGCTGGAGGAGCAGGAGTCTTTTCAGCAGGCTCTCCCTCATGATCATCTGGAGTGAAGACAACCTGTTCTTCACTATCAGAATCACTAGTGGACTCTTGTACCACTTGTACAGTCTTTCTCTTCTTCTTTGGAGGAATTTCTTTTTCAGATGCTGGCTTCTCAGGGGTTGACAATTCCTTGGACAACACCCTGTCCCATCTAGAAAAGATCCTTAGATCCATCTTCCTCATATGATTTATCTTGCTGCCTGCAGCAGTATTCATTACCTCTGGTATGGTACCAGCTAGGTAGAGACTAATGATCCTGCCCAGATTGGGCTTCTTCAAGCTCTCCTTGATCTTGTCAAAAACCACTATTGACCAGTCTGTTTTCAGAGTGAATATGATTCTAGTCATAATTCCAAACATATAGGCAGACACTCTGTCATGCCCTCCAGTCTTGCTGAGTAAGACTTTTCCTACAATTTCAGACATGAACTTTCCTTGGTTATTCATGCCTTTTCTGTTGAATACAGATCTTATCTTCATCTTAGGATCAAGACCACACCAGGTAAGAGCTTCCCTGGTCTTTGAAGCAGTCACCTCTTCTTCATCTTGAATTTTTGGTAGCTGAAGTACCTTCCTCAGACTCTTAGGTGAAACCTTAATCTTAGTTCCATGAACTCTGGATTTGATTCTGAATCCAGATTCATCTACGGCAGCTCCATTAAGAAATTCAAGTACTTCCTTCTTCCAAATCCTTGTAGGTTCAGACAAAAGATATTCTGGTCCAGAATCGGTGACTAGGGTTACTACAGCCTGAATTTCTGCATCTGCTTCGTCGAACGCGCCGCGCACTAGCTCATAGCCCTCGATAACGTTCTCCTCAAGCTTAGGAGCCATTAGGGTTTGGAGAATCTGTCTTTAGAAAAGAGAGGTGTCGACACTGTAGTTTTGGTCTCGAAACATTTAAAGCGTGTCGACAAACAAAGACAGAACCCTATTTATACCTGTCTAATTTTGAAGATGAACAGGCGGGACAGCTATCTTAAGATGTGTCGACACTGACAATAAGTGTCGACACTGACTTATAATGTCTCGACACATACGTGTCGACACAAGTGTAGTCAACAGATTTTATGTGCCGACACTTGGTTATGTGTCGACACAACATAACTCGACACATTGTCGAGACTTTACTTAGAAAATTCTGAGTAAAACATAAGTGTCGACACCACATTGGATGTGTCGACTCCTACTAGACATGTGTCGACACTAACATTCTGAAGTGTTGACACCAACATCCTAGATGTGTCGACACCTTTTTCCTGAAGTGTCGACACCACTATTCTGTGTCGACATAGACTTGTCTATGTGTCGACACCTTTTTACTTAGCCAATTTTAATTTTGTAAACTTATTCTAAGTTTATCATTCCTAGTTCAATTTTGAATCTATTGAACTTATCTTCTTCTAGGGGCTTAGTAAACATATCAGCTATCTGATTATCTGTATTAACATATTCAAGTAAAATATCTTCTCTTTCTACATGCTCCCTAAGAAAGTGATATTTAATTTCAATATGTTTAGTTCTACTATGAGACACAGGGTTATTAGCTATTGAAATAGCACTTGTAGAATCACAGAAAAGTGGTGTTCTACTTACCTGAAATCCATAGTCCTCTAGCTGATGTTGAATCCACAGAAGTTGAGCACAGCAACTTCCTGCAGCCACATACTCTGACTCAGCTGTGGAGATAGCCACACTGGTTTGCTTCTTGCTACTCCATGAAATTAGTCTCCCACCTAGGAATTGACAGGTTCCAGTAGTACTCTTTCTATCCTCTTTGCATCCTGCAAAGTCTGCATCTGAATAACCTGTTAGATCAAAATCTCCATTCCTAGGGTACCAGAGGCCTAGATAGGGAGTGCCCTTTAGATATCTCAATATTCTTTTGACTGCAGTCAAATGAGACTCTTTAGGGCAGGCTTGATACCTTGCACAAACACATGTAGCATACATGATGTCTGGTCTACTAGCAGTCAAGTATAATAGGGAGCCAACTATCCCTCTATACAAGGTTTCATCTACAGGTTTCCCTGCATCATCATTGCTAAGAGACATACTTGACCCCATAGGAGTCTTCATGGTGCTGGATGAATCCATACCATACTTCCTTATGAGTTCTAGGGTGAACTTTGACTGACAAATGGACAAACCACTCTCAGTCTGTTTAACTTGGAGACCCAAGAAAAACTTCAGCTCTCCCATACTACTCATCTCAAACTGACCTTGCATAAGTTTTGCAAACTTTTTGCAAAGGCTGCTTTCAGTAGACCCAAATATAATGTCATCTACATATATTTGGACTAGTATGACTTTACCTTTAGATTCCCTAAGGAATAGAGTCTTATCTATTTTCCCCCTTGAGAACTTGTTCTCAATGAGAAAACTAGATAAGGTTTCATACCAAGCCCTAGGGGCTTGCTTTAACCCATATAAAGCTTTCCTAAGTCTATAGACATAATGAGGTAGAGTTGGATCAACAAAACCTGAAGGCTGCTCCACATAGACTTCTTCTTTCAAATTACCATTTAGGAATGCTGACTTGACATCCATTTGGTATACCTTGAATCCTTGATAGGTTGCATAGGCCAAGAACATTCTTATGCCTTCCAGTCTGGCTACTGGAGCAAAGGTTTGATCAAAGTCAATACCTTCTTCTTGCCTATATCCTTTAGCAACCAGTCTAGCTTTATTCTTAATGATGACCCCTTGTTCATCCATCTTATTCCTGTAGATCCACTTAACTCCTATTACATTGTGGTCTTTAGGTTTAGGAACCAATTCCCAGACCTTGCACCTCTTGAACTGATTAAGCTCTTCTTGCATTGCTTCAGTCCATTGTGGATCTTGTATTGCTTCTTCAAACTTCTTAGGTTCAACTTGTGACAGAAAGCTGGAATAGATTGCAGCATTCTGATTTCTGCTCCTTGTTTGAACTCCTTGTCTTGGATCTCCAATAATCAGCTCTACTGGATGATCTCTAAGATGCATGTGGGCTGGAGGCATCCTCACTTTAGGTTGAACCACTTCAGCATCTGCATCATGCTGTATTCCTTGGATTTCTTCAGCATTTGGCACATGTAGTTCTCCCCCTGGACAACAGCTACTGTCTTCTACTTGCTGTCTTGCAGCAGGCACCTCTTCTATAGTAAGCTTGTCCATTGTCTTTGTCAGACCTGTGGGGCTGCATACACTACTAGACAACTCATTATTAATAAGTTTTGTTTCATCAAAAACTACATGCACTGATTCTTCTACAACTTGTGTAGTCAAGTTGTAGACTCTATAAGCCTTACTATTATTGTTGTACCCAACAAAAATTCCCTCTTGGGACTTCGCAGCAAACTTAGTTAAGTAAGACTTCTCATTGTTAAGTATGAAGCATTTACAACCAAAGATCCTAAAATAGGATAGGTTTGGTTTCCTGCCTTTCACTACTTCATAGGGGGTCTTGTTAAGCCTTTTAGTGATGGTAGCCCTATTTATAACATGGCATGCAGTGTTAACTGCTTCAGCCCAGAAATACTCTGGCAGTGATGTATCACTCAATAGGGTTCTACCAGCCTCTATCAAGGTTCTATTCTTCCTCTCAGCAATGCCATTTTGCTGAGGTGTTCTAGGTGAAGAGAATTCTTGACATATCCCAAAGTCTTCACACAGTTTTGTCATGCAATCAGACTGAAATTCAGTACCATGGTCACTTCTAATTTTGACCACTGTACTATTTAGTTCATTCTGAATTTGCTTGACAAAGCTATAGAAGACACTAGGTGTTTCAGATTTCTGTCTTAAGAAGAACACCCAGGAAAACCTTGAGTAGTCATCTACAACTACAAAGGTATAGACCTTCCTACCTAAGCTGTGAACTGGCATTGGACCAAAAAGTTCCAAATGCAAGAGGTGCAAACACCTCACAGCATCTTTGTTTTTTATGCTTTTAAAGGTGGATTTAGTCTGCTTGCCCTTTTGACAAGCTGAGCAAATACCACCTTTGACACACTTAACTTGAGGACCATTCCTCACTAACTCTTTGCTAAAGAGTTTGCTAATAGTCTTGTAGTTAAGATGGGCTAGCCTCTTATGCCATTTGACACAATGAGAGACTGTCTCATCAGCTACAAGACAAACTGGAGAACCATTGTTCTCAATCATAATGTCTAGGCAGTAGACATTCCTCTTCCTATAACCTGTCAAAATGATCTCTTGATCACTTGACCTCTTGATATGACAACCATTTTTAACAAATGAGATGTCATACCCTACATCACTTAATTGACTTATACTTATTAGGTTGTGTTTCAACCCTTTAACATAAGCCACTTGAGTAATGGTAACCAAGTTTGTAGAAATGTTACCAAACCCTTTGATGATTCCTTTTTCAGAACCACCAAAGGTAACCTTTGGACCATCTTTTACTGGAATGTAGTCCTTTAGTAATCTTCTTGTTCCAGTCATGTGTCTGGAACATCCACTGTCCAAGTACCATGTTGGGGTATGGCCACTTGGACTCACCTGCAAAACAGATTTAATGAACCTTAGAACCCAAAGAAGTCTTGAGTCCTTGGTACATGTTAGTCTGCAATCTGACAAAACTACCTACTGGCTTTCCACCATGTAGCTTGCTACTCACCTTGGCACTGACATTGTGCCAACAGTCCACTGCAAAATGGCCAATTTTGCCACAGCACCAACATTCAAACTTGTTGTACCTTTGCTTAGGTACAGCCTTTGCTGTATTATCTACAGCAGTCTTGTTGAATGCTGGGGCTTTGCCCTTGGACTTAGACTTGGACTGCTCAGTCCTTGCAGGTCTAATAAAGCCCAGTCCAGCCTTGCCTTTTTGATGAACAAATTCATCAATTAAAGGTAACACTGACTTAGGTTTAGAAAACCTAGCAACTAAGTCCTTCTCCTTCTGAAGATTGATCTCCAGACTCTTAATTTGATCATTCTTAAATGATATAGTACCCATCTGAATCACTGTTATGTGTTTCAGCCTAGCTATCTCATTCAACTTTTGATCAAACTGCTTCTCAAAATCTGTTGCACCAGCTTTAAGTTCAGCAATTTCCTTTGCCTGACTTTTGACTAGGGATTTGCTTTTCTTGTAAGCTTGCAACAGCACCTTATATTCATCTATAAGTTGATGAATATCATCCTCAGACTCAGATACGCTTTCATCACTTGATGAAGATGAATCTGATTCTGAACTAGAACAAGAAACTGAATTTAAATTTGAACTTTGTACCTGACTGGGTCCTGGCTGCTCCAGGATTTTGGCACTGTCTGTCAAAGCCATTAGTCCTTGGCATTGACTGTCTTCTTGTTCATAAATAGACTTCATGATCTGCATGAATTCTTCCTCTTCTTCTCCAGCAAACAGCCCTATGTAGGCTTCAGCCTCAGACTCAGTTTCTGAAGAAGAAATGTCTGATAGAGTCTTCTCCTTCTTGGCAATAAAAGACTTCTCTTTCTTGCCTTTGAAGTGAGCCTTTTTCCTGTGACCAGATTCCTTTCTCTTCTCTGGACAATCTGCAATAACATGGCCCTGTCTATTGTAGCAGTAGCATACTATCTTAGATCCAGTTGCCTTGCTTGACTTTGTCCTCTTTCTGTCTTTCTTTGAAGGCTTTTTCTCCTGATAAAAGACTTCCTTTCCCTTTGAAGAAGAAGGTCTTGACCTCCACTGTTTCTTCTTCAAGAATTTCTGAAAGTGCCTAGTGAAGGCAGCAAAGTCTTCATCACTTTCACTGCTCTCACTCTTTGTGCTAACTGACTCATCAGACTCTGAATCAACTACCTCTGGAGGTGGAGTTGATGACTTATTCCTGCACTTTTTGGGAACTTCTGTCTTGAAAGCAACTGATCTTTCCTTGTGTTCAATCCTTGTTGATTTCTCCTCCTCTTTCCTCACTATCAACTGCATCTCATATGACAATAACTTGCCAAACAGTGTAGGAGGAGGAATTTCCCCCAACTTAGCCATTTCTCTTATGGCACAGATCTTTGTGTCCCAATCTTTGGTTAGGGACCTTAAGAACTTATCATTTAGTTCATAGTTACTGAACTCTCTTCCATAAGACATGAGTTCATTAACTATTCTGTAGAACTTCTTGTAGCACTCAGTTATGCTTTCACCTTTACCTTGTCTAAAGCTCTCATACTCCTAATTTAGCAAGGATTTTCTATCTTGCCTGACTTCTTCAGATCCTTCCATATACACTATAAGAGTGTCCCACATCTCTTTAGCTGTCTTACAGTGTATAAGATTCTGAAAAGTTGCATCATCTATGGCACTTATAATAATGTTTTGTGCCCTCCTGTCCATTGTAGCTAGGACAATCTCATCCTTAGTCATCTCAGAGAAGTCCTTTGGAGTTCTCTGATTTGCATCCAAAACTTAAATCTTCATTGGCACATAAGGACCTTCCTTTACTGTGATGTAGATTCTAGGGTCAGAGGCTTCCATAAATAGCCTTACCCTTTCTTTCCAGATCCCAAAGATCTCTTTCCTGCATATGGGTAATTTCATGGAACCCAATTCCTTGTGATTCTCAGAAGAACCCATGTTTCTTGATTTTCTTGAATTTCTTGAAACTGTGTACACTTATACTGAATCTGCCAAACAGGATCTCCTCAGACTGTTAGTCCTTTTTGAGTAACCTGGCTCTGATACCACTTGAAAGATATGGTACCTAAACACCTAGAGGGGGGGGTGAATAGGTGACCTAATTCTTTTCTAACTTTGTTGGCAGCCAAACAGTTATATCACAGATTTCTAACTACTTTTGCACAGCAAACAACAATAACAAAACATACACAGCTAATCCACAGCACAATCACAGCACAGCACACAGTATTTTATAGTGGTTCCCCAAGATATGGGTACATCCACTTTCCCCCTTCGCCTATCTAGCAGTGTACTAGATTCGGCCAAACTTCTCCACTGTCTCAGAACCCAAATTGGTTCCTACCTCAGGCCCAAAGCCTTACAACTCAGCTTTATCCCAAAGCCTACACTCAGCCAATCAAGGCCTACACTCAGCCAACCAAGGCCTACACTCAGCCAACCAAGGCCTACACTCAGCCAACAAGGCCTACACTCAGAGATCTCAATCTCCTACACTCAGGCTCACAAGCCCTACCCTCAGCCTTTATAAATATAGGCTTACAATTTGTGGAAACCACCCGTCACCACACATCTTACCAAAACCCCGAGGTGATGGTAAGGGGGGACGGGGGTACATAAACACCAAGGACCACCCGCTGTAGGCAATGTGGGACTAATCCATCCACGGGATGGCGGGGATATTCCGCCACACAGGGGGCCCACCGGGGTCAACACCCAGACCTGGAACGCGATGGGGAAGCCCAAATATGCGGTCCCACACACACCCAAACCCGCTGGACCTTGGTTCTCAACACACCCCCGCAGCGGGATGCCTCTGATACCATGTGGTTCTCAACACAATTCACTCAGATCCAAAGGATCCTACAAGTTAAAATGTATTACAAATAATAACTCTACAACTCAGAATTAAAGGAGGGGAGTTGAGAGATTCTTGATGAGTTCTTGGAAGAACTCAGCTGGATTCACCCTGACTTAGCTTTCTTCAAAGCTTCTTGAGTAGAACTGAATAAGACTGAATCCTCCTGCAGTAGTTCCTTGACCTCTGCTACTTAAGATATAGAATTGAATCTGAATCCTTCTTCTCAGCCTAGTTCCAGAGGCTGATTTCTTGGAAGGAGCCCTCTCTCTCCAACTTCTTAGATCTGCACTTGGACTGCAAGATTTTCTTGTGTTGATACTCTTGGTACCACTTCAATAATTTGTTTTTCAACAAACTAAACTTTTGAACAACAATCTGATCTAGTTGATCTTCAACCATCTTTCTGTAAACTGTAGGTGCCTATTTATAGGCCTTCTTCATGGTAACCGGCTGATCCGGTCCATAACTGACTTCTGATATCTCTGACAGGTGCTGTAGACCGGCTGGAACGGCAGCTGTCAAGTCATCCAGTCATTTCTTGAAAATCTCTAACTGTCTGTAAGTGTCGAGACTTTCTGTCTTTAAGTGTCGACACTTATAGACCAAGTGTCGACACAAGTTGTGTAAGTGTCGACACAAGACTACAAGGTGTCGACACAACTCCTTGTCTGTCTCGACACAGATTTCTTCTTCATGTGTCGACACTGAAATTGAGTGTCGACACAAGTACTTGTTCTTCTAGCGTTTGCTGAATTCTTCTAAGTGTCGACACATCTCCTTTGTGTCGACATAACTCCTTGTGTTGAATCTGTTAAGTGTCAACACTGCTTCTTGGTGTCGACATAAGTCTTCAATGTTGATTCTTGCTGAGTGTCGACACAGCACCTTGTGTCGACACACCTTCTTCTTGTTGAGACTTCAGCTGAGTGTCGACACATTCCCATAGTGTCGACACTTGTACTTAGAATAATTTGTTGTTCTTTGTGTTCTTTACTAAGTGTCGACACAGCTTCATGTGTCGACACTTTCTTCCAGTGTTAAATCTTCAGCTGTGTGTCGACACATTGTTCTGAGTGTCGACACATACTTCAAATGCTGACTCTTCTATTGAGTGTCGACACATTGTGCTGGGTGTCGACACTTACTTCAAGTGCTGACTCTTCTGCATAGTGTCGACACATTGTGTTGAGTGTCGACACTTGTACTTAGACTCTGCAGACTTTTGCTGAGTGTCGACACAGCTCCAAGTGTCGACGCTTTCTGGTGTAGACACAGCTTCACTGGGTGTCGACACAGCTCCTTGTGTCGACACTTTCTGTCTGCTGTCGACTGTGCATCCCAGGTGTCGACACAATGACTCCAAGTGTCGACACTGCTTGTCTGGATGTCGACACAAGTCTTCTTAAGTGTCGACACTTTCCCTCTGGGTGTCGACACATGGACTTAGAAACTTTTTGCTTCAGTCCAATACTTTCTTAACCTGCACAAGTAACTCAAACATACATCAAATACATTATGATGTATATCATTGAGTTGGGTGAGGCTTCTTCAAATCAGGTACATTTGACCAATGTACCCAACATATTGTTTTGTCTCGACTGAAATGTCCGCCGAGCCCTCCACTATATAACTCCCAAATAATAAAATGACGTAATGATGAGCGGGGAATACATAACTGCAGATGTTTAAATAAATACCCGTCATGGAAGTAGAATGCCGAGATAGTGGACGGGTAATTGTCCTGAGCGGCGAAGTATATATCCTTAAAGTCCGGGCATTGAGCATATTCATCTTTAATTCTTTAAAAGCCTATGACCGTTATATCCATGGTAGATAGTAACAAGGTGACCCGACTAAGAGCGTCTACCACACGATTTAACGTACCCTTAAGGTGCTTGATAATGAAGGTGTACTCCTGCAGGTAGGGGACCCATTTGGCGTGCCGAGGACTGATTTTACATTGGGAGTTTACGAATTTTAGCGCCTCATGGTCAGATAATATCACGAATTCTTTCGAAATTAGATATTGTCGCCAATGCTGGAGACAACGTATTACAGCATAGAACTCGCGATCATAATTGTAATAATTTAACTTTGGACCGGCTAATTTTTCGCTAAAATACCCTAGCGGATGTCCCTCCTGACTTAAAACTTCTCGGATTCCTATCCTCGATGCGTCACAGGATAATTCGAACACCTTATTAAAATCCGGCAACCGGAGTAGCGGGGCTTCAGACATCCGTTCCTTAATCGTTTGAAAGGCACTAGTGGCCGCTTTTGTCGAACTGAAATCACCCTTCTTCATGCATTCAGTGATTGGCGCCATGATACCACCAAAATTTCGAATGAACCTGCGATAAAACTTGGCCAATCCATGGAAACTTCTAACTTCCCGGATATTTTTAGGTTCCGGCCATTCTCTAATAATTTGGAACTTTTTTGGGTCAACATGAATACCTTCGGAACTCACTATGTATACTAGGAATTCCACGGAGGTCACACCAAACGCGCACTTTTTAAGATTAATAAATAATTTTTCTTGGCGCAATGTTGTAAGGATGGTCCTTAGGTGAGTTTCATGATCCATCTGCGAGACGCTAAATACTAATATATCATCGAAATAGACAACTACAAATTTACCAATGTATGGTTTAAATACTTGGGTCATCAATCGTGAGAATTTACTTGGTTGGTAAGCCCCTCTACAAGCACTAACCACTCATAGAGTGCATCCTTAGACTTAAATGCCATTTTCCATTAGTCCCCTTCCCATATCCGTATTTGATGATAACCGCTTTTAAGATTCAATTTTGAGAATATGGCGGCTCCTGATAGCATATCTAATAAATCGTCCAAACGGGGAATGGGAAACCTATATTTGACAGTTATTTTATTTATGGCCCTATAGTCTACACATAATCTCCAAGATTTATCTTTCTTCGGGACCAAAAGGGCAGGGATGGCACACATGCTCTTACTATGGTGGATAAATCCCTTTGCTAGTAAGTCTGAAATCAAGATTTGTAGCTCGTCATGCACGGAGGGATTGAGCCGGTAATGGGCAAGGTTAGGCAAAGAGGAGCCTGGGACGAAATCAATTTCGTGTTGTATATCCCTCATGGGTGGCAACTCAGATGGTAAGTCCACCGGATATACGTCCTTATATTCTTCCAATAACGTTCGCAGGGATAACGACAAATTATCTAAAGAGGGTGAATCTTCCTTAGCATGGAGGCATACTAGCGCATAGATGATGCCATCCAAGAAGGTCTCGCGCTCTAACTCTTTCTTGCTTATTAGGCTAATAGTTTTCTGTTCCGCAGGTACAATTGTGCTTTGGAGGCACTAGACGGATCCTTAGGCGGTGTGGGTTTAAGAATAATGGTCTTACCGTTGAACTTGAACTCATAGGTGTTGGCTCGTCCGAAATGGGTCATGTCATAATCATAAAGCCACGGGCGCCCTAGTAGTACATGACAAACATCCATGGGGATGACGTCGCACCACACCTTATCGATATAGCTTTTCACCGTAAGGGGAACTAAACACCACTTAGATACCGCGATTGATATTTTGTTTACCCATGCTATTTTATACGAATGGGGGTGCGGTTCGGGGACTAAGTGCATACGAGTGACGGTATTTTCCGAAATGACATTCATGCAACTTCGACGGTCTATTATTAATTTGCACCACTTTTCACGGCTTTTAAAATTTAATGAGAAGATGTTCATCCTATTATATTCATCCAACGCAAGCGGTGTGGCTAGAATACACCTCATAACCATAATAAAAGAATCATTTTCGATATCACTCGGCTCGACATCCGATTAACCGCCAGCTTCATAGACGAGCTCGGCAGGCTCAGACGTGGAATCTAAAAGTGCCAGTGGTTTACACCTAGTGGGGCACTCACTAGAGTAGTACCCTTGGATTCTGCACGAATAACATGTGGCATTAGTCTTATTAATTCTTCCTACCGGAACTCTCGTCATTGGGATTTTTGTTGTTCCTAGCGGTAATTACTATGGAGCTTGAGTCAGTCGATCGGAACTTTCCTTTGTCCCGCATGGAGGATGAGGGTGGGGGTCCTAAAATAGATTTTACTTTCTGGAAAGCTCATCCCTTGGACTTGTAGGAATTATGCTTTTCAATACCCAAATCTGCATTAAAGATCATGTTAAGGTCCGTGTGACCATAACGCAAAAGCTTGCATTAGATGTCCGGATTGAGTCCCTTACGAAAACGGGAGAGTGTAACTTCGGGCATTTCTCTAACGTCGCAACGTACCATCATGTCCTTAAGGATACCCATGTAATCCGCTACCGAGCTGCTCCCCTGGCGAAGGGTGGAAAACTCGTCGAACATTTGAGTTCGGTGATACGCGGGGACATATTGGTCAGTCAAAAGCGCTTTCATGGCATTCAACCCAATTGGGGGTAATCCGTTCGCGGTACCT
Organism: Platanthera guangdongensis; assembly: GCA_039583875.1. Taxonomy (NCBI): domain Eukaryota; kingdom Viridiplantae; phylum Streptophyta; class Magnoliopsida; order Asparagales; family Orchidaceae; genus Platanthera; species Platanthera guangdongensis. The sequence continues at coordinate 89,525,139 of CM077155.1, read as the reverse complement.
AATCGTCGCTCTTCATTCAACCAGAACGTTTTGGCCCTACCCAAAAGCTTCATCCGTGCAACTCGCACCTTCTCACCGTCCGTCAGGTTGCGCCATTCAAAATAGCACTCTATCTCCATGATCACTAAAAAACTTTGGGGTTCACCCATACCATCGTATGATGGTGGGTCAATCTTAACGGCTCTAGCTAGATCGAACTCATAAGGGGCTCGAGGCGTATGCTCATCGTCCTGATCCTGAAATTGGTTGTGTCTATCATCGCGTTGGTGGGCGGCCTGGCGTTGGGGACCCGGCCGGTTTATCCCAACGGCGGGATTTCGAGGCGCCGCTTGATTTAGAGCCAACCCTTGTATTAGTTGGGTGAGTGCATCGAACCTAGCGTTAAACTCTTCCCGTAGCTCCGCGATGGTGGCTGGAGTGTGGTCATCATCATGGTGGTCAGCCATACGTGAAGTGGATGGATGATATTCCGTGCCACGCCTAGTGCGCATGAACAACAGAAATTTTGGGGCTTAGTCCAGGTTAATTTTATAATGTTGGAATTTTAAACACTTTAACTGTTGAGCGAGCAAAAAACTTTTTTAGACTTTTATTCTTAGAAAAATATGGGGAATTTCCAGAAATTTTTTTTTTAATTTCCTGCAAAAAATGTTTTATTTTACTAATTGCAGACCAAATTCAGAAATGTCAGAAATTAAACATTAGCTCATAAACTAGAAAACTAAAATTAATATTAATAATAAGCCTTTTTGCGTTGGCGAAGATTGTAGTCATGGCCGCTGCGACGCTGCAAATCCTTGGCCGGTGGATCAACATCTTCATCTTCCGCTAATATCCCGCAATCACCATGAACGCCCAGTGCGCCAACGTCGTCATCTTTACCACCAATTAGGCCGTCATGATGGCCGTCGCCATTACAGCACCTGCCTCATCTATTGATGGTTTTGGTTTTTATCTCATAATCGTTGATGAATGTTCGGAGTTTTCGTAGTATTTTTCGCTTCGTCGCAAATCTGAAGTTGGACTTCTCTTCATACAGTTCATTAAGCTCATGGAAAAGCAAGTCGATAAGAAAGTCAAATTTGTCCAAACAGATGGTGCTGGGGAGTTTATGAGTTATACTCTTCAAAACTTCTTCTTATCCCATGGTATTTCTCACCTTATTGTAAAATTTTCTCATAGCGGTCAGCAAGGTAGCCTAAAGCCAAATTAATATTCTCAGAACTACCCAGTTCACAATTTGATCATGCGGAAGCCCAAGGAGTAAGTTTAACACCAACCACAAATGGAAGAACAAACAGGTCTTATATACATTCACACTTCTTTACAAGGCGAGGTATAAGTAGCGAGACATGATCTCGCTAGTACACAAGCTACAAACAGAAAGTACAAAAGAAGCCAGGCGGACAGCACTGGAGACCGCCGAGACCGACGATTCCGCCAAGGTTGCCGAAGCCGCCCGAGCTACAACTGCTACAAGCCGAATAGTACACGGAGTCCGCCGAGACCGCAAGGTCAAGCGGACACACCGTTATTCGCTGCCTGCTGATGAACTAAGGAACAGACCGCCTACCCGCCTGAGACCGGCGGACAGGTTATTGGAACTTGAACAAGCTGAAGCAGAAAACTAACAAGCCGCCGAAGCGACCAGCTGAGACCGCAGAGACTGCACACTTCAATGCCCAACGCCTGGCTCCTTGAAGCTAGCCGCGCGACTTGCACACAGCACACCGTCAGCACTACTCAACACGCGCGGACATAAAACCGCAGAACGCAACACTTGCCCAAGCCCAACTTACTATTCACTCTGTTATTGTAGACGTGCCAGGGGATTCTATTTATAGGCGAGGTGAGGAGTGTGGTCATCACCCTAGTGCATAAATCACCACCTTAGCCCGCGCACTAGAAAAAACTCCATCCGCTGAGTCCGCAAAGACCTAGCCGGATTCCATGACAAGCTCCAGGAGCAAGGCACCGATGTTCCCTACTGGGCGGTCTTGCACCAGACCGCCCACACTATTCAGACACGATATAGTCCGCACAGTCCGCCCACAACTTCACATGGACAACCACTCCTTCAGTGACAGTCCGCACATGCAAGAGGCAGTCCGCACAGCACAAGTGCAAAGCCTCCATCCGCCACAAGTTCACGACCAAAGGCAGTCCGCCAGGTCAACAGCGGACTTGGAGGATACTACGGACACACTGGACTTGTCACAGAATGTGACCAAGTCCAATAAATCACCAAAGGCCTAGCGCGAGCTCGGCGGACAAGGCCCAATCCGCCAAAACTACTCACACTGCTGCCCAAACAACCGGCCAACTGCCGGAATCCGACATCAGTCTGCGCAGTCCTCCACGGCAGCAAACACCTGCTATACTACCAGAGCTCGGCAAGGGCCACCGCCAAACTCTAAGGCCAGTCCGGCACAGCGAACACCGCGGACACGCCAGTCTGCAAGCCTCCCGCGGATAGGGCACCCAATCCGACGGTTAACACAAGCTTGCAACCCACAAGGCCGCTGAACAGAGCACTGCCTACAACCCGTAAACTGCAATCCGCTCAGTCCGTTTTGCCAGAAGCCCGACATTCATGGCCATAGACCAAGCCGGCCGCACAACAGACCGAACAAAACCGCATACCAGGCTGCTCAAGTCGCTACTCAATCTTCCAAGCCACCAAGATAACCAACACCCAGGCCGCAACTCGCAGTCCGCCCAGGCCGCGGACTCAGACCGCTCAGGCCACACAGGCTTCTCTTCAACATCCAACCCAGCCAAGGTCATTAGGCCGCACCAGGAGTCCACCCAGGCCGCGGACTCAGACCGCTCAGGCCGCACAAGCTGCTCTTCAACAGCCAAGCCAGCCAAGGTCACCAGGCCGCACAAGGAGTCCGCCCAGGCCGCGGACACAGACTGCTCAGGCCGAATAGACCGCCCGGCCTGTCCAATCACCCACTTCCACTTCACAAATTTCAATACTTATTTCTTGTCCAGGGACACCTGAACAAAATGGATTAGTGAAACGCAAACATAGTTATATTGTTGAAACCCGCCTCACTCTTATGGCTCTCGGTCATACCCCAAAACAGTATTGGAATCATGTGTTCTCCATGGCTGTGTATCTGATCAACCAGTTGCTAACTACAATAGTAATGGACGCTCCTCGTTTGAAGCCTTGTTTGGTGCTCGTCCATCTTGTGATCATCTGCGCACATTTGGTTGTGCCTACTTTCTTGCTTTAGCCCATTTTGGCAGAGGAAAATTAGACTTCAAGTCTATGGAATGCGCCTTTCTGGGCTATATCCCGCACCATAAGGGTTATCGATTCCTTGATCCAGCTTCAGGATGAGTCTATCTATCTTTCCATGTGTCGTTTGATGAAACTTGCTTCCCCTTGGCTCAGCCACACTCCGCAGGGGCCATCTCAACTTTTGATTTTTCTTCAGCTCACTTCTCTGTCCAACCTCTTAATAACTTATTACAGGTCCACATTGTTGTCACTCCTGCACCAACACCCGGCTCTCTCTCATCTCCGTCGAGATCCCCTGTGGTTGCTCATCCTCCCCAACACGATTGCACACTCTCTACCCCTCCAACTCAGGCTCACGGTCCTCCTGCTCTCATGGATCCCGTCTCCACTGGTCTCCCAGATAGTTCTCCTGGCTCACTGATAGTGTGTTTCGTATTTAAGCTATTAGAATTTTGTTTAGGTCTTTTATTGTGCAAATCTTATCTTATTAGCTTATATGTCCCTTATCCTTGTATTTATTTATGCCACTAATATTTTTGTGCTCTTTTGCAGGTTTTATCAAATATCACCCAAAATGACCTGCCACGGCCACCAACACGGCCGTGTCATAGGGCATGTCACCTGTTCCCAAAGAATCAACCACTAGATGAAAGTCCAGAGTTCATGCCGACCAGTACACGGCCTCCAACACGGCTGTGTCGCTGGCCGTGTATCTGGACGTGTCAAGCTGGCTGCAATGGACCGTGTCACCAGGAGTCGATGAATTTCCAGAGCAGGACACGGCCACCAATACGGCTGTATCGCCAGCCATGTCACCACCTCCTCAGTGCATGCAGCCCGACATTAATGCGCCCCCCCCCCCCCCCCCCCCCCCCCCCCCGTCGAAGCCCATCAACCTCAGAGGACATGGCCACCAATACGGCCATGTCGTTGGTCGTGTCAGTATGGGCGTGCCTGCCAGTCGCCGTTGCAATGATCATTTCCCGCCAGAACTAGAGCCCGAAGTCATCCAGCACGGGACACGGCCACCAACACGGCCGTGTCACCGGTTGTGTCACCTCCTCTTAAATTTCTATAAATTCAGCCCCCTCCCCTTGAGACATATATAGTTTTTTGGAGTGTGTAAGGAAGTGCTGCCCTTTTGTTTTCTGAATTTTTTCATGCTTTTTTTTTCTCTCTCTCTCTCTCTTTCTCATTTTAGTTTTTCCTAATTCTAGTTTAGTTTAAGCTTTTGTAGTAGCCTTTGTAATTGCTTTAGTTGCTAATGGTAGGGCTAGAATAGGATTTCAATTTTCATTTCACTTGTAATTTTCATTTCCACGTTGTAAGCTCTCTTTTAGATTAATATAAAAAGTGTTGTTTGCTCTCTTTCTTACCTTGTGTTCTTTATGCTTTACTACTCATTCCCCCCTCCTCCACTTCACCTTGATTAACTAATCCTCCTTGTACTTGATCTTGATGATCCAAGGTTCGAGTGATTAAGTTATGATTCTTTGAGTTTACATTTTCTTTTTAGGGTTTAGCCTTGAATTACTCTTGATTTATCATGGGTTGGAGATATATCATCGATATATATTCTCCACCTTTGCTTTCATTCTTGGCTAGCCGAGATGCCTATAGATTGAAGTGAGCACTCAAGAGTAAAGGGAGTTGTATGCACCCCTCGAGAGAGGCAGACGTTCAAATCTCCCGGATTGGAGTAAAATCCAATAGTGAGGTTCACTGCGTAAAGAGATCTTTAGGCCTCCGATTTAGACGAGAGTCGGTTGGACCTTCCTAAACTCAGTTGGGCACGACTTCGAGAGAAGCATGTTCAAGCTTTAGGAACCTGCACGTTCAAGGACCTTTACCCTATTAAGCTTAGGTTTATTTATCGTATTTTTAATCGACTCTTGCCGAGGTGATTCTTGATTGAGTGCATTTCCTTCTCATTATTCTAACCCTTCAGTGTACTCGTTTCTTTTATGCTCTCTTTATTTTTATTGCAAGTACTCCTCTTTTTATGCAATATTTCCTTTAGTGCATTTAGCTTTCTTTTAACCTAAGATTTTCGTCGATAAAAAAATACCCTTCGTGTGAGTAAACTTACTCAACAGTTCCCAGATTTTAATACGACACGTGTGTCCCCTTGCTACAGTTTGATAGGTATACTTTCCTAGTTGGATTGCTAGTTCGGCTGCTCTCTTTTCTTAAGCGTTGGCCGGGTCATCAAGTTTTTGGCGCCGTTGCCGGGGAGCAACTTTCGTTGATAAATTGAAAACACGAACCTATTATTTTGTCATTTCTCTTTCTCATCCTCCTTCTAAAAACTTTTTAAAAGCAAAAAATAAAATTTTATTACCGCTCTTAATAGAAACCCGCTTCACAATTTTTCTACACCACCTATATCTCTCGAAAAGGGCAAAGCTGTTTTAATTGCCGCTACCTTGTCTATTACCTTGCGAACCCTTCACCGGGTAGCCCTTGGGAAATTCGGGAGTTAAAACATAACTTAAAAAAATTCTATTTCAAAAAAAATTAGTAACTCTCTTTTTCTAGTTTTTTTTATTTCTCTTTCTTCTCTTCTCTTCTTTTAGTGCATGACCCGCAGGAATCCGTCGGATATTTTGGACCTGGACCACGAAATTGAGCGTACTCCTCGGAGAAGATCGCGATTTCAAGGCCCTACTTTCCAAATACCAGTTGAGGATTCCGAGTCATTTTCTACTTTAAGAATGGAAGAACTCCATGTGGAGGAAGTCGTGTAATACCCCAAAATTCGGAGTTTGTACAAATTTGGGTCACACGGCCTGGGACACGGGCGTGTCCCAGGGCGTGTCCTTCTTGGGTGAGCAGTCGACGAGTGGTCGACAAAATTTGGTCGATGATCGTCGCGTGCTTAGGACACGACCTGTGACACGGGCGTGTCACAGGGCGTGTCAGCGCGGTCGACGAACTCAGCCCGATGAATTTGAGCTGGGGCGTGTCTAGTGCTGTGTAATGGGCACACGGTCTGGGACACGGGCGTGTCATAGGCCGTGTGAGTCTTGGGTTGATTTCGATTTTCTATAGCCTGATGAACACGGCCACAGACACGGGCGTGTCTGAAGGCGTGTCAGGTGACACGGCCCGTGACACGGGGTGTCACATGGGCGTGTCACTGGATTGGATAAGTCGGTTGAGCACCGCTTGAGGCACACGGCCTGGGACACAGGCGTATCACAGGCCGTGTCAGGCAAAAATTAGGATTTTGAGGGAAATCGTGGTCATCTGTTCCTTCAGCTGGGATCCAAGAGCTGAGCTGCCTCCCTGCTTCCTTAAGGATGTGGATGAGAAGGGAAATCTTATTTTGCATTTGGCCTTCTCTTTCTACATTCCTAGTGAGAGAAAGGGACAAGAAGAAGGAGGAGGAGGAAAGGGGCTGGTCACCGGTGCTGCTTCGGTATTCCGACGAGAGATCCGAGGCCGGTATTGCGGAGGAAAAGCTGTTGCGGATCTTCCTAGCCAGTTAGGAGCTCATGGAACCGAAGCAGTATTCGAGGGTAACGACCTTTCTTCCTTGCCATGTGAAGGCCTCCTTTTGGTAGATGCATATGATTCCCCCACCAGAGGGTGGCTGATTGTGGGAGTCTTTTGGGTTGATTCATGGAATCCCCTCTCATATAGATCCGGAATTTTTGTACAGAATAGGCATGCTGTGTGAAGCCCATCTGGACAGGTTGGTCTGGATTGGTGATGTTGCATACGAACCGGAGAAGAATCTGTGATAAACGGGTAGTTTAGAAGTCGAGGGGTTGGACCTGTGAAGGAAGTAGCAGGAAGTACTGGAGCGGTAGTCCAGGAAAATACCTGTATAATGCTTGTGCTGCTTGTGTTGTTGGGTTTTACCTGTGAAGAGAGTAGCAGGAAGTACTGGACTGGACGTCCAGGAAATACCCTTTTGGTGCTTGATGTTCTTGGGTGGTACTTGTGATGAGAGTAACAGGAAGTACTGGCATGGTGAGCCAGGAAAGACCCTTGACATTGCGGAGTCATACCTGCGAAGAGAGTAGCAGGAAGTACTGGCCGTCCGTTCCTTCAGCTGGGATCCAATGGCTGAGCTGCCTCCCTACTTCCTTAAGGCCGTGGATGAGAAGGGAAATCTCATTTTTGCATTTGGCCTTCTCTTTCTACATGCCTAGTGAGAGAAAGGGAGAGGAAGAAGGAGGAGGAGTAGAGGTGCTGGACACCGGTGGTGCTGCGGAATTCCGACGAGAGATCTGAGGCCGGCATTACGGAGGGAAAGCTGTTGCGGTTCTTCCTAGCCATTTAGGAGCTCATGGCACCGAAGCGTTCTTCGAGTGTAACGACCTTTCTTCCTAGCCATGTGAAGGCTTCCTTTTTGGCATATGCATATGATTCCCCCACCAGAGGGTGGTTTGTTGTGGGAGTCTTTGGGTTGATTCATGGAATCCACAGTTGATTGACATATAGATCCGGAAATTGAGAACGGAATAGGCATGCTGTGTGAAGCCCATCTAGACCGGTTGGTCTGGATTGGTGATGTTGCATACGAACCGAAGAAGACTCTATGATAAACGCGTAGTTTAGGAGTCGACAGGTTGGACCTGTGAAAGGAAGTAGCAGGAAGTACTGGAGTGATAGTCCAGGAAAGTGCCCATATAATGCTTGTGCTTCTTATGCTTTTGGGTACTGAATTGAAAGTCCAGGAAAAGCCCTTTGTAATGCTTAATGTTCATAGGTGGTACATCTGAAATGGAGTAACAGGATGTACTGGCGTGGTAGCTAGGGAAGACCCCTGACATTTGTGATATTTGTGGTGTTCACCTGCGAAGAGAGTAGCAGGAAGTACTGGTGTACCCAGGAAAGACCCGCTGATGTGGTGATATAAAATGGGTGTCAGAGACATAACCAGGCTTGAATGCCAGAATAGGATCGGTGAGACATACCCGCGCCTTTATTTAGTCGCGAGTACGTTGTGCTCGATGATGGCAAGGCGATTTGAGCAACGGGGGGTGGAGGATCCGTCCTGCGCTATGGCTGTCCGACGTGAGACCTGAAAGTGCGGTTTGTTGGAGTCCATAGCAAGAGTCGTAGGCCTACGTGCCATGACACAATTGGGGCTACGGGACAATCCCGATGCATTATGACTAGAACTCCGGCTGCACGCCATGGAGTAAATGCTCAAGTGATTTGTCGTTGGTTTGCGGCCCTGATACGGTGGTGGGCAACTGGTATGCCAGTATAGCAAGAATGTGCCCAGAGTGCACGGATCGTCGGGCCGGGTGGATGACGGTTGTGATGGCATGTGTGCGTGAAAGCACCTTATATGTGAGATATATATACATGCTTGTGATATGCTATGCCTGCAGGGAAGAAAACTGTTGCCCCGAGAAAGGGGTAGGGTCGTTATAATTTGGTCAACTGAATGCTGACCGTTGCCTCTGTTTGCCACCGTTGGGTGGAATGTCCCTGTGCAGGTGCTGGAGAGTCGAGCGGGACACATAAGGGCTGAAGTCCCTGCTGCATTTGCTGCTACCGTTGCTAGCCCTCGAAGGCTAAAAGAAATGGAAGTGTTATGTTTTCTTTTGATGTGGCCCGCCTACGTGCCAATGTTTGAGGCCACTGTTATGAAAGCACTGTAAGGCCATAAGGCCAACTGTTTATGTGTGTTGTAAGACATTCCTATGATATATAAAATGTGTAGTTTTTATATGTTGGACATTCAGGTGTGGAGTTCAAGTGTAGTGTTATAGGCTTCCGCTAGAATGCAATGTGTTAGGGTGCGCTGAGCTACTCTGGTATCATATCGTAACGTCACTGCCTGTTTTGTGGTATATGTTGTGGGGCACCGGCCGGACCTTCTAGTATATACGATGTAAATGGATGGTGTTGGATCCCTAGTTGATTTGGGCTAGGTTCACTGACTTAGAATTTGACCCATCTTGTATAGCCAGGGTCAAGTTGTGTCTTAGAGTCTAGGCCAAGTCCCTAGAGTCATCTTCAGATGGACCAGCTATCATCAAGACCTTCAGAGATTCCAGACTTATAAGATTTTCAAGACTAAGTAAAGTGAGTTCGACGTTCGTCGAACTCAGCTCGACGAAAGGTATTCTGCGCTCGACGATCGTGAGACATTTCTTGGTGCTGAGCTTGATGATCTGTGTTCTCTGTTCAATGAATGTTCAGGTTCTTCATCAAGCTAAAGTCAGGACAACTTCAAAATTTTTCTAAGTCCAGCTTCAAGCTTTGGTCGATGAATTGGATTCTAAGCTCGACAAACTTGGACCTCAAGTTCTCAGCTTCTCAGGTCGACGATGTCAGTTTCTCAGGTCGACAATTTCAGTAATCTACTCGACGAATTCTGGATTCACACAATTTATGACGACACTTAGGCCATGTGTCGACACCAGACAATTTATGTCGACACCAGAGGATTTGTGTCGACACCAGGATTTCAGTCAACACCAATTCATGTCGACACCAGAAGATTTGAGTCAACACCAAGATCAATCAGTCGACACCAGTTTATGTCGACACAGAATTTCAGTAGATGCAGAATATTTGGCTAAGTCCACAATCTTTCTTCGCTCGACGAATTTGGATCTCAGCTCGACGAATGAAGATTGTTTGTTCGACTAATGAAGATTGTCTGGTCGACGAACTCTCTCAAGCTCAGCTCGACGAACTCATGCTCAGCTCGACAAATTGCGTTCTTCGTTCGACGAATCCAGACTAGGTCTTCTTCAGTTTCTCATCACGTTTCTTGGCGATGATTCCAGAGTAATTAATGCCAGATCTTCTTGGAATGTTACCGTTAGAACGTGCATTGACTATGGATGATTACATGCCGTTTTTCCATGGGACAGTTAGGAAAAATATTGATTGCCGCTTCTTTCCAAGGCTGACTGCCATTACAGCTCAACATTCAAATTTTGAATGTTCCTCAGTCAAAGATAGATACACAGAAAGAGAAGAATTAATCAGTAACAGATAACAGAATTACAGTATAGCAAGCAATACAGATAATCAGACAGACACACTCAGATTGCACAGAAGAACAACCTCTCAAAAATCTAAAGTTCTACTACAATCAGCCTTGACCAGAGAACATTCTCAAGAAGAAGAAGAACAATCAAATTCAATCAAGAGTCTTCTTCTTTCCTTCAATTCTACAGGACTACTTCAAAGGACAACAAATAACAATCTGTCAAAGGAGTTCCTGAAACAAATCCTGGTCCAGGCTTTCTAGGTCTTTGAAGACCTATCACCCTAAAGCAGTGTTCCAGCTTTCTTGATTAATTCAAGATCTCAGGGGGAGTAAGATCTGCTACCATCAGTCCACAAGTCTTCTCTCTGACTGTTGACAGAGAAGACACCATCACCTTCTTTCCAATTCCTATACAGGGTTTTAATTCCCTTCAAAATTATTCTGGTTGCAAGTCTCCTTCCAAAAGACTTGAGGTTTTGGTTTTTGAGCACCTGAACAAAAGCTCATTGGTGTCAGGAACCTGATCAAAAACCTGAGTTGATTCCTACCAGGGTGGTAGAAGAGTGGATGTACCCAGGTTGGGGAACCACTATAAAATTCTTGTGTCGTCTGTTTGCCCTTCTTTGTGTTTTGGGTGTGTTGTTCTGTGATTGCTTAGTTTGTTGTGCTTACTTTTATTTACTTACTGACTTGTTCACCTTGGCTTACAACAAAAGTTGTAAAAAGTTTTTAGAAAGCACAATACTCTATTCACCCCCACTCTAGAGTATCACAGATCTAACCTGCACTTTTAATTGGTATCAAAGCGAGGTTGGTTAACATACCACACCTTATTGGTTGTATAGGCTAACACCTGAACCACAAAGATCCCTCTAGTTAGATCTGTTTGTTTGCTTCTGTTATTAGATTTATCTTTTCACAGACATGGCCCAAAACAAAGATTATGCAAGCATCAGACCTACAGTGTGCAATCTTAACAAGTTTACCATCTAGAAGGCAAGAATCAGATTATACATGAACTCTATTGATGAAGATATTTTTTCTGTTATCTTGACAGGTGTACCTCCAGCACTTGCAGCTTCTACCAGCACTTCAACCAACATGACTGCAGTGCCCCATCCAGAAAACAATGATGCCTACAAGAAAGCCAAGATGGCAGATGCTAAGGCAATGAATATCTTGGCCCAGACTATGTCAGATGACATATTCCAGAAGGTGGCTGAGTGCACCTAAGCCAAAGCCATTTGGGATTCCCTTAACCAAATGGTAGCTGGCTCTCAAGATGAAAGAAAGGACAGAAGATCCAATCTCATATCCCTGTATGAGAACTTTAAAAAGGATGAGAATGAATCAGTGGCAGAAATGTACAACAGGCTGAGCACAATCATCAATGAGCTCAAAACCCTGGATAAGGACAACACCTTGACAGAGGTGAATGACAAGATATTGATGTACTTCCCTAGCTCTTGGCATTCCAGAATCTGGCCTATCAAAGAAGCCAGAAGCCTCAATGAGATATCAACTGAGTCTCTGTTAGGTAAATTGAAATCATATGAGCAGCTGATCAAATCAAGAGAAGCAGCAGAACAGAAGGCAACAACTTCAGTTAGAAAGGAGCACAGCATAGCCTTCAAAGCATCTGAAGAAAGTGAGACATCAACTTCCAATGAAGAGCTCATGAGCCTCCTTGCCAAAACGTTCTACAAGATTGCAAGGAAGGACTTTAGAAGGAAATCATCCAGACAGGATGATAAGTCCAAGTATGACAATACACCAACCAAGGAGGTTGTGTGCTTTGGTTGCATAAAGCCTGGACATTACATCTCAGAATGTCCAGAAAATCAGAAGAAAGATAAGAGCAGAGAAAAGGATTCAAGGAGACAGCATAGCAGCAGACCCTCCTCCAGCAAATATAAAAAGAAGGACAAGGGATTTGTTGCTGAGACTTGGAGTGACACTGAAGAAGAAACATCTTCCTCCAGTTCAAGTGAAGAAGAGGAAGAAGCAAGATCCAAGGAGGTGTGCCTAATGGCAATTGATGCCTCCAGGAGCTGTTCTGGATCAGAAGAAGAATCAGAAGAAGAAGCTGCCTCAGACTCAGAGGTAGATCAGGTTATTTTTAGCTTTGACTTTAGTTCTGATTTATTTAAAACTGAATTCAAATCTATGTTCTTAGACTTAATCAATTTAGAAAAGGAAATAAAAACTCTTAGAGAAAGACTATGAAGTCTTGAATCTATAAATTCAGAAAACATAAATCTAACAGACCAATTAACCCCAGCTAATGAACAAATAATTAAATTAAAGTCTGAATTATGTGAGGCCACACAACATGAGCAATCTCTCAATGGGAGAAGTCTCAAGCTGATGTACATTACGAGCACAGTCAATGCCAGATTAAATGGCAAGCTGGGCTTGGGTTCTTCATCAAGTTTACCCCCCATAATAAAGAAAAATATACTTACAACCCCCATCAAGTTTATCTCTGCTAAGGGAAAAGAAAAGTTAATAGACAAACCAATGTTAGAAAGCAATCCAAGACCCATAGACAAGTGAAACAAAAATCTGAAAACAGCAAATAAAAACAAAGTTCAGCAGCATTCGTCGAACTCAGATCGACGAAATGTGGCTAGTTCATCGAACCGAGATCGACGAACGCTTAACGCAAACCTCAGGTATAACAATTCGTCTAACTGCGATCGACGAACTGTGTATGGTTCGTCGAGCAGAGGTCGACAAACTTGGGGCGCAGAAAATGACTATTGTCATTCTCTGAGCAGAGATCGACGATCTCATCCCTATTCGTCGAACTCTGGTCGACGAACTTACAACAATTCGTCGAACCTAGAAATACCAAACCTAAATCATTTCTCTTACAGAAATTTTAAACCAACTAATAAGACATTTAATCCAGTAGCTGATTGGGTAATTCCATCTAGGAGATATCACCCCTTAGGGTATAAATCTCAACCTTCATTATCAGTTATTTCCAGCTTTACTTTTCAACAAAATAAAGGACCCAAGGTAACCTGGGTCAAGAACAATTGAATTTTGTTTTTCCTTGCAGGTACAAGTGAAGAGCTGTCCAAGGGTAAGTCAGACATGGTACTTGGACAGTGGTTGCTCCAAACACATGACAGGCAGCAACGACAATTTATCCAACTACAAGCCCAAGCTAGGACCAAAGGTGATTTTTGGAGATTCCAACAGTGGTCAATCAGAAGGATATGAAACAGTGAAGATTGGATCAGTGACTTTCAAGAAAGTAACTTATGTAAGAGGACTCAAACATAACCTTATATTCATAAGTCAATTATGTGATGAAGGTTATCAGGTACATTTTAACTATACTTCCTGTTCTATTATAGATAATAAAAACAAAACTGTTTTAATTGGACTTAGACAAGGTAACATGTATTTAGTAGATTTTATATCTACCACAACTGATATCTGCTTACTGAATGTTACTAGTAATCAAAATGAGTTATGGCATAAAATATTAGGACATGTAAACCTTAAGAATATATCTAAGTTATCTAAAGACAACCTTGTTAGAGGTTTACCTTCTAGCCCCTACAAGAAGGAAAGCCTATGCAGGGCTTGTCAATTAGGCAAGCAAACCAAAACTAGCTTTAAATCCATTAATAAGAGTGATTCACCTAGGATTTTGTATTTGCTCCATATGGATCTATTCGGACCGATTGCTGTACAAAGCCTAGGAGGGAAGTCTTACACTTTGGTGATTTTTGATGACTTCTCTAGATTCAGTTGGGTAGCCTTTCTGAGAGCTATGTCAGATACATTCAAGGTTCTTACAGATTTTCTCAGGACCATACAGATTGAGTTCTCTACTCATGTTGCAGTGATCAGAAGTGATCATGGCACAGAGTTTGAGTCTCTTCTTATGCATGAGTTCTGTGAGAAGGAAGGTATCAGGCAGTGCTTCTCAGCTCCTAGAACTCCCCAATAAAATGGGGTTGCTGAAAGGAAAAATAGGACAATCATTGAATCTGCAGGTACATTATTAGCAGATACTTACATGTCTCTATCCTTTTGGGCAGAAGCTGTAAATACTGCTAATTATGTCCTGAATAGAAGTCTTATACATAAACTGAAAAATAAGACCCCCTATGAATTACTTAAAGGGAAGAAACCTAAAATCACATACTTTAAAGTTTTTTGTTGTATTTGTTACATTCACACAAATAACAAGAGATACATTAGAAAGTTTGAGGCTAAGGCTGAAGAAGGGATTTTTCTAGTATACTCCCAAGTAAACAAGGCCTGTAGGTTTTCAATAAGTCATCTCTTAAAATTGAAGAATCTGTCCATATATCTTTTGATGAAGCTAACATGTCTTATAAGGAGAAAGATATTTCTACCAATAGCTTCTTACAGGTTCCACAACTGTGTGAGTCTATGGATGGACTAAACCTTACCCAAGAGGTATCAACCCATCCTACTCCACAGGTTGCTGAAGAAAGTGAAGAAGAAATTCAAGAGGAAGTCGCTGAACTTCCCTCAACAGCTAGTACCATTCCCCAAGAGGAATTAATTACAGAAGCTGTTGCTCAACCAACTCCACCAACTGATATTGTCACACTTAGAGATCACCCCAGATCTCAAGTGATTGGAGACATTTCAGCAGGTGTACAAACAAGGCATCAACTCAACCAAGACTTGATGCATGCCTGTTTTCTCTCTCAAATTGAACCTCTCACCATCCATGAGGCAGAGCAAGATCCCCACTAGATCATTGCAATGCAAGAGGAACTAAATCAGTTTGAGAAATGTATAGTTTGGGATTTGGTTACAAAACCCCATAACTACCCAGTTATTGGAACCAAATGGGTCTACAGGAACAAGTTGGATGCTCAAGGAAACATAGTGAGGAACAAGGCTAGGCTTGTTGCTCAAGGCTACAGGCAAGAGGAAGGAATTGACTATGACCAAACCTTTGCCCCTGTTGCAAGGTTAGAGGTCATAAGACTATTCCTTGCCTATGCAGCTCACAAGAGATTCAAGGTCTACCAAATGGATGTCAAGAGTGCATTTCTGAATGGAGTACTTCAAGAAGAGGTTTATGTAGAACAACCTCCAGGTTTTATATCTCCAACTAAACCCTCTTTTGTTTTTAAATTGCATAAAGCTCTCTATGGTTTAAAGCAAGCTCTAAGAGCTTGGTATGAGACCTTAGCAAGCTTTCTTTTAGAGCATAAATTTACAAGAGGAACCATAGATAAAACACTTTTCACTAGAAGTCATAAGGACCAAATATTGTTAGTACAAATATATGTGGATGACATCATTTTTGGGTCTACTGATCACAAATTGTGCAAGAGGTTTGCTGACCTCATGCATTCTAAATTTGAGATGAGTAGCATGGGTGAGCTTTCCTACTTCCTTGGGCTCCAAGTGAAGCAGCTCCCTGATGGTATCTTCCTCTCCCAACCTAAGTATGCTAAGGAGCTTATCAAGAAGTTTGGGATGGGTGATGCTTCAGGAATGAAAACCCCTATGGCTACAAATGCTGTTGTGGATTCTGATGCAGCAGGGAAACTTGTAGATCAGAAGCATTATAGGGCAATTGTTGGATCCCTATTATACCTAATAGCTAGCAGACCTGACATAATGTTTGCCACATGCCTTTGTGCTAGGTTCTAAGTGAACCCTAAAGAATCTCACCTTAGTTTCCTAAAAAGAATTTTGAGATATATAAAGAGTTACCCTAATCTAGGACTCTGGAATCCTATAGAGTCAGAGTTTGAATTAACTGGATACTCAGATGCTTACTATGCTGGATGTAGAGTGGACAGAAAGAGTAACTCTGGAACTTGCTAGTTCCTTGGTATGAGAGTTGTCTCCTGGTTTTGTAAAAAAAGCAGACATCTGTGTCTACATCAACTGCAGAAGCAGAATATATGGCTGCTGGCAGCTGCTGTTCACAAATGCTATGGATACAAA
The DNA here is from genome assembly GCA_039583875.1 of Platanthera guangdongensis. Classification (NCBI taxonomy): domain Eukaryota; kingdom Viridiplantae; phylum Streptophyta; class Magnoliopsida; order Asparagales; family Orchidaceae; genus Platanthera; species Platanthera guangdongensis. Next base: position 89,508,952 of record CM077155.1, on the reverse strand, counting down.
ACCAACTCCTACACTATGGTGTCAACTTAAATAATTCAACATTATTTTGTGATAATACTAGTGCTATTATTATAGCACAGAATCCAGTTCACCATTCTAGGACTAAACATATTGAAATAAGACATCATTTCATTAGAGATAATGTAGACAAAAAGAAAATTAACTTAATCCATATTCCTACTGATCTACAGAGAGCGATATTTTCACCAAGCCCTTGGATGAGAAAACCCATCTGTTCTTTATAAATCAACTGGGAATGATTAATGGAGAAGAGTTAACCTAGTTTTTGTCTGCATTCGACGAATTTTCCAGAGTTCGTCGAACGGAGTTCGACGAAGTAGGGAAAGTTTGGGAGATTCTCGTCGACCGGAGATCGATGAATTCTTTGTGTGGAAACAATTTTCGTCGACCGAAGATCGACGAACTTTGCTTCAGAAGACGTTTCGTCGAACGGGGTTCGACGAACTGTTTTCGATTCTTCTGGATGAGATCGACGAATTATCTGTCTATAATTTATTTCATCGAGCTCAGTTCGAAGAATTTTTCTTTTTCGTGGAACGGAGTTTGTCGATTCATATTCTAAAAATCTTATATCTAGGTTTTCTTCTACCTCCATCCCGCGCTTTCAGTTCTTTTGCTCTTGATCTCCGTTTTTCTCTGTGCTTTTCTTGCAGGTCATCAATGGCGATTCCCACAGGAGCTTTTGTTGCAATGAAGTTTGATACTGGATTCGACATGGATTTTGAGTCTTTCCAGCATTCTGACCCTATTTTCCTCTACATCTTGGAACTGCTAGAGGAACTCAATCTAAAGGATTTCATGACAAGAAGGATTAAGCTACATGCGACTGAAATAAGAGAATGGGTATATACATCTACTGCTTCTGAGGATGATACTTTGACCCGAAATATCGGGAGTCAAGTTGTTCCGTTATCTCCCGCAATTCTTTCTGAGATATTTGGACTAGTGAATGGAGAAGACAACATAGAAATGGATTCTGAAGAGTTTGGTGACATGCTGAAGTTAATGGGTTTTTCAGGAAGCAACCCTAGTAAGCTGTTGAAGAAGCAACTGTCTGCCGCGTACCAGTTTCTGGCAGATATTGTAGGAAAAGTGCTAATGGGAAAGCACTCAGCGCACGATTACATAACCCGCTACCAATTTCTGGTTATGTGCGTTGTGGTGAATAAGAGACGTGTCAACTGGGCCACAATCTTCTTTGAATTGAAAAAGAAAAAGAATAACAAGAAGGAAGTCTGCTTCGGTAGAATTTTGGGAATCTTCCTCCAGGAGAAAGCTGCTGAATGCATGGTCTCCCCGACCATCTTCATAAATTCCAGCAAGCACCTCACATGCGCTCTGTTTGGCAGGTGGGAGAGGACTATCTCCAAGCCCTCAAAGGCTCCTTCCTCTTCCATCCAACCTTTTGAGAGGACCAGGGCTGTAAAAGCCGCTCCCCACCCTATAGAAGAGGTCCTTCCATATCCATCATCTCTTCCTGCACTTCCAGCCAAACAACTCCCTCCCTCTTCCATTCCTTCTACCACACCTAAATCTCCACAACATACACATGTGCCTACTCCTCCTCCATCTCCACCACTTGACATTACCAACATTCCTACTCCTCCAGCTTCACCTCATGAGACACATATCCCTACACCTACTCAGTCCCCTCTTCCCCCTCATTTGTCAACCATTCCATGTTACAACATACCCACAGACACTATCATGCCAGCTGCCCCCATTCCATCTATTATTCCATCCTCCATTCCATCCTCTTCCCCTTCCCCATTTGATCCATCTACCATCATCTCCTTGCTCACTCCCCTCATCAAATCTCTAATCCAAGAGGCCATTACACCTCATGTGACCTCCATCAATTCTTTATCTGCCCAGATTTCTGCCCTATCTGCTGCCCCCTCTTCATTCAGGGGCCTGGCTCCAGGTTCTCCTGAACCCAGGCAGGGGGAGATGCTCAGTGATGAAGTTGCAGCAGATGCAGATGCAGCAGCAACAGCAGTCACAGCAGCAGTTCTCTCTCCAGCAGATGCAGATTCAGATAAAGATGCAGCAATTTTGACAGATTTTGATTCTTAGATGATTGAGTTAATTCATTTTATGGACACTGATATTGATTTAGATGAGTTAGTGGAGCAAATAAAAACTGTTGGTGATTTCACTCTGAATCCCACAGTTAATCTACCAGAACTACTGGAAATTTTTCATACTGTACATTTGCAATTTCTCCCAGCAGAGTTTACTAAGCCATATTTGGCTATTGTACCATACACCTCTCCAGTAAGTCTAGCAGTTGCTAAGCAACTCTGTGACAATTTTGCTATCTCGGCTTCAGCTTCCATCTCAGCTTCTAGTCCAGAGGTCATTCCAGAGGAGATTTTAGTATCAGCTCTTGTCATGGATGACTCTCCTTTACCAGATTTGGATGAGCTTATTCTAGCTGACATTGAAGAGGAGAATAAGGCAGCATCTGAAAGCCCTATCCCCTTTGTTTCTGATTCCTTTATAGTCCCCTCCTCTTCAGTTGCTGATATTCCAGTTCTTAAACCTTCTGCCCCTTCTCCAGAAAAAGCTATTATTTCTGATAAAGCTTTCAAAGCTTTGGATGCCTTGTATGACATCCCTCAGGGTTCTGAGTCTGAAGAAGATGATGATGATGATTCTGATGAAGATGCTGCAAAGAAGAAAAAGAAGATGCTAGCAAAGAAAAGGAAGGCTCCTCCTCCTCCAGCTCCCAAGCCAAATCCAAATGCTAACACCCCTTACTATATTCTGTATAATGTAACTCCATGCAAGGGAATGCATGGATGGATGTGGTTGTTAAAGAACCAGCAGAAGGATAAAAAGAGAAGCAGGAGATATTCCCCTCCTCCAGTGCACAGATTCAGGAAGGATCCTCCTCCTCCTCCTCCAGCAGCTGGTGCCTCTGGCTCCTCTAGCTCCCAGAGATCTGCCCTAATGCAAACATATCAGAGACAGTCAGGGAGATCTTCTGGAAGTAGCCAGCAGAGGCAGCCATCCTCAGAAAGTCAAAGCCAACAGCATCAGCAGTAGCAGCAGCAAAAATCCTCTGAAGTTCAAAAAGCTGAAAGTCCAAAGAAGCCAGACACTCCTCCAATCCATTTTGAAGATCCTGAAACTGCTACTACAGCAAGAATGGCTAGATACCAGGAATTGATTGGCCTATCTCTGATTAATAAAGTCAAGGCTGAAGGCAAAGACATTTCAGGCCTTACAACAATGTCAAAATACAGGAAAGAAGAGCTGAAAAGATTTGACCAAGGCAATAAGCTATTCAATGTTGATGACTATATGAAACTTCATCCAGAAGCAGTTGTCCCCAGAGCAACATCATTGAACATTATTGGGGCAGCTGATATGACCATGACAAAAGCTCAAGCTCAAGATCCAAAGAGAGAAATCATATTCAAGAAGCCAGGAGAGCAAACATCTGAAGACAGATCCAAGCAGAAGAAGCCAAAGAAGAAATTTTCTTGTTGTTTCAATTTCTGTCTGTTTTTGTTTTTCAATCTATGCTATCTGTTTAAACAAAGCTGTATATATATATATCTGCTGCATGTGTTGGTAATTCTCTGCCAGATATATTTCTTTTCTTGCTTTTTTTTCTGTTTCTTTATATTTTGAGTCTCTGTTAGTGACCTCACCCAAATAGGGGAGATTGTTAGATCCCTAATTGATTTGGGCTAGGTTCACTGACTTAGGATGTGACCCATTTTGTATAGCCAGGGTCAAGTTGTTTCCTAGAGTCTAGCCCAAGTCCCTAGAGTCATCTTCAGATGGACCAGCTATCATCAAGACCTTCAGAGATTCCAGACTTACAAGGTTTTCAAGACTAAGTAAAGTGAGTTCGACGTTCGTCGAACTCAGCTCGACGAAAGGTATTCTGCGCTCGACGATCGTGAGACATTTCTTGGTGCTGAGCTTGACGATCTGTGTTCTCTGTTCAACGAATGTTGAGGTTCTTCATCAAGCTAAAGTCAGGACAACTTCAGAATTTTTCTAAGTCCAGCTTCAAGCTTTGGTCGACGAATTGTATTCTAAGCTCGACGAACTTGGACCTCAAGTTCTCAGCTTCTCAGGTCGACGAAGTCAGTTTCTCAGGTCGACGATTTCAGTAATCTACTCGACGAATTCTGGATTCAGACAATTTGTGTCGACACTTAGGTCATGTGTCGACACAAGACAATTTATGTCGACACCAGAGGATTTGTGTCGACACCAGGATTTCAGTCAACACCAATTCATGTCGACACTAGAAGATTTGAGTCGATACTAAGATCAATCAGTCGACACCAGTTTATGTTGACACAGAATTTCAGCAGATGTAGAATATTTGGCTAAGTCCACAATCTTTCTTCGCTCGACGAATTTGGATCTCAGCTCGACGAATGAAGATTGTCTGTTCGACTAATGAAGATTGTCTGGTCGACGAACTCTCTCAAGCTCAGCTCGACGAACTCAAGCTCAGCTCGACAAATTGTGTTCTTCATTCGACGAATCCAAACTATGTATTCTTCAGTTTCCCATCCCGTTTCTTAGCGATGATTGCGGAGTAATTAATGCCAGATCTTCTCGTAATGTTACCGTTAGAACGCGCATTGACTATGGACGATTACATGCCATTTTTCCATGGGACAGTTAGGAAAAATATTGATTGCCGCTTCTTTCCAAGGCTGACTGCCATTACTGCTCAACATTCAAATTTTGAATGTTCCTCAGTCAGAGATAGATACAAAAAAAGAGAAGAATTAATCAGTAACAGATAATAGAATTACAGTATAGCAAGCAATACAGACAATCAGACAGACACACTCAGATTGCATAGAAGAACAACCTCTCAAAAATCTAAATTTCTACTGCAATCAGCCTTGACCAGAGAACATTCTCAAGAAGAAGAAGAAGAACAATCAAATTCAATCAAGAGTCTTCTTTTTCCTTCAATTCTACAGGACTACTTCAAAGGACAACAAATAACAATCTGTCAAAGGAGTTCCTGAAACAAATCCTGGTCCAGGCATTCTAGGTCTTTGAAGACCTATCACCCTAAAACAGTGCTCCAGCTTTCCTGATTAATTCAAGATCTCAGGGGGAGCAAGATCTGCTACCATCAATCCATAAGTCTTCTCTCTGACTGTTGACGGAGAAGACACCATCAGCTTCCTTCTAATTCCTATACAGGGTTTTAATTCCCTTTAAAATTATTCTGGTTGCAAGTCTCCTTCCAAAAGAATTGAGGTTTTGGTTTTTGAGCACCTGAACAAAAGCTCATTGGTGTCAGACACCTGATCAAAAACCTGAGTGGATTCCTACCAGGGTGGTAGAAGAGTGGATGTACCCAGCTTGGGGAACCACTATAAAATTCTTGTGTCGTCTGGTTGCCCTTCTTTGTGTTTTGGTTGTGCTGTTCTGTGATTGCTTAGTTTGTTGTGCTTACTTTTATTTACTCACTAACTTGTTCACCTTGGTTTACAACAAAAGTTGTAAAAAGTTTTTAGAAAGCACAATACTCTATTCACCCCCCTCTAGAGTATCACAGATCTAACCTGCACTTTCAGATGGGTTTGTTACAAGTCGTGCAAAGGCCTATGTCTTATTATGCACGACCGAATCTCGAGGGTACTGAATCTAGCATAGTTTCCCTTGCAATAGCAAATAATAACTTCGAACTGAAGCCTAGCATAATTCAAATCATGCAGCAGTATGTGCAATTTGATGGACTTCAAGATAAAGATCCGAACGCACATATAGCAAACTTTCTTGAGATTTTTGACACCTTCAAGATAAATGGTGTCACAAATGATGCTATTAGGCTAAGATTATTTCCCTTCTCCCTTAGAGCTAAGGCTAAGCAGTGGCTGAACACTCTACCTAAAAATAGCATCACAACCTGAACTCAATTAACTGAAAAATTTTTGGCGAAGTATTTTCTGCCAGCTAAAACTGCAAAACTTAGGAATGACATTTCTGCCTTTGGACAAATAGACTCCAAAACCATTTATGAAACCTGAGAAAGATTTAAAGAATTATTAAGACGATGCCCACATCATGCTCTTCCTGTATGGTTACAAGTGCAGATGTTTTATAACGGGCTAAATCAAAGCACAAAGCAAATGATAGACGTAGCTTCTGGTGGTACTTTAAACCATAAGACCCCGGAAGCAGCTCTTGAGCTTTTTGAGGACATGGCAATGAACACCTACCAGTGGAATGTGCCTAGGTCCTGCCCAAAAAACCTGCAGGTATCTTTGAAGTGGACTACGTCTCCCAGCTAGCTCTGCAAGTACAAATATTAAGCAAAAAAATTACGGAGATGACTGCTGCCTCCGCCCCTCAGGTGTGGGAATCTGCAACTCCAGCTCCAGAACAATTAGATTATGTTAATAATAGTATGCCTAGAAATGCTTTTAAAAATTTTTCTGCTACGAATTTTCATCCTCCTGGTTTTGTCTTTCCAAATAGTTATAATCCTGCTTTAAGAAATCACCCGAATTTTTCATGGAGTAATCCATCGAACGCAATGCGCCCACGACCACAAAATGATTTTTCTTCACCGCCTCCACCTCTTCAGAACTTTCCAAAACCTCCAATCTTGGAGGAGTTACTTTCTAAATATATCACGACAAATGACGCTACTATAAGAACCTTAACCGGGTCCGTAAAAAGTCTAGAAAATCCAGTAGGACAACTCGCAAAACTAATTTCTAAGCGACCCGCAGGGTCTCTTCCTTCCAATACTGAGCCCAACCCGAGAGAGCAAGCGAAATCTACAACTCTTCGGAGTGGGAAGAAAGTCCCCGGTGTGGTAAGTGAAGAGCCCGAGGCAAGCTCCGCTTCGGCTTAAAAAAATCAATGCTCCGCTCCCGTTTTAAATATTCCACCCTCTACCGAAGAAGTTATCACCCCTGTTTTAGAAAATGAACTCCCTCCACCACCCGCCTTTAAAAATAATCCAACCTCACCATACCCTTCTGAACTTAATAAACAACGTCGGGACGATCAATGTACCTGTTTCTTAGAAATGTTTAAACAAATCCACATAAATCTGCCCTTTCACGAAGCGATATGCCAGATGCCGAAGTACGCTAAGTATCTTAAAGACCTCCTGACCAATAAGAAGAAGTTAGAGAACCTTTCATATGTCACATTAAATGTCGAGTGCTCGGCTATCTTGTCAAACAGTTTACTAAAGAAAATCAGTGACTCAGGTAGTTTTTCTATTCCGTGTGTCTTTGGTGATCTTTTTGTCAAGCACGCAATAGCCGACTTAGGTGCGAGTATTAACCTGATGCCCCTCTCGTTGTTTAAGAAGTTAGGAATTGGTAACCTCAACCCCACACGCATGAGTATCCAGCTAGCCGATAGATCTGTCAAGTACCCATTAGGAATCGTGGAGGATGTCATAGTTAAAGTCAACAAGTTCATCTTCCCAGTGGACTTTGTCATATTGGACATCGAAGAAGACGTCCAGGTTCCTTTGATCCTTGGCCGACCCTTCCATGCCACCTACCGAGCCATCATTGGCATAAGCAATGGTAAGCTCTTCCTTCGTGTAGGTGACGACGAAGTAACTTTCTCAATCACCCCCTCGATGAAGAACACCCTAGCAAATGATGACTCTTGTTTTTTCATAGATGCCCTAAGTGAAGAATCCTCCTGTCGCCACTTAGATTTTGAAAAAGAATTTCCTGATTTTTGTTCCTCTTCTACTCTTCCAACTGCATCGCTGTAAGAAGCCTCCATTGCCGCTAGCCCCACCCCTTTTAATTTTACACATAAAAAAGTCTACGGGGACATAGCTTTTGAAAAAGAAAGAATTTCTAAAACCTCGTATGAAGATCCCCCTACCCTAGAATTGAAATAACTACCCGAGCATGTAAGATATGCTTTCTTAGAAAAGGACTCCAAGCTGCCCGTCATAGTTACAGCCTACCTCACGGATGTGCAAAATGATAAACTCCTTTTAGTTTTACGTAAGCATCGCCGAGCTATTGCCCATCTTTCTGCACTCACAAAATCTTAATGGAAGATAATTCACGTAACTCTATACAACCTCAGCGTCGTATAAACCCCAACATGAAAGAAGTAGTTAAGGGCAAGGTTATGAAATTATTAGACACAGGAATTATCTATCCTATATCTGATAGTAAGTGGGTTAGCCCAGTCCAGGTAGTACCAAAGAAGGGAGGGATAACGGTAGTTAGTAATGAGAATAATGAATTAATCCCGACACGGACGGTGACCGGGTGGCGAATGTGTATAGATTATCGTAAGTTAAATGAAGCCACTCGCAAGGATCATTTTCCCTTATCATTCATCGATCAGATTTTAGAATATTATCCGGCCATAGCTTTTATTGTTTTCTCGACTGCCTCTCGGGGTATTTTCAAATCCCCATCTCTCTCGAGGACCAAGAGAAAACTATGTTTACTTGTCCCTTCGGCACCTTCGCCTACCGAAGAATACCATTTGGATTGTGCAATGCGCCAGCTACATTCCAGCGATGTGTGCTCGATATCTTTTACAAGTACGTAGAAAACATTATGGAGGTATTCATGGATGATTTCTATGTGTTCGGTGACGCATTTGATAGTTGTTTAGAAAATCTCGAAAAAGTCTTAGAAAGATGCGAAGAAACTAACCTTGCCCTAAATAGGGAGAAATGCCATTTTATGGTGAGGGAAGGGTTAGTTTTGGGTCATAAAATTTTTGCAAGAGGTATTGAAGTAGACGTTGCTAAGATAGAAGTTATCGAGAAACTACCGCCGCCTACGAACATCAAAGCTATAAGAAGTTTCCTAGGGCATGCTGGTTTTTACCGTCGTTTCATAAAGGACTTCTCCAAGATCACCAAACCCCTTACCCATCTCTTAGAAAAAGACGACCCATTTATTTTCTGTGATTTTTGCCTAGCTGCTTTTAATTTAATAAAAGAAAAATTAATTAATGCCCCGATTATGATAGCTCCGGTGTGGGACCTTCCCTTTGAGATAATGTGCGATGCGAGTAGTTTTGCGGTGGGAGCCGTATTAGGTCAATGCATATCTAAATACTTCCACCCCATCTATTATGCAAGTAAGACGCTCACATCTGCATAGGAAAATTACACCACAACCGAGAAGGAGCTCCTAGCAGAAGTATTCGCTTTTGATAAATTCCGTCCTTATATTACACTTTCAAAAATTATCATTTTTACGGACCACTCGGCCCTCAAATATCTTCTTGCCGAAAGGGATGTCAAACCGGGCCTCATTCGCTGGGTCTTACTCCTCTAGGAGTTTGACTTAGAAATCCGTGATAAGCGAGGAGCTGAGAATTTGGTCGTCGACCACCTCTCGCGCCTAGATATTCCTTTTATTGAAAATCTCGATGAAAAATCTTTTAATGATTATTTTCCTGATGAGAAGCTGCTTTCAATTAGCACTTCTCCTTCTCCTTGGTTTGCACACATTGCCAACTACTTAGTTGCTCGTGTGCTCCCAAAAGAGTTCTCCTCTCAACAAAAGAAGAAATTCTCTTCTGAGTTGAAGAACTATTTTTGGGAGGATCCGAATCTTTTTTGAGTCTGTGCGGACCAAGTGATAAGGAGATGTGTTTCTTATGAAGAAGGATTAGATATTTTAAAACACATACATGAAGGTCTGACTGGTGGGCACTATCAAGCAGCTTGCACCACTCATAAGGTGCTTTGCGCGGGTTTTTACTGGCCTAGCCTGTTTAAAGACGTGCAAGCCTTTGTGAGTAGGTGTGATAGTTGCCAGCGGTCGGGCAACATTTCCAATAAAATTGAAATGCCACAAAATTATTTCCTTAAGTGCGAAATTTTCGACCTCTGGGGAATTGATTTTGTTGGTCCTCTTCCTTCTAGCTTCGGAAATAAGTTTATTTTAGTTTTCGTTGATTATATTTCGCAATGGGCTGAAGCCCAAGCTCTTCCTACAAATGACGCCCGAGTCGTGGTTACGTTTTTAAAAATATTATTTTCTTGATTCAGTACGCCACGCGCCATCGTTAGTGACAGGGGTACCCATTTCTATAACGCACAGTTTTCTAAAATCCTTACTAAATACGGCATTATGCATAAGCTTTTAACTGCCTACCACCCCAAAACTAACGGACAAGTTGAAGTAGTGAATAGAGAAATAAAAAGAATTTTAGAAAAGACTGTTTCAACTTCTAGGAAAGACTGGTCAACCAAATTAGACGATGCTCTATGGGCCTACCGAACAGCGTACAAAACCGCACTCGGATGTACGCCGTATCGGTTAGTTTATGGAAAATCGTGTCATTTGCTCGTAGAATTAAAACACCGCGCTTTTTGGGCCTTGCGATTCTTAAACTTTGATCCCCACTCTGTCCGTGACCTTAGAAAATTACAACTCAACGAACTTGACAAGTGGCGCTCTTACGCATACGAAAATAACAAACTTTATAAAGAGCGTACGAAATGCTTTCACGATAAGCACTTAAGGCACCCAAAAACCTTTATGCCGAGCGACCAGGTTCTTCTTTATAATTCTCGTTTACGTTTATTTCCTGGAAAATTAAAATCACGTTGGTCTGGACCCTTTACTGTTTTAGAAGTTTTTCCTTATTATACTGTTTTGATTTCCCACCCTGATAAGGGTAATTTCAAAATGAATGGTCAGCGTATTAAACTGTATTTCTGTGATGATGTCAGTCCTAACTGTGTTAACTATATCCTTCATGATCTAACTTTTGATTAGTTTGGAACTTTATTTTATTAAAACTATGAACTATTTCTTTTAATCTCGTTTTAGATAACATTTTTGGACAATATTATTTTGTTGCCTCGAGCTCAAATGACATTTTAAACAAAAGGTACTCTTGGGAGGCAAGCCAAGTTATCTTTTTCTGTTTTCTTTATTTTACAATTTTTTCCCCAGACGGCTCCGACAAGCTGAAGCTTCTGCGATTGCCTGCTCCAACGCAGCTGAATCCATCACGAATTCCAAAGAAGACATTTCGTGAAGTTCCAAAGTGCAAGCATGGGGGAGCGGCATCACTCAACTTTCGCAGCAAATAAATCCAGGGAATTACCTATTTTCAATCCTGTTTTTCAATTCTGTACTTTAATTTTCTCTCTCTCTCTAACCGTCTTCTTCATTGAGGACAATGTCCATTTTAAGCTTGGGGAAGGACTTCCTCCTTTTTGCTTTTTGAGAATATTTTTCATGTTTTTCTTTTGTGAATATTTTTCAAAATCCAAAGAAAAGAAAATCCAAAAAAAAGACAATATTTCAAAATTTAAAAAAATATATGCTTTTTGTTTTTTTAATAGTTTAGACATTTTGGTATTTCAATAGTACCCCTTGTTTTTGTATTGTTTTTCTGAAATTCCTTATAAACAACTTAGCTAATAATAATTTTTCTAATCCTTCTTTTTAATTATGTTTCATAAGTAAATAAAATGTTGGTCATGCTGTGTTTCTAATTCACGGTAGCATGTTAAGGTGAAATGTTTTTCCTAAAACTCGCATTTCTATTATGATTTTTCGTTCTTTATTTTCTTTACTTTCTCAAAAATTCATCATCCACTATTTTCCTTTTTGTTTTTAGATAATTTTTGAAAGGTCAACGTTTGAATAGCGTAGTAGATGTGAACGATCCAAGTCACCTATTATTTCTATTTTCAAGATAATTTCATCAATCTTCTTTTATTATCTAGGACTTGATTTTTGAAAATTTTCAAATCTTTGTTTTAAATAAATTTAAAAGCGTGAAAATGATTTAGGGCGTTTTTGTTTTCGTTTGAACTTTCTGTTGGAACACCCTATTACTAATTTGGGTCAGGATCACTATGTCTCTAGGAATCTGTGTTTTGACCTTCTGTATAGCTTAATAGGTCAATTAGAATTGAGTCTAAGGGTTAGAAGTCTAGGATTGGAAGCTGCCCTGAAGACCAAAGTTTTTTCTGGAGACTAAGTCCAAATCGTCGAACTCAGCACGACGTTTCGTCGAACTCCGGTCGACGATCGTCTAGCTCAACTTCGACAGATCGTTGAGCTCCTTTCGACGATCGCTGAGCTCAACCTCATAATATCGTCGAGCTCCACTCGACGATCGCTGAGCTCAACTTCTCAATATCGTCGAACTCCATTCGACGATCGCTGAGCTCAAGTCGACGATTTTGACTCTGCACTGGATCCTTCTCTCTGAGCTCAGTTCGACGATCTTTGAGCTCAGATCGACGATTATGTTGCTGCTTGCATTTTCCAGGTCGCTGAGCTCAGCTCGACGATAGCAGAGCTCAGTTCGACGATTTCAGTTATCTTTCAGAATTCAAATTTAAATCAGATAGAAGTTATTCTGCATTTAATTCAGAAGATCTGCCAGCCGTTTTCATTTACTTCTGGAGCAAGTTTCAAGGGATTTTTCAAGGAACAATTCAGTGGACTTTCCTTCAGAACAAATTATGCAATTAAGGCTGTAATCAATGTAGACCAACGGCTATCTTTGACAGAGTGATATTCTATTCTGGCACAGAGAATAAAAGATAGAATGCTTTTGAATCAAGACAGAGAATAGATAAGAACAAAAAAAGAGATTGACAAGAACAGGACACAACTCAATATACAGAGACTCTTTGAAAATATTCTGTCAACAAGAATTCTGAAGAACACTCATCAAAAAGAGATCAAGCTTTCAAACAATCTTCAGATCTCTTCAGCTCTCAAAGTGTTCAAGGCCAACATCATTTCAAGACTCCAGACACTCAACATTTCAGCTTGCTGAAATCATCTTTTGCTGGAGATCTATCTTTGAAGGCCTATCACCCTCAGCAAAGCTCATCTTCCTGAAGATCAAGGACTCAGGGGGAGCTTTGACATCAATCCACTTAGTCTTCTCAGTTGTTTGAGAAAAGAGAAGACTGCCATAACTCTCTCACCCCCACTCTATAAAGGGTTGTTCAAACTCCCTTCAAAAGTTTGAATCTGGTTTTTGAGCACCTTGTCAAAAGCTCATTGGTGGCAAGACACCTGATCAAAAAATCTGTTTTGGTTTTTGAGCACCTTATCAAAAGCTCATTGGTGCCCAGGACACCTGATCAACTCATCCTGCAGTGGATTCCTACCTAGGGTGGTAGAAGAGTGGATGTACCCAAGTTTGGGGAACCACTATAATTCCTTGTGTCATCTGGTTTTGCATGTTTTATTTTTGTTTCTGGCCTAGATTTTCTTGTGCTTAGTTTCTGCATAGCTTAGTTTTGTGATTAGTTTTATTTCTGCTTCCCTGCTTACACTCATTACAACAATTGTTGTAAAGCTTTGCAAAAGTTTTTCCTTGTGTTTTAAAAGCACCATATACTCTATTCACCCCCCCTCTAGAGTATATCTGATCTAGTTTCCCCTTTCAATTGGTATCAGAGCCAGGTTGGTTAAACATACCATATCTGTTTGGTTGTACAGGCTAACACCTGAACCCCAAGATCCCAATCTAGATCCTTCTTTTATATTTCATTATTAGATTTAGCTTGCACAAGTCATGGCCCAAAACAAAGATTATGCTAGCACCAGACCTCCAGTGTGCAATCTCTCAAAGTTTGCACTTTGGAAAGCAAGGATTAAACTCTACATGAATTCTATTGACGAAGATATTTTTAATTCTGTGTTGACAGTGTGTCCAAGACCTCCAGAGAGCACAAGCACAAATGCTGTTCCACCTCCATCAGGAACAGATGCTGACATCAAAAAGTGGAAAGTAGCTGATGCCAAGGCAATGAACATTCTAGCTCAGACAATGTCAGATGACATTTTTCAAAAGGTAGCTGAATGTAATTCAGCCAAGGAGATTTGGGACAAGCTCTCAGAAATAGTTTCAGGCTCAGCTGATGAAAGAAAGGACAGAAGATCCCATCTCGTCTCCCAATATGAGAACTTCAAGAAGGGAGAAACTGAGTCAGTGGGAGACATGTACAACAGACTGAGTCTAATTGTCAGTGAACTGAGGACATTAGACAAAGAGATCTCACTGACAGAACTTAATGACAAGATCCTAATATGCTTCCCCAGCACTTGGGATTCAAGAATCTGGCCAATTAAAGATGCCAGAAGTCTGAATGAGATCACCACTGAAGCCTTGTTGGGTAAGCTCAAATCTTATGAGCTACTCATCAAGAACAGAGAAGAAGAACAGAAGGCTGCTTCACCAGCCACAAGAAAGGAGAAGACCATAGCATTCAAGGCAACTGAGGATCTGCCTGAAGAAAAAGCCACAGGCAATGATGAACTTCTCAGCTTGTTGGCCAAAAGATTCTATAAGATGGCCAGAAAGGACTTCAGAAGAAGATCATACAAGGAGCAGGACAAGCCAAGGTATGACAAGTCCATTGGCAATAACAAAGACATTATTTGCTTTGGTTGCAGGAAACCAGGGCACATAGTTCCTAACTGTCCAGAGAACAAGAACAAGGACAGAAGGGACAGAAAAGAAAGAAGAAAGGAGAAGGACTCCAAAAGGAGTGGCAATAGCAAGCCCTCTTCCAACAGAAATAAGCATACAAGGAAAGGATTTGTTGCTGAATCCTGGAGTGAGACTGAAGAGGAGTCAGAAGCCTCTTCCAGCTCTAGTGATGATGAGGATGATGCAGAGGAAAAGGAGTTATGCATGATGGCAATCAATGCCTCACAACACAACTCAGAGGAAGAGGAGTCAGAGTCAGACTCAGAGACTCAACCTGAAGAAGATGAGGTAATCAGCTCTTTTGATTTTACTTCAGAAGATTTTAAATTTGAATTTAAAGCACTATGTTTAGACCTGCTAAAGTCTGAGAAAGAGATCATCTCTCTCAGAAATCAATTATCTGAACAAAATGTTTTAAAATCAGAAAACCTCAAACTCTCTCAGGAGTTGGAGAACTATAGGGAATAGATAGCTTCACTGAAGAGTGAGCTCTCTGAGGCCAAGAAGCTTGAAGAATCTCTCAATGGGAGAAGCATCAAGCTGATGGACATCACAAGCACAGTGAACTCAAGATTCAACAGTACACTGGGCTTGGGTGCCTCATCCAGCAAACCTATTGTTCTAACAACCCCTATCAAGTTCATTTCTGACAAGGGAAAGGGAGTTGTAGAGGTTGCCAGGAAAAATTCTGATCTGCCTCAGAAAACTAAAGTCCAGCACAAATCGTCGAACGGAGATCGACGATCGCCGAATGAAGATCGACGATCGCCGAACGCACCTCGACGATCTCAGGACAAATCGTCGAACGCTGATCGACGATCTCAGCCACGATCGTCGAACGCAGGTCGACGATCCCATATACCTGACCTCAGCCATAGTCGATCGTCGAACGGAGCTCGACGATCTGACCCACGATCGTCGAACACAGCTCCAAGATCGTCGAACAGAGGTCAGAGCTCTGGAAATTCTTTCAAAGGCAAGTCAAAATTAAATCCTAAGGGTTTTTCATCCCAAACCTTCAACCCTTATACTGAATGGATTATACCTCCAAGGAGATATCATCCTGAAGGATATAAGAGTCAGCCAGGGATATCCTTCATTTCTGAATTTAAAGGTTATCAACCTAGGCCCAAGGTAAACTGGGTCAAAAACAAGTGAATTGCTTTATGTGCAGGTGAGGACCTATCCAACATCTAACCAGCAATGGTATTTGGATAGTGGGTGCTCTAAGCACATGACAGGGAACAAGGACAACCTCAATTCCTTTAGAGCCAAGCTTGGACCCAAGGTTATCTTTGGTGACTCCAACTTTGGACAAACTAAAGGTTATGGAGCAGTCCAGATTGGTTCTGTAACCTTCAAGAAAGTAGCATATGTGGAAGGACTGAAGCACAACCTAATCAGCATCACTCAGCTATGTGATGAAGGCTACCAGGTGACCTTCAGCAAAACCTTATGCAAAATCAAGTCAGAGGACAACACAACTGTGTTGACAGGTAAAAGGAAAGGTAACATCTATCTAGTAGATTTTCTTTCAACTACTATAGATATCTGTTTATTCAATTCAGTTTGTAGACCAAATGTTTTATGGCATAAGAGACTAGGACACCTAAACCTTAGAACTATTGCTAGGTTATCCAAGGACAACCTTGTTAGAGGACTACCTTCTGGCCCCTACAAGAAGGAAGGACTCTGCAAGGCTTGTCAATTAGGCAAGCAAACTAAAAACAGTTTCAAGTCACTTAATAAGAGTGATTCACCTAAGATATTGTATCTGTTACACATGGATCTATTTGGACCCATCACAGTACAAAGCCTAGGAGGGAAATCCTACACTTTAGTAATTGTAGATGACTTCTCTAGATTCACTTGGGTGTTCTTTCTAAGAAAGAAGTCTGATAACTTTAAGTGTCTGACAGAGTTTCTCAAATGTATACGGATTGAGTTCAATACTCACATTGCCCTGATCAGAAGTGATCATGGGACAGAGTTTGATTCTCTTCTTATGCAAGAGTTCTGTCAGAGTGAAGGGATCAGGCATACTTTCTCAGCTCCGAGAACTCCTCAACAAAATGGGGTAGCTGAAAGGAAAAATAGAACCCTTATTGAATCTGCCACTACATTGTTGTCAGATGCTCATCTACCTCTATCCTTCTGGGCAGAGGCAGTGAACACCTCCAACTATGTGCTGAACAGAAGTCTGATACATAAACTGAAGGGAAAGACTCCCTATGAATTACTCAAAGGGAAGAAACCTAAAGTTGACTATCTTAGAGTTTTTGGTTGCATTTGCTATATTCACAATAATGACAAGAAATACTTAGCAAAATTTCAAGCTAAAGCTGATGAAGGAGTGTTTCTGGGATACTCCATGATCAGCAAGGCCTATAGGGTCTATAATAAGTCATCTTTGAAAATTGAGGAATCTGTTCATGTTTCTTTTGATGAAACTAACATGTCTTTCAAGGAGAAGATTTCTTCTACCATAGAACCTTTGCAGGAACACTCTCTAGTTGAAGATATGAACACGTTGCAGGTCGCTCAAGAGAATGAAAGCAGTGAAGATGAAGGGAATGCTCAACACATTGAAGCTCAACATGAAGAGTCAGTTGTTGTACCACAAGAGGAAACAACGACACAGGTTGGTGAACAATCAACACCCCCTGTTGATTTAGTAACATCAAGAGACCATCCAATTTCCCAAATAATTGGAGAACTCTCAGCTGGGGTGCAAACCAGAAATCAGGTCAACCAAAACCTGTTGCACACCTGCTTCCTTTCTCAAATTGAACCTCAGTCCATTCAAGATGCAGAGCAAGATCCACACTGGATCATTGCCATGCAAGAGGAGTTGCATCAATTTGAGAGGAACAAAGTATGGGAACTAGTGCCAAAGCCAAAGGATCATTCCATTGTTGGAACAAAATGGGTATTCAGAAATAAACTGGATGATCAAGGAGTAATAATAAGGAACAAGGCAAGGCTAGTTGCCCAGGGATATTCTCAAGAAGAAGGAATTGACTACGACCAGACTTTTGCACCTGTTGCAAGATTGGAAGCCATCAGAATTTTTCTAGCTTATGCAGCTCACAAAGGCTTCAAGGTTTATCAGATGGATGTCAAGAGTGCCTTCTTGAATGGAGACATCAAAGACGAAGTCTATGTCAGACAACCTCCAGGTTTTATCTCTCCAACTTACCCTGATTATGTTTTTAAACTACATAAAGCATTATATGGTCTCAAGCAAGCTCCTAGAGCATGGTATGAGACCCTAGCATGCTTTCTCTTGGAAAATGGTTTTATAAGGGGTAGAGTAGACCAAACTCTTTTTATTAGAACCCATAAGTCCCATACCCTACTAGTACAAATTTATGTAGACGATATCATTTTTGGTTCTACTGACTCAAAATTGTGCAGAAGGTTTTCTAACCTAATGCATTCTAAATTTGAGATGAGTAGCATGGGTGAGCTATCCTTCTTCCTAGGATTGCAAGTCAAACAACATGCTGAAGGCATCTTTATTTCTCAAACCAAATATGCTAATGAGCTGGTTAAGAAATTTGGCATGTCTGAGGCATCTTGTATGAAAACACCCATGCCTACCAATGCTGTATTAGATGCTGATGAACATGGGAAACCTGTTGATCAGACAACATATAGAGCAATGATTGGCTCTTTACTGTATCTTACAGCTAGTAGACCAGATATAATGTTTGCTACATGTATATGTGCTAGGTTCCAAGTTAGCCCTAGAGAGTCACACCTCACATTAGTAAAGAGGATTCTTAGGTATGTTAAAAGTTGTCCAAATCTAGGTCTCTGGTATCCAAAAGATTCAGCATTTGAGTTAACTGGATTCTCTGATGCTGATTATGCTGGATGCAGAATTGACAGGAAAAGCACCAGTGGAACTTGTCAGTTCCTTGGTGATAGACTTGTCTCTTGGTTTTGCAAGAAACAAACATCTGTGTCAACTTCAACTGCTGAAGCTGAATATATGGCTGCAGGTAGTTGTTGTTAACAAATATTGTGGATTCAAAATCAACTCCTAGACTATGGTTAGAACTTAGAGAAGTCAAAAATATTTTGTGACAATACAAGTGCTATTTCCATAGCTCAAAATCCAGTCCTCCATAGTAGGACAAAACACATAGAGATTAGGCATCACTTCTTAAGGGACAATGTTGAAAAGAATAAAATTGAACTGCATTATATCCCAACTAATTTACAAAGGGGAGATATTTTCACCAAGCCCTTGGATGAAAAGAAACACACTTTCTTCCTAAATCAGTTAGGAATGTTAGATGGAGGAAGTCTTAAATAATATCCAAGATTTTGAAAGCTAAAAATTGACCAAGACTAGGCAAAAATTCTGATTTTCCTTAGTGTCTAGAATTTTCTGATCTCTGAACTGCGCTCGACGATTTTCACAATGATCGTCGAACGGAGTTCGACGATTTCCTGAATCGTCGAATGGAGTTCAGCGCTCCTCAGATAGTATGAACTATCTCCTTCGGTCAACGATCGTCGAACGGCGCTCGACGATTTTGTTCACTGAACGATCGTCGAACGGAGCTCTACGCCTTTCCAGATCGTCGAACGGAGATCGACGATGTTGGAGTCTCTTCAGATTCCTTTAGAAGCCTCGATCGTCGAACTGAGTTCAACGATCTTTCCATTTCTGCGTCGAACCCTAATATAAAACTCATTTTTCGCCGTCGTTCTCTCTTGCGCTTTCAATTTCTCTGCAAACATTTTCTTCCCTCCAAACAGTTCTACGCTTGTTCGGTTTGTTTGTTAAGTTTTTGCAGGTACCATGGCCGTCTCAGTCGCTGTCCTCGCCGCAATGAAATTTGATGCAGGATTTGACATTGATCTGGACTCCTTCAACACCACTGATCAAGTCTTCCAGGACATCCTGAGTTTATTCAAAGATCAGCATTTATCTGCCCTCATGACCACAAGAATCAAACTTGCCTCAGATGAAATCAAAGAATGGGTGTATACTGCACACAACCTTGACAACAACACCATAGTTGGATCTATTGCTGGAACACAGGTACCTCTGACCCCAACAGTCTTAACAGAGGTTTTTGGTTTAAGAAATGGTGAAGACACTGCTGAACTATCTGGAGAAGAGTTGTCTGATATACTTGCCAGGATGGGTCATCCTGAGGGAAACCCTAGCAAGTTGTTTAAGAGGAACCTGTCAGTTGAATATAGGTTCCTAGCTGATGTTGTACGCAAGGTGCTGTTGGCCAAGCATTCTGCACATGATAACATCTCCAGACATCAGCTCTGCCTCATGGGAGCTCTGGTAGATAGGAAAAGCTTGAACTGGGGAGAGGTCTTCTTTGACCTGATAAAGAAAAAGATTAACAAAACCTTTGTGAATTTTGGAAGGATTCTTGGAGGCATTGATGTGCACTCCCCCCCAGGTCTCAACTGCCCCTTCAGGCACCAGGACTCAAAGAGTCACTCCCCCCCAGGTCTCTGCTCCTGCAGAAGACCTGCCTGCTGCTAGTGTTGCTTATCCTCCTCCTCCAAGTCCAACCCTACCTATTCCATCCACCATTACAATCTCCAGCCCATCTCCAACCTCTATTCCATCTCCAGCAACCATTTCATCTCCACCAGTAGACCACTTCCACCCATTATTCTCATATCCACCACCAGATGTCACCTCATCCCCATCCATACCATCCTTCACACTTCTGGATGAATCCTACATGGATGCTTCCCCCTCCTCTCCTCCAGACTTACCATCCTCTTCAACATCTTTCCAAGACCTTCTCCACCACATTATTGACCAACCCACTTTCACTCCCTCCATATCCATCCCATTGTCCTCCATCTCCACAATCCCCTCTCCTGAGCCATTCATTCCACCATTCAACCCTCCACCTCCAGCTTCTTCAGCCATCCCTGTACCCTCTACCTCTGCTCCTCTTCTTGAGCAAGTAGATCTCTCAACCCTTGCTGACAAGTTGTATGAGCTCATTGCCCCCAGGCTCTCCCTTCTCTTGGAGACCTCTTTGGCTCCTCTACACTTGTCAGTGGCAGCCCTCTCTGCCAGGCTTTCTTCTCTCCTTCCTCAAGCAGCCCCACCAGCAGTTTGCCTTGATACAGAGGTATCTGCATCCAGGCAGGGGGAGATGCCCTATGAAGCCAACCTTCATGCTGCTGCTGCTGCTGCTCCTGTGTCTGCTGCCTCTTCTGCTCTAGTTGCTGCTGCTACTCCAGTCTTAGCAATAGCCCTAAGGTCTTTGCTATCTGCATTTGATACTGTATATTACAGCTACCTTCCAGAAGCTATTGCTGTCCAGCCCTCAGAAGATCTGTCTAAGGCAATGGTGCCCTTCTCTGGCTGTGACCCCAACATTCTTTCATCCTTTGTACTCTTAGTGATGACTCCTGCTGCTGCTGATAAAGAAAGGGCTGAATCTGCTTCTGAAATTGTTCTTGCTGCTGCTGAAGAAAATGTTCCAACTGCTGCTGAAAATCAAATTGTTTCTGATGAGCCCATTTCCCAGGATTCTCTGATGACAGAGGCTGTTGTTTTTGAGCCTGCTGTAGATGTTGTTGTTGTTTCTGAACCTGCTGCTGCCATAATTCCTGAAATAACTAGTGTTGCTTCTACTGCTGCTCCAGTATCTGTTGTTATATCTGCTGCTGTATCTGTCTCTGTTGCTCCTTCTGCTTCTGCTTCTGCCCCATCTGCTGCTGTTCAACTGAAAGAAGATCTGATGAAAAGGATTGATGCTTTATATGATGCTCAAAGCTCTGAATCTGATGACTACAACACTGCTTCTGATGATTCTTCTGCCACCATTGCAAGGAAAAGGAAGGCAAGAAGTAAGGCAATGAAGAGGGTTCCACCTGCCAAAGTTAGAGATGATAATGATGTTCCTTACTATATTCTGCACATCTGCCCAATTACTGAGCATTGGATGCAGTTCTCTAAGAATCAGCTAAAGGCTATGAAGAAGAAAAGGAAGTATGAGAAAGGTTCCACCCAGTCCAAGCACCCTCATCCTCCTCCACCACCTCCACCTGATGCAGGTGCAGGTGGCAGCTCTGCAAGTTCAGGCCCAGCTAGAAGCCAGGCTCCCTACCAACCCCATGCTAGAACATATCAAAGGGAAAGCCAGTCTAGGGGCTCTTACTCTAGAAGGGGAGGATATAGGGGAAATCAAAGAGAGACTCAGGTTTACTCCAAAGGGCATTCCAGGCAGCATCCTTACTCCAGGGAGGACATGCTTCATCTGATACTTCTTCTGGTCCATTCCCCTATAAGCTCAAAGAAACTGTGACTGCCAGGACTCCTCAAGATACTTCTTCCAACAGGTATGAGCCACCTGTTCCTTTTGAGGACCCTGAGAAGAATCCTGTTGCTTGGACTGCTAGAATGAAAGAGTTGGCTGCATTAGATCAAATAAAGAAAGCCAGAGAGCAAGGCCTAGACACCTCTAATATATCTACAATGTCAGAACAAAGACAGAAAGAACTAGAAAGATATGCCTCCAGAAATTTTTTGATGCAGACAGGTACATGGAGTTGCATCCTGCTGCAGTGATTCCCAGGACCTCTAAGCAAACATATTTGGGTGCAGCAGATGATACTAGATCCAACAAAGAAGCTTTAAATCCTAACAGAGAAATCAAAATGGTAAAAGGCAAAGAGAAAGAGTAACTCTGTAAGGTGACAATTCTTGGTTTTTCTGACTGCTTTCTGGATATCATATTTATATATCTCTGTGATGGTTCTGTAATGTCTAGCTGCTGTTGTTTTTATGTTTTTCTGACTGTATGATGTTGTTTGATTTTCCTAAGTATGTAAATAGTTTTCCTAACCCAAATAGGGGGAGATTGTTGGAACACCCTATTACTAATTTGGGTCAGGATCACTATGTCTCTAGGAATCTGTGTTTTGACCTTCTGTATAGCTTAATAGGTCAATTAGAATTGAGTCTAAGGGTTAGAAGTCTAGGATTGGAAGCTGCCCTGAAGACCAAAGTTTTTTCTGGAGACTAAGTCCAAATCGTCGAACTCAGCATGACGTTTCGTCGAACTCCGGTCGACGATCGTCTAGCTCAACTTCGACAGATCGTTGAGCTCCTTTCGACGATCGCTGAGCTCAACCTCATAATATCGTCGAGCTCCACTCGACGATCGCTGAGCCCAACTTCTCAATATCGTCGAACTCCATTCGACGATCGCTGAGCTCAGGTCGACGATTTTGACTCTGCACTGGATCCTTATCTCTGAGCTCAGTTCGACGATCTTTGAGCTCAGATCGACGATTATGTTGCTGCTTGCATTTTCCAGGTCGCTGAGCTCAGCTCGACGATAGCAGAGCTCAGTTCGACGATTTCAGTTATCTTTCAGAATTCAAATTTAAATCAGATAGAAGTTATTCTGCATTTAATTCAGAAGATCTGCCAGCCGTTTTCATTTACTTCTGGAGCAAGTTTCAAGGGATTTTTCAAGGAACAATTCAGTGGACTTTCCTTCAGAACAAATTATGCAATTAAGGCTGTAATCAATGTAGACCAACGGCTATCTTTGACAGAGTGATATTCTATTCTGGCACAGAGAATAAAAGATAGAATGCTTTTGAATCAAGACAGAGAATAGATAAGAACAAAAAAAGAGATTGACAAGAACAGGACACAACTCAATATACAGAGACTCTTTGAAAATATTCTGTCAACAAGAATTCTGAAGAACACTCATCAAAAAGAGATCAAGCTTTCAAACAATCTTCAGATCTCTTCAGCTCTCAAAGTGTTCAAGGCCAACATCATTTCAAGACTCCAGACACTCAAAATTTCAGCTTGCTGAAATCATCTTTTGCTGGAGATCTATCTTTGAAGGCCTATCACCCTCAGCAAAGCTCATCTTCCTGAAGATCAAGGACTCAGGGGGAGCTTTGACATCAATCCACTTAGTCTTCTCAGTTGTTTGAGAAAAGAGAAGACTGCCATAACTCTCTCACCCCCACTCTGTAAAGGGTTGTTCAAACTCCCTTCAAAAGTTTGAATCTAGTTTTTGAGCACCTTGTCAAAAGCTCATTGGTGGCAAGACACCTGATCAAAAAATCTGTTTTGGTTTTTGAGCACCTTATCAAAAGCTCATTGGTACCTAGGACACCTGATCAACTCATCCTGCAGTGGATTCCTACCTAGGGTGGTAGAAGAGTGGATGTACCCAAGTTTGGGGAACCACTATAATTCCTTGTGTCATCTGGTTTTGCATGTTTTCTTTTTGTTTCTGGCCTAGATTTTCTTGTGCTTAGTTTCTGCATAGCTTAGTTTTGTGATTAGTTTTATTTCTGCTTCCCTGCTTACACTCATTACAACAATTGTTGTAAAGCTTTGCAAAAGTTTTTCCTTGTGTTTTAAAAGCACCATATACTCTATTCACCCCCTCTAGAGTATATCTGATCTAGTTTCCCCTTTCAATTGGTATCAGAGCCAGGTTGGTTAAACATACCATATCTGTTTGGTTGTACAGGCTAACACCTGAACCCCAAGATCCCAATCTAGATCCTTCTTTTATATTTCATTATTAGATTTAGCTTGCACAAGTCATGGCCCAAAACAAAGATTATGCTAGCACCAGACCTCCAGTGTGCAATCTATCAAAGTTTGCACTTTGGAAAGCAAGGATTAAACTCTACATGAATTCTATTGACGAAGATATTTTTAATTCTGTGTTGACAGTGTGTCCAAGACCTCCAGAGAGCACAAGCACAAATGCTGTTCCACCTCCATCAGGAACAGATGCTGACATCAAAAAGTGGAAAGTAGCTGATGCCAAGGCAATGAACATTCTAGCTCAGACAATGTCAGATGACATTTTTCAAAAGGTAGCTGAATGTAATTCAGCCAAGGAGATTTGGGACAAGCTCTCAGAAATAGTTTCAGGCTCAACTGATGAAAGAAAGGACAGAAGATCCCATCTCATCTCCCAATATGAGAACTTCAAGAAGGGAGAAACTGAGTCAGTGGGAGACATGTACAACAGACTGAGTCTAATTGTCAGTGAACTGAGGACATTAGACAAAGAGATCTCACTGACAGAACTTAATGACAAGATCCTAATGTGCTTCCCCAGCACTTGGGATTCAAGAATCTGGCCAATTAAAGATGCCAGAAGTCTGAATGAGATCACCACTGAAGCCTTGTTGGGTAAGCTCAAATCTTATGAGCTACTCATCAAGAACAGAGAAGAAGAACAGAAGGCTGCTTCACCAGCCACAAGAAAGGAGAAGACCATAACATTCAAGGCAACTGAGGATCTGCCTGAAGAAAAAGCCACAGGCAATGATGTACTTCTCAGCTTGTTGGCCAAAAGATTCTATAAGATGGCCAGAAAGGACTTCAGAAGAAGATCATACAAGGAGCAGGACAAGCCAAGGTATGACAAGTCCATTGGCAATAACAAAGACATTATTTGCTTTGGTTGCAGGAAACCAGGGCACATAGTTCCTGACTGTCCAGAGAACAAGAACAAGGACAGAAGGGACAGAAAAGAAAGAAGAAAGGATAAGGACTCCAAAAGGAGTGGCAATAGCAAGCCCTCTTCCAACAGAAATAAGCATACAAGGAAAGGATTTGTTGCTGAATCCTGGAGTGAGACTGAAGAGGAGTCAGAAGCCTCTTCCAGCTCCAGTGATGATGAGGATGATGCAAAGGAAAAGGAGTTCTGCATGATGGCAATCAATGCCTCACAACACAACTCAGAGGAAGAGGAGTCAGAGTCAGACTCAGAGACTCAACCTGAAGAAGATGAGGTAATCAGCTCTTTTGATTTTACTTCAGAAGATTTTAAATTTGAATTTAAAGCACTATGTTTAGACCTGCTAAAGTCTGAGAAAGAGATCATCTCTCTCAGAAATCAATTATCTGAACAAAATGTTTTAAAATCAGAAAACCTCAAACTCTCTCAGGAGTTGGAGAACTATAGGGAACAGATAGCTTCACTGAAGAGTGAGCTCTCTGAGGCCAAGAAGCTTGAAGAATCTCTCAATGGGAGAAGCATCAAGCTGATGGACATCACAAGCACAGTGAACTCAAGATTCAACAGTACACTGGGCTTGGGTGCCTCATCCAGCAAACCTATTGTTCTAACAACCCCGATCAAGTTCATTTCTGACAAGGGAAAGGGAGTTGTAGAGGTTGCCAGGAAAAATTCTGATCTGCCTCAGAAAATTAAAGTCCAGCACAAATCGTCGAACGGAGATCGACGATCGCCGAATGAAGATCGACGATCGCCGAACGCAGCTCGACGATCTCAGGACAAATCGTCGAACGCTGATCGACGATCTCAGCCACGATCGTCGAACGCAGGTCAACGATCCCATATACCTGACCTCAGCCATAGTCGACCGTCGAACGGAGCTCGACGATCTGACCCACGATCGTCGAACACAGCTCCAAGATTGTCGAACAGAGGTCAGAGCTCTGGAAATTCTTTCAAAGGCAAGTCAAAATTAAATCCTAAGGGTTTTTCATCCCAAACCTTCAACCCTTATACTGAATGGATTATACCTCCAAGGAGATATCATCCTGAAGGATATAAGAGTCAGCCAGGGATATCCTTCATTTCTGAATTTAAAGGTTATCAACCTAGGCCCAAGGTAAACTGGGTCAAAAACAAGTGAATTGCTTTATGTGCAGGTGAGGACCTATCCAACATCTAACCAGCAATGGTATTTGGATAGTGGGTGCTCTAAGCACATGACAGGGAACAAGGACAACCTCAATTCCTTTAGAGCCAAGCTTGGACCCAAGGTTATCTTTGGTGACTCCAACTTTGGACAAACTAAAGGTTATGGAGCAGTCCAGATTGGTTATGTAACCTTCAAGAAAGTAGCTATGTGGAAGGACTGAAGCACAACCTAATCAGCATCAGTCAGCTATGTGATGAAGGCTACCAGGTGACCTTCAGCAAAACCTTATGCAAAATCAAGTCAGAGGACAACACAACTGTGTTGACAGGTAAAAGGAAAAGGTAACATCTACCTAGTAGATTTTCTTTCAACTACTATAGATATCTGTTTATTCAATTCAGTTTGTAGACCAAATGTTTTATGGCATAAGAGACTAGGACACCTAAACCTTAGAACTATTGCTAGGCTATCCAAGGACAACCTTGTTAGAGGACTACCTTCTGGCCCCTACAAGAAGGAAGGAATCTGCAAGGCTTGTCAATTAGGCAAGCAAACTAAAAATAGTTTCAAGTCACTTAATAAGAGTGATTCACCTAAGATATTGTATCTGTTACACATGGATCTATTTGGACCCATCACAGTACAAAGCCTAGGAGGGAAATCCTACACTTTAGTAATTGTAGATGACTTCTCTAGATTCACTTGGGTGTTCTTTCTAAGAAAGAAGTCTGATAACTTTAAGTGTTTGACAGAGTTTCTCAAATGTATACAGATTGAGTTCAATACTCACATTGCCCTGATCAGAAGTGATCATGGGACAGAGTTTGATTCTCTTCTTATGCAAGAGTTCTGTCAGAGTGAAGGGATCAGGCATACTTTCTCAGCTCCGAGAACTCCTCAACAAAATGGGGTAGCTGAAAGGAAAAATAGAACCCTTATTGAATCTGCCACTACATTGTTGTCAGATGCTCATCTACCTCTATCCTTCTGGGCAGAGGCAGTGAACACCTCCAACTATGTGCTGAACAGAAGTCTGATACATAAACTGAAGGGAAAGACTCCCTATGAATTACTCAAAGGGAAGAAACCTAAAGTTGACTATCTTAGAGTTTTTGGTTGCATTTGCTATATTCACAATAATGACAAGAAATACTTAGCAAAATTTCAAGCCAAAGCTGATGAAGGAGTGTTTCTGGGATACTCCATGATCAGCAAGGCCTATAGGGTCTATAATAAGTCATCTTTGAAAATTGAGGAATCTGTTCATGTTTCTTTTGATGAAACTAACATGTCTTTCAAGGAGAAGATTTCTTCTACCATAGAACCTTTGCAGGAACACTCTCTAGTTGAAGATATGAACAAGTTGCAGGTCGCTCAAGAGAATGAAAGCAGTGAAGATGAAGGGAATGCTCAACACATTGAAGCTCAACATGAAGAGCCAGTTGTTGTACCACAAGAGGAAACAACGACATAGGTTGGTGAACAATCAACACCCCCTGTTGATTTAGTAACATCAAGAGACCATCCAATTTCCCAAATAATTGGAGAACTCTCAGCTGGGGTGCAAACCAGAAATCAGGTCAACCAAAACCTGTTGCACACCTGCTTCCTTTCTCAAATTGAACCTCAGTCCATTCAAGATGCAGAGCAAGATCGACACTGGATCATTGCCATGCAAGAGGAGTTGCATCAATTTGAGAGGAACAAAGTATGGGAACTAGTGCCAAAGCCAAAGGATCATTCCATTGTTGGAACAAAATGGGTATTCAGAAATAAACTGGATGATCAAGGAGTAATAATAAGGAACAAGGCAAGGCTAGTTGCACAGGGATATTCTCAAGAAGAAGGAATTGACTACGACCAGACTTTTGCACCTGTTGCAAGATTGGAAGCCATCAGAATTTTTCTAGCTTATGCAGCTCACAAAGGCTTCAAGGTTTATCAGATGGATGTCAAGAGTGCCTTCTTGAATGGAGACATCAAAGAGGAAGTCTATGTCAGACAACCTCCAGGTTTTATCTCTCCAACTTACCCTGATTATGTTTTTAAACTACATAAAGCATTATATGGTCTCAAGCAAGCTCCTAGAGCATGGTATGAGACCCTAGCATGCTTTCTCTTGGAAAATGGTTTTATAAGGGGTAGAGTAGACCAAACTCTTTTTATTAGAACCCATAAGTCCCATACCCTACTAGTATAAATTTATGTAGACGATATCATTTTTGGTTCTACTGACTCAAAATTGTGCAGAAGGTTTTCTAACCTAATGCATTCTAAATTTGAGATGAGTAGCATGGGTGAGCTATCCTTCTTCCTAGGATTGCAAGTCAAACAACATGCTGAAGGCATCTTTATTTCTCAAACCAAATATGCTAATGAGCTGGTTAAGAAATTTGGCATGTCTGAGGCATCTTGTATGAAAACACCCATGCCTACCAATGCTGTATTAGATGCTGATGAACATGGGAAACCTGTTGATCAGACAACATATAGAGCAATGATTGGCTCTTTACTGTATCTTACAGCTAGTAGACCAGATATAATGTTTGCTACATGTATATGTTCTAGGTTCCAAGTTAGCCCTAGAGAGTCACACCTCACATTAGTAAAGAGGATTCTTAGGTATGTTAAAAGTTGTCCAAATCTAGGTCTCTGGTATCCAAAAGATTCAGCATTTGAGTTAACTGGATTCTCTGATGCTGATTATGCTGGATGCAGAATTGACAGGAAAAGCACCAGTGGAACTTGTCAGTTCCTTGGTGATAGACTTGTCTCTTGGTTTTGCAAGAAACAAACATCTGTGTCAACTTCAACTGCTGAAGCTGAATATATGGCTGTAGGTAGTTGTTGTTCACAAATATTGTGGATTCAAAATCAACTCCTAGACTATGGTTACAACTTAGAGAAGTCAAAAATATTTTGTGACAATACAAGTGCTATTTCCATAGCTCAAAATCCAGTCCTCCATAGTAGGACAAAACACATAGAGATTAGGCATCACTTCTTAAGGGACAATGTTGAAAAGAATAAAATTGAACTGCATTATATCCCAACTGATTTACAAAGGGGAGATATTTTCACCAAGCCCTTGGATGAAAAGAAACACACTTTCTTCCTAAATCAGTTAGGAATGTTAGATGGAGGAAGTCTTAAATAATATCCAAGATTTTGAAAGCTAAAAATTGACCAAGACTAGGCAAAAATTCTGATTTTCCTTAGTGTCTAGAATTTTCTGATCTCTGAACTGCGCTCGACGATTTTCCCAATGATCGTCGAACGGAGTTCGATGATTTCCTGAATCGTCGAACGGAGTTCAGCGCTCCTCAGATAGTATGAACTATCTCCTTCGGTCAACGATCGTCGAACGGCGCTCGACGATTTTGTTCACTGAACGATCGTCGAACGGAGCTCGACGCCTTTCTAGATTGTCGAACGGAGATCGACGATGTTGGAGTCTCTTCAGATTCCTTTAGAAGCCTCGATCGTCGAACTGAGTTCAACGATCTTTCCATTTCTGCGTCGAACCCTAATATAAAACTCATTTTTCGCCGTCGTTCTCTCTTGCGCTTTCAATTTCTCTGCAAAAATTTTCTTCCCTCCAAATAGTTCTACGCTTGTTCGGTTTGTTTGTTAAGTTTTTGCAGGTACCATGGCCGTCTCAGTCGCTGTCCTCGCCGCAATGAAATTTGATGCAGGATTTGACATTGATCTGGACTCCTTCAACACCACTGATCAAGTCTTCCAGGACATCCTGAGTTTATTCAAAGATCAGCATTTATCTGCCCTCATGACCACAAGAATCAAACTTGCCTCAGATGAAATCAAAGAATGGGTGTATACTGCACACAACCTTGACAACAACACCATAGTTGGATCTATTGCTGGAACACAGGTACCTCTGACCCCAACAGTCTTAACAGAGGTTTTTGGTTTAAGAAATGGTGAAGACACTGCTGAACTATCTGGAGAAGAGTTGTCTGATATACTTGCCAGGATGGGTCATCCTGAGGGAAACCCTAGCAAGTTGTTTAAGAGGAACCTGTCAGTTGAATATAGGTTTCTAGCTGATGTTGTAGTCAAGGTGCTGTTGGCCAAGCATTCTGCACATGACACCATCTCCAGACATCAGCTCTGCCTCATGGGAGCTCTGGTAGATAGGAAAAGCTTGAACTGGGGAGAGGTCTTCTTTGACCTGATAAAGAAAAAGATTAACAAAACCTTTGTGAATTTTGGAATGATTCTTGGAGTTTTCCTTCAGGCAAGGTGCCCTGCTCTGTTGGTATCCTCTGGAGTGCACATCAATGCCTCCAAGAGACTCACCTGTGCCCTATTTGGGAAATGGGACAGGCAAATCAGCAAGCCCAGCAGGCCCTCTTCAACTGCCCCTTCAGGCACCAGGACTCAAAGAGTCACTCCCCCCCAGGTCTCTGCTCCTGCAGAAGACCTGCCTGCTGCTAGTGCTGCTTATCCTCCTCCTCCAAGTCCAACCCTACCTATTCCATCCACCATTACAATCTCCAGCCCATCTCCAACCTCTATTCCATCTCTAGCAACCATTTCATCTCCACCAGTAGACCACTTCCACCCATTATTCTCATATCCACCACCAGATGTCACCTCATCCCCATCCATACCATCCTTCACACTTCTGGATGAATCCTACATGGATGCTTCCCCCTCCTCTCCTCCAGACTTACCATCCTCTTCAACATCTTTCCAAGACCTTCTCCACCATATTATTGACCAACCCACTTTCACTCCCTCCATATCCATCCCATTGTCCTCCATCTCCACAATCCCCTCTCCTGAGCCATTCATTCCACCATTCAGCCCTCCACCTCCAGCTTCTTCAGCCATCCCTGTACCCTCTACCTCTGCTCCTCTTCTTGAGCAAGTAGATCTCTCAGCCCTTGCTGACAAGTTGTATGAGCTCATTGCCCCCAGGCTCTCCCTTCTCTTGGAGACCTCTTTGGCTCCTCTACACTTGTCAGTGGCAGCCCTCTCTGCCAGGCTTTCTTCTCTCCTTCCTCAAGCAGCCCCACCAGCAGTTTGCCTTGATACAGAGGTATCTGCATCCAGGCAGGGGGAGATGCCCTATGAAGCCAGCCTTCATGCTGCTGCTGCTGCTGCTGCTCCTGTGTCTGCTGCCTCTTCTGCTCCAGTTGCTGCTGCTACTCCAGTCTTAGCAATAGACCTAAGGTCTTTGCTATCTGCATTTGATACTGCATATTACAGCTACCTTCCAGAAGCTATTGCTGTCCAGCCCTCAGAAGATCTGTCTAAGGCAATGGTGCCCTTCTCTGGCTGTGACCCCAACATTCTTTCATCCTTTGTACTCTCAGTGATGACTGCTGCTGCTGTTGATAAAGAAAAGGCTGAATCTGCTTCTGAAATTGTTCTTGCTGCTGCTGAAGAAAATGTTCCAACTGCTGCTGAAAATCAAATTGTTTCTGATGAGCCCATTTCCCAGGATTCTCTGATGACAGAGACTGTTGTTTTTGAGCCTGCTGTAGATGTTGTTGTTGTTTCTGAACCTGCTGCTGCCATAATTCCTGAAATAACCAGTGTTGCTTCTACTGCTGCTCCAGTATCTGTTGTTATATCTGCTGCTGTATCTGTCTCTGTTGCTCCTTCTACTTCTGCTTCTGCCCCATCTGCTGCTGTTCAACTGAAAGAAGATCTGATGAAAAGGATTGATGCTTTATATGATGCTCAAAGCTCTGAATCTGATGACTACAACACTGCTTCTGATGATTCTTCTGCCACCATTGCAAGGAAAAGGAAGGCAAGAAGTAAGGCAATGAAGAGGGTTCCACCTGCCAAAGTTAGAGATGATAATGATGTTCCTTACTATATTCTGCACAACTTCCCAATTACTGAGCATTGGATGAAGTTCTCTAAGAATCAGCTAAAGGCTATGAAGAAGAAAAGGAAGTATGAGAAAGGTTCCACCCAGTCCAAGCACCCTCATCCTCCTCCACCACCTCCACCTGATGCAGGTGCAGGTGGCAGCTCTGCAAGTTCAAGCCCAGCTAGAAGCCAGGC
The DNA here is from genome assembly GCA_039583875.1 of Platanthera guangdongensis. Classification (NCBI taxonomy): domain Eukaryota; kingdom Viridiplantae; phylum Streptophyta; class Magnoliopsida; order Asparagales; family Orchidaceae; genus Platanthera; species Platanthera guangdongensis. Next base: position 89,476,771 of record CM077155.1, on the reverse strand, counting down.
TCCCTACCAACCCCATGCTAGAACATATCAAAGGGAAAGCCAGTCTAGGGGCTCTTACTCTAGAAGGGGAGGATATAGGGGAAATCAAAGAGAGACTCAGGTTTACTCCAAAGGGCATTCCAGGCAGCATCCTTACTCCAGGGGAGGACATGCTTCATCTGATACTTCTTCTGGTCCATTCCCTATAAGCTCAAAGAAACTGTGACTGCCAGGACTCCTCAAGATACTTCTTCCAACAGGTATGAGCCACCTGTTCCTTTTGAGGACCCTGAGAAGAATCATGTTGCTTGGACTGCTAGAATGAAAGAGTTGGCTGCATTAGATCAAATAAAGAAAGCCAGAGAGCAAGGCCTAGACACCTCTAATATATCTACAATGTCAGAACAAAGACAGAAAGAACTAGAAAGATATGCCTCCAGTAAATTTTTTGATGCAGACAGGTACATGGAGTTGCATCCTGCTGCAGTGGTTCCCAGGACCTCTAAGCAAACATATTTGGGTGCAGCAGATGATACTAGATCCAACAAAGAAGCTTTAAATCCTAATAGAGAAATCAAAATGGTAAAAGGCAAAGAGAAAGAGTAACTCTGTAAGGTGACAATTCTTGGTTTTTCTGACTGCTTTCTGGATATCATATTTATATATCTCTGTGATGGTTCTGTAATGTCTAGCTGCTGTTGTTTTTATGTTTTTCTGACTGTATGATGTTGTTTGATTTTCCTAAGTATGTAAATAGTTTTCCTAACCCAAATAGGGGGAGATTGTTGGAACACCCTATTACTAATTTGGGTCAGGATCACTATGTCTCTAGGAATCTGTGTTTTGACCTTCTGTATAGCTTAATAGGTCAATTAGAATTGAGTCTAAGGGTTAGAAGTCTAGGATTGGAAGCTGCCCTGAAGACCAAAGTTTTTTCTGGAGACTAAGTCCAAATCGTCAAACTCAGCACGACGTTTCGTCGAACTCCGGTCGACGATCGTCTAGCTCAACTTCGACAGATCGTTGAGCTCCTTTCGACGATCGCTGAGCTCAACCTCATAATATCGTCGAGCTCCACTCGACGATCGCTGAGCTCAACTTCTCAATATCGTCGAACTCCATTCGACGATCGCTGAGCTCAGGTCGACGATTTTGACTCTGCACTGGATCCTTATCTCTGAGCTCAGTTCGACGATCTTTGAGCTCAGATCGACGATTATGTTGCTGCTTGCATTTTCCAGGTCGCTGAGCTCAGCTCGACGATAACAGAGCTCAGTTCGACGATTTCAGTTATCTTTCAGAATTCAAATTTAAATCAGATAGAAGTTATTCTGCATTTAATTCAGAAGATCTGCCAGCCGTTTTCATTTACTTCTGGAGCAAGTTTCAAGGGATTTTTCAAGGAACAATTCAGTGGACTTTCCTTCAGAACAAATTATGCAATTAAGGCTGTAATCAATGTAGACCAACGGCTATCTTTGACAGAGTGATATTCTATTCTGGCACAGGGAATAAAAGATAGAATGCTTTTGAATCAAGACAGAGAATAGATAAGAACAAAAAAGAGATTGACAAGAACAGGACACAACTCAATATACAGAGACTCTTTGAAAATATTCTGTCAACAAGAATTCTGAAGAACACTCATCAAAAAGAGATCAAGCTTTCAAACAATCTTCAGATCTCTTCAGCTCTCAAAGTGTTCAAGGCCAACATCATTTCAAGACTCCAGACACTCAACATTTCAGCTTGCTGAAATCATCTTTTGCTGGAGATCTATCTTTGAAGGCCTATCACCCTCAGCAAAGCTCATCTTCCTGAAGATCAAGGACTCAGGGGGAGCTTTGACATCAATCCACTTAGTCTTCTCAGTTGTTTGAGAAAAGAGAAGACTGCCATAACTCTCTCACCCCCACTCTGTAAAGGGTTGTTCAAACTCCCTTCAAAAGTTTGAATCTGGTTTTTGAGCACCTTGTCAAAAGCTCATTGGTGGCAAGACACCTGATCAAAAAATCTGTTTTGGTTTTTGAGCACCTTATCAAAAGCTCATTGGTGCCCAGGACACCTGATCAACTCATCCTGCAGTGGATTCCTACCTAGGGTGGTAGAAGAGTGGATGTACCCAAGTTTGGGGAACCACTATAATTCCTTGTGTCATCTGGTTTTGCATGTTTTCTTTTTGTTTCTGGCCTAGATTTTCTTGTGCTTAGTTTCTGCATAGCTTAGTTTTGTGATTAGTTTTATTTCTGCTTCCCTTCTTACACTCATTACAACAATTGTTGTAAAGCTTTGCAAAAGTTTTTTCTTGTGTTTTAAAAGCACCATATACTCTATTCACCCCCCCCTCTAGAGTATATCTGATCTAGTTTCCCCTTTCACTTTCCTGCCAACCTAAAAACTTTCACCACTAGTTAGCCGCTTTTGTTCCTTTTTCCAATTTCATTTAATGGCTCCTCTTTTCATATCATTTTCACCAAAGCCAAAATTTCCAACCTATCTAATCACACTAGCCTTTTTGAGTTTCATAAAGAATTTTCTTGATTATGATAGTTTATTTTGTGATATTTTTGAAGAAGTTTTTTAAAAAAAGTATGCTCAAAAGAAATGTGTGTTTTTGTTTGGCCAATTCAAAATGAAAATGAAAATATTTATGGCCTTTGTTTTGAAAAAGAAAAAAAATGGAAAAGAAAAAGAAGAAAAATATTTTGTTCAAAATGAAAATTTTTGAAACTCTTTGTTTTGGTTTAGTGTGATTTTAAGCCTCCCTATTTATCTTTGAATTCCACTCCTAATCATAATCCTAAACCAAACACTTCGGTCTTATTAAGTCCTTTTGATTCACGCCTTTTTGAATTTTATTTAATAACTAAAAAAAGAAGAAAAGTAAATCAGTATTAGTTTTGGATGTAAACTTAGATTTTTGTTATTTATTTGATATAATTATAATGCGTTGCTTGGATCTAGTAACAACTCAATACGTTTTTTTCATTTTCATTGCTTTGCTTAAATCTATTTAAAGAATTTCGTCAAAATTTTGGATGATTTATTTTCGTTAAGTAAAGTTTATAAAAGTTAAACCATACCTAAATAATTATTTTAGATTCACGTTTCACCTTTTCCCTACTTAGAATTTCGCATAGTACTTATGTATGCATAATTAGTACTTTTTGATTAGTCCTATTTTATGGTTATCTAGTTTTTATATTTTTGCTTGGGGACAAGCAATGCTTAAGCTTGGGGGAATTTGACAGTGTGTTTTGTATTTAAGCTATTAGAGTTTTGTTTAGGTCTTTTATTATGCAAATCTTATCTTATTAGCTTATATGTCCCTTCTTCTTGTATTTATTTATGCCACTAATGTTTTTGTGCTTTTTTGCAAGTTTTCTCAAATTTCACCCAAAATGACCTGACACGGCCACCAACACGGCTGTGTCATGGGGCGTGTCACCTATTCCCAAAGAATCAACCACTAGAGGAAAGTACAGAGTTCGTCCCGACTAGGACACGGCCTCCAACACGGCCGTGTTGCTGGCTGTGTCTCTGGCCGTGTCAAGCTGGCCGTGTCAACATGGACTGTGTCACCAGGAGTCGATGAATTTCCAGAGCAGGACACGTCCACCAACACGGTCGTGTTTCCAGACGTGTCACCACCTCCTCAGCACATGTAGCCCGCCATTAATATGCCCCCCGTCAAATCCCATCAACCGCAGAGGACACGGCCACCAACACGGCTGTGTCGTTGGCCGTGTCAGCATGGGTGTGCCCGCTACTTGCCGTTGCTGAAAGTCCACCTAGTGTCAACTATCTTCACCTATGGGGGGGGGGGGGGAATAGGTGACGTGCAGCGTTTTTGCGGAATTTAAATTGTACCTGCACATAAAAATAAAACAACACAGCACAACAGAGTACACAAGCTATTTATAGTGGTTCCCCGACTTGGGTACATCCACTTTCCCCCTTCGACCTATCTCCCAACACGGGACGACTCGGTCTCTTCACCAACAGGATTGAAATCCAATCCTTGCACTATCGGAAGGAACCCTTCCACATGTAGGAATCAACACTCCCACAACACGGGTTGCACCCAACCCTTACAACACGGAACCACCGTTCCTTTACAACAAAAATAAAATAGAATGTACAAAAGATACAAACTACGTTTGGAGACAAAGGTGTCCCTCTTTGTTGACGACGTGTTCTTGACGTCCACAAAGAGTCCACAACCCTAGATCTCTCTTGGAGAGGATCTCCCCGGAACCGGCGGTGGCAAGATGGGCGGCGGCTAGGTTCACGGGATCAGCGGCAACAACGATGTGCGGCTGCAGTTCTTTAGAGATCCAAACTTCGTAGCGAAGCTAGCTAGGTCTATCAACGGTCACACTAGGATCAATCGTCTCGATCGATTCGGATGGGGAAGATTTTCCCGATCTACAAATCGAGAGACAAGAGATCTCCGGTTAGACACGTGAGACGCTGAGCTTAGCTAGGCTTCTGTCGCAGGAGGATCTGGGCGAAACCACGATCAACCGGCGAACAACTTGGCGCGAGCGGCAGCGGCAGCGGCGGAGCGGAAAAGGCGATCTAGGTCATGTCGCGGCTCGCATTTTTCTTTTCTTCTTCGCTTCTTTTACTGTTCAAAAATACCCGTGTATTTATACACACGTATACTCCAAAGTGACCGTTGTGGGTCCCACCTGAAGGAAACCCTAGTTCCGGTTCAACATAGTCCAGCGGCAGAATCCGATCCAGCAGCTTCCAGACAAAACGCCAAGTAAGAATCGGCGAGAATCGCAGGTGATTCTCGACGAATCGGCGAGAATCAGTTAGTGATTCTCGCCGAATCACTTGTTGATTCTCAACGAATATAACTTGGTATTCATGATCTGCTCAACGATGGGTTCGGCGAGAATCACTAGTGATTCTCGCCGAATCTTACTTGGCACCGTTTTGAGGTAGTCGGATAGAGTCGGCGAGAATCACTAATGATTCTCGACGATTCGGCGAGAATCACTAGTGATTCTCGCAGAATCGGCGAGAATCACTTGGTGATTCTCATCGAATTACACTTAGACGAATTTTCGTCTTTCCACCCAAGAGCTGCTCCTTGACCCATCCTTGCTCCTTGTCTCCTCTTGTATAAACATGGCCCTGTACTTGAAAGTAAGTGCACTCCAATAGAGAGAGTACACGTAGGCCAACACACTGATCTGCTCAACGAGGGATTACGACGTGCAGACCCGTGTATATTGACCTACTGCACCCTGACATTGGTGTGCACTTAGCGTGGAATAACTGCAAGCACAACTTGAGAGGTTTCATCAAATACATTGTGAATTCATCTTAGCTTGACAGGTGGCTTCCTCAAATCCAGGTAATTGTGGATACAATACCCAACAATCTCCCCCTATTTGACGAAGCCAAAACCCTACTAGCTATGATGAATAACACCAATCAAATAATATAAACAGCATTCAAAATTTAAATATGCAGCACAAGATAATATTGGCAGACAAATCAAGACTTGAGTCATTCATAATTTCAAATGCATATATATATATATGTATATATACATAATCTCAAGATTGTTCAAATAATAACAATAACCATTAATCGTTCTTAATAGAGAGTGGCAAGCTATAAAGTTTTGACTATTTTTCTTTGGCTAAGTCATCCTTGAGTTTTTGCGCCAAATACTTCTTTCTTTGCCTCTCCATATACTCTTTGGGCTTCGGATAATATCTGGGAGGAGGAGCTTTATCTGCCGCCGTGTTGGTCCTGAAGAAGATGTTTCGTTTTGTTTCATACGTCTTGTGCATTTCCCACTCATACTGGCTGTATACTTTATTTCGATTGATTTCTCCTTTTTCCTGTAGCCAGAAGGTGTCCAAGATGATATTCTTTGAAACTGGACTCCACTTTTCATTTCTTACTTCCTCCTCACTCAATCGAATTCTCTTTTCAGCTTGTGTCTCCTTGGAGGTCCCTTCTTGAGCTTTTCTCTTGCCCCTGGCTTTTGCTAGGGCCTCTTGGTCAAACATGCTCATCAGTTTTGCTTTAGAAATAGCCCTACCCTCAGCTTCACTCATGGGAACATCTGCAGCACTTACTCCCTCAGCAGCACTTACTCCCACAGCAGCCGTAGTAGTCACAGGAGCATGAATACCTGCAGGATTCAAATCGACGCCTAACGCCTGTTGGAGCATCCACCAGCAGCTGTCATAGACATATTTGTTTGACTGTTCAAAGTTTGTGATCATGATTTCTTGAAGCTCGACCATCTTAGCTATATATTCCTTCTCCCCCTTTTTGGCTTCGACTGCGATGGAGTTTGCATAGGAGTGCAGGGAGTCATCAATATGCTTGGTAGTCCTGGAGAATTCAGTGACCAAGGCCTGCTGATTGGCGTTGAGAGTTACCATATTACCGTCAAATGTTTGAATGTTGTTTGCTACAACATGAGCATTCTGATTCACTACGGCAAGAGTATCGGTGTTCTTTTTCAATCCGGCCATAAGAAGAGTGACCGCTTGGCCGGCCGCTGTATACTTTTCTTCAAATTTCTTGTCCATCATGTCAAGTTTATGATTGATCTCCACCATGTTCTTGAGCATGAGATTTTCAGACTTCTTAGTCCTTTGTAGCATTTTATTCTGAGCTTTATCAAAGGAGGCTTTAAGCTCATTCACTATGCCCTGAATGATATTCACGGTATGAGTGGCTAGATTATCTCGTAGTGGAAGATCCGGAGGCACTTCTTGGCCTTGCACTTCATCAGATGCACCTGTAGAGCTGGACAGGAGCACAGCCTCTAAGGGTGGAATACTGGCAGCATCTGTAGATTTCTCGGACTCCCCCTCCACTCGTGCACCAATGTTTTCAGGAACGGTTTCAGGTGCGTGCTTGTCAGATGGAGGTTCAATGAGATCCTGAGTCTCCAATGCTTCTTGTCCCTCATTGCCATCTTCCTCTCCTTCATCATCCATGAAATCATCTTCATCAGCATCCTCTTCCAACTCTTGGTCAGCAGTCCCCTGTACATCAGCTTCGGCTCCTTGATCGTTCCGGTTCAGGGCCTCTTCATTCTCCGGCACAGCTTCACTGTCTTCTTGTATATCTGCCACAGCATCTCTGGCCATTTGGGAGATGTCAGCTACGATATCAACATGAGTGGGTAGAGGCTCCCCCTCAATTCCTGCAGTCAAAGTATCAGGAATTTCACTGGGGGTTACTGCTGGAGATACGTCCTGTTGTTCTTCCACGGGAGCCTGCCCAATTCGTCGCTCCCATCTGTCAAAAACACTCGAGTCCATTTTCTTGAGGTAATGTATAGGAATACCTTTACTCATGTCATATTTATCTCCATTCAGCTGATTGAGATACAGACTGATGATTCGTCCAAAGCTCGGAGATCTCAGGGTGTCCTTTATCTTCTCGAACAGCAATGCCCCCCAGTTGAACCTTTTACGGCAGACAATTTCCACCAGGACCTTGAACATGTCTGCAGAGATATGGTCATGAGAGCCTGGCTTGCAGATGAGTACTTTTCCGATTATGTCTGACAGAAGCTTCCCTTTTTCATTCATATCCTTGCGTTTTATTGACCGAGTTCCTCGTGGGAGACCACAGAATAAGAGAGTCCTGGTTTTGTCTTCTTCCTCAAGATAGTCCTCGTGCTCCGAGCTAGAGTGCTGCAGGAAGCGGTTCAGCTTGCTGGCAGACATCTTGATCTTTGCCCCAGCCACCTTGCTTTTGATAAGAGAGTCGCCATTCCGGAGTTTTGCGGTAGCGAAGAACTCCAGCACCTCTTTGTCTAAGATTTTGCACGGGTGCTCCAGGACGAATGAGAGCCCAACCTCTTCCAGCATCAGAATGATGTTTCTGAATTCGTCAGAGGCATGAGAGAACCCTGTTCGAACTAGCTCGTAACCAGTGACCAGCCCAGCGGTTGTCCTTGGAGCCATTGCAGATCTAGGGAGAGAAGCCCTACTCTACGCTTAATCAAAAATCAAAACGGAAGCGACACTAGTGAACAAGTCCAAGTAAGGGTGAGGGGGGTGGTTACCTAAAGGCGTAGACGGTGAGTTAGCTCGATGAAGACGAGGGACACCCGATGAGTGCACGCGGAGAAATTCCTGGAAGAAGGAATCGAAACCAGGAGAGATCGTCGGTGAGAAACTCGCGGATTCGGTGAGTTTCCTGCAGAGTTCGGCGGGATTCGGCGGGATTCGACGGAGCCTGCACGATTCCTGGTGAGTTTCCTGCGGAGTCCTGCGGAGTTCTTCTTCGCTCGACGAAAATCCTGCGGAGTTCTTCTTCGCTCGACGAAAATCCTGCGGATTTCGGCGGGATTTGGCGAGAACCTTGCGGGAAGACGATTCGGCGAAGACCGTGCGGGATTCGTAAGGAATGTGAAGAGTCGGCGGGAATGGGATTCTCCTTAAATGTGATTCTCCTCAAATGTGATTCTCCTTAAAGCCAAGCTCGACGAGTCAAATGGGATTCTCACGGTTTCCGTTTGTCTAAGTTAATTTGAAAGTCTTCTAACTATATAGATACTCCTTAAAGCCAAGCTATTAGGGTTTTAGCCGGCTTTTCCATATAAATTAATTTAAGCATCTTCTAAGTATGTAAATACTTCGTAAGGCCAATCTACGCTGGTTTTCAATGAACTAATTTAAGCCTGTAGACGTTAGATCTCGAGTCTACCAGGGGAATTTCCGATAAGTCTTCAATATTGTATCTATGGTTTATGTTCACCATGTTAACATATCCTTAGATGTACTCACACAATGGTGTAAATATAGGTATAACTATATATACATATATATATGTAAATGTGGATACAATATGACTCAAGTCCTGGAATTGATCAAACATACCTGGGATTATGAGAGTTATCATTTAGTCCCTCAGGTAAAACAATTTAGGAGCTCAATGTGAATATGCTCAAGTAGATATCACATCTGGTATTCCAGACGCTTGTTCCAATTTAGTCTTGAGCCACCTACTGTCTAGTTCCCATCATATTCACGGGAACCTAGACTATCCTGCAAGAAAGAATTACTTTACCTTAGGAACCCTAATCATATTGGGTCCTAGGTTCCTGTTAGCATAAGCACTCGACTGCCTTCCTTCAGAAAACCTGTCAGGAAGGCTACCTCTTCTCAGAAAATGTGGATAGGCCCTTGCCTTTGGCACAGAGGGGTTGTGCCAACAGTCGATGGCAAAGTGTCCCACTTTGCCACAGCACCAACACGGGTGAATGTTGTATCGCCGTTTCTGACCTGATCTAGTGACTGAGGTAGTCACGGTCCTAGGTCTCAACGAGATAGGGCATGATCTCCTAACAAAATTTCCTCTTCCACCGTGACACGTGGAAGGGTGGAAGGAATGCATGTTGCGAGCGTCATGAGGCCGGGGAGGTGGTGCCTTTCTTTCAGGCATCCCCCTTCCTGAGGCCCCATGAAAACTTACACCATGACTTCTAACTTCCCTGTCTTGTGTCCTCGGGTGGTGAGAAGTGTTCTGTGAGCTGGTACATGCAGATTCACAACGAGTTGAGGCAGTGACAGTGAATACAAAGGGCTCAGAATGAGCCTTAGGTATTCTCTCATGGGCGGCCACGACGGCCCTTGCACTACGGGTGTCTCGACATGAGGACATATCACCCTTGCAGTGACCACGATTGTTCCTGTGGTCATACCTGAAGGCATGATGAGTTGCCTTCCTGCTTGGAGTGGGGGGTCAGAATACTGTTTCCCCATTTCTCCAGGAATTGATAATCCGGGAGATCCACCCATTTTCTTGTTTTCTCTTTATAGCATCAACCTTGGAAAAGTTTGATACTATTCTTTTCTCATTCTCTAGACTACTTTCTAGAGCTGAGATTTTAGAGTCCTTGACCTTGTTGGATGCCAATTGGAGAACCAACAAGATCTTCAGTCGAGCAATCTCTTGAGCTTGCTCCTCAGCAAGTAGGTTGCTTGTCTGAAGGGCTCTCTTCAGGGAATCAGCATTTTCTGAAGGAAGGCAGTTCCTGTCTTCAGAAACTTCAAGAGAGACGGGGCAGGATGAAGAAGTTACCTGCTCTTCTGTGTTATTATCATTAGAGCCAGTGACCATTGTGTCATCCTCATCAGAGCTACTTTCCTCACTGGCCTCTTCAGTCTCAGACACGGACACTGGAGCTCTGATGCTGTCCGAGAGATCCTTGCCTTCATCTTCAGAGGTGAAGACCCCCACATAGGCTTCATCCTCTGGTTGACAGCAGATTCCAGCTTTCTCTGACCCCCCCATCAGCTCAGAGATCATCACCCACATAGATTTAGCCGTCCTACATTTTTCCAATCTAGAGCGAGAAGCTCCAGACCAGATATCCAAGATAATTTGACGAATCCTCTTGTCCAAGTTAAATAGTGACAGTTCCGTCTCTAACATCTCTGCAATGCACTTGGGCACTTCGATATTCTTTCCAGAGCAGGAGGTCTTCATAGGAATAAAAGGACCCTCTTCCAGGATGAAAGATGCTCGAGGATCGATGGCCTCCAAGTGATATGACACCCTCATCCTCCAGACGGGATAATACTCCTTTGTACATGCGGGAAGTCTTAGTGGCGATATCTCATAATCCAGCTCCATGCTTCTGACACCAGTGGCAGGATACTACTCAAGGTGTAAACCTTTTTGATGAGCAACCTCCCTCTGATACCACTTGAAAGTACACCTAGTGTCAACTATCTTCACCTATGGGGGGGGGGAATAGGTGACGTGCAGCGTTTTTGCGGAATTTAAATTGTACCTGCACACGAAAATAAAACAACACAGCACAACAGAGTACACAAGCTATTTATAGTGGTTCCCCGACTTGGGTACATCCACTTTCCCCCTTCGACCTATCTCCCAACACGGGACGACTCGGTCTCTTCACCAACAGGATTGAAATCCAATCCTTGCACTATCGGAAGGAACCCTTCCACACGTAGGAATCAACACTCCCACAACACGGGTTGCACCCAACCCTTACAACACGGAACCACCGTTCCTTTACAACAAAAATAAAATAGAATGTACAAAAGATACAAACTACGTTTGGAGACAAAGGTGTCCCTCTTTGTTGACGACGTGTTCTTGAAGTCCACAAAGAGTCCACAACCCTAGATCTCTCTTGGAGAGGATCTTCCCGGAACCGGCGGTGGCAAGATGGACGGCGGCTAGATTCACGGGATCGGCGGCAACAACGATGTGCGACTGCAGTTCTTTAGAGATCCAAACTTCGTAGCGAAGCTAGCTAGGTCTACCAACGGTCACACTAGGATCAATCACCTCGATCGATTCGGATGGGGAAGATTTTCCCGATCTACAAATCGAGAGACAAGAGATCTCCGGTTAGACACGTGAGACGCTGAGCTTAGCTAGGCTTCTGTCGCAGGAGGATCTGGGCGAAACCACGATCAACCGGCGAACAACTTGGCGCGAGCGACAGCGGCGGCGGCGGGGCGGAAACGGCGATCTAGGTCACGTCGCGGCTCGCGTTTTTCTTTTCTTCTTCGCTTCTTTTACTGTTCAAAAATACCCGTGTATTTATACACACGTATACTCCAAAGTGACCGTTGTGGGTCCCACCTGAAGGAAACCCTAGTTCCGGTTCAACATAGTCCAGCGGCAGAATCCAGTCCAGCAGCTTCCAGAGAAAACGCCAAGTAAGAATCGGCGAGAATCGTAGGTGATTCTCGACGAATCAGCGAGAATCAGTTAGTGATTCTCGACGATTCATCGAGAATCACTAGTGATTCTCGCCGAATCACTTGTTGATTCTCAACGAATATAACTTGTTATTCATGATCTGCTCAACGATGGGTTCGGCGAGAATCACTAGTGATTCTCGCCGAATCTTACTTGGCACCGTTTTGAGGTAGTTGGATAGAGTCGGCGAGAATCACTAGTGATTCTCGCCGAATCGGCGAGAATCACTTGGTGATTCTCGTCGAATTACACTTAGACGAATTTTCGTCTTTCCACCCAAGAGCTGCTCCTTGACCCATCCTTGCTCCTTGTCTGCTCTTGTATAAACATGGCCCTGTACTTGAAAGTAAGTGCACTCCAATAGAGAGAGTACACGTAGGCCAACACACTGATCTGCTCAACGAGGGATTACGACGTGCAGACCCGTGTATATTGACCTACTGCACCCTGACATTGGTGTGCACTTAGCGTGGAATAACTGCAAGCACAACTTGAGAGGTTTCATCAAATACATTGTGAATTCATCTTAGCTTGACAGGTGGCTTCCTCAAATCCAGGTAATTGTGGATACAATACCCAACAGTTGCAATGATCATTTCCCGCCAGAGCTAGAGCCCGAAGCCAACCAGCACGGGACACGGCCACCAACATGGCCGTGTCACCGGCCGTGTCACCTCCTCTTGAATTTCTATAAATTCAGCCCCCTCACATTGAGTCCATATAGTTTTTTGGAGTGTGTAAGGAAGTTCTGCCCTTTTGTTTTCTGAAGTTTTTCATGCTTTTTTCACTCTCTCTCTCTTTCTCATATTAGTTTTTCCTAATTCTAGTTTAGTTTAAGCTTTTGTAGTAGCCTTTGTAATTGCTTTAGTTTCTAATGGTAGGGCTAGAGTAGGATTTCAATTTTCATTGCACTTGTAATTTTCATTTCCAAGTTGTAAGCTCTCTTTTAGATTAACAAGCAGATGTACACGGGGGACCCCGTGCGGGCAACATTTGTCATGGGTGACACATTTGTCGAGGGTGCGACATTTGTCGAGAGGGCGACATTTATCATGTGCGTAACATTTGTATTGGGCGTGACATTTATCGTGAGGGCGACATATGTCTTGAGGGAGACATTGGTCGAGAGGCGGCATTGGTTGTGGGGGCGACATTTGTTGCGGAGGCAACATTCGTCATCGGGGCGACATTCATCATGGGGAAGACATTTGTCGTGTGGGGGGGGGGGGACATTGTTCGTGGTGTGCAACATCGGTTGGGGGCGGCGACATCGGTTGCGGGCGGCGACATCTGTCGTGGGGGGCGACATTGGTGGAGGGCGTCGACATCAATCGTAGGGGGAGACGTCGGTCGTGGGGGGCCTATCAGTCATGGGCGGAGACGTTTGTCATGGGGGACATTGGTCGTTGACAGCGACATTGGTCGGGGTCGATGATATTGGTCGGGGGCGGCGACATTGGTCGAGGGCAGCGACATTGGTTGGGTGTTGCGACATTGTTCGGGGGCAGCAACATTGGTCGTGGGCGTCGACATTGGTCGTGACCGCTCCATTGGACGTGGGCGCCGACATTGGACTTCCACGACCGATGGTAAGGTCAACGATGACCGCTATTGTGTTCGCCTTGCATTCAGTGAACTCCGTTATTTTGCAGTCAATGACCGTCTCCAATTACTAACATGTACTCGGGTTGACTCTCGAGTTTGCTCAGCAGTTGCCGCTGAAGTTGAAGGTCTCCCTCTTTTACATTGGACTGGCCCGCCAAGATTTGGCAACGATAACTATCGACTCAAATAATGGTATGTTGGGAATGATCTAGTCTTTAACAACACCAATGTTTCCCAAAAATCAACTCGAACCCAAAATTCCAAAAATCTGTTGAAATATCAAAAATCGGAAGAAATTTCGACATTTGTCGGGGAGGACAACACTTGCATGCTTGTGTACATGGTTGTATGTGTGTGAATGTGTGTTGTTATTTGTTTATATGTATTTTGTGTCTATGTTTGCAATATTAGGTATGTTTCAATATATATGTGTTTGTGTTTCCAAGGATTATGTGAATCACGTAATTGAACTCAGTGTGATGGTGCAGTAATAATGAATGTTATTTATTTAAAAATATCATGACAAAAATGGGAGAATAGAAATTGGGGGGGGAAGTAAATTGCCAAATAACTACAGATTATGAAATGAGAAGAGAGTTTATGGAAGATATTATGGGGAGATCAAATATTACACCAAATCACTTGAGTTCCCATATAATATAAAGATATGAAAAAAGTATTAGCAACCATTCCAAAACTCACATGTCATGCTTGTAGTTGTTAAACATAAATAACCTAATGCATATTAGCTATAATTGAAACAACAATACTTATGTTACACCAACATGAAGGGAATTACTGATGGCATTTGTTGATCAAGCTAAAAGTAAAAGAACTAAATTTGTTGGGCAAAACAACATATGAAAGTGTGGAGTGGCAACATAGATGAAAAAAAACAATATTTAACTGATTTCTAATCCAGACATCTTGAAATTGAATTTCTAAAATTGACAACAGAGACTTGAGAAAATCAATTTCTAAAATATCTTTATAATCATAATAAGCACAATAGAATCTGCAAAAAATTATAGATATCTTTATAATACATATATATCCCCTTATAAAGATATATAAATTTTGAATCTATATGAATATAGCTGTTTTTATAAAAAAACACATAACTGTGTTCTACTTCCCACCAAAATCCTTATACGGTCAGCTCTAAATTTAAGGAGTTCAAATTATTTGTCATCCAGATATCACACGGAATAGATAGCAACCAATGAACAACTTAACTTCTTCAAAAGTAAAAGAATAACTTATCTCTAATTAAGCTAAAACTCCACAGAATTACACAATATATCTAATTAAGCTAAAACTCCACAAAATAAAAGAATAACTTAGCTCTAATTAAGCTTGATCGTGTATAATCGGCAAGGCAAGGGAAGGCACCATGGCTATTTTGGAGTTTGCCCCGCCCTGAGAATGTAGAGAAACCCTTTCTGGAGGTGGGGCAAACTGTACTATTTTGTATTTTGAGCCGCGTTTGGAATTTGCAAGGAGGCACACGGCCTGGGACACGGGCGTGTCCCAGGGCGTGTCATGCTCAGGTCGACGATCTGGCCGAGAGGTCGATGAATTTTGGACTCGACGATCGTCGAGCAGTGAAAACGGCCAGGGACACGGGCGTGTCACAAATCGTGTCCTTCACGGGATGAAGTCAGGTTGTTTCTTTGGAGACACATGATTTTGGAACACGGGCCGTGTCGGATAGACACGGGCGTGTCAAATAGGACACGGGCGTGTCCAAGACCCATGTACTTCTCGTGTTGGTGTTGGTCCTGTGTCGATGGAGGAACACGACCGGGAATACGGGCGTGTACTAGATGACACAGGCATGTCAGGTCAAACACGGGCGTGTCGGGTGCCTGTGTGCTTTTCGGGATGCTTCGGTTTCGACGTCGAATGGGGAACACGGCCATGGACACGGGCATGTCACAGGTCGTGTTCGGCCCAGATTTTGGATTTCGATGGCGAATCGTGGTCGTCCGTTTCCTTATTTTAGGATCCGACGGCTGGGGGTTGTTCCTGCTGGGATATACCCGGGAATAGGGTTTCAAATCCCTCATTTCTCAAACTCTATCTCTTTTTAAAGATCTAGAGAGAGGGGAGAGCAAGGAAGAAGAAGGAGGCTAGATTCGGTCACCGGTAGATATTCGGAGCTCCAAATCGCGAGCCGACTTTGGATCTACAAAGGCAAGGAGATTGCGGTGCTTTTCATCCGCATAGATTTCCATGGCGCCAAGGAAAAATGCTAGGGTAACAATTCTCATCCAAGAACATGTGAAGTCCTCTTTTCCTTTACATAGGAAGACCGCTCTAGCGAGTTTGCGGTGAGTTTGAGGCGTTTCTTCGGGTAGACATGAATAGTCCCCATTATGTACATATAGAGTCCGTAATCGAGAACGGACATATGCATGATGTTTGAAGCCTACCCGGACAAGTTGGCCTGGATCGGTGATGTTTCATTACATGAATGGCCAGAGAAGACTCCGCGCCAATGGTTGTTTTTCGAGTTTTCTACGCGGTAGATTGCAACAGGGAGCCTTGGGGACTAACTCCAAGGTGCACCCAAAAAACTGGGCAGATGCGTGATTCTGCCAACATGGTGGCATGAGAGCCAACTTGAACATAACCGGGTTATTTGAAGTGTGTGATGGAAACGGGACTCGGGGAGGTTTGACCCGCACATATGGCTTAAATTAACGTTGCGATGTGAGCAACGGGTCAGGCGGAACCGTACCCGCTCTATGTTGTTCGGTGGGAGCCGTTGGCATAGATGAGGGTCTTCGGAGGTTTATGGATTAAATTGATGTGATCCATACCGGGAAGACAAAATGCTTGCAATATTGGCCATCCTAGTGGCGGTGGTGAGAAAGAGACGTCTATGGCTTAAATTGACGTGACGTTGACCGGTTCACCGAGAATGTGCCCTGAGTGCACGGGGTGTATGGTCGTGCGTGCCCACTCCTGTGATGAAGTGTTTACACTATAGTGCTTGGTTATGCTAAGAAAGTGCAGGGAAAGGAGCATCGTCGCCCCGAGTTTGGGGGTGGGATGGTTATAATTTGGTCAGCATAGCTGACCGTTGCTTTGTTTTCCACCGTTACGGTGGATTGTTATTTGCAGGTGCTGCGGAGCCGAGCAGTAAATAGCGGGCCAAAGCCCAAGTTGTGAAGCCGGTCCTCGAAGGCCTAATTTAAGTGTTTACTTGTTTTGTTCATGTGTGACCGGCCTGCATGCCGAGGTTTGGAAGACATATTTTATTTTAGTAAACAATTGTAAGGCCTTAAGGCCATTGTACTTGTGTATTGTACTTCATTCCTGTTGGGCTTTGTAGTGGACATTCATGTTATTTTGGTTGGGTTCTTTAATTTACAACTTTCAATAATTGCTTCTGCTATAATGACTCTGTGTAGGACGGTGATATTAGTTGGATGGTATTCCAATGAGTAACCTCCCGGTCTATCTGTGGTATATGGCGTCGGGCCCCGGCCGGACCTACTGCTATATGTTATGCGACGGATAGGGGGTGTTACAATTTGGTATCAGACTACTGGTTTCGGTCAGGCTTAAAATGAATTCGTGGGCGAATTCTTTTTAAGGGGTGGTGAGCACATGTGTGTGCGTCATTATTATAACATCAAAAGAACCCATGAATTTCCACTTAAGAATGAAAATACATGGGTTTGAGGAACCTGCGTGTTCTTATAATTGTGTTTTGCAATTGTGTTTGTTTGCTTAATGAGGTTTTGTACAACTATAGGTGACTAGGAGTGGTGGAAGGTCGTCGGAACGCTCGTTTTTTGAGGAATAACGTGCACGCAGCGACGTGCTCGAGACCACTCCTTCGTTTGTGATGAGTTGTAAATATACCTATTTTGATGTACATTAAATATGTCATTTTACTTTATTTTTGTTATTTTTACTTAATTTTCCGTAATAAATTGCTCCTATTTTTTAAATATTTTCTAACTTAGTTTATTTTTGATTTTCTTAAAAATTTTAGGAAAAGTCAAATTTTTACATAAGTCACGCCCGTGTACTATGGGCCACGCCCGTGACCTGGGCGTGACAACTCAAATCCCGTGAATTCAGCACAAAAGTGAAGAAAAACTGTGACATGCCCTGTCACACGGCCGTGTTAAATGTGACAGGGCTGTGACCTGACCCGTGTCAACCTGTTCGACGATTTTCCTCTCGACGTTCGTCGACCCTACAAGGACACGCTCGTGTCCCATGAGCTACATGCTCGTGTCATGTGACACGCCCCGTGCCGAATCCCATGACCATCTCTCGACATTTTTCACTCGACATTCGTCGACCCGACAGGACATGCCCGTGTCCAATGAGCGACACGCCCGTGTCATGTGACACGCCCCGTGTCGAAGCCCGTGACCATCTCTCGGCATTTTTCACTCGACATTCGTCGACTCAACCCGACACGCCCGTGTCAAGATGTGACATGGGCGTGTACCTCCACCTGGCCCGACAAACCGCCATCGGCGACTTTCGACGCAAACGATGTCCATTTCAACCTCCCTGACACGCCCACCGTCATGCTCGTGACTAGGGGTGTGACTTCCACGTGGACCTCCCGAAGTCAACAACGCCGTCAAATCGCCGAATTCTGATGATAAATAAAGCCGACATGCCCAATGTCACGCCCGTGACCTGGGGCATGACCGCCGCTTTTTCAGCCGCCAAGTCAAATCTCAAATCAAATCGGACGGCCGCCTTTTGAACAGTGTCAACACGCCCCCTGACACGCCCGTGTCAGAGGGCGTGTACTTTGAAAATTTTTTCTATAAATTCCCCACTTCTGTATGTGTTCAGAGTTCCACTTTTTCGTACCATTTTGTAGAGGGGTCGGCTGTTAGATGATTTCCAAAGCTATGTAAAGTGACTTTCTCCCCCTCTCCTATGTTTGTTTTTAGCTTTCTGGAACACTCGTTTTAGCTTAATAAATGTTTAAATTTTGTCTCTTTATGTGGTTTTTGAATGGATCTAAGCCTCTCCTATGCAATCTTATTCTTTCTTTGTTTTAACTTTGATTTTCGTTTACTTTTTTGTACGTGTGTGTGTATGAGATTAATTTTCCTGCTCCTATACTTAGTTATTTGTACTTAGTTTTGGTTAGACTTAGGTTTTTCTAGCTTTTTGTGCATTCCTATCAATCTGTAAAAGCATTTTCAAAGTGGTTTTGATTTTTTCACTAACTTAGATTTTCTTTTTTTAGTCATAAAACTTTTCTTTCTTTTCACTTTATTTTCACTTTTTAATCACTTTTACGGAGTTATAGGAATGTATATATAGTTGTTTTAATTTTTCAAGCATTTCCATTTTTGCATTTATTTTCAAAAATTTTGTCCGTTTAATTTTTATTTCCTCTTTTTATTCATTTCTACCGCATTCTAGCGGTAGAAATGTAATCGTTTTAATTTTTCGAGCACTTCCTTTTTGCGCTTATTTTCAAAAACTTTTGCTCATTTTATTTTTCTTTTCACTTTTTATGCATTTCTACCACATTCTAGTGGTAGAAATGTAGTTGTTTTAATTTTTCAGCAAATTAGTTTTTCCTATTTTTTATACGTGTGCGTGCGTATATGAGTTACTTTAAATTGCTTTCTTTCAATTTTGTAGAGTGTGTGTGTGTGTTGCATTTATTTTCGCCTACTCGTTAAGAGTTAAATGGCGTGCTTTAATTTTCTCCTACTCATTTCAATAGAACTTGTGTGCGTGTGTTTCCAATTTACTGTTGTGTGCGTGTGTTTTACTTTCAAGTAGAGTGCGTAAGTGTTAGCATTTATTTCTGCCTACTCGCTAGGAGTTAAATGGCAGGATTTTATTTACCGCCTAGTCATTTGAGTTAAATGGCAGGTCTTTATTTGTTTGTAATTATTTGAGTACTAACATTTATTTACCGCCTACTCATTTGAGTTAAATGGCAGGTCTGTGTATGTGTTTACTTTTCAGTAGAGTGTGTGCGTGGATGCATTTATTTTCTCCTACTCGTTTGAGTAGGACTCGCTTTATTTCTCCCGCCCACTCATTTGAGCCGGGACTTGTAATTTTCCTGCTTTCATTTCAGTCCTACTCGTTTGAGTAGGACTTGCACTTTACTGCTTTATTTTACTGCTTTATTTTACTGCTTTATTTATTGCTTTCGCCGCAAGCCGTCCCATTCCGATGAGTGGCTAACCATTCTTAGCCCTCAGTATCGAAGAGCATTGGGACAAATAAAATTGCTTTAAATAATTAAAGGTCCTGTTTTTCTAATTAATTAAAATTAACTTAAGGTTTGCCTAGGGTTTACGACGCGTAGGACCACATAATCAATGTGTGGGCACTATTTTCGTAGTCCATACGCTAGCTAGCCGAGAGGCCGTGCGTATAGACTGATCGCCCCTTGGTAAATGGAGTTCCGCACTAACCCTCGAGAGAGGAGGCGCGCAAACTCTATCGGATTGGATCCCCCACCCAATAGCGAGGTTCTTAGCGTAATGCAGGCGTTAAGAGGAATCCTTCGTCGGACGAGAGCCCGGTCGAATAGTCTTAGCATTCAGGTGATCGATATTCCTATAGCTAGGTGAGCTCATTTTAGTGGAACCTCCACGGCCAAGTCTCCGCCGTAATTAATTTGAAACTTAGGATATCTTTTTATTAAAAGTTTATTTTAGTTCAATTTTATTTGGTTCCATCGAGCTAAGCTCTTCATCGGCTCCACCTTTTTAAAGCTCTTTATTTTCTGCCTTTTTTCCTTTATATATATAAAATTACCCGACAAGTAATTATCGGTAAAATAATAGTCCCCTCAGAGAAGAGTAGAAATAATCGAACCGAACCCGAGAACAATACGACCTCGATATTCCACACCAAAATATCATGTACTACACACGATAGGTGCACTTGCCTCCTTTCGTTAAAACTCGGTTTCACTGTTTTATATCCAAATAATAAATCTGCGGGCCCCATTTTCAAAATAAAAACCAATCACCGCTTTTCATAAATAAAACCGCCCAGGGCGCCGCAAGCTCGTAATAAATTTTGGAGTTTTAACCCGCATCAGTTTGAAAAAATAAGAAGGATCGTTGAAGCGGTGTTCGCTGTGACTAATGTACAGCAGGGAAGAAATGTGCAACCCTTTGTCCCTGAGATGGCTTCAATGTCGGGTGGGGTGTTGGATCAAATGATATTGAGAAGGCCATCAGGCCAACAGTTGAATATGTTCTTAGTACAGTGGACGCACTCAGTTGATGAGTATTTGCAGGCATTTCTTATGATAAGCCGCTACCCATGCTTTGAGTTGGAGAACGAGCAGTCTATAGTCGATAGATTTTATAATGGTTTGTGTGGCGAGCTGCGAATTCTTCTGTTAGGACCAAAGGTATTGGGATTCCGAGCCTTGGTGGAGTCGGCTAGATCTTTGGAAGTAGATTTGAGGAAGACTCACCAAATGCCAGTGAGCAGAGTATCGAACTCTGCAAATCCTATGAGAGCTGCATCCCGCAGAACGCTGAAACAGAGGGCTAGATCATCGACTAGAAAAGTCACTTACAACTGTCATTCTTGTGGCAAGAAAGTTCACCCTGCACGAGATTGTCGGGATAGTGCGCAGAAGGCAAAGAAAGCTACGTCAGGAGCAGTTGAGGACTCTCGCGTAAAGTAAATGGTGTTCAAAATGTCGAATTCCTCAAAGTGTGAATATAGTATGGGGGTATAAGAAGGCTAGGACTTTGGGTCCAGCTCCTTCTTCTGGTGCTTCTGGGGCGACTACGGGTTGAACCCCGGGCACGTGTTATAGTTATGGGAAGCCGGGGCATTATGCCCGTGAGTGCCGGGGTGGACGGCCAAAGTCTGAGATGAAGCCGGGAGCAACCTTCGAGAAAAAGGTTAAGGCGGTGGAGTTAACTGCATCCCATTATGCTCAACCTAGAGTCTATAATCTTGGACAACAGGAGGCCATAAAGCAAGCGGACGTGGTGACAGGTACGGTTTAAATTTATAGCAAGTTAGCTTTAAATAATGTTTACCTTGCACATGTTAGCTTATTATTGCTTGTATAGGCTTTGTTTCACTTTGTGTATATCTGGCGAGAGCACCGTCCGTTTAGGGAGCTTGGCATTCCCTTTTGAATAAAGGCATTGTATTGTGCGTCGGAGTACATCCTTCGATGGCAAAAGACAAATTGGATGCGTTGTTGTCCAATAGCGCTCAATGCGGGCGATTAGAATCTATTGCGTTTACATATGGATTGGAAGTCAAGAGATTGACTTACAAGCGTCATTACTACCGCTAGGGGAGCTCGACGTGATCTTTGGTATGGACTGGCTCTCGGAGCAGCAAGCATACATTGATCGAAATCGCAAGGAAGTCAAGTTGGGAACTGGTCATGAGACGACATTTGTGGGCTTGAAAGGGGTCGAGCATGACGTTGATGTCTGCTCTTCAGATGGTTATGGCGGTTCTGTGTGATGCCAAACCTGTGTTACGCTCTTCGTATCGGCTAGCGCCTAAAGAGGTGGCGGAGCTGAAGGTGCAACTTCAAGAGTGGTTGGAGCAAGGTTGTGTGTGCCCAAGTTCGTCGCCTTGGAGCACACCAGTCCTTTTTGTGAAGAATAAGGACGGAAGCTTGAGACTTTGTATTGATTATCAAGAGCTGAAAAAGCTAGCGGAGAAGAACAAGTACCTGATCCCAAGGATTGATGATCTATTCGATCGGTTAGTCGGGTCATCGGGGTACTCTAAATTGGATCTTAAGTCCGGTCACTATCAGCTGAGAATAAGGGAGAGTGACATCCCTAAGATAGTATTCAGTACGAGATACGGGCATTACGAGTTTACGGTCATGCCGTTTGGGCTAACGAATGCACCGTCAGTGTTCATGGATCTGATGAACAGGGCTTTCAGGGAGTACTTGGACCATTCTGCGATCGTCTTCATCGACGACATATTGTTGTACTCACATAGTGAGGAGGATGACTTCAAGCATCTACATTTGGTGTTAGATACACTGAGGAGGAATCAATTATATGCCAAGTTCTCCAAATGCGAGTTTTGGTTGTCCTCAGTGGCGTTCCTGTTGAAATCTGTGAAGTGGAAGTGGGTGATGTGCAGGTCGGGCATGTTGATGCGCGAAAATGGCACCGGGGCAGCTAATACAGAGGGAGTGTTCGGTCTCACAAGCTAGGAGAGGAAGAGGATGAGGTCGTGGGGATAGAGGAGAAGAGGTAAGCTTCAGAGTGCTCGAGAGTCGAGGAAGCAGCTTGTCAAGGAGTTGCGGGGATAGAGGAGAGGGCGCTGAGAGCAGAGGACCAGCTTGATCAACAGAGGAGTTTGATCAAGAGAGGAGGAGGTTGATCAGGAGCTGTCGAGCATATGGTTAATATGACGATTGTGCTTGCAGGTTGGTTGCCGAGAGAGCTGAGCTGAGCTAGGAAGAAAGAGAGAGATAGAGGGCCGCTAGCAGCGGCAACAGCAGATTTCGCCCGCCGCGTCTTAAATTCCACTCTTGCGACGGGCTTTCCTTTTATTAAAAGCGAGAGTTACAACTTGCTAATACAACTTCACAACAAAGCAATAAAGGGTACAAGCAGGAAGATGACGGCTAAGGAAGAGGTGCCAGAAAAGGCCGTCCGGACTAAAGAGCAAAGCTGGCAGACCGCGCGGTTAAGCAAAGCAGATCGCGCGGACTGGAGATCCAGGTCGGCAGGCCGCACGACTAAGGCGCAGAGACGGGTGTGGACTGAGAATTGGAGTCCGCAGGAGCTGGGCTGGCTGGCTGACTTCGGGCGCGAGAGCGATCTTCTGAGCGTGCTGAGAGAGCGCCGAGACCAGACCCCCCCCCCATATGAGAGGTATGGGGGGCTATTTATAGGCCTGAGGAGGTAACGGCTTGAGGTGACGTTACCCCCGGTAAGACGGTAACTTGAGCGAGATGGAAATAGAGTCTATCGAGTCCGCAACAGGCCGCGCGGACTGGGACTGGTACTGGAGCCGGTGCTGACGGTAGAACGGGAGACTCAGTGGCGGACTGCGATGCGGGTTTGCGAAGTCTGTCACTGCTGAGCTGGGACTGTGCGCCTACTGCTGGGGTGGCGGATGCTGGAAGCTATGTGGCGGATTGCGAGGAGAATCTGCGGAGTCCTCCACTGCTGAACTGAGAGCTGCGAGGGGGTGCGAGCTGGAGAGTGCCCACGGAGTTTGGCGAGTCTGCACGAGGTTATGCGGACTGGGACTGCTCTGGAGGATTTGATGCATGGCGGGCTGGAAAAGAGTCTGCCACTACTGACTGAGCCCGCACGAAGGCTGCGGACTGAGGAGGAAGCTGCTACTACTGGCCGAGCCTGTGAAAGTCCTACGGACTGAGGAGGAGTTGACCCTGCTGCTACTGAGAAGCTGGTGCTGGCTAAGGAATGGGCGGACTGCATAGAGAGTCCGCCAAGTCCGCGGTTGCTGCAAGGTTGAGTCTGCTTGCGTTGGAGAGGGAGCCTGGTTGTTGCTGCTGCTGGGGTTCAGCAATGAAGGCGGACTGGAAGTTTAGATCACACTTCGAGTCCGCCCAGCTCGCGAGGAACTTGGACGCTGCTGGTCTTGTCGGATAGCCGAAATTGGAGTCCGCGCCATGCAGGCAGACTGGAGGAGTCGGTTGCCCATGTTGCTAGGCGAAGGGACTGAGCGACCTATTACCGGCCTGGGCAGATATTAAGTTGAGTCTGGTAGTGAGAGACCTGCGGATACAACCTTGCGGTTAAGCTAGAAAGGGGCGGCCTGTAGAGGCGGACTGCGGACTCTGCCGACCAAGGAAAGGCGCGCAGCCTGTGGGGTCAGACCGCTGAGACCGCGCAGGCCGCGTGGCCTGAGCGGACAGATAATTCTGTCCGCCCAACCTAGGGCATCACGGCCTCTAGGAGGAACCCGGGGCAGGCCGTGACGAGCGAGCTGGCTGCCTTGGGAAGGATTGCCGATTTCGGGGTTAACATAATCCCCGCACTTTTTTAAGTTCCGAGTAGAACTTCGAAAAAGTTGGAGACCTGCGAAAATCGTGATACACCCCAAGGAAAAGAGAAGGGGCAAGGAGAGATAGAACCTGAAGACTCTCCTTAGGAGTTTGGTGCTGCCTGTCTATTTTCCGGCAAGAGGAAAGTTAGGGTATGCATGTATTGGTGGTACATCGATTGTGTACCTGAGTTTGTCTTTACAAAATGAAGAAGGTGTGTCTTCCACTAAGTTCTGCAAAATGAAAGTGAGTGGAAAACATAAAAGCATAATAACTTGCAAGTACCTGATGGAGGCTTGCAATTACCTGTTATCCTCTATAAAAAAGGAAGGATGAAGGGTATACAAGAAGAAAAAATGAGTTGCAAGTACCTGGAAGGGACTTGCAAGTCTTTGCTGTTTTCTGCAAAAGAAGAGTTAGAAGCAAACAATATATGTGAAAGGAGCTTGCAAGTACCTGAGAGAAGGCTTGCAAGTGTTTTCTAATCTCTGCAAGGAGAAGAGTTAGAAGCAAACATATAAATGAAAGAATCTTGCAAATACCTGTGGAGAAGGCTTGCAAGTGTTTGCTAATCTCTGCAAGGAAAGAGTTAGAAGCAAACATATAAATGAAAGAAGCTTGCAAGTACCTATGGAGAAGGCTTGCAAGTGTTTGCTAATCTCTGAATGGAAAGAGTTAGAAGCAAACATATAAATGAAAGAAGCTTCCAAGTACCTGTGGAGAAGGCTTGTAAGTGTTTGCTAATCTCTGCAAGGAAAGAGTTAGAAGAAAACATATAAATGAAAGAAGCTTGCAAGTACCTGTGGAGAAGGCTTGCAAGTGTTAACTGTTTATGGGATAAGGCCGATATGACCAAATAGCAGAGGAAATGCCTGATGAATTCTTTATCATGAAGCCCAGATCAATAAATCGAGCGTTAACTGTTGATATGGCTGGATGGACATGATCAGATTAGCAGAGAAGTAACTTGTCGAATTCTGCCAATCTTAACTAGATTGCAATAGTATGGCTTGATGACCGAGGAGAGTAAGATTCTTTGATCAATGCTTGATACCATCAGATTTTGATAAGAGTAATGAATAGCTCTGTGAATCTTCATCTGATAGCACTTGAGCAATTGATGCATATAAGATGAGCATAAGTAAAGTGAATGCCGGAAATCCTTTTGGTAGGTCGGATTAACCTGTTCACCTGTCAAAGAAGGAGTTGACAAAAAGAGGTCTATTCTCGGAATGACTAAAGAAGGTTGAATGCTGCCATAGGTGTTCCCCGTGGGCCTTATGCATCACTTGCCTGAGAAAATCATCCCGAGTATAGTCCTACTCAAAGCGGGCTGGCCGCGCATCCTCTAGGAAGGCACAAAAGAGAAAAGCAAGGGGAAATCCTGAGAAGGATCGCTAGATGCACTGCTCTCTTGCCTCGGGTACAGTCATCACTGATCAATGAGACTAGTTACGCCAAGTGGCCTATTGCTTGTCTGTGGATTGATCAGTGGAGTTGTGGGAACCCGCGAAGGCACGGATCGAGAGTACCAGAGAGTGTAAGGCCATCACAGTTGTGAGATGATCAAAGAGAAAAGGCTACACATGATCGTCATTGCTTGTCAAGCAAAGATCATCGTAACTGTAATGTAACCTTTGCGAAGCACAGCAGAGCTAACACATGGGGCTCCCCTAGCACACACTCTATTTCAGATGCCGGCTAGGATCCTAAGTCTGAAGCCCAACATCATAGATTGGACAACTCCCACTACACATATGGGTATACTCCCGCCATATGTGGTCGAAGTGGTGGTGCCTGAGAACAATCTACGGAGGGAGCATTCCAGATTTGGTGATATCTCATTGGTGTAGTGATCTATTCGGCAAAGAGAAAAATAGAGGAGGAAGCATCACAAGAGGGGAACTGTGTCAGTATAAGATCCCAGATAAAAAGCTTTGTTGAAAAGCAAGGAATGAACACTGAGAAGTGCTTTGAAATGAAAATGTTTGAAAAGAGAGAAAAGTTTGAAAGGGGGATGAGTAGAGATAACCCATCAGAGTTGAGAGAATTTGGAGGACTGTGAAGTCCTTTGCTTGCTTAGAATAGCCTTCCAAGCACACCCTCGTCGTCGGCATCGAAGCATTCGACGGTGTTATTAACAAAGAGGAGAGGAGGCTCTTCGATTATGTTCACTCCTTTTGAGGAGCAAGGAACGTCTGCAACTTCTTTTCCCTTTGAGATTACTGGTTTAGGGCGATCTTCTTTGGGAAGCAGGTCACGCATCTTGCCCTGCCGGAGCATCCTTTGCACAAGCTCGCGGAGTGCTCGGCAGTTTTCAGTCAGGTGACCTGGCTCTTGGTGGAATTCACAGTAAGGCTCTGAGTCTCTGGACCTTTGATCGGTTGGTTGATAGGGCTTCTTGTAGTTTGCCATGTCCTTCATAATTTGTACTACTTCTTGCATGGCCTCGTCGAGATCAGACTCATGCAAGTCATTGTCTTGATGCTGATGAACTGCTGCTGCTTGAGAAGGAGCTAGTGGTAGCAATGAACCTTGAGCACGATCATGGCTCGGGAAGGAGTATCGATGGCGTTGAAACCTTCTCTCCTTTCTTGAGTGAGATGGGAAATGATGGTGAGTAGACCTCGGAGGCTGCTTATGAGAAGGATCTTTCTCTGATAAGAGCTTGGAGACGAAGCCTGGGTTGCTTTTTTTGCCTCGGATGTATGAGTTGGCTAGAGCGATCAACTCTTGGTATGTCCTTGGAGCAAGGACATTGGCTTCAAACTTGAGAGGTCCTTCACGGAGACCATGGATAAGAGCCACTCTGTACATTTCTTGATCAGCAATTTCGATGTCCAAAATCTCTCTTTGGAATCGATCAACAAACTGAGACCAAGTTTCATCGCTGTGCTGCTTGATCTCAAAGAGGGCTTCAGGACCGCCCTTTCTCTTGGTGGAGGTAGAGAATCTGAGAAGAAACTCCCTTTGTGGATCAACGAAGGAAGTGATGGAGTGAGGACGGAGGCCATAGAACCACTCCCTCACTTGCCCATCAAAAGTGGTGACAAGGAGCTTGCACTTAGTTGCATTTGACAGAGTCTTGAGAGTAACAGCTGATTCAAAAGCTTGAAGGTGCTTTACTGGATCAGTCTCCCCGGTGTAGAGGGGTAGCCGGGGCTCTCTGAAGTTAGCTGGAGTAGGCTCATGGCGAACATTCTCTGTGAATGACGAAGGCTCTTCTTGCTCTCCTACAACATAAAGAAAGAAGGGGGCATAAGCTGCAGCTACAAAAGAAGCAGGAGGAAAAAAAGGAAAGCTGCTGTAGGAGGAGCAAAGGCAGGAGCTGCAGGGTAGGGATGACTTCCCTGAAAATTGAGAAATCTAGCAGGGCTTCCCCGGGCTGCTTCCCGGAAGAAGTTTTGGCGAGCAGCAAATTCTTCGTCTTGAGGTCGCAGAGGAGCTGCAGGACCTTGCGGGAAGGTTGTTGTGAAAGGAGGAGGATTTACTGGCAGGCAAGCTGGAGGATAAGCTTGCTGATGATCCAATGTTGGCGTTGGGTTGATCGGGGCAGCTGGAGCTGCTGCAGGTTGAGAATCTAGCCACTGTGTGATCATAGCTAGCATTTGGTTGATCGCTTGGAACTGTTGAGCATTCTCACAGCGCGACTGCTCAAAGGCTTCCTAGAGAGGATCTTCACTGGGACTTGGAGCAAGGTTCTCGGCTGATTGGTGATCTGACATGGTTAGCTGTCGCTGTTCACCGTCTGACCGGATCTGAAGGTCGCGTGTTAAATATTGATGCGCGAAAATGGCACCGGGGAAGCTAACATGGAGGGAGTGTTCGGTCTCACAAGCTAGGAGAGGAAGAGGATGAGGTCGCAGGGATAGAGGAGAAGAGGGAAGCTTCAGAGTGCTCGAGAGTGGAGCAAGCAGCTTGTCAAGAAGTTGCGGGGATAGAGGAGAGGGCGCTGAGAGCAGAGGAGAAGCTTGATCAACAGAGGAGGTTGATCAAGAGACGAGGAGGTTGATCAGGAGCTGTCGAGCAGACAGTTAATATGACGGTTGTGCTTGCAGGTTGGTTGCCGAGAGAGCTGAGCTGAGCTAGGATGAAAGAGAGAGAGAGAGAGAGAGAGGGCCGCTAGCAGCAGCAACAGCAGACTTCGCCCGCCGCGGCTTAAATGCCACTCTTGCGATGGGCTTTCCTTTTATTAAAAGCGAGAGTTACAACTTGCTAATACACCTTCACAACAAAGCAATAAAGGGTACAAGCAGGAAGCTAGCAGTTAAGGAAGAGGTGTCAGAAGAGGCCGCGCAGACTGAAGAGCAAAGCTGGCAGACCGCGCGGTTAAGCAAAGCAGATCGCGCGGACTGGAGATCCAGGTCGGCAGGCCGCGCGACTACGGCGCAGAGACGGGTGCGGAATGAGAATTGGATTCTGCAGGAGCTGGGCTGGCTGGCTGACTTCGGGCGCGAGAGCGTTCCTCCGAGCGTGCTGAGAGAGCGCCGAGACTAGACCCCCATATGAGAGGTATGGGGGGCTATTTGTAGGCCCGAGGAGGTAACGGCTTGCGGTGACGTTACCCCCAGTGAGACGGTAACTTGAGTGAGATGGAAATGGAGTCCGTCGAGTCCGCAACAGGCCGCGCAGACTGGGACTGGTACTGGAGCCGGTGCTGACGGCAGAATGGGAGACTCAGTGGCAGACTGCGATGCAGGTTCGCGGAGTCTGTCACTGCTGAGCTGGGACTGTCCGCCTACTACTGGGTTGGCGGATGCTGGAAGCTATGTGGCGGATTGCGAGGAGAATCCGCAGAGTCCTCCACTGCTGAACTGAGAGCTGCGAGCTTGAGAGTGCCCGAGGAGTTTGGCGAGTCTGCACGAGGTTATGCAGACTGGGACTGCTCTGGAGGATTTGACGCATGGCGGGCTGGAAAAGAGTCCACCACTACTGACTGAGTCCGCACGAAGATTGCGGACTGAGGAGGAAGCTGCTACTACTGGCCGAGCCTGTGAAAGGCTTGCGGACTGAGGAGGAGTTGACCCCGCTGCTGCTGAGAAGCTGGCGCTGGCTAAGGAATGGGCGGACTGCATAGAGAGTCCGCCAAGTCCGCGGCTGCTGCAAGGTTGAGTCCGCTTGCATTGGAGAGGGAGCTTGGCTGTTGCTGCTACTGGGGTTCAGCAATGAAGGCAGACTGGAAGTTTACATCACACTTCGAGTATGCCCAGCTCGCGAGGAACTTGAACGCTGATGGTCTTGTCGGATAGCCGGAATTGGAGTCCGCGCCATGCAAGCGGACTGGAGGAGTCGGTTGCCCATGTTGCTGGGCGATGGGACTGAGCGACCTATTACCGGCCTGGGCGGATAGGAAGTTCAGTCCGACAGTGAGAGACTGTTGAAGTATTAGACCGGGCGGCTTAGCGGTCTGATCCAGCGGTTTGTTGACCGGGCGGCTTAGCGGTCTGATCCAGCGGTTTGTTGACCGAGCGGTCTATCGGTCTACCATTGCGGCGTGTTTTATCCTGCTGGAGTTGCCGAGCGGTTAACCCATCTGTCTAACCGCGCGGCCTGTGCGGTCACCTTTATTCTAGCCGCTCAGTACTGTAAATGTTTAGTCCCACATTGTTTGTATACTCTCTTTCTTATCTCCTCCATTCTATATAAGGGAGGTCATACCTTTGTAAATGATATCTTTTTTGGATAATAAAATTTCAATTATTCAAAAGTTTATCCGCTTGTTCTCTCTTTTTCGCTACTTTCTAACATGGTATCAGAGCACACGGAAATTTCCTCCTGATTCTGTGCGCTCTCTGTTGTTCGCGGCTTATTTTTCGCTTTCTGTGACCTGTCTCGCGGCTTGCCTTCTCTTCTGTCCGCTACCCTGTCCGCACGGCTTGTTTCTGTCCGCTGCCCTGTTCGCGCGGCTTGCTTCTTCTTAGTTCTCTTCTCCTACTGCTATTCGTCGTAGCGACCTGTTTCCTTGTCGCCGCGCTGCTTGTTCTTTCTTGCCTCTCCGACTTCCTAGTCGTTGCGGCCTGTCTCTGTCCGCGTGCCTTGTCTCTACCCACTGCGGACTTCTTCTCCCTGTCCGCTTCTGCTTTCCCCATATCCGCTTGTCTCTATACTCGCGGTTTGCTGCTGTGATCTGCCTGACCGTGCGGGTTGTTCCTTTCTTACCCGCATCTTGGTCGCGGTCACCTGCTCTTCTCCTCTCTTCTGTTCGCTCGGCCTTTTCAGTCCGCGCGACCTCTTCCCCACTGTGCCTTTGACCTCTTCTAGCCGCTACTGTTCGCGCGGCTTCTTCTGTTTTCTAACCGCTACTGTTCGCGCGGCTTCTTCTGCTCGCCGGGTTCTATGACTACCTCCGGTCTCACCACTACTCCTGCAGCTCCTTCTCCTCCTCCTCCTTCGGGCAACCTTGGCACCCTTTCCAAGCTTGTTGGCTCCAACTATCCCGATTGGAGCGTTTCTTTCACCTTTCTCCTTCGTTCTCAACGCAAGCATCATCACCTCACCGATGACCCTCCTCCTCGCACCTCTCCTGAGTTTGATGACTGGGATGCGAGTGATGCTCTTGTCCGCACCTGGCTGGCCAACAGCCTTTCTGATGAGTGCCTTCCCGTCATTCGCCATGATGAGACGGTCAAGGCTGCCTGGCTTCACCTCGCTGCTCTCTATTCTAAGGGGGGCCAGACGTCCCGCATTTATACTCTCTATGCGGACCTCTTCGCCCGCCCTTCCATGTCACCGGCTGCGGCTTATCAGCAGGTTCAGGTTCTTGGTGCTGAAATCCTCCAGAATCGCCCCTTCTCTGCGGACTTGGCCGACCAGCACAAACACTTCCAGGAACTCCTGGTTGTTTGTTATCTTCTTCGTCTTCCCGACTCTTATGATATGATCCGCCAGCAGATCTTGGGTGAGGCGGAATCTCCTACTTTGGATGCCACTGCGGCTCGCATTGCCGCTGTTACTTCGCTACTCCAGCGGCCTCTGTTGGCCTCCCCCCCTTCCCAGGACTCCTTTGCTCACCAAGCTCAGAGGGGGGCCCTAATAGCCGCGGCTCCTCTGGCGGACGGGGTTCATCCCGGTTCCTCTGCTCTCACTATGGTCGTACTGGCCATACTGTTGACCGCTGCTGGGAAACATCCTCATCTTCGCCCTTCCGGTGATGCTCCTTCTTCGGCATCCGACTCTTCTCGGTCGTCTGCCTCTGTGGCCACGACATCAGGTAGTGCCCACGTAGTTACCCAAGGTAAATGGCTGATTGACTCCGGTGCCACAAATCATATGACGGGCAACCCTCATTGCTTCTCCCGTCTTGAGACCCATGACCGCTTACCCCCGGTTCGTGTGGCGGATGGTTCCCCGTCCCCGGTTCATGGGACGGGCATGGTTCAACTCACCCCATCGCTTTGCTTGGAGGATACCCTCTATGTCCCGAAGTTCCCGTGCAATTTGTTATCAGTTATTACTTTATGCCGGCAACTTCAGTGCTCCGTCTTATTCACTCCCACTACTTGTTCTTTTCAGGACCCGAGGACCCAGCAGACGATTGCTACTGGGACTGAGAGCGGCGGCCTCTACTTCCTCGACGATGTTTCCGCTCTATCTGCCTACTCCTCCTCCACCGATCTCCTTCAGTGGCATCTTCGTCTTGGACATCCTCCTGCTCGGCTTCTTCGCCAGCTTCTGCCCCACTTACCTCCTACCAATTCTCCGCTCAACTGTGATGCGTGTCAGCTTGGCAAACATCATCGCTCCTCCTTCCCACCGAATCAAGGTCGTGGCTCCTCTCGCATATTTGATCTTATTCATTCTGATGTATGGGGTCCTGCTCCTACCCTCACAGTTGGTGTAAGACCCCCCCCCTCCCGGATCCCAAAACACGGCACGAAGGGGGAGTCTTATGCCCGGAACAGCCGCCTTGCGGTAGCATTAGCACACGGGTAGACCTGTACCACAAGACGCCTATTCCGCCGGCTACAACCATATCAATATAAATGCCAACCCAACCAAATAAATAAGCAAGAGAAGTCAAAATCCACACTAAGTAATATATAATGTCCAAGAACATCAATAATGAGAAGATAAACATGCTTCTACAAAATATCAGAGTACAGCTAATCATTGCCCAAACGGGCTACATCAGAGTAATCAAAATACTAACATCAGTAACCGACGGTATCGACGGCACCGTCACATCAGGCCCTGTCGTCCTGGCCTGTCTATCCTGCTGCGTAGTCTGCGGCTGCTCTACCTGCGGCGTGACCTCCTAAAAAGGAAGACGTAGCAACTGTTAGTCGAAACGACTAAGTGGTTTCACATCCGCTCCCCCGGCGACTCCTCGGCACCGGGCGGAGAAAAGGAACAAGAGTATAGTATATAACAAGTATGCAAGTAAAGGAGTAAAAGCAGGTGGCAAGATACATGAATATAATGTATAATCTAGCAGTTCTACAAGCTAACATCATATATCAACAGGTGTAAGGAAATCTACAGCAGGAAAGTAACTTAACTTATAAGAATGCCCATACAAACTTATAAGTTAAGGGTCGGGTTACATAAAGTAACTCATCGTATAGGAGTGCCCATACAAACTTATACGATGAGGATCTTGTTGTGCAATGTATGAAATGCTATGAATGCTATGCAATGACTCACCCATGCACACCCATGCAATTGCTATGTCGACACAGACTATAGTTCCCACTTTTCGAGCAGGTAGCTAACCTCTCAGGCATCAGCCGCCGTGGCCAGGCAGAGACAGTAGAACGGGCACTTCTACTACTAGGCGGGTATCACACTACTTCACCTAGGCCTCCGTACGCCTCAACGCTAAGAACACAACAGCGGAGCCCATGCGTACTATGGCCCAGCGGGGTCTTGGGTAGATGTGCACCAAGAACACAACCCGAACTGGCCTTGTGTGACCCGGAAGGGGCCTCGAAAGAAAGCACGAGGACACAGCCCAACCGTTCACATGGCCGGAGGGGCCTCGGGACGTGAACACCGAGGACACAGCCCAAACCGACCAAGTCTAACTGCCAACTCCCGTCGGTGTGACGACTGGCGAGCCCGTAGACCTGCCACACTATCCTTAACCCAGGATTACGACACCGCGTGTCGACTCACACCACATGCAAATACCACAGCAACATATCATGGAAGGGGCCTCGGAAGTAAACACGAGGACACAGGCCAACCATCCATCCACACCTTATCTCAACACAACCAAAACAAGTGACGGTCAACACCGCACTTACATCCCTTCACAATACTACCCGTAGGGAGACGACTCTCTAAGTATTGGACTACAAGACTCATTTCATTAATCAAACATGTCCATGATCATAATCTATTCATCTATATGACTTTCCAAATGATGACAATGTAATATAAACATGATGCGCATATAAGGATCTATCTCACTTTTCATTTGATAATGTCATAATATAAACATGAAGTGCACAATTATAATTCTTTCAATTCCTACCAATTCAGTTCGTTTAAATAATATTGTTTCTCAATTTGTTAATATGGAATCTGCAACAAATGATTAATCATTCATCCAAGCCAAGTATCTTGCATTATTAATTCCACCGAATCAAAATCCATTTTCCATTAAACCCAGATCTTAGGTGCAGGCTGAATCTGGACAGCAAATTAGACCGGAGATTCCCGAAGCTACGGGAATCCGGTGAAGACGTGTAACCCCAAGATGGAAAGGTCTTTCCGAGGTCTACAACTCTCGTATTCAGACCTCAACCCATATTTGACATTATCCTATTTGAAATCGGACTTGAAGTCCGCGGCGTACAGAACACAGTTTCTGCATACAAGATTTATTGAACACCATTTTCGTTTAGACTTTCCTGTGGCTACAGACTTCTCCAGAAGTCGTGCAACCATTCGTTGGAAAGGTATTTTCAAGGGATTCAACTTTCATGTTAAGACGAAAGCCCAGATCTGGCCATAGCATACATAAAAATGGCCACGAAGTTCGCTGCGCGCAAAATACAGATTCTGCAAGCATCTTAAGGTGGAATGAACGACATCGGTTCATCTTCCTCCTCAAGGCGATTCTTCCCAAATCATTCCAGAAAACCTCCTCCATTATTCACCCTCAAGAGGCCAAAACCCTTCACGAAACCATCCCTTATCATCACATTGAAGAAGGGCGTGGTTGAAGAGATCTAAAACCTTAGACACAAGTCTTAGCATGGCCTTTCCTAGAAAACTCCTCCTCACCATCAAGACTCTCTTGAGTCGATGTCTCTCCTAGGAAAATAACTATAGATCTAGCACCAAGGGAGAGGGTAGGAAACTTACATTGGCTCCAGCGGTACCACCATTTCCGGCCATGGATCTCGTAGTTCTCCTTGGCGGCATCTTCTCTTTCACGGCGATGGCGGATCTCCTCCGGTAGAACATGCTCCAGCAGTTTTTCCTCTCACCAGGAGTTCTCACAGGAATTAGGGGATGAAATGAACATGAAAACGGCTAGTGTTTTCTGTCCCCCTTATATATAAAAAGTGACACGGGTAGGGACACGGCCGTGTCCTTACCCGTGTCCTTCCTGGCGAAGCGGCTGTCACAACCCGCATTTTCTCAACGATAAAATCGTATCAGAGCTAGAGAAAACGCGTGCCGTGATGCCACGTCGTGCAGGGGATAACTGCACACGCTCAGGCAAAACTCCACATCTTAAATTTTAAGGAAAATCGGTGATTAATTATGAAAGGAAAGCAGTTATGTTGATTGGCCGTATCCCTCGGCACGGTGGATCAGCTGGTCCACAATTAAAAGTATAAGTATACGCAGCAGAAAATAGTTTGGTTCAATTAAGTTGACACCCTAGTGAGCATAAGTGTCCCCGAGGGACAACTCATGGTATGCACGACTCTAAAGTGAATATAATAGATATAAAAATGTAGTCTTTTTACGCTAAGGAAATATAGTGTCTTTGTTTATAAATATGCTATGCATGATATACATATAATAATGCTTTTAGGGTTTTAGAATATCTAACATGCAACCTATCAAAAATCCTTCCCAGAAGCAAGTAAACAACCACTAAAAGGCAAAAACAGCAGTTTAAGTTCATACCCAGCATCGCAAGAAGCCACCAGTGGGCGCCAACAACCTGACACGAACCCACTGGTGAGTATGTATGTCTATACAGAAAAGTAAAGAACTACCTCACAGAATCGGGATCAGCTGTCTCAGCTACCCAAGAGGCCACAAACCAGCCCCTCCAAAAGAACTAGCCGCTGAACCGGGTACAACCTGGACCTGAGGCATTCAAGAAAAGAACACCTCAGCAAGGAAATAATCAAAAGTGTAAATAAAGCATGAGAGTTAAGAGCAAAAAGAAGGGTTTACCAACCCGACAACAAGCTGCTATAAGCAAAAGAAAGAGCATGACAGTAAGAAAAGAGCACTGTCTAAAGCACAGCAAGGCACACCAGGTGCGAGCAATAAAAGCAACGTGCTCAACGAAAGAGTCTAATATTCCTAATACGTGGGTAAGTGGCAGTGGTCAAAACATGGATCTGAATTCATAACCAGAATCAGATCCAAAAAGGGCTAAGGGGTCGCCAGTGGCAGCTTTAGGGTCCCACACCAACCCAAACCAGGGCAAACAGGTCGTGGCCACAGCTCTCCACATCAATATCCACCCCTCTTAGAGGCCACTAAACATTGCACCACCTGCCACAACCCAAGAGTCGGCAAGCAAAAATTTGCCGAACACCCAATACCACCCCCTAAAGGAAGGGAAAAGTCACACTAACAATCCTAAGGTACACATGAACTCAAGACAGAAAATGTCGAGCCCACTCGACGCAGCGTTGAGTAAACTCCACTCACCTGACGCCTAAAAATACTTAGCCGCAAGTCCTGAGCTAGGTGACGGCGT
Organism: Platanthera guangdongensis; assembly: GCA_039583875.1. Classification (NCBI taxonomy): domain Eukaryota; kingdom Viridiplantae; phylum Streptophyta; class Magnoliopsida; order Asparagales; family Orchidaceae; genus Platanthera; species Platanthera guangdongensis. The sequence continues at coordinate 89,440,547 of CM077155.1, read as the reverse complement.
TGAGTGAGCTCGGCTCACTCGACGCTGTCAGCGCTTTCCACTTAGGGTAAACATAAGTCTTGCTAAAATCGCAGCCTAAGCCCTCTTATGCGCGAAAACAGAGAGTTGGAGATTTAATCCCAACCCTCCATTCCGTCCTAACTACTCGGAGCTACCGCAGCTAACCCTAAACTGTAACTAACAGCAACCTCACCCTAACTCTAGCTACCCACTGGACACTAAACATCCGACAAAAGAGAACATTGATTAAAATTCCAGAAAAAGAATTAAAGACTCAGCACTTGATTAGAAGCTTGATGAAATGATTCAACCTGCTGCCCTAGGGAGGAAACACAAGGAGAACAGAGCTTATGCACAAGAAATAAAAACAGATCATGGGTTAGAAATAAATTTGGCAAGGGCAAGGGGCCACTTGCCTCTACCTCTTCGGAAAAACAAACAACAGCCGCACCACGGCTTGGCTCCGGCGGCAAGATCGGCCACCTAGAAGACCAAAGATGAAACTTGAGGGAAGAAAGAAATCAGATATTTAGAAATTCTGGAATCGAACCCTAAATCAAGAAAAACTTACATGGAATGGAAGATCTAGCCGAGAGCAAACCGAATCCGCTATCACACGAGAAAAACGGGCTCTAACCTTCCCGAAATCGCCGGTCAAAACAACCACCGCCTCCTCTCAAAACCCTTCCGCTGGAAGCTCTCCAGACTCGGGAATGATGAAAAATGAGGAGGAAAAGCAGTTCACGGCAACAAAAGATGGTTTCAGGAAAAAGTACGGAACACGCCCAAGACACGCCCGTGACACGGCACGACACGCCCGTGTCACGGGGCGTGTACTCACACACTCGACGAACGTCGATCTCTACTCGACGAAAACACGGGACACGCCCCCCAGACACGCCCGTGACACGGCCCGATACGCCCGTGTCACGGGGCGTGTACTCACGCACCTACCCACTCGACGAAAGTCGATCTCCGCTCGACGAAGCAAGGGACACGCCCTGTGACACGCCCGTGTCACAGGCCGTGTACCAACCCGAACACTGCCCGACGATCGTGGAGCGCCGATCGTCGAACAGAGAGACACGCCCCAATGTCACGCCCGTGTTCGACACGACACGCCCGTGACAGGGCCGTGTTCTCACTAAACACCGCCTGACGACCATCGAGCGCAGCTCGACGAACCGAAGAGGGACACGCCCGTGACACGCCCGTGTCACGGCCGTGTTCCTACAAAAAACCCTGTCGACCAAAAATTCGTCGACCGGAGAAACGGGAGCTCTACCCGAGCACGACACGCCCTGGATCACGGGCGTGACCCAGGCCGTGTCACCCAAACTTACACAGAAAAAAAGAAACCTGCTACTACCTAGCCAACAAGGGACAAGGCACCTGCCTACAAACTCAGCCACAACGGCCACGCACATCACAGCAAACATTACAAACATGCAGCTAACAAAACAACGCCGAAACGACGCGAAGGCAAACGATCTCGGATTTCGACCAAAACTCGCACCGTAGCTAAACATCCAAGCCACGAAAACAACGGCGCGGTCGAAAATAACATCCGACGATCGAACACTCGGGCTAACACCTCCCGAAGCCAAAACACAAGCATTTCCCTAAGAGGCCCAACCGAGTCACCAAAACAGACCCCGGCTAGCTGGGAAACTTGCCAACTGGCTACAACCAGGCTACACGAGGAACCTACAGAGCTAGGACCGCGCTCTACAACGGCGAAGGGCCGGAAATGCGTCATCGTAACGCCAATCCAAAATCAAACAAAACACAGAAAAACCGGGGGCGTTACAGCCACTCCCCCTAAAAGAAAGTTTCGCCTCGAAACTTTACTCACAACACTCCTATGAAGAAGGAGAGAGAAAGAGGCAGGAAAGGACTATATACTCATAAATAAAACAAAACATACCAGGCACAAGCTCAGGGAAACAGATGAGGGTAAGCCTCCCTCATAGCCGACTCCAACTCCCAAGTCGCGCTTTCTACATCCTGATTCCTCCATAAAACTTTAACCATCGGAATCGACTTTTTCCGCAGCGCACGAATCTGAGAATCCAGAATGCGGACATGCACCTCCACATAAGAAAGATTCGGCTCCAACTGAGGCACAGAATCCAAAACCTGCCTGCCACTCATCACACATTTCCGCAGCTGACTGACGTGGAAGACATTATGCACGTCAGGGAAATTTGCGGGCAACGCCAGCCTATAAGCTGATATCCCAATCCGCTCAACAATCGGAAACGTCCCCACGAACCTCGGGTCCAACTTCCTGTTCTTGCCAAAAGGCTTGACTCCGATCAACGGGGAGACCTTTAAGAACACCGAGTCCCCCACCAAAAATTCCAAATCCGATCTACGCCGATTGGCATTTTTCTCATATCTCTCCTGGGCTATCCGAAGCTTTTCCCGAATAAGCTTCACAGCAGTTTCCATCTCCTCGAGTGCTTCTGGACCCAACAAAGGTCTCTCGCCAACCTCAGCCCAAAACAAGGGAGTCCTGCAGCGCCTCCCATACAAAGCTTCGAAAGGAGCCATTTGCAAGCTTTCTTGATAACTGTTGTTATACGCAAATTCCATAAGCCGCAAGCGCTCATCCCACGCTCCTCCGTGGTCCAGAATATAGCATCAGATCATATCTTCCACAATCTGATTTACTCGCTCTGTCTGACCATTGGTCTGGGGATGATAAGCTGTGGAATATCTCAAATCTGTACGCAACCCTTCTTGAAGGCTCTTCCAAAAACGAGATGTAAACCTGGAGTCTCGATCTGATATGATACTCACGGGTACACCATACAATCTAATAACCTCATCCAAATATAGCTCGGTTATCTTCCTCATCGGATAATCGATCTTAAAGGGACGAAGTGAGCACTCTTCGTCAATCTGTCTACGATCACCCAAACTGAATCATGCCCTTTAGGAGATCTCGGTAAGCCTGTGATGAAATCCATCGAGATACTCTCCCACTTCCACATCGGAATCTCTAAGGGAGTTAGCTTGCCACCAGGCCTCCCATGGTCGGCCTTCACACGCCTGCAAGTGAAGCACTCAGAAACAAATCTGGCTACGTCCTTCATCATCCCATACCACCACGCAATCTGCTTTAAATCATGGTACATTTTGGTAGACCCTGGATGGTAGGCAACACTAGATCCGTGGGCTTCCCTGCACACCATATCCCGGATATCCCCAACTGCGGGAATGCAAAACCCGCCACGATACTTCAAGGTACCCGCATCATCTATAGAGAAATCTGGTAATTCACCTTTTTCAGCTCGAAGGTACAAATGCAAAAGATCGGGATCATCTTTCTGATGCAGTCGCGTAAGCGCAATCCACGAAGGTTCTGCCGCTGCCAAGCTACTCTGCGAATCGCAGCTTCCCACAGAAATGTCCATCAAAAGAAACTCTTCCACAAGACGCTCGGCGGAGAGATTGAAAATCTTTCCTGACTTCCGACTTAGGGCATCGGCCATCACATTCGCCTTACCCGGATGATACTGGATTTCAACATCATAGTCGGCCACGTACTCCAACCACCGCCGCTGGCGCAGATTCAACTCTTTCTGAGTGAAGACATACTTCAAACTCTTATGATCCGTGAAAATCTTGCACTGCGCGCCATATAGCAAATGCCTCCACAATTTCAACGCATAGATCACGGCTGCAAACTCCAGGTCATGCGTAGGGTAATTCCTCTCATGAGTCTTTAGCTGCCTCGACCCGTACGCAATCACCTTCCCGCCCTGCATCAAAACGCAGCCCAGTCCGACGTGCGACGCGTCCACATATATAACATACTCACTATCTTCGGTAGGCAAAGACAAAACTGGAGCTGAACATAACCTTCTTTTTAATTCCTCAAAAGCCTCCTCACACTTGCCATCCCATATGAAGGCTGCATTCTTCTGCGTCAACCTTGTCAACGGCGCAGACAAAGTAGAGAATCCCTCTACAAATCTCCTATAATATCCAGCCAAGCCCAAAAAGCTTCTGATCTCTTTGGGAGTAACAGGCCTCGCCCATTCCATAACAGCAGCGATCTTTTCTGGGTCCACCGATATTCCCTCCTTATTCACCACGTGGCCGAGAAAAGGGACTTGAGGCAACCAAAATTCGCATTTGCTCAGCTTGGCGTATAGCTTATGGTCTCTCAGAGTCGCCAAGACCAGTCGCAAATGCCGATCGTGCTCCTCCGCATCTTTAGAATACACCAAAACATCGTCATAAAGACAATCACAAACTTATCCAGGAAGTCCTTGAAAACTCTGTTCATCAGATCCATAAAAGCTGAGGGCGCATTAGTCAAACCAAATGACATAACTAAAAACTCGAAATGCCCATGACGAGAGCGGAACGCCGTCCGCGGAACATCTGACTCCCGAATCCTCAACTGGTGATAGCCCGAACGAAGATCTATCTTGGAAAACACGGCACTACCACGCAGTTGGTCAAACAGATCGTCAATCCGAGGCAAAGGGTACCTGTTCTTAATAGTAACCTTGTTCAGTTCTCTATAGTCGATGCATAGCCTCATCGACCCATCCTTCTTTTTAACGAACAGCACTGGAGCACCCCATGGTGAGGAACTCGGCCTAATGAACCCTTTTGCCAACATCTCATCCAGCTGAATTCGCAACTCTTCCAGCTCTCGCGGGGCCATCCGGTACGGCGCCTTGGCAATAGGACGCGTGCCTGGCTCCAAATCTATAGCAAACTCGACATCTCGATCAGGTGGAAGACCGGGAAGATCATCAGGAAACACATCGGGGAAGTCACACACCACAGGGATCTCTTGCAAACACGGCACTCTAACAACAGCCCCTACCAGAGAGACCACACAGGCAGAACAACCAGAATCAAGCAACTTCCGAGCACGCACCGCAGAAATGACTGGAGACTCCTGGAGAGAATACCCATAAACGCTCCCTGGCTGACCGTTGTCCTTGACGAAGTCCAAGCGCTTACCCTTGCACTGGATCACAGCATCGTACCTCGACAACCAGTCCATGCCAAGATAACATCGAAGTCCTCCAGGTCAATCACCTTCAGATCTGCCTTGGCTAGAAAATCCCCCAACAAAATCGGACAATCCAGGACACCAGGTCCGTAACCACAGAGTCACCGGAGGGGAACTTAACGCAAAAGGCACCACCAACACGATCTAGGCCCAAACTGAACCGCTCCACGAAGGCTCTAGCCACAAACGAGTGGGTAGCGCCTGAATCGAAGAGAACGCGCGCCCAGCGGTTCTTTACCTTAAATCATCCTACTAATAGCGCGCGCATCTAAGGTAACAAACGCTAAAATGAAAACTATAACCACAAAGGGATCATAACGAAACGACTGAGGAGAAGTCAAACCTGAGATAACCTAGGTCGAAGTCTGCGCTTCGTCTGCCGAAAGCACATTCAGCTTCCCCTTTCCTCTATCCAAATGCTGAGGCGGTGGCAAAGCTTGGAGGAGTACGGGATGCATAATAGGCTGGGACTGCGGGCACTTCGCCTTGAGATGACCCTTCTGCCCACACTGAAAACAGACCTTATCTTTTAACTAGCAACGGGCAGCCTCATGCCCCTTCCTACCACAAAAGGCACACACCAAGTCTCCTTTGGGGGCACCCTGAATCTCGTGCACCTGTTCCTTCTTCTGTGCTCCCAACCTTTTGAAACACCTATCCAAGGGGTGGCCTGGACGGCCACAGAAACTACAACCCCCTTTGTTCTTCTTTCTCGAGACAACATCAGGTTCCTGAGGGCTCTTCCCTTTACTGGACTTCCTCTTATCCTTCCTCAACCGCTGGCCTCTATTCTTGGCATTCTCAAAGGCCTCAACTCTCAAGGCAGCTTCAACCACGCTGGCATAACTGATTGCTCCACAAGCATTTGCTAACTGCTGAATGTCGCTTCTTAGTCCACCCAGAAATTGCTTAACTCGATCTGCTTCAACACTCCCCAAACCAGGAGCAAACTGACTCAGCTTATTAGACTCAATCCCATGCTCATCACCTGTAAGTTCCCTCTGCTTCAAATGAAGGAAGTCATTCATCAGCCGGTCCCTCTCGACTGAAGGCAGAAACTTACTCAACAGCATCGACTTAAATGACTCCCAAGAGCATCCTGCCATCACTGTTACAAGAGATTGAATCTGAGCCTGCATAGCCACCACCTGCCTCGATAAGGTCTCATTACTCTGCCGCAGGTTTTCTACCAACGCCTCGCTCTGTGCTCCTAACGTCTCACCCTCGGATTGGGGGGTCGATCTCGTCGCGGGACGTCTCGCCATCCTATAATCGCACACGCTTTAGACGAAACTTAGCCCAACAGCTAGAACAAAACTACCCGGTACAGACAAACACACTTAAATATGAACTTCAACTGCAAAACTTGCTCTGGGAGTTATTTTATCATGATGATGTTATGCTTAACCTAAGATGGTTCACCACCATCACACTAACTCATGTGCCTAGACCATGAATGCATGTATTTGTATTTTTCTTTTGACTCAAAACCATGTGTGTACATATGTCATCTTGCAAATCTTTAGCTTAACACGTTGTGCTTATGGAATGTTATGCTATGCATGATGTGCTATGCATTATAAAAAAAAGGCCTTAATGCATGCCATGGGCGGCGTACACATGAAAATGTTATGCATCCCATACTACATAACATTCCCATGCAACGAAAAAAGAAAACGTGCTAGCCGCATTCATGTGGTGAGGTTATGCATCCCATACTACATAACCCTCACATGTTGCCTCCTATGGTGGATCCATATACAAACACATATTATGCATCCCATACTACATAATATGCCCCGTATACTTCTTTATGCTCATGAGTGTAGTGTTCGTGCTTTAGCCAAGACGTGCTGATGACATATCGGTGTGTGTATGGTATGACGCTAACCACTAATGCAAACAAGGGGAAAGGTTGCCCGACCATTTGTCAAGCAACCTCCCTCTGATACCAACTGTCACAACCCGCATTTTCTCAACGATAAAATCGTATCAGAGCTAGAGAAAACGCGTGCTGTGATGCCACGTCGTGCAGGGGATAACTGCACACGCTCAGGCAAAACTCCACACCTTAAATTTTAAGGAAAATCGTTGATTAATTATGAAAGGAAAGCAGTTATGTTGATTGGCCGTATCCCTCGGCACGGTGGATCAGCTGGTCCACAATTAAAAGTATAAGTATACGCAGCAAAAAATAGTTTGATTCAATTAAGTTGACACCCTAGTGAGCATAAGTGTCCCCGAGGGACAACTCATGGTATGCACGACTCTAAAGTGAATATAATAGATATAAAAATGTAGTCTTTTTACGCTAAGGAAATATAGTGTCTTTGTTTATAAATATGCTATGCATGATATACATATAATAATTCTTTTAGGGTTTTAGAATATCTAACATGCAACCTATCAAAAATCCTTCCCAGAAGCAAGTAAACAACCACTAAAAGGCAAAAATAGCAGTTTAAGTTCATACCCAGCATCGCAAGAAGCCACCAGTGGGCGCCAACAACCTGACACGAACCCACTGGTGAGTATGTATGTCTATACAGAAAAGTAAAGAACTACCTCACAGAATCGGGATCAGCTGTCTCAGCTACCCAAGAGGCCACAAACCAGCCCCTCCAAAAGAACTAGCCGCTGAACCGGCTACAACCTGGACCTGAGGCATTCAAGAAAAGAACACCTCAGCAAGGAAATAATCAAAAGTGTAAATAAAGCATGAGAGTTAAGAGCAAAAAGAAGGGTTTACCAACCCGACAACAAGCTGCTATAAGCAAAAGAAAGAGCATGACAGTAAGAAAAGAGCACTGTCTAAAGCACAGCAAGGCACACCAGGTGCGAGCAATAAAAGCAACGTGCTGAATGAAATAGTCTAACATTCCTAATACGTGGGTAAGTGGCAGTGGTCAAAACATGGATCTGAATTCATAACCAGAATCAGATCCAAAAAGGACTAAGGGGTCGCCAGTGGCAGCTTTAGGGTCCCACACAAACCCAAACCAGGGCAAACAGGTCGTGGCCACAGCTCTCCACATCAATATCCACCCCTCTTAGAGGCCACTAAACATTGCACCACCTGCCACAACCCAAGAGTCGGCAAGCAAAAATTTGCCGAACACCCAATACCACCCCCTAAAGGAAGGGAAAAGTCACACTAACAATCCTAAGGTACACATGAACTCAAGACAGAAAATGTCGAGCCCACTCGACGCAGCGTTGAGTAAACTCCACTCACCTGACGCCTAAAAATACTTAGCCGCAAGTCCTGAGCTAGGTGACGGCGTTGAGTGAGCTCGGCTCACTCGACGCTGTCAGCGCTTTCAACTTAGGGTAAACATAAGTCTTGCTAAAATCGCAGCCTAAGCCCTCTTATGCGCGAAAACAGAGAGTTGGAGATTTAATCCCAACCCTCCATTCCGTCCTAACTACTCGGAGCTACCGCAGCTAACCCTAAACTGTAACTAACAGCAACCTCACCCTAACTCTAGCTACCCACTGGACACTAAACATCCGACAAAAGAGAACATTGATTAAAATTCCAGAAAAAGAATTAAAGACTCAGCACTTGATTAGAAGCTTGATGAAATGATTCAACCTGCTGCCCTAGGGAGGAAACACAAGGAGAACAGAGCTTATGCACAAGAAATAAAAACAGATCATGGGTTAGAAACAAATTTGGCAAGGGCAAGGGGCCACTTGCCTCTACCTCTTCGGAAAAACAAACAACAGCAGCACCACGGCTTGGCTCCGGCGGCAAGATCGGCCACCTAGAAGACCAAAGCTAAAACTTGAGGGAAGAAAGAAATCAGATATTTAGAAATTCTGGAATCGAACCCTAAATCAAGAAAAACTTACATGGAAGGGAAGATCTAGCCGAGAGCAAACCGAATCCGCTATCACACGAGAAAAACGGGCTCTAACCTTCCCGAAATCGCCGGTCAAAACAACCACCGCCTCCTCTCAAAACCCTTCCGCTGGAAGCTCTCCAGACTCGGGAATGATGAAAAATGAGGAGGAAAAGCAGTTCACGGCAACAAAAGATGGTTTCAGGAAAAAGTACGGAACACGCCCAAGACACGCCCGTGACACGGCCCGACACGCCCGTGTCACGGGGAGTGTACTCACACACTCGACGAACGTCAATCTCTACTCGACGAAAACACGGGACACGCCCCCCAGACACGCCCGTGACACGGCCCGACACGCCCGTGTCACGGGGCGTGTACTCACGCACCTACCCACTCGACGAAAGTCGATCTCCGCTCGACGAAGCAAGGGACACGCCCTGTGACACGCCCGTGTCACAGGCCGTGTACCAACCCGAACACCGCCCGACGATCGTGGAGCGCCGATCGTCGAACAGAGAGACACGCCCCAATGTCACGCCCGTGTTCGACACGACACGCCCGTGACAGGGCCGTGTTCTCACTAAACACCGCCTGACGACCATCGAGCGCAGCTCGACGAACCGAAGGGGGACACGCCCGTGACACGCCCTTGTCACGGCCGTGTTCCTACAAAAAACCCTGTCGACCAAAAATTCGTCGACCGGAGAAACGGGAGATCTACCTGAGCACGACATGCCCTGGGTCACGGGCGTGACCCAGGCCGTGTCACCCAAACTTACACAGAAAAAAAGAAACCTGCTACTACCTAGCCAACAAGGGACAAGGCACCTGCCTACAAACTCAGCCACAACGGCCACGCACAGCACAGCAAACATTACAAACATGCAGCTAACAAAACAACGCCGAAACGACGCGAAGGCAAACGATCTCGGATTTCGACCAAAACTCGCACCGTAGCTAAACAACCAAGCCACGAAAACAACGACGCGGTCGAAAACAACATTCGACGATCGAACACTCGGGCTAACACCTCCCGAAGCCAAAACACAAGCATTTCCCTAAGAGGCCCAACCGAGTCACCAAAACAGACCCCGGCTAGCTGGGGAAACTTGCCAACTGGCTACAACCAGGCTACACGAGGAACCTACAGAGCTAGGACCGCGCTCTATAACGGCGAAGGGCCGGAAATGCGTCATCGTAACGCCAATCCAAAATCAAACAAAACACAGAAAAACCGGGGGCGTTACAGCGGCAACGACAGTTTCCTTGTCGGTTCAATATTTCACACGGGTGGGGACACGCCCGTGTCCTGACCCGTGTCCACATGACACGGCCGTGTGCCTGGCCGCGTCCTTGGCCGTGTCCTTCTCGGGTTACATCTCGACACGCCTCGTCGAGCTCAGCTCGACGCACACGGGTAGGGACACGCCCGTGTCACTACACGTGTCACTTGGTGTCGACACAGTTCAACGATCTCGACACGCCTCGTCGAGCTCAACTAGACGCACATGGGTAGGGACACGGCCGTGTCACTGCCCGTGTCACTTGGTGTCGACACAGTTCGTCAGTCTCGACACGGCTCGTCGAGCTCAACTCGACACACACTGGTAGGGACACGGCCGTGTCACTACCCGTGTCACTTGGTGTCGACACAGCTCGTCAGTCTCGACACGGCTCATCGAGCTCAACTCGACACACACGGGTAGGGACACGCCCGTGTCGCTACCCGTGTCACTACCCGTGTCACTACCCGTGTCTCTCTGCACTGATTTATCCACTTCTCCACAAGTGCAGTCCAATTCCCTGCACTTCTCAGGACTCGAGTCAACCCTCCTGACTCAAAAACACACACTAGGGGCCTAGAATGATTCAGGACGTTACAAATCCTATAAACAAAAAAAAAGATTTCATCCCCGAAATCAGGCTTAGGCTGAGGGGAGAAATGCATAACAGGAAATTTAACATATTCTTTTAAATAAGATTACCTTGAGCAAACAACTCCGGGTAGCGTTGCTGCATCAAATCCATTGGCTCCCACGTGTACTCCTCTTTCCCATGATTCGACCATAGTACCTTCACCAAGGGTACACTTTTGCGGCGCAAAGTTCTTGTCTCGCTGTCAACAATCCGCACCGGCTCTAGTCGCACAGACCTATCTGATGCCACTGCACCATCAGTAGTGGGAATATACTGGTCGGGCTGCAACAGTGCTTTTCGAAGCGACGACACATGGAACACGTCGTGGAGATTTTCTAGTTCTGGTGGTAACTCCAACCGATAGGCCAACGGGCCGATCCTTCCTAGTATAGTATAAGGCCCAACATACCTTGGGCTGAGCTTTTTCACTCCACGTACCCGCGACACACCATGCATCGGCCGAATCTTGAGAAACACTTTTTCGCCCACTTGGAACTCCACCATCCGGTGCTTTTTATTGTAATATTTCGCCTGTCGACTTTGAGCCTCCAACATGCGATCCCATATCAATCTGACCGCCGCATCAGTATCATCTATGTATTCGTTTCCCAATGCCTTCGGATCTTCATCTTGCACCCAAGACAAGGGGGTCCTGCACCTTCTTCCGTAAAGGGCTTCTTGGGGCGGCATGCCGATGCTCGCCTGATGGCTATTATTATAGGCGAATTCCACTAGTGGCAAGAGCCTTTTCCATGGCTCTCCTCTGTCCAGCACACATAACCTCAATAAATCTTCCAGTGTCCTGATTGTCCTTTCAGACTGCCCGTCCGTCTGTGGGTGGAATGCAGTACTAAAGGTTAGGCGCGAGCCCAAATACGCCTGTACCACCTTCCACTCATTGGATGTAAATCGACCATCCCGATCCGAAACAATTGTCTTGGGCACGCCATAATACCGTACAAATTGCTCCACAAAAAGGCGTACCAAAACATCCACGTGTGCTTCCTTCTTCATTGGAATGAACCGGGCCACCTTTGTCAGTCGATCAACAATAACCCACACTGAATCATTCCCGGAGCGGGAACCGGGTAACCCATGAACGAAGTCCATGGAGATATCCTCGAACTTCCATTCGGGGATGGGCAGCGACTGCAACAAACCACCGGGACTCCTGCATTCAGCCTTCACTCTTTGGCAAGCTTCGCAATGTGTAACATAATAGCGAACATCCTTCTTCATTCCCGGCCAACACATGGTCTTTCGCAATCCGGCGTACATCTTAGCAATACCCGGGTGCACTGAATATTGAGAGGAATGTGCCTCTCTCAAGATATCCTCCCGAATTTTGCCGCCCTTGGGAATATAGAGTCGGCCACGAAAATAAACGAGGCCGTCTTTGTGTGTGTACTCATCGGTGGTCCCATCTTCAATTTCCTTGATTGTCGGGGCCAAGGCCGCATCCATTCCTTGCTCCACCCGAACCCGGTCTCGGATATCACAAACTATGCTCATGTTGGCCAAATACTCCGCATACTCTGCCGAAGGAGCCTTGAATACTAGAGTAATTTCCATCTCCTCGATCATCCGAGCCAACTCCATACTCATCAACTGAGACTCTGGGCTAGAGCCTGGCGCTTTTCTACTCAAGGCATCGGCTACCGAGTTCGCTTTCCCGGGGTGGTAGTTGATTGTCTCTGAGATATCTGCAAAGAGAAAATACCAAACTAACAATTCATCAAGGCAAGTATACCTATCGAAATGCAGCTAGGGGACACAAGTGTCGTATTGAAATCCGGGAACAGTTGAGTAAGCTTACTCACACGAAATCTATTATTTTATCGACGGCAAAATAAGGTTTGGCTAAATGTACTAAAAGAAGAGAACTACTTGTATGAACAGATAAAGAGAGCTAAAAGAGCGATTAACTTAAGCTTAGTAACGATGAAGGGAAAATGCACTCGATCAGAAATCACCTCGGCAAGAGTGGTTAGAAAAATACGATAAATAAACCTAAGCTAATTAGGGTAAAGGTCTTTGACCGTGGAGGTTCCATGAATATTGACACGCTTCTCTCGAAGGCCGTGCCTAACTGAGTTTAGGAAGGTCCGACCGACTTTCGCCTAAATCGGAGGCCTAAAACTCGCTTTACGCGGTGAACCCCTCTAATGGATTTTACTCCAATCCGGGAGATTTGAACGTCTGCCTCTCTCGAGGGGTGCGAACAACTCCCTTTACTCTTGAGTGCTCATTTCAAACCTTCGGCCTCTCAGCTAACCCAGAATGAAAGCAAAGGTGGAGAGTATATATCGATAATATACCTCCAACCCGTGATAAATCAAGAGTAATTCAAAGCTAAACCCTAAAAAGAAAAGGTAAAATTCAAAGCATCATAACCTAATCACTCGAACCTCGGATCAATTAGATCGAGTACATAGAGGATTAGTTAATCATGGTGAGGTGGAAGAGGGAGATGAGTAGAAGAAAAATACTGAAAACAGAGCAGGAACGAAAAAGAAAACAACACTTTTTATTAAGAGAAACAGTGATCTACAGCTTGAAAATGAGAGATTACAAGAACATGAAAAGGAAACTACACTATCATTAGCGTCATACTACAGAAAGAAGCTAGGAGCTAATACAGGAAAAGCATAAAGCTAGAGCTACGAACTAGAAATGAAAATACATGCTTAAAAGTTCAGAAAAACAAAGGACAGAACCTCCCCTCTCAAAGCGAAAAGTTGTCCTAAAACCCCTGGAGTTGGGCTCTATTTATAGAATTTTTCGGGTCGGGTCACGCCCCCCTGTCACGCCCTGGTCGGGCGTGACCCTGGGGCGTAACACATTCGGCGCGACTTTTTCGGGCAGGAATTGAATTCTGACGGAGTTGTTGCGGTACACGCCCACCGGTCACGCCCTGGTAGGGCGTGACCCTGGGGCGTGTTCTTTGCGGCGTGACTTTGGGAGCTGAAATTGAATGCTGGAGGTGACGGGCGGAATTGCTGAAGTACACGCCCATATGTCACGCCCGGGTCAGGCGTGACCCTGGGGCATGACAATTTCGGTGCGGCGGTGGAGCGGGAAAGACGAGCGCGCTGCGGCGATTCCTCGGAACCTGGGGACACGCCTATAGTATACGCCCGTGTCGGATGTGTCACGGGCGTGACCGAGGGCGTGTACACTAAGTTTCCAAGGAATGCAGATTCGGACCAATTGCTTCATTCCTCTGGGTTACACGCCCTAGGTACACGCCCTGGTAGGGCGTGACCTTGGGGCGTGTCACAGCAAAATTCGGCTGAAAGCCGTGAAAACCTGCAAAAAGCAGAAAAAATGCATTAGCGACAAAAATATATACAAAGGGGAATCAAAACAAGTACTTTACAAGACATGATTGGCTTTAAAACCCCGAAAATATCCTAATAAAATTGACTACAAACGTATTATCAGTAGTTCATGGTGAACTCATAGTCGCATAGAAATTCCAACCACCGCCGTTGTCTCAGGTTCAACTCCTTCTGAGTGTGGACATACTTCAAGTTCTTGTGATCGGAAAAGATCTCGCAGTGTACGCCATATAGGTAATGCCTCCAGACCTTCAAAGCGAAGACCACTGCTCCCAACTCCAAATCATGAACCGGGTAATTGATTTCATGTTTCTTTAACTGCCTTGAAGCATATGCGATCACGTGCCCGTGCTGCATCAATACCGCTCCCATCCCTTGATATGATGCGTCCGTGTAAACTTGGAATCCTTCCTTCCCCGACGGAAGTGCAAGGATGGGGGCGGAGGTAAGCCTATCCTTCAACTCTTGAAATGCCGCTTCACATTGAGGTGTCCACTCAAATGGCACACCCTTCTTCGTCAAGGAGGTAAGGGGAAGGGCAATCTTGGAAAATCCTTTCACGAACTTGCGGTAGTACCCAGCAAGTCCAAGAAAGCTTCGTACATCGGTCGCCGACTTCAAGGGCGACCACTCCTTCACGGCTCGCACCTTTGCTGGATCCACCGCTAATCCTGCTCCACTGATCACATGCCCCAAGAAGGCTACCTCCTTAAGCCAGAATTCACACTTGCTAAACTTGGCATACAAGGCATGCTCCTTCAATTTCTTCAAAACCAAGGTCAGGTGCTCGACATGCTCCTCCTCCGTCTTTGAGTAGACCAAGATGTTGTCGATGAAAACAATGACGAAGATGTCCAAATACGATTCAAACACCTTGTTCATCAAACTCATGAAGGCCGAAGGGGCATTTGTGAGCCCAAACGGCATTACTGTGAACTCATACAAACCATATCTCGAACTGAAGGCCGTTTTCTGGATGTCCCCTTCTTGTATCCTCAACTGATAGTATCCAGAGCGCAAATCCAATTTAGAAAACCAATGTGCTCTCACTAGTTGATCGAACAACTCATCGATCCGAGGTAGGGGATAAGTGTTCCGCACCGTCAACCGATTGAGTTCCCGATAATCTATGCACAATCACAGGGTTCCATCCTTCTTCTTTACGAACAGCACAGGGGCTCCCCATGGTGATGAACTGGGGCGAACGAACCCTGAATCCACCAGTTCTTGTAATTGAACTCTAAACTCCGCGAGTTCTTTCGGAGCCATTCTGTACAGAGCCTTGGATACAGGCTTGGCACCTGGTACTAGATTGATCTGGAAGTCAACCTCTCTATGCGGAGGTAATCCTGGTAGCTTCTCAGGAAATACCACGGGAAAATCCCGCACAACCCGTACATCCTTTAATTCCAACGCTTCCTCCTTCAACACGAACCAGATCATGAAGACCTCCTCCCCCTTCATATGAGCTTTTACAACCTGGACGGAAGATAACATCATGCGAGGCGCGAAGCCAATACCTTGGAAGATGACGTCAGAGTCTCCATGTCTCAAATAGATCCACTTCTCCGCGCAGTCGATCCTCGCAAAGTGCCAATCCAGCCATACCATGCCCAAAATGATGTCAAACTCCGGCATTCTCAGAACCGTGGCCGGCGTATCAAAGGCCTTCCCATCAATAAATAACTCCAACTCGCACTTGGCGGTTGCGATCATCTCCGAGCAATCCGGAAGGCGCACACGTCGGGCTATGCCAGTGAAGTACTGTACATCCTCCACGTCCTTTATGAAATCCTCGGACACAAAGGAGTGTGAGGCACCGGTATCGAACAGCGCATAGGCTGTCTTCCCGCCAATAATCACGGTGCCTAAGTACCAACAACCAAAACTTATTGCTAGTGGCTAGTAAGTTCTAATCAATTCAAGTTAGACCATGCAAATATGTAAATTAATTAAATCATACCTGCAATCACATCTTGTGGGTTCCGTTCCTGCGCCATGTCAAGCGCGTACACCTGATCCCGGACCGGTCCGGGGTTTCCTCTTGGCGGTCCTCGTCCTCGACCACGCATATATCCCCGCCCTCGTGGAGCTGCTGGAGGGAGAGCAGGAGGGGGAGCAGGAGGGGTGTTCCCATATAGCTGCGGGCAAAAACGCCGGATGTGGCCCGGCTAGTTGCATTCGAAGCACACCAGACCACGACGCCCTTCAGGTTGTTGAAATCGCTGAGGCTGTGGGGGTGGAGGCAACGCAGGCGGCTGCGGAACTGGATGCTCCACCCTATAGTTTCGGTGGACACGCCCTCCACCTCTTTGATAACCTCTTCCTCCTCTGAAGTCCCGTCTCCTTCTATTACTTGGGCCGGCTTCCATCACGTCCTCCGCAGGCCTCTTACTACATCCCAGGTGGTCTGCCTCCAATCTTTTCGCCATATCAATGATCTCCGCCAAGCTACCATCCGCTATAAACAAAAGGGACTGCCTTAGGGGATCTCGCAGCCCAATTTATAGAAGCGCTTGGCATAACCTCTGTCATCCAACTCATAAGAATCCGCAAACCTTGCGAGATGCTGGAATTCCCGCTGGTATTCTGTAACCGACTTTGATCCCTGCTTTAGTAGAAGGAACCTCTGCTCAAGCTCATCTCGGGCCGATGTAGGGATAAAGTGCTCCAAGAAAACACCCGAGAATTCACTCCAACTTATCTCTGTGTAGATCCGGCCTTGGAAGGTAGAGCCCATGAGGGACTTCCACCACCTCTTCGCATGTAAGTCCAAGACGGACACTGCCAATGTCACTGCCATGTTGGCTGGGCAGCGGATACCAGCCAACAACTCCTGTATCGTGTCTAGCCATTCCTTTGTATGTACGGCTGACTCCGTCCCAAGGTAGACGGGAGGGGAGAGAGCCCGGAAGGTGCTCAGCCAGTTGGAGCTCGGGGCCTGTTGTTGCACCGGAGCCTGCTGTGCCTTAAAAGCATCAAGAATGACGTTGAGCGTCTGCCCCAACTCAGACTATTCGAACTGAGTGGGTATGGGAGGGGTAGGAGTACCCCCCATCGGCTCAACATGGAGTGGAACCTACACATACACGACAAATTTGTGGTCAGGTTGGCTAAACTTAAGGTCAAAGTTGGACAAACTTAATGTGAATTACATATGGGCACACCACTGCTTCACCTAAGTCAGTTTGTCCCCAAACTGACTAACCAAATGGGGGTGGCACCATTGTTGAATGACTTCTTAGTTGAGGATCGTGGCAAACTGATACCATTTGTAAGACCCCCCCCCCCTCCCGGATCCCAAAACACAGCACGAAGGGGGAGTCTTATGCCCGGAACAGCCGCCTTGCGGTAGCATTAGCACACGGGTAGACCTGTACCACAAGACGCCTATTCTGCCGGCTACAACCATATCAATATAAATGCCAACCCAACCAAATAAATAAGCAAGAGAAGTCAAAATCCACACTAAGTAATATATAATGTCCAAGAACATCAATAATGAGAAGCTAAACATGCTTCTACAAAATATCAGAGTACAGCTAATCATTGCCCAAACGGGCTACATCAGAGTAATCAAAATACTAACATCAGTAACCGACGGTATCGACGGCACCGTCACATCAGGCCCTGTCGCCCTGGCCTGGCTATCCTGCTGCGTAGTCTGCGGCTGCTCTACCTACGGCGTGACCTCCTAAAAAGGAAGACGTAGCAACCGTTAGTTGAAACGACTAAGTGGTTTCACATCCGCTCCCCCGGCGACTCCTCGGCACCGGGCGGAGAAAAGGAACAAGAGTATAGTATATAACAAGTATGCAAGTAAATGAGTAAAAGCAGGTGGCAAGATACATGAATATAATGTATAATCTAGCAGTTCTACAAGCTAACATCATATATCAACAGGTGTAAGGAAATCTACAGCAGGAAAGTAACTTAACTTATAAGAATGCCCATACAAACTTATAAGTTAAGGGTCGGGTTACATAAAGTAACTCATCGTATAGGAGTGCCCATACAAACTTATACGATGAGGATCTTGTTGTGCAATGTATGAAATGTTATGAATGCTATGCAATGACTCACCCATGCACACCCATGCAATTGCTATGTCGACACAGACTATAGTTCCCACTTTTCGAGCAGGTAGCTAACCTCTCAGGCATCTGCCGCCGTGGCCAGGCGGAGACAGTAGAACGGGCACTTCTACTACTAGGCGGGTATCACACTACTTCACCTAGGCCTCCGTACGCCTCAACGCTAAGAACACCACAGCGGAGCCCATGCGTACTATGGCCCAGCGGGGTCTTGGGTATATGTGCACCAAGAACACAGCCCGAACTGGCCTTGTGTGACCCGGAAGGGGCCTCGGAAGAAAGCACGAGGACACAGCCCAACCGTTCACATGGCTGGAGGGGCCTCGGGACGTGAACACCGAGGACACAGCCCAAACCGACCAAGTCTAACTGTCAACTCCCGTCGGTGTGACGACTGGCGAGCCCGTAGACCTGCCACACTATCCTTAACCCAGGATTACGACACCGCGTGTCGACTCACACCACATGCAAATACCACAGCAACATATCATGGAAGGGGCCTCGGAAGTAAACACGAGGATACAGCCCAACCATCCATCCACACCTTATCTCAACACAACCAAAACAAGTGACGGTCAACACCGCACTTACATCCCTTCACAATACTACCCGTAGGGAGACGACTCTCTAAGTATTGGACTACAAGACTCATTTCATTAATCAAACATGTTCATGATCATAATCTATTCATCTATATGACTTTCCAAATGATGACAATGTAATATAAACATGATGCGCATATAAGGATCTATCTCACTTTTCATTTGATAATGTCATAATATAAACATGAAGTGCACAATTATAATTCTTTCAATTCCTACCAATTCAGTTCGTTTAAATAATATTGTTTCTCAATTTGTTAATATGGAATCTGCAACAAATGATTAATCATTCATCCAAGCCAAGTATCTTGCATTATTAATTCCACCGAATCAAAATCCATTTTCCATTAAACCCAGAATTTAGGTGCAGGCTGAATCTGGACAGCAACTTCGACCGGAGATTCCCGAAGCTACGGGAATCCGGTGAAGACGTGTAACCCCACGATGGAAAGGTCTTTCCGAGGTCTACAACTCTCGTATTCAGACCTCAACCCAGATTTGAAATTATCCTATTTGAAATCGGACTTGAAGTCCGCTGCGTACAGAACACAGTTTCTGCATACAAGATTTATTGAACACCATTTTCGTTTAGACTTTCCTGTGGCTACAGACTTCGCCAGAAGTCGTGCAACCATTCGTTAGAAAGGTATTTTCAAGGGCTTCAATTTTTATGTTAAGACAAAAGCCCAGATCTGGCCATAGCGTACATAAAAATGGCCACGAAGTTCGCTGCACGCAGAATACAGATTCTGCACGCATCTTAAGGTGGAATGAACGGCATCGGTTCATCTTCCTCCTCAAGGCGATTCTTCCCAAATCATTCCAGAAAACCTCCTCCATTATTCACCCTCAAGAGGCCAAAACCCTTCAGGAAACCATCCCTTATCATCACATTGAAGAAGGGCGTGGCTGAAGAGATCTAAAACCTAAGACACAAGTCTTAGCATGGCCTTTCCTAGAAAACTCCTCCTCACCATCAAGACTCTCTTGAGTCGATGTCTCTCCTAGGAAAATAACTATAGATCTAGCACCAAGGGAGAGGTTAGGAAACTCACATTGGCTCCAGCGGTACACCATTTTCGGCCATGGATCTCGTAGTTCTCCTTGGCGGCATCTTCTCTTTCACGGCGATGGCGGATCTCCTCCGGTAGAACTTGCTCCAGCAGTTTTTCCTCTCACCAGGAGTTCTCACAGGAATTAGGGGATGAAATGAACATGAAAACGGCTAGGGTTTTCTGTCCCCCTTATATATAAAAAGTGACACGGGTAGGGACACGGCCGTGTCCTTACCCGTGTCCTTCCTGGCGAAGCGGCAACGACAGTTTCCTTGTCGGTTCAATATTTGACACGGGTGGGGACACGCCCGTGTCCCGACCCGTGTCCACATGATACGGCCGTGTGCCTGGCCGCATCCTTGGCCGTGTCCTTCTCGGGTTGCATCTCGACACGCCTCATCGAGCTCAGCTCGACGCACACGGGTAGGGACACGCCCGTGTCACTACCCGTGTCACTTGGTGTCGACACAGTTCGACGATCTCGACATGCCTCGTCGATCTCAACTCGACGCACACGGGTAGGGACACGGCCGTGTCACTGCCCGTGTCACTTGGTGTCGACACAGTTCGTCAGTCTCGAAACGGCTCGTCGAGCTCAACTCGACACACACGGGTAGGGACACGGCCGTGTCACTACCCATATCACTTGGTGTCGACACAGCTCGTCAGTCTCGACACGGATCGTCGAGCTCAACTCGACACACACGGGTAGGGACACGCCCGTGTCGCTACCCGTGTCACTACCCGTGTCACTACCTGTGTCACTACCCGTGTCTCTCTGCACTGATTTCTCCACTTCTCCACAAGTGCAGTACAATTCCCTGCACTTCTCAGGACTCGAGTCAACCCTCCTGACTCAAAAACACACACTAGGGGCCTAGAACGATTCAGGACGTTACAGTTGGTCGGGGCAGTTCCTATTTTGTCACTTTTGTCGATGATTTTTCTCGATGTACCTGGGTGTATCTGTTAAAAGATCGCTCTGAACTATTTTCTGTTTGGCAATCATTTTACTTTATGATTAAGACTCAATTTGCTATTTCTATTAAAGTCTTACGTTCTGATAATGCCAAGGAATATCTGACTCATGAGTTCTACGCGTTCTTTCACCAACATGGCCTCCTTCATCAAACAACTTGTGTTTACACCTCCCAGCAGAATGGGGTGGCGGAGCGTAAAAACCGTCACCTGCTTGATGTTGCTCGTACTCTCATGACGCAGATGCACGTCCCTCGCTCCTACTGGGGCTACGCTATGCTCCTCGCCTGCTATCTCATCAATCGCCTTCCCTCCACAGTTCTCCACGGCCAGACTCCCTTCTCCCTTCTCTACCCCCACCAGGAACCTTTTCCTCTTCCTCTCAATGTCTTTGGCTGTACGGCCTTTGTTCACGCTCCATCCGCTACCCGCGACAAGCTTTCCCCCCGTTCCACCAAGTGTGTCTTTTTGGGGTACTCTACCACTCAAAAAGGCTATTGCTGCTTTGACCCCCTTCTCCGCAAGCAGTTTGTCTCCGCGGATGTGACTTTTTTCGAAAATGCTTCCTATTTCTCTCCTCCCTCTTCTCTTCCTTCGGATATCTCCGTTCCTTCCACACCTCTCGACGTTTTCCCACCTTCGTCTCCTCCTCCACCGACTCCTTCCCAGTCTGTCTCCCCACCCACCCCTCCACCCTCCTCTCTGCTGCCGTCTCTCTCTAGTCCCGGGCCAGCCTTCTCCGCCACGGACGCTCCGGTCGCTGACGCTCCCGTCGCTGACGCTCCCGTTGACCTGGATGTTCCCATTGCCCTTCACAAAGGGGTGCGGGCGTGTACTCAACACCCGCTCACGGCTGTTGTTTCCTATGATCAGCTTTCTCCTTCTCGCAGGTGTTTTGCCTTGGCTATCTCTGCTACTTCTACTCCTCGTACCTACCAGGAGGCTCTTGTTCTCCCTCATTGGAAGTCTGCCATGGATGAGGAGATGGCTACTCTTACTGAACGGGGTACCTGGACCCTGGTTCCTCCTCCCGTGGGCACTGATGTGGTTGGCTGTCGCTGGGTCTTCGTTGTGAAGTTTCTCCCCGACGGCACTGTGGATCGCTACAAAGCCCGACTGGTGGCCAAGGGCTTCACTCAGACTTACGGCGTTGATTACTTTGATACCTTCTCTCCGGTTGCTCGCCTCAGCACCATCCGGGTTCTCTTTTCTGTGGCTGTTAACCGGGCTTGGGCTATTTCCCAGCTTGATGTGAAGAATGCCTTTCTCTATGGCGATCTTCAGGAGGACGTCTATATGGAGCAGCCTCCTGGGTATGTTGCTCAGGGGGAGACACGTGTATGTCATTTGAAGAAGGCCATTTATGGCCTAAAGCAGAGCCCTCGGGCATAGTTCGACAAATTCAGTGGTATTGTGGCTACCATCGGCTTTCGAAGGAGTTCGGCCGATCACTCCTTATTCATTCGCAAAACGGCCTCGGGACTGGTGGTTTTGGTCGTATATGTGGATGATATTCTCCTTACTGGCGATGACCGAGATGGGGTGGACTTGACGAAGAAGCACCTCCGTCAGCACTTGGTCACGAAGGATATGGGCTCCCCAAAATACTTTTTGGGGATAGAAATCTCTCGGAAACTTGACTCCTTGGTTCTCTCTCAATGGAAGTATGCCCTTGATCTTCTACGAGAAGCAGGATTGACAGGTGCCAAACCAGCTCGTTTTCCCATGGCTGTTGGAGAAGACAAAACGTGGACGGATGACTCGCCTCTTCTATCTGATGTCACAAGGTACAGACGTTTGGTAGGCAAACTCATCTATCTCACGGTGACTAGACCCGACATCGCCTATGCTGTAGGCAAGGTCAGTCAGTTTATGCAAGCTCCCAGGGAGTGCCATCTTCAGTCCGCCCTAAAGATTTTAGAGTATATCAAAGCAGCACCAGGCAGAGGGTTACTCTTTCAGAAGAATGGTCATCTAAGGGTTGAGTCCTACTCAGATTCAAGTTACGCGGATGACAAAGGCGATCGTAAATCCACATCAGGTTTTTGTACCTTTGTTGGAGGTAATCTCGTGAGTTGGAAGAGCAAGAAACGGTCTGTTGTCTCCAGATCTAGTGCCGAAGCCGAGTACCGGAGTATGGCGTCAACCACGTGTGAGTTAAAGTGGTTGCGGGCTCTCATGCTTGACCTAGGCGAGGTATATGACTGTCCTCTCCCTATGTTCTGTGACAACAAGGCCGCTATACACATATCCAGAAATCAGGTCTTCCCTGAGAGAACAAAGCATATAGAGGTTGACTGTCACTTCATTCGGGAAGAGATTTTGAAGAAACAGATTTGTACTCCTTTTGTCACCTCTGACAAGGAATTGGCAGATATCTTCATCAAGCCGGTTTCTACTTCCTTCTTCCGCATTTGTGACAAGCTGGGCATGATTGATATCTATGCTCCAGCTTGAGGGGGAGTGTTGAAGTATTAGACCGGGCGGCTTAGCGGTCTGATCCAGCGGTTTGTTGACCGGGAGGCTTAGCGGTCTGATCCAGCGGTTTGTTGACCGAGCGGTCTATCGGTCTACCATTGCAGCGTGTTCTATCCTGCTGGAGTTGCCGAGCGGTTAACCCATCTGTCTAACCACGCGGCCTGTGCGGTCACCTTTATTCTAGCCGCTCAGTACTGTAAATGTTTAGTCCCACATTGTTTGTATACTCTCTTTTTTATCTCCTCCATTCTATATAAGGGATGTCATACCTTTGTAAATGATATCTTTTTTGGATAATAAAATTTCAATTATTCAAAAGTTTATCCGCTTGTTCTCTCTTTTTCGCTACTTTCTAACAGAGACCTGCGGATACAACCTTGCGGTTAAGCTGAAAAGGGGGCGGCCTGCAGAGGCAGACTGCTGATGAATTGTAAATATTCGTATTTTTGTGCACATTAATTTAGTCGTTTTCCTTTATTTTCGTCATTTTTACTTATTTTTGTTCAATAAAATACTCTTCTTCTTGTAAATTTACTACTAACTTGTTTTCTTTTATTTTGCAGAAAAATTTCAAAATCTGCCAAAATTGGGTAGTACACGCCCGTATCAATTTGGTCACGCCCGTGACCGGGCCGTGACATTGCATTTCCCGTGAAATCGGATGATTTCTGAAGTAAAAAGCTTGACACGCCTGGCGACACGCCCGTGTCACCCGACACGGGGCGTGACAGCAGCCCGTGTCCCCTCTACTCGACGAATTCAGTTCAACGATCGTCGAACCCGTGTCACGCCCAGAGTCACGCCCGTGACCTAGGGCGTGACTCGATCTCAGCTCAACGATTTCAACTCGACACTTTCCGCTCGACATTCGTCGAGTGTCGACACCAACCGACACGCCCAGAGTCACGCCCGTGACATGGGGCGTGACTTCACCAACTGGCCCGACAAGATGCTGCCGAAGACTTTTGACGCAACCCGCGCCCGGTTCTACCTCCCCGACACGCCCAGCGTCACGCCCGTGACCTGGGGCGTGACAGCCACGAACTCTGCCCGAAGTCAACTTTCCTGTCAAATCTCCGGCCGCCATCATGAATAGTAGTGACACGCCCCCCTACACGCCCGTGACGGAGGGCGTGTACTTAGATTTTTTTGCCTATAAATTGCCCATTTCTGTAAGGTCCAAGGGTTCAGATTTTTGGGTCATTTTAGTGTGTTTTTGTGGGCTGCATCCGTGGATTCTAGTGCTATGTAAGGAGATTTCTCCCTCCTTTATTTCATGTTTTGTTTTGCTTTATCTTTTAGCTTTGTAATAGCTTGATAATTTTAATAAAAATGTTAGATTTTCTCTCTCTATATAGCATGAAAATTCATTTGGATGGCTTACTTCTTTGCCTTTTTATCCTTGGTTTCATCTTTGTTCCCCCTCTTATGAAAAGTGTGTGTGTGTGTGTGTGTATGAGTGTAACATGTTTAATATTCATGTTTTTAACTTGTCTTCATGATTAGGTATGATAGGTTTTCCTCTTTTTCACCATGTCCTTTTCTTAAGAGACTTATGATTTCATTCTTATGTATTTATAAAAGAGATTTAAAAAGTGATTTTGTTCTTTTTTTTACTTCGTTTTTATTTTAGGATTGTGAAACCTCTTTTGTTCTTTTCATTTTCTCTTCACCTTTTTTTATCACTTTTATGAATTCTTAAGAATGAAAAAATTATAGTTTTAATTTTTGAGCACCTTTGATTTTGACTTTATTTTGGAAAACTTTTTGCTCATTCTCTTTTTATTTGTTCTTTTTATGTGTTTTGTGTAAGCTTTAGGAGTAGAAATCTTGTTATTTTAATTTATAAGCAACTTTGATTTTTCTTCGTTATTAGTGTGTGTGAGTGTATGAGCATAATTTTCCTTTTGATCTTCTTAATTTTCATGATGTGTGTGTGAGTGTATGAGTATAACTTTTTATTGCTTTCTTCATTTATGAAGAGTATGTAAGTGTAGGTGTTAAATTTTAATGCTTTCTTTTAATGCTTTGTTCAAATTATGTAGAGTGTGTGAGTGTACGAGTTAGACTTATTGCTTTCTTTCAATACATATAGAGTGTGTGTGTTTGTGTGCATTTATTTCCGACTACTCGTTAAGAGTTAAATGGCGCATCGTTTTTATTTTCAGTCCTACTCGTTTGAGTAGGACTTGTAATTTTCTTTCTTTATTTTTCTGCCTACTCACTTGAGTTAAATGAACGGACTTTATTTCTCGCCTACTCGTTTGAGTAGGACTTGTAATTTTCTTTCTTTATTTTTCCGCCTCCTCACTTGAGTTAAATGGACGGATCTTTATCTCCCTATAAATATTTGAGAAAGCCCTGTAATCGCATTTATTTTCGCTTAATCATTTGAGTAGGACTCGCTATCATTTTAGTCCTACTCTTTTGAGTAGGACTTGTAATTTTCAGCTTTTATTTACCGCCCCACTCGTTTGAGTGGGACTCTCAATTTCAATTATGCAAATTTCTTTTATGTGTAACCTAGTTTCTGTTTAATTTATAATTTGGAGTGTGCGTGAGTTCTTGTTTTAGCTAACTTTTCAGTTTTCTAAATGTTTGTTATTTTTCTTATGTCCCCTTCCTATAATCATTTAGCGTTTAATTTCGAACTCGCGCCTCATTAAATTATAAAGCCGTCCCCATACCGATGTGTGGCTAATCGCTATTAGCCTCGGCATCGAAGAGGTTTGGGACATTTAAAATGATTTGTAATAATTGAAGCTCTTTATTTTCACTTTAATTTAAGGACTTAAGGTTTACCCAGGGTTTACGACGCGTAGGACCACATATCGATGTGTGGGCCCTATTTCCATAGTCCATATGCTAGCTAGCCGAGAGGCCGTGCATATGGACCGATCACCCCTGGGTAAATAGAGTTGCGTGCATACCCTCGAGAGAGGACAAGCGTAATTCTACCGGATTGGGTTCCCCACCCAATAGCGGGGTTCTTAGCGTAAAGTGGGCGTTAAGAGGAATCCTTCGTTGGACTAACGTTCGGTCGAATAGTCTTAACGTTCAGGTGAGCGATATCCCTATAGCTAGGTGAGCTCACATTTGTGGAACCTCCACGGTGAAGTTGCCTTTTATTAATTTGAAAACTAAGTCCTATAATTATTAAAAATTATTTTAGTCTTAATCTGATTCGATGCCGAGCGTTTACCCTTCATCGAATATTTTCTAAATCATTTTTTCGCTCCTTTGCTTTTCCGTCTTTAGTTAATTGAAAAAACCTCCTTACTTTCAGTAAAATAATAGTCCTCCCGGAGGAGTAAGAATAGTCAACACGACCCCGAGAATAATATGACCTCGATATTCCCCCGAATATCGAGTACTACTTGCGATAGGTGCACTTGCCTCCTGTAGCACGCCCGCGGCGATCGACTCACTGAACCAACCACAGTAAGAGTCTGTTCGCGGGCGCATCAAGTTTTTGGCGTCGTTGCCGGGGAGCAACTTTCTTCGAGTTGCTATTTCGAATTCCAGAATCTATTACTTTTACTTATTTTCTATAAACTAAAAAAACAAAAAAACTAAAAACTTTATTTTTTTTTTAAAAAAAGAAGTTTATTTTGTTTTATTTTTGTTTGGGTGTATGACCCGTGGATAATCCTCCGAGTCTGAAGATTTTGACTTCGACCCTGAGATCGAACGCTCTCTTGCGCGTATCCGATCTCAATGCCGAAATCCTTCTTTTAGATCCCGAGGAATCTATCGGAGAACCCACTGTTGTAGTTATGGCCGCGCCTAACCCTGCCCCGGCGGCCGAGCGTACTATGTCTTATTACGCCCGGCCTAACATGGATGATACTGGGTCGAGTATTGTTCGCCCTGCGGTGGCGAATAATAATTTCGAAATAAAGTCGAGTGTCATTCAAATGGTCCAAAACGCCGTGCAGTTCGATGGAATGCCGGATGAGGACCTGAATGTCCACTTGTCCAATTTCTTGGAGATATGCGACACCTTCAAGATTAATGGCGTCACTGACGACGCCATTCGTTTGCGCTTATTTCCTTTTTCCCTTAAGTCCAAAGCCAAGGCGTCGTTAAATGCCCTTCTGTGAGGATGTATCACCACGTGGGCTGAGTTGACGGAACGGTTCCTAACGAAGTACTTTCCACCCGCAAAAACTGCAAAGTTGCGGGCGGACATTTCTTCATTTGTGCAAAACGATCCTGAGTCTCTATACGAGACTTGGGAATGGTTTAAGGAATTCCTCCGCCGTTGCCCGCACCACGCGCTGCCAACGTGGTTGCAAGTTCAATTTTTTCATAATGGCTGAATTTTCAGACGCGTCAAAAGATTGACACGGCTGCCGGGGGTACGCTTAACAACAAAACCCCCGAGGCCGCCCAGGCTTTATTCGAAGAGATGGCTATGAATGCCTATCAATGGAACGTCCCGCGGGGACGCCCAAAGCCGGCAACTGGTCTTTTTGAAGTGGATGCCACTGCTCTCTTAACCCTTCAAGTTGAAAGGTTAACAAAGCAGGTGGCGGAGATGTCTGCTGCCTCCTCCACTCCGCCTTGTTTTATTCCCCCTAACGTCTGTGTAGCTGAAGAGTTCGTGGACTTCATGGGAAATTCGGGTCGTCCTCCCTTCAACCCCAATAACAACTCTTATAGTAATAACTATAATCCGGGTTGGAGGAATCACCCCAACTTCTCTTGGAGCAACCCGAATAATGCTCAGCGTCCCCCTATTTCTTATGCGCCCGGATTTCTGCCTCCTCCTCCTCTTCCGAAACCCACCCCGATGGAGGAAAATTTTTCGAAGTATATTGCGTCCAACGAGTCAAATATCCGGAACATCACCGGATCGCTAAAAACTCTCGAACAACAGGTTGGACAGCTGGCGAGGATGATGTCCGAGCGCGCGCTCGGGGCACTGCCGGGAAACACGGAGCCCAATCCGCGGGAGAACGCCAACGCTATAACCCTCCGTAGCGGAAAGGAGGTGGTCGATCCAAAACGGACCGACCCTCAGGTACATATTTCACCTCCGACCCCTCTTCCCCTTTCTTCGCTTACGCCGCCTTTACCAATTATAAAAGAAAAAAGTATTTTAAACAAGGCCATTCCATATCCGCATAAGTTAGATAACGAGCGTCAGGACGCGCAATATGAAAAATTTATTTTATTATTAAAACAAATTCACATTAATGTTCCTTTTTGCGAGGCTATCTAGCAAATGCCCAAATATGCGAAATTTTTAAAAGAATTACTTTCTAATAAACGTAAATTAGAGGATATTTCGCATGTGTCACTCAACGTTGTCTGCTCGGCGGCCCTTACTAATAAATTGCCCACAAAACAAAACGACCCGGGACGGTTTTCCATCTCGTGCCTTTTTGGCAATATATTAGTAAAGTACGCCTTAGCTGATTTAGGGGCTAGCATTAATCTGATGCCGTTCTCTCTCTTTTCACGTTTAGGTTTGGGTACTCCTAGTCCTACGAATATGCGCATCCAATTAGAGGATCGCTCGGTTAAGTTCCCTATCGGGGTAGTGGAGGACGTCCTTGTCCGAGTAGACAAGTTTACCTTCCCGGTAGACTTCGTCATCTTAGACATCGAGGAGGACGCCGAGGTACCAATAATACTCGATCGCCCTTTTCTCGCCACCTCCCGCGCACTAATAGATGTTAGTAATGGTAGTCTTCTCCTCTGAGTAGGCGATGATCCGGTTACTTTCTCTATTAATCCCTCGATGGACAATTTGTCATCGAGCGACGATTTCTGCTACTCTTTAGATACCTTTTTTCGGAGATCGTTCTTCTCCCATTTTTGAGTCGGTATTTTTAAACGACGATATTTATGCGCTCGAAAATTTTAAATGCGATGAGGATACTTCTTTAGACTTGCCTTTCGAACCAATTGGTAAGAAAGACATAGGAATTAAAACCTCCCTAGAAGAACCGCCCATCCTAGACCTCAAACCCTTACCCGCATCGCTCAAATATGCTTTTTTGGGAAAAGGCGATACGCTTCCCGTTATCATTTCTTCGGACTTGAGTGATTCGGAGACTTCCGATTTATTGGAAGTTTTATTTAAACATCGCCACGCAATTGCGTGGCAAATCTCTGACTTAAAGGGGATTAGCCCCTCCTTTTGCACCCATAAGATTTTTCTTAACGATAATTGCCGCAAAACGATTCAGCCGCAGCGTCGTCTTAACCCAAACATGAAAGGCGTCGTTAAAGCCGAAATTATTAAGTTATTAGATGCGGGGATTATCTACCCTATTTCGGACAGTGCATGGGTTAGTCCCGTGCATGTCGTGCCCAAGAAGGGCGGCCTTACCGTAGTGGCAAATGAGCATAACGAGCTCGTCCCAACTCGTACTGTTACGGGTTGGCGAGTGTGCATCGATTATAGAAAACTTAATGATGCCACCCGCAAGGACCATTTCCCTCTGCCATTTCTGGACCAGATTTTAGAGCGTTTATCCGGTCATCCATATTATTGTTTTCTTGATGGTTTATCGGGGTTTTTCCAAATCCCCATTTCCCCCGATGATCAAGAGAAAACAACTTTTACTTGCCCGTTTGGCACCTTCGCATATCGAAGAATGCCATTTGTACTCTGCAATGCGCCGGCTACATTCCAAAGATGTATGCTAGCGATCTTTGGCGAGCTAGTAGAAGACATTATGGAAGTCTTTATGGATGACTTTTCTGTTTTCGGACGCTCTTTTACCGATTGCCTTCACAATTTAGATCGTGTCCTTCAACGGTGCGAGGACACAAGCCTTGTATTAAATTGGGAAAAATGCAACTTTATGGTTCGAGGAGGTTTGGTCCTCGGCCATATGATTTCGTCTAAGGGGATAGAGGTGGATAAGGCCAAGATAGAAATTATAGAAAAATTTCCGCATCCAACAAATGTAAAATCTATTAGGAGTTTCTTAGGCCATGCGTGATGTAGGCCACTACCGCGGGCACTAGACGGGTAAGGGGAAGAAACGAACGCCACGCTCAACCCACAATCTCTCACGCACTAGATTTAATCGCAGCGCACTCGCAAGCGTATTATCACAGTTCACCAACGTACGGTAGCCACTCCGCGGGAAGGTCGAGCGAACGGCGATAGGCCGACGTTCTCCCAAGCTAAAAGGACCAATATTGGGTCCGACCGAGCGAAGGTTGTACCAAAAGAGATCTACCCAAAATGCGATCGAAAAATGGTAGATCTCTCCCAACAAAAAAAACGGGGTTCGCCAAACCCTTGTTCGGAAATAACGCGGTTAGGCTCTATGCAAAAATCCAAAGAAAAACCCACGAAGAATCTAACGATTCAAATCTAACGCAAAAATTTTTCCGTCCACTAGAATATCAAGAGGGAATCACACGTGAGTGGAGAGGATCGTTACCCAAGTCGGAATAGATGATTCCGACTACCCTTGAAGGGTCGCTCTTCCACGGTTCCGCCGGAGTCGCGCCGGATGGAGAGATAGATCGTCCGCCTTGGCCGCTTCACACCAAAGTCCAGATTTCTCGCCGTAGAAGGAGACCTTTCCGGACAAAGCTTCACGAGGAGAAGGGTGGCCGGTCGGTTTTGGAGAAGGTGGAGGCCGGGTTGTGGGTGGTGAGAGGAGGTGGGGCTTGGAAGATGGAGATGTGTGGGCTGGCCGAAACTTTAGAGGGAGAGTGAGAGATGAGGGTGGCAGCTTGTTGAAGAGAGGGGAAGGGAAAGTGCTGGCCGAACTTTTAGAGAGAGAGAGAGGGGGAGTGAGGGTGGCGGCTAGGATATGTAGAGAGAGAGGGAGAGAATGTTTAGAGGGAAAAGACTAGGGTTTTTTTTTTCTCATTCAACTTAATTTAAACCAAACATACATGCCTATATATAGGCTTAAAAATAAGTCTAGGCTATATGCAGCCCAAAATAAAAATAAAACAACACACCAAATGGCTACATGCAGCCCACAATACAATATCCCAAATAAAATAGCATAAAGAAAATAAGATAAATCTAAAGATAAATTTAACTATATATTTGTCTTGCGCCGAGGGCGGAAATTGTAGCGCCGCTCCATACGAACACCTCGGCGACGCGAGTCCTTTGTTGGAGACGAAGGAGGGTCTTCCGTTAGAGTGCCGTCATCAACCACTTGGGGGCCGTCATCAACTTGGGGCCGTCATCAATTTGGAGGCCGTCGTCAACTTGGGGGCCGTCGTCGCCACCAATCCTCCCCCGCTTGAAAGGACTCATCACCGATGAGTTGTCTTGAAGATACCGCGGAGAAGAACACCATCCAAGAGAGCCATGTCCGCCTCGGGAGCCAAGAGTCATCAGAGGCGGGCGATCACGCCAGCGGATCAAGTAGCGGCGCACATCACCATCAGCAGTGGGAAACACGTCATCCTGGAGAATCCTGTCGGGCAAAAATGCGGTCCTGGCAAACCTGGGAAAAGCATTAGGCAGCAAAGGGGGAAAATCTATATCATCAACATGTAGCGTACCTCCGTTGGAGACCGACGGAGAGAGCGAGCCCTTACCCCCCTCAACCCCATACCCATGAGAATCTATAGTGGAACTAAACGGAGAGGAAGATAGTTCTAGTGGCGGAGCAATATATGGCGTTAAATCCGAAACATTAAAAACAGGGGAAATACCCCAATCAGTGGGCAATTCCAAAAGAAAAGCATTGTCTCCCAACCGTTTTAAAATCCGAAAAGGGCCAGCTCGCCGATCCGCTAACTTTTTTAAGGTGCCCGTAGGCAACCGTTCAGGGATGAGACGTACCATTACTAAATCGCCCACTTTCAAGGGAGACACTCTCTTATGGGCGTTGGCATGAACTTGATAAGACGCGTATTGAGTGGTAAGCGTTTCATTTATGCGTTTGTGAAGATCATGGATGTGAGAGGCAAAGTCCTGTGCAAATTGACTTGACTTAAACGATGGCGGTAACGGAAGCAAGTCAAGGGGCACAAGAGCTTTATAACCGTGCACGATCTCATTCGGGACAAACCCGTGGACCTATTTTTGGAATTATTATATGCTAACTGAGCATGAGGGAGGATAAGGTCCCATGTACCCTTGTGGTCTCCCACAAGGCATCGAAGCAAACTACCTAAACTTCTGTTCACAACTTCTGTTTGCCCATCCGTCTGCGGATGGTACGCGGAAGAGAATAGAAGTTTGGTGCCCATAATCCTCCACAGGGTCTTCCAAAAATAACTAGTAAATTTCACATCCCTATCAGTAACAATAGACTTCGGAACTCCTCGATGGCCTACCACCTCTTTAAAATATAATTGCGCGACGTGTGACGCGTCGTTGGTTTTATTACACGCGATAAAATAAGCCATTTTAGAGAAACGATCGACAACAACTAAGATAGAGTCGTGACGTCTAAATGTGATTGGGAGGCCGAGAATGAAGTCCATGCTAACGTCTTCCCAAGGAATAGACGGAATCGGAAGAGGGGTATAAAGCCCCGCATTAGTTCTGTTCCCCTTAGCCAGTTGGCACGCTCGGCAACTACCCACGATCTTACTAACCATGGACTTAAGACCGGGCCAAAAAACTTGTCTTCAACTAACGTGATCGTCTTGTCACGGCCAAAGTGTCCCCCTAACCCTCCTCCATGCAATTCCCACACTATGAAGTGGCGTAGGGAGGAACGGGGGATGCAAAGCTTCGAATGGTTAAATAAGTAGCCGTCCCGAATGTAAAAAGAAGTAATGGTCGTCGGCGAGTCATCTTGGGTGGCGAAATAGATATCCTTAAAATCTGGGCAGTGGACGTACTCGTCCTTAATCCTATCGAAGCCAATCACCTTTACTTCTAGCGTGGAGAGCAATAACGAAACACGACTAAGGGCGTCGGCTACGCGGTTGAGAGTCCCCTTGAGGTGTTTGATAATGAAAGTGTACTCCTGTAGATAGGAGACCCATTTGGCATGTCTAGGACTAACCTTAGTTTGAGAGTTAAGAAACCTTAGCGCTTCATGATCGGATAAGATGACAAACTCCTTAGGAAGTAAATAATGCCGCCAATGTTGGAGGCATCGAATGACCGCGTAAAACTCCCGATCATAATTGGAATAATTCAATTTTGGACCTGCTAGTTTCTCACTGAAATACCCCACAGGATGGCCTTCCTGACTCAACACTCCACCAATTCCCACTCCAGACGCATCACATGACAACTCGAAAACCTTGGTAAAATCCGGTAGCCGCAAAAGGGGGGCTTCCGACATGCGCGATTTAATTAATTGGAACGCCGCAGCGGCTGAGTTTGACCATGTAAATTCACCCTTTTTCATGCACTCGGTAATAGGGGCCATAATACTACTAAAATCCTTAATAAATCGCCGATAAAATGTAGCGAGCCCGTGAAAACTCCTAACATCGCGAATGTTGGCGGGCTCGGGCCAATCTCTAATGGCTTGCACTTTCTTGGGGTCTACGTGGATCCCCTTCGAACTCACAATATAACCGAGGAACTCAACCGATGTCACATGGAAGGTACACTTCTTAATGTTCACGAATAATTTTTCCGATCTCAGCGTGGTAAGGATGGTTCGTAAATGTGACTCATGATCAATCGTGGAGGTGCTAAATACCAAAATATCGTCAAAATATACCACGATGAATCTTCCCATATAGGGTTGGAAGACGTGGGTCATCATCCTTGAAAACGTGCTCGGCGCATTGGAAAGTCCAAACGGCATAACTAACCACTCGTAGAGCCCTTCCTTAGACTTAAAGGCGGTTTTCCACTCGTCACCTTCCCTAATTCGGATTTGATGGTAGCCACTCCTAAGATCCAATTTCGAAAAAATCGTGGCACCGGCTAACATGTCCAATAAATCATCCAAGCGTGGGATGGGAAAGCGATATTTAATAGAGATTTTATTAATGGCTCTACTATCCACACACATCCTCCAAGAGCCGTCCTTCTTGGGGGCAAGTAAGGCGGGCACGGCACACGGGCTCTTGCTGTGGCGGATAAAACCCTTTTGCAATAAATCCGAGATCTGGGTTTGCAACTCTAAGTGCGCGGAGGGCTTTAGCCGATAATGTGGGAGGTTGGGCAATGAAGAGCCCGGAATGAAATCAATGGCATGTTGGATTTCCCGCAACGGGGGTAATTCAGCCGGTAGCTCTTCCGGTTATACGTCCACAAACTCTTCTAGGAGTTTTCTCAACGCCGACGGCAAGTCCTCAAAATGGACTGCGTCTTCCTTAACTTGTAGGCACACTAAGGCATAGAGGACCCCATCTACGAAGGTAGTACGCTTCAATTCTTTCCTTCCTATCAGGCTCAACGTCTTCTTCTCGACCGGGACGACCGTATCCTTCGAGGGGGCCGAAGGATCCTTTGGCGGGGCGGGTTTAAGAGTATGGTCCTGCCATTAAATTTAAACTCGTAAGTGTTGGCCCGACCAAAGTGGGTGACGTCATGATCGTACAACCAAGGGCGACCCAACAATACATGACACGCATCCATAGGGATGACGTCACACCAAATCTGCTCAGAATAAGCTTTGATGGTAAGGGGTACCAAGCATCGCTTCGTCACAGGGAGGGACGACTTGTCTACCCATGCCACTTTGTAAGGGTGAGGGTGTGGCTCGGCAACAAGAGACATTCGCCTCACCGCGGCTTTAGAAATTACGTTCATGCAACTACCGCTATCGATGATCAACCTACACCATTTTTCACCACTCTTAAAATTCAACGTGAAAATGTTCGTCCTATTCCAATCGTCTAATGCTCGAGGGGTCGCCAGGATACACCTCATAACCATCATACGGGGGTCATCCTCCATATCACTAGGCACTCCGTCCGACTCGCTCTCTTCGCCCGCCTCGTAAGTAATGTCGTCGGCCCCACCGGCGGAATCTAACAGGGCTAATGGTCTGGGTGTAGTAGGACAATCACTAGCATAGTGCCCTTGGATCCCGCAAGCGTAACAGGTGACATTCGTTCTGTTGACCCGACCCACCGGGACTCTCTCACCAGAGGGGTTTCTATCATTCCTAGCCGTTACGACTATGGAGGTCGAGTCGGGGGACTGATACTTTCCTTTAGCCTTATAGGTGGCGGTGGGAGGCGGCCCTAAAATGGACTTCCCCTTTTGGAACGAGCGAGACTTGCCCTTAATCGCGTTGTGCTGCTCAATATCTAATGCGGCATTGAAAGTGGTGTGCAAATCGGTGTGACCATAACGCAGAAGCTTTCCTTGGATATCGGGGTTTAGTCCCTTACGGAACCTGGAGAGAGTGACCTCGGGCATCTCTTTCACGTCGCACCTAACCATCATGTCCTTCAGCAAACTCATATACTCAGACACCGACCTAGTCCCTTGCTTAAGGGTGGCTAAATCATCGAACATTTGTGTTCGATGGTAAGTAGGGACGTACTGTTCCGTTAGCCTAGCCTTCATTGCATCCCATCCTATGGGCAAAGCTCCGTTCTCGACCCTCATACGCCGCTCCTCATTCAGCCAAAATATTTTGGCGCGCCCTAGCAACTTCATTCTCGCTACTCGCACCTTATCCGCGTCGTTCAGGGTATACCACTCGAAATAACATTCGATCTCCATGATCCAGTCCTGGAAGACTTGGGGATCTCCTAAACCATCGTAGGATGGTGGCTTGACTCGGACGGCCCGAGTAAGGTCAAACTCGTACGGTGCTCGTGGGGCGTTCTCATTAGGGGGGTGGGGGTAAGGGTTGTGATGCTCGCCCACCCGTGGGTGACCGGGTTGATTACGGGGTGCCCCGTGTGGTAACCCCAATCCGTGAAGTGCTTCCCTAATGGCCGTCAACTGCTCCGTGAAATCCTGACGGAGCTCCTCAATCTCCGTGAGGGGACGACCTTCACCCCGGTCATCATCCATATTAGACGACGATGGAGGATATTCCGTACCGAGCCTAGTACGCATGCAAATGGAGGACAACAGATTTCAGGCAGAACGAAGAAGGAATTAATCCCGCTTAATGACTATAGGAAAATAATTTTTTTT